>CM024599.1:34380198-35621497 GCA_014182555.1 Eucalyptus erythrocorys | reverse complement strand
GATAATGTAATCTACAGTTGAATTTAATTGACCAAAGCGATTGTTCTAGTGGTAAAGAGATCACTTGGTTTCCACTTCATGAAGTCATGAGTTTAATGCACATTATAAGCAAATCTTGAAATGACTCATGTTGCATGCATATGTTGGGTTTTCTAAAACTTGCCATATTAACTAATGGTTAGATGATATTTATGGTTTGTTCTTGGAGCTTTTTTTTCCATGTCCGTCCTATTCTAACTTTTGACTTATTCTTAGATTTTTGTCACATCTCTTTGTAGAGTGTGGAAATCAGATCCCACACTTAAAACTAAACATTCTCACTCCCAACTCAGCTAAGAAGGTGGGGAATCATCTCTCTCTTGCCATGTGAAAAGGATGACCACTAGAGCAATCCTTAGTGGTTGCTATTGGAGCTTCATTTAAGGGAAAATTGTCCAATAAATCCTAAACTTCTTATACGATGGTTAATTCAATTATAAACTTTTCAATTTAACTAATTTAGTCATAAATCTTTCAATGAGTTTCCAATATAGTCATTTTGATCAATTTTGGTTGGAGTAGACAAAGATGATTTTTTCAAATTTAAAAAAATATATTTTTAATTTTTTTTTCCTTTTCTTTTGCCTATGGCCATTCATCACCAGCCATCGTCAAGTTGGGGGAGGGAGGGGGGAGACAATTAGAAGTTGAAAAAATCATCTACTTCACAGTGAATTGTGCAATTTAGGACACTCTACGTCTATGTTAGTGATTTCAGCCCAATTTTGGTCAAATGGACTACATTGTGATATCAAAATATTTAGGATTCAATTACTCAAATTCAAGATTTTAAGACTAAATTGGCTATTGTACAATAGATTTATGATTTTTGGGATAATTATCCCCTCTCGTATAAGTCATGACATTAATTTCACAATATTTAAGGTGTGTTTGTTTCATGGAGAATCAATTATATGAAAATATTATGTCAAAAATGATTAGTTGCACCGCTTGAAAATTAGTCAATGCAAAAAAAAAAATATTTATTTATAATAATCCTTATCTAAACATTTTCGTGAATGATGTTTCAAATCGTAATTTTCCACTAACCAAACCCCCGGCATGCACTTTGTATTTCATTTGGTAACATCATAAGTAACTGCTGCTAATTAAGCTCCACACTCAGAATGTACTCGATCTTCTTTATTTTGTACATCATAAGGAAATTATAATTCTAAAGATGGGGTGAAATCACTTGAGGAAATCTCGGTCTAGTCCATCTGTCACTCTGTCTTATTGGATCGCACAAGCCTTGATCTTACATCAATAAACAACAATGAATATGAGTTTTGTGCTTTCCTTGGAAGGATAACGATAATGCTATGCAACATTCCCAAATTCCACATTGAATGGAAGATACCTATTAAGTGATATATGGTCACACTCAAAATATTCCTTCCAAGGATTTGGTTTACATGGAATAGGCCAAGTCATAAAATATAGCATTGGAGTAGGACCCACTCCACTATATGTGTGGTTTGTAGATGAAAAAAGCCAATTCTCAATTTGATGAGGACAAAGAGTGATCCTTGGGGCAAAGGGGCTGGGCCAAAGACGCAGATGACAGAGAGGGTAGGAGTGGACCGAACCATCCGTTGAATCGAGGGGCACTCACTAGGCGATACATGCCAACACTTATGAGAACATCAATTCTTTAAATGAGGAGTTCATAACATTCCCAAGTCCCACATCAAATGAAAAATGCCTTACTGAGTGATATAATTAGGTAACATCTACCCTCACATAGTCATCACGCCGTGTGATTATTCAGAGTACTCTTTTTAATGACTTGGCCCACATGAAACGGGGCAGTCCGTTACATACTTGATATTCACTCGCCGTCAAGAGTTAACTCTAAGTTTCAACAACGTAAAAGAAACGTTAGAAAAAAAGGTGAAGTGTGATGAATTGATTTGGTACTTTATTTCTAAAGTGGGTGCTGGCGGACAAGAGTGATTATGGACCTATTATGATCCCAAACTTAAAAGTAAACGCGAGTCAACTCGAGATGGAATCTTCAACACGACTCACGTTTGTTGGCATCCGGATCGTGCAATGAATAGGATCATCCTTTTGGTGGACCACGTTTCCCCGAGTCAACAGTCACCCCCAGTTCTAGAAGACCATCGTTAGTCATAAAGACTCTCTCTCTCTCATGGGGCTATTACTGGTCGCCTGGTGCATGCGCAATGAGTTTTCAGAATTCACGTGTTGGACTCCGGCAACGAGGAGTTGATTGTCGTCGCGTTGCGGGACCCGACGTCAACTTTGGAAAGATATCCATTCAGACAAATAAAAACAAGAGAAAGAAAAGATGGTGATGAACTTTGTTGCTTAGTGCGGGAAATATGGACTCTTTCCTTTCCTTTTTCTAAATGTATGACTAAAGCTGGACTATTCCACTATTTCCTTTCCACCGAGAACCCATGTCTTTTTCCCGTGTGCTGTGCTGGGACCTTTCTAGAAGCATTAATCAATGTAAAAATCGCTGGTCGAAAAAAGTTACCCATCATCTATTAGGTGACTTATTGATAACTTAATGAAATTTTTATGAAACCATTGACTCTTTTTACGGCCTACAAGTTATCAGTTTTTCTTTTTTCGTTTTCACTAGCTTTTATTCATCTTTCTTATCAACTTCTTAAACTTACCAACTTTAATGCGAATTTACCAATATTTACTATTAGTTTTTGATTATTTTGGATTATCACGCCTCATTTAACCAAGAGATAATTGTAGCTAAAAGATCGGGTGTAGTAACGAGTCAATCATGAAGTAGCATAGAAATCAAGAAGCAATTAGAGATTATTGCAGAGGACGATCAAGATGCACAAGGGAATGGTCTATTAAAGATAGAGGAAGTATCACCTAGATCTCTCCCTAAACATCTATATAGACACATATCTATGAAAGATTTTTTCAACACTTCAAACAAGAATCATCCAACATTAATCAAGGAGTCCATAAGGCTATAGAGGCGATCTGTTGGATTAGATCTTTGTTAAGCTTTGAACTTTGAATTGAATGAGATTAGATTTTCCTAAGTTTAGTATTAAACTTATAGAATATAAGCTTTTCCAGTCAAGCCTATAAGCTTTTTACTTTCTTTATGCACTTGTTGATTTCCATTGAGCAGGTTATTGTTGAATTTCAATCGGGAAAATCGTCCAAAAAGTTTCAAACTTCGTACGAAGCCCATTTCAATCTTAAATCTTTTAGTTATGTTAACTTAGTCCAAAGTATCTTAACGATTTGTCAATTTAGTACTAAAACATTCAATAGCATCAATTTAGTGATAATTTGCCAGTTTAGTCCTAAATCTCTTAATGATTTACCTATGTAGTCCTTCTGGCTAAATATCTAAATAATATGTTTATGACTAAATTGGTAACTTTTCAAAAGGTTTAGGACAAAAATGGTATAATTGAAATGTTTAAGATCGAATTGGCCTCCATATAATAGATTTAGGACTTTTTGGACAATTGTCTCAATTCCGGTCATCAAGTAAGAAAGACATCCAAAACTTGAAAGTGGTCTATTATTTAAATCCCTTGCAATTCCCTTACTTTCTCCTAATTATTTTTTTTTTGGTAAAGTACTTTCTCCTAATTATTTGTCTACACATTATTCTATTATTTTGAATCTTACAAAGTCCTTGAGGCTTCAAGATATAATAGAATCCATTAGAGTTTGACATGAAGTCAAATTCAATACTTTAGCTCCCAATCTTTTGATATTCAAAGTTACAAACTCCTCTTATCTTTGACGAACAAAAAATTCTCTTTTCTTTTACATATTGCCATTTGCCTTAATTACCAACGCCTTAAATTTATCAACTAATTTATAAAATTATCAACCTTTATTTGTGTGGCTTATCACTTTTCTTCTATTGAGTTACTAATAAATAATGAGTTACCAACTCTCATTTGAGTTGCTTATCAATGTCTTTTTTTTTTTTTTTTTTTATTAACTAGTTCTTTTCTATTGAATTATTACTTTATTTTACCTTAGTTGCCGACTTTTCAAATGTACCATTTTTTTTTATTATAGAAATTGCCAACCTCAATTAGAGAGAACAATTACCAAGTTTTCTCCAATTAACTCACCGAATAATATTACGGACTCCTTTTTGAGTAAGTTACCAATGCTTATTTGGCTTTTATAAATAGCCATTTCTCTTTTTTCTGACAAAAAACCTTCTTTTATCATTTACTAACTTATTAACCTTTCTTACCAATGGCTTAAATTTACCAACTATTATGTGAAATTATCAACCTTTATTTTTGTGACATGCAAACTTCTCTAATAAAATTACCAACTAAATTTGGGTTACAAACTCTCATTTGAGTTGCTTACCAATAAATTTGTAAAAGATTAATAAAAAGTTGGCAAATTGAAAAATCAAATAAATTTGGTTTGTAAGTTTAATGAGAGTTTGTAACCCAATATTTGTGAAATCTAACGGGAGAAAGGGGTAGTCTTTAAAAATAGTCAGTAAATATAACTGATTGCTAACCAAGGTAAATAAAAATGGGCAACTCAAGAATAGTTGATAAATTGAAAAATTGAATGTCGGTAAGTGACTCAAATGGAAGTCGATAAATAAAACTAACAGATAATTTAATCTGACAAAAACTGGCAAATTTCTCTGAGTTGGTGTTAGTAATTTCCTATCATGTTTATTAAGTTGGTAAGTTTTGCAAATTAGAGTTGGTAAGGTTATTTACCTGAAAAAAGCCCACCTAACATCTCTTTTTTTGGTCACATCATCTATCATTTACCAACAGTATTTTGACATTCAACGCTTATTGAAATCTGTTGGCATTGCAAAAAGATTTGCATCTTTGGTCTCGGAGCTAAAAAAATTGCATCATTATAATATAAAAAGAAAAATAAAATACTGAGTACCTTCGAATTAAGCATGGTAACTAATCGAGCCATCCAACTCCACAGTGGATTAATTATCTAATTAGACAGTTCTAATTTGCTTCAAAAGCACAAACCACATGATTTCCTGAATAGATCCAATAATCACTTGATTCACTCTTTAATTATAGGCCTCAAGCAGAACGGAAGTATCTCATCCTTTTGCAAACTATATAATTATATCGGTTAATCAAAATGATTCTGGATTAGGCAATCTAAGTACCTACCCACTTGCCCCATTCGTACAATAAGCTAGACTTCGCACTTGAACAGTCCAATCGACTGGTGGATTCGGTCAAATCTCGATGGCAAAACCCCTCAAACGCGTCAGACCCAAAGCAGAAGAAAGTGGACTGAAATTTCTTCTCGTAAAACATGACGGCGCCCCGAGGAAAGGGGGAGGAAACTTGGAACGCCAATTACGTTATTGATGTGACGTAATTCATTGTACGTGCGCTCGTCCCGATCCTAGGATATCCTCCCATACCGTAAATAATTTCTTCCAACCCAAAAGCATGGATTTGACTTTCAACGTCTTGCTCCCCAACGAGGCAAGACCAGACAACGCAGCCGCCTCCAAGGGTTATCTCCTACCTTGTATACGGTCTGATAACTGCTCACTTAGACGAGTCTTGAGTCCATCAGACACATTAAAGAAATGTGGACTCTCACCCATATCTGAATCTGAATTTATCACAGCCAAACCTTATCCATTCTCTTGTAAGCTTCATCGTTTTCTCCCGTCAATATATAGGCGCCGTGGTCTCTCTCTTACTCATTGCCAACAGAGTTGAAGTGTTTCGTTCTCTTGTCTCTGCTCATGTTTTCGTTCATGGATGTTCCTGGTTCTCATGAGAAGGAAACGGTTAGTATGGCTTTGTTTCTGCGGATCTTCATTACACATGCCCGTCGAAGAAATCTTTATCGACAAACGAGATACAACGCCGGGTCCATTACGTGTGGATGGTCATCAGATTTGAACAAAATACGTGTTTCTTGATCTTCTTAAAACCCTTCTGCTGAAAATTTCTTCTTCTGCGTAACCAAAGTTGTCAAAAGGTTTAATTCGTCAAATGTTTGTTCTTTTGCAAATTTCGACATTTGATCTTAGAAACAACATGATTCAAAGACCGATTGAGTGAATTTTCTGAGGCCATGAAATGAAATTATATATTGTTTGAACCATCTCGTCAAATTTAGAATGCTGCAATTCATGTTGAAATTCTTATCTTAAATAGGAAATGTCTTCAAGCACGTTTGGTCAGGAGAAAATATATCGAGATGAATTAGAACGATTGAGGAAGGAGAATGAAACTCTCAAAGTCATGGTTGAAGTCATTGGGAGCAAATGCAGCGTCCTTGAAAACCATCTCAGGGAAAGCCATTGTCTTCCATATCATCACGAGTCCAACAAGAGAGCAAGGATTGAAGAATTCCCTTTCACTAAATCGTCTAAGATCTTTGTCAAAGTGGACGAGGAGGACAAGAGCTTGGTGCGTCTCTTGCAGTGAAACCGTTGGCTATTTCTTTGATTTCACAGTTTAGCAAACCTGCGTCAGCGGGTTGCTTAGGTTTGAATACTGAGGGTCGTTGTTCTTCTTATTGCTTAGGTAGTGAGAGATGGATATCAATGGAGAAAATATGGACAGAAGGTCACGAAGGATAATCCGTCCCCTCGAGCTTATTATCGGTGCTCCATGGCTCCGGGGTGCCCCGTCAAGAAGAAGGTATAAATCATGTTCGCTCGATCACTTTGTCTCTTCTGTAATACAACGGCGCTTGTGGAGTAGTATCTCGTCATAGATGCAACGCTGGATCTAGGAAATAAAAGTCTCAAAAATGTTAATTAACTAGATCTCTTCAGTTAACTAGATCTCTTCCAGTTAAGACACTGCATTTCTTAGCATGGTACAAAAATAGATAGGACTCACACTCTTTCTGATGATACCTAATTACTTGTTTTTTTTAGATTAACATGCGATCAACACAGATTAACAAAAAAAACACAGATTAACAAAGGACTTAACTCCCTCATATTTCATGGGGATGTCACAAAGAAAACTCATTCTCAAACTCATGCATCCCTGAGAAAGTAATTCCTGCACATTGGATTCCTACCAGAACAAGGATATTATTTACGCTGACCATAATTTCGGGCGATTCTCAATGGATATTATTGTAGGTCCAAAGGAGCGCAGAAGACAGGACTCTTCTTGTTGCGACCTATGAAGGACTACACAACCACAGGACCGTCGATGTCCCCAGCGGTGATCACCTTCCTTTACGCTCGGACCATTCACCAAGAGGTCAGCTAATGAATCGCGATCTTACACTAATGCCAACGATGTCGCCAAGCTCCATACAACCGCCTGTCACTCTCGATCTCAGTCTCTCCAGAAGCAGTTTTCCTCAGGACCCCAAGCCCTCTTATCTAAGCAAGAATCTCAGCTTTGGCAATAGAAGCAGCGATTGCACCAAGATCGAAGAATATGCGGCTTCTTTAGTTAGAGACCCCAAGTTCACTGAAGCTTTAGCTCTTACAGTTGCCCGTACGCTAAACAACTGAGTTGGATGATGTGGTGATTCCAACAAATTCATTAGGAGCATCATTTTCTTCTTGTTTTTAGAACTTACTAGATAAAGTCCGAGTACATTCCGTTGTCAAGTAGCTTTGATTTTCTATTCAAGTTATGATGGATCAAATAGTTCAGGCATCGCTGTTCTGCAGGTACTCCTTATGGTATGTACTGTTCTTCTGGATCTAGCCTCCAGATGATACAATAGATTCTACTTTTCCTTTTGCATAGCTGACAGCACAAGGATTTTTCAATGACTCCTCTGTCCGTTTCCTTTCTGTCATGAGTAACGTTGGGTAATCTTTCATGGCCAAAAGCTTGAAAATATCAGTCATGTTAGATTCATCAGCTGTGTGACGGTGCTCTATTGGAAAAGTAATCCCAGGGGGCGTGCCTCTCTATATATGATTTTCAGTTATTTCCATCCATAGCAAGTGAAGAAACCACTCTCTCTTTGTATATTATACGGCCGATCTGACCCTCCTCAAAATTCAAACTTTGGCTTAAATTTTTATTTATGTCCAATGGACGATAACCGAATATATTTAAATACCAAATATAGGTATAAGTGCACAAGAAATCTTAAAAGTTATTGCAAAAGTGTAATTGAATCATAAAACTTTCAAAAAATACAATTAAGTTTTAAAATTTATCCGATCAATGCAATCAAGTATTTCCTTAACTTCATCCAACTTGGCTCAAGGAAAATACGGAATTTACTTTTTCTTGAAAAAAATTAAGAGTTGTGGTGCTCAAGAGCCTCGATTAAGAGAAAAATTGAAATTTAAAAATGATAAAAAAAAAATTAGAAAAACTTACTGTTGATCTTCTTCTTAGACGGTTCATCCTCTTCAAGTTCAAACTGCTTCTCTCTGCATATTATAAGGCCAATCTGACCCTACCTTCAACCTAAAACTTTGGCCTAAACTTTTATGCAATGAATAATAATCTAATATCCTTAAACAATAGATAATGATATTCAATGGTATGATATAATAATCGCATAAATTTCGAATAGATTTCAAATTCAAGATAAACTTTTCGAACTTTCAAAGCTTTAAATTCCTTTCTAAACTTGTCGAACTTTCAAAGCTTTAAATTCCTTTCTTTAAAAAAGTGAAATCTCATTTTCTTTTGTTTTGTAGTCCCTATTTATGCGCGCACACATGTATAAGCATGAGGTATTTGGTTTCTAATTACATAAATTGCCAAAATATAGCTAAGCATGCATCTTTAATCAATTCATTGAATTCTTAACCAAGTTATTAAGTTTTAGAACCACCCGTGACCCTACCAAGTCGTACATAATTATAGTCATGAGCAGACAAATCAACAACTTATAAACTGTATTTTTTTCAAGGGATGTTTGAAAACGTCGTGTCTATGAAAGATTTATGGTCCATATACCATAATGATCGCAAGACTTTTAACAAATTAATCTCTACTATCCTATTAAAACAGGCAAATAGGAATAGACAAAATACGTCAATTCATGTCCTTCCATATAAATCTTGAAAATGGCCTCTTCAACTATGCTTGAAAGACTGCAAGCATCATTAGAGGATGAATTGTGCATTGCCATATGGTATTCAAAAAATGGCATTTCAATTTCAAAATTCAATCTTTTTTTCTCTCTCTCTCTCTCTATTATATTGTCTCCATCATACGATGTCACGACGAAATTAAATAACACATTGCATACCCCCACGATCACGAGAATAATAATAACCATTCAAGCACAAAAGAAATATTCCCCCCACATAATTTATTATTAGCTGTTATTCATAAATGTTCCTATCCGAAGCTTCCCTTCTTGTCTTTTTGTCCGGCTTTTGCGGCCTTCTTTTTATTTTATTTTATTTGTTTGGCAACCATGAATGCCAGCAACAATCCCAAAGACAGGATTCGAGGATTCCGATGATGATAATTCTTGGGGGAGCGTTAAAAATCTCAAAAAGAGACCTGACCTTTATTTTTCAAAATAAGGAAAAAGAAATCGAGAGGAAACGTTCCCTCCCTTTTTCGCTCTTCATACCATTTGAAAGAGCGGCTGCGCAACTCCTTCTCTGTCACTCTTACCATTTATGGCGCTGCATTAACTTTCTTGCTCTGCATTTCCTGCATTCTGTGATTCTTTATGACCCACATGGAGCAAGTTCTTGAAGGATTTGCCTCCGCCAAGGGGCATATATATTGCGGTCGCCGAATGCGAATAGCGGATGTTTCACTACTCGAGGAGGAGGAGGAGGAAGAAGAAGAAGAAGAGGACGAGAAAGAGAGTGGGGTTGACGCCGAATTCGAGATGAGCAGCCTTCGGCGGCAAGTTGAAGTGGGGTCTTGTGGGTTCAGGCGTTCGTCGCGGGCGATTTTGAGGTGGTTCAGACGGCTCAAGGAGAAGAAGGGTGTGGTGGGGCGGACTCGGGAGAAAGAAGAGAGGGAGCATGGCGATGGGTTGGGGAGTTTAGGCGTTTCGAGGATAAGGACGAAGGTTGAGGATGGTTTGTCGGACACGGTCAACGGGAAGGATGAGTCAGGTGATTATCGATTACTATTTCAAATTCTGAGCTTTTCCGTTGAGAAAAGCGTTGTTTCTCGATGCTAAGTTTCCTGAGTGTAAACGATCTGTCAGATGTTTGATTGTTTGCAAGTGTATTATGCTATGTATGGTTTGAGGGAATTGGTATGGTATTAGAATTGGAGTTGTTTTTCATGACATGTTGTGTGATCACAACGCTATGGCCAAATTATACCTGTTTCATTTGGAAAAGTTTTGACTTGTCTGGGTTGATTCCCCCCTTAATTTTTTTTGATATGTTGCGGAATTTAGGCCAAATCTGAAAAAAAAGTTATTTTTATGAACATTTAAGTGGTGGGAAGCCAAAGCCCTCTTTCTGCATGTAGTTGTGACGTAGATGATTCAGGAAAAGTGAAATTAATGGTATTAATGTGATAACAGTTTGAGGTTCCCTGCCTATTTTGTAACACTGGTTAAGTGATAATTCAAAACCTCTTGATGTACAATGGAAGCTTCGTATTGGAGGTTGCCTCGTGATTCTGATCATAAATCTTTTTTCGTGGAAAGGGTTCTGTAATTGGCGCGTACTTCAGTCCTTTCATGCAGCTGGTTGAACCAATATAAGTTTAAACAAAATGAGGATTGGTGGTGTGGACAATTGAGCCAACTGATTTGTTTTGCTGGTGATATCTGAAGATTATATCTGCCGTGTATTGTTTATCCTACTAACCCCAAGCGGGGAAGCTAGGACGTGAAGGTTAAGAGGTTTCAGGACTAGAAACTATATGCTGAAGCTGGAACGGGTTTAACCAACATTAATGTCTCCTTTAACTCTTTATAATGGGCACCAGCCATGCCCGTGTGGACAAAAACTGGTTACCATGTAGGAATATATACTCTTTTGGAAATTTGATTCACCATTAAAGCCAGGGATGTGCATTATAGTGTAACTCGAATAACATGCCGATTCACATCAAACGCCCCAGTTGATACATAATAAGTGAAATGTAACATCTTTCATACGCTTGCCTGAAAATATTCTCTGCTTTCGTCACTATTAAATGAAGGATTCTTTAAATGAGTGATTGTTGCTTGCATGCTCCTCTATCCAGGACAATATAGGAAAGAGAATACATTCAACCTGGGAGTTGCAGGGAGTCTTTTATATCTGATTGCTGCAAGTAAGAATGAACTCAGCAAAATGGAGGATTTGCGGAAAGAAATGGAACTTTTTCTTCAGAATGTCAGAGAAAAAGTACAGAGGAAAGTTTCTTCTCATGAACCATTTGAGCTGACAGGGAGTGTTGCCTCTTGTTTGACTGACATAAAGGAAGTCTTAAGCTGCGGCAGCCACCTTTTGGAGCAATCCCGCAGAAGGCCATCTCTTTTGCTTGAACAATGTAGACAGATGCAGTTGAATCAGTCCAATGGACAAGAACCTGTGGAGGGGATTAAAGAACTGGAAGCAGAATTAGAAGTGGAGTTAGAGCGCTTGCAGCTTCAGTTGGATGCTGAAACCCCCTCCAAGCAATCATATCAGGAAATGATAAAGGTAAGGTTCTATGTCTTCTGATTTTCTGTGTGATTCCAGGATGTAGGGGGCTCTCCGAGGAACACTAGGTTTCCTTGATGCTTGCCTGTGCGTGGAATTGGTTGCAGAATTTTGTGTATTTTACTGTCAAAACCATGATAGTGTTTCAGTTGTTTTGGATGTCATGGGATGTAAACCACCCTCAATTGAAGTTTCCTTCTCTTGTTCCGTGAAAGGCTGGCATAAGAGCAATCATTTAGATCGATTGCAAATTTGGATGCATTAGTGTTAACATATGCTGCAGCAGACTCTCAACATCTGAAGGTTTCAGGTGCAGAAAAGTTTCCGAGCTTTAGTTTATTCTAATTCTGCATGTTCCTCAGTTTGTCCCCTAATTTGGTCAGATTGAAACCCATATGGCAGTCAGATTTTTACTTCATTTGCATTCCTGATTTTTAACTTCTGCGCCGTTGCTGCCTACTCATCTGTTCAAGCCTTTTGGTACTTAGCACAGAAGGCATGGAGAACTTTCTTCATCACAAGTTCTCTTTTATTTGTATTTGTTCTCTAGTCAAATGCAGAACGGTTTTGCTCTCTATCAGAGTAAAGAGAACCTGTTATAGGCATCAGCTTTTCTGTCACATTTCGGTCTGCTTTGTTTCTGCAAATTTTATATACATGACTGAACTCCTGTCCTGTTTCCAACCTCCTTGTCAATTTACATACTGTCTCTTGGTGCTATTGCGAAAGGGAAAAAGAGGAGGAAAAATAGATGTATCTTCCTGGCTATTATGTGCAGGGCTTAGTGTTTTCTACAAAATATTGTTGGTCAATTTTATGGTCATTCTTTGTGGTTACTCTCAATTTTTGTGACCGAAAATGTTCTTCTGTGTGCCCGTAGAAGGGTGGCAATGAAAACTGCTGAAGGATTTTGAAACAAATGTAAATTTATGCATTGTTTGCTCTCTGATTTTTCACTTTCTTGCTGTCTTCTCATTCCTGTAAAATATGATTGCTCTCTGTCCCTGGACATGGAGGAGGAACTCCAGAATCCACAGAGTTCAGTGCTCTGCTCGCTTAAGCCTTTTCATAAGTCCGAAAAAAGTACTCTTCAATGCATATATCGCTGTCATAGCTGAACCTTCAGTTCAAGGCCATTGATGGGGAACACATCTCCAGTTCTCTCTTGTTTCATTCATTATGTCTGTGCCTTTGAAGGAGTACATTCTTTTTTTATTTGGTTGTTGAAACAAAAGTAATGCAAGGCTCTGCTCAAAAGTCAGACCCCACTTTGGCATAAATTTTAGCTACAGTTGTTTGAGTTTGGTTGATGATTATCTCTTCATCTGAATGTTAGAGCTTATGATCTATAAAGCAGGTTGCACCCAAGGAATCTTCTTCAGCAAGTGGCTGTAGCACGAGTTTTGGGGAAGTAATGGACCCTGAAGATGAAGTGACCGAATTTCAGGGTGGAGTTCCCCCTGTTGAACTCGAGAGGAGGTTGCATGAACTGTTGGAAACAAGACTGCAAGAACGAATCAAAGAGCTTGAAGTATCTTTAGGGCGTATGGAGCAGAAGCTATCTGAGAAAGAGAGAGAGATCTCATGGTGGAAAGACACTGCTCGTCTTCTGTCACAGCATGTTTCTGAGCCTTCTCATGGTGGCCTGACCAACAATGGAACTTTGATACATTGAACTCAAAACTGTGAAATTGATTTGGATGGTCTGCAGCTTTTCTTTTCCTTTTCTTATCCTCTCTGAGTCAGATAAAGGAATGCTATGATCAGATATACAGCTTGAATTTACTTGCTCAGATACTTTCATATACATCTAAAGCTTTCTTTTATTATTTGGAAAGAGACCCCCATGTGCATAAGCCTAATTTACCAAATGATAGTTTTGGTAATTTATGCCAAATAATTTTTTAAATGTAGAATATTTGGGATTGTTCTCCACTTGGACATGCAAAATGTGGCCGGAAAGTTTAAACTTAAAATTTACTAAAATACGCATATAATAGAAAGGTTAATACCCTGAAAAACCCAAAACTGGTACACATGTGACAAATTTACTCCAAACTATTTTTTTGACCATAAAAAACCCCAAACTAGTACACCTATGACAAATTTATCCCGACTGACCATAAAAACCCTAAACTTATATATTTATGACAAATTTACCCCAAATTAATTTATTTGACCATAAAAAACCCCAAAGCGGTCAATTTGTAACAATTATACACTCCTTTAAATTAAATTAATACCACAAAAAAATCACAAAAATTGTAAATTGTGACAAACGGAGTGTAAAATCCCAAATTGGTTTACCGGTCAATGTCACGTGTCATTTAACTTAATTAAAATTTAATAAAAATAATAGAGGGTAAATTTGTCACAAGTGTATCGGTTTGGGGTAAATTTGTCAAAAGTTTACCAGTTTAGGGTTTTGGTGGTCAAAAAAATAGTTCGGGGTAAATTTGTCACAGGTGTACCAGTTTGGGGTTTTTCAGGGTATTAACCCATAATTAGAAACAAGAGTTTTATATTTTATTAGCTTTTTGACAGATTTGATTCAATTTTCATTTTAGAGTGCATGGATTTCAATGTCATATTCTCTAAACTCGAGATTATCTGTACTCAGCCATTATTTATATTCTATTTGACATGTGAGATTGAAAGCACGATCTGTCGAACAACAAAGCCCATGGATTTTTCTCTTATCTCATCTTTTTAAATCAACTTCAAGTTCAAGTTATGTGAAAAACTATAAAATGCCCCTGCCACGGAGAAATCACCTGCACTTTTTGGCAAAAGGGATTTGCTTTACAAGGCATAAGCTATACTTAGATTATGCTGATTTCAAAAGAGGTATATAAAACTAAATGAAATGTACATATGTATGTTTGAAATTCGGCTGAATTGAATAATGCATCATTTACGTCAATCTTCGTAAAACATTTTTAGTTGAATTAATAAACTGAAACATTTAATTATAAATTTGCATTGTCCAAAAATAGATTCGGTTGAATTACCCATATGTTATTTTAAAAAAAAAATGTAAGAGATATTTTATCTAGTTCTTGCTTTTAAAAAAACTTAAATTTAACAAGAAATGGAGTTTAGCGATTAGGAATCAATAAAACCAATACCAATTAGTAAATCTGAGACGTGGCTATCGCAGCCCTCCCAAATTTTCCGCCAAGGTTGGAAAAGGAGAAAAGATTTAGAGGTGATACCAAAAAGGAAGGTAGACAGCTTTCAAGTAGGCCCAAATCATTGGATTTCTTTTTAAGATTGAATTAGTCTTAAATGATTCTTCATGATACTGGAGTTGGTACTAACCTTTTGGGGTTGGTTAGAAATCAAATAAGACATGGAAGTTTGTCTTATTTCCTATGTAACCATAGATTAACTAGGCTCGAGGATGAGATGTTCATCTAACTTATCGAAACAACTTTTTATTAATTAAAAGTCTTAAAGGTTTTTCCAGTCACTACGGGCGCGCATGATTGCCCACAATTTCTGTTTCGAAATTGTTTTCTATTCCAGAAACAGTGCAGGAATAGAAACCGTTTAGTAAAATTATTCCACTTTTCTATTTCGAAATAGATTCTTGTTAGAAATAGATCCGGACTAGAAATCGAAATATAAAATATCTATTTTTATTTAAATGAAAAATGAGAAATAAAAAAAATTTTCATCGTTCATCGCCGTTGCCACCACTGGTCGCCTCTGGTCGCCGGCTGCCGGTTGCGCCGTCGTCGCCGCCGACCGCCGACCATCGGCTGGCGGCGGCCGCCGTCGCCCGCCCGCCGTCGCCGCCGATCGCCAACCGCGTCGTTATCAAACGAATTTCTATTTTTAGAGTAGAAATTTTGTGTCGTTATCAAACGATTATTTTTGCTTAGAAACTCATCCGGAATTAGAAATAGAAAAATCTATTTCTGTTTCGAAACTATTTCGGGCAGAAATGATTTCATCCGCGCCCACGTGTCCATGCAATGGTTTTTAAGGGTTTACTATGATCCTAACCATTTTAGAGAAGAAAAAGAACAAACAATGTATTGAGTCTGTGATAATCAAACGTCCAAGTTATTGGAAGCGCCTAAAGTAAAAACATGAGAAATAAAACCTGATACTTGTTGGGCAAAGAATATACATGTCCTTGTTATAGAGTCCCAAGACTAGATTCTCCATGAGGTTAATGAGAACTTTTTTTTTTTTTTTTTTTTTGTAACTCCTACTCTATACCTATTCTACACTTACTTTTCGACTTTTGCCCCGCTTCTACGGGCGTGGGAGTCGAAACCCACTCACCTCTCCCTTCCATGTTGGAAGGGTGGCCGAATCCCAGTGGTTAATGAGAACTTAAATGTGCACGAAGTTACTTTAAAGGTATGAAATTACACTAATCAAATCGACGCAAAATGAATTATTTACAAAAATGATTATTCTAATCCATAAAACACCAAAAAGATAACTAAATTACAAAAATGACTTCAGAAAACCAGGAAAGTTCCAAAAATTTCATTTATGCCCTAATTTAACACTATCCTACATTTTTGGAAAATTTTTAGATTTTTCATTTTCTATTATTCTTTTCATTTTTATTCATTTTTATAAAAAAAATAAATTCATTGAACTGAACTATGCTTGATTTAAATGAACAGGGAGCAACTCAGAACATGAATACAACAATAATCAAGTTCGAATCAACCTTTTCAAAAATGAAACTTGGTTAAAAAGGGATGAAACATGTGTTGGGCATTTCGTCAAACATTTACTGCGCATTAGACTCTCAGGACAATTTCTCCGAGCCATGTTTATGCCATTCAATCTCGACCCGGAGACCATCTTAAGAAGAAATAAAGAAACAATGCTATACAAATACAGACCAAGAGAATAAAACACTCAATAAAAGACTACAAAATCACCAAATCGTGCTAAAAATCCCCTTCAAAATCACGGGTCTGACTGTTCCTGCAAGTGGGTTTAAACCAAGAACGGCCAGGCCAGTGCATGCCCAGATTGACGTCCTCATATATAATATACTAGAGACTCTAGGAAAAGTCCACTCAACCCAAATGAAATCATGTAACGTATAATTTCAAATACAACTAACTTCTCGTAGAATGATCAACTACACACTTCAAACCAACCTCTCCAAGTGTCCCATCCGCGTGATCCACACTAGCCAGGCGTAGACCAGCCATGGCCCAGTGGGGATCAGTCCAGGGCGTATGAACTGCGAAGACTGTTGCAGGCATTTCAACAGACACCTAGAACGCACATCTAAACCAACAAGCTCAGAGAGTTACACACGCAGGTGACAACTTACAAGCCTCTCTTCATGAATGGAAAAATACCTAAGGATCAACTTGCAAGACCAAATCACACATTTAAATTTGCAACATAGGGGGATTCAAACGGTCATGCATATACCCAACAAGCACCAATGGCTCTCGGCCATTTTTCATTCCTTTTACACAAATTATTCCCTTCGATTTCTCCTAAAAGCTAAGTTAATACCTTAAACTTGACTCCTAGTGGTGTATCACGCGGTTCTTGGCCAAAGGAACCAAGAAATTGCCTCCCAAGTCGCACAAATTTGGCCTCCTCAGCTCTGGAAAAGTAGACCTGCAAGGAAGAAAGCTTACCAAGAAGGTGTATTGTCAGCATACGAAAGCCCACATCCGGACCTCTTTTATCTGCTCCTTTGGTACCTACTCCAACTATATGTATCCTAGTTTAACTATAAAGTTTATTTTTTTACATCGATATCCCTCCATGTTTCTCAAAATGTCACTCTTTCCCCGGCTCACGACCATCCTCCCAACACCAACGAAAAATTTTAAGGCTTACTGCCTTGACCGCGGAATAAGGTGTTTTCTCAGGGGCTCTAGTAGGCCTTCTTGATCTCCACTTGGGATGCGCGATCTATGGTTCGAAAGGCTCGAAGGTTGTGAACTTTCCATTTTTTTTTTCAACATGTCACTCTGGAACTCTGCGGGACAAAATTGGTTTTTCGGTCTGTGTTCGTCCTCACTTTGCTCTCTACATTGGCCACAGTTTGCCCTCACCGTGCTCTCCGACCGTCACGTTCAAGCTCTAGAGGATCTTTATGAAAAAGAGCGAAATGGCCCAGAGAACTGCCTCTCTTTCTTCTTTTCGTCCTTTCGTTCTCTGTGAAAGCCCCCGGCCAAAATCCAAGAGCTCCTTTTTACCTGGTGTCTCACGCTGTTCCCCCTTCATTTTCCTCTGCATTTTTACGTTTTTCCCCCTAATGCAGCTCTGGTCTTTTCAACAAAGAGCTGCCTTTTTTTGGCAAATTTTCAGCAAAGTCTGGTCTTTTCTCTTTGCTAAAACTATCTATGGAAGCCCCTTGACTTTTAGCCACTGACAGCCACATGTACTTCCATTTTAAGCTAAACTCCCATATGCAACTCCTCTGATTTGACCTCTGCAAGCGATGGCTGCACTACACGCCGAGGGAGAGAAAGTTCCAGTTGCACAACACTTGGTTTGGTCTCTCTTTCTCTAGTTCATTTTCAGTTCTTTTTAGCTCAATTTCTAGCCTAATTTGGACTAAAGGATGGCCGGTTCTACGATGCTTATGTTGTTCAAAATGTGGGATTAAGTGGGTGATTAGAGGGTTGAAAGTTGAAGATGTGCAGCTTGTGACAGACTGCGCAGTTGCGCAGAAACAGCAAGTGCGCGCCCGGGGTTCATTTGATTGGTCTGGAATTTTGATGGGAGATATTCAACACATCAACATAGCTTGCATAAAAATTTCACGCCCAGTGGACATTGATAAACCTACTTTTGGAGGCCATACATTACCGGTTTTCGTCCAGGGGATTGGTGTTGGATCAGCCGCCGTCAGCTCGGGAAATGGCAAACCCGAGAAGCTACACCTTGGAGCTAGCGAACATGCCATATATCATTGGAAAACACACTTGAAGTTGCTCATCGTAATAACTGATTTGCAATTTTCCGTTTTCTTTTAAGCCTTCAATTGATCAAGGAAAGACAGGCCAAAATTGCGAGAGAGGAGTTTGAGACCAAGTGTGAACCGGGGTGGTCGAGACTCTATGGAGTTGCCATTGACCGAAATTTCCGCCGTCGGGCCCAAGATTCTAATACCACGATGTCCCAAACTTAATATGTAGAAGAAAAACAGCGGAAAAAATGGGCCTAAAACCACGTAATGCAGGCGTTTTCGACTAGGGGCCGAGTTGCGCCTACATTGGCACGACTCGATCACTGATGTTCACGAGATGCACAGGTGGCCAACACAAAATGAACCATAGCTATTAAACTATCATGCTTATCCGATACACTTACAGAAGGAACCTGGCAAGAACAAGGAATGCAAGGTCATATAAATCGATTGTTTTTCACAGGGGTCACCTCCTTCCGTTACCTTGAATTCCTGAAATGATTTTCTTTGGAAGATGCATGATAAACTTGTCGCTGAAATTCAAATGTCAAAAGTGGCAAAACTGTGTCAAGTGTAGATATGGAGGTAAAGTGAATTCTCATGTGGCGAGCATTATATAAACTATCTCTCAATTGTTGATATATGTATTTTGTCGATATGTATTGACACTTTTTTTATGTTATTTTTTATTTGTATTAGCATAACTATGTCATTTATGATATCAATAATGTTTCAATTAACATTATCTATACAAGTTCGTCAGACCTATGTATGGGGATAAATACCTTCTTTTTTCCGGGTAAAGTCCCACATTTAAAAAATTGAAAATGCTTAAAGTTAAATGTAGCAACATGAAAGTTTTTACAATTAAAATTTAGAAAGAATGCATACATGATATGAACATTAGAAAAGTTGAGTTTAAAACATATCAACATCTTGTTCAGTTTGTTTTTATTTAGAATTCGGATATCTTTGTTAGTGCTATATTCTTTAGCTCGATTTTTTTAATGACTAAGTTAAAACTCAGAATTATTTTTATTGTGCTTATTTGATGATAAATGGATGTCAAAAGTAAGAGTAAACACATGAAATAACACAGTAAATCACTCATTTCCAATGCCTCTTTTTAATGGTAAAACGACATCAACAGTCCATGAACTAGGATCCAATGTACAATGTTATTCCTAAACTTTAATTTGTTTAATATAGTCCTTGAATTTTGACTCAATTTGCAATTTCATCCCTAAATTTTTAATTTGTTTAATGTGATACATAAACTATTGATAGATGTTCAATTTAGAACCTAAACTATCTAAAAATGACACAAACGAAGGGACTACATTGAACCTTAACAATAGTTTAGGGACTATATAAGGAACAAATTAAAAGTTCACATATTGAGACAAAGTTTAGAAATTATATTGACAAATTAAAGGTCCATACATTGAACTAAAATTCAATGACTATTTATGCTATTATCCCTTCTTCAGAGTTTGGGACACCTGGAGTGCCATAACTTGACACGGGGGAACACTTAAGTGCTATAACTTTAAAACGGTACACTTAAGTGCCACTTTTTTTTCAAATGGTACACTTAAGTGCCAATATCGGAGTTAAATGGAACACTTAAGTGCTACTTCGGCGAAAATCCGGCCAAACGGCCGACGTGGCAATTTTCCGGCGATGGAGGTCCAAAACGGCGTCATTTCGCACGCCGACGTAGCGAAAAATGCAAAAACGACGCCGTTTCGCGTCTGACGTGTAAAAATAATAAAAAATTAATTAAATTAAATTAAAACTTAATTTTAATTAAAAATATTCTAAAAATTTAAAAATTTTAAAAAAAAGGGAGACGAAGGGGGCGGGCGGGCGAGGGCCGAGCCCTCGCTGCCGCCGCCTCCTCGCCGTCGCCGGGAAGGGCCGGCGACGGAGGGGGAGGGGTCGGTCGGGGTCGCCGGCCCCGGCCGACCGGCGGCGAGGGCCGTGAGCCCTCGTCGGATCGTGGCGAGGGCCCGCGAGCCCTCGCCCAGATCCGGGGCGAGGGCCCGCGAGCCCTCGCCCGGATCCGGCGAGGGCTGCGGGCCCTCGCCGCCTCCCGCCGTCGTCGGGAAGGGCCGGCGACGAGGGGGAGGGTTGGCGGGGACCGGCCGGCGGCGTGAGCCCCGGCCGCGATCCGGCGAGGGCTGCGGGCCCTCGCCGCCTCCCCGCTGTCGCCGGGAAGGGCCGGCGACGGGGGGAGGTGGCGGCGGCGAGGGCTCGGCCCTCGGCCGCTCGCCCCCTTCGTCCCTTTTTTTTAAATAAATTTTTAAAATATTTTTAATTAAAATTAATTTTTAATTTAATTTAATTTAATTAATTTTTTATTATGCAAACGACGTCGTTTCTGTTGAGTCAGAGCCGACTCAGCTCTCCGGCGAGCCACGCAAGCATTAAAAAATAATAAAAAGGTGCCACGTAGGATTTCCGGCAAGGGTCGCCGGAGGTGGCACTTAAGTGTCTCATTTGAAAAAAAAGTGGCACTTAAGTGTACCGTTTTAAAGTTATGGCACTTAAGTGTCCTCCTGTGCCAAATTATGGCACTCTAGTTGTTCTTTACTCCCCTTCTTCAATTCTACTTTGTTTGCTGCAATTGAACGAAGATCTTTATTGTGAGCTCTCTTTCAAACCCTAATCTCTCTGTCTTTCCCAAAGAAACCCTCCCTCAAAAAACTTTTATCCACAGGCTCTCAACTTTAATTTATGAAGCTGAGATCCTACTTTGCTCTGCTTTTCCTTTTTAGGCTTTGATTTCCTTCTTTTTTTTTTTTTTTTTTTTTTTTTTTTTTTCTCTTCCGGTCTAATATGGGATTTTTTTTTGTCCATCTCATTTGGCATCTTTTTTTGCTTGTTGTTGTTGCTTTTCTTCACTCATCATGATGAATAAATCTGCTTGTAGCTGAAAATTTCGCAAGAATGTCGTCACTAGTCCAGCCAGCAAGATGCCTTGGACATGGTTCTGTGACTGTCTCTATATATTTTTTGCTATTAAATTTCTCATAATCTAAAAAAGGAATATTTCCAACAACAAAGTTTATGTAAGTAGGATAAAATGTTTTCTACAGTGTGACTTATTCGCTTAAACACAATAAGCTATAATTCAATTTTACTCAGTTTAAAATAACAATTCATTAAAAGATAAAAATAAGATATGTGTCATATATAAGATAAATATATATACTTTATATAGCCTTTCTTGCTAATGTCGAATTCGCTTAACATAAAATCACAATGAATTGAATAGCTGAAAAACCAAAAAACATAATTTAGAAAATGGTGTGTATGTGCGTACATTACCAAAATGGATCAATTGATTGGGCAACGCGTTGAATCAAGCATAGACCTACCTTCAAATGAGGAACTCGTGGGGGTAATGTGGTTTATTCGGAAAGCACGAAAGGCCCACATCTTCCATTCCCGCCGATCAGAATCTCCATTCCCGCCGATCAGAATCAAGCTTAGTTATTGACAACACACTCGTGATGAACACAATTTTTTTTTGAGATGGAACCCCAAAGGGAAGGTGAGAAGAGGGAAGCAAGCTGACTGTTGGAAGATACGCAGAAATATTGGAAAGATATGCAAGGATCAAATCATGAGGATATTATTGAATCAATCAATATCAGATCCAATCCGTAAATTATTTCATTTCCTTTTCTTTTACATATACTTTGTAATATAATATCAATTATGTACATTGAGTAAATACAGAGAAATACAAAGAATTCCCTCTTTCTTCTTCTCGTGTTTGTCCTCCCTTTCAACTTCTTTCATGGTATCAGAGCAGTCGAAGGTTCTGACATAGCTTCCACTCCTATTTCGATTGCCTAGAGGAACTCTAACCTGCAAAGAGAGTTACCGAAGAAATCACTATTATTTGAAGGGGAAGGATTTTTTTCAGTATGAACAACCCATAATTCCCACCCCAAACCCAGACGAGCAACTAGCAAGAGACACGACGCCATAGACTTCAAACCGCCCAGATTCATCCATCGTGACTTCCATGGCTGAACAACAGCTTAGTCAAAGCCAGATCCAAACCCAACACGCGCAATGGCGAACTTTTCCGGCTCATTTAATCTGGGGCAGCCTTTCTTAAGCTATCCTTCCTAGTGATGCCATATCCATGGATCCATGGGACAAACCCAGTTACATCACAGTTAGGCCACCAGAGCAGCATGCAGACTGATGGAGGCCTACCAACCAACAGTGGGGTAGGCTTAACCATCGGCCCGGAGTAGACGAGTGGATCAAGTGATTCAAGTGCAGGATTTCTGGGTGGATTCAATATGGGTCAAGCTGCAAATCACTACCTAGGAGTCCCACCTAGGTTTTTACTGTTTCCTTTCACGGCTGCCATGGGCCGCCCAGAATCCAGCCACGCGCACTACGTTTCCACCGCCAACGGATTGGAGTTGCGGCTCATCAGCCACCCTCTCACAAGGCCAGAAAATTATTCGAGTTAGGTGTGAAAGTTTCGGCGAGCCCTAATCATGAAAGACAAAGAAGGTTTTATCGACGGGATCGTCCCGATCCCGACCGATGAAAAAATGGGACGTCAATGGAAAAAATGCAATTGGTTTGAACATGGATAGGGAACTGCATTAGCCCAGAAATTGCTGCTGGTTTACCACCCACAGAAGACTAAAAAATTATTTGGGATAGCATCCGAGAAATGTATGGAAAATTGGATCGTGCAAAAATTTTCTGGCTACATCAAGCACTCAGCGAACTAAAGCAGGGAAACACGTCTGTGACGACATGCTTCAACAAGCTTTTAGCCCTCTAGAATGAATAGGAAGCTACTGAAGAAAAGCTGGAAGGGCCTGAAACGACCATTCAGCAGCACAAAGCGATGAAAGACAGAGAGAAGGAGACTCGTTTCCTGCTTATATACTCAACGACACTTACCTCACATTTAGGTCGCAAATACTGGCCATGGAACTAGTACCTACTCTTAGCTGGATCTTCCAACTTGCAGTGTAAGAGGAAAACCAGTGGCTTGCCTCGTCAGACAGCAAGGCCACCGAAACTCTAGCGTTGGCGGCAAGGATCGAGAGAGAAAAAAACCCTAGAGAAGAAGAGGGGCTACAATTTGTTGCTAGGGTTTGCGGATTAGCGAACCCTTAAAGGGGCTGGAATGGACGACCTGGATCGAACGCAGCGATCTGACTATCCTAAGGGCACGCGGCTTCCATTTGATCTGGACAGTGGAGATGGATCCAAATCAAAGGGATCCAACGGTGCTCAATTTTCCAAAAGATATGGGCAGAATTTTAAAAATAGAGGGAAATTATTTTGTGATTTTTGCTAGCGGCCCCACCACACAATTGAAAATTGTTGGAAATTACGTGGCAGACTTGGAGAAAAGGAAAAGAAGGGAAAGGAGATATTTGCAGCAGCCCATCAACTTACAGGATCAGCAAATTCGACATGTCAGCCTATCACACATGGGGAATATCAACAACTAATGCAGGCTTTATAAAAATTGGATATCCAAAAAAAGGGAAGCAGCTTTACAGGTATTTCTTATTGCCTAGCAAATATTATATCTCGAAATACCTGGATTATAGATTTGGGAGCCAGTGACCATATAGCATGTGATAAAGGATTATTCTCTATTATTCATGAAGAATTAGATGATCCTATTACTATACAATTGCCAAATGGGAATACTGCTTATGTTACTACAACAGGGACAGTCACACTTAACTCCCATATTGTTCTCACCAATGTCCTTTATATTCCGGACTTCCAATTTAATCTTAACTCAGTGTCTAGAGCCTATAAGGAAAATTCATGTCGAGTTTTTTCGATGCCGATACCTATCTATTTCATGCCCTTTCGACTGGGAAACTAATGGGCTGGGGTAATTTCTCTAAAGGATTATTTTTCTGGAAAAACTTGCCCAAAAATCTTGATCATTTTCCTTGTAATAAGAAATCATTGTGTAATTTGACTACCAATGGTAGAAATTTCCTTTTGCACTCCAAATTGGGCAATAGTTCTTTTTTCCCCTATCCTCAATGTCAAATTTGTCCACTTGCAAAGCAATCACGCAGTCCCTTTCCTTTGAGCCAAAGTCGTTCAAAAAATATTTTTTCCTTACTGCATATTGATGTCTGGGGACCATATCATACAGCGAACCATAATGGGTCTCGATTCTTTCTTATCATTGTGGATAATCACTCTAGAGCCACGTGAATTTTTCTCATGTAGTCTAAGGGTCAAGTTGTGTCCAATTTAAGAACATTTCTTTCTCTGTTAAAAACCCAGTTTGGGAATACTGTCCAAAGAATAAGGACAGATAATGGCAAAGAATTTTTCAATCATGAATGTGCTGCCCTTCTTTCCTCACAAGGGATATTACATGAGAGCTCATGTACTTATACACCACAACAAAATCAAGTGGTGGAGCGAAAACACCGTCACCTGTTGGAAGTTGCAAGGGCTTTAAAGTTTCAAGCCTCTATTCTAGACACTTATTGGGGGGATTGTGTATTGATTGTAGCTTATTTAATAAATCGTATGCCGACCAAGATTCTTGACAGACGATTTCCTTTCGAGGTGCTTTTTGGAAGAAGCCAGACTTGGACCACCAGAAAATCTTCAGTTGTCTATGCTATGCCACAATCGTAGGACCTAAGGATAAAATGGGTCTTCATGCTCGCCATTGCATTTTTATGGGATATCCCACTCTACATAAGGGATACCGGGTCCTTGATCCATCTACAGGAGAATTTTCCGTTAGCAGGGTCGTTTTATTCCGGGAAACCGTTTTTCCATTTGCCACTCAAGAAAAAGGTAGCACTAAGACAGGACATTCTCCTACTTCTTCTATAGAGGACAATATTGAAGATTCTAGATAGATATTTCTTCCTTCATTGCCAGATACAAGGGAATCTTCCAACATGACACCTTTAATGGAAGTTCAAGATCCGGGGCATGATGATGAGGTACTTTTAGATTCACCTCCTTTATATTCGACTCCTGAGGAGATTTCAAATAATTATTTATCATAAGAGAATGATCCTCCCAGACGTTCCGGTCGTGCCACGTGGCCACCTAGTTAGACTAAAGACTACATTTGTGGAGTCAGGAATTCACCAGGTATTCTTTTCCCCATTTCTTCTTATGTTTCCTTCGATCAATTATCCCCGGAGCATAGATGTTGCATCACTCGCATTTCTGAAAAGTGAGAACCATCCAGCTTTGATGAGGCAAGCACTGATCCACGTTGGCAGAAAGCCATGGAGGTAGAATTGAAGGCCTTAATGGATAATCAAACATGGGATCTTGTTACCCTACCCTCACATCGCAAGGCAATCAGATCCAAATAGGTATACAATATCAAATATCAGGCAAATGGATCGATTGAACGACACAAAGCCCAGTTAGTGGCTAAAGGTTTCACACAAAGAGAAGGTTTCGACTATCACGAAACTTTCTCCTCGATCGCCAAAGATGTCACAGTTCACTCATTTCTTTCAGTCGCGGCTTTTCAAGATTGGTTATTACATCAGATGGATGTTAACAATGCTTTCCTTCATGGAGATTTAGATGAGGAGATCTATATGGAAGTACCACAAGGTTTACTGAGACAGGGGGAGAATAGAGTATGTCGTCTCCACAAATCATTGTACGGACTCAAGTAAGCCTCCAGATAGTGGTATGCAAAATTTGCTGAGTCACTGATAGCTGCCAGTTTTCAACAGTCCATATTTGATTATGCTATTTTTACATGGATTAAAGGTACGCCATCTATTTACTTGATGATATATGTAGATGATATACTCATTATGGGCAATGATGAAATAGCTATCAAGGGTCTTAAGGAATACTTGCATTCTACTTTCCACATTAAAGATCTAGGCTCGCCAAAGTATTTCCTTGGAATTGAAATTACTCGATCAGACCAAGGAATCTCTCTCAACTAGAGGAAATTCGCATCGGAAATTATTTCAGAAGCGGGATTGTCGGGATGTAAGCTAGCTGTTATACCAATTGAGCAAAATATCAAACTGACTACAGCCGATTATGATGCTAGACTATCTCAAGAAGCTGATCCCGTACTCAGAGATCCTTTGGGCTATCAGAAACTTGTTGAGAAGCTCGTATATTTAACTATGACCAAGCCAGACATAAGTTATGTAGTGCAGACACTCAGTCAGTTTCTGCACAAACCAAAGCAGTCTCATATGAATGCCGCACTAAAAGTTGTGAAGTACTTGAAGAAATGTCCTGGACTTGAAAATTCTTCTTTCCAGGAAATGCGACATGAAGATGTGATGTAAACTATGCGACTTGTCCAATGAGCAGAAGATCTATAACTAGTTTTTGTATTAAATTGGGAATCTTTACTTTCGTGGAAAACAAAGAAACAACCAACTATTTCATTATCTTCAGTAGAGGTAGAATATCGAGCCGTGGCCATAACCGCATGTGAAATAGTGTGTTTGAGAGGGTTACTTCGGGATCTTGGAGTACAGATTAAAGGACCAACAAAATTATTTTGCGACAATGATGCGGCCCTCAAACTTGCATCTAATCCTATCGTGCATGAAAAAACGAAGCATATAGAATTAGACTGTCATTTCACTCGAGAGAAAATCCAACAAGGGATGATCGAGACACAGGGGATTGGAATAGAAGAACAACCAGCTGATGTCTTTACCAAACCTTTATGTCAAAGACAGCATGCGTATCTCTTGAGCAAGCTTGGCGTCTTGAACATCTACAAGCCACCAGCTTGAGGGGAAGTGTTGGAAGATACGCAGAAATATTGGAAAGATATGCAAGGATCAAATCATGAGGATATTATTGAATCAATCAATATCGGATCCAATTTGTAAATTATTTCATTTCCATTTCTTTTACATATACTTGTAATATAATATCAATTATGTACATTGAGTAAATACAAAGAAATACAGAGAATTCTCTCTTTCTTCTTCTCGTGTTTGTCCTCCCCTTCGACTTCTTTCACTGACCAAAGCTCTTGGGATGTGAGGGCCTGGATTGAAGATTGCACGAGGAAGCTGGCCCATCTCAAATCCGTTCTCCAAGAGAGGCAAATCACCTGGGAAGATTGGATAGCTAAGGCTCATCAAAATAAAATGACTTCTTTCTACTTGGTTGTCTACTTTGAATAATAGAAGATTAACCAGCACATTTGGATGGCAAGTTAGGAAATCCACAAAATTCATTGGGGGCGAGTAGTAATTGTCTCCAAAGCTAGTTCCTAGCTCACTTTGTATGCAAAGGAAATAATTAAATCAAATAAAAAATCGTTGCTTGAAGACTCCAACAAATTCCAAAAGGAAATGTTCCATGCAGAAGCATGTGGGGCTCAAATTTTTAGATACCTTGAGAAGTAGAAAAACTTTATAATTTATAAATGGTAGAAAACCACGTGTTAATAGTCAAGGAATGAAACTCCTTGCGTTAATTATATGCAAGAGACATATTCAATTATTTGCATCATAAATTTTGAATTCTACATGATATAATTTATGAAGTTAGCTAGTCTAAGTAATAAAAGTTTGATTGATGAAAACATGATTTCAATGTGATTTATGATAACAATTTATTAGGATTCAATATTGAAACAAGGAAAAAAGTCATAAAAAATCCTAAATTTTGCTCAACATGACAAATTTAAACCAAACTTTTTTTATGACATAAAAAATCACAAACTTTACTGACTATGACATATTTATCCCAAACTCTATAGTTTAAGGGCATTTTTATCTTTATCTTTAAATATTTTTCTTTTTCTTTTCTTTATTTCCTTTTTTTCTTGTTCTCCCTTCCCTCGGCCGACCGTGGCAGGGGGAGGCTGGACCTAGGCGATGGTTGCCCTCACTTGACACAGGCAAGGGCGGCCCTTGCTTCGGCCGAATCTAGCGTGGAACACCCTCAGCCAATGTCGACGAAGGTCCCCCTCACCTACATCAAGCAAAGGTTACCCTCGTTATATCTAGCGAGGGCCACCCTCTCCCGCCTAGGTGAGGGTGACCCTCTCTTAAGTCTGACTTCCCTCCACCACGACCGGTGGAGGGAAGAGAGAAGAAGAAGAAATAAAAAGAAAAAAAATTCAAAATAAAAGATGAAAATGCCCTATAATTTAATATAAATATGTCATGTGAATGCAAGTAGGGGTTTTAAATTTGGAATGAATGTGTCCTAATTAACAAAATTTTATATTTTTTTTGTATTATTAAAGAAAATTTTGAACCCACCCATAGGTAGCGCAGATAGCATGAGTGCTCTCCCTTATCGCCAAGGTTGAGAGTTCGAAACCTCTCGTTGTATTTCCATGACTTAAGTGAGGGTCTCGAGGGTGGATTACTGAGCCAGCTCCCCGAGGTTTTACATCTAAATAACGGCTTATGGCGAGGTTTGATGGTCCGAAGGGTCGTGTGATCCCGAAAGGTTATCTCCAACGATTCCTCAGTCATTAAAAAAAAAGTTGAATGATGGGCAAAATTTAAGGTTGTTAGTGGCTTTTTTCTCTCGAAACAATAGAGAGAGGTTACAAAAATGAAACTTTGTTCTTGAGGTTGATGGAAAGACTAGGCATTGCGCCTGAAGGGACAACAGATAGGACGTTTGTTGAGTTTCCTACTGATCCACGCTTTGGCTCCTTTAATCAGCCTGAAGTTAAGGATGATGATGAAAGGCTGTTTGCGAACTTTTAGCCTAGGATGGGCATTGCTGCAGAAGTACGTGGTGATGGAGCGGATTTGTTTCGCTCCAAATAACATCAAAGGACATACTCTAAATTGTTGAAACGAGGGGTGATGAATCCTTGAACGGTGGATTTTGAGTTCTTGGACTCGTTGCAGGTGAATCTGAGGGAGAAGTTTGCTCTCCTTCAACTTGAACATTTTTGTTCGGAGACTGACGTGGCTCACGCTGAATTGACTGCTTACTTCTATTCGAGTGTATCTTTTCTTGACGCGAACATATTCTGTTTTACTGTGAGGGACAAAGAATTTGTGGTGGATATTGATACTTTGGCAGACGTTATTGGTGTGGAAAGAGGGAGCTTCCAACCAATCAATGTGACAGTTGGCCATGCTACCAGTTTTCTTATGAAAGATAAATCTTCTGAGGGTGACATTATCTATCAGAGAATGATTGCCTCCAATATCTTGCTGCACAAGATTGTGATCAATTGCATCCAGCCCAAATCAACCTCCAAGACTGACGTTTCTCACTCAGAATCAAAACTGATGTTTTCCATCAGTAACCTGATGAAATTCTCGCTGCCCCACACAATCCTCATGCACATGTATAGGACTATGGTAAAGGACAACTTCCTTATTCTGCGTTGGTCACCAAGCTATTCAGACATTTTCACATTCAGCTTCTTTGCTCCTATGGTGATAGGTTTAAAGATGGTGTCGAAAATGAGATTAAAGGAATTGAACAAGCCATTGGAGTGCTTTAAGGAGAAGTCCACAAGTAAGACATGACAAGACTCGGCTGCGAAGAAGAGAAAAGGCAAGGAGCCCGTGATTGAATCAACAAGGAAGAGAAGAGCGCTTATTCTTCAGGATGAAGATGAAGAGGATGAAGATAAGCTCACTCTTTTAGCTTTTACCTTGATGAATCTTCAGAGTTTTGTTAGCTTTGACCAACCGCGAGACCAAGAAGGAAGAGAATGAGGAGAAATAGAGGAAAGAAGAGAAGTAACAGAGGAGAGGAGAGAAGAAGGAGAAGAAAGAGAAGGAAGAGGAGAACAGGGTAGAGATGACTCTTTTGAGTCAACACTTGCTATATCCCTGTCAGAGGACTCTGAGTAAACTAGGAGTGAGACTGCAGGAGAAGGAAAAGATGATGAACATCACTTGGGAATCGAAACCGAGAAGGAGCTCGAAGCCAGTTTCGCCTCTCCACCTGTAGGCATAGAAACAGGGGGAGATCGTGAAAAGACAAGTATTTCTACTCCTGTTTTTACAAGTGATGACATTAGTGTTGACGCCTAAATTTTGATTAGATTTTTAGGCCTTAATCTCTCTTTTAATCCTTATTTTCCTAATAGATAGTAAATAACAAAAACAACAAAAAAAGAAATATAAACAAACAAAAAACAACAGAAAACAAAAGCAACAGCCGATGGGGCTGGGCTTGGAGGCCTAGCCCCATCCTTTTTCTTCACGTGGGCTCGCGCGACCCCGCCCACCCCCTCTCTCCTTCTTCTTCCTTCTTCCTTCTTCCTCCCCTTGGCCTATGCAACTCATGCACGGAGGATGCCAACGCGCGGAGGACGAGCTATTAGGTACCGAAAGGGCATTAGTGATTAACTAGTATAATCAAGTCCTCGATCCTAATTTCTTGTGTTGCGCAGGATCGAGTATTTCTCTCGATATTTCGCTTGGGTTTCTAATTGACCCATCTCAAACCAATTAGTGGCAACTCCTTTTGAAATTAACTTACAAGTCAAAAACTTGAACCATTAAGTCGTGAATTGGTGGAGTTGGGAGAGTTCGGGTTATGAGTAATAAACATAGTCGAGCCATTAGCCTCCGAAGGCACCCGCTCTGATCGGGCTCCAAAAAAAGAGGTCACGACAGCTTGGCGACTTCGTTGGGGACAATTTGAGGACTTAAACCGTTTTTATCTTGTTTAAATGTTTTACTAACTTGGGTTTTTTTCTTTTGTGCAGGTTAGTATCTTAGATTTTCTTTTTAAATAAATTGTCTTGTGATTATAAATTGTGCATGATTTACTGTTTAACACTACACATGGCACACACAACCCAATCGCTGGACCTGGGCCGCCATAGGATATCTAGGATGATGTTAAGAAAGATATGGCCTCGAATGCTAGACTGCATTGTAAATGTTGCCTTTCTTTTCCTCAAATTTCTCTAGCCGAGGTTAAGAGCTTACGCGCCAACGCGAGACTGTGATGGGCGGATACCTTTTTAATTTCAATTAACTTTTTCAGTTAAAAATCGAGCCGCATGTCTCTGTGCTTGCCATTTTCTTTAAAAGCTAAGTAATTTCTTTACTTTTACTCAGTATTTTTTTATTGGCACATGGCAATTTGGGTAAATTTTTCGAGTTCCAGTTTATATGCGATGGGAGAAGATGATATCCAATTTATTCCTGCTTCCAAAGCAGAGCTCTTCAGATGGTGGGGTTAATTGGACCAGTATGCCCAAGAGTGCGTGAAAATCAAAGTCGGTCATCTTCTAGCGTTGATCCAAATCCCTATTCATCCCGAAGTCATAAAGGCCATAGCACATTTTTGGTGCCTAATAGACGACTACTTTTATGTTTGGTGGGTTTGAGCTAGCCCCAACTCTGGAAGAATATAGTATCATCACCGGAATGCCTCTTGAGAATAAACTTGTTAGGCCATCAACAGGCATTATCGTGTTACGTGGATTAGCGCGACTTTTAAGAACTGAAATCCATGTTATGACGCAAATTCTTGAAAACAACCATAATACCTGTCCACTAGCACTTTTGACTGCCTGTTTTGGAAATCAACCCACGATCCAAAAAAGTGAGATTTTCTTCTTGGCCTTTTTCGGGTTCATCATTTTCCCTCATCAAAGAAACGTCATAAGTCCTAGAATGACATGGATAGTTGATCAAATCTCAAGGAGGCAAAATTATGTCAACATGATTTTAACCGAAACATTATTGTCCCTTAATTGTTTTAAAGAAAACATGGAAAAAATCATGTGGGTCTCTTCGGAAATTTTACAAGTATGATTCTTTTCTCACCTAAGCGAATTTCGATGTTTCATGCTATCGTCTGAAACGAATGATTTCGAAAATCCATTACAAAAATTTATGGTTTTAGGACGTACATTCCCAATCAAAACTGTTTAAATTGGATAAACTTTCTAAAAGACCCGGCTCTTGAGGCATTCCAATGGCGTACTGGTTGATTCCATGAAAAGAGAGCTCGCTTCGCTTACAAACGCTGCCATCTAATTCCGTTGCTCGATCTCACTGGCGCCGTTTCCTATTTCCCATATTGGGTGGCACGACAGTATGGAGCCCTTTAGGAGATCCCACCGCCTTTCAAGAGGAAGGCCCATCAACTCCTTTTCAACACAAGCCGTGACTACGCAATCAAAATTTCTATCATTGAGGAAACATGAAACAAGTGCCATCGCAAAAAAATCATGGTACCTGAAGGGCTTGAGTGATAGAAAAAGCCCACTAGGTTCTACATCCACAACCATCGTATTCCGACAAAATTGAAGCTATCGATCCCTCACCCAATCAGTGAAATCAATCAGTACAAGCAAGTAGAGCTTATGCAAAGGGATTTGGGAATAGACTGGATACGCGCGCGCGTGCGGGTAATATCTCCGCGGGCGCGGGGCTTGGCCAAAAATTGTACTCGCTTGCAGAATGGGTCCAAGAAAAGTCGTTGAAAAGGGATCCAATGATCCATGGCGACCAGTAGATGAACCCGTTTTACACACGTTCTCTTTTGCTTTACTTTTAGTCAAAATTTAAAAGTTCCTTCACGTGGACCACCCAACGCCTTTATAAAAAAAAAAAAAAAAAAAAAAAGTGATCTGTATTTACATACTGCCTCTTTTGATTTCTTGACCTAAATTAATCCCAATTCTGCATTAAATTTTTTTTATTTAAAAATAGAATCACAAACTTCACTATAGTATCAAATCTATCTCGCATCCAAAAATCAATATTGATTTATTTAAAATTATCGGCATCGGGAGACGACCATTATTTCATACATAATTCATACATAAGAGGGTGGTGATAGAGATATAGGATTTGATAATGAATATTTAACTAATCAAAATATTGATAATTTTAAAGAAAGAATGGGAGATTTTTGGATGCAAGTTAGATTTAGGATTATAATAAAAGTTTACAACTTTTTTCTGAGATAAAGAAAATTTCAAAAGATAACTGACATTGAACCTAAAATTGTGTGTTTTTCATTAAATTAAGTATTTTTTTTCCCTAATCCCTCCATTGAGGATCAAGGGAGGTCTACGAGCTCCAACTGTGGGATTGAAGAAGACCACTGGTTGGCGAGTACTCCCCTCTTTAGTGGTAGTTGGAGTGGAGCCGGGAAGATCTGGTTTGGCTTTAATATTTTTTCCGTCCTTGCTATTATTCTATTCTCCCCCCCTTTTTTTTTTTTGGGGTAACGTTGCTTACATCAGATTATGGCCCAAAGGTTGAAAGCGGGTTTGCTTTATCAAAGGAGGTCGGAATAGCTTGCAAAATCCAACCACTTCACCTACTTGTAATAAGATTGGAAGCGAGTTTAATTGCCCCCAGCCTGTTCTCGCATCTCTATCAAAAGAGAACGCTTTCTTGTTCTCTGCTCGTATCCCTTTTTCCTATTTCTATCTTGATTAGTTGACAACATTAAGTGGTCAATTCTTCTATGGACCCTTGATTCGATTGTTTGGCAAGTAAAACCATCCACCTGGGACTCTGGGAGGAACTTAAAATAAGGGATTTCTTTCAATGTTTTGCACCTCGTTTCGGTCGCAATTAGAATGTACTGATTAAAAAAGGAGTACATAATCATTATGCATACATACATCAACCTTTGTATTTCTTATTTAATCATATTATTATTATTGTCTTCATACAATGATAATATTCAGGATGCTGAATTTAGACATGTATTTCAAGCCATAGTTTTCGAAGGAGAAAATCTTGAGATGTGTCAAATGTCCATTACTTATGGTTTCAGTGATTGGCCGGCGATTGTTTTTTAATATTGTAACAAATTTGGTCTTTTGAAACGAGTGTGTTTATAGTCGCAAGCTGTACTCTTTTGTTTTTTAAGTATTGTTTTGTTCTACAGCTCTTTTGGGATTTGCTTTTTTGGAAGTTTTTTATATTCCTCTTATGTTTGATTATGGTAAATGAGTGAAAATTTGTTTCAACGAAAAAACATTACTTTGTCTTTATATGAATGTCCATGAATCATAATGCAACATGTTAGGTTATTTTTAGTTCTTAAGTCTTTTGATTCTGTGATTTCATCATAAATTTCATGTAACTGGATTTTAGAACAACTTAACCATGAAACAACCAAATATTCATGTTATAACTATACAGCTTTTATTCATTGATTAATTACTGTCATTGTGACCTTAAAATGACAAAAACACAATTTGTTATATTTTAAATAGTCTGTGATTTTTAAATTTCTGCGGTTCTTTTATAAATTAAGTGAATTCTTTATTTAGATAAATATTTCTATATCACATTGAATGAATTGCTCGAACAAATTAAGCTATTAAATTTTTGATAGTTTACTGACTAAACAACCTTTATGTTCAGCTTTTGTTAATTGAATTCATGATAAGAAATTCCTATAGACACTGAGTTAAATTACTTGCATCAAATCAGTTAAAATTCAAGAGTTTCTCAAATATTTAATCTTTGCTAATTTGTTGTAAAATAATTTATTTTAATTTTATCTTACTTAAAAAAAATTCTTGTAGGAAATATTCTTTATTTTTTTTTTTTTTTTTGTTAGTCCTACTCTATACCTACTCTACACTCACTCTCAGACTTTTGCCATGCCTCTTGTAGGGCGTGGGCGTCGAAACCCACTTCTGAAACTTGCGCGTCCCCACCCCATCGTTTGAATCCCTCACCTCCCCCTTCCATGTTGGAAGATTGACCACTGGGGCGAATCCCAGTGGTTTAGGAAATATTCTTTATTTAGATTAAGAGAAATTTAATAGAAAATATATATACAGACACGAACAGATGCGTACGTTCATACTATCTTCTAAATTATGTTTTTGGGCTTTCGCCATTCATTTCATTTGTGAGTTTATGTTAAGCAAATTTGGCATTAGCAAAAAAGGCTACATAAACTGTAATTATCTATTTTTTATATGACGCACATCTTATTTTATCCTTTCATTACTCAATTCACTCAGTTTTTTTCTTTTTATAATGTAAAATGTTTTGTACGGTGTAGTTGATACACTTAAACGTAATAAGCTATAATTTAATTTTACTCAATTTAAATAACAATTCATTAAAAATCATTGCATATAATGCTGATTTGTTTTCATAACTTTACATTGTGATTGAGAATCTTTCCAAAAATTATCGTAAGACTTCCAATAAGTTTTTTTTTGGTCGAACTCCTCTCTTCTGTGTAGATCTAGTACTTTCATTTGTAAGAGTTTTCCTAATGCGGGCTACATTAATTGATATTGTAATTTATCGTTTTACGGTTATTGTAAAACGGGGTTGGTTTAAGGTGAGATAGAAGGTTTCTTAGTTAGTCTAATATGAAAGTGGCTAGTGTGGGCCGAGTTAAGCCTGGCCCATAATGAAGGGGTCTGGTTAGAAACTTTATAAATAGTGCTCAAGTCTCTCCTCTAACCCTAATTCTCACATGTATTCTCACATAAGGAGCGTTAACCTAACGCTAAAAAGTGAGGGGGCCATCCTATTGAGCCAGTGATACGGAGGGCAATAGAGGAGAAGGACTTGCTTGCGGAACATTAGTTTTCCACTTCTGCTTCAAAAACAATGGATTCCAAAAACAGGTGCGTTAATCTTTCTAATCAATTATGCATGTTCTTGTTCTGGTTATGGAGACATTGGAATTGCGTAATTTGCATTCAACATATGGTATCAGAGCAACCATAATCCTAGAACTCGAACGCATAAGATTTTTTCCCTAATTTGTGATTTTCGTGATTTTTCGTTCAATAAAATAAAATTAAATCACAAATTCGGACTGGGCTCGTCGAGACTAACAGATCTGTGGGGGGCGCGTCACTAGGGGAGGTTGCACGTGCCGCCACATGTGGCCACGGGTTGCCTAGGCGTCTGAGACGCGCCCCACGCGTGGTCACGCGCCCTCACGCACGATCACGTGCCCTCACGCACTCCCACGTGCGGGGCGCGGCTTGTGCGTGCGACGCACGCTGTCGCTGACGTCAGTGACCCAGACCCGACCCGACCCAACTCGTTGACCAAACCCGACCCCGGTCAATCGGGCAGCTGGACTGGATGATCGGATCGGGAACCGGTCGAACCGCCACCGGTCAGACCGGTTTTTGACCAGTCTTGACGCTCGCAAGTGAACTCCACGCACCGCGCACTTAGGCAGCGCGTGCGAACGCATGAGAGCTCTGATGGGCGCGTGGCTGGCGGCCTTGGATTCGTATGTTCATCCTCTATGTTGTGGTGTATTTATTTTACATGTTTGATGATTTTATGGATGTGAAAAATACATACAAATTCCTAAATACGTGTATTTTTAGTGTATTTTTGCATATTTTTCTTATATTTTTTGTGATTTTGAAAATACAAATATTGGGTTACAGGTATGTTATCACATAAACATTATAAATGTGTGATTCATTAATAAAAATTAAACTTTATTATGAACTGAAGTTGGCTTAATGAGATACAACTATTATATGATAGGAATTGAGCTATGTATTGAGGCGATGGGAAACAATAAAAGTTATGAAACTTTTGTTGCTCAAGCATACTCTTTCACACGCTGGTAACTTTTGAATGATAGAGGTCTTAAGAACTCGTGACCAAACTGATTGTACTAATTAACATATCTATTGAATGTAGGTAATGCATGTCAGTTAAGTTTTATCTTAACGAGGAGCAAAATTTTCCGAGTTTTTTCACCCGAGCAGCATGTTTTACCTCATTCCCCTAGCCGTTTTTTGTCCCTACAAATGTGGATGCTGATCACTCACCCACATACCAATCTTTTTCAATTCTTTCTCGATTGTTAATCTTTGTCAATTGGTGCTTGTCTTATGGAAATGATGTAAGTGCCAATGTTAACAGGCAACACATGAATTGAACGAGAAATTTGCAAAAATCTGTAGCGAATAGACAATATTCTCAATTGACAATTGACATTCTATTGAAGGATAGAAATGCATGTAAAAGTAACCAAGTGACGAGAAGGAACCAATCAAGAAAAGCTCAGTACCTGTAAACGAAAGTATGGTATCGGACGTACTTGTATATGGAATTCAGTAGAATATTTAAGCATTGCTTTCAATTAGTCCAAGATAACTATCGCCGAAAATTGAAATAGATCATTCAACTTGGAATAGCAACAGAAGAAAATGTGAGGAAAGATGATGCAGAAGGAACAAAAGAAAATTGCATATATTTGAAGATAAAATGAACTTAACATCGATCATTGCATAGTCAGAGTCTAAAAATAGTCTACCATCTGAAATTTAAGATGTTTGTCCCATTTCCATGATGCTCATTTGCTGTTGGTAACTTATTTACACTTCAGAGTGAGAGCATAATTAATTTAATCAGCGTGATCTTTGTTATGATGTCCATGTCAAGATTTCTTGAAAGTTGAAATATCTGTCTGTAAATAAGCAGATCCAACTTCCAAGATACTGTTGTCACCTAATTAGATTAAGATACTAGCTAAGTTTCCTTATTAATATTGTGTGAGAGAAGATATTGAATTACGTATTGGAGATTGCTAGAACAAGTGCCTGCATATTTTTGCATCAACTAGAAAAATTTGATGACAAATGAACATCTTGTATCTATGTGTGGAACTTAAGTAATGTATAAGAGAGACTGATGAGGTCATGTTTGTTCTTTTCTCCGTCTATGATAATCTGTTTTTCTTGCAGAGGATGAAGAAAGTAGAAGATGAAAGAGGAGAGCAAGCAGCAGGCATGGAAACCTCAGATAGGAAATATGCAATTGCAGCTTTTCAAAATGTAGTTGGAACTGATGACTGTGTAAAAGAAATCACCGACTCACTGGAAGTGGAAGTCAATGATGAGGTGCGCATTATTGGAATATATGAAACTGATGGAATTGGCAAGATATTGAATTATGGATCAGATTATGCTAAAATAGTGTCTGCATTTTTCTGCATCAACTGATAAAGTCAGATGACAAATGAATATCTTGTAGCTATGTGTAGAACTGAAGTAATTTAATAAGAGAGACCGATTGGGTGATGTTTGTACTTTTCTCCATAACACTTAAGAAATTCTTTTTCTATTGCAGGAAATAAAAAATAATGCTGGATAGCCAGTAGACATGGGAACCTCAGATAGGAATTACGCAATTGCAGCTGTTCAAAATGTAGTTGGAATTGATGATCGTGCAAGACAAATCACCGACTTACTGGATATGGAAGTCAGTGATGAGGTACGCATTATTGGAATCTGTGGAACTGATGGAATCGGCAAGACGACTCTTGCCAAGGCTGTATACAAACGCATTTCTTCTTGTTTCGACGGTTGTAGCTTTCTCGCAGAAGTCGAAGAAACCACCCAAAATCCTGGTGGTATTCAGTTTTTGCGAACCAAGTTGATACGTGATATCCTTGAACGAGATCATGAAGATCCTTCTTTTGATGAAAAAATAGAAGATTTCGTGGATATATTTTGTGAAATGAAAGTTCTAATAGTTGTTGATGCCGTGAAAGAGCCATCCAATCTTCATGCTATTGTAGGAGACCAGCTTCATTGGTTCGGTCCAGGTAGTCGAATAATTGTGACTTCTCAAACCGGGGAAATTCTCAAAGGGTATGATCCAGAGAAGGCTTGTAACTACATGGTTGATGAGTTGGACGATGGTCAAGCTTTTGAACTTCTCTGCAAGCATGCATTCAGGATGCAATATTCCATACCTGATCATGATGGACTCTCAAACCGCAGTGTCAATGCTATAGAGAAACTACCATTAGCATTTGAAGTCGTCGGTTCCTTTTTGCGGGGTAAACCAATACAAGAATGGGAAAAGATGGAGAAGTCAATGAAAGCACGTATGATGAGTTCTCAAAAGACTACGGTTAGCCTCGAAGAGATACTGGATATATGTTACGAGGAATTAGGTCCACAGCAAAAAGACATTTCTGGACATAGCACGTTTTATCTCTGGTGTGTATGCCTGAATTGCTTCGTATATGTGGCCCAATTGTTATCCATCCTCTGGTTGCGTTCTAATGCCCCTGGCAAAAATTGGAGAAAACAATGAACTGCAGATGCATGGATTGCTGAGATGCCTCGGCAAAAGAATTTTTAGGCCAGAAGGATCTGGAGATCCAAGTTCAGGAAGATTTTGCACACAGGATATGGTTCTAAAGGCAATGAATAAGGAGAAGGTAGAATCTTTTATTTCAGTTGGTTTCGGCAAACAAATATCTTGACAAATGGGCTGCATTTTTCTTTTTAGGTCACATTTTCTGAGGGAATAATATCATGAATGTACTATTTAGCATGCAGGGCAAGAAAGCCTCCTTTTTGTCTGATTGGTATTTTGGTTTGCAGCTTCTGATGATAATGATACTTATTTTATATGTAGGGAATCGGAGAGGTTGAAGCTTGTGATTCATGCATATTAGCAGCTGCAAATTTTGTCAACATGCCAGCCATAAATTTTCTCAAGTTGGATGACGCAATTGTTTCCGGCGATTTTACAGGTGCATTTCCAAGTTTAAGGTGGCTCTGTTTGTTGTAATCGGCGGCGCAGCGGAAGCGGATCGTAATATTTTGCAATTATGTCGGGAGCTATAGAAATCGATCGAAATAAAACAAGGAACAATAAAAGGACACCAGAAATTTACGTGGTTCGGTCTGAATATTGGAACCTACGTCTATGGGGAGAGCCAGCAAAACAATCCACTATAAATCGGAGAATTACAATATTACAATCATTCAATGCACTCAAGTGTTTCCCAGCCCTACTTTATACCCAATACCCACGATGTTTAACAACTCACTCAAATGGACTCGACTGATGCACAAACTTCTCTGAGCTCACGGCCTCTCACTGTCTCTCGAGCTCTTTTCTTTTTCGCTCTCTCTGCCAAGCTCTCTTCTTTCGCTCTCTTTTTCCCTTTTCTTTGTAGTATATACTTCTTGAAGAAACCAGATACATAAATTCACGAGGATGGCATTCTGAAGTGGAAGAGCCATGATATGACAAATGCAAATACCATGCAGGCGAGCAGAAAATTTAGTAGTCGATGGCCATGCCAGAAGCTTTGGGTTTTAGAAGGTATCGGGGCCAACACCGTAGACACAGCCGTGGCGCTATGGGTTTCATTCAACTGCTCTGTCGCCTCTATCTCACTTGCACCAGACACATTATGTGCAATGGACTGGCAGATCTCACAGGTCTTGTTGCCCTTGATCTTGAACCAGGTCTCGGCACAGTTCTTGTGAGCAGCAGCCAAATCGTCCTTGCAAGCACAGCCCAATTCAATGGCGACGCCGTACTCGTGGTTGTTGCTCTCCAAACCCAAGTGGCAAATCCTGCAATCTCTCTCTAAGACCAGACCCATAATATAGAGGTTCGGAATCATTAGGATTCAGTCTCCATCTACTTCCTCTGTAAACTCGATTTGAGTATTGGGTGGAGTTGTAAATAGGATTAATATCTCCACAAAACATTCTGCACAAAAAAAAAAAAAAAAAAAAAAAAGGTGCATTTGGGGAAGGCGGAGAGGGAGTCGCCATTGAATTGGGCTGTGCTTGCAAGGACGATTTGGCTGCTGCTCACAAGAACTGTGCCGAGACCTGGTTCAAGATCAAGGACAACAAGACCTGTGAGATCTGCCAGTCCATTGCACATAATGTGTCGGGTGCAAGTGAGATAGAGGCGACAGAGCAGTTGAATGAAACCCATAGTGCCACGGCTGTGTCTGCAGTGCTGGCCCCGATACCTTCTGAAACCCGAAGCTTCTGGCATGGCCATCGACTACTAAATTTTCTGCTCGCCTGCATGGTATTTGCATTTGTCATATCATGGCTCTTCCACTTCAGGATGCCATCCTCGTGAATTTATGTATCTGGTTTCTTCAAGAAGTATATAGTACAAAGAAAAGGGAAAAAGAGAGCGAAAGAAGAGAGCTCAGCAGAGAGAGCGAAAAAGAAAAGAGCTCGAGAGAGAGTGAAAGGCCGTGAGCTCAGAGAGGTTTGTGCATCAGTCGAGTCCATTTGAGTGAGGTGTTAAACATCGTGGGTATCGGGTATAAAGTAGGGCTAGGAAATACTTGAGTGCATTGAGTGATTGTAATATTGTAATTCTCCAATTTATAGTGGATTGTTTTGCTGGCTCTCCCCGTGGACGTAGGTTCCGATATTTGGACCGAACCACGTAAATTTCTGATGTCCTTTTATTGTTCCTCGTTTTATTTCGATCGATTTCTATAGCTCCCGACATAATTGCAAAATATTAGGATCCGCTTCCGCTGTACCTCCGATTACAACACTGTTGGCAAAGGGTTCCTCCAGATTTTAGTGCAAAAAATTTTGTATTAAGAGCGTTGATCATTCTTGATCTGTCTTGGAGCAAAGTCACGGAAGACTAGCGAGGGTGGAGTCATATCAAGGTGGTTTGATATTTGGTTGTTTTATAGTTGCTTTTTTGAATTAAATCTGCGAATTGACCGTGTGTGGGTTTTTGTTTTTACTTTATAGATGCAGAAATTGGAAGTCTTGAACCTTACCGGGTGTTCTGACTTACTGATCACTCCCGACTTCTTTGATTACAAAGATTTGGAAATCCTGATTCTTGAACAATGTTCTCATTTGGTAAAGCTAGATCCTTCAATTGGCCATTTGAAATGTTTAGTCTCCCTGAATTTGAAGTTCTGCTCCCAGTTGAGCGGGTTGCCAGTGGAACTAGGTTGTGCGACAGCTCTGAAAGAGCTCTTTATTGATGGGACTTCTGTACGGCAGATCCCCATCGCCATAGGCAATTTGAAGCAACTCGAAATTCTCAGTGGCTTGAAGTGCTTCCCATTGACTCACCTGCCCCGTTCGATTTGTTATCTGGCTGCTCTCTCTGAACTCTCATTAGATGGTGCCAAAATTTCTGAGCTCCCGAGCTCACTCGGGGAGCTGTTCAAGCTAAGACGCTTGTCATTGAGGGATTGCCGTTATTTGGGGAAACTTCCATATTCTATCGGTGAAATGAGGTCATTAGAGGAGTTGGATATATCGGCGACTAGTATCCCTGAACTCCCCGATTCAATAAGAAAGCTGAAAAACTTGAGGGTGCTGAGAATGGACTCTTCTTTCATTCGAGCGATTCCTGGGGAGATTGGGAATCTAACCAGGCTCGAAGAACTACATGCTTCGTGGTGCCCAAGTTTGAAGGGGGCCATTCCCGGTGATATTGAGGCGCTACATCGTCTTAGATCATTGCCACTGGGGCATTCCCGTATATCTAGCCTACCCCCTGAAGTCTCCACCATCTCTGGTCTTCACACCCTGGATTTAATTCTGTGCAATGAAATTGAAGAGTTGCCGAAGCTTCCCCCTTCTCTAATATGTCTGCGCGTGAGTTCTAAAAGGATGGAGGCGGTACCCCTTGGAAAATTTAAAGAAATTGGAGGAGCTGTGCCCGACTGATGGGGACCCGAAAGCACGGCGACCACCCTCCGCGATAGAAGAGATTGAAGGGCTTGAAGGGCTTAAAGCCATAAAGAGGCTGGATATATCAAACTGCAAAATACGAAATACCAATGGGATTGGCCAGTTAACCTCACTGAGTGGTTTGAATCTTTCCTACTGTGATTACCTCGATAGTTTACTTGATCTTTCAAACTTGAAGTCGCAGAAAGTTTTAGAGATCAGACGATGCAAAATGATCGATCAAATTGAAGGCCTAGAAAAATTGACGTCTTTGGAAAAGCTGAATATCAGAGAGTGTCCGGCTGAGAAGTTGGGGCAAGTACAGAATGCGCGGAAGGATGTGCGGGCACGTTTAAAAGGAAAGTTGTGCAACGGTTGATTTTCTCATCAAAATTTCAGCTGGCGAAATTAAAGGCCTCAAGTATATGCAACTTTCTGGCAGATTTGTCACTTAGAAAACCGGGTCACTTTATGTTCGGGGGCAGCAGAATGAAGATCCGTCTGGCTACGGCACAGTCCGAGAGGCTACTAAGGTACCGATGGAGCTCTCATTTTTTATTTACCTATGGTTCATGACGTTATGCCTGTAGTTGATTGGACAAATTTTTGGTTAGCACGTGTCTCCTTACTTCTAGATCAAGTCTATGAATTCCCCTGCCGAAATCAACTATGTTTTGCATCTTTTGACACAAGGAGATCATTAATTTTTATATTAATTTTTCATTACACACTGGTCTTTTTTTTCTGGTTTTTCATTCAATTTAAATATAGTGTTTAAACTTCAATTTTTAGTTGTAGACCTTGTGCATTTCGTAAGAGAATTAAGGATCGAATTCATTTGGAATTTGATCCCTAGCCAAAAACATCTATATTGCATAAACTAGCATATTGCAGTTTGCGTGGACTGGAACTCGTATCCCTCATTTTTTTTTGTGCCCCTCATCATTTACTTTTAAAATTCGTCCAAATGATGACCACTCTCGCACCACCCATTTTGCTTCACATTTTCACAGCATTAACCCTTTTAATTTGCCCTCACACGTGGGTGATTAAATAGGAAAAGATTGGACAAGCAAATGAGGCCTTTTTAGGTATACCATATAGGGAAACAATGGCACATTAAATTTGAACCACATTAGTCAAGATGGGATGTCCTTGGCTGGTCATGAACCCCTAAATCCAAGGGGTAATAGACTTCCTTTGAACCCCCAAGCATGGCACAAACCTTTAGACAAAAAGGCTTCCGCTTATGAATGGACAATGACTCTGAAGTGTGACGCAACGTACTTCTGCGAAATTACGCGTGCAATTATTTGGCCTTTCCGTGCAGCATGCACTGCAAGCCGTTCGATTGGCATGAAGAGTCTTGAACCGTTGGATGTCGAGAACGCGGCATTGTTCCAGCACGCGCAACAGAGAGCGTCGCGTGTTGGTGATAAAATGTAAAAAGCTTATAATTGGCGTAGATCTCGGCAGTGATAGAGTATATTATATAAATATTTTTTCTTAATGATGATCACTAAATTATTTATTTTTTATTTTTTATGACTGATGAACCGTTAGAGATCACTCTTTGGGGATGACACGACCCCTCGATGATTGGTGGCACCGGTGTGATTTCGCCGCAAACCGCTATTTAAACATAAACCCTTCAGAATTGGCCGAGTAAACCACCTCTAGGACCCCCACTTAAGTCGCGAGTATCCAGAGATTCAAACTCGTTTTCTCGACGATAAGATAGTGAAACCTAATCATCACGACTATCTACCGGTAGGGATGATCACTAATTATTTTCATTCGTAAATATGAGATTGATCTTTTTAACATTTAATGTTTGTGAAATTTTCCTAATATGTTTCACTACTTTCCTAAATTCTTTCACATCATAATCTTCAATTGCATCTACATACTAATAAATATTTATTTGAAACTTTGCCAAATATTATACTTGGTAGTAGAGTGGGTCCTAGAAAAGTCCATGAAAAGGATCCATGGCCGCTAGATCAACCCATTTTTGTGTACTTCTCTTTCGTTTTTCTTTTAGTCAAAATGTAGAAATTTCTTTCATGTGGACCACCTTACGTGTTCATAAAAAACGTCATTGATTACCTAATGCGTTTTTAGAATTGTCTCTTCTTTTTTTGGGCCTAATTCTTTTAAAAACCCTCAATTTTAGGCTCAATTTTAATATAATCTCGAACATTTTTTATTTAAAAAAAATCGCTAACTTTCACTATCGTCCCAAAAATTGTCATTGATTTCTTTGAAATTATCGATATCAAGAGACCGTTGCTATATCATGTGAAGGTAAGGAGTGTTGATGAAAATGCGTGATTTAATAATGAATCTTTAACTATCCCAATGTAAATAATTTCAACGAAATAAATAGAGATTTTTGGATGTAGGACAGTTTTTGGACTATAGTGAAAGTTTATAAATCTTTTATTGAGAGAAAAAAAAAAGTTCGGAATAGGTTTTAAATTAAACTTACAGTTGAGGATTTTTTTAAAAAATTAAGCTCTACTTTTCCTTTATCAACCCCCTCCGTCGACGATCAAGCAAGGTCTACGAACTCAAAGGGTGGAATTGGAGCAGACCAACTCATCTTAAAAAGGGGAAAGAACACACGCACGCACGAAGGAACGAAAAAGGCATTGACAGAAACCGGTCCTCACCAGCAAGTTCGTTCTCGCACTTTTGGATCAAGAAGGGCTCCCTGAGGCCGCGCTCGAGCCTGGCCCTACTGAAGGGCTCGAGCTTCGGTATGCACTCGTCGCCCCGGGAAGAGCAGCGCACTGCCGGGGCGAACCGCCACGACAGTGCCGCCGCCCTCCTCGTCGCGGCGGTCGACAACGATCTCAGGCCGCAGAGGTCTCCCACTTCCGCGAGCAGAGGGGACGAGCAAGAACAGATCAGCACGGACTCCATCGGCGTTCCTTCTCTCACAGCAAAGCCAAGGGTAGAGATGATGGAAATGATATGAGCTCGGGATGAGACAGGCGAGGGCGCTTTAGGGCGAGAGAGAGAGAGAGGAAGTGGTTCCTGGAGGTGGCGGCGACGGCGGAGGCAACGTGGCAGAGGCATTGGATCTGAGCTCGGGATGCCATCAGCGAGGCTATTGGGAGCGACGGAGAGAAAGTGGCTCCTGAAGGTGACAACGGAAGTGGAGGCAACGTGGTGGAGACTGCGGGTCTAAGCTCGAGAGGCAAACAGCGAGACTCTTGAGAGCGAGAGGGAGGGAGCGTTTTTTGAAAAAAAAGAGCGCGGGCTTCTTTTCCTCGGAAGATGCAGAAAACAGAGGAGAGAGAGTGTCCTATAGTTGAAGAGAGAGAAGGGAGGGGGTTTCAACACGAACGGAGGGGAAAGACCAGCAATTAATGAGGAGAGAGGTTGCAAAAATTTGAAGAATGGTCATCAGATGTATGGCCTGGTGGAGTGGGACTCATAGTGACACGTGCCGTGTTCTCGCTTCCTTCCCATTTGACACGCTGGAGCATAAGACGTATACAATATTTTCTCGAGAAGGCGTCCTTTTAGACCTACATGGAATCAATCCGCCTTTTTTAGGATGAGAAATAATAATAAAAAAAGGCAAAACAAGGACTTGGTCACAACTTCTGCAAATTTGTCTTTATTGCTGTTCGTCCTAGAGAAATTAATTCTGTATTAAACACAAAAATCAACCACAGTAGACGAGGAATCTGGCTATAATTGCGACATGTCGCCGGTCCTCTCATTCTTTAGATTTTCTTTTTTGTCCCGCGTCAGTGTGTTAGTGTCAAAACTTCGTAATCGAGGTGTTGGTGTTCACACTAGCATGAAGAAATAGCTTCATGCCATCTTCCCCAGTGAGGAAATAAAATTACGGAAGAGGGTGAGGGAAGGTGATAATTTAGAAGAGGTGAGGTATTCAAGTGTTGAGTATATCAGCGCCACCAAGTGCGTGAAATTCCTGAACAGTATCATGTACTTATCAAGGTAAAAGAGAAATTAAAGGAACTGACTTTGTGACTTGGACTCACAGAAAAGGAGGGTACTGGAAATTCATTTTGTGGTGCTTAGAAGAAAACGCGAGCAATCAACATTTGATTATGCAAAGCAATCCAAGAAGCTAAATGGAAGGCAATTGCATTTGAAGATTCTTCTAAGATGGAAATTTGGTGAGAATGGATCATTTTGTTTTAAACACTTAACGCCAGAAGGCACTTTCAAGGAAATTCATGGAACATGTCATGATTCATGACTGATAATTTTTTCGTGAAAACTTGGTCGGCGTAGGATAAGATAGGGGTGAGCATCGGTCCAGGGTCAACCCTGGACCGACCCTGGACTGGCCCAACCCTGCCAGTCCTAGTCCGGTTCTCAAAGAGACTGGGTCGGTCCTTGGTCCTAGAATTTCTAGACCAACACTGTGTGGGTCGATTTTCGGTCCTAAGAGTTCTAGATCGGTCCAATCTAGACCAACCCTGACTAACTATATATATATTATTTATAATTTTTTTATATAGAGAAAATCTTAAAATAAATAACGTCAACAATATTAAATAGCTCTTTAGTGAGGTGTAATTTTATATTATTCTTTAATAACTTAGATTTTTAATGTTTTTTCAGTGTCAATAGTCATAATTTATGAAGGGGAAATCTTTTTATGAGGAGTTCTCACGATGTCCAAAAAGGTATAAAAAACATCCTTCTCTAGTATTCATTCTATTTTGTCTTATTTGTCATCTTAATTTTCAATTTGTCAAAATCGAAATAAATAACTTCTCCACTCACAACTCGACACTTGCATCGCTCGCTTTGGGTCATTCGTGCCGCTCGCCACTCAATGCTCGCTTGGCTTGTTGCTTCCTGCTCGACATTTGATGCTCATTTTGTTCGACGCTCACCCCACTTGACCCTCATCATTTGCCTTTCTTAGCTAACCTCACTTATCATCGAACCTATTGAATTGGTACGGTCCTCGATTACCCTTTCAAGGAGTACAAAAAATGAAATAAAATATTATTAATTGGTGCTGAGTTGACTTGGAAACCAGACTAAACCCATTGAATTAGTCCAATCCTCAATCGTTTTTTTAAGAGGTACAAAAAAATGAAATAAAAAATTATCGGTTGGTTCCGAATTGACCTTGGAACCGGACTGAACCCATTAGATCAGTCCGATTCTCGGTCTCAAGCTCAATAAGGTCGGTCTCGGTCCCAAAAATGAGGACCGGTACTATGTGAGTTGGTCCTAGGATTAGAGGATAGACTGACCTAATCTGGACCATGTTCATCCCTAGAATAAGAGCCTGTTACTATCCTCCATTCACGTAAATTTGTAAACATCGGAACTTGATTTACGTACGACTTAGGCCGACCACTTTATTGCATCTTCTGTATCGATTCCAACCATTGAAAATCCTTTTCGTCTTAATTTTTTTCAATATTTTGTAATGTCTTCTTAATAATGTTAAATCACGCGGGACCGGAACTACACGACAATTCTCCCTCGCATTGCCCAAGCGCGTAGCGGGAGCCCACAAGTCAACGGTCCTGGTCATGTGCAAAATGTAATAAATATTGTTGTCTCGTTGTCTGGCGTCTGTACACCTCCCGTGCCCTCTGCAAGAGAACGCCAGAGAGAGAGAGAGAGAGAGAGAGAGAGAGAGAGAGAGAGCGCCAGCGAGGGTAAGTGGTCCGCGGCGTTTCTAATCTTTCTCCGAGTTATGGCTCCTGAAGTCGTGGCTGCTGGAATGAAGCGAAAAAGAGAGGTTTGTTCTGCATCTTCGGAATTTGTATTATCATTTGTTCGACATGAATATGGTGGAATCTATCCTTTGCTTGTAGTTCAACCCCCCAAATTGCTAAACATACATTGTCTGGAATGTTACAAATCTTCTTTTGACATGGACGATTGAACCTATGTATGTTCAAAATCACGAGATCCTGTCAAAACTCCAAGCACTACTGATGTTGTAAGGTGGGTCTGTTAAGTACTACTTTGCTTTGCCCTAAAATTTTAAATATCATTTAAATCTTAGAAAATCATGAAAAGATTAAGTGTGCATTCACTTAATCTTTGCTGCGTTAGGTTCGAATTTATCTGGATCTAAAAACAATCGAAACGCATGAGTTGCTAGATTCAGATTCTCGGGCAGCTTTGCTGCGTTAGGTTCGAATTTATCTGGAACCATAAAACTTTGTTTTTCTTTTTCTCTTTTTCTTTATTTTTTTCTATTCGTTCGTTTGGCCGGAAAGCGTAAGACTTGGTCTGAAACACTATGTTTACTTTTGTTTTCTTGATTTGATAGGAATTATCTTCATCGTCTCCATCTAGAATCCGTCATGAAGTGTCCTTGAATTTCAGAGGTGAAGGTTAAAGTTCGGGAAACAGGATTCCCAAAAGCTTTGGTTTCGACACAAAATCGAACCCAAAAGAGAAACAATGTAGCGGAAGCAAACCCAAAACAAAAATCACGAATCACCGATTCTAAGGCACATCCATGAACGAACGCACCTTATTTCTACAGATTAAACACCCGGTGTTGCTATTCGAAGAGGAGGCCAGACACTGTTCTTCAGAGGAGAGAAAGCGGCATCACGTTCAACAGAGAGAGCGTAATCTCTCGGTCCCAAAATACGTAACTTTTCTCACATACATCATAAACCGCCACTCTTTTTTTATTTTATTTTTTTATAATACTCTCCTTCATGGGCCCTGAACCCATGGGCCGGGCCTTTGGGCTCATCAGGCCAACTTAAGCCCATCTTAAAATGAAAAATCCATCATCTCCCACTCGCACATGATGGGCCAAAACCAACATGGGTGGATAGGCCTTACTTAGGCTCATCAAAGAAGAATCCATCATAGGCATCTCTCACTCGACATGGTGGACCGAACGGAGTCCCCTTTTCCTCACTACAACATTTATACTGGTGAATAGTCCGTGCGACCAGTATACTTTGAGAGCTCGTTGCCATACATTTGTTAGGAATATATAGCAGCTCATAATGGGCATCACACTCTGAGTAGATTTAGTATGCAGTACCCTAGATCGATCGATCACATTTATATCTCTATTGATCTCTTTTAAACAATGATATACATTGTATTCACAATTATGATTATCTCAATGACAATCATAATTGGTCGACCAGTGAATACAAAAACTACAATGTAATTCTCCAAATTCGATCTTCCTCTTTTCTTCAAACTCTCAATTTCAGTTCAGCTTGCTTTTCTAGAAATGTCCCATAAGATCAAATCAACTCATGACCATTGGCAACATCCTAAGATAGTAAACACTAAATAGAAATCTAGAGAATAAGTAAGAGTCATGAGGACACTAAAAAATTGAGGAACTCTTTTCCTTAAGAGTCTCACACGGCATAAAAGTTCATATCAAACTTTTGCCACTCTTATTGGTCGTCTTATGCATACATAGTATGAAATACGTATTACGGTATTAACTCCTTTCCCATGAAGCGTATGTCTACACCTTCAATACCGTACTGATGATAGTTCAGACATACCCAATGTCTAACTTGAGTTCACGTATCTACTCATTCACAAAATTCATCAGAACTCACATCTGACATTTTAGATAGATAAAGTGAAATATGTGGGGAATTTTACTTTCGGACATAGTACATATCATATCCTCATCTTAACACTTAGTTAAAACGACATATATATTTTAAGCTTAACCTCTCGATTATCACCTAGAAAATAAGCTTAAAAACCGTCTCATCTCTATTTATCACATAGTAAATAGAGGCAATTACCTGTGTGAGTGGGCTAATCTTATATCTGTCCGACATACTTTCTCAACTTAATATAATGCACTGAGCATTAAGATGCATAAAGATCAAACAAAGATTCGTAAGCATTAATGATGAAAAACACAAGTTCATAAATGTGAACAACTCAGAGAAATTACAATATCCAATACATCAGATTCTACGCAGTCCTAGAGATTTTACATGACCACAAAACACATCTCTAGGTATTGGCTTTGTCACAGGATCTGCTACCATTCTATGTGTAGATATGTACTGTAAGTTCACATCCTTTCGTGCAACCATATTTTTGACAAAGTTATACTTGGTATCTATATGTTTGATCTTGCCATGATATTTTGGATCTTTGGTGTACACTATAGCTGCTTGGCTATCACAGTTAATCAATAATGGATTTGCAGCTTTCTTAATAACACTTAAATGATCCAAAATTCTCTTAGGCCAAACTCCTTCTTGTACCGCTATCGGTAATGCCACGAACTTAGCTTCCATCGTGGACAAGGCTATACACGTTTACTTCTTACTGCTCTATGACATGGCGCCATTGTTCAATAAGAAAGCAAATCCGGATGTAGATTTCCTTTCATCTAAATCTTCTTCCTAATCAGCATCTGAATAGCCTTCAAGTCGCAGATCCTTTCCTTGGTAATTCAGCTTGTAATCAGCAGTTCCCTTCAGATACCTCAGTATTCTCTTAACGGCTTTCCAATGTGCTTGATTTGGATTGGACTGGTATCTACTCACCATTCCAATTGCAAAGCATATGTTAGGTCTTGTACATATCATAGCGTACATCAAGCTCCCAACAGCACTAGCATAAGGAACATGTTTCATTTGTTCCTTTTCTTGTGGAGTCCTTGGACACAGTCTATGGCTCAATCCTTCACCTTTTGCAATAGGAGTGTCTATGGGTTTACAATCTTGCATACGAAATCGTTCAAGAACCTTATTTATATATGTTTCTTGCGAAAGAGATAACGGTCTCTTCGAATGATCTCTTGAAATCTTAACTCCAAAAATGCATGCAGCCTCACCCATATCTTTCATCTCAAAGTTGGAAGATAACCAACTTTTGATGATATTAACAAACTCCATATTGCTTCCGGCAATTAGTATATCATCAACATATAATGATATTTTCACAAATTGATCTTTGGATCTTTTGATATATACACAATTATCCTCATCAATCATTGTAAAATTATATGCCATTATGGCATTATGAAAACGTATATACCCTTTGTCTTGATTTGCTTAAGGCCATATATCGATTTTAAAAGTCAACATACCTTTCCTTCTTGGCCTTTCATAATGAAACCAACATGTTGTTCCATATATATTTCCTCATCTAATTCTCCATTGAGAAAAGCAGTCTTTACATCTATTTGATGTAATTCAAGATCCATACTTGCCACTATTGCCAGAATAATGCGAATTGAGGTAAATCTCACAACAGGAGAAAATGTTTCCTCATAATCAATTCCTTCCTGTTGATTATACCCCTTCGTTACAAGGTGAGCTTTATATCTTTCTATCGAGCCATCAGCTTTACGCTTTATTTTGAGAACCCACTTGTTCCCAATAGCTTTGCGTCCTTTTGGAAGATCAACCAGTTCTCAAACATGGTTTGACTTCATTGACTCCATTTCCTCTCCCATTGCATGCATCCATTTTTCCTTACTAGGGCAATTTAGAGTCTCATGTATATTTCTTGGCTCATCCTCATCTTGTGGGGCAATCATAAAGGTTTCCCCTTCAATGTCAAAACGTCGACGGGGAATACTTTTGCGACTTGTTTGCCGTATGGGAGATTGTACACTTTGCACATCATTTCCCATTATGCTCCCACTAGGATTAGATAATGATGATGTCGTCTCATCATGTGGTTATGATTGAGAATCAATTGTATTCAATTCATCACTTCTCATATTACTCCCACTTGGACGAACTACACTAATATTATTATCTTGATCCAAGGTTTCAAATAGGGAGTAATCTTCACCTATTTCGCCCTTCTTAGGAAATTCATTTGCTAAGAACGTGACATCTCGTGATTCAAATTCAGTTATACTCCTACTTTCCTACTCACCTATAAACACATACCATTTTGAGTATTCAGAGTATCTTATGAAAATACTCTTCTTTTCTCTGGGACCCAATTTCCCAAACTTATGAGAGGGCTCGTGAGTATAGGCAGCACAACTCCATGGCTTGAGAAAACTTAAATCCGGTTTTCTACCTGTCCATAACTCATATGGAGTGGAAGTAACTGATTTGGAAGGCACTCGGTTAAGTACATAGGCAGCGCTTAACAATGCATTACTTCAAAAGGTGATAGGAAAGTTAGCATGTGCCATCATGGACCTAACCATTTCCTATAGGGTTTTATTTCTTCTTTCCGCAACACCATTTTGTTGAGGAGTATATGGAATAGACAACTGTCTTTCTATTCCTTTTTCATCATATAATTTTCTGAACTCATTAGATAAATATTCTCAACCTCGATCGGATCTCAATACTTTTATTTTCTTGTCTAATTGATTCTCTATCAAGTTCATAAACCTTTTGAAACAACTAAATGCTTCAGATTTATGAGAAATCAAATAGACATATCCGAATCGAGTATAATCATCTATAAATGTGATGAAATAAACAGTCTCTTGCCTTCTTCTCACATTCATTGGACCACAGATATAAGAATGGATTAAATGCAGAGGAAATTCAGCTCTTTTACCTTTTCCAAATGGTTTCTTTGTCGTTTTTACTACTAGGCAATGCTCACATATGGGCAAATCAACTTTTTCAATATTGCCCAGCAAGCCCTCTTTGGCTAGTCTATTTATACGTCGTTGGCCAATATGACCAAGTCTAACATGCCACACATTCACATTATTATCATATGAATTAGGAGACGTGAGAAGGGAATAACAAACATTCACATTAACATAGTCAACATCTAATACAATGAAACCATCCAGAAAATAACCACAACCATAGAAATTTGTATACAAAAACAAATCCACGCCTCTATTATGGAAGTTCATATTAAAACCTAGTTTGACCAACACTAAAACAGACACTAGATTTCAACGAATCTCCAGAGCATACAATACATCATGTACGAACAAAGTGTGTCCACCACGCATGTTTAATTGGTAGGTGCCAATTCATTTTACTTCAGCTCTGGAGTTGTTTCCCACATATATCCACTTAGTTCCAGTTGGTACTCGTCGGGATTCCACGAAGGACCCTCTATCCTTCGCTACATGGTCTATTGCTCTTGAATCTACAGTCCACAAAGGATTGGATTCAGCTAATAATATAGAACTTGACACATAAGCAAAGTTCTCAAATGTACAAGAGATGTTTACCTTTTTCAGCTCACGACAGTTGCGAGCATAGTGACCCTTCTTGTCACAATTGTAACACCTCACCCTTGACATTTTCTTCACTTGAGGATGTTTTCCTCCCTTGTATTGGTTAACTCTTGGTTTCTTGTAAGAAGGACTTGATCCTTTGTATTCCCACATATTGAACGAATCAATACGCTTGCACTTAGAGCTCGAAGCCCTTTTTGAGCTAGAACCAGCATAGCAAATATCTATTTTCGGCTCAAATGCCGTTAGGCGGTCCTCTACTAGCTCAAGGTGGAGCACGGCATCCTCAAAATCTTCCATAACATGGTCAAGAGCTTCTAGTGCTTCTTGCTTTTCTAGCACATATTGAATCTTCATATTTAATATTTCACAATTGTTGCCGTTCAAATAAGCAATTACGTTCTTAGTTGCTGAAACCATCGATCTGAACACATCAGACATATATGCACGAATAATAAATGCCTATCATTTATGTATCCACTTTGCACAGACCCATCATATTAATGAACAATTTCAAGTAAGGTTTCATAATCAAAAGGTCACTATGTTTCCAATCATCCTCCAAAAATCCTAACTTAAAAACTATCATTAATATAATTGTCTTATGCAAAATAAATTCTATGAGGCTACAAAAACTTTTATGAACTACCCATAGCAATCAACAATAATACTTTCACATAATATAACATATCCATTACACTAAGTAATATATACAGAGGAAAATATCAACATAGAAAGAGATATTTACACTCAAAACATCTCAAACTAATCTAAGAAATAAATAGGGAAAGTCCCTGCTAATCTATCAGACAAAATATCTAAGAAATCTGAACGCACATTTGCCAACCATAGAAAGACTTTTGGAGAGCTCTCATGTTGCCTCCAAGGCGCATTCACTCTACGCCATGTGGAACTCAATCTAAGGGTTGAAGTTTTGGTTAACTCAATCCTATAGTATTCTATTACAAAAGCTACTACTAGCCTCCTATAACCCGGGACCACGTTGACCTCCCACAGGCGATCTAACACTGCTTGCCATTCAGGTGGAAGAGTGTTCTTCAAGGCCGGCACCTTCTCATAATCCGGCATAAAATAACCATTTCAGATGATTTCCTGTATCATCTGATTGACCCTGACCATATGTGATACTAAATAACCGTCATGCCACTGATAATTAGTTAATTATGTTATCAGCATTTTAAGTATTGCACTTCCTTCGTCCGTTCTCGGGAATACAGGTATCCGTGCATAATGCATCATAGTTCTTGCAACAAATGCAGAACAAAAAATGGATTACTTATAATCCATAATGAACATAAGAGAAAATACACAATCTTCCATAAATCATGCAACAAATGCATAATAAAAAAAATGGATTACTTATAACCCATAATGAACAAATTGGAACATACATAATTTTCCTCCTTTTTTTTTTTGGCCGGTCAACGGTTAATGTCCAAGTCAACGGTCAACGATGGTCAACGGTCAACGTCCAAGTCAACGATCAACGATGGTCAACGATCAACGGTCAAGTCAAGGGATTGGGTCAGGCCAGTCGGACCAGGTCAGGTCGTTCAGGCCGGTTGGGCCCGGCGTCTTGGTCGGATGAACTGACCAGCACGTGCCCCACGTGTGTGTGGGCAACCACCGGCCGACGTCACGGTGACGTCAGTCGGCGCGTGCCTTGCACATGCGAGCAGTTGCCGCGCGTGCGTGCGGTTACAGTGCACGCGTGCGGTTATCGCGCGCGTGCGTCGCATGCGCCTGCGGTTTCCACCACGCGCACGTGCATCACATGCGCCTGGGAACCGTGCATGCGTCGACGAAGCTGAACACATCGACTACGCGGGGCGGCACGTCCGGCGGCTTCCGGTGACGTGCGACCAGTCGAAATTCTCGTATCGATGAGTACTTCAACCCTAAGCAATTAGAAACGCAATTCAATCTATGGAAAAAAAAAAAAAAAAGGAAAACAGTACCGTGTCGGGATTTGATGTCTCTTAATTGATCAATAACGATGTTTAACGAGGAAAAAACGATCAAAACTCATTTATAAACGCAAATAAGAAAGGGCAACATGATTGAGATGGCTCTAATACCAATGACGGTCTTGAAGTTCGGGAAACGAGATTCCCAAAAGCTTTGGTTTCGACACAAAATCGAACTCAAAAGAGAAACAATAGTGGAAGCAAGCCCAAAAGAAAAATCACGAATCACCGATCCTAAGGCATATCATATGAACGAACGCACCTTATTACCACAGACTAAACACCCGGTGTTGCTATTCGAAGAGGAGGCCAGACACTGTTCTTCAGAGGAGAGAAAGCGGCATCACGTTCAACAGAGAGAGCATAATCTCTTAGTCCCAAAATACGTAACTTTTCACACATACGTCATAAACCGCCACTTTTTATTTATTTATTTATAATACTCTCCTCCATGGGCCCCGAACCCATGGGCCGGGCCTTTGGGCCCATCAGGCCAACTTAGGCCCATCTTAAAAAGAAAAATCCATCAAGAGGTAAAGACACTCATAAAGAATTCACCGATGTCCTTTACAAAAAACTGAAAAATGCAGGGCTCGAGGTCTTTAAAGATGACAAAAAGCTCTCTGTTGGAGAAAAGATTAGCGAGGGGCTAAAAGATGCGATCAAGCGGTCGAGGATCTCGATAGCCATTTTCTCTAAAAATTATGCTTCTAGTAAATATTGCCTCATGGAGCTGGTACAAATGTGGGAGTGCAGAAAATCAGATGGACAGACTATACTCCCTATCTTCTATGATGTTACTCCCTACGCTGTAAAAAAGCAGGCTGGGGAATTTAAAAATTCCTCCGACGAACATGAGGCGGATGAAAGAGTCGACTAGAATACCATCCAAGAAGGGAGGAAGGTTCTTCAAGAAGTCGGGGAATTAAGCGGATTTGATCTGGCGAACATAAATGGGGGGTAAATCTTTTACTTCTGGTTTTGTTTTCTTTTCCTAGATTAATTTGAAAAAAACAATGGTCTATATGTGAAAATGAACCGACCAGCATGTGCCCCGCGTGTGCATGGGCAACCGCCAACCGACGTCACGGTGACGTCAGCCGGAGGGTGACTTGCACGCGCGGGCAGCTGCCGTGCGCGCGTGCGGTTACCGTGCGCGCGTGCGGTTACCATGCGCGTGCATCGCACGCGCCTGCAGTTTCCTCCACGCGCACGTGCATCGCACGCGGCGACGAAGCTTAACACATCAGTTGTGCGTGGCGGTGCGTCCGGCGGCTTCCGACGACGTGCGATCAGTCAAAATTCTCGTATCGATGAGTACTTCAACCTTAAGCAATTAGAAACGCACTTCAATCTATGGAAAATAAAAAAAATAGGGAAAACATAACCGCGTCGAGATTTGATGTCTCTTAATTGATCAATAACGATGTTTAACGAGGAATAAACGATCAAAACTCGTTTATAAACGCAAATAAGAAAGGAAAATATGATTGAGATGGCTCTGATACCAATGACGGTCTTGAAGTTCGGGAAACGGGATCCCAGAAGCTTTGGTTTCGACACAAAATTGAAATCAAAAGAGAAACAACGTAGCGGAAGCAAGCCCAAAACAAAAATCACGAATCACCGATCCTAACGCACATTACATGAACAAACGCACCTTCATTCCACAAACTAAACACCCGGTGTTGCTATTCGAAGAGGAGGACAGACACTGTTCTTCAGAGAAGAGAAAGCGGCATCACGTTCAATAGAGAGAGCGTAATCTCTCGGTCCCAAAATACGTAACTTTTCACACATACGTCATAGACCGCCACTCTTTTTTATTTATTTCTAATACTCTCCTCCATGGGACCTGAACCCATGGGCCGGGCCTTTGGGCCCATCAGGCCAACTTAGGCACATCTTACAAAGAAAATCCATCAAGAGGTAAAGACACTCGTAAAGAATTCACCGATGTCCTTTACAAAAAATTGAAAAATGCAGGGACCGAGGTCTTTAAAGACAACAAAAAGTTCCCTGCCAGAGAAAAGATCAGCCAGGGGCTAAAAGATGCGATCAAGTGGTCGAGGATCTCGATAGCCATTTTCTCTAAAAATTATGCTTGCAGTAAATATTGCCTCATGGAGCTGGTACAAATGTGGGAGTGCAGAGAATGAGATGGACAGACTATACTCCCTATCTTCTACGATGTTAGTCCCTATGCTGTAAAAAAGCAAGCTGGAGATTTTAAAAAGTCCTTCGACGGACATGAGGCGGATGAAAGAGTCGACTCGAATACCATCAAAGAAGGGAGGAAGGTTCTTCAAGAAGTCAGGGAATTAAGCGGATTTGATCCGACGATCATAAATGGGGGCTAATTCTTTTACTTCTGGTTTTGTTTTCTTTTCCTACATTAATTTGAAAAAAAAAATGGTCTAGATGTGAAAATGAACCGACCAGCACAGGCCCCGTGCGTGCATGGGCAATCGCCGGCCGACGTCACGGTGACGTCCGCCGGAGCATGCCTTGCATGCGCGGGCAGTTGTAGTGCGCGCGTGCGGTTATCGTATGCGCTTCGCACACGCTTGCGGTTTCCTCCACACGCACATGCATCGCACGCGCCGACGAAGCCGAACACATTGGCTGCGCGTGGCGGCGCGTCCGGCGGCTTCCGGCAATGTGCGACCAGTCGAAATTCTCGTATCGATGAGTACTTCAACCCTAAGCAATTAGAAACACAATTCGATCTATGGAAAATAAAATAAAAAAAATAGGGAAAACAGTACCGTGTCGGGATTTCATGTCTCCTAATTGATTAATAACGATGTTTAACGAGGAAAAAATGATCAAAACTCGTTTATAAACGCAAATAAGAAAGGAAAACATGATTGAGATAGCTCTGATACCAATGACGGTCTTGAAGTTCGGGAAACGGGATTCCCAAAAGCTTTGGTTTCGACACAAAATCAAACCCAAAAGAGAAACAACGTAGCTGAAGCAAGCCCAAAACAAAAATCACGAATCACAGATCCTAAGGCACATTACATGAACGGACGCACCTTCTTTCCACAGACTAATCACCCGGTGTTGCTATTCGAAGAGGAGACCAGACACTGTTCTTCAGAGGAGAGAAAGCGGCATCACGTTCAAGAGAGAGAGTGTAATCTCTCGGTCCCAAAATACGTAACTTTTCACACATACGTCATAAACCGCCACTCTTTTTTATTTATTTGTAATACTCTCCTCCATGGGACCTGAACCCATGGGCCGGGCCTTTGGGTCCATCAGACCAACTTAGGCCCATCTTAAAAAGAAACATCCATCAAGAGGTAAAGACACTCGTAAAGAATTCACCGATGTCCTTTACAAAAAACTGAAAAATGCAGGGATCGAGGTCTTCAAAGGCGACAAAAAGCTCCCTGCCGGAGAAAAGATCAGCCAGGGGCTAAAAGATGCGATCAAGCGGTCGAGGATCTCGATAGCCATTTTCTCTAAATATTATGCTTCCAGTAAACATTGCCTCATGGAGCTGGTACAAATGTGGGAGTGCAGAGAATCAGATGGACAGACTATACTCCCTATCTTCTACGATGTTAGTTCCTACGCTGTAAAAAACCAGGCTGGGATTTTAAAAAGTCCTTCGACGAACATGAGGCGGATGAAAGAGTCGACTCGAATACCATCCAAGAAGGGAGGAAGGTTCTTCAAGAAGTCGGGGAATTAAGCGGATTTGATCCGGCGATCATAAATGGGGGTAATTCTTTTACTTCCGGTTTTGTTTTCTTTTCCTAGATTAATTTGAAAAAAAAAAAAAAAAAAAAAAAAATTGTCTATGTGAAAATGAACCGACCAGCACGCACCCCGCGCGTGCGTGGGCAACCGTCGAACGACGTCACGGTGACATTAGCCGGCGTGTGCGGTTACCGTGCGCGCGTGCGGTTAACGTGCGCGGTTGCGGTTACCGCGCACGTGCGTTGCACGCGCCTGCGGTTTCGTCCACGCACACGTGCATCGCACGCGCCTGGGGAACCGTTCACGCGCCGACGAAACCGAACACATCGGCTGCGCATGGCGGCGCATCCGGCAGCTTCCGGCGACGTGTGACTAGTCGAAATTCTCGTATCGATGAGTACTTCAACCCTAAGCAATTAGAAATGCAATTTGATCTATGGAAAATTAACATATATATATATATATATATATATATATAGGGAAAACAGTATCGCGTCGGGATTCGATGTCTCTTAATTGATCAATAACGATGTTTAACGAGGAATAAACGATCAAAACTCGTTTCTAAACGCAAATAATAAAGGGAAACATGATTGAGATGGCTCTGATACCAATGACGGTCTTGAAGATCGGGAAACGGGGTTCCCAAAAGCTTTGGTTTCGACACAAAATCGAACCCAAAAGAGAAAAAATGTAGCGGAAGAAAGCCCAAAAGAAAAATCACGAATCACCGATCCTAAGGCACATCACATGAACGAATGCACCTTATTTCCACAGACTAAACACCCGGTGTTGCTATTCGAAGAGGAAGCCATACACCGTTCTTCAAAGGAGAGAAAGCGGCATCACGTTCAATAGAGAGAGCGCAATCTCTCGGTCCCAAAATACGTAACTTTTCACACATACGTCATAAACCGCCACTCTTTTTTATTTATTTACAATACTCTCCTCCATGGGCCCTGAACCCATGGGCCGGGCCTTTGGGCCCAGCAAGCCAACTTAGGCCCATCTTAAAAAGAAAAATCCATCAAGAGGTAAAGACACTCGTAAAGAATTCACCGATGTCCTTTACAAAATACTGAAAAATGCAGGGATCGAGGTCTTTGATAGACGACAAAAAGCTCCCTGCCGGAGAAAAGATCAGCCAGGGCTAAAAGATGCGATCAAGCGGTTGAGGATCTCGATAGCCATTTTCTCTAAAAATTATGCTTCCAGTAAATATTGCCTCATGGAGCTGGTACAAATGTGGGAGTGCGGAGAATCAGATGGACAGACTATACTCCCTATCTTCTACGATGTTTGTCCCTACGCTGTAAAAAAGCAGGCTTGGGATTTTAAAAAGTCCTTCGACGAATATGGGGCGGATGAAAGAGTCGACTCGAATACCATCCGAGAAGGGAGGAAGGTTCTTCAAGAAGTCGGGGAATTAAGCGGATTTGATACGGCGATCATAAATGGGGGGGTAATTCTTTTACTTCTGGTTTTGTTTTCTTTTCCTAGATTAATTTGAAAAAAAATGGTCTAGATGTGAAAATGAACCGACCAGCACGTGCCCTGTGCTTGCGTGGGCACCAGACGATTGACGTCATGGTGAAGTCAACCGGCGCGTGCGGTTACCGCGCGCGTGCGTCGGACGCGCCTGCGGTTTCCTCCACGCGCACGTGCATCGCATGCGCCTGGGAACCGTGCAGGCGCCAACGAAGCCGAACACATCGGCTGTACGTGGTGGTGTGTCCGGCGCCTTCCGGCGACGTGCGACCATTTGAAATTCTCGTATCGATGAGTACTTCAACCCTAAGCAATTAGAAATGCAATTGAATCTCTGGAAAATGAAAAAAAAAAAAAAAATAGGGAAAACAGTACCGCGTCGGGATTTGATGTCTCTTAATTGATCAATAACGATGTTTAACGAGGAATAAACAATCAAAACTCGTTTATAAACGCAAATAAGAAAGGAAAACATGATTGAGATGGCTCTGATACCAATGACAGTCTTGAAGTTCGGGAAACGGGATTCCCAAAAGCTTTGGTTTCAACACAAAATCGAACCCAAAAGAGAAACAACGTAGCGGAAGCAAGCCCAAAACAAAAATCACGAATCACCGATCCTAACGCACATTACATGAACGAACGCACCTTCATTCCACAGACTAAAACCCTCGGCGTTGCTATTCGAAGAGGGCCAGACACTATTTTTCAGAGGAGAGAAAGCGGCATCACGTTCAATAGAGAGAGCGTAATCTCTTGGTCCCAAAATACGTAACTTTTCACACATATGTCATAGACGGCCACTCTTTTTTATTTATTTGTAATACTCTCCTCCATGGGCCCCGAACCCACGGGCCGGGCCTTTGGGCCCATCAGGCCAACTTAGGCACATCTTAAAAAGAAAATCCATCAAGAGGTAAAGACGCTCGTAAAGAATTCACTGATGTCCTTTACAAAAAACTGAAAAATGCAGGGATCGAGGTCTTTAAAGAGGACAAAAAGCTCCCTGCCGGAGAAAAGATCAGCCAGGGGCTAAAAGATGCGATCAAGCGGTCGAGGATCTCGATAGCCATTTTCTCTAAAAATTATGTTGCAGTAAATATTGCCTCATGGAGCTGGTACAAATGTGGGGGTGCAGAGAATGAGATGGACAGACTATACTCCCTATCTTCTACGATGTTAGTCCTTACGCTGTAAAAAAGCAAGCTGGGGAATTTAAAATGTCCTTCGACGGACATGAGGCGGATGAAAGAGTCGACTCCAATACCATCCAAGAAGGGAGGAAGGTTCTTCAAGAAGTCAGGGAATTAAGCGGATTTGATCCGACGATCATAAATGGGGGGTAATTCTTTTACTTCTGGTTTTGTTTTCTTTTCCTAGATTAATTTGAAAAAAAAAAAAATGGTCTAGATGTGAAAAATGAACCGACCAGCATGGGCCCCACGCTTGCGTGGGTAACCGCCGGCCGACGTCATGGTGACGTCCGCCGGCGCATGCAGTTTCCGTGCATGCGTGCGGTTACCATGTGCGCGTTCGCTTACCGTGCGCTCGTGCGGTTACCGCGCGCGTGCGTCACACACGCCTATGGTTTCCTCCACACGCACGTGCATCGCACGCGCCTGGGAACCGTTCACACGCCGACGAATCCGAACACATCGGCTGCTCGTGGCGGCGCGTCCGGCGCCTTCCAGCAACGTGCGACCAGTTGAAATTCTCGTTCCGATGAGTACTTCAACCCTAAGAAATTAGAAACGCAATTCGATCTATGGAAAAAAAAAAAAAAAGTGAAAGCAGTACTGCGTTGGGATTTGATGTCTCTTAATTGATCAATAACGATGTTTAACGAGGAATTGATCGTTTATTCCTCGTTTATAAATGCAAATAAGAAAGGGAAACATGATTGAGATGGCTCTGATCCCAATGACAGTCTTGAAGTTCGGGAAACGGGATTCCCAAAAGCTTTGGTTTTGACACAAAATCGAACCCAAAAGAGAAACAATGTAGCGAAAGCAAGCCCAAAAAAATCACGAATCATCGATCCTAAGGTACATCACATGAACGAACGCACCTTATTTCCACAGACTAAACACCCGGTGTTGCTATTCGAAGAGGAGGCCAGGCATTATTCTTCAGAGGAGAGAAAGCGGCATCACGTTCAACAGAGACAGCGTAATCTCTCGGTCCCAAAATACGTAACTTTTCACACATACGTTATAAACCGCCACTCTTTTGTATTTATTTCTAATACTCTCCTCCATGGGCCCTGAACCCATGGGCCGGGCCTTTGGGCCCATCAGGCCAACTTAGGCCCATCTTAAAAAGAAAAATCCATCAAGAGGTAAAGACACTCGTAAAGAATTCACCGATGTCCTTTACAAAAAACTGAAAAATGCAGGGATCGAGGTCTTCAAAGACGACAAAAAGCTCCCTGCCGGAGAAAAGATCAGCCAGGGGCTAAAAGATGCGATCAAGTGGTCGAGGATCTCTATAGCCATGTTTTCTAAAAATTATGCTTCTAGTAAATATTGCCTCATGGAGCTGGTACAAATGTGGGAGTGCAGAGAATGAGATGGACAGACTATACTCCATATCTTCTACGATGTTAGTCCCTACGCTGTAAAAAAGCAAGCTGGGGATTTTAAAAAGTCCTTTGACGGACATGAGGCGGATGAAAGAGTCGACTCCAATACCATCCAAGAAGGGAGGAAGGTTCTTCAAGAAGTCAAGGAATTAAGCGGATTTGATCCGACGATCATAAATGGGGGGTAATTCTTTTACTTCTGGTTTTGTTTTCTTTTCCTAGATTAATTTGAAAAAAAAAATGGTCTAGATGTGAAAATGAACCGACCAGCACGGGCCCCGCGCGTGCGTGGGTAACCGCCGGCCGACGTCACGGTGACGTCAGCTGGCACATGCGGTTTCCGTGCGTGCATGCGGTTACCGTGCGCTCGTGTGGTTACCATGCGTGTGCGTCACACACGCCTGTGGTTTCCTCCACGCGCACGTGCATCGCACACACCTGGGAACCATTCACATGCCGACGAATCCGAACACATTGGCTGCGCGTGGCGGCACGTCCGGCGCCTTCCGGCAACGTGCGACCAGTCGAAATTCTCGTTTCGATGAGTACTTCAACCCTAAGCAATTAGAAATGCAATTCGATCTATGGAAAATAAAAAAAAAAGTGACAGTAGTACCGTGTCAGGATTTGATGTCTCTTAATTGATCAATAACGATGTTTAACGAGGAATTGATCATTTATTCCTTGTTTATAAACGCAAATAAGAAAGGGAAACATGATTGAGATGGCTCTGATCCCAATGACGGTCTTGAAGTTCGGGAAACAGGATTCCCAAAAGCTTTGGTTTTGACACAAAATCGAACCCAAAAGAGAAACAATGTAGCAAAAGCAAGCCCAAAAAAAAAATCACCGATCCTAAGGTACATCACATGAACGAACGCACCTTATTTCCACAGACTAAACACCCGGTGTTGCTATTTGAAGAGGAGGCCAGACACTGTTCTTCAGAGGAGAGAAAGTGGCATCACGTTCAACAGAGACAGCGTAATCTCTTGGTCCCAAAATATGTAACTTTTCACACATACGTTATAAACCGCCACTCTTTTGTATTTAATTCTAATACTCTCCTCCATGGGCCCTGAACCCATGGGCCGGGCCTTTGGGCCCATCAGGCCAACTTAGGCCCATCTTAAAAAGAAAAATCCATCAAGAGGTAAAGACACTCGTAAAGAATTCACTGATGTCCTTTACAAGAAACTGAAAAATGCAGGGATCGAGGTCTTCAAAGACGACAAAAAGCTCCCTGCTGGAGAAAAGATTAGCCAGGGGCTAAAAGATGCAATCAAGTGGTCGAGGATCTCTATAGCCATTTTCTCTAAAAATTATGCTTCCAGTAAATATTGCCTCATGGAGCTGGTACAAATGTGGGAGTGCAGAGAATCAGATGGACAGACTATACTCCCTATCTTCTACGATGTTAGTCCCTACCTAGGTAGCACCGACACGGGACACGACACGAGTATCCGACACGACACGACACGTCGACACGTCATTTCTAAAAAATAAAGAATTCCGACACGTTGCGACACGTTGTATATTAAATGAATATTTTTATTTTTAATTAATTTGATTCAAATTCATAAATAAATAAATAATTAAAAAAAGTGCCTATAATAAATACACTAATAATATTAATAAATCAATTCATCAAAAATTCGAAAAATATATTTATAGTTAATGCGAAACATGTTTTTACCTTTAACAAAAGTTATTGATGAAACTAATAATTAATAAAAAAATTAGAATCAATTTATTTAAATAAATCCATAATTTTCTATAATTATCAAAACTTATCATTATTCAAAATTCAATACTTTATTTTTTGAAATTATTTGTTAATCTTATTTATTTGATTTTCCCATTAAAAAAACAAATCCCCAAAATCCCCTCCTTTTTTCGTCCGTCCATTTCCCTCCACTCAAAATTTATTTTACATTTTTTCCCTCCACCACCAATGACAGACAGGCTGTCAACCTGTCACTTCCCCTCCCCAAAACTCAAAAGTCACGCCACTTCCTTCGTTCATTTCCTCCATCGTCCCCTTTTTTTTTTATTACTTTTTATTCCCTCATAAAAACCCTAGCAAACTGTTCCTCCTCCTTCTCGGCGAACTTTTCCTCCTCCTTCTCGCCGCTCACCGCACGCCGCACGTCGCACGCCGCATGACCCCCTTCCTCTCCTCCTCCTCCTCGTTGCATGACCACCTTCCTCTCCGCACGACCCCCTTCGTGTCCTCTTCCTCTTGATCCTTCTCCTCCTCCTCGCCGCCGATCCATCACAACAGTGGCGGCTGCTCTCGCCGTCTCTCGCCGTCGCGGTGGTCCGTTGCGTGGCTTCGTCTCGCCGGCGGGAGTTTGCTTTCTCTCTCTTCTTTCTCTCTGTTCGGCTCTTTCTCTAGCCGTCTCTCCCATCGCTCGCGGCTTCTGCTTCCTCGCCCTCCCTAGCCTCCACCCTTCGTCAGTCTTCCGGACACGCGTGTCGACGCGTGTCGAGAAATGTTGACCGCGTGTCGAAAAGTCGGACACGCGGTCAACGCGTGTCCGACCGTGTCCGGCGTGTCGACGTGTCCGACACGCTCCGACACGTGTCGGACACGACACGGAAGCACGGACAACGTGTCCGTGCTTCCTAGGTCCCTACACTTTAAAAAAGCAGGCTGGGGATTTTAAAAAGTCCTTCGATGAACATGAGGCGGATGAAATAGTCGACTCGAATACCATCCAAGAAGGGAGGAAGGTTCTTCAAGAAGTCGGGGAATTAAGCGGATTTGATCCGGCGATCATAAATGGGGGGTAATTCTTTTACTTCTGGTTTTGTTTTCTTTTCCTAGATTAATTTGAAAAAAAAATGGTCTAGATGTGAAAATGAACCGACCAACACGTGCCCCGCACGAGTTTGGGCAACCGCTGGCTGACGTCACGGTGAAGTCAGCCGGCGTGTGCGATTACCGTGCGCGTGTGCGGTTATCGTGCGCGCGTGCGGTTAACGTGCGCGCATGCAGTTATCGGGCGGGTGCGTCGCACGCGCCTGTGGTTTCCTCCATGCGCACGTGCATCGCACGCGCCTGGGAACCGTGCACGCACCGACGAAGCCAAACACATCGGCTGCGTGTGGCGGCTCGTCCGGCGGCTTCCGATGACGTGCGACCAGTCAAAATTCTCGTATCGATGAGTACTTCAATCTAAGCAATTAGAAACGCAATTCGATCTATGGAAAATCAAAAAAATAGGGAAAATAGTACCGCGTCGGGATTTGATGTCTCTTAATTGATCAATAACGATGTTTAACGAGGAATAAATGATCAAAACTCGTTTATAAACACAAATCAGAAAAGGAAACATGATTGAGATGGCTCTGATACCAATGACGGTCTTGAAGTTCGGGAAACGGGATTTCCAAAAGTTTTGATTTCGAGACAAAATCGAACCCAAAAGAGAAACAATGTAGCGGAAGCAAGCCCAAAAGAAGAATCACGAATCACCAATCCTAAGGCACATCACATGAACGAATGCACCTTATTTCAACAGACTAAACACCTGGTGTTGCTATTCGAAGAGGAGGTCATACAGTGTTCTTCAGAGGAGAGAAAGCGGCATCATGTTCAATAGGGAGAGTGTAATCTCTCGGTCCCAAAATACGTAACTTTTCACACATACGTCATAAACCGCCACTCTTTTTTATTTATTTATAATACTCTCCTCCATGGGCCCTGAACCCATGGGCTGGGCCTTTTGGCCCATCAGGCCAACTTAGGCCCATCTTAAAAAGAAAAATCCATCAAGAGGTAAAGACACTCGTAAAGAATTCACCAATGTCCTTTACAAAAAACTGAAAAATGCAGGGATCGAGGTCTTTAAAGACGACAAAAAGCTCCCTGCCGGAGAAAAGATCAGCCAGGGGCTAAAAGATGCGATCAAGCGATCGAGGATCTCGATAGCCATTTTCTCTAGAAATTATGCTTCCAGTAAATATTGCCTCATGGAGCTAGTACAAATGTGGGAGTGCAGAGAATCAGATGGACAGACTATACTCCCTATCTTCTATGATGTTATTCCCTACGCTGTAAAAAAGCAGGCTGGGGATTTTAAAAAGTCCTTCGATGAACATGAGGCGGAAGAAAGAGTTGACTCGAATACTATCCAAGAAGGGAGGAAGGTTCTTCAAGAAGTCGGGGAATTAAGTGGATTTGATCTGGCGATCATAAATGGGGGGTGATTCTTTTACTTCTGGTTTTGTTTTCTTTTCCTAGATTATTTTGAAAAAAAAATGGTCTAGATGTGAAAATGAACCGACCAGCACGTGCCTCGCGTGTGCATGGGCAACCGCTGGCCGACATCACAGTGATGTCAGTCGGCGCGTGCGGTTACTGCGCGCGTGCTTCGCACGCGCATGCGGTTTCCTCCACGTGCACGTGCATCCAACGCGCCTGGGAACCGTGCACGCGCCCACGAAGCCGAACACATCGGCTGCGTGTGGCGGCACGTCCGGCGGCTTCCAGCGACGTGCGACCATTCGAAATTCTCGTATCGATGAGTACTTCAACCCTAAGCAATTAGAAATGCAATTCGATCTCTGGAAAATGAGAAAAAAATAGGGAAAACAGTACTGCGTCGGGATTTGATGTCTCTTAATTGATCAATAACGATGTTTAACGAGGAATAAACGATCAAAACTCGTTGATAAACGCAAATAAGAAAGGAAAACCTGATTGAGATGGCTCTGATACCAATGACGGTCTTGAAGTTCGGGAAACAGGATTCCCAAAAGCTTTGGTTTCGACACAAAATCGAACCCAAAAGAGAAACACTGTAGCGGAAGCAAGCCCAAAACAAAAATCACCAATCACCAATTCTAAGGCACATCACATGAACGAACGCACCTTATTTCTACAGACTAAGCACCCGGTGTTGCTATTTGAAGAGGAGGCCAGACACTGTTCTTTAGAGGAGGGAAAGCGGCATCACGTTCAACAGAGAGAGCGTAATCTCTCGGTCCCAAAATACGTAACTTTTCACACATACGTCATAAACCACCACTCTTTTTTATTTATTTATAATACTCTCTTCCTTGGGCCCTGAACCCATGGGCCGGGCCTTTCGGCCCATCAGGGCAACTTAGGCCCATCTTAAAAAGAAAAATCCATCAAGAGGTAGAGACACTCGTAAAGAATTCACCGATGTCCTTTACAAAAAACTGAAAAATGCAGGGATCGAGGTCTTTAAAGACGACAAAAAGCTCCCTGCCGGAGAAAAGATCAGCCAGGGGCTAAAAGATGCGATCAAGCGGTCAAGGATCTCAATAGCCATTTTCTCTAAAAATTATGCTTCCAGTAAATATTGCCTCATGGAGCTGGTACAAATGTGGGAGTGCAGAGAATCAGATGGACAGACTATACTCCCTATCTTCTATGATGTTAGTCCCTACACTGTTAAAAAATAGGCTGGGGATTTTAAAAAGTCCTTCAACGAACATGAGGCGGATGAAAGAGTCGACTCGAATACCATCCAAGAAGGGAGGAAGGTTCTTCAAGAAGTCGGGGAATTAAGCGGATTTGATTCGGCGATCATAAATGGGGGGTAATTCTTTTACTTCTGGTTTTGTTTTGTTTTCCTAGATTAATTTGAAAAAAAAAATGGTCTAGATGTGAAAATGAACCCAAACCTTTTTCTAATAAATGTTATTTATATATTCACATCGATGATTATGCATGCTAGAGAGATCTTTAAGGTTTTTCTTGTGAAATGGATTGACAATTTAACAAGTTGAAATGTGCGATGCCTCTCGAGTAATTGGTGACCCGATTAAAATGGCCAATTGAAAGTTGACTCGGCTCATGACATGAATGCGAGTTAGACTAGCCGACCTATTCCACGACGCCTTGCTCTTCCCCCTTGGCTAGAACTTTTGTTTTGCATATATCATGATATCAATGTCAATATTGTTATGTGCATTAAAACTTGCTCTCCATTTTAATTGAAGATTACCCCAGTCCCTGTTGGTTGACTTAATTTTCATCGGTTCTCTCCCCACTTGATTTTTGTCTTCCCTTTAATATATTTGGTGACTCTGTTGTCATCCTAGTGCTTCATCACTCATGGTTTTTTGCAAGCATGTGTCCGACCTCCATGAGGAAGTTCTTAAACGTGTCATGAAGGAGTTGAAGGACGATGACCAAGATGTAATCGACAAACTAGTTGGAATCGATCTTCATGTTCAAGAGATGATGACAAAGCTTGGTGTTGTCTACAGCCATGGACAAGCACGAAATTATCTGGAGATGATGGTTTTAATTAATTAATTTGATGGATTAATTTGATGGGCCTAAGTTGGCCCGTCCGCCCATATTGGGCCTAAAAGCCTGACCCACAATATTAGGGCCCATGGATGGAGGGATATGACGAAGGGATGTAACTTTTGGGGAAGCGTCTTTGCTAAAGGGACACGTCCTTTGGAGATGACGTATTTAAGGGAGAAACAAAGAGGGAGGAACGCACCTTTTGAAGTAGCACACGTTCCTCCTCCCTCTCTCCCTCCAAACACTCCCAAGAAAAGAAAAACAGTAAGCATAGAAGCGACACCCCTCTTCCCTTCAAGGCAAATTGGCGTCATCGGATCGAAAAGGATCAGTTTCTCTTCCTCATATTGGCGTCGGTGTTTACTCTGTGGCTAACAAGGTACGTTCGATTCTGTGATGTGCCTTAGGATCAGTGATGCATGTGATTTTCCCGGGCTCGTCTTCCGTACAAGTTTAAGGGTTCGATTTAGGGTCGAATCCGATTTTTGGAAATCCGAGAATCCATACATTGGTATAAGAGCGAGAGTTTATATTTCCCGATCCTTTTTCATGTTTTTCCCGCCCCTTTCATGTTTATGAATGATTTTTATTGATTTTTCGTGAAAAGAATTCGGCCGACACCGATTGGGGCGAAAAAAAATCCCGACACCCAAGACTATTCATCTGTTTTTTCGATTTTCTGTAAGTCAAAATCGATTTCTGATGGTGTAGGGTCGAAGGCCTTGTCGAGACGAGTACGACGAGTGGCAGAACGTCGCTAACGGCCGCCGAACGCGCCCCCACGCGCAGCCAGAGCGAAACGGTGTCTTCGGCACGTGCAACGCACGCGCCGAAGAGAAAATGCAGGCGCGCGCGCACAGGCGACGCGCACGTGCACCGGGGCGGTCGCTAGTGCGTGCGGGGCATGCGCCAGCTGATGTCATCATGACGTCAACTGCACGCGTGCTGCACATGCCGGTCGGTCTGTCCGACCCGGCCCAATCGACGACCCGATCCGTTTGATCGTTGACCATTGATGACCATTGACTTTGACCGTTGACCAAAAAAAGGGAAAAATAATGTGTTTCTTTTTCAATTATGTCTATGTGGATTATATGTAATCCCTATTTGTTCTGCATTTGTTGCAGGAACATTGCCTCCCCATAAGTTGCACACGCCTATTCGCGTATTTACTGACGAACAAAAGGAAAGGCTTTCAAGGTTGATAGCCGATTTGAATAATTATTGATGGGAGAGCGGGAACATAATAGATCATGTTCTTGAGGTCAACAGGAAAATTCAAAAGTTTATATGGAATGGTCATCCCATGCCACAGTCTGAGATGGTGCGATTTTTCGTGAAAACCCTTCCACCAGAATGGCAAGGAGTGTTGAATCGCATATGGGATGCCAACAAAGCCGCTTCATGTAGGAAAATTGTGATGGCTTTCATAGATGATTATTATTTGATTGTTACAAAAGAAAAGATCAAGAAATTGAACAAAAAAGGAGCTTTCCTAGTTCATGTATTGGCTTGGGTTTAGATATTTCGAGTTGTCTTTCTTTTAATATAGTTTGTGGATACTTTGTGTAAACGTTTTTTTACTACCTGCTTGTTGTTGATGTGGCAACTGATATGTAAGTTGTATTATGTGAAAGCATTATTATTCTATCGAATGTTAGATATTATTTGCTTTCTGTTATTGTTGATTGCTGTGGGTAGTTCATAGAAGTTTTTGTAGCTTCATAGAATGTATTTTGCATGAGACAATTATATTAATGATAGTTTTAAGTTAGGATTTTTGGAGGATGATTGGAAACATAGTGACCTTTTGATTCTGAAACCTTACTTGAAATTGTTCATTAATATGATGGGTCTGTGCAAAAAGAATGCATAAATGATAAGCATTAATTATTCGTGCATATATGTCTGATGTGTTCAGATCAATGGCTTCAGCCACAAAGAGCATAGTTGCCGAGCTGAACAAAGGTGAAAAGCTCAATGGCGACAACTATGAAATCTGGCATATGAAAATCCAATATGTGCTGGAAGAGCAAGAAGCATTAGAAGCTCTTAACCTAACCATGGAAGAGCCTGAAGATGGGAACACTGCACAACACAAAAGAGATAAGGATGGATTTGCTGCATGGAAAAGGAAGAACTCTCTTGCTCGCATTACGTTACTGAGTAGCGTGGAAAATGATGTCATGCGAGAATTCAGGCATTTTCTGAATGCCAAGGAAATGTGGGAAGCGTTGGCAACAAGATTTGGTCATACTTCGGTGACCAAACTGAGGCAGTTCACCATTAGGTTTGACTCTTACAAAAAGCCTCATGGTCAGACCATGAAGCAACACTTGAGAAAGATGTCAAATATGATAAATGAGCTTAAGGATGCTGGCCATGTCCTGACTGATGAGTAGCAAGTGCAAGCAGTGATCCGCTCCTTACCTCAAAGTTGGGAGCATATGAAGGTGCACCCGACCCACAATGAGAATATCAAAGTCTTTGAGGATGCAGTGCGCCATCTTGAGCTCAAAGAGGATCGCCTCTTGGCGGCAAAGCTAGAAACTGAAATATATTATGCTGGTTCTAACTCAAATGGAGCTTCGGGCTCCAAGCGCAAATATCTTGACTGGTTCAAGAGGTGGAAAGGCAAGGGACCAAATGCTTCAGGAAAGAAACCGAAGGTTGACCAACATGAAAAAGGAAAGTGTCCTCGAATGAAGAAGCTGACAAGAGTGAAGTGTTACAATTGTGACAAGAAGGGTCACTATGCTCGCGATTGTCATGAGCCAAAAAAGGTATATACCCCTTGTGCTTTTAAGAACTTTGCTTATGTATCAAGTTCTGTATTCTTGACTGAGTCTAATCCTTTGTGGACTGTAGATTCAGGAGCAACAGACCATGTAGCGAAGGATAGAGGATCTTTCGTGGAATTCCGATGAGTACCAACTAGAACTAAGTGGATCTATGTGAGAAACAACTCCAGAGCTGAAGTAAAAGGAATTGACACCTGTCAACTGAACATGCGTGGTGGACGTACTTTGTTCCTACATGATGTATTGCATGCTCTAGAGATTCGTCGGAATCTAGTGTCTGTTTTAGTGTTGGTCAAACTAGGTTTTAATATGAACTTCCATAATAGAGGCGTGGATTTGTTTTTGGATACAAATTTCTATGGTTGTGGTTATTTTCTGGATGGTTTCATAGTATTAGATATTGACTATGTTAATGCACATGTTTGTTATTCCTTTCTCATGTCTCCTAATTCATATGATAATGATGTGAATGTGTGGCATGCTAGACTTGGTCATATTGGCCAACAACGTATGAATAGACTAGCCAAAGAGGGCTTGTTGGACAACATTGAAAAAGTCGATTTGCCCATATGTGAGCATTGCCTAGTAGGGAAAACAACAAGAAAACCATTTGAAAAAGGTAAAAGAGCTGAATTTCCTCTGCATTTAATCCATTCTGACATCTGTGGTCCAATGAATGTGAGAGGAAGGCATGGGGCTATTTATTTTATCACATTTATAGATGATTACACTCGATTCGGATATGTCTATTTGATTTCTAATAAATCTGAAGCATTTAGTTGTTTCAAAAGATTTATAAACTTGGTAGAGAATCAATTAGACAAGAAAATAAAAGGATTGAGATCCGATCGAGGTCGAGAATATTTATCTAATGAGTTCAGAAAATTATGTGATAAAAAAGGAATAGAAAGACAGTTGTCTATTTCATATACTCCTCAACGAAATGGTGTTGCAGAGAGAAGAAATAGAACCTATTGGAAATGATTAGGTCCATGATGGCGCATGCTAACTTACCTATCACTTTCTGGAGTGATGCGTTGTTAACTGCTACCTTTATACTTAATCGGGTGCCTTCCAAATCAGTTACTTCAACTCCATATGAGTTAAGCCATGGGGTTGTGCTACCTATACTCATGAGCCCTCTCACAAATTTGGGAAATTGGGTCCCAGAGGAAAGAAGAGTATTTTCATAAGATACTCTGAACACTCGAAAGGGTATGTGTTCATAGGTGAGCAGGAAAGTGGGAGTATAACTGAATTTGAATCACGGAATGTCACATTCTTAGAGGATGAGTTTCCTAAGAAGGGCAAAATAGGCGAAGATTATTCCCTATTTGAAACCTTGGATCAAGATAATGATGTTAGTGGAGTTCATCCAAGTGGGAGTAATATGAGAAGTGATTAATTGAATTCAACTCATTCTGAATTACAACCACATGATGAGACGATATCATCATTATCTAATCCTAGTGGGAGCATAATGGGAAATGATGTAGAAAGTGTACAATCTCCCATACGGCGAACAAGTCGCAAAAGTATTCCCCGTTGACGTTTTGACATTGAACGGGAAACTTTTATGATTGCCCCACAAGATGAGGATGAGCCAAGAAATATACATGAGGCTCTAAATTGCCCTAGTAAGGAAAAATGGATGCATGCAATGAGAGAGGAAATATAGTCAATGAAGTCAAATCATGTTGGGGAACTGGTTGATCTTCCAAAAGAATGCAGAGCTATTGGGAACAAGTGAGTTCTCAAAATAAAGCGTAAAGTTGATGGCTCGATAAAAAGATATAAAGCTCGCCTTGTGACGAAGGGATATAATCAACAGAAAGGAATTGATTATGAGAAAACACTTTCCCCTGTTGTGAGATTTACCTCAATTCGCATTATTCTGGCAATATTGGCAAGTATAGATCTTGAATTACATCAAATGGATGTAAAGACTGCTTTTCTCAATGGAGAATTAGATGATGAAATATATATGGAACTACCTGTTGGTTTCATTACAAAAGGCCAAGAAGGAAAGGTATGTCGACTTTTGAAATTGATATATGGCCTTAAGTAGTCGTCAAGACAGTGATATATACGTTTTCATTATGCCATAATGACATATAATTTTACAATGATTGATGAGGATCATTGTGTTTATATCAAAAGATCCAAAGATCAATTTGTAATTATATCATTATATGTTGATGATATACTAATTACCGGAAGCACTATGGAGTTTGTTAGTACCATCAAAAGTTAGTTATCTTCTAACTTTGAGATGAAGGATATGGGTGAGGCTGCATACATTCTTGGAGTTAAGATTTCAAGAGATCGTTCGAAGAGATCATTATCTCTTTCGCAAGAAACATATATAAATAAGGTTCTTGAACGATTTCATATGCAAGATTGTAAATCCATAGACACTCCTATTGCAAAAGGTGAAGGATTGAGCCATAGACTATGTCTACGGACTCCACAAGAGAAGAAACAAATGAAACATGTTCCTTATGCTAGTGTTGTTGGGACCTTGATGTACGCTATGATGTGTACAAGACTTGACATATGCTTTGCAGTTTGAATGGTGAGTAGATACCAATCCAATCCAAGTCAAGCATATTGGAAAGCCGTTAAGAGAATACTAAGGTATCTGAAGGGAACTGCTGATTACAAGCTGAATTACTAATGAAATGATTTGTGACTTGAATGCTATTCAGATGCTGATTGGGGAAGAGATTTAGATGAAAGGAAATTTACCTTTGGATTTGCTTTCTTACTGAACAATGGCGCCATATCATGGAGCAGTAAGAAGCAAACATGTATAGCCTTGTCCACGATGGAAGCTGAGTTCGTGGCATTATCAGCAGCAGTACAAGAAGGAGTTTGGCTTAAGAGATTTTTGGATCATTTAGGTGTTATTGAGAAAACTACAAATCCATTATTGGTTAACTATGATAGCCAAGCAGCTATAGCGTACACCAAAGATCCAAAATATCATGGCAAGACCAAACATATAGATACCAAATATAACTTTGTCAAAGATATGGTTGCACGAAAGGATGTGAACTTACAGTACATATCTACGCATAGAATGATAGTAGATCCTATGACAAAGCCAATACCTAGAGATGTGTTTTGTGGTCATGTAAAATCTCTAGGATTGCATAGAGTCTGATGTACTGGATATTGTAATTTTCCTAAGTTATTCACATTTATGAATTTGTGTTTTTTCATTATTAATACCTATAAATCTTTGTTTGATCTTTATGCATCTTAATGTTCAGTGCATTATATTAAGTTGAGAAAGTATGTCGGACAGATAAGAGATTAGCCCACTCACACGAGTAATCGACTCTATTTACTATGTGATAAATAGAGATGAGATGGTTTTTAAGCTTATTATCTAGATGATAATCGAGAGCTCAAGCTTAAAATATATATGTCACCTTAACTAAGTGTTAAGATGAGGACATGATATATAATATGTTCGAAAGTAAAATACCTCACATATTTTACTTTATCGATCTAAGATGCCAGATGTGAGTTCTGATAAATTATGTGAATGAGTAGATACGTGAACTCAAGTTAGACATTGGGTATGTCTGAACTATCATCTGTACGGTATTGAAGGTGTAGACATACGCTCAATGGGAAAGGAGTTAATACCGTAATACATATTTCATACTACGTATGCATGAGACGACTAATAAAAGTGGCAAAAATTTGATCTCAACTTTTATGCCGTCTCTTGAGGAAAAGAATTCCTCAATTTTAGTGTCCTCATGACTCTTACTTATTCTCAAGATTTCTATTTAGTGTTTGCTGTCTTAGGATGTTGCCAATGGTCATGAATTGATTCGATCTAATGGGACATTTCTAGAAAAGCAAGCTGAACTGAAATTGAGAGTTTGAAGGAAAGAGGAAGATCGAATTTGGAGAATCACATTGTAGTTTTTGTATTCAATGGTCGACCAATAATGACTATCTTTGGGATAATTTTAATTGTGAATACAATATATATCATTGTTTAAAAGACATCAAGGAAGATATAAATGTGATCGATCAATCTAGGGTACCGCATACTAAATCTACTCAGAGTGTGATGCCCATTATGAGCTGCTATATATTCCTAACAGATGTATGGCAACGAGCTCTCAAAATATGCTGGTCGAACGGATTATTCACCGGTATGAATGTTGAAAAGAGGTTAAGAGGATCCTGTTCGGCCCACCATGTACGAGTGGGAGATGATGGTTTTAATTAATTAATTTGATGGATTAATTTGATGGGCCTAAGTTGGCCCGTCTGCCCATGTTGGGCCTAAAAGCCTGGCCCACAATATTAGGGCCCATGGATGGAGGGATATGACGAAGGGATGTAACTTTTGGGGGAGCGTCTTTGTTGAAGGGACACGTTCTTTGGAGAGGACGTATTTAAGGGAGAAACAAAGAGGGAGGAATGCACCTTTTGAAGTAGCGTAAGTTCCTCCTCCCTCTCTCCCTCCAAACACTCCCAAGAAAAGAAGAATAGTAAGCATAGAGGCGACACCCTTCTTCCCTTCAAGGCAAATTGGCATCATCAGATCGAAAGGGATCGGTTTCTCTTCCTCATATCGGCGTCGGTGTTTACTCTGTGGCTAACAAGGTACGTTCGATTCTGTGATGTGCCTTAGGACCGGTGATGCATGTGATTTTCCCAGGCTCGTCTTCCGCACAAGTTTAGGGGTTCGATTTAGGGTCAAATCCGGTTTTTTGGAATCCAACAATCCCTACAGAAGACAACATCCGTGTTGTTGGAATATGCGATATGCAAGGCATCAAAAAGACCACGCTTGCCCAGGTTGTCTACAACAAGATTTACAGCTTGTTTGATGCATGTAGCTTCCTTGAAGGTATAAATTCAGAAGGAGTCAAGGTTTCCCCTGATCTGTTGATTGCTAGCCTTCAAAATGAAAAACACGATCCACTGAGACCTTTTGGTAAAGGTACTAAAAAAAATAAAAAGTCTCTTTACTAACATGAAGGTTCTCATTGTGCTTGACGATGTGCATGACAATCAACAAATTCAAGTATTAGCTGGGAAGCTTACTTGGTTGAATTCAGGAAGTAGAATCATTGTGACCACAGATAATAGATGTGTTTTGAATGTTTTTGAAAATTTAGCAGTTGAAGAATACAAGGTTAAACCAATGAAATTTTGGGATGCTCTTCAACTCTTTCGTATGCATGCTTTTCAAGGGAATGCTCACCAAGATGTCCACGAGGTTCGATTCCTTGTCCAAAGACATCGTTGAAGCTCTCGGAGGGCTTCCTATGGCTATCGTGCAGTGGGCAAATTATTTAAAGAAAAAGAAGAATATAGAGATATGGAGAAGTACCCGGGATTTCTTAAGAGATCATCCACATGAGAGAAAAGTAGGAGATGCATTGGACGCCAGTTTTGATTCTTTAAATAATCGTACAAAGTCCTTGACATAGCATGCTTTTTTATTGGAAAGGATGAGAGGATTCCCTCTTACATGTGGAAGGCTTGTTGTTGCTACCCTCCTAAAGAAATAGAAGAACTTCACGACATGCATTTCTTGGAAGATGGAGAAAATAATAAATTGAGAATGCACGGACTGATAAGAGACTTCGGCAAGAAGTATGTTGAGAAGAACATTCTTCCAGAGCGCTGCAGGATTTGGAATTTCAGTGACGCACTTTCCATTCTAGAGGACGGTCTGGTAAGTTTTCAAAAGCCTCTAGAAATTTCTTTCAGAGGGTCACGAAAGCGTTCAGACAAACCATCCATAGATAACATAGACTATTCAATCTAAGGGATATGTTCTTAAACATGATTTGGAACGTGAAATGGATACCCACTTGACTTTTGTAAATTTATTTTGTCTCTAAAAAGAGTAAGAAATTAACGTTTTCGATATTACTCATACGTTTTCCCCCATCAACGCTTGACAGCCTAATGCACTTGTCGAAGGCATTAGTCTTCCAGTTGGAGAGGCTGGCACCTTCCACTTTGCATGTGAAGCACTCGGCAAAAAATCGAAGTTGAGGTACCTCAGACTGGATAGGGCTAACATCGAGGGAACATCTGAAAATCTTGTTGTAAATTTGAGGCACCTCAGACTAGATGGGGCTAACATTGAGGGAAAGTCTGAGAATCTTCTTCCAAATTTGAGGTGGCTTGATTGGCGAGAGTGCCGTTTCATTCCTGAGCTACGTAATATGGATTTGGAGAAGTTGCTCATTCTCGATCTGTCTAGGAGTCTGATCACCAGATATTCACAAGTCTGGAGGCAAATCATGGAGGTATGGCCGATATTTGCATTTTAAATCTCGCGTTAAGATTTCAGGTACCACTGAGTAAAGTTTGATATCATCTTTTGCACATATGCTGCAGAAGGTCAAGGAATTGAAAGTCTTGAACCTACAAGGATGTGATCTGTTGAAGGCATCGTTGATGCCTTTAGCTTCAACCGATTTGGAGATATTGATACTGGAAGATTGTACTCGGTCACCTAGACTTTTGTCGTTCATCAGTGAGCTCAAGCACTTGAAATCCTTGAATTTGAGAAACTGCAAGGGAGTCCAGCCGTTGGTCCAACGACTGCACGGCAAGGAAATTTTGATGGAACTTCTGATTGACGGAACTGACATCGAAGAAATTCATATTGAGAATGATTCTTTGAAAAACCTTGAAGTACTTGGTGCTCGTGACTGTAAAAAGTTGATGGACATATCCCAAATTGGCCACCTGACAAAACTCAAATGTCTTGCTCTGGATGGTGCTAATATTGATTGGGTTCTGGAAACTTTTGATTTTCCGCCGAATCTTGAAAGACTTTTTCTAAGGAAATGTGAGAGGTTGTTTGAACTTCCACCTTTCATCGGAAGCTAAAGCAGCTGGAGGAAATGGACCTTTCAGACACTAGAATCACACAACTACTAGAGTCAGTCAAGGCTTTGAGTAATTTGAAGACGCTGAAGATGGAACGCACCCCTCTACAAAAATTTTCTAAAGATACTGTGGAGTTAGAGAAACTAGAAGAGAGATTTCTCTGGCTGCACAAATTTGGAGGCCCAAGATAGTTGTGATGTTTCAGGACTACCCTCCTTGAGAATTTTGAGATTATCGTCATCCATTGTGGCTGGGCTGCCTCAGGGCATTTGCAGTCTCCCTCTTCTCCGAACCCTTGACGTATGTAAATGTGAACGACTTCAAGCACTACTAGAGTTGCCCTCCAGTTTAGTCGCTCTCTGCTGGGGATCCAAAATTATGGCAGACCCCAAATTGACAAATCTGACGAATCTAAAAGAGCTATGCTTGAATGTTGATGAGCAAATAGAAGCGGGGTCATCAAATCAGACCCTAAATATGTGGTGGATCATGGGATTGACAAGGCTAGAGACATTGGAATTGTCCCTTCCGAATGTCTCCAATCTCCCTGGGGATTTTCGTGGTCTTACCAAGCTCTGGGAACTCACTTTATCCTACATGAAAGAGCTAGAGCTCACACAACTTCCCTCCTCAAACTTATGGACTCTGCGTCTCAAACACTGCAAGATTCCAAAGCTAAAATTTTCTAGTCTGAAACATCTGTCAGAACTAGAACTAGAGGACTGCGATTTAGCACAGATTGATGGTCTCGAAGATTTAAAGCTTTTCGAAGTCCTGAAAGTTTTTCATTGCAACCGGATAATAAACCTTAATGGGCTCAGAGATTTACGACGTCTCAGGAAGGTGCAAGTTTACTCTTTTGATGCTGACAGATTATCAGAATTACGCGAACGTGGATGTGAAGTGGACACTTGTCTCCCGCCTTCTTCTCGGTCTGTGGCTGGATAGTCTCTGTCCTGTACGAACTACCGTTGAACTTTTTAGTCTTCGACATGACATCTCTTAGTCTGAGAAACCGGGTGGCCACCTCTCTAAGGTACTCGCTCCAATTCTGTTTACAATTCATTTTAACCGAAACAACGTTGGATTTTATCAGTTCCGTGAACTCCTTATGCGTATATTGTATTGGATCTGTGCAGGGCCACAAAATACCCCAGGCAAATTCTTCTCGTCAGGCGATTGTCAGTGGCATCAAGAATCTCGCATCAAAACCATTGCCGAAGGTAACGCCTCCACTCGAATTTCTGCATATTTTGTTGGTGTTCTATTTGTACTGTTTATATGAAGGTGTGATTCACCAAAACACCATTTACTGTTTATTTGTAGCCTTAGGATGCATCATCCAAAAACCATCCGCTGCCTCTCAGCTCTTCAATCACGAAGAAAGAGAAGACGAAGAAGAAAAACGAGATGCAGCATCCGTGTGCAACGTTGCGAGGACTTCATGGACGTGAAGCATCGCGGGCCTCCACTATTTTCAGCTCTGCTAGTGAGATTCGTCCTCAACACCGCGTTCAAGTTTTGCTTTTATTCTTTTCAGTTGATCAAGTCATCGGGTTCCTGAATCTCCAGGAGTCCATTATAGGACGGCGAAGCGAAAAGGATTTGACGGAGATCTAATTAGAAGGAACTACAAGAGAGTGAGCTCGTGATCGTGAAAATGAGTAGGATGATTGCGATGTTGAGAGAGAAATAAAGAGATGCGTCTTTGAATTGATCTGCTGCATGACAAAAGATACTTTTCATCCATCATTCTCTTCTCCTCTTCTTATTCGATTTTCTTCCCTCCCGCACCTCTGGATAGAATCCGAGTTCATGGTGATGGGAAGCATGCTCTGTATCATCTATACATCTATAAATAATAACAAAGCATGGAGAACAGAGCTTTTGTCGAGCCACATCTTATTTTTTCTTCTGCTTCTCCTCTTCACATTACTAAAAGATACATATTGATTAAAAAAAGCAAAAGTATTGTTTTAATTAAAAATAAAGGTTCCTACTTTTTTTGGTCATTGATTCATTAATGCTGATTTTGTTTAGGAACCGATAGAATCTGTAATTGGCGATTTGTTGCAATTAATGTTCTTTTTTTGGGCCAACATTCTACGAGATCATTCGGGCACTCTGTTATAGGGCTTTACCTGTGATTTTCCCGCATATTCAGCCTTGCAGAGCGAGCTACAAGCATTCCTCCTCACCCTTGATCATTTGCTTCAAGATGGCAAGAACCGGGAGCGCCTCATCATCGAGTCTGATTGTCTGGCGTTGGTTAAGCTATCCACGATCCTCTCGAATCGCCATGGGAGGTAAGAGGTCTCCTTGCAGAAGCGGCGGCCAAAGCGTCTCTTTTCCCTACCCTAATTGTGCAACACTGCAGAAGAGAGGCCAATTTTGTGGCTGATTGGGCTGCTAAAGCCCATTGTAATGGCACCCTTCCGTTGGGTTGGGCTTCGTCCCCTCCCCCTTTTCTTCGTGATTTACTGTATGCTGAAGCCCACGCTGAAGGCTTCTCTAGTTCTTTATCGTGAATTTATAATACTATCGTTTCCGACCAAAAAAACAAATGCTATACTCATTACCGTCAATTTCAAGATCCATTATATTGAAAAATAAAACTAACGCAATACATTTCGCTTGAATAAATGTATTCTAATCCACCTACATTCTCTTCTGTCGCTATTTTCGCAACAATCCATATTCCTTTCCGATGATTTAGATGATTTTCGGGCATCTAATAATTTCTATGTATAAACCAGTAAGTATTATTCAGTTGGCGTCTCTGCCCAGTCCCCACCGGTTCAACAGCCCTTTACCACAGAATTAGCATTTAATTGATAATTACTTTCATTTGTTATCTTTTATATAGTGCTTTTATGCGATAATTGAGGTGGGATTGTCATTTGAGGAGCCAATTCGAATAACATGGTGGTTGGGAGAAGATAAAATGGCTCTTGAATTGCGATTTCTATTATTTTTCTTTTCCACTCTGACATTTAAAAATAACATATTGGGTGCAGCTGAGTAGCCACATCAGCAATGCACTAATCTATTTCATTTTGTCAAACAATTAATGTTGTTGATTAGCATGCGTAATTTGCTATACACATTACGGTCAATTTCGACTTCTATTATATTGAAAAATAAAACTGATGCAATACATTTCGCTTGATTTTTGTAAATCTAATTTGTCTCGTTTCATTAAAAGGAGTAAGAAATTAAAGTTTTCAACTTACTCGTGCGTTTTCCCTCGTCGACACTTGACAGCCTAATGCATGTGTCAAAGGCATTAGTCTCCCAGTTGGAGAGGCTGGCACCGTCCGTTTTACATTTGAAGCGCTTGGCAATTGTCCGTTTCTATGGTCATCAATCTCCCTGGGAATTTTAGTACCCTTACTCAGCTCCGGGAACTCTCTTTATCCTACATGAAGGAGCTAGACCTCACACAACTTCCCTCCTCAAGCTTGTTGACTTTGCGGCTCAAATACAGCAAGATTCCGGAGCCAACATTTTCTAGTCTGCAACATCATCTGTCAGAACTAGAACTAAAATTCTGCGAATTAGCAGAGATTTATGGTCTTAAAAATTCAAATCGTTTGTTAGTCCTGACAATTTCTTATTGCAAAGGTGTGACAAACCTTAACGGGCTCAAGGACTCACCACGTCTCAGGAAGGTGGAAGGTATCTTTGAAGATCGACCCAGTCTACCAAAATTATCCGAGCGTGTTAAACAGGACATATACCCAGCGGCCTAATAGTCTCTGTCCTGTACAAACTGCTGTTGTACTTTCGTGTCTTCAACAGGACATCTCCTTTTAGTCTAAGAAACTGGAGAGCAACCTAAGGTACATGCTCCAATTCTGTTTACAATTCTTTTTATCCGAAACAAAGTTGGATTTTATCGGTTCCATGAATTCCTTTTGTGCATATTGCACTGGATCTGTGCAGGGCCACAAAATACCCCAGACAAATTCTTGGCATCCAGCGATTGGTAGCGGCATCAACAGTCCCGCAACCAAACCATTGCTGAAGGTAACCCTACACTTGAATTGCTGCATATATTGTCAGTGTTCTATTTGCACTGCTTTTATAAAGGTGCTATTCACCAAAACACCGTTCACTGTTATTTGTAGCCTGTAGGATGCATCCTCCAAGAGCCATCTGCTGCCGCTCAGCTCTTTGACCGCGATGAGAAAGAGAAAACGAAGAAGTACAATAAGATCCAGCATACATGGGCGACATTGCCAGGACTCTCTAATCGGGAGCCATCACGAGCCTGTGCTTTCGTCAGCTCTGCTGGTGAAATTCACCCTGAACACCGCCTTCAGTGTTGCAATTCTTCATTCGAGTTAATCAAGTTGTCAGGTTAGCGAATCTCCCGGAGTTGATTATGGTATGGTGATGACGAAAGCTTCACCAAGGCGGAGGTTTTTGTTTTCTTTTCTCAAATTATTGCACATGAATTTTTAAGTTCTGTAATAGACATAATGTTCGATCTAACAAGCTACAAGACGTCCAGTCTGTTCCTTAATTCATTCTCTGCGTTTGCTATCAAAGCCTCGCCTTCTCAAGGATGAAAAAGATTGGAAATATCACAAGAATAAATGAGGCCTTTCTTTGAGGTAATTTTAGAATCAACCAGCCTAACATTTAACCAAAACTTGAATGCGAGCAAAGATTATGATTTCTCAGTTTGTGAAAGTTTAGACTTTACTAATGTTGAAACAGCAATATTAGAAAGACAAGCGCATTCATAGCAGAAAATTATTTAGGAAGAAATTGTGAAATTTACTGAATTACACAAACGCCGGTGGTTAGGCGTTAACGCCCATCGCCTGTGTCACGCCCCGATCCTCCGAGCGCGCAAACATCCCACTCTAGTCGAAAGAAATGCGACTTCCCAAGACATGTCGCCGACCCATTCATTTTATTACGCATGCGGAAGCGAAACAAATCCCCTGACAACATTTAACTTGGGATAGAAAAGCAAGCAATCAATCATAACCAAACAAACTTTCTTTGTTAACACATAGGTTTATATACAACACTGGATTGTCTACAAAATAGACCGGCTCAACAAAAAGGGAACTATCCTATGACCAACTAGTCAAACACATTCGCCAATTCTTCGATCTCCACCTCCACAAATGTCCATGGCTTCGAGTCCTCCACTACCGCCATCTAAGGACCTGAAAATGTTGAGCCCACAACGGGGTGAGACAATGTCTCAGCGAGTCCCACCCTCTAAGACTCGATTAAGAAGAAAATACGCCTCAGAGCGTTCTAGCCACACAAAAAGGATAGAGGACTTACCTCGCCTCAGTCCTTTCCTGCACGTCAGTACAATTCGAATATCAATCAAACAATTGATCCAACGATTCGATTCAATTCAATCATATTATCTATCTTTCCATTTCAATCCGTACTATCTATCAACCAATAGTATCTATCATTCAATACCGTCTATCAAACGAGTCGTTAATACGACATATGCTCTCCAAAGCTGTAGATAGATCGTGCTCACACAAATCCAACTCATTCAATTCATTCACTAGAAACCACAGTCCAAAGGACGAAACCTTAAATAGGTGGCTGATTAGAAATGAGTGGCATTACGGCCCCACTCGGCGCGACCTTTATCAGGTGGCAGATTTAGAATTCAGTGGCATTACGGCCCCACTCGGCGCGACCTTTGTCAAGTGGCAAATTAGAACTTGAGTGGCATTACGGTCCCACTCGGCACGACCGATTCCAAATTCGGTGGCATATCACGGCCTCAAAGGCACAGCCATACTTCGGCGGTTTTCTAGATCCACTTACAACCTTTGACAATCAAAACCAATCAAACACTGATATTAAACAACCATGAAATAAATCTCCACATAAACATCCATTCAATCAATCGATACGAACTGGTCCTACAAACCAATCACGGTGCCAGAAGCCGACACTCGGGTATTTTCAAGTTAAATACCAAAACTTCTCCAATTTCACACAATTCCACACTTTTGGAATAATTAACCATAATCATCAATCACTCAATTTCTCAAATTAAACATACAATTAACACAAACGGATCGCTTTGTTACGATCGGTGCGAAATTCTAAGGACCGGCCATCTTGGCATAATTTTCGAAATTATTAAATAATTAAATTTAATTCCGAAAATTAAATAATTAAATATTATATTATAATAATATAATTTATTAAAATAATATTTATAAATTCGAAATAATTAATTAATTAAAAATAATTAATTAGGGCTTAAACTAGATTACACTAATTTAATCATACAATTAGCCCTAATTAATCAACCACTAAATTAATCATACAATTAATCTAATTAACAATTAAATAATCTAATTTAACCACCTAAACATAATTAAACTAATCTAAACACCCTTTAAGCATAATTAACTCACTAAGCAAGGATTAGAGGGTAAACTCACCGATTTTGCGAGCCGGCGAGTCCACGGCGACCACGACACCAAGGCGGTCGATAAACCTCGAAGCAGCGACACCAACGGAGGCCGGGAAGGGCTTGAAAACGGGCCACGAAGTCTCCAAAACCTTGCTGTGTTCTGCTTCTGTTCTTGGCTGAACTGCAGAGGAGAAACCAGCAGCTGAACGGCGAGGAAACGGGCTGATCGGAGCTCCGGCGAGTGAGTGGTTGGCAACCAACGGCTCCTGGGGGTCTTAGGGGTCTTGTAGGTGGATGGGACGGCCAAAGGAACGGTCGGAATGGGGCGAAACAGCCGGAAAACGCAAAACAGTGCAGGCGGACAGCAGACCGACGGACCAGCGAGCAGTAACTTCAAAACGGAATACCGGACGAACGGCAGCTCCGTTCAGGGTGATCTTGGGCTTGTTGGAACGGTCTGGATGTCCTCTTCGCAACGATAGGTAGTTCGTTTTCTGATTCAACCGGGAAGACCACTTTTGACTCCGATCTTTGACGAAAGGTCGGCTGGAGCAGAAACTGGAACGAGTGAAAACAGAGGAGGAAAATGGGGTCCGACGGGCAGCAACGGTGGAGGGGTTGATGCTGCAGTTTTCCTCTAGTTTTTCTGAGCTTCCTCTCTTCCTCTACTATGGAGAAAGCCACAAAATGGGGGAGAAGAAGGCTGGCTGAGCAAGGGAGACCTCAAGGGCTCTCTAGAGCTCAACACTTGTCTCTCCCTCCCTTGGCTTGCCCCCACCACTTATGGCCCTCACCCTCAGCCTTTTCCTCTGCTTAGCTTCCTCAAGAAGCTTGCCAAATGGTCCAAAAGGTTGTGTGCCAAGGAGAGTTACGAATTTTGGACATTTCTCTCTTTAATCCATTCAATTCTCACTCAATTCCAATCAATTCTCAAGCAAACCAATCCAATTGAAGCCCAAATAAATCAGCCAAGGTGTCTTCGTCCATCTCATGACTTTTCCCCATCAAGTGATCCAACTTGCATCCCAAAGATTCGATCAAAAACGGCCCTCGACAATCCCGAACAAAAACGGCCTTACTTTGCTTTTTCGCCAAAAATCTCGGTTTGTAGAAAAATCTTTTGAAGATGAGTCAACGTTCCTAAAATGAATTGTGACATGCTAGAACTTTCAATTTTTGAATTCGGGTTTAAAATCACGGTTAATTTCAATCTGGCGCGATTTGAGCGCGTCCTAATCTACCGGGTAGCTTTTAGGAATTTTCAGTGCAATTGACCCGTGGTTGATTATTTTCAAGCCACAAAGTACATCTTCGACACATTGGCAACTCTCGATTGTCGTGAAAATCTCAAGGTTTCAAATACGGACACGGGGTACCAAAACGACGAGAGAAATCGGTCTAGTGCCGATCGACAAGATTTGTGCAATCGGGTGGAATCACCCACACTTAATCACATGCCTTTGTCGAGTCGACCTATCTCCGGTCTCTAATCGATACGTGCCGCAATGACCCTTGCAGACATTAGTACGGTCGAGCAGTCGTTTCTTGGTCGAATTCTCAAATTTATTGCGTTTAGATTCCTTAACGGCTTCATCTGATAGACTAGTTATCTCGTGAGTGATCAGCTCGGAGAATTGAACTATAAGCGCGCCGATGAAAAGCCCGTCTCATTTAATTGAAAACAGAATCAGAAATTTGGGCTGTCACAGCCTGTGTCTTTGCTATGCTCCTTTAGCTGTACATAAAGCTCCCTTGCAGTAATAATTAGCCTTGCGGTGAAAATTGTTACCTGGCTAATGGATGACATAGTGAAGTGAGCAATATGATGGCATCAAAATGAGTCAAGAGGTGGAAGAAAGAAATGAATTTGGTATTTAGATATGCTCTCTCCCGAGGCATTATTGAAGCGTTGTAAAAAGCTTGTAGCATACTCGTAAATTAACTCACTTGAGAAATTGTCTATGTTGATCAATCCCACATTGAGCACAATTGATTTTGTGCTTTGGTATACAGGTAGACACTTCCTCAAGAGGTCGCCTAAGCTTCATCTAATTTACACATAAATTGGAATTCCAATGCTGAACTTTACCACCATGTTAGTCTCTTGTGAGTTGATTTCAATTATTAGAAAATGCTCCCCTCTTGTTTGGTGTGCAATTTGATATGTCATGTTCCCTTCGCCATCTTTAAAAATTCACTAGAAGTGACACCTTATTCAAATATTTTCATTGACCAAGTCGTCACAACATGAAAATATAAGGATTAAGATCCTATAGACTTATAACTAAAGCTCATTTGGTCCCATTTATTCACATTGTTCTCACCGAGAAAGAATTAAAATCCACCGAGGAAAAAAAAAAAAAAAAGGATGGCCGAGATGAATGATTTGAGATTCTGGATATTGATATACTTCGGGGAGAAGAACCAAGATGGTTCTACGCGTACTTGAGAAAACCTTTGAAAAAAGGCCATATAAAGTAATATAGCAAATTGGTTCATAAAAGAAGGCAATATAACATATTGACGGCATTTTGGAAAGAAAAATGGTAAGAGATGCACTCCTGTTGATAAATTATAAGGTCATTAATATCAATCCCTACAAAACTTTGTGTATTTCAACACTCAGTTATTTTTTATACAAAAAAATAAATAAACTATCATGTATTTAAAGTATTTTTGACTTATTGATAATATTGACTCGTGAATAATAAATATTTTCTTTTAAATAAAATTTCAATGTGCATAGTAAAATTTTTATTGAGAAAAAAGTATTTGGATAAATATGAATAATAACTCGTCATATATTTTTTTGAACTTTAAAAAGTTATTACCATAAGATTTTATGGAGTTCTCGATAAAAAAAAAAAAATCTGATGGAGCCCACCATTTATAATTATCCTCATTCACTTTATCTTATGATTATTTTGTGTACACGTATTAAAAAGCCCGTATTTATGGGAAACTATTGACTTGTAAAGCATGCAAGTTGCTTTTTAATTCTCAAAATCCATTTGGCTTCCTACCACTTCCGCTCACTCTTTGAGAAATATTTACCTGAATTCGAATACAACGTGCCAAATGATTCACAGGCTCTTAATCTCCACCTCTGGACCAGGCGGGCCCCACCAGCTGCCCACAAGATCAGCGGCCCAGATTCAATTGGTCCAGGAACCAAATTCCCCCGACCCGCCCTTCCTTCGTGCTGGATGGATTGCTTTGTCCCGAAGCACGTCGATATTCCCAAAGTCAACTCTTTGACCCGACCGAACGCCAAGATTACTGCACAATCTCTCTTTGGACGATCGTCTTCTTCATCCCATCCGAAGCGAAGACCGAACTGTCCCGTGATCGCGATGGGGTTCAAGTTCATCCTCCACGCGCCGTGTCGTTCCCCGACGACGTGCGGCTCTTCCTTCGCGTGGTGCTCGTCCTGCCAGCCGCCGCCGCCGCTCGGCTACCGCCGCACGCCCCGCGGCGTGTCCGCCATGTTCGCCGCCATGATGCTCGGCGGACTGTAAGCCGCTCTCTTACTCTTCTTTTTTCTCTTCCGCCTCGAAGCTCACCAACCCAAAATATGGAAATGAAAAAGCCAGTCTTCAAACTTCGTTGCATCTTTGTCAGGGCCTTGGGACTGCTCGCTCCGACCGTGCTCGCGTTCGTCAAGTCGAAAGCGTCCAAAATCTTCCGCAAACCCACCACGACGGTCAGGACAGAGGAGACGAGCAACCCTGGAGCCACGGCGAGCGGCGGCGACACGCCGGCGCCGGCCGGCGAGGAGTACGAGGTGTTCCTGAGCTTTAGGGGGCCTGACACTCGCACGGGGTTCACCGATTGCCTCTACCACGACATGCTCGGCGCCGGAATCCGCGTCTACCGAGATGACGAGGAGCTCCGCGTCGGCAGGGAGATCGGCGGCGAGCTCATGCGGGCGCTCGACGTGTCAAAAATCTACGTGCCCATCTTCTCCAAGGACTACGCGTCGAGCTCGTGGTGCCTCCGCGAGGTCGCCCACATGGTTGACTGCGTGGCTCGGTCGAAGGGGAATAAGGAGATCTTGCCGGTGTTCTTCAACGCTTCGCCTTCGGATGTGAAGCTCAGGACTGGGCTGTACAGGAATGCCATGGCCAAGCACAGGAAGAAGTTTGGGGTTGAGGAAGTGAAGAGGTGGGAGGATGCTCTTGTTGAAGTCGCTGAATTGAAGGGATGGGACCTCAAAACGAGAGGGTAATTACTAATTTTCCAATTTTCTGTTCTTTTGATATTATTTTCGTGTCATTTATATGCAATCTGATTGTTGTATTAGGATGCACAATTTGAATTCCTCTGTCTTTGCCATTTTCTGCATAGGTAAGATTTCTGGGAATTTCGACGGTTTGAAATGTGGGAAGAAGTTGGCAGTAATTGTGCATTGTCTGAGGTCTCAGTTGCATGCTAGTATATTCTGTCTGGTGTGGTCATTGACGTATAGACTCATGAAATCTGGCAGTCTCCATTTTAGTAGTCAACAACCAGCTTTCAAAATTAATGAGCCTGGATAATCTCTATTCTGTTCCTGACTTTGATCCGCCTTTCGTCAGTGGTAAGTGATAATCGATTAGAGAAAACTGATGAGTTAATTAACTCTCCATTTTGGTCATGCTCACTCGTATACCAACCAAATCAGGAAGTTCCGCAAAAAAATTTCAGTCATTTGGCTAGTCTAGAATGCAATTTCAAACTTCAGAGTACAGTTCAAACAGAGACAAAGCAAAAAACAGCAGGTGGGTAAGTCATAATTAAGCATCATATCAAGAAGGCATTCGCAATGACATAATACTGCACACCTCCTCCATCATACATGTGGATTCCGTAGATCTAGAACCTACATATACTCGAGGGTGTGTTAAGTTCCAAGATATTCAAAGCTTTTGTCTGTATGTTATTTGCCTTGTCTGAAATCTAATATCACAAAATTACTCTGATGTTTTAAGGAGTGAAGCAACTAGTGGTTTCTGAGGAATGCTTCATTTAGCAAGCCTCCTTTTCTTTGCCCCTCGTTTACCCTTCATTGGATATTTCTCACTCTTTTTCTCCGTCTTCTTTTCATCAATTCTTCTTCTTAAATTTTTTTTAATTTAACTTGTAATTCCAGTTATTTATTCCATCCTGCTCAATCTAGCTTGGAAATCATTCATGAAGCAGGAAGAACTTTAAGCTTAAGTTGCATTTCCTATTGATGGTATAAAAAGAACTTAAAAAAAAAGAGAGAGAAAGCTTGAAGACAGATTTATATTGTTGGGAAAGAGGTATGAAACATTGGAACTCTGTCTCATGTGTAAAATTTTACCTTCGTATCATGTGAATGTTTCTTGAACTGACTCCTTGTTTGTGAATCATCTATGCATAAATCCAAATACTTTTGCTTTGACATGAAAGAAATGATAACATCTCTATTTACCGTATTTTTTCAACTGAGGCAGTTCGTATATGTGGCAGGCATGGGGAAGCTATTAAGTTGATCATCCGAGAGGTTTTGGTTAGGTTGAAGATAAAGCATAAGTATGTGAAAAATCAGCTGGTTGGAGTGGATGATCGTGTAGAAGACATAATGAAGCTGTTGGATGTTGACTGTGAAGGTGTTCGTTTTGTTGGTATTCATGGGATGGGCGGTGTTGGCAAAACAACTCTTGCGAAAGTTGTCTTCAACCAGGTCTGTTCGTATTTCGATGATTGCTGCTTTCTTGGAAATGTTCGAGAATCATCAGATAAAGGGGGCCTAGTAAATTTGCAGAAACAGTTGTATTCTGATATTCTTGACTCTAGATTCGTGGACAACATTCATGACATTGATGATGGGATCAACCAGATCGGGACAAGATTTCGCAGCAAAAAGGTCCTCATCGTTTTGGATGATGTTGATAAGGAAGAACAACTAGAGAAGTTAGCAGGGGAACAAGACTGGTTTGGTTCAGGAAGTAGGATAATCATTACAACCAGGAATGAAGCTACTCTAAAAGTCCTAGATGAGGATTTGATATACGAATTAAAGGAACTGAATTTTGATCAAGCTCTTAAGCTTTTCTGCATACATGCTTTTAGAAAAGATTCTCCACCATATCAATATGATATTCCTGCATCAGAAATTGTTGTCACAACCAGAGGGCTTCCTTTGGCTCTTGAAGTCATAGGCTCATTTCTCTATCGCCAACCAGAAGAGATATGGAAAGAGACTGTGGAGAGGCTAGCAAGAATACCTCATAAGGATGTCCGACAGCAGTTGATGATCAGTTATGAAGCATTAGAGGATGAGGAAAAGGAGATTTTTCTTGACATTGCATGCTTTTTTGTCAACAACACCAAAAAGACGAATGCAATTTACATGTGGGAAGCTTGCAATTTTTTTCCTGAGACTGGGATACAGGTTCTTATGCAAATGTCTCTAGTAAAGATTGTTGATGGTGATGTATTATGGATGCATGACCAGCTCAAAGATCTCGGGAGGCAGATTGTTCAGAGGGAGTGCTTGCATGATCCTGGAGAGCGTAGCCGGGTGTGGATTTGTGAGGAAGCCGTGGACATTGTAAGAAGAAAGCAGGTAAACAAAATTCACTGTTTTCATGAGTTGGATACGTGTAGAAAAGAATTTACATACCCACTTAGAGGCCTCTCGATTCTTTTACCCCAAATGAGAATCTGAAAATGTGTCAAATTCTTACTAATATATAAATTTTTCAAATTCATGCGTGTTCATTTGTGTTCACTTTGGCAGAGAAAGAAAAAAGTTCAGGCACTCATATTAACTGGAAGTGATTATCAACCACTTGTAATTACGCATGACGAACTTAGTAGGTTGCCCAACCTAAGATTCCTTGAATTAGAGGAAGGAACCTTTGCCGGAGACTTTGGGGATGATTTTTCAAAGTTAAGGTGGATTTCTTGGTATTCCCCTAGGCCCCTTGATCTTGAGGTAACCAATCTATCTATGAAGAATTTGGTTGTCTTTGAGATCGTTGCAGGCAGCATCACAGATGACTGGAGCGGATGGAGCCTAATCAAGGTATAATATGCATTCGCTTTGATTCTGATTGGCATATGATGTAATATATACTATTTTCTTCTCTTGATGGTGAATTATTTTTGTTAGATGGCAAAGAATCTGAAAGTTCTAAACCTCAGAGGTTGCGAAGGCATAACTAGAACACCAGACTTCTCTGCATGCTTCAGTCTAGAGAGGCTGAGTTTCTATAATTGCATAAACTTGGTTGAGATTGACCCCTCCATTGGGAAGCTAAAGCGCCTGATTCACTTAAATCTTAAAGAGTGCCTCTCTCTTAAGGATTTGCCCGAAGAAATTGGAAGGCTTACGAATCTGAAGCTCCTTGCTTCTAGTGGATGTTTTCTGAAACTCCCGGGTTCATTTGGGAAATTGACATCATTGAAGGAGTTGGATCTGTCAAACATACAAATTGAATGCCTTCCTGATTCTATTGGTGATAAGAAGTTTCTGTCTGTCCTAATTCTAAGGTACACACAAATTAGCACGCTTCCAGAGACTATTGGGAAGCTTGTGAAACTTGAGTCTCTCTCTCTCTTTGGGTGCGTTAAGTTAAGAAAACTCCCAGACTCAATTGGTAAGCTAGAGTCTTTGCAGGAGTTGAATTTATCCAGTACTAAAATTGCTGAGTTACCAGATTCAATTGGAAATCTGAAGAAATTGAAAGTGATATCGATGGAGAATACTCCAATAAGGAAATTGCCCAGTACTATTGGAATGTTAAAGAATCTGGAAGAGCTCCATGCTAGTGATTGTGAAGAATTGACCGGTGAAATTCCAATTGAAATCGGCACATTGTCCTCTTTGAAAATGCTACAACTATCAGGTGCCCATATTTCTGAAGTGCCGACAACAATCAATCATATTCTCCGCCTTGAAAGACTGGAGTTGACAGGTTGTAATGAGGTTCAAGAATTGCCAGAGCTTCCAAAAAGTCTTATCTATCTGCATTTTCGATCATCAGCATTGCGCATAGTTCCGGATCTCTCAAACTTGACTAATCTAGTCGATTTGCTCTTGTCTGATGGCTCTGAAGATGTGCTCCAAGCTTCATCAGATCTGTTGCCAAGTTCCAGCTTAGGGTGGATTAGGAGGTTATCCAAATTGAAGAAGTTAGAATTGTCTCTTTCTAGTGTCCCTGCACCGCCTACTGAGTTTGGTTCTCTTCCTCGTCTAACTGAGCTTATTTTATCTGGACTAGACTTGCAATGTATCACGAAGCTTCCTCCCTCCTTATCGGAGTTGCAACTTGTTAATTTCAACTCAATAATATCTTGGTCAATCTTTTCCAACTTGAAAAACTTGTCCAAGCTACGACTTTCTCAATCTCAGCTTCAAGAAATCGAGTTCAGTGGCCTCGAACAACTCAGAGCATTGTCAGTGACTAAATGTGAACTCCTCCAGAGGTTATTCATCCCGGCAAGCTTAAAGAAACTTAAAGAATTGTGGCTATCAGAATGTCCGAAGCTAGTTGAGATTGAAGGTCTGGAGGCCCTAGAGTCCTTGGAAGAAATGAATGTACAGTACTGTGGTTCCATTGAAAGGTTATACGACCTATCAAGCTCAAAGTTACTGAAGCTTTTGGTTATATCAGACTGCTATGAGCTCCGTACTATTGAGGGCGTCAGCGGTTTAGAATCTTTGAATGCATTACTTGTTTATGAGTGCAGTTCACTGGACAAACTAATTATTCCATCGAACTTAGAGAAGCTAACACATTTGGAGGTTTCAGGATGTGAGAAGCTAATTGAGATTCCAGGTCTTGGTGCATTGGAATCGTTGGAGACTTTAACCATTAAAAAGTGTCCTATTAGCAAAATATATGAGTTATCAAACTTACAGATCCTGAAGTCTCTGTCAATCGTCAGATGCCATGAGCTACAAGCTATTGATGGTGTTGATGAGCTCGAATCTTTGCGCGATTTCTATGTTTCTAGCTGTCGGAAACTAGAAGCTCTGATGAACAAATCAAACACAAAGTTGCCTGATGAATGCCTAATAACAATTAGGAAGTGTCGGAAATTACAAAGCCGTGGCTATCCTAATGCTGAGGGCCTTCCCTACAGGGATTACAAGGACATGATTGTCACAACAGCAAACTCTCCTACAGAGTCACTCCCGTTAGAGACATCAGACGAGGTATCCTTATTCTTCTTCATAAGTAGTAGCACAGCCCTTGTCCCTTTTTTGTTATCCTCTATAATGACGTAAAGTAGTCTGGTCTTGAAGACTAAAAGATCTAACTTGTTTACTTATTCCACCTTCGCATAATATCATTGCTCTTCTTTCAATCTATCAGGAAAAACTCAAAACATGGAAAGCCAAATAATACAATTAAGTATGATTTAGATTAGTTATGGTTCACTACAGCAAATTTGCATTTCTTGTAGGATGAAAATGGAACGGACGATGAAGGGTAAGATTTGGAGGTGGATGGAGACAGCTCTGACTATAATAGCTCACCTCCGATCGTGACTTCTCACGAGACTGATACTGAGCTCTGACTTCGATTTGTTTCATCCGCGAGTTCTCAGGATGAAGAGATTCCCTTTGCAAGCGATGGTGAAGAAGGGACCCAAATATGATCACAATCTTTCTTGATTTCACTGCAGGCCCTCAAACTTTTCCAACTTGTTTGTTCGGGTTTCTGAATTTTTCCTTGCAACTGGATCCTTAAAGTATATGTTTTATTTTTGTTCAAGTTCATCTTTTTGTTAAAATGAAAACTAAAATGCTGGCATGGATTGACACATTGGTGCCACATTGATATTGACTGGACAAGTTGGTATTTATGTGTAATTCCCTGAGAGAAAAAAAATTAAAGAGAGAGAGAAGAAAGGGAAGGCTGCAAGGGCAGGTGGCGATGTTGGTGCGCCGCTCGCACGCCGACAAGGGCCAATGAGTCTTTGTCGGCTGTGACCTCATAATGTCAAAATTAGGCAATTGTTGGGGCTACACAAACCAAGAGTTGATCGCTTAGGTCTTGCAACTAGGACATTGGAGATTAGCTAGTTGTTTCGAGTAATGCTTAGTAAAATTGAATTGTTACGAAGAATTATGAAAAAAAGAAGAAGAAGAAGAAGAAAAAGTGACGTGGTAAGATACCTTCAATCTTGAGGTGCCCCATATATTTGAATAAAGTGTGAATGGAATGGATGGAAATCAATTTAAACATCAAGGGGAATAAAGTTAGTCAGAAATAAAAGTGGGAGAGGGGGAAATTAGATGGAAAGCAAGAGCTTTGGGCAAGAAAACCAAAGGAGATCAAAGTGGTGCAGAACCTAAAGGTAAATGAAATGGGAGACTTGAAACTAACATACTTGAGATATAAATAACATTGGAATTGAAAATGGATTTATCGTTATAAATAAATAATGCTCAGAAGTTGAAGCTTGAATTGAAAGGCATTGTGAAACTATGAAAGAATGATCGAACAAAAATGCAGCAGTTGCATAATTGAGCACCTTTTGCTTTTCTTTATCACTTGCGTATCTCGTCATATTCTTTTTTGCTTCAATCTCTCTACGGTGTAATCACAAATTTGCCTTCATTTACTGATTTTTTGTTTAATGCGAGCAGATTGGTCACATTTGATAAGATCTTTTTTATTCCAAATTCTTCATTAATACCATAGTGATTTTGCGACATTTCATTTTTCCTATATTGCCTTGTCCTTATCTTTAAAAGCACACGGCCTTTATCCTCTGTGGCCACGTGGAAAATTCCGAAAGATTTTTACATGGACCCTCCCTGACCTCTATGATGACACTAACAACCTGAATAAATTAGGATTTTTTTTTTTTAATTTTTATTTGACGGAAACACTAACTTTTAGCCCTCTTTATTCCAAAGGCTATATCCATCATCGTGAGATTAGAAGGAGATCTAGCGGTCGAAAGTGAAGGAAAGAGGACTGTTGTAAGGGAAGCGCCGTAAACTTTGCAAAGGAGAGACGAGAGTTCTCAAACTTACCTCTTATTCCACATGATCTCACTTTGAGATAGAGAGAGAGAGTTTTGCCTTGCCAATCAAATTAGAAGGAACTTGTCCTTTGGTCAGGAATGGCTTCAAGACCGTTGTAAGGGAAGCACCGTTGGCTTTCGCATTCATCGCTACCTCCACATTCGCTTCGACCTCGATTGCCTTGGCCCCATATTCACTATGACCTCTCAAATTGCATTGGCCTCCCCATTCGCCTCGCACTCCATCCTCTCCATCATATTCCAAGTCTCTTCTCTTGGAGCTTTGATGGGCTTTCAAATCCCTTGTCCATACAGCCCAATATCATCTACGAAGTTGTGCCCATTTGTCAGCATAATCTTTCCAACCGCTAGAGCTGAATTGGATAATTAAGGAGTACACATAAAAGAGCTTTCGAGAATATGGATTGTAAATGGTAGCTCAAGGGTCTGAGAGTTCGATTCCCCTTTGCATTTAGGCTCCTCATCCGGAATGATTGTTTCATGGTAGACCTTGAAATCTTTTTCCCCGTGCACAATAATAAGACTACCATTGGCCATAAACCGTACTTTCTGATGGAGGCTAGAGGGGAGAGCAACTGCAATATGAATCCTCCCCAATAGGAAATTGAAGGCACTCGATATATTTAAAACCTGAATAGTACTAGGAATAGCACAGGACCAATCAGTAATTTCAACTCGATTTCTCCTATCACCTCCTTTCTCATCCCGTTGAATGTGTAAACGGTTGATTTAGCAATGCAAATTCTCCAATCTCAACACCTAGGCGGTGAAGCATAGCCAACAGGCATATATTCAGCGTAAAACCGTTATCAATTAATACTCTAGAGACAATAGTACCATCATGTTTCATAGAAACATGTAGTGCCTTTATATAAAGGAACTCTAATCTTTCGACAAGATGGTCCCCAAGAATTCCTCTAATTGGGCGTCGTCAATTGTTTTCAGAATGTGCACCTCGTTAAGGACCTTTGACAAGGTGTTCTTTTGCTTTTCTGAGGACTTTAATAGCTCTAGCAATGAGATTTGGGCCAACATTTTTCGTAGTTGATTTACTACATTGAACTCACTTGTTTTTACCATGCTCGGGAATTGTTTCACATCTTCCTCATTATTGACTTCCTTTTCGATTCCTCCGATAGGTGCGTAGTAGTGACCTACTCGAGTGACGACATCCACTTCATTCGTTTCGTAGTCCAAGGTACTACTTTAGCATCAAACTTAGGAGCAAACTCTTAAAGTATTACTTCATCTTCTTTCGGCAACGGAAGTTCAATGATGATTGGCATTGGGCCCTCTTCCACGATTTCAATTGTGCAGGGCCTTGCTTGCAATTGGCTAGGGTTGTTGGGCACTGGCCAAGACTCGGCAACCCCGGCCAACCTTCACCCCACTATAGCCAGCCCTTTCTGACAACGGTGGGGTGACAACGGCAAGTGTCGTGGAGACTGCCCCTAGACTTCCATTAAAAAAAAAAGTCTTTTTAATTTAATTTAATTAATATTAAAAATCAAATTTGGGGACAAAATGACGTTGTTTTGAGACAATGATTACCAAGTGGACATTCCTACAAGCCACATAGACAAAGCTTTCTTCCCCTTCCCCTTCCCCATTCTTGAAAGATCTAGGTGAGGGCATGCAAGGCTTCACCAATGGTTGGCCATGGTTGCCGGCTTGCCCCATCGTCACCGGAACCTTTCAATGAGGACAGTGGGGCGGTGACAACGAGGGTCACAGAGACCTTATTGAATTCCTTTAGGAAAAAAAAAACCAGTTTTCTTAATTTCATTTAATTAGTATTTATATTTAAAATCAAAATTTAGGATAAAACGACATCATTTTGGAACAAGAATTATTATGTGGACATTCTAGCAAGTCACTTAAACAGTTTTATAAATAGAATAATGCCACGTCACATTTTCAACAAGTCTCGTCGGAGTTGGCACTCAACTGTCCAATTTTTTTTTTTTTTTTTAAGTGGCACTTAATTGTATCTCTTGGAAATTTTGGCACTGTTGTGTCTACGTATATCAAGTTTTGGCACTTGAGATGTCTTTCTTTCTCAATAGGGCTATAGATATAGTCTGAATTAAATATATCCTCATGGTTGACCCCTATGGTTAATTCCTAGTGGTTTCTATGACTTTCTTCACAATTTGGGGTAGCCAAGTACAAAAATTGCCTTCTAAAAGGAAAAACCGAAATCAAAATCTTGTACAATGATATAAACATCTATTTTGCTACGCAAGCAAAAGGTTCTTAATTAGTGTTGGGAAAATATTATGTGTTTCTTTTTTTTTTTTTTTTTTTTTGGCTTTGATTAAAGATTTAATTATATTCTTTCATGAAAATAAATGATTTGAAATTTTTTTGAAAACGATCAATTGTATCATTTGAAATAATTAATCAGTGAAAATATTTTTGTTATCATCAATAACTTATATTTAAATATTTTCATGGATGATAAAATATTTTTTATTCATTTATTTTTGTAAGTTTGGAAAGTTTTACGATTTTTATCTTCAAAACAACAATATTGAGCTCTGGATTGATATCGATACCAAAGATAAAGACTAAAATTGACCACCGCATGTGGTGGCCGCATTGGCTTGGGCTTCCATCCCCCTCACGAAGGGGATGTGTTCAAATCCCAGTGTGGTCGCTAGTAAACTTAGGTGTGACTCCAGAGATGGTGGGTCTTGTCCCGTTTACGTGTCATCAGAGGGTTTACGGGGTGATGGGTCATCTCGTTTACTTGTTAACGCAAACTGATTTTTTTTTATCAAATAATTAATTAGATGGATCAAAAAGGTCTTTTGTTTTTTTTTTTAGATACCATAATTTCTCCATTTTGGAAAATTTTAAGATACACGAGCAGTCGTGGTAGAAAAAATTATTTTTCAAATTATTTATTATTCACAAAAAAAAACAAAGCTTAAATAACAGAATTTAAGTTTGATACAAGATGAACGATAAAATCAAACCAAATCAGTCGTATGCCCAAACAAGGTAAAAGTTTCGATTTTTAGTCCTACGGACTCGGGAATTTCGGTCCACTTTCTTTAGTCGTAACTCGTAAGCCAAGCACACGTCACTAAACTGGGATTCTCTGGCTCTGCGCCATGGCAAAGACAAGAAAGTGACAGAAGAAGACCTTCACTTCCCGTCCGGCAGCTTGTACGAAGAAGAGAAACCCAGTCGGTTTCAGCTTTCCCTCGATTTTGTTGAAGCTCGTGTCAGCTCCGAGCATGGGCAAGCGAACGGACCATCCTCTCGTTGGGTGACAACGAAGAGAGAGATAGAGAGAGAGGGGCCGGATACTGATGAAGTCTGTGGCTGCTGACCAAGAGCCTCCAATGCCCACCTCGGCGGCCGGAACGAGCGGCGGCGCCACCGCACTAGGAGCCGGCTTCCAGGCGTTCCTGAGCTTCCGAGGGCCCGACACTCGCCGCGGGTTCACCGACACCCTCTACCACGCCTTGGTCGACGCCGGGGTCCGCGTCTTCAGAGACGACGACGAGCTCCGCGTCGGCGAAACGATCGGAGGAGCGCTTCTGCGGGCGATCGACGACTCCAAGCTGTACATTCCCATCTTCTCCAGAACGTACGCTTCCAGCAAATGGTGCCTCCGCGAGCTCGCGCGGATCGTGGACGACACGTCTAGATCGAAGGGGAACAAGAAGATACTGCCCATCTTCTTCGACGTCGAACCCGACGATGTGAAGCTTAAGACCTCTCTGTACAGCGATGCCTTGGTGGAGCATCAGAAGAAATTTCCCGATGAAGTGAACGCGTGGCGAGAGTCTCTTGCAGAGGTTGGTAAAATTAAAGGATGGAGCTTGAAAAATTTTGGAGGGTAAATTCTGCAGATCCTTTAACTTTCTTTTGCATCATCTCTATAATGAATTGACAGACTAATCTCAATGTGTGTGCAAATGGGATGTCTAAAGGAATGAAATTTCGTTCTTTTCTTATCCCATATTGTTAATTCAAACTCTCTCTTAAGAAACATTGACATTTGGTGAATTTGCTCCCGGTGACTTGGTGAGCTTGGTGAATTTGCTCTTTGGTTTGATTCCGAGTCTTATGAGTTATCTTGCATTGTCAAATTATGTCCTGGGAGGTTGTGTTATGCATTTATGAATGTATAAGCCATCCTAATTTCGCAAGTTCAATGAAGGACACTGACCTGCACTTGACTCAGGACCTACAGTTCTTCAACTAAATTAACAAAGGAAACCAACATCTGGTCTTGCACATTGTTTTTGCAATTATAAAGTCACAGGAGGTTGTGAAACTAGTTTTGGTGGGTTCTGTAAGCTTGCTGATTTGTCTCATACGTCTCAGTTCCTTTATAGGATCAGCAAGAGTAATAAATTTCCATTTGGTTATAGTTCCCCTGATACAATAATGTCACTCCAAAGCGGGGTTGGTGTTGCTTCAGGGACATATTTCAACCTGTACTCAGTTTAATTGGATCATTTAAAGATTAGTAAGGAATGACAAGGCCTACCCTGTCTGATAAATTTTTAGGCAACCCGATTGGATACTGTCATGAGTTTTGTGATGAAAGTGGAGGGCCTAGTCAAACTAATTTTGTATTCCTTTTTTGATTTCTGATATGAAAGTTCTCTTTGTTATTACAGAGAGTTCATATGCATTAAGGTACTGCGAGTTCTTTTGTTTGCGTACTCTGAATTTGATAATGAATTCTATGCTCATTTGCCTGTAGATGCAGGCCGATGGCCACACCACAGAGGTTATGATAGCAATTTCTCCCTGTGTCTATTTTTTTTCTTGTTTATTTGTTGGTTAAGATTGCCAGTATCATATTCAGAATTCTTCCTTGAATCCTCATCGAAGACACATAATGTTGAAATTCAATTGCATTCGGTCCTGTCATACACATGCTTGGAGGTTACAAGAACTTGCATATATCATTCTTTCTCACTAAAAAACATGTTTTCTTGTTGACAGCCAAGGAGAGCTTACGAAACTGGTTGTTGAGGAGGTGTTGGATGAGCTCAAGACTAAACACAGATATGTGACTGAACATCTAATTGGAATGGTTGACCGAGTAGCAGCCATAAAAAAATCATTAGACATCCACACTGGTGGTGTACGGCTTGTTGGGATTCACGGGATGGGTGGTATAGGTAAAACAACCCTTGCCAAGGTCATCTTCAATCAAATGTCTTCTGAATTTGGAAACTGCAGAAGTTTCCTTAATGATATCCGAGAAGAGTCAAAGAAGGATGGGTTAGTCAAGCTGCAAGCCAAATTAATATCCGACATTGTTAATTCTAGAGTTATAGGCAAAATTGATGACGTTGGTTATGGAATGAAGAGGATTGAAGAAACACTTTGCAATAAGAAGGCTCTGATTATTCTTGATGACGTTGATAAGAGTGAACAAATCGATAAATTGATTGGAAGTGCTTTATATTCAGGAACTAGAATAATTATCACAACAAGGAATAGAAGTTTGCTGCAGATTAGGGGATTTAAGTATGAAATTCTAGCCTATGAAATGCGGGAGATGAATTCTAAGGATGCGCTTCAGCTTTTCAGTCGTCATGCATTCTGTGGAGACTCACCGCCAGATGATTACAACCACCTTTCAACAGAAATTGTCGGTGTCACGGGAGGACTTCCTCTGGCTCTTGAAGTTATAGGCTCATTACTTTACTCTAAAGAGGAAGTAATATGGATAGAGACATTGGAAAAGCTAAGAAGCATACCAGAGGAGGAGGTCCAAAAGAAGTTGAAGATAAGCTTCGATGTCCTTGATGAGTTTCAACGGCATATTTTTCTTGATATTGCATGCTTTTTTGTTAGTGAGGATATTACCGATCCCATTTACATGTGGACTGACTGTAGATTTTGCCCACAAAGTGGGATCAAAGTCCTTATTAATATGTCCTTGATAAAGATATTAAAGAACAATAAGCTTTGGATGCATGATCAGTTAAGAGATCTTGGAAGGGAAATTGTTCGTCAAGAAAATCCGATAGACCCTGAGAAGCGTAGCAGGTTATGGATCAGAGAAGAGATACTTGATGTCATAAGTTCAAAACAGGTAAAGTGAGAAAAACTAGTACTTTTGGAAATGAAATATTATATTCCCTGTTATTAGAAATTCAATTGTCCGCTTAGTAGCTTTCTTTTCCTTGATCCTTTTATTTAAGCTGTGAAATAGAATAGTTATTTGTCAACAAAACTTCTACTTATCGTCCCAAGTCTTTATGGGCAGAGGAAGGGAAAGGTTCAAGGACTTGATTTAGATGGAAGGCATACTCAGATCTTACTTACAAATGATGAGTTTGAAAGGTTCCCACAATTAAGGTTTCTTAAATTATGCAATGGAACCTTTTTTGGAGACTTTGTGAATTGCCGTACATAGCTAAGATGGATATATTGGAAATCTCCTCCTCCAGATATTAGGGTGGCCAATATGTATCTACAATATGTAGTTGTTCTTAAACTGTCTACCAATCACTTCAATGATCTGGATGTATGGAGCCTAATCGAGGTATGCTATATGTTTACTTGTACTCTAATATTCTCTTCTCAAAATCATTAGATGTTCCGTCATTTGGAAGCTTCATTTATTTTGGCAGAGGGCATGCAAATTGAAAGTTCTATCTCTTCAAGATTGTCCTAGCATAACAAGAACTCCAAACGTCTCTGGATGTTCTACTTTAGAGAGGCTGACTCTTCGGGTATGTGACAATTTGATGGCAATTGACAGCTCCATTGGGATGTTAAAGTGCTTGATTGACTTGGATATTTACCACTGCCCCCTGGAAGAGTTGCCTGATGAAATTGGAGGGCTGGTGACTCTGAAGCACTTCTCTTTAAAATGCTGTATTAGGCTGAGGAAACTCCCCGAGTCTATTGGTAACCTAAGATGCCTATCAACTTTTGACATTTCATCTACCTCAATTAATGAACTTCCAAATTCTTTTGGAGGGCTGCCGAAACTTGAGTTTCTGTCCATGGGATTGACCAAGATAAAGGAACTCCCAAAGCCTATTCTTAACTGGGCATTATTGCTTGAGTTGGATTTGTCGATTGCAAAAATCATTGAATTACCTGAATCAATCGGAAATCTAAAAATGTTGAAAGTGTTATGGGTGGGTCATAATCCAATAAAGAAGTTCCCTCGTGCTCTTGGAACATTGAAGAATCTTGAAGAGCTACGTGCCCGGAGTTGTGAATTGGAAGGTGAAATCCCTACCGAAATTGGAGAGTTGTCCATGCTGAGAATCTTAGATTTAAGTTTTACTGGACTAGTTAGCTTGCCAAGGACAATTGTTATGCTTCCTCTCCTGCAAATGCTGGACTTATGTACATGTAATGAGATTCAAGAATTGCCAGAGCTTCCCTCTAGTTTGACCAATCTAGTGCTGGAATCCCGTTCTCTGCAATTTGTCCCTGATCTCTCAAACCTTACTAACTTGGTTACATTGGTCCTCTCTGATAATTCTTTGGTTACAGGCACAACAAGCATAAGACAAACTTGTGACATGCGATGGTTACAGAGTTTATCCAAACTGAATGAATTGGACTTATGCCTGTTAAATATCCCTGCACCGCCTACAGAACTGGGCTCCTTTTCTTTTCTGGAAAAACTTGCTTTGTATGGACTAGACCTGCAATCCCTCACAGAGCTTCCATCATCTCTGTTGTACTTACGAGTCCATAGTTTCAACTCAGCAGTAATACCCATGTCCAACTTGAGACACTTGTCAACTTTCAGACTCTCACGATCAGAGGTGAAGGAAATTCAGCTTGATGGGCTTCATCAATTGGCAAGTTTGAGTGTGTCGGACTGTGAACTCCTGGAGAGGCTATCCTTTCCGCCAAACATAAATGAAATTTCTGTTATTGGTTGCCCAAAGCTAGTTGAGATTCATTTTCCTGGTGTTTTGGAATCGCTCGAGAGATTGGGTATCGAGAAGTGCGAATCTTTTGAAAGGTTAAGTTTTCTGCTGGAGCAAGGATGTGATGAGCTGACATTTTGTGAGGGGAGATTGTCCCTTTTATCAAGCGCCTTCAAGAAGCTCAAAGAATTCAGTGTTGTAGAGTGCCCAAAGCTAGTTGAGATTCAAGTTGTCGGTATTCTGGAATTATTGCAGATATTTTCTGTGGACAGGTGTCTGGCTATGGAAAGATTAGGTGGTTTATCAAACTTGAAGAACCTCAAGTCATTAAATGTGAGAGAGTGCAGTGCTCTTCAAGCCGTTGAGGGCCTCAATCAATTGGAGTGCTTGTGTCGATTGCTTGTTGGTGATTATGGGTCATTGGGAAGGTGGATTGATGTATCAAGTGCGAAAATTCCAGATGAATGCGAGATGTTAATTTGGGATTGCAGTGGTTCATTAAGTGAGATTTGTCCACGTAAAATTGATTGCATCTTATTCAATCACTACAGAGAGAGGATTCTTCTTGGACCAAACCAGGTGCACCTTCTCTTCCTGGCTCATGTTTCTTCGTTGGAACCTTTCCCCTCTACCTGTCATTTCTTCCATGTATCATATTTGTTTTCTGTAGAGTATTTTACTCTGGTAGCACTTAGAGAGTATTTTTTGCGTTCTGATATCAATTGTTGGTTATGGTACTTTAACTATTACGTTTATTGGTTGTTTAACTGATACCATTTCTCGTATGCTGTGGTGGGTAATCAGAGAATAACTGTAACAGGAAAATCAAGACACTTGTACCATATTGTGGTGCACGTGAAATAAAACAATTTCATCTCAAACTCTGTTCGTAAGACATTACCTTTTTTTGGACGACACAGAGACATTACTTTACCATGACAATCTGTTCACTCGTACCACACACAAAATACTTACCTTTCATGAATGAGCATATTATGTGTACTACATAATTAATAGCATGCCTCGGTTATATTTAATGGGCCGTATTAATCCAACTGCAAAGAAACTTTTCTCAATAAAAATTAAAGTATGAAGAACCTTCATTTCTCAATGCATTTCTTTAGACAAAGACTACGTTTTTTCCTCTTTCCAGATGGTAGATATTTCTTAACATATGATATAACATCTTTATCATCTCAGAAAAGTAATTGTATTTTTTTTAAAATGGACTTATTGATTCGAAGCAAGGTTAGCTAATCAATCTACAGATAGATTGCTTTCGCATCTGCCCTGCTTCTGACTTGCTTCTTGTTTGAAGGAAGGTCTAGTAGGCATGTTGAATCAATTTTGCAGGCCGTTGTTCCTACCATATGGAAAAATTGAAAGGGGAAACCCATGATTCTGCTCATACAGAGGAAGTTACATAAATCTAGGCCAATCACCAGTGTCGTTTCAGGGAAACTGCCCCACAAGTTTAACCTACTAGCCCAAGGCGAAACTCTGACCATTCAAATTGAATTAGAGAGAGAGAGTCTCTAGTTGACAACTTATTCTGCCACTCATTTGTCTGTAACCTCATTTGCATACTATTCTGTAACCTTATTTGCAATCGAATAAGTGCTTGCACACTGATCTTCCTAGCAGAAAGTCCCATTCAGAGTTGATAATATTTTTGCCATCTCCCCTGTTGCGTCTAGTTAAAACCACCTATTAGTGTTCGAAGCAAAGAAGTGCTCATAAACTAACTTGACACGGGCTTCTCACCGAAGGACAATTCCTCAAGCAGTGAAGTAAAAAATTCAAGCTTGTTTTCATAGAACTGACAATCTGATGATGCCGAGAGTTTCTCACAAATTGTGCTTCATTTGTTAGAAGCTTTTTACATACAACTATTGGATGTCACTACTTCTTCGATCACAAATTGTGTTTCTCAAGATTTTTCGGATACTCTTAAGGACCTGGCCTTTGAAAGCAGGCTTCTATTGGATGCCTTCTTTAAGGTTTTAAGTTTATGGACCCAAAGAAAATGTTTAGCTCTTAGAATCTCTTAATAGCATTTCTATGCTACATTAGTGTGAATGTGCTGACACCAGTCTTTTGTGTCTTTTCAGAGGAATTTAACTTCGAAGCAGTTACTGAAATTAATCATTGAACAACTCTAATTACGTGTGTTGTGAATGCGGAACTTCTCCAATGTTGCTTATGCTTAGTTTTATGCAAAAATTTCACAACCCCATTTTTTATTTCTATATGACAGTAAAACGTTGGACTGTTATTTATTTCTTATAATTTATCTGTTGCAGCGTCCATGGTATAGATTCCTGTGCTGTCTCTTATAGCTCAAGGAGACATCATTATTGCTCGGAGGAAAATGAGGAGTCATGTCCACTGATTCCATGCTTCATTGGTTTTAAATATGTATTCCTTTTTATTATTAGTGTAGTAGGTCCTGTAGTGTAGCCCTTCGTAAGGAGTCCGTGAAAGCCTCAATTTTGTTTTGCTTCTGTTTACAGTGTGCTCTAATATGTTGCCGAAATACTGAAATTGTATGTTCACCCAAATATTTGAAGAATACTTCGGTAGATGACTTTGTTATACTTTATAGGTGCATTTTGCCAACAGATACGAAAGTCCATTCTACTGGTCATATTTCTGTTCACAACTTCTGGTTTTCTGAATCTCATAACTATTTCCGTTTCTTTTTCTCAGTTAAGTTTTCTTTCATCAAGTGTCAAATGTTTGAAAGTATTATCATTAGAGTCACTCAGCTTCTGGGCTTGTTATTGAAGTTTCTGGCATCAACATGCTCGAGATAATTGTGTATGTTGCCATGTCTAATTCTCTGTCAAATGTTTTGATCCCGAGTCTCTTAACTACAAGGAAGAAGGCTAGGTACATACTGCACCTGTAAGTCCAATGCTTTGCACTCTCAATGAAATTAATGACTACTTACTGAGTGTTGATTTCTGATGGTGGCAAAGAAAATTGAGTTTCTATTTGGAATTCTGAGCACAGGACTGATGGCACATGACACATGTAGAAATGCAATAGTTAAGGAGATGAGAGCTGTCTTCAGTTTTATCAGCTTGTTTACTTTCTCTTGAAATCCGATCTGCTTTTGATTAGGGTGGATTTGTTGCCTTTCCTTTCGTCATTGATACTTGTGTGTTATGTAGTGTTAACTTTGAGTCAAATGGGGGTTCCAAGCTCATAATGTCAAATCAATGTTCGGTCTCAGCTGTTCAACACCTTGTGATGGGAGATCAAAATGGGAGCTCAAATTTGAACTTTTGAAATGCCTAGGGGGCCTAAATTTCACTCAATGACTAGAACTTGTTGAGTTATGAGCCCAATTTATATCCAACGTAAAATCATTCATTATATTCACGCCTAAGCCACCCTTAGTGCTCTCGCACGTGTGGTAACGAAGACCCACTTATTGAACCCAACATGAGTTTCAACTTTGGTTTTTTCATCATAATTTTCTTAAGGACATGAGCCTCCCCTTGTGATTCAGTTTTGGATGCCATATAAGAGAGTTCACCTCCTATCCTAGTCCACTGGGAAAAAATAAGTACAGACTTAATTCCTGCACTTCCGATAGTTTTAAAATGTTGAATTTACTAGGCATCATCTTGAATCTAGTACATAGATGAGTAGATTTAGAGATACGAATATATTTTTTATGATAGCTAATTTTTTTTTCAATGTCAAACTCCCCGCCAAAAATATTTCTTTCTCATCTCTTGTCGAAAGGAGAATTTAGTTCGTTCTTGCAAGTCTATGATACTGAAGTCATATTATACGTTATCCTCGTGAAGAAACTCGTAGAAATTGACGACACCGGAGGCAAAAGGACAAGGTCTTATGTGAAAGAAGCAAAGATTGACACTCGGGCCTCTTATCGTCTCCACAGTATATTCTTGGAAATTGCCTTTAAAGTTCATCGTCTTCCAAGGAGTCGTTACAATTCTCGAAGACCAACCCACTTTATTCAAAGCCATCGATTCTGACCACTTTTCTTGCGGAGCTTCTTTTCCACGCATATCCCGTGCCGCATACGGCTGCTGCAGGGAATTACGTGTGCAATTATTTGCGCTTTCCGCGTAGCGTCTATTGGAGCGGATCGGTCGACATGAAAAGTCTTACACAGTTGGATGGCAAGAATGCAGCATTGTTCAAGCACGCGTAATAGAGTTAGTCATGTTCTAAATTTATTGTGCTTTTATTAATTTAATTTAAAATTTTTAAAATTTATTAATTGAATTATAAATTTTTTCTTCTTATTAATTGAGTCCTTTATGATATGACTGATGTTGACTTAAATAATTATTAATGATATTTTAATTATTTTTCTCACCTTCCTTTTTTCTCCTCTAACCTCGCCTCACACTGGCCAGTAATCGAGGCCTGATGACCGGACGAAGGAGAAAGGAGGAAGGAGAAAGGAGGAAGGTGGAAGAATTAAAAGGACAAAAAGAAAAATGAGAAGAAAAAGTATCCTCTCTTTTCCTTTTTCTACACCTGCTCCGTCCATCATTGAACGAGGAGTATTCCTCGTCCGTTGACTTTTCTGTTTTCTTTATTAATAGAGAAACCCAAGTCAAGTCAAAGGCGGCTACTGCAGAGGTCCTCTCCCACGCGCCTCCCGTCCCGCGTACTGTTGCCGTGGGACATCACGCGCGCAATTATTTTGCGCTTTGCGTGCAGCATGGGTGGCAGCCGTTCGATCGTCACGAAAAGTCTTGGGCCGTTAGATGGCGAGAGCACAGTGCAATTTGGGTTTTAGGGTTTTTATGACTAAAGAAGATTACATTGCTTCTAGCAAACATTTACGATTATAAAATATAGTGGGACTCAGTCGGGCAGTTGCGAATTCAGAAGCGGATCCAATTTCTTATTGCCCTCGTGATATTATTACAAATGGGATGGGACAGCGACCGAAGGCCATCTAAAGCTTATTGGTGGATTGCAAGGACCTTCATGCCCCAGCAGGATACGTCCTCATCCAACGTCGCCCATGAAAAGCCAATCAAGTCGGATCGTTAAAACCCATTGAATAATGAATCTCCCTTTTAATTGACTTACTAAACCCCCCAAACCCTCTGAGCTATGATTAAGAAGTTTTGTCAAATATAAGTAGGATAAGTGCATTGGAAGTCCTAAAATTTATCATGAAAATGCAATTAAGTCCTAAAACTTTCAAAAAGTGTAATTAAGTTCTAAAACTTTTCACAAAGTGTAACTAAGTCCTAAAACTTTCAAAAAATACAATAAAGTCCTAAAACTTATCAAAATTGTTTAATCAAAGTCCTTCCATGGAATACATTTTTGAAAATCTTGGGACTCCGGTTCACTTTCAAGATAAGTTTTAGGATTTTATCAACCTTTTGAAAGTTTTAGGACTGATTCAACTTTCATGATAAGTTTTAGGATTTAATTGCACTTTTTGAAAGTTTTAGGACTCAATTATATTTTTTTTTGGTAACAAGGACTCAATTATATTTTCATGATAAGTTTTCGGACTTTTAATGTACATATCCCAATATAAATTAGTGAAGTAACGATGATATGAGAAATTTTTACGGTCGACACAGAAACCGAAGAAATTTCAGAAAAATTAAATTATATGTGGAGAATTGCAATTATTTATCTTTATGGAACGTGAGTTCGTCATAAAACTACTGTTCTTGATTTATTCAATTCTCGTGGGCCACTCCCTATTTTTTCTCCTTTTTAACCTTATCCCCATCAGATCGTGTGCGTCACCCACTGCCCCTCTCTACTTTTTATAATTGTCCTTCGTCCTCCTCCTCGTGATCTGACATTTCTCTCTCTCTATTTCTTTTTTTTGGTCAAACATTTTTTTCTCTCCTCACTCGCTGCTTTTTATGTTCTCTACTTTTGCACACACCCGCGCGCGCGCGAGCAATGTACTGGAACACTCTACTCGCTTGTAGATTGGGCCAAAGAAAAGCCAGCAGTAGAAAGGATCCAATGACGATAAAACCAACCGCGTTTTTCAAGTAACGAGAGAACTTTTTTTTTTTTTTTTTTTTCACTTTTAGTGGAATTTTGAATTATCTTTTGATTTCTCGACTTTATTACATAAAATTTATTTGACTCACAAAAAAGAAATTGTCACGTGATTCACTAAATATTTGAGATGATAGTGGAAAAAATGAATGAATAATCATGGAAGTCACGCACTTCATAACAACTGCTCCTAACGTGCGCTGTGTTCATGACTTAATGATGACAAAAAGAAACTAATTTAATCAATAAAAAATCATTACTCAAAAATTCCTACAAGATGAAAGCATTTTCATGTAATGTCCTGCGAAGGAATTAATTTAATTTAATTGATTCAATCAATTATTTTCTCTTTTCTTTATTAATAAAAAACGCGGGTCAAGTCAAAAAGCCCCTGTCCCTACGGAGCTTCTTTTCCACCCACCTTTCCTCCCGCGACTGGCTGCTGCAAGGAAGTACGCGAGCAATTACTTGGGCTTTTCCGTGTAGCATGCGTAGTAGCCGTTCGATCGGCACGAAGAGTCTTGGACTATTGGATGGCAAGAACGCCGTGCAAATTGGGTTAAGGATTTTAGGACTAAGAAAGAAGATACATTGCTTCTACTGGAAGCCTCCTGGCTACATTTTACAATTGAAAGGTCTAGTCGGACTTGGACGGTGCAATTTCAGGAAATGGGTCCAATTTTTATTGCCCAGGTGATATTATTACAAATGGGATGGGACAGCGACCGACCACACAAAATTGCACATGCATCCTGTGAAAAGAGACCGATTAGCCATTGTCCCAATCCATATTCTAACCGAAATTTTGGTGGAGAATATGGAGATACTCACTCAAGTAGGGAGCACCTATATTACAAATTGGTTCTCCTTTATTCATTGGGTTAATATTATGAAAAAAAACTTAAATCGATACGCTTGTAATAAATTGATCTCAAACTAAATTGATACACTCATTATAAATTTACAATAAATTAACTTTTAAATTATCAAAAATCACAAATTAATATATTTATGACAAATTTACTTTCCATTTAAATTAATCCTACACCCGTGATTAATAGAGCATGAAACCTAAAATTAATACACGTGTCATCTAACCCCATAATTTAATGCAATTAATGGAGAATTATTATAAATGTATCAATTTGAGATTTTTCATTATTTATTTTCATATTAATAATAAATAAATAAAAAGCCAATCAAGTATGTGTCAATGTTGCATGTGAGAATGTGAGAATTGCCCAATGGGTTCCACACACCTTCCCCACAATGTCGCGGTAATTAGGTGTGCAATAATTATCCCCCTCCAATAATGGGGGTCAAATTTTTATTTTTTTCAATTGATTCACCTATCTGCTGGGAAACTGTCTTTATTTGAGGAGCCAAAACGACTACCGCAATGTCTAGGGAGAAGACAAAATAGCTCCCGAACTGCGATTTTCGTTATTTTTCTTTTCCTTTATGACATTAAGAAATTCTTACTTTTTACTTCATATATGTACCCCATTATATTCCCCTTGCACTTTGCTTTGTCCTCTTTAGTTACACTGGACCAAAAAATTTATCGGTATGTTTTTCGATCCCAACAGCAAGTTTCCATTTGCTCTTATCCTTTAGTGTCGTTGGCCATGACTATTTGACAAATTGACCGAGTCATGATGTTTGTCCTAGAAGGTGGAGTGAAGAAATAGGAAGCATGGTGCCATTGGTCCTGTCATGTGCGAACACGGCTATTCTAAGAAGAGCATAGATAATGAAGCATGACATTTTCAAAGAGTGCGAGGAATTTTCCATCATCATGGTCTCAATCTTAACTTACATTACTTTCACGAGTTTGAGAGAAATTGAAACCTAAACGGAAGACTTGGTTATGGATTCTGTAAATTTGTCTTTATTGCTATTCATCCTAGAGAAACTAATTATAAATTAAATTCAAAAATCAACTTCAGTCGACAAGGAATGTGTCCTCTCGTTCTTTAAAAGTTTCTTTTCATTTTTCTCCCGTAGTTATGCCATATGAAGAAATAGCTTTTACCTATGGAGGATTCAATTAAACACTATTATGAATGATGAATATACTTTTAATTCATCCATTTTTATAAACTATATCAATAATCATTTTTAAAAATATATTTATAATAGGGTTAATACCTAAAAAACCCCAAATTGGTACGCCTTTGTGACAAATTTACCCCAAACTAATTTTTGACCATGAAAAACCCCAAGCTGGTATACCTATGACAAATTTACCCCGACTAACAAAAAAAATCCTAAACTGATACATTTATGACAAATCTACCCTAAACTAATTTATTCAACCGCAAAAAACTCCAAACTGGTAAATTTGTGACAAATATACCCTTCGTTAAATTGGATTAATACAAAAAAAATCACAAAAATTGTAAACTGTAACAAACAAAGCGTAAAATCCTAAATTGGTATATTAATCAACGTTTAACTTAATAATTTGACGATAAAATTTAATAAAAACTAACAGAGGGTAAATTTGTCATAAGTGTACCTGTTTGGGGTAAATTTGTCAAAGGTATACTAGTTTGGGGTTTTTAGTGGTCAAAAAATAGTTTGGGGTAAATTTGTCACAGGTGTACCAATTTAGGGTTTTTCAAGGTATTAACTCTTTATAATATTATTTATTTTCATAAAATAGAGGAAGCCTTAAGTGAAAATTTGAATTTTCTTTCTCTTTTTCAACTTTATTAGAATACTGACCAAAAAAAACTTTATTAGAATGGGGATGACTTTATAGACCCAGTACATTATTTTGTTCAATTTATATCTCTTTATCGATATAAAGGGAGTTCCATTGTAAAACCAAAATTTTTGTTATCTAATTAATTCTGGTAGGGCCACTCTTTTTCAGCTTTGCTTTTCCTGACCCTCTGCGCCTGTTCTTCGCTGCCACTCTCTCTCTTCGCTGACTCCTCGCACGCGCGCTAGCGCACACCCACGCGCCGGCTCCCCAAATTCATTTTTTTCCAAGAGAAGTCATTGAAAAGAGGATCCATGACGACTGGATAAAGATCAGCGAGTTTTTGGCAAGTACTCTCTATCTTTTGTTTTTGCTTTATGTTAGCGAGGAACGTTTAGAGAGAGATCGAGAGAGGCCTTAATTTGCAAAGTGAAGCTGCCATGGCGAATTCAGATGCTGGGACGAGTAGCGGCAAAGCAGGAGGAGGCCAGTATCAAGTATTCTTGAATTTCTGTGGCCAAGATACTCGAGATGGATTCACGGACTTCCTTTATCAAGACTTGGTAGAGAATTGTATTCATGTCTTCATGGATGACGAAGAGCTTCTAGTTGGCGAAGAAATTGGTGGAGAGCTCCTGCAAGCAATTGACAACTCCCAGATCTACATACCTATCTTCTCAAGAGATTATGCTCGTAGCAAATGGTGTCTCCGTGAGCTCGCAAGGATGGTAGACAACGCATCCAAGTCAGAGGAGAAAAAGATCCTACCCATTTTTTACGATGTGGAGCCAAAGGATGTTGGCCTTAAAACCCCACTATACAGAACGGCCATAGAGAAGCACAAAGAGGAGCACAAGGAGAAGTTTCTTGATGAGGGAGAATACCGGGAGGGAAAATCCTGGGAGGACGCTCTTAAGAAGGTTGATAAGATCAAGGGCTGGGAGTTGAAAAAATGTAAAAGGTAATCTCTAGAGATCCCTGGCGTTTCCAACTCTAGAATCGGGCCCGTCCTATACAAGGGACATCGGGAGATAAATAAATTAGCAAATCTTCACATGTTTAAAAATATACGTATGCAAGGGTTATTAAGGATAGATAAAAGGACTCCACCGTTTTTTGGATTTAGAGGCATACATGTTAATTTACGCGATCGATATAGCTTTTGTAACTAATGAACTGACTTCTATTTGTGGCAGCAAAGCGGAACTTATGAAGTTGGCAGTTAAAGAGGTTTTGCATAAGCTGAAGAGAAAACATAAGATCCTGACTAAAGATTTAGTAGGCCTTGATGATCGAGTGGCAGAAGTATTGGAATTGTTAGATGTTAACTGTAGTGATGAAATGAGGCTGCTCAAAGTTCATGGAATGGGGGGTATTGGTAAAACCACTCTAGCCGAGGCTGTCTACAATGAACTTTGTTCTCGCTTTGGAAAGTGTTGCGCCTTCCTCGACAATATTAGAGAAACGTCGAAAAAGGAGGGTTTACTCTGGCTACAGAAAAAGTTACTATCAGAGATTGCTAATTCTAGCTCTGCAGAAATTATTAAAGGAGTTGATGATGGAAGAGAGAGGATAGAGGAAACACTTGGCGGTAAGAAGGTTCTCATTGTTCTTGATGACGTTGATGAAGAGGAACAAATCAAGAATCTGATTGGACAACGTCGGCTGCATCCTGGGACAAGAGTAATTATCACCACTAGGATCACAAGTGTACTGGAGTTTATTGAGCAAAGAATGGCTCGTGAAAGGAAGGAGATGAATTCTGACCATGCACTCCTAATTCAGCCTTATGAAATGAAGGAGATGAATTTTGATGACGCACTCCAACTTTTCAAGAGGCATGTGTCTGTTGATAACTCTAAGGCAAAGGATTTTGACAGCCTTTCAAGAGATATTGTCAATACTACTGGGTTTCTGCCTTTGGCTATTGAAGTTATAGGTTCACTACTTTTTGGAAAGCCCAAAGCAAAATGGGAGGATACATTAAAGCGGTTAAAGAAAATGCCCCATAAACGTGTACAAGAGAAGTTGATGATTAGCTATGAGGCCCTAAACTATCGTCAGCGCGAAATTTTTCTTGATGTCGCATGCTTTTTCATCGATGAGGATATGATGAATGCCAAATACATGTGGGAGGCTTGTGGATTTGATCCTACCTTAGAAATCGATGTCCTCATTGAAATGTCTTTGATAAAGATAAAGGATGATCACATATTTTGGATGCATGACCAATTGAGAGACCTAGGACGGGAAATTGTTTGTCGAGAAAATCCTAAAAATTTCAAGAAGCAGAGTAGGGTGTGGACTAGTGAGGAGTTCCTTGATTTCGTAAGAACCGAAGAGGTAAGACAATTATCAGGTTTAATTGAAAAGTGACATCTTGCATTTGAGGATTCAACTTTATGCTCATGATCTTTTCTTCCATTTCATTCATTCAAATCGTAAATAAAATCATTGGTTACCAACAAACTTCAACTAATCATTGCAATTGATTTATTGGCAGAGTTACGAAGATGTCGAAGCACTTGATCTACAGTGGTATCGTAATATCTCAATTAGCCATGAAGAAATTGGAAGGTTTAAAAATTTGAGGTTCTTGAGATTAAGTCCTAGGGCCATATGTGGGGATTTCACCGTTTCTCTACCAAAGTTGAGATGGATTTCGTGCTCTTCTTGCTTTCAAGATGGTATTGGGCCTAGTATACATTCAAAGAATTTAGTTGTCCTTGAACTTTTTGGCACTTACTTCACAGATGATTCGAAAGTGTGGGACTTAATTAAGGTATGGTTTTTTCATCTCAATTTATAATAGTCATCTCATACATTATATGACTTCTTTTTCTAACGTCTACACTTCCTTTCTGCAGATGGCAACCGGACTTAAAAAGCTTGTTCTTGTATCTTGTGATGGCATCACTAGAACTCCAGACTTGTCTAAATGCCTGGCTTTAGAGAGGTTGACTTTTACTCGTTGTGAGAAATTGAAGGAAATCGATGACTCCATTGGAAAGCTAGAGTGCTTGCTTGACTTGAATATCAAACATTGTGAGTTCCTTGAACGAGTGCCTAATGAAATTGGAGGGCTAGTGAAGCTTATGTGCTTCTCTGTGACGGACTGCTTCAAAGTGAGCGAACTCCCCACCTCTATCGGCGACTTAGCATCATTAAGGAAGTTGAACCTTTCAAATACTGGAATTACAAGCCTACCGGAGTCCGTCGGTGACTTAGCATCATTAAGGAAGTTGGACCTTTCAAATACTGGAATTACAAGCCTACCGGAGTCCGTCGGTGACTTAGCATCATTAAGGGAGTTGGACCTTTCACTTACTAAAATTTCAAGCCTGCCGAAGTCCATTGAAAAGCTACGGTGTTTGTCACATCTTCGTCTGAGAGCCACTGAGATTAGACAACTTCCGAACTCCATTGGAAAATTAAAATCGTTTTGCACTTTGAATATGTCAAATTACGCATCCAATGAAATTGGAGATCAATGGGAGTTACCCAAAGCTATTGGAATGTTGGACAAACTGGAGGAGCTTTGTCTTTTTTCTTACAAGGAGTTGGTTGGCAAATTTCCTGATGAAATAGGAGATCTATCCTCTTTAAGAGTCCTAAATTTTATGGAAACTGGAATTTGTCGAGTTCCGGGAACAATCATCAGGCTTTCTCGCCTCTCAACACTTTACTTAACAAAGTGTGATGAGATTACAGAGTTGCCTGAGCTTCTAGCGAGTTTAGTCCATTTAGACATTGCATCTCGCTCATTGCAGGTGGTCCCAAATCTCTCAGAGCTTACCAATCTAGTAGAGTTGGTCCTATCCGATGGCTCTAAAGGTCAAGATTCATCAAACCTCAAGCACACGTGTGACTTGGGGTGGATTGGTAGGCTATCCAAACTAAAGAAGTTGGAGCTGTGTCTTCTCAACGTCACTGCACCGCCTACAGAGTTGGGTCTCCTTTCTCTTCTAGAAGATCTTGCTTTGTTTGGTCTAGATCTACAACCTCTCGAGCAGCTACCGCCTTCTTTACTTTCTTTAGAACTTGACAATTTCAGCTCGATAGGACCGCCACAATTTCACTTGGAAATTCCATCAAAATTGAGGCTTCGTCACTCGCGATTGCAAGAAATTCACCTCTATGAGTTTTCGCAATTGCAGGACTTACGCTTGGACAACTGTGGCCTTCAGAGATTATCCATCCCATCTAGCTTAAGGATACTAATGGTATTTTATTGCCCTAATATGATTGAGATTCAGTTTCTTGGTTTGTCGGCATCACTGGAGGTAGTAGAAATCATTGGGTGCGAGTCAATTGGAAGGATAGTATTATGCGGTGAGGGAGGATCTCTCGGGGTCCTCAATCAATTAGGCTCTTCTTCGAATGAGTCGACCGATTGTCCACTGGGAGTACTTCTTTTTCCCAATTCCTTGAAGAAACTAAAAAGACTTAACCTGGCGTCATGCGAAAACCTAGTTGAGATTCAAGTCATCGGTACACTGTTATCATTGCAAAACATCTCCATTCAAAGCTGCGAGGCTATGGAAAAGTTGACCGATATATTGAACTTGAAGAACCTTCACTTTTTAGTCTTCTTTAGGTGCTCTAAGCTACAGGTTGTCGAGGGCCTTGACAAGCTAGAGTCTTTAACTTTGTTAAGTGTCAGTGGGTGTCCTTTACTGGAGTCGCTCAAGTTGGGAGGTCGTACCACTTTCAAGCATTACAAAAGAACGGCTCAACAAGGTGCGCCTCAATCAAATACAAACAAGGTGAGCCTCGACCAGGATTTTATCATAACATCAAAGAATTTCACCTAAAATGCAACTAGATGTAAAATTCTTTTTACCAACTTTTACAAACATAAAGTAGTTAGAAGCATGCCATTGCACATACCTTCCATATTTCAATTAAATTTATAGAATGTTCAAGAATTGAATCGACAATGTAAATTCACAAGAAAATATAACAGCCTTTAGCCACTCCATAGAATCATTTCTTCACTTGCAAATGTCTAGAATTCTCAAATTTTCCCTACCATAACAAACCAAAAGTCGCCATATGAGAGGAGATATCTGATGTAGGCAACAACATTGGGCTTTCCTTTCCATTTTCTTTGGTCCCCTCTTTGGTCATATTCGTCAATCCATTGACTTTATCTACAATCTCTGTCCATATAGACATGAAATGGAACTTCCAAGTCGTAGACTGAATATAGATGTCTTGTTCCATATAATGCATATTTATTTTAGATTCTTGTAGTGATACTGTCTTTTCCTTTTGCCTTTTTCATCAATACATTCAAGTTCAATCAGTAAGAAATTCAAGGTTAAAGATTTTCACTTCTGGACATTCTAAGGGATATATAGAAGGTCATAATGTGCTTCATAGAGGAACATAATGTGGAAACGTAAAATTGACTTTGAAGGAAGAAAAGTGGAGACTTTACACTACATGAATTATTGAATCATCATTCGGCAGCATATAGACTTCTGATGTCTTGCACATACTAGGAGCCATGAGCCTACTGTACCCTTGTTTGTGAAAAATGCAAAACCAATGTTAAAACTGCATTTTCTCATTCTAGATAGGCTGAAGAAAATCTTATTTTTCATGTAGGAGGACTCACACAGACTGAAGAAGTATATATTGAACTTAACCACGGCCCTGTTTTTGCAAGTCTTGAAGAACGTGCTCCACCAATAACATTTGTAATGGATTGAAGACATGCTAGGTGAGCATATTGGAATGTGTCTGCAAACGCAACTTTCCTTAGCTTTAAAACTGAAATTCTTTGTAGTTCGAAACAGAGGATGCATATGAAGGACCATTCAGAATCCGTGGAGATGGAAAGACAAAGTCAAGGTTGATTGAAGAACCAACTGATGGCTTGGAAAGACAACTTTCAGACTCCTCTTGATCAAACTCAAAGGCAACCACAGTCGAGGGACAAGTGTTCCAGAAACAAGAACTCATGTTGCATAGGACATTCCCCTGCTTTGGAGATTCATTAACCATTACCCCGACGTAAGTCTTTCTCCAAGTGAAGTGCGAATTGATTTTCATATGGCTCGACTAACAAAGTATTTTCCAATATTTGGCTTGTGTATGACAGTTTCTTCAACCTTTGACGACATGTGATAAACCAGACGACACACCGAAAGGCAGTTGATTGGCACTGATACACATTTCCATCCAATGATTAGGTGGCTGGTTAGCAGTTATCTTTGATGACATTCATTGCCTGAGATTTAATAAAAGCTGCCTACTAATAAATGCAGCGACTTCTTATACATGATGAACTTCACTCATTTTGTACACAAGTCACTTTTCATCGTCAAGTGTGCAGTTTTCATTGTTAATCGTTCTCCAAAGTCGATAATCTGGTAGTTCTTCCATATGTGCACTTTTCATTCCCACTTAAAACGTGGCCAAAATAGGAAGATTTAAACTCTTATGAAATCATTGGTTATAATTGTAACCATCAATCATGTCATACAGATGAAAGTGCATTCAACATGGTAATTCTAGCCTAACTCTGCAGGTTCGGATGTATCTCCCCCCACCAAATAGATAGATTTCTGTACAGGTTTGAAACCTTTTCCACAACGAAATGAAGACTTGTTTGCAAGATTAATTTGAAACAGTTTCCCTCCACCAACCATGTACATCTTTGAATTTCTGAAGGTCATATTGAGATAGCAATTTTAGCATTTCACTACGCTTGTATGATTTGCAGTTTTTCGTACTTTTGGATCATTTTCCCGTGACTTTCCCCTTTATAATTCTGGTAGTTGCCTCATCCCATAGATAATCCTTTTGACTTACACCTCGAAAGCTTTAATTAAATGGGAAAAAACCACCAAAAACCCTAAACTATGCACAAAGTGACAAAAATACCCCAAACTTTTTTTTGCACCACCAAAAAACCCCAAGTTTGCCATCTCGTGACACATTTACCCCATCGAGGGTATTTTCGTCTTTTTATTTGTTTTTTCTTTTATTTGTTTTTTTTTCTTTTCTCTTCCCTCCGCCGGCTCCGGTGGAGGGAAGCCGGCGTCGGGCGAGGGCTGCCCTCGCCGGCGTCGGCCCGAGCGAGGGCCGCCCTCGCCGGCGTCGGCCCGGGCGAGGGCACCCTCGCCGACGCCGGCGAGGGGTGCCTCGCCGGCAGCGAGGGCGGCCCTCGCCCGACGCCGTGAGGGCCTCCCTCGCTGCGTCGGATGAGGGCCGCCCTCGCCGACGCGGGCGAGGCCGCCCTAGCCCGACGCCGACGAGGGCCGCCCTCGCTTGCATCGGGCGAGGGCACCCTCGCCGGCGTCGGGCGAGGGTGCCCTCGCCGGATCTGGCGAGGAGGCCCTCGCCCGACCCGAGCGAGGGCCGCCCTCTCCGACGCCGGCGAGGGCGGCCCTCGCCGGACGTTGGCTTCCCTCCACCGGAGCCGGCGGAGGGAAGAGAAAATTAAAAAAAAAAGGAAAAAAAAAGAGAAAAATGTTTTTAAAAGCAAAATGACCAAAATGCCCCTAAGATTTAAGATAAATGTGTCACAGAAATGAAAGTTTGGGGTTTTTGGTGTCACAAAAAATAGTTTGGGGTAAATGTGTCACGGGTGGCAAAGTTTGGGGTTTTTGATGGTGCAAAAAAAAGTTTGGGGTATTTTTGTCACTCTGTGCATAGTTTAGGGTTTTTGGTGGTTTTTTCCCTAATTAAATCAACGAAATGGTAGCGTGGCTTGTAATTTCAAACAATCCCAGCAACATTGATACATGCTCCAGCAGTACATAAACAAATAACCGGCAAAGCACACACGGAGAGAGAGAGAGAGAGAGAGAGAGAGAGAGAGCTGGTGATTAAGATGGAGCTGCTTATCTCATTGTGCTGGTGCTTTGTCCGTGTGGAATTTTGGGAGAAAGATTTTAACATACAAGGAAAACATGATTGGCAGATCTTGAAATGTCGAGGGTATGCAAGATAAAATTAAATCATACAGTTTAATACCTAACCAACAAAACTGAAGTTGCTGAAAAAATTCATCTGCATTCGTACGTCTAATATACAGAGGGTTCTCGCGAGGCAGTGGGTAGTTCTAGCTCAGGCTCAGATATAAGTGGAGACATAAAAGTCGACCATCTCCTTGGTTACTTCTTCCAAACTTGGAGAATCCCACTGCACATTATTTGAGAAACCCACGATGATTTCAGTCATTAAAGTTGAGAAAATGTGTGAGGTTGGAAAAATTGGGACTCAATTTTACCTTTGGAGCGAAGTCCTTATCCACTAATCGTGCCCGAACACCCTACAGACGGCAAAGAGCACTATTAATGAGAACACAAACTATCTTTGCAACCCCACAGACAGCGAAGAGTACAATCATCTGACAATAAGGAGAGAAGGAAAAAAACCATAGGATTCTGCTGTGGATGTCCAAGATTTGTGTACCTCACAGGAGTCTTTGGAAACTTCTCCAGAGATTCCATGAAGGGATATTCAGTATTCCTGAGTTAAACATTGATCAAGAGTCTGGAATCTGCCTTCACAAATCTAGAAGTAATAATTATAACCAAGTCAATGTCTAAGAGAAGGAATCTGTGTCTAACAAAGAAAACCAAAAGAATGGTAACTCACGGATCTTAAAGTGGCTTTTAAGCTCAATGGAGAAGCTTCCCTTAGTTTCTTGAGGGTCATTGCACACCATTCATCATAAGAGTCAGCCGCTTCAATTTCCTAAGTAACACCAATTTAATAAGATGGCAATAATAGAACATCTAGCATATTAACTATGTTGACTCATTGCATTTCTCAGTTGAATAGTCCCAATTATACCATCATGTCATCTGGCAAAATAAAACATCAGTCACACCATCTCAAGAACCAGTATGATGTCAAGCATTGTGGACTTTCCAACGACAAAAAAAAATTCCTTGACTGTGTCATGGCTAAAGCATTTATCGATCACTTCAATCCTGAGTCAATGAACCTGAGTCAATGAACAAGACAAAATAATCCATTTAAAAAATTATTTGATACACACTTCAATAGTTGCAACAAATAAAACTGAAGAGATTAGAAAACAAAAGACTTCCTGGTAGTAAGCATAAACAAATGTGCAGGTTCATTCTTTAATAAAGGTGGGAAGAAATATACTTGCACAGAGAAGGAAGAAACTTTCTCCCTAAAAGCAGCAATCACTATGCTATGTGGAATATTTACTTGTCCCTTGCACAGTTCTACTATGCACAACAACTAACAACATGTCATAACTAATAGCTTATTATGTAGATCTTAAGTGTTTAGAATGACTGATTCATAGTTCTACTTGGGTTTGGATAAAACAGAATCAACCACATAAAGTGTGAAAATAGCTAGTACAAAATTTCTAAGCATATAAAGCCTATATTTGCCTTATAGCCAACTGCACCAAAAAGTAAGAAAGCTATAGTTATGTGTGGTAGAGCGCAATCTACTTGCAATGTACATAATTTATTAGCTACATCACAAACTTCTCTAGTTTGTTTCCCCAGACAGGCGTACAACGTAAAGTTATACTGTATAGATCCAAAAAGCAAAGTCATTTACACAGAGGAGGATAAAAGTAAAAAATCATGCCATAAAGAACCCAGAAGCTGTAGACTAAAGTTGAACATTACTTATGAGTGATACTTCTCCTGTCAGGATAAACAAGATCACCATATTGTGAAAGGGATGTCTACGGATCATCAGTAGTGAGTCTACCAAGACGCTCTTCAATCAAAGCCAATCTCTGTCAAGGTCATTCATCATAACTCAGAAGAGATTATCAAGGTATGAAGTGTAAAAACACTGAAGCAGTAGTCAAGGGTGCATTGAAAACAAACCGCATTTAGTGAATAGTGAGTAGCCAAGCGACAGGCAACCATTTCAACACCATTAAGCTTATCCCCCGTGAGAGCCAGGTTTTTCCCTGGAAGAGGAGGGCCACATTCTAAGACCATATCCTAACACTAGTTATTGACAACTTGGTATTCGAAGAGGAATAGTACTAAACAGTGCAAAAAAAATACTGTGGAAACCATATGAACCTTTCATTACAGACATAAGAACAAAGCAAAAACTATATGATCTCTTCATGGTTCAATAATTAAGTATACTTTGCAAACAAAGGCTTCCCTTTAGTGCAATGCATTGGATGGTCTTCAACATTTCTGCATGCCAGAAGGGAACTGATGGATACAGTTTGAACATGCAGTAAAGATTAAATTTTCAAAGAACTTCCAGTTTGCAGAAACCAATAGAACACTTTGAGGCTTAATTTTATCCAAACCTTCTGACCTATTTTTAATTTGGTGAATGATCTCCTTATTCCATTACACAGTTTAGCCATGACCTCCCTTTCGTATGCGTGGACAATGTACCTAGATAGCCAGGTAGACGGGAAAGGTGGAAGGAAGCTCCTGCATCTGGATGAAATCCTATTTGAACCTCTGCATGGGAAAAAACCTGCAATTGAAAGCATTAGCTCAAGAATTTACTTTGCGGAATTGCTGCAGAAAAATGAAACCAGGTGCATCATATGTTTGCTTGTTCAAGTTAGTCCTCCCATTAAAAAACTAAACAGAAATGGTGAAGTGGATGTCACTAGGCTATACATGCCACCTTGGCATCTACACAGTCACATAAGGTCCACATGGCTATTACACAGTTGAAAAAAATAAATAAATAAAGTTGTGGTTTTAGAAAGAAAATTGAAAAAAGAAAAAAAAAAGGAAAACCATCTTCAGCTTTCTCTGGCAAATAGAGGACAGTCATGCACTGACAGGTGACAGCCACCGGCAAGGGTGGCCAGACCCTCCCAGGCTCAGGTCACAGTGGCCGGACCTTCATGGAGCTTGGGCGCGGTCCATCACAGAGGTATACACCCACAGAAAGAGATACAAGCGAAAAAGCAATCCCGCTCCTCAACCGCCCCTCAGCACACAGCAGCAAGGGCCACGGCCCTCACAACAGATCTAGGCGAGGGTCACGGCCTCACGTCAAATCTGCAGTGGTTCTGCTGGGATTCGAACTGGTCTGAGAAACACGGGCTATGAGAATTTCATGCATTCAAATTATTCACTTGTTGCCAAACTATTGTCAATAAATAACAAAAAATAGATCATAAGGATTGAGTAAACCACAAGTGCTTTGTGATTTGGAGGATTCAAGAGAACTTTTCCCCCCTTTTTTGTGGTCTATGATTCAGAGTGCACAGCTTGAGAATTCGTCGTCATTGTAGCCATATGTGTAAGACATAAAAATTCATGATGCGGAAGCCAGGATCAATTAAGACAAACCTCCAGCCATTGTTTGAATTCACGTTCGTTGAAAATACCTTGAAAAACAAAGAAAAGTTGGGCGCGCACTCTACTAACCCATTTCTCTCACATACTGATGGTGTATTCCAAATGTAAGAGTTTGTGTTAGACCTTGTCATCACCCCTGAAAAATGAACGTACGTTTCCTTTTATATGTCGTCTCCCATCAAGACGATTGCCAAAGGGGGGTTGTTACGAAAAGGTACGAAGCGTGGAAAAAATTTCACGTCGAATAGTCGCAACTTTAGGAGAAAATGTGGATCCAAAATGTGGGATCACAAAATAAATAACATTCTCCCACTTGATCCCATCATTTCCATCATACGGATTATCCAACTAATTCCACGAAAACTTTATGCTTAAAGAAAAGAAACAAAACACATGAATCATGGCGACATGTCCTCTAAGAGTGAGTAATATCTTCCATGTATCACAATGCATCTTATTTCTTTAATGTCAGCCTATATGTGACAACATATCTTAATGAATAAACCCAATGTTTATTCCAAAACCAAGGTTAAATGTTATTCTCATAAACAACAAAATGTGTACACCAAATTTGAGAATCAACATTACAACCGAGTAAGAGTTTCATACAACAAAAATCGTTCATATGATGACAAATTACATGATGGGACCTATTCCCATACTAGCTACATGATCCTTATACTTCATTGGTGGCATGCCTTTAGTTAAAGGATCAGCTATCATAAATTCAGTACTAACGTGTTCAATGACCACTTTATTCTCCTTAACACGTTCCCTTATGGCTAAATACTTAATGTCGATATGCTTACTTCGACTGCCACTTTTGGCATTTTTAGCCATAAAAACCGCAGCTGAATTATCACAATATATTCTTGATGGCCTAGAAATAGAATCAACAATTCTAAGCCCAGCAATGAAACTCTTCAACCATACACCATGCGAAGTAGCCTCAAAACAAGAAACGAACTCAGCCTCCATAGTGGAAGTAGCAGTCAAAGTCTGCTTGGCACTTCTCCATGACACAGCTCCACCAGCTAACATAAAAATGTATCCAGATGTTGACTTTCGTGAATCAACGCAGCCTGCGAAGTCCGCATCCGAATAACCGACCACTTCCAGGTTGTCAGTCCGTCTATACATAAGCATGTAGTCTTTGGTACCTTGAAGGTATCTCATCACTTTCTTTGTAGCTCTCCAGTGGTCTAAACCTAGATTACTTTGATATCTTCCCAACATTCCCACAGCAAAAGCGATGTCAGGTCGAGTGCAAACCTAAGCATACATCAAGCTTCCAACAGCAGAAGCATATGGAATGTTGTACATTTGTTCCCTTTCTAGATCGTTCCTCGGGCATTGGTTCAAATTGAACCTGTCACCCTTTACAATGGGTGCTATACTTGGTGAACAATCTTTCATCCGAAATCTCTCTAGGACCTTATTGATATAGGTTTCTTGAGATAGTCCTAAAATGCCTCGAGTTCTATCTCTATGGATCTTAATGCCAATGACATAAGATGCATCACCCATATCCTTCATGTCAAAACTTTTAGAGAGAAATTGTTTCACCTCATGTAGCAACCCCTTATCATTGGTTGCAAGTAATATATCATCCACATACAGCACAATGAAACAAATTTTGCTCCCACTAACCTTTCGGTATATACATTGATCCATGACATTCTCTACAAAACCGAAAGAAGTAACAACATCATGGAACCTTAAGTACCATTGGCGGGATGCTTGTTTTAGGCCATATATAGATTTCTTAAGCTTGCACACCAAATGCTCACCTTTACTAGAGAGGAATCCTTCGAGGTTGTTTCATGTAAACCTCCTCCTCTAGTTCTCCATTGAGGAACGCCGTTTTCACATCCATCTGATGTAATTCCATATCAAAATGGGCAACCAATGCCAAAACAATACGAAGAGAATCTTTCTTAGATACAGGAGAAAAGGTCTCTGTGTAATCGATTCCTTCCTTTTGAATGAATCCTTTGGCAACTAGTCTAGCTTTATATCTTTCAATGTTACCCAATGAATCCTTTTTAGTTTTAAAGACCCATTTACAATCAATGGCCTTCGCACCATTAGGTAACTCAACCAAATCCCAGACTTTGTTAGATGCCATAGAACTCATCTCTTCCTTCATGGCATTGTACCACATATTGGATTTATCACTATCCATGGCTTGTGAAAACGTTTCAGGATCATTCTCAGCTCCAACATTGTAGTCAAACTCTTGTAAATACACAATATAATCACTAGGAATAGCCGATTTCCTTATTCTAGTAGATCTTCTCAATGTTGCATCAACATTCTCTTGAAGAGCGTGTTGCTCAACTGGTTGTTCAGCAGTTTCTGGCAATGGCTGAACAATTGGATCTACTAGATCAATATCAGCAGGTTGTGGAACTTCAACGATTGGCTGTTCAACAGCTGGCTAAACTGAAGGGTATTATAAGCAACAACTAACCTTAAACTTGAGGTGGAAGGTTGAGTGTCTAAATGATCTTTCTTAGGATTAGGGTCCTTCAATCGATCGCTCCCACTGATCAAGTCATTTTCAAGAAATTTAGCATTTCTTGATTCCACAATCCTAGTGGTATGAGATGAACAATAAAACCTGTATCCCTTAAACCTTTCGACATATCCAATGAAATACCCACTTATGGTCCTTGAGTCCAACTTCTTTTCTTGTGGATTATAAATTCTCACTTCAGACGGGCATCCCCAAATGCACACATGATGCAAACTCGGTTTCCAACCCTTAAATAACTCAAAAGGTGTCTTTGGGACAGCCTTGGTTGGAACTTGGTTTAATATGTACACTGTTGTCTTAAGTGCTTCAGTCCACAAGGATTTAGGAAGTTTGGAGCTGCTAAGCATACTATGCACCATGTCCAACAAGGTCCGGTTTCTTCTTTCCGCTACGCCATTTTGGTCCGGAGAACCAGGCATAGTATATTGGGCAACTATCCCATGCTCTTGAAGAAACCTTGCAAATGGACCAGGTGCTTGTCCATCTTTAGTGTATCTACCATAGAATTCTCCACCTCTATCTGATCTCACGATCTTAATTTGCTTACCGCATTGTTTCTCTACTTCCGCCTTGAATACCTTAAAGGCATCTAATGCTTCATACTTATTATGAATCAAATAGAGATACATGTAACGTGAGTAATCATCTATGAAAGAGATGAAGTATTTCTGACCACATGAGTCCATATCCGGACTACAAATATTCGTATGTATGATTTCTAATATTTCTGTACTCCTCTTGGCACCTTTCTTTGTCTTGTTAGTCTGCTTTCCTTTTATGCAGTCCACACAAGTATCACAATCAGTAAAATCTAAAGTACCGAGTACTCCATCATTTACTAATCGCTTAATTCTTTCCATGGAGATTTGTCCCAATCTCCGTTGCCACAACATAGAGGAATGTTCTTTCACAACACATCGTTTCATACCAGCTTTATCATGAACATGCATCGCATCATAATAGGCATTGTCTTGTAAATTAATTCAAAAAAAACCATCGGACAAAGTATCATTCCCAACAATTTCAGATTTAAACAATAAACAGAAGTTTGAATCTGAAAAGTTAAAAAGTAACCCAAAGGTACAAGTCTTGAAACTGAAATTAAGTTTCTAGAAAAACCAGGAACATAAAAAGTCTTTTCCAAATTCAAAATAAAGCCACTATTGAGAACTAGTCTACATGTCCCAATAGCTTCCACATGCGAGCGCATCTTGTTTCTTGAATAGATGCTTTGTTCACTTCCCACTGGCTTCCTGTGGTTTTGAAAACCCTGCAAGGAATTCGAAATATGGATTGTAGATCCAGAATCAATCCACCAAGTGTTGTGAGTTACATCAGTCATATTAGATTCATAACAAACACAAGAGATTGGATTACCTTTCTTCTCGAGCCAGGCCTTAAATCTGACACAATCCTTCTTTATATGCCCCTTCTTGTTTATAGAAGAAACATTTGGATTCTTTCTTAATGTCAGCTTGGGGAGGTATTTTACCTTTTCCCTTATGCTTGCCATGACCCTTATTCCTTCCTTGTGTTGCCAAATGAGCACTTTCTCCCAATTCCATAATCAGTCTTTCTTCCTCTTGAACACACATGGTCATGAGTTCATTAATTGACCATTTATTCTTATGTGTGTTGTAAGAGATCTTGAAAGGTGCATACTGTTGTGGGAGAGTGTTCAGAATATAATACACAAGAAAAGATTCAGATATCTCAACCTCAAGTTTCTTAAGCCGAGCTGCAATGTCCCTCATTTGCATGATGTGCTCACGCACACCTTTAACACTAGTGAGCTTCAATGATGAAAACTTCATAATCAGGGTCATGGCATGCGCCTTCTCAGAACTTTCAAATTGCGCATCTATGGCCTCCAATAAAGCCTTAGCATTGCTATGCTGAGCAACCAAACCACGAATACTAGGAGATATTTTAGCTCTTATAAACATCGCACAAATGCGGTTGGACCGCTCCCATTGGTTATAAAGAGCTATCTCAGCTGAAGTGCTCGAATCAGTAGGAGCAGGTGGTTCGTCTTTCCTTATAGCATAGTCAATGTCCATCCACCCCAATTGAAGAAGAACTGACTCCTTCCAAACTTTATAGTTCTCACCATTCAGAATAGGAACATCAAACTTAAATTTAGAGAAATTCACGGGTTGCGAAACTGCATATCAAATAATCATGCTTATGTCACAAAAATATGAGGCAAATATATATAAATCATGTTTTACTAATGTAAACATGTCACAAATATAAATCACATAACATAAAAACTGCCTGTGGGCTAAGTTTCTAATTTAAATAGATTCATAATTACATCATGAAGAAACTACCATATTATATGCCTTTTCTTAATCCCCTGTGGGTAAATTAAGAAAAATAATATGATATTTCATCCTAATTAATCATATTAATACCATGAAAATTCCTGTGGGATAAAATTCATCATATTAATATAATTAATTACAATTAATGTCCAATTCTAAAGATGATTCGGAAGCTCTTAATATATAATTTAATTAATTAAAGATGCTGTGGCTACTCTCTAATTAATTAAATATATGAATCATTGGACATTTAATTTCATGCACAAAGTATTCATAAAAATGCATGAAATGACAGAATAATAAATAAATGTACCACGGGCAGAACAGTAAATAAATAAATTGGCTAAGGGCAGGATTGCAAAAACATGAAAATTTTGAGGCAAAAGTGTAAAATGAGCCGCGGGTGGGAGACAACAGGCGTGTGCCGAGCACGCGCCAGAATGTGCAGCAGGCGCGTGGCCCGCACGTGCACGTCCAAGGCGTAGGCGCACACGCCTGGCAACTGCGGCGGGCAGTTCCGCGCCGTGGACTCCACACGCGTAGCGGTTGTGCACGCGTACCGGCGCGTGGGTTCCACGCGCCTGCAACTGCAGCACGCGCGTGGAGCCCACGCGCCTTCTTCCTCGCGTGACAGAGGCGTTTTCTTCACCGTTTTTCGCCATTCCGCCGCGGTTTCGCCGGCCATTTCTTCTCCGGCAGCCCATTTCAAATCGAAAAAATTAATGAGTTTTGAAGAGCATGCCGGCACGACCACATGGGTTCAAATTTCGGCAAAATTGATGAAGAAATAAGCCCCAAATCGTAAGAAAATTCCCAAAAACACAAATCCTCAACCACCACGACTTCCGCCGCCCAATTAGCCTCCGGCGAACACCAATATGCCGGAAAAACACAAGGCTAATGTTCCTCATGGCGGTGCGACTGTATGGGTCCGAAATCAAGGAATGGGTCAATGGATTTTTCCCGGAATCGGCGAATTTCTCTTGGCCTCAAAATTTCGAGTTACTGTTCATCCCTCAAAAATGGCCGAAATACAGTGAAAATACTCCGAAAATACAACAAAACAAGGCAGAGGCACTAAAAACGCTCTGATACCAAATGTAAGACATAAAAATTCATGATGCGGAAGCCAGGATCAATTAAGACAAACCTCCAGCCATTATTTGAATTCACGTTTGTTGAAAATACCCTGAAAAACAAAGAAAAATTGGGCACGCACTCTACTAACCCAATTCTCTCACGTACGGATGGTGTATTCCAAATATAAGAGTTTGTGTTAGACCTTGTCATCACCCCTAAAAAATGAACGTACGTTTCCTTTTATATGTCGTCTCCCATCAAGACGATTGCCAAAGGGGGTTGTCACGAAAAGGTACGAAGCGTGGAAAAAATTTCACGTCGAATAGTCGCAACTTTAGGAGAAAATATGGATCCAAAATGTGGGATCACACAATAAATAACAATATGTTCTTGTTCTTCTGTAGTGGGCTCAAACAGAGTCAACCATCTAAAAGAAAAGAATTTGGCATTCCTTTATGCTATCGTTGTTGTTGATGCTTTGTTAAGTTTCCTCGATTTGGGTTGATGGATTATATGAATTTTGATTGTTACCATTAGTTCTGGCTTCCTGTTTCAAGAATTTTGCCATTTCATGTTTGTGGACCCAGTTATATTCCTCTTTTCTAGAAGATTCTGTGCTGTGCAAATACAAGGTCAATGCTCTCTTACACACTCGCTAGGTCTCTTTCATGCATGTGGTATTCAAAGGCGATGGCGGCAAGTGCCCAGTCACCATGACCCTGGCCATGGCTGGGCAACACCGCCTCCACTGGCAGGCCACCCTCCCACCATTTTTTTTTTTTTTTTTAATTCCACCTCAGAGATTTGCTCAAGAAGAATGATGATGTGGATGGGCATATCAGCATTCCAGTCTAACCGTTTGACGGAAGGACTAACTCTAACAAACAAACAAATAGTTCAAGGACTTGATTGCACAAGAAAAATAAAAAATAAATAAAAAAGTTGAGGGACAACAATGCAAGTTGAAAAGGTTCAAGGACCTCCCATACCATTATCCCATATAAAAAATATGTGTTAATACCAATCCCATGACAATTTAGCTCACTGATTTTGCCAGAAACCTGTGTTCTAGCTTAGAAGCAAATTCACGTATAATGACAGCCGATGGCGTCGAACCTCACTTTACATTAAGATAAGAAATAAGTTGGCAAAGGAAATTGAATAAACACAACCCCAGCAAGCACATATATGAAAGTAGTTAACATCTATATCAGTATTTAGGAAAAGTTACATACAATTTTATCAGTTGCTAATCGAAACATTCCAGGGAGAGAAATTCCAGCTCCACTTGCCATAGTGACACCGTCCAAGATAGCCAGCTACCCAAGAGTGAAGTAAATAAAAAGTGACCGACTAATAAATTGAAACTAACATGAGTGCTGAGGCATTCAAACAACTTTGATTGACTAAAAATTAAATCCCAGAAATTGAATATTACACCTATTATATGGTTATTGCTTGCAGCTTTTACTGTGAAAATGGGTCAACAAGTTGATGTCAAGTAAACAAACACTTCAATAGAATATTAAATGCCAAATAATAAATAAGGAAAGCAACTCGGAGTACATCATGCAATGAATTTTAGAAATGGAATCCTGCTTGACATGGAAGAAACTGTGCCTATAAGATGACTACTACAAACCAATTGCAGTAAATGTCACTCAATTTCCATTTGACTTGAGGAACAATGAGGGAAAATGTAAATGATTTTTTAAGTGTTCTTCTTTCTTAATTAAGCATAAAGTAATAAGTAGACAAGGGATAAACATCAAAAGGGCTTACTTTTGCTCCAAGAAGAATCATTTCAAGAATCACAAGGACTTACTTTCTCCTTGTTAAATTACTTCAATTAAGTTTCCTTTATTATCAAAGTTTTATTTCCTTTTTTTACTTACATAAAGGTATTATTGTCATATACAATTTATATTCAATATAAATACGATGGGTGTAGGGTTTCTATTATTTAGAAAACCTACAGCCTCTCTTTGTTTCTTTCTTTTACATTCTCCTTCTTCTCCTCTTCTCTATTCCTTCTCTCTTCTTCTTTCTCTCTTACTATTTGTTGCGGGTTCTCTAATCAGCTTTGTGACATGGTATCAGAGCAAGGTTTAACTACGTGATTACTTGATCCTATTGCTGGTTTGAGAGTCCCCTAGTAACCCTATTTTTTCTCTGGTGCGCAGTCACCTAAAACTGCAATTTTTATCTGTTTTCTCTTCAACTCTTGATACGTATGAGATAAGAAGATATCATATTCACCAGGTTCGATTTGTGAACATGGATTACAACACTTGCTGATCAACGGATTCAAGAATCAAAGTACTTTCTTCTATACATCGGTTTATTCTATAAGTCTTCAGCATCCCTTTGGTTAATTGATGGAGCCAATTACATCTGATTATACATTAGTGCGCTGTTTTGTCTCTTGCACTAAAGTTTCAGCCCTCTTGATTAGTGGTAAATATATTTATATTGAGATTATTATCATGAGTGATACTAAGGCTCCTACAGATAGTGTCAATGTTCAAATTACCACTATTAAATTAAATGGATCCTCCAATTACTTGTTATGGGCCCAAGCTGTGAAGGTCTATATTAATGCCAAAGGGAAACTTAATTATCTTACCACAGACCCCCTGATGAAGATTCTAGAGAATATAGTAATTGGGTGAGAGAGAATGATACACTTCTAATCTTGAGAGACTTAAGACACAACGAGCTGAATTTCAAGTGGCCAAGTTTTTATCTAGCTTGAATGCCGACTTACAGCCTGTGAAAAGTCAGCTTCTTGCTAGCAAGAGAGTTCCTTCTATGAATGAAGCATTTTGTCGAATTCAGCGCATTGTCCCTCCATCTTCTACGTCATCTAAAGATAATTCAGCATTTGTGGCTAGTAGTGGTGGTCGTGGTCGTGGTGGATTTTCCAATAGAGGTCGTGGTTTTGGGGGAGGTCGTAGTCGTGGTGGTGGACGTAGTGGACAAAGTTATGATCAAGATAGCCGTCGGTGTATATACTGCAGCAAATCTGGTCATATTGTTAACACTTGTTGGGCTAAGCATGGCAAGCCTGAGTGGGCTCGACGAGTAGTTACCGCAAATACTGCGTGTCTCGAAGGAGGTGCTCAAAATGTGTCTTACGGCGACATGAACCCATCTATCCCACTGGGGGTAGTTCTTCCGAGTCTACAGCTCGAGATGATATGGTTGCACAACTCATCAAACGTGTCCAACAACTAGAGACTTCCAATTTCTCATCCACTGCCACTCTTGCACGTACAGGTAACATGGCCTCTTTCTCTAATTTGTCTCCTAACACCTCTTAGGTCATTGACTCAGGAGCTTCTAGTCATATGACGGGTAAGCAAGAACTACTTTCTTCCCACCATAACTCTAGTCCTTTCTCAGAAGTCATTTTAGCTAATGGTTCCTCAACTCAAGTAGTTGGATCAGGGACTGTTTCACTTACATCTTCCTTATCTTTTTCCTATGTTTTACATGTTCCCCAACTTCCTTTAAATTTGTTATATGTTAGTCAGTTAACTAAAACTCTTAATTGTTTAGTTACATTTTACCCATCTCATTGCGTTTTTCAGGACCTTCAGACAAAGAAGATGATTGGTGGAGGGCATGAACATGATGGACTCTACTATCTAAGTGGTGTCTCAACTGCTGACACCAATGGTCTAGCTGCTAGTTCTATTACCTCCTATTATGGCATTCTCGTTTAGGGCATTTATCTTTATTTAAGTTACAACAAATAATTCCCGAGTGTAAATCAATTTCTACTCTTGAGTGTGAGGCTTGTGAACTTGGGAAACATCATCGTAGTTCTTTTCCTAGTCGTAATGATTCTCTTGCATCTACTTTACTTGAACTTGTTCATTCGGACATCTGGGGACCTTCCCGTATTGCTAGTAGAAATGGTTTTAAATACTTTGTTACCTTTGTGGATGATTATTCTCGTTTAACGTGGCTCTATATGCTTCATGACCGTTCTGAATTTTTACATGTTTTCCAATTATTTCATCGTGAGGTTACTAATTAGTTTAATACATCCCTTAAAATTTTGCGAACATATAATGCTCTAGAATATACACAGAAATCGATTTCTTTGTTTTGTTCTAATCTTGGCATTATACATCAAACAAGTTGTGCTTATACCCCTCAGCAGAATGGAGTGGTCGAGAGAAAGTATCGTCACCTTTTAGAAGTTGCTCGTTCACTCTTATTTCATATGAATGTGCCAAAATCATTTTGGAGTGATGCTGTCCTTACAGCATGTTACCTTATAAATCGTATGCCTTCCACTGTCCTCAATCATCAGTCACCAATCAGTGTTGTATTTCCTAACAAGCCATTATTCTCTCTTACTCCGCGCCTCTTTGGGTGTGTATGTTTTGTTCATAACCTACGTTCCGGTTCTGATAAACTATCTCCTCGTGCTACTAAATGCATTTTTCTCGGCTATTCACGTACACAGAAGGGATATCGGTGTTATGATCCTACAACTTGTACCCAATATGTTAGTGTCGATGTTACGTTTTTCGAGGGCACACCATATTATTCTACTGAGGGTAAAGAGCTTTCAACTGACATTGTAGCTGATCCTCCTATCCCACTACAAATCCCTCTAGATTATGTTAGTCCTTCTTCAGTCTCTCCTCCCTTGCAGGTGTATCGGCGGCGAAAGCAGTCTATGGCACCACCAGTCTCCAGCTCTTCCATGCCCTCCAATCAATCTTCCTCCTTGTCTCCTGGTCCGGATGATCTTCCGATTGCCCTTCGCAAAAGGTATTCGGTCTTGCACACAAAAATCCTCTTTAGCTTACCCTATTGAGCGTTATGTGTCTCTCTCACATCTTCCTTCTCTATTACATGACTTTGCTCTATCATTACAAACTCACACAATTCCTACTTCTACAAGCGAGGCTTTGTCTCACCTTGAGTGGAAGAAAGCTATGGATGTGGAAATGGAAGCTCGGTGTCTCGCCAAACATGGTCATTGGTTGATCTTCCCCTTGGGAAAGATGTGGTGAAGTGTTGTTGGGTGTACACTATCAAGTACAATCCGGATGGCTCAATTGAGCGTCTTAAAGCTCGGCTAGTTGCTAAAGGTTTTACACAAACTTATGGAGTGGATTATTTTGAGACTTTTTCCCCTGTGGCACGTCTCAATTCTGTTCGTGTTATTATTTCTCTTGCTGTGAATTTCGATTGGCCATTATATCAATTGGATGTCAAGAATGCTTTTCTTTATGGTGATTTGTCGAAGAAGTATATATGGAGCAACCTCCGGGTATGTTGCTCGGGGAGAATCGTAGTAAAGTATGTCGGCTACATAAGGCCATTTATGGGTTGAAACAGTCTCCAAGAGCATGGTTTGAAAAATTCAGTTCAGTGATTTCTAAATGTGGTTTCCACCAATGTTATTCTGACCATTGTTTTTTTGTTCGAAAGAAAGAGTCAGGGGTGGTTATTCTTGTGATATATGTGGATGATATAATTGTCTCTGGTAGTGATATGATCGGCATTTCTGAGGTTAAGTCCTTTCTTTAGCAGCAATTTCAGATTAAAGACTTGGGAACTCTTAGGTATTTTCTGGGTATTGAAGTTTTACGAAGTAAAAAAGGCATTAATTTGTCTCAGCGAAAGTATGTTCTTGATCTTTTGTCTGAGACAGGTACATTAGCTTCCAAGCCAGTTGATACTCCTATGGATCCGAATCAAAAGTTTGGAGTTGATGATGGAAATGAAATTGAAGACAAGTATCAATATCGACGTCTAGTTGGAAAACTAATTAATCTTACTGTTACACGTCCTGATATTTCTTTTGTTGTTGGTGTGGTGAGTCAGTTTATGGAGTCACCTGAGAAGGCTCATTGGGATGCTATATGTTGCACTCTTCGATATCTTAAAAGCTCTCCTGGTAAGGGACTAATTTATAAATCTAATGGTTCTTTCACTCTGGTTGGCTATTCTGATGCTGATTGGGCTGGATCAACATATGATCGACGGTCTACAACCGGGTATTGCACATTTATTGGTGGTAATTTGGTTACTTGGAGAAGCAAGAAACAGCCTACCATTGCCAGGTCTAGTGCAAAGGCTTAATATCGCGCTATGGCACATACTGTGGCTGAATTGTTGTGGTTGAAATCTCTTCTCTAGGAGCTTGGATTTTCTATTAATCAACCTATTGATATGTTGTGTGATAATCAAGCAGCTATTTATATTGCTAGGAATCTTGTTTTTCAAGAGCGAACTAAGCATATAGAAGTTGACTGTCACTTTGTTCGGGATGCTGTGAAGCAGAGGTTGGTTGCTACTCCTTACGTTGCCTCTAGAGATCAGTTTGCTGATATGTTTACCAAAGCATTATTTCGTCCTGCTTTTGTTGCTGGTTGTTCCAAGCTGGGCATGGGTGACCTATATGCTCCAGCTTGAGGAGGAGTGTTAAATTACTTCAATTAAGTTTCCTTTATTATCAAAGTTTTATTTCCTTTTTTTACTTACATAAGGGTATTATTGTCATATATAATTTATATTCAATATAAATACGATGGGTGTAGGGTTTCTATTATTTAGAAAACCTACAGCCTCTCTTTGTTTCTTTCTTTTACATTCTCCTTCTTCTCCTCTTCTCTATTCCTTCTCTCTTCTTCTTTCTCTCTTACTATTTGCTGCGGGTTCTCTAATCAGCTTTGTGACACTCCTCTCATCTCACCATGAATTACCTTACACATAAAGACCGTGGTCATGCAGATCATTAGTCAAAGATAGTTTTACTAATCATGCCGCCAATGCGGAGGTACCTTGTCTACTTAAGATTCATCTGTAACAAACTTATATAAAGTCTCAGAAAAAATTTTGCATTCCTCAATGTTCCCTGCATATATGTTGACTATTTGATTAGAAACAACAATTAGGAAAGAAAAGTAAAAGAATGAAAAGATCATAATCAAGGGAATAAAAGCAAATTGATAGCAAAGTTGCATGCTCTTTGAAGAGCACTTGAGGGCCATTATTTCACACCTTCCACCTTAATTTATCTATCATATCCCACCTGATTCAATATTTAGTTTCACTCAAACACACTAGCTCCAAATCCGACCTTTCTTCTACAGCCACAAATCCACCAATGGGTATTGTCTCCAGTTATAAAAATTACCTTCGCATGTTGATATTTAACACCCCAATACTGTCACGTTTGTGATATCCTAGCCCTCGAACCAATCCTTTACTTCTACTTCTAATAATTAAATATATAACAAAGACTAAGGACATAAATACTATCAGAGAAAAATGTTGAAAGCCAAATAAATGAAAGGATTCATCACAGTCCGACCTTCAGTGAGCAAATGATAAAGGGTAACGACATCTCCCCCTGAGTAGAAAGCTTTGCCACTACCCTTCAGATCAGGAAAAAAAAAAGGTTGATGTTAATTCAAAGATTGTGAACCCTGACAATAATAAAAGGAATGCCTGAAATGTGAATCCATTTCTTCTTCTATTTAGACTCTAGACAAAACAAAACTAAGATCTATTCGAAACTATCAGCTCTTGTATGAGGGCATGTAATGGCAATACCTCCATCAACACAAACCCGATGTTTGGATTTTTCTTCCCATGATTTATAGAGCCTCTTTACCCTGGCCACCTGTAGAAAATATTAGCATAAAATTTCAAGCTTTAATTATTCTAGAAAAGATAACCGAACCGGGCACCAAGAAACACGAAAAATGAAACGGCTTTCTGTTCTGATTGGGGTTGGCGGGGGATTCATTTTGAGTGGGGGAGAGAGAAAGAACCAAACCATTGAGGTAGTGAGAGAATTAAGAGCAGATGCCCGGTTGAGTATTGCGGTTCTTGAGTTGGCTCTGCCATCCACCAAAACCTAACGCCAAAAACATACACGAATCGAAATGTAAGTTCCCAATCTAAACGAACCCGCCTTTTGCTATCCCCAGAGTAGACACTGCGACTTGACTCCATCAAGTTTGTAAACGAATCAAATTGACTACCTGGACAAGTTGCATCAAACAACAAACCGAGACAGATACCTGGTCTTGGACATCGTCGTAGCTAGCGTAATGGGGCTGAGCAGAGAAACTTCTCCAGTGAGGGAAAGTGCCGAGCTTGGGAAGCGAATGCCTGGCTCTCACCAAAGCCTTCAAGCGATGCATCTCTCTATTTCTCCTTCCTTCTCTTGCTGTTGTTTGAACGCCCTATAAAAGGGCTCTCGAAGGGTGTTTTCTCCGGAGCAATGCCTGAACTCGTGACATCCCAAATTTCACGTGCCATATAATTGGATCATTAGAAACTTGAAATAATTTAGAATAGGCCAGAAAGTGAACCCGATGGATCGTGAGAAATGTGTGGGCTTGAGAAGTAAGTGGGCCACACGATTACTTTAGAATTAGGTTTGTAAACTTGAATGGAAGAGCTGGGCTTGGACTTGGCTTGAAGCGGGCCAAGGTTCGAAAATTATTGATGGATTTAGTTTAGTGGACCGGATCGTTGTAGGTCGAGCTTGTTGGGCTAGGAATGGATAATTAGGCCCAAGTGATTTTATTTTCGGTTAAGATTCATAGATTATAGTGAAGATGATTTGATTAGTGATTATTTATAACTTTAGCATTTCTTGTGATGAATTCTTTATAGACTAACATTGACTAATCGATATGTTATATATGTCATGACTTTGTATAATTATAAAAGGATTGAAATCAAGTAGAAACAAAATGAAATTAAATGAAAAACATTAGAAACAAATGAACTAACTAACGATATCGATTAATTGTTAATGGATGGTGAACGACAGATGGCGAGAATTCTCATGCATGAAAGCCACGACCTCACTCTCTCGTTTCTCCTTGTACTCGACACCCACGGTTTTCTACCCTCTAGAAACCGAAACCATCAACTCAAGAAGACACAATCATTAGCAAGATCTCATCATTAATCTAGCCTAGGCATTAGCTTGTAGCCTATTTCCCTCATAAATTTCGAAACCCTCTCTCTCTCCTCAAGACCAAAACCCCCTCCATATTCTTCTTCGTTTCTCTCAGTCGGGCGGCGAAACCCGAGGCAAAACAGCAACCTTCTTCCTCTTGCATGCAAAATTTTGGTGTTGATCTTGAAGTATCTTTGTGTTGTTTGGTAGCCAACGCAAGGTAAGGAAAGATATAACTCTAAATTAGAAGTTATCCATTGTTTCGTCAAGAAAACTTGAAGATCTACCCAAATGGTGGAGGAATTGATTTGTAGTTGTTGTTTTATGTTGATTTAAGCTTGGTAAGTACTAGATTGAAGGTAGGCCATTGCATGTTACCGTTGAGTCTTGCATGTCTCAAAATCCAAGTGTGAGTAAGCTGTGTTTGCCAAGTAAAGTGATGAAATGGTTGCCGAGTGGAAGGATATGGTGATGAGTGAACTTAAGGATGCAATTATACTTCGAGCCGAGCTGTGGATGGGTTATTTGTTAAAGAAAAACTTTCTGAAGGTACTCTTAGTTGCTGTGATAGAGTATTGAAGTGTTGTAGAAGAGATTTGTGGAAAAATAAGTGGTTTGGTCGGGCTAGAAGTGAAGGGAATCGTGTATACCTATTCTGTTCTAGGAGAATACGGTTAGGGAGTTTTCTGTTTTGTGTTATTTTCTTTATGTATGTTGATGAAAATAAGAAAGAAACCATTCTACATGATAGAACATCCATTAGATTGAATTAGATACCTAGATATAACCATATGAATGTAAAAACATAGAGATAGAAGTGAATTTAGTAAAACCAGTAAACTGTTTTTGTAAGAAACGGTTTGACCTTTACTGATTATATGAATTTTCTGTAATTACCTAGTTAGAATTGGACTTCGAATCCTTAATGAAAGTTGTAGAACACATCTTTAGGAATAACGTGTTAAAATTTGAGATTTAATGGATAATGATTTTCTTTGTAGCTATAAAATCTGGACGTCGGTACAGGGTACTAGTAAAGATTATGGCGATTGTTACTCTTAATGCAGTGAGAATTCTTCATGGAAAATGTCAATCTATGTCTTTAATATAACATACTAAAATTTGGTAGTATTTCGACAAGAATTGATATGCCTTCTGTGTCCGAAACCGAAACTGTTCATTTAGCTAGTAAACTGTCTGGACCCGAGAACATATACTAGATGTTGTGTCTTTTATAATAGGCTTGTGTGTCAGTCTAGTAACCTCATAATAGATATTAGTTGTGTAAGAGTAAGTCTCACATCTTATTTGAGATATAAGTGCATATAGTGTCATGCGTGTGCAATGAGTGCGGTGCATAGTGGTTGATTATGGGGTAAATATTTGTTCGGCATGGTGTGGGACATGTCGTAATGGATTTTATCTTCTAATTTGGACATGCACGTGTGCTAGGTTCATGAGAGTTAGATGTATAGTTAGATACTTTGGAGTCTTTTCTTTTGCATACGATAAATGCATTAATCAAAGGTGTGGTGATGTGAAACGTGTGCTTAAGAGAGTGAATGAACCCATCGGTATGGAGATACCGGTGATGCCCCTCGGAAGTTGGGATGCCCATGCTGTGGCACCCCATGAACGGCCCTCGAACCGTTAGGGTCGCCACAGTTCGCTTACCTTTCACTTGACCTGATAATATAATACTCTGATACCAAGGAATTTCATTATAATTCATAAATCCTGGGGGTTTACATCTTTTAGATCAGTCCCTGTGCAATTTATATGCGGAAGCGTATCCAAGAACTCCCTTCCCTATATTCAGAAAACGATGCACACCAACTAAGGGTGCGTTTGGCTGGGGCTTTGGAAAGGGCTTTGGGCGTGGAAAGCCCCTTGGGCCAAATAATAGGTGTTTGGGAGCCAGCTTCTCAAGGCTCTTAGACTGAAAGCCAACCCTTGCAAGGCTGAAAGCCCAAGGCAGCCTTGGGCTTCTCAGCATCCTGAGAATGCTGGGGGCGAGAGAGAGAGGGCGACGGGCAAGAGAGGCTGTTCTCTTCTTCTTCGTCAGGGAGGCCGGCGAGGTAGGCGACGGGCAAGAGAGGCCGGCGTGGTCGTGGCACCCCGGCGACCGTCGCCGACCAGTCGCGTGACTCGAATCTGGGTCGTGGCGAGGTGGCGGAGATCGCTTGTTGCGGAGGTGGCGGAGGTCGCTTGTCGCAGAGGTGGCGGAGGTCGCGCGGAGGTGGCGGAGGTCGCTGGTCGCGGAGGTGGTGGAGGTCGCGCACTTGGGTCGCGGAGGTGGCGGAGGTCGCGGAGGTCGCCTGGGTCACGGCGCGCGACCTCCGCCACCTCGCCGCGACCCAGATCTGGGTCGCGACGCCTCCGGCGACCCAGATCTGGTTCGCGGAGGTCGCCTGGGTCGCGCGCCGCGACCTCCTCCACCTCGCCGCGACCCGGATCGGGTCACGACGCCTCCGGCGACCCGGATCTGGTTCGCGGAGGTCGCCGGGTCGCGCGCGCCGCGACCTCCTCCACCTCGCCGCGACCCGGATCCGGGTCGCGATGCCTCCGGCGACCCGAGATCTGGTTCGCGGAGGTCGCCCGGTCGCGCGCCGCGACCTCCTCCACCTCACCGCCATCGCCTAGGTTGCGGCGGTCACAGAGGCCGCCAGGGTTGCGGCAAGTTGTCGCCGCAACCTCCGACGACCCACGACCTTGCCGCAACCCAGATCTGGGTCGTGGAGGTCGCCTGGGTCGCGGCGCCCGACCTCCTCCACCTTGCTGCGACCTCCGGCGACCCACGACCTCGTCGCGAAGGTGGCCGGAGCTCGCCTGGGTCACGGCGCGCTACCTCCTCCACTTCGCCGAACCGCCTGCTCCTCGCCGACGGCTACTGTTTTGGCCGGCCAACTTTTTTTTTTTTTGAATAACAAATGACTTTGCAAATATAATTTTCCCAAACACCATTTTACTCAAAGTACTTCACAAAGGACTTTCAAAGTATAATTTACCAAACACAGTTTGTATTTTGGAAAACACCTTTAACTCAAAGGTATTTGCATTTTCCTAAGGACTTTTCCCAAAAGTGGTTCCCAAACACACCCTAAACACATTTATAGGTAAAAGCCGAACACTTTTATTTACTTAACTTGATGGACATCATTAGTTGATAAATCAAAATGCCAAGGTTTTCTATACTCGGCTATATTTCAAAAGATGACTGACATTTTTTCTAACAGTCGTATACTTAAAGTCCATCGATCAGTGTCGGCGTCCAAAAGTTCCTTCCTTTGTTGTCCTCCTCCTCGCGGCCATATCCAACCACTCGGTCCATCTGCTGGTGGCGGTGGCGACAGAGGTATCTTGTCTAGTCTGACATGTTAGTCCCCAAACGGGGTGAGTACAACCACTCAGCAATAAAAGATTCATCAAGCTATATCAAGCAGTACCATCAATAACTAGACTCATGCAGGATAGACAAGATCAGGTAGTCAAGGGATCATTATACATCAAAATCATGAAATTCTTTAATGCAATGGCAAATGCAATTTCAAAAGATTCAGATGCATCATGTCCAGATTACACAAGTCCCAATCATAGGGACAAACTGTAATGACACGTCCCATTCCATGCTATACAATTTAGTCCCATAACCAGACCACACTCACACTTAATATAATCGTTCATTTTATCATTCAAAAGGTTTCATCCCCCAGAGGACCAATGTTTGCATCATTACGAGATTTCGCACCCAACCTGGCGTCGCGGAAGCCTCCGGGCATGTATTCAAAATACAACCGGGCATCCAAAGGGCATCAACTCATTCGAACCTTTGGGCATCTCGCACCTCACCTGGGATTACGAGGAATCACTGGGGACCATAGACATGGTTACCCCTAACCTTCGGGCATGCATCATAATACAACCCCTCACCCTCCGGGCATGTATCATAATACAACCGGGCATCTCGACACTCCCGGGGAAAAACCTCTGGGCATGTATTCATAATACAACCAGGCATCCAAAGGGCATCGACTCATTCGAACCTCTGGGCATCCCGACTCCCGAGGCATCGTTGACCCGAGGGTCCAACGGTAACAATTAACATCTTAATTTCCAAAAAGCACTTTTCAATGCAATGACAAAATGTCTCTTGTCTCATCACATCTCAATATTGCATGATATGCCAATGCCATTATCATCATGTCACATAACAACCCAAGATGCATTCACTTTTGAAATTAGTCGAGCAAAGTCGGAGTAAAACAGCTTAAAAAACCAAAATGTGCAGCTTTAATGAAAATTTTGAAATAACCCCTAAACGAACTCAGAAAAATTCTGAGATTTGGATATGTTGTAAACAAGACCTAAAGGAAAATGTTTCATGAAGAACACTAAGTCAGATTGATTGTATATCAAGAGAAATAATTTCGATATTCCTTACTAACACCCTGTAATAATTTCCAGACTTAACATTTACAAGAAAAATCATTTCACCAACCAAAACTTGTCCATTTATTCTCAAATTTTGATATATTATTCCTAAGGATATGTTATACAACTTTCATTAAGGATTCAAAGTTCAACTCTATCTAGATAAATACAGAAAATTCGTGGAATCATCAAAAGTCAGGCTGTTTTTCTACGGAACAGTTTTTCTGTTTTAAAATGAATTGCTTCTATCTACACGTTCTTGTATTCATATAGCTATAACTATGAGTTAAACTCAATCTAATGGATGTTATCTTAAGTAAAATGATTCTATTCCTCATCTTCATCTCTAGAAATTAAAGCGACACAATATAAATGACTTTCTATCCATGTTCCTCTAAGACAAAAAACATCTAATGATTTTCTCTTCATTTCCAGCTCAATCAAACCGTTTGTTTTACTACAAATTCATCATGTAGCATCTCAACACACTTACACAGCATCTAGGAGTAGTCATAGTACATTTTCACTCACCTAGAATCCTTCACAACTCGGTACAAAGCACATACTCACATCTCGGCTCATGTAACTCAACATGCACCACCTTTTCTTCACTCGGCACACACCATTACACCTCACTCAACAATCACAGCTCACTCACAATTAGATTTCGAGACATGCAAGCCTCAAATGCAACATGCAATGAATTATAGCCTCAATCTAGAACTTATCTAGCTCAATCCAACACAAAACAGCAACTTCACATTCAATCCTCCACAGATTGGCATTCAGTTTTCATCTCAACCCTTCCTCAAGTCTATTGCACTACACTAGACAGCAACAACACTACATTGCATAGATTGATAAACTTCTACTTGCCTCTAATTCCTTAGCTTGACAGCAAGCAAAACTGAAAGATCGGGCTTGGCTCAACGGCGACGAAGACCGGCGGCAACGACGGTGGTAGCTCGAGCATGGGCACGGGCGGTCTCTTCTTCCTCACACCGTGCACTCACTCATTGCTCGCATCTCTCTCTCTCACTTGCTCGCTCGCTCGTTCGGTCTCTCTCTCTCTCTCTCTCTTCTCAACATTCTATTCGGTTCACTCTCTTTCTTCACCATCAAAATCGAGCTAATAATTCCCTCAAAATTAATTAGTCTAATGATGATATTTGCATGTAGGGGTTTCGGTGGATGCAGTAGAAATGGACGGGTGGAGGAGCGTGGCAATTTTCTTTGGCCACTTGTAGACACGAACGAAGCAGCTGTTCCAATCTCCTCCTTCACTGGCCACCGAAATGGAGAGCAACGTGGCTGTTGCTGGGTGCCCCTCGGTCAACCACCCACCTTGGTTGACTCCTCAACGTTTGTATGGGCTGCATAGGCATGGGCTGTGGGCTCTTCATTCCAACATGATTATGGGCTGTAAAGGTGGGCCATATACGTGAGATCCATGTTACTGCATGGGTCAACAATCTTGTTTTGTTGACTGGTTGAACAACAAAGAAAGGCGCAGCTGCAAGTCTTGTACGTGCATGGGATATTTAGGTTGGTATGGTCTTCATGCGTAAGAAGAAACAGCTAGCTCAAGGCGACCGATTTTTGGTGCTCTTTCACCAACATATTCGGGACAGCGTGTTAGGATTTCGAGCATGATCGAGAATCAGCGTGAAAATAGGGGAGTCCTCGACGATTTCTGTTATCAACTTCCACGTACACAGAGGTCAAAAACAACTGGCATGAAAGGCTCATTTAGCAAGGTGCAAATGCGGGTGAGGTTGGTCTTGCAAGTGGCCTTACCTAAAGGAATTTTTGACGAGACTATAAGTTATACGAAAATCGGATCGTCTAGTCTCGGCAAAGATGTGACTATGAGGGTATATCCTAAGATCATCACGTAACTTGACAATTCGGTCTGATGATAACGATAATGAAATTGCGTTCGCAAATGGTGTCAATGACACAGTCCAACAGCAAATTCGCCGATCTGTGATGAGCCGTTACTTATTCTAGGTCTGACGAAAACCCGGATGCCACACATGCTGTGTGGTCTTGGATGCCTCGGTAGAGAGATACCGAGATGCCTCAAAGTGAGATGCCCTTGTGTGTGATCAAGGATGCCTTAGTTGTATGATACTGAGATGCCTCGGAGTGAGATGCCCCATGCTGAGTGGTCTTGAAAGGACCTCGAATGAGTGATGCCGAGATGCCTCGGAGTGAGATGCCCATAATAGAAATATTGTGGAAGTCCGGATAAGGTAACTTTCGGAAGTGACTCGATCAGGCCGGTAGAGTTCCGGTTGGTAACTGATCGAGGGTGGATCATATGCACACTAAATGTGACATCCCAATTTTTCTTGATTTTTATTTTCAGTCAATTGAGTCGGGCAATTCATTTGTGCATGTAGTCGTCTCTCTGAGCTGGCCACTCACGAGAGAACTAGTCTATTGGGCGAAGCAATTAAGGAATTTTGACGTGTCAGGCTTGGTGACTGATCACCCTCGAGTCGGATGCAAGAAAATTTCCCTAAAAGCTACTCAGTGGATTAGGCGCGCTGAAATCACACCAGATTGAATTTAACCGTGAAAATTGAGATTGAATTTAGAAATTGAAGGTCCAGTTATGTCACGAATCTTATTAGGATCTTGGATTAATTTTGTGAACTTTAATTGGACTCAATTAAAAGAGAATTGAATGAGAATTGAAGAAATTGGAAGTACAAGAATTTGGACCCCGGGCGGAAATTGAAGTGCAACCATTGGATGATGTTGTGGGAGGTTAAGTTAGTGGAGTATGACATCACTTGGTGATGTCATGGTGTGGGGGCAAGGATGGCTAGGATGTTGACAAGTGGAGGGTGAGGGCTTGCTCTTGGAAAGTGGAGATTTCCCTTCAACCAATCAACATCATCTTCTTCAATTTGAACAAGGGAGAGAAGGAAGAGGAGGAGACAGAGAGGAATTCGGCCAGCCCCCCCAGCCATGCCGCGTCGTCCGCCATTCGCCAGCCGTCGTCGTCGCTGCGCCACGCCGCACCGCCGTAATCGCTGTCGCGTCGTCCCACGATCGCTGCCGTGTGCCTTGCCTCGCCATTCGCCTCCCCAGCCGTCGACGTCGCCTCACTTGCCCAGCTCGTGCCGCACCGTCGCCGTCGTCCTCCGTCGCCGTCGCCGAAGCCGCTGCCTCGCCAAGCGCCGTTCGCCGTCCCTTCCCCGCCGTCCCCCATGTCCAAACCCATCGCCGAGCAGCCTCCATCCAGCCTGGTTCAGCAGCAACTTCTTGTGGGTATCTCAACCCCTTCTAGGCTCGCTTTTGCCGTCTTCCCGGCTCCAGAAGCTAGGCTCGCCTTTGGAAAAGTTGATCCCAACGTCGCCCTCGTCGTTTTGGTCTAAGTGGCGAGTTAATCAAGTGAGTTTACCTCACTAAACCTTAATTAGAGTGTTAATGATGCCCTAAGTATGTTTAGTTTAATTTAAGTGAGCTTAGGCGGATAGATTAGCATATTTAATTATGTGTTGGATTAAGGGATTTGTTTAAGTTAAATTGTGATTAATTAAGGTTAAAAAGGAGTTATTTAATGTTAAACCTTGATGGGACTTAATGGGTTTTTAATTTTTAATTATTTAATTGCTTCGAAATTCTGGGGATTAAATATTATATTATATTCCAAAATTAATTAAATATTAATTTTTTAAAAAAAGGAAAAATTAATTTTGACCCCAATTTTTCAAAATTTCGTGCCAATCGCCGCCGTGTATTTAGAATTTAAATTTGATGATTGGTTGTGATTGGTTATGGCAAATTGAGTGTGATTGCGATAAATAGGAATTCTTTATAAAATCCAAAGTGTTGAAATTGATGGGAGTTTGGCTGTGATTGACCACCTATTAGAGGTTGTGCCCAATGGGGCCATGATTGACCACCTATTAGAGGTTATGCCCAATGGGGCCGTGATGGACCACCTATGTGAGGTCGTGCCCAATAGGACCGTGATTGACCACCTATTAAAGGTTGTGCCCATTGGGCCGAGATCTACCACATAATTAAAGGTTGTGCCGAGTGGGGCCGTGATTGCAATTATTGTTAAACCTATCTTTAGGGTCGAGATTGGAAACAGTGATTGATTTGCTAGAATGACATGTAATCGGCCAAGCCGATTGATCGCTGAGACGATCCAAGTAGTTGAATTGTTCCGATGATGTAATTATGCCACAGTTATTTAATTATCATAATTGCACGTGATTGAATGGTATGAACCGTGTTAACCTGTAGATGAAGGCTAATGCGAGGTTGTGACATCCCGATTTTTCTTGAGTTTATTTTCAGTCAATTGAGTCGGGTAATTCGTCTGTGCATGTAGTCGTCTCTCTGAGTCGGCCACTCACGAGAGAACTGGTCTATTGGGTGAAGCAATTAAGAGATTTTGATGCGTCAGGCTTGGGGACTGATCACCCTCGGGTCGGATGCAAGGAAATTTCTCTGAAAGCTACTCAGTGGATCGGGCGCGCTGAAATAGCACCAGATTGAATTTAACCGCGAAAATTGAATTTGAATTTAAAAATTGGAGACCTGGTTATGTCACAAGTCTTAATAGGATCTTGGATTAATTTTATGGACTTTAATTGGACTCAATTAGAAGAGAATTGAATGAGAAATTGAAGAAATTGAGCGCACAAGATTTTGGACCCCGGCGGAAATTGAAGTGCAACCATTGAATTAAGTTGTGGGGGGATGAGATAGTGGAAGATGATGTCATGAGGATGATGTCATGGTGAGGTAGCCAAATTGAAGGAGATGATGACAAGTGGAGGGAGGAGATTGAATCTTGAAAAGTGGCCATCAAATCCATCTTCAACCTTGGGACAAGGAGAGAGAAGGAGGAAGAGGGAGGAAAAACCAGGAGTTGCTGCCCGTCCACCCCCAGCTTGTTGCACCAGCCATCGTCGCGCCACGCTGTCGCCACCGCACCGTCCGCCCGTTTACCGTCGCCAGTCAGCCGCCCGTCGCACCAGCCGTCGTCGTGCCAGCCATCGTCGCACCGCACAGCCTCGCCATCACCAACCAGCCTCACCGTCCTTAGCCCACGCCATCCGTTCACCCGCCTAGTCGCCGAGCCGAGCCACCTCCTCCCCCGCCGTTCCGCCGCTGTGAGCCCTCTCCGTCACACCTCCTCCGGCCAAGCTCAGCAGCTCAAAGTTTGTGGGTTTCCAGCCATTTCAAGGCACGTTTTAGCCTCCTTCCCGGCCCCGGAAGCTAGGCCCGCCTTTGGAAAAGTCGGTCCCGGCGTCGCCCTCGTCGTTTTGGTCTAAGCGGCGTTTAAATCAAGTGAGTTTACCTCACTAAATCTTGATTAGAGTGTTAATGATGCCCTAAGTATGTTTAATTTGAATTAAGCATGTTTAGGTGGTTAGTTAAGTATGTTTATTTATATTTTAGATTAGGTGATTTCTTTAGTGCAAATGGTGTTTAATTAAGGCTAAGAAAAGGTTTATTTAATGTTAAACCTTGATGGGATATAATAAGAATTTAATTTTGAATTATTTAATTGCTTCGAATTTCTGGAAATTAAAACAATATATTATAATCCGAAATTAATAAAATATTATTAAAAAAACTGAAAAATTTATTTTTAACCCCGGTTGCTCGAATTTCGTGCTGATCGCTGCTGTACTTTTAGAATTTAAATTTGATGATTGGTTGTGACGAATTGAGTGTGATTGCGATAATTAGGGGTTCTTTATAAAATCCCAAGTGTTGAAATTGATGGGAATTTGGGCGTGATGAACCACTTATTAGAGGTCGTGCCCAATAGGGCCATGAAGAACCACCTAATGAAAGGTCATGCCGAGTGGGGCCGTGATTGCCACTGATTGTTATACCTACCTTTAGGGTCGTGTTTGGGAGCATTGATGGATTTGCTAAAATGACATGTAATCGGCTGAGCCGATTGATTGCTGAGACAATCCAAGTGGTTGATTTGCTTGATGGTGTGATTGTGCCTCAGTTAATTAATCGTCATGATTGCACGTGATTGAATGATATGAACTATACTAACCTGCAGGCGCGGACTATTGCAAGGTAAGTCTGCTGGATGTCGTGGCTAGGTCACTCTAGGGTATATTTACTTTTTAATTGGGGTTTAGGGAGGGTGAACTTGTTGAGACAATGTCTCACCCCGTTGTGGGAAAATATTACAGGACCATAGATGGCGGTACCCGAGGAGAGGAGTGGCTTGCCGGTGCAGTTTATCGAGGAGACGCAGAGTACCCCTGACCCCGAGAGCCCTTGGATCTATTATCTGGTTAAGTCCATTGTTTGGGTACAAGTGTCCGTGGACGCCAGAGTTCCGTATAATTTTAGGGCTTGGTATCGTTCTGGAGCCGATGGTGTTAGAGTTGGCCCTCTGGATAGCGTGGACATTCCGCAAGTTGTGACGGACGCTATTTTGGGAGAAGGCGTGGCGGACCTTCCAGACGGTGGAGTGATCAACGCTTCACCTCCGGTGTCATGGGTGGCAGAGCCTGAGGATGAGGGATTGACGAACGAGTCCGACTAGTAGTTATAGGACCATTCCTTCTTTTGGTGGACCGATCCCTAATGTGCAGTCTAACCCCCTTTTTGATGCACATAGACTCTGACCCATTTTGGTTGTATGTAAACTCTGGTTGATGTTATGAAAGTATGTTGGTTTGTATTGATTTGATTTTCTTCCTGCTGTCCTTTCCCATATTTTAATTGTCATGGGTTTTTTAATACGTTCCGCATGCGCTTAATAAATCCAATTAGGTCAGCGACACTACTTGGGAATGTCGCATTTGCATGACCATGGTGGGTTGTTCACATGTCTCGGGGTTCGGAGCGTGACAGAGGTAAGTCTTCTTGATGTCGTGGCTAGACCACCCTGGGGTGTATTTACTTTCTAATAGGGGTTTAGGAGGGGTGAACTTACTGAGACAATGTCTCACCCCGTTGTGGGAAAAATATTACAGGACCGTAGATGGCGGTACCCGAAGAGAGGAGTGGCCTGCCGGTGGAGTATCACGAGATGACGCAGAGTGCTCCTGACCCTGCGAGTCCTTGGGTCTATTAGCTGGTTAGGTCCACTATCTGGGTCCAGGTGATTGTGGATGCTAGAGTTCCTTTCTTGTTTAAAGCTTGGTTTCGCCATCGGGCCGATGGCATTAGGGTTGGCCCATTGAATAGCATGGACATTCCGCTGGCGGTGATGGACGCCATTTTGGGAGAAGGCATGGCGGATCTTCCTAACGGTAGAGTGGTCAACGCTTCACCTCTGGTCTCATGAGTGGCAGAGCCTGAGGATGAGGGATCGACAGACGAGTCCGAGTAGTAGTTATAGGACTGTTCCTTCTTTTTGGTTTACCGATCCCCAGTGTGCAGACTAACCCCTTTTTGATGCACATAGTCCCTGACCCATTTTGGTTGTATGTAAACCTTGGTTGATTATATGAAAGTATGTTGGTTTTTATTGAATTGATTTTCTTCCTCCTATCCTATCCCGTATTTAAATTGTCAGGGGTTTCTTATTTCGCTCCGCATGTGCATAATAAAATAAATTGGGTCGGCGACACTACCTGGGAATGTCGCATTTACATGACCATGGTGGGTTGTTCATGTGTCTCGGACTTGGGGCGTGACAACCCCGATTAAGTGGTATCAGAGCATGGTCTGTGTATGGAGTGATAAGGGCGATGAGTCATGGGATAGTTAGTAGCAAGGACTTTTCTTATCCTAATGCATGCGATTGTTAGTTGTTTGTTAACTTGGTTGTGAGGTTACTCAAATTCTAATGTGGTATTGGAATTCGCCAATAGGCGTCTGTATTGAGCCTGTAGCATGAGTGACCGAGTGCCGAGGGTTGCTAGGAAGAGACCAGCAGGCCCCGTGTTTCGGGGTGGGTCTTTGTTGAGGGCCGGTGCCCGTGGTGCCCTAGGAGGAGCGCAGGCCGGGACCAGTGCCAGTGATGCAGCTTTACCTCCAGACAGTGCAACAGCCCCTGAGGATCCGAGGTTTATTGGAATCATGCATATGCTTGAGGCGATGAGAGACAGGATGGATCAGCAAGCCGCCGCTATCGCCACCACAGTGAACACCGCCAATGCCACCAATGCCATTGCTACTGCCGCTGCAGCTGCCGCCACACCAGTTGCCGAACTAGAAGAGGATCTCGAGGAAATCCCACCTAGGGATGTGGCCGCTAGGAGGACTAGACAGAAGTTGGTACAGTATTTTCTGAGAATGAATCCGCCAACGTTCACAGGAGCAGGAGATCTCGAAGCTGCAGCATTATGGATCTTGGAGTTAGAGAATGCCTTGGAGTTGCTGTTGTGCACTGAAGCAGAAAAAGTCGTTCTGGCAGCTTATCAGTTGAGGGGGACCGCAGCTACTTGGTGGAAGACTAACAAGAGGATAGTGTTCCCTGAAGGTGTAGTTCCGGAGTGGAATGCCTTTCTTGAAGCCTTCAATGAAAAGTACTTTTTTGACTGTGCCAGAGAGGTGAAGAAGGCGGAGTTTCAGCACCTTCGTCAAGGTACGATGTCAGTTGATCAGTATGAAGCGAAGTTCGCCGAACTGTTGCAGTATGCCCTTGAGTTGGCCCAGCGACCGACAGACCTATCTCGAAGGTTTAGAAATGGGTTCTGACTGGAGTTAAGGAGCTTGTTGGTACCTCTAGATCTGAAGGAGTACAAAGACCTCTACAAGCGGGCCCAGCTGATTGAGAAAGACCAGAATGAGAGAGTTTCCACATCTGGGTTGCGGTTTAATTTGAACAGGGATGATAATCGGTTTGGGAAGAGGCCAATGCCTGGAGGAAGGTACCCTGTTCCACCCAACAGGAAGGGTGGAGTGGGGAAGTCGTCATCGAGCTTCAATGGAGCATGTCGTGCATGTGGGAGGCGACATGGCTCAGCTCCGTGCCCTCTTAGGATGGGTGCCTGCTATGAGTGTGGCCAGCAGGGCCACATTGCTAGGGCTTGCCCCAGGAGACAGATGAGACAGCCTCAGTTGCCACTGCCGCCACCGCTGGGTCAGAGCAAAGGATTCGCACCGCAGATCATGCCGCCGGGTGGATTGAACCGACCTCTAGCTCAGGAAAGGACTTATGCGCTCACAAGAGGACAGGCGGAGGATGCGCCTAATGTGGTCACAGGAATGGTCTTGCTGAGCGACCAACCTGCTTATGCTTTGTTTGATCTTGGAGCTTCGCATTCATTTATAGCTAAAATATTTATTAAGTTGGTAGAATTAATTCCTGAGTTGTTGGAGTCCGTAATTAGCATATCTACTCCGTTGAAAGATAAGGTGTTAGCCACAGTAGGTTGCCTTGGTTGTAAGTTAGTGATTGGTGAGCGAGAAAGGAGGATAGACTTGATAGTCCTAGCCATGTATGATTTTGATGTGATAATTGGCATGGACTGGCTCACCAAGCAACGAGCTAAGATGGACTGTTATCGCAAGGCGATTCAGTTTAACCCTTTAGAGGGTGAGAGTTTCGAATTTATTGGGAGTCGAGGAGGACCCTCGGTTTCCTTAATCTCATCGCTCGAGGCAACTCGCTTGCTAGGCAAGGGTTGCCAAGGTTACTTGGCGACTGTCGTGGACACGACAATAAAGGAGTCGAAGATAGAAGACATTCCAGTGGTGGAAGAGTTTCTAGATGTGTTCCCGAAAGAATTGCCAGGTTTGCCGTCAGAAAGAGAGATAGAGTTCGTAATTGAGTTAGCCCCCGGGACCGAGCCTATCTCCAAAGCTCCTTACCGGATGGCCTTGTCAGAACTTAAGGAGCTAAAGGTGCAAATGCAAGAGTTGCTGGATAAAGGATTTATACGTCCGAGTGCATCACCTTGGGCAGCACCGGTGTTGTTTGTAAAGAAGAAGGATGGTTCATTACGCTTGTACATCGACTACAAACAGCTCAACTAGGTGACAATTAAGAACAAGTATCCGTTGCCAAGGATTGATGATTTGTTTGATCAGCTTCAAGGAGCATCGATATTCTCTAAGATCGACTTGAGGATGGGATATCATCAGCTAAGAATCAAGAAGGAAGATATACCGAAGTTGGCGTTTCGCACTCGATACGGCCATTACGAGTTTACTGTGATGCCGTTTGGGTTGATGAACGCCCCAGCTGCTTTCATGGATCTGATGAACCGGGTATTCGGAGAGTATTTAGATCAGTTTGTAATTGTTGTCATCGACGACATCCTAGTATATTCAAGGAGTACTGAGAAGCATGAGAGACACTTAAGGATAGTGCTTCAGACTTTGAGAGACCACGAGTTGTACGCTAAGTTCAGTAAGTGCAAGTTTTGGCTAACTCGTGTGGCTTTCTTAGGTCATGTTATTTCTAGGGAAGGAATCTCAGTGGACCCAGCCAAGATTGAAGCAGTGATCAACTGGCCGAGACCGACTTCGGTGACAGAGATCAGAAGTTTTCTGGGTTTAGCAAGGTATTAGAGACGATTTGTGGAAGGGCTTTCAAGGTTGGCATCGCCGATGACGAGACTGTTCAAGAAGGAAGAGAAGTTTGTATGGATAGATAAGTGCAAGAGTAGTTTCCAAGAGCTCAAGCAGAAGCTAATTACCGCACCGGTACTCACTATTCCATCAGGTCCAGGAGGATTTGAGATCTACAATGATGCGTCGTTTAAAGAATTGGGTTGCATGTTGATGCAGCATGGTCGAGTTGTTGTGTATGCATCCCGTTAGCTGAGACCTCACGAGTTGAATTATCCAACGCATGACTTAGAGCTTGCAACGATCATCTTTGCCTTGAAGATTTGGAGGCACTACCTGTGCGGAGAAAGATTCCAGATCTTCACTGACTACCAGAGTCTTAAGTACTTATTCTCTCAGAGGGAGTTGAATATGAGACAGCGTCGATGGATGGAACTCCTAAAGGACTATGATTGTGAGATTTTGTATCATCCCGGAAAGGCAAACAAGGTCGCCGATGCATTGAGCAGGAAGTCTTCAGTTGCACAGATGGTACTCAAGGAATGGAATCTACTCGAGAGAGCACGAGATTCGGGTTTCAAGTTTGAAGTAAGCCGCCTTTCGAGCCTTATGGCCACCCTCAAAATTGAGCCGGAAATACATGTCAAAATCAGGACACTTCAGCAAATAGATTCGGATGTTCAGAAAATCGTACAAGAGGATCCAAAGAAAAGGAAAGCTGACTTTCAGATTTCTGATGATGGAACGTTAAAGTTCCAAGGACGATTGGTTGTACCTGACGATGTAGAGCTTAGAGAGGAGATTTTGTCAGAAGCGCATCGCAGCAGTTACAACATTCATCCTGGTAGTACTAAGATGTATCAGAATTTGCGTCAACACTACTGGTGGTGTGGCATGAAGGCGAACATCGCCAAGCATGTAGTCAAGTGTTTGACGTGTCAGCAGGTGAAAGCTCAGCATTGCAAGCCAAGAGGACTTCTGCAACCCCTTGAGATCCTAGAATGGAAATGGGAGCATATTATGATGGACTTTGTGACAGGACTACCGAGGAGCCAGAAAGGAAATGATTAGATATGGGTAGTGGTTGATAGATTGACGAAGTCAGCACATTTTATTGCTGTTCAAAGGGACCTCAGTTTGGATAGGCACACAGATTTGTACGTGCGTCATATAGTTCGTATGCATGGGGTGCCAGTCACGATTACTTTAGACAGGGACCCAAGATTCACCGCCGCTTTTTGGAAGAGCCTACAATCAGCGTTAGGAACGAAGCTGCGGTATAGTACGGCTTACCACCCGCAGAAAGATGGCCAATCTGAAAGGACGATTCAAATCCTCGAGGATATGCTACGAGCTTGCGTCTTGGACTTCAAGGGAAGTTGGGAGAAACAACTTCATCTCGTCGAGTTTGCCTACAATAACAGTTACCAACAGAGTATTCAGATGGCTCCTTTTGAAGCGTTGCATGGCAGAGCGTGCAGAACGCCAGTGTGTTGGGATGAGGTCGAGGAAAGAAAGATCACCGGTCTAGAGTTGGTTCAGCAGTCAGTGGAAGCAGTTGCAGTTATCAGAGATAGACTAAAGACTGCTCAGAGCCGCCAGAAAAGTTATGCCGATAAGCGTCGGAAGCCATTGGAATTCCAAGTTGGTGAGCATGTCTTTTTGAAGGTATCACCGGTGAGAGGTACTTCCCGCTTTGGCAAAAAGGGGAAATTGAGTCCGAGGTACGTAGGTCCCTTTGAGATTTTGGAAAGAATAGGGACTCTAGCGTATCGTCTTGCACTGCCGCCGAAGTTGTCACAGGTGCATGACGTCTTTCACGTGTCGATGTCGAGGAATTAGACGTGGATGACAAGGTGTCGTACGTTGAAAGCCCGATTCAGATCGTGGATCGCAAGGAACAAGTTCTGTGCACCAGGACCATCCCAGTGGTCAAAGTGGTCTAGCAACACCACGATACTGAAGGAGCAACCTGGGAGACCGAAGAATTGATAAGACAATTATACCCTTATCTTCTTGCTTAAAGATTTGTAATGGTTTAAATTTCGAGGACGAAATTTTTATAAGAGGGGAAGAGTTGTGACATCCCAATTTTTCTTGATTTTTATTTTCAGTCAATTGAGTCGGGTAATTCATCTGTGCATGTAGTCGTCTCTCTGAATTGGCCACTCACGAGAGAACTAGTCTATTGGGCGAAGTAATTAAGGGATTTTGACGCGTCAGGCTTGAGGACTGATCACACTCGGGTCGGATGCAAGAAAATTTCCCTAAAAACCACTCAGTGGATTAGGAAATCACACTAGATTGAATTTAACCGTGAAAATTGAGATTGAATTTAGAAATTGAAGGTCCAGTTATGTCACAAATCTTATTAGGATCTTGGATTAATTTTGTGGACTTTAATTGGACTCAATTAGAAGAGAATTGAAGAAATTGGACGTACAAGAATTTGGACCCCGGCGGAAATTGAAGTGCAACAATTGGATGATGTTGTGGGGGGTTAAGTTAGTGGAGTATGTCATGGTGTGGGGCAAGGATGGCTAGGATGTTGACAAGTGGAGGGTGAGAGCTTGCTCTTGGAAAGTGGAGATTTCCCTTCAACCCATCAACATCATCTTCTTCAATTTGAACAAGGGAAAGAAGGAAGAGGAAGAGAGAGAGGAATTCGGCTAGCGCCCGGTCGACCCCGGCCCGTGCCGCACCGTCCGTCGTTTGCAGCCGCCATCGTCCGCTGCGCCGCGCCGCGCCGCACCGCCGTCGTCGCCGCCATGTCGCCCCACGTCCGCCACCGTGTGCCTCGCCTCATCGTCCGCCTCCCAGCCGTCAATGCCGCCCCGCTCGCCATCGCCGAAGCCGCTGCCTCGCCAAGCGCCATCCGCCGTCCCCCACGTCCAAACCGCCGCCGAGCAGCCTCCATCTAGCCCGGTTCAACAGCAACTTCTTGTGGGTATCTCAGCCCCTTCTAGGCCCGCTTTTGCCGTCTTCCCAGCCCCGGAAGCTAGGCCCGCCTTTGGAAAAGTTGATCCCGGCGTCGCCCTCGTCGTTTTGGTCTAAGCGACGAGTTAATCAAGTGAGTTTACCTCACTAAACCTTAATTAGAGTGTTAATGATGCCCTAAGTGTGTTTATTTTAATTTAAGTGAGCTTAGGTGGATAGATTAGCATATTTAATTATGTGTTGGATTAAGGGATTTGTTTAAGTTAAATTGTGATTAATTAAGGTTAAAAAGGAGTTATTTAATGTTAAGCCTTGATGGGAGTTAATGGGTTTTTAATTTTGAACTATTTAATTGCTTCAAAATTCTGGGGATTAAAATATGATATTATATTCTAAAATTAATTAAATATTAATTTTTAAAAAAAATAAAAATTATTTTTTATCCCAATTGTTCAGAATTTTGTGCCGATCATTTCTTTGTGTATTTAGAATTTAAATTTGATGATTGGTTGTGGCAAATTGAATGTGATTGCAATAAATAGGGATTCTTTATAAAATCCAAAGTAATAAAATTGATGAGAGTTTGGCCGTGATTGACCACCTATTAGAGGTTGTGCCCAATGGGGCCGTGATTGACCACCTATTAGAGGTTGTGCCCAATAGGGCCGTGATGGACCACCTATGTGAGGTCATGCCCAATAAGGCCGTGATTGACCACCTATTAAAGGTTGTGCCCATCGGGCCGAGATCTACCACCTAATTAAAGGTCATGTCGAGTGGGGCCGTGATTGCCACCAATTGTTAAACCTACCTTTAGGGTCGAGATTGGAAGCAGTGATTGATTTGCTAGAATGACATGTAATCGGCCAAGCCGATTGATCGCTGAGACGATCCAAGTGGTTGAATTGTTCTGATGATGTGATTATGCCACAGTTATTTAATTATCATAATTGCACGTGATTGAATGATATGAACTGTGCTACCCTGCAGATGAAGGCTAATGTGAGATAAGTCTTCTTGATGTCGTGGCTAGACCACCCTGGGTTGTATTTACTTTCTACTAGGGGTTTAGAAAGGGTGAATTCGTTGAGACAATGTCTCACCCCGTTGTGGGAAAAATATTACAGGACCGTAGATAGCGGTACCCGAAGAGAGGAGTGGCCTGCCGGTGGAGTATCACGAGATGACGCAAAGTGCTCCTGACCCTGCGAGTCCTTGGGTCTATCAGCTGGTTAGGTCCACTGTCTGGATCCAGGTGACTGTGGATGCTAGAGTTCCTTTCTTGTTTAAAGCTTGGTTTCACCATGGGGCCGATGGCGTTAGGGTTGGCCCACTGGATAGCATGGACATTCTGCTGGCGGTGATGGACGCCATTTTGGGAGAAAGCGTGGCGGATCTTCCTGACGGTAGAGTGGTCAACGCTTCACCTCTGGTCTCATGGGTGGCAGAGCCTAAGGATGAGGGATCGATGAACGAGTCCGACTAGTAGTTATAGGACTGTTCCTTCTTTTTGGTGGACCGATCCCTAGTGTGTAGACTAACCCCTTTTTGATGCACATAGTCCTTGACCCATTTTGGTTGTATGTAAACCTTGGTTGATTATATAAAAGTATGTTGGTTTTTATTAAATTGATTTTCTTCCTACTGTCCTATCTCGTATTTAAATTGTCAGGGGTTTCTTATTTCGCTCCGCATGCACATAATAAAATAAATTGGGTCGGCGACACAACCTGGGAATGTCGCATTTACATGACCGTGGTGGGTTGTTCACGTGTCTCGGACTCGGGGCGTGACACTAAATATAATTCTACTTGGCGAGTGTAACGACCCGGGCCCCACCGTATAATATTGTCCGCTTTGGATGGGATTGCACGAAGCCATTTCCCTCCCTCACGGCTTTAAAACGCGATATCTAGGGACAAGGTTGCACTCGGCCATTCCTTTCCCCAAACTGATATTTTCCTCTTTGGATGGGATTGCACGAAGCCATTTCCCTCCCTCAAGGCTTTGTTTTCAACGCAGCGGAAGCGTACGTGAAACACGTCATACAGGTTAAGAGGGGCCCAAGCGATTATATACTGTCCCAAGACTTCCTCCCTAGGCGATGTGGGACAGGGACTCCTTCCTTGCGCACGTCCGAGGACTGAGGCGTGGACGCACCGCCATCCCTCCTCCCCGCGCACCGCCGCTCGGGCCGTCACACTCTCCCCTCCTTGGGAGCACAGCGCCCTCGCTGTGGCTCCACACGCGGTCGGGAGTCGGCTTTGGATGGGATTGCACGAAGCCATTTCCCTCCCTCACGGCTTTAAAACGCGTCATACAGGTTAAGAGGGGCCCAAGCCATTATATACTGGCCCAAGACTTCCTCCCTAGGCGATGTGGGACAGGGACTCCTTCCTCCCGGCTTTAACGACCCAGGCCCCACTGTATAATATTGTCCGCTTTGGATGGGATTGCACGAAACCATTTCCCTTCCTCACGGCTTTAAAACGCGTCATGCAGGTTAAGAGGGGCCCAAGCCATTATATACTGGCCCAAGACTTCCTCCCTAGGCAATGTGGGACAGGGACTCCTTCCTTGCGCACGTCCGGGGACTTGAGGCGCGGACGCACCGCCATCCCTCCTCCCCGCGTACCACCGCTCGGACCGTCACACTCTCCCCTCCTTGGGAGGACAGCGCCCTCGCTGTGGCCCCACACGCGGTCGGGAGTCGGCTCTGATACCATTTAACGACCCGGGCCCCACTATATAATATTGTCCGCTTTGGATGGGATTGCACGAAGCCATTTCCCTCCCTCACGGCTTTAAAACGCGTCATACAGGTTAAGAGGGGCCCAAGCCATTATATACTGGCCCAAGACTTCCTCCCTAGGCGATGTGGGACAGGGACTCCTTCCTTGCGCACGTCTGGGGACTTGAGGCGCGGACGCACCGCCATCCCTCCTCCTCGCGTACCGCCGCTCGGACCGTCACAGCGAGTGAGTTCATTCATTATTGTTGCATTGCATCTTGATATGAAATTGAACTTGAGAAAGGTAAGCATAGAAATGGATGCACATAAGGTGATTATATAGATGATGTGTTGGTATCCAATTGTTTATGCTTGTGACAATTCTACCTTAGCATCTTAAATTGTTTGATGATCCTCTTGTAATCTTGATGGTTGTGGATTGTTTAAGTTAGAGTTTTGTCATTCTTTACTGAGCAAGGTTTTTGCTCATACCTTATATTTTTCAGATTGATAGCATGGATTTGCTGCTAGTAACTCGATACGGGGTGGTAGCACGCCTCGATGTTTCTTTTCATGACGTGTATAATCCCGACGTTGACCTGACCTTCTCCAAATGTTAACTCGATACGGCTGTCTTATGGATGGATGATGGTAGAGCTGACTTGATATCGATGAAGTTCGTTGCATGGTTTATCAACCATGAAGGGGAAATGTTCGGCCCTTTACCCTTTGGTGCAGGAGGACCTAGAGCTGGGACGGATGGCGCCTAGACACCAATGATCGTGTAGAAGCCGGAGGATCGTCTTTTGTTTTTTTGTTAGACGCGGGCTTGTGTGGGAACTCGTGGAGTAGACACCCTCACCCTTTATCCCTGACTTTTGTTGCGCGTTACTTTTGTTATGTATATGTTGTACATAGGCGATGAACATGGAAAGAGTCCAGGTTGATAAATTTTGTAGGCCCTGATGATGGTAAGAAGAAATGAAGTTTTTCATGATCTTTGTCTATGTGCACGAATGAATTGGCTGAGGTTAATAATTGGTAGAGTGATTGCAGGATAACCTCATAATATAAACTTTAGATTTTAAATAATCCATGTTATATATGCTAACCTTCAATGGCGAACACTATATATAAATAAATGGAATTCACAAGTTTGGCAAGATTATAATAATAATTGTAAATTCCGCTTGCGCTTAGTAGGTGACGCCCTGGGACATCACAGAACCCAGAACCCGTCGCTCCAGCCTCCCCCCTCAAAATGAGAAGCAAACGGCTGAACACTGAAAGTGAACGAGATACGCTGAGAAGGCGAAGAGGGAAAACAGAGCATAGAAAAGATCAAGCGGCCAATCGGGAAAATGACACAAATACTCCATAAAGTCCAATATTGTTCCTCAACTTCTAATTTGTTTGATGTCTCTAAAATTTTGATACAATTTTAATTTAGTCACTGAACTATATGAATATATTCAATGTCATTCTTCCATTAGTTCAAGTTTTGAGACAGCATTGAATATTTTCATATGATTCAATGATTAGATTGAACAATTACCAAAATTTTAAGGACCATGTTAAACAAATTTAAAAAATTAAGAAACAATATTGTAGGTTAGACTAAAGTTCACATTGAATTCAATTCAAGAATCATTTGTGTCATTATCTCATGGATTTTTATTTAATCCTATTACCAAATTATGAGTCCTTGAGTTTTTTTTTCCCCTATGATTTTTCTGCAAATTCATGCTTGTCTTCCATCATTTCACATTAAGGTAATGTCAACTTTATGTTCTTAATAAGTTCTACATGCTTTCATCTCATGTTGATGATGTCAGTGTAGCTTCAAGAAATGCCGTCTTAAGATAGGGTATACAAAAGCAATGAAGCTGGTTCATTTTCTGTTGTAATCGTCAAGGAGGAGAAGTCTTGAGTTTAAATAGTGGAAAGAAATGCTTTATTGCATTGGTTATCTACAAACGAACCATTCTGGTGAAATCAAGTCCAAACAATGTCCTCGTCTCAAGAGGGAAAAGTGCCAAAAAAGTCCTAAACCTTTTGCTTTTGTGCCGATTTAGTCTTAAACCTTTTTTTGGTGCCGATTCAGTCCTAAACCTTTTTACGTTGTGCCAATTCAGTCCTTTCCGGCCAATTTTGGTCGGATTTTGCTGATTGGACGCCAGCCGGCTGACGTGGCCTGATCGGCACTGATATGGACAACTTTTAATAATATTTTAATATTTTAGATTTTTTATTTTTTTTTGTCTTTTTGTCTTTTTCCTCCAACCGGTTGCCGAGGTCCGGTGACCAGCCAGAGGCGACGGCTGGCGAGGGCGAGGCCGACCTCGCTGGCGAGGGTCGAGCCTCGCGCTGGGCGGCGAGGCTCGCTCTCACCGGATCTGACGAGGCAAGCCTCGCCCATGGCCGGCAAGGCTCAACCTCGCCGGATTTGGCGAAGGCGAGCCTCACCGACCACCTCGCGGGCGAGGGTCGAGCCTCGCACTAAGCGGCGAGGCTCGCCCTCGCAGATCCGGCCATGGGCGAGGCTTGCCTCGCCAGATCCGGCGAGGGCTCACCTCGCCCATGGCCGATCCGGCGAGGCTTGCCCTCGCCCGATTCGGCGAGGTCGAGCCTCACCCATGGCCGGTGAGTGTGAGGCTCGCCCATTGCCGGATATGGTGAGGTCGAGCCTCACCGGCAATGGGCGAGGTCGGCCTCGCCCTCGCCGGCCGTAGCCTATGGCCGGTCGTCGGACCTCGGCGACCGGCTAGAGGAAAAAGACAAAAAGAAAATAAAAATGAAAATTAAATTAAAATAAAAAATATTATAAAAATAAAAAATATTAAACTATTATCAAAAGTTGTCCACATCAGCGCCGATCAAGCCACGTCAACCGGCCGGCATCCAGTCAGCAAAATCCAACCAAAATTGGCCGAAAAGGATTGAATTAGCACAACGTAAAAAGGTTTAGGACTGAATCGGCACCAAAAAAAGGTTTATGACTAAATCGGCACAAAGGCAAAAAGTTTAGGACTTTTTTGGCACTTTTCCCCGACTCAAGATGCAGCGCAACTCTATTGGCCATTCCCATTGTGTTAGAAGACTTCATTTGATTTGTCACTGTGCCCCTTTCCGTGTTAACTGTAGCCGGTCCATACCTCGTGTGTAGGCACTAATCAGCTCGAAAACGATAGCTCTTCCTCGGACTCTCCCACAGGAACAGCTTATGGTGAATCCCAATCAGCATGGAAGACTTCTTGAAGCTGCGAAACTATGTCCTGATCATACGTCCCAAAGCTGACACTGGCACTAGTATAGAAATAGTCCCATATGAGGTTGCTCGTTCTGACGTGGGCTCTCACATCGCTCACAGCACACTTCCCATGGTTGACCCAGGTGTCACCGGGATACTTATTCCCAGGGCTGGTCCCATTGCTGATCCCAGCTCCAGTCGCGTAAAGCCTGGCACCATTAGTACTTGATCTCGACTTTGCCAGAACAATCGTTGTATTTCAAAGAGGAGCAGGGGACATTGGAATAGAGGAGAGATTTCAGGAAAACGTCAGTGTTGTTTATGAATTGCGCCCAATGTGCTACCAATATCTTCACTTTGGCATGCTTGGAAAAGACAACCTGAAAATTATTTGTTACCTCAGAAAACATGTTCCCAGTAACAACATATGGGAGGAACAAAGTTGGTCAAAAGAGATAAATCACAAAGAGCCTGTGTCATTAACCATTTTGTCAGCAAGCAGTTCATCACAGCAAAGGCTTTACACAATTTCCTTCAATCATTTAGAAACCAAAGTGGCATATGGTGATAGCAGGAAAATACTACTGCTTATGATAAGCTCAAAGCATTGTCATGTTTCTGTTCCAAGCAGACAACTAGAAAAACAAGAAGCCAACGACAGTGATCAAACTTCAGTATTTGTGGTGCCACTAAATGCTTCGTTAGTTCAATCTTTGAATGTTCCTGCAAGTCATAGTCCATCTCCATAAAAGAATATGGAATCTGGTAGATGCAAGACTGAAATGCTTCTAAATGTACGACATATAGACTTGCATAAGATGATTTGGATTTGCATGTACAAACAAGGGCAGCAACTGTTGAAGAAAGGAGCATACCTCTGACACAGCAGAAGAAATGGATGACCAATAAACAGTTTCTCAACATATTGTGATTGACCAAGCCAGTCCATCGTGCTGATCCTAACGGTGCCTCCACTTCCAACTGATTTTATTGTGTCAACCCACGCCTGGAACTTGCCAAATGACAGCTGCAATGACAGTATATTGTCTGTTAAAGATAAAAGCTTAAAATATAAAACTGAGTGGATCCTCCAAAAGGACCAGTAGAGCAATCGCAATGTGATTCAATCACAACTTAAAAGTTGAGCAACCTCACTAATCACAAAGGAATCCATACTGAAAAAGTTTACTTGCTAAGATATCGGATAGAAGATAATAGACAAATAAACTGGGTCAATTAGCCAAATTTTAATTCAACACAGAAACCGGCACTCTGATATTGCAAATCAACAAACTTCAATTCATTTTAAAATGCAACCATTCATTCTTTATCTTTTGATTCAACAAACAATTATAGGATGACACAAGTCTAACCTGTAACGGCTAATATTTTGATGATGTCCATATGCATTTCTTAGTTTCTATATTAAGACGAAATTAAAAAATGTCAAATAGATAGGTTTTGGACAACTTACCTCAGGTAGAGCAGAAGAAAGATAGCTAAGTTGAGATAGTGAAGATGTATATTACGTCCAGGAGTATCTAATGGAAGACGAAAAATGTGAGGATGTGACAAGACTGGATAGCCTGCTACATTAGGAACCTCCACAGATCAAGGAAGAGGCAACCTGCCATGACATATTTGCTGATAACAATGCGTGGACTTGAAAAATGTTAACATCAACCTTCACCAAACCATTATGATGGCAAGTGAACTGAAAGCAAATCAAGCGCAAAACCATTCAATGGAGCACCAAACTGATCGAATGGTCACAACATCACATCACTGGCTAATATCAAACCAAAAACAAGCTGCTACTTTTAAATTTGAGAATAGCTTTTTGACAGAAGCCTGCAACCAATTCTAAGCATCGGAGTTGCCAAACTAGAGTAAGCCATGTCTGTCCAGTTATAGACAGGCATCCACCTAGAAGTCCTCAAGAGAGCAAATCTTGTCTTTGTCTCTTATTTTAGAAACTCCTCTCTTCTTTTAAAGGCTATGTACCATGCACTGGAGAATTTCTGCTTACTCATCAGTCCCATAGAACAGCATTTCCAAAATAAGCAATTTGAAAATAATATCCAATCCCTTACTTTCAATCCGGTATCTCTACTCTTCTTCTTTTAAAAGCTATTTACAATACATAAGAACTGTTCTGCTTTCTCTTTGCTCACATCATTCAATCATCTGGGAGAAAACAAAATGAAAAATAAGTAGCAAACGCCAGGAAAATGTTTTTAAGATGCATTTGGCAAGCATTTATAGCTGATCCAATCTAGTGGGATAAGACTTGGTTTCTTGTTATTGTCATAACCATTTGGAAAGAACTCTGACAAAGATGAAAATGAAAAATCCGTTAAAATCTCTAAGCTGCAGCACCAAAAACAATCTAACAAACAACAGAATCACTTGTCTATCAGTATAACGTCAGGAGTTTCAAACGTGAGCCTATAATTACTCTGATGGTTGAAAGACCAAAAAAAGAATATTCCTTGACTAAAAGTGAAACAACAGAAAATCCCATGGAGGAGAGACATGCTTTATGAAATGACAATGAACTTTTCTATCACCCAAAGAAACAAAGAAAATGAACAATACAACCAAATGCCTGGGGGAAAAAATAAGAAGGGCATGACGATTCACAAAATCTCAAATTATGCAGGCAAAAGAGGCACAAGAAAAAGTGCAATATGGATGTTCTTGTCATACTTGCATTGCTCTTCAGATTCAAGTAAATGTGACCAACAGGGAATTTTTATGGTGATCTGTCATTGTTGATCCGAGACATTCTTTGTGTAAGCTCAAGCATTGAGAGAGGAAAGTTTCCACAGGTGGTCGTTGTAGGATTGAAACCTTCTTTGCTATTTTGGGACAATTAACAAGGTATATTCCAAGTTCCTTCACCTGTAAAGATTTTATCATTATAATTCTTCTATATGGCTCGAATGCACAAACAAATTTATATAGGTTGAAGAGATGAAAAATAAGTGATATGTCTTATAATGGTGTATTTGTGGCAAAATCTTCTACAGTCTTACTTGCCAACAAGAATGGGACGCTTATAGCTGAGAACACACACCTTCTTTTGTTCAATCAAAATTTATTTAGTCCAGTCGTATCGATAACAGCACCAATAATCAATGGAGAAAATGCTATACTATATTTCTGAGAAAGGGACTTCTTAGGTGAAGCGAGTATCAGAGAAAGGGACTTCCAATCATTATTCCACACTTTCGCATTAACTATGCCTGAGCCCCACCATTTGGCAAATAACAGAGTAAGAGACTTGACGTTTGTCCTTCCTGAAGCAAGGTCATTTGGTTTTTCGTGAGTGCTGTAAAAGCCTGGTGAAGTTTAATATCTTTCAGAGGAGGGCTTATGTTCGCAAGAAGTAAATAAGAAAATCTGTAATAGACACAGTATATATGACAGCAGAAGCCCCAAAGAAGATGAGTCCGGGCTTATGCAGAATAGACGTTTTGCTCTACTTCCTACATAACTTAATATCGGGCGTCAAGCTTCTCTAAAAGTAATGATTTACTCACTTCTTTGGTAATTAGTACTGGCACTACAGTCGCTCAATATCTTCATCCATCGGATTAATATCCTTCCTGAGGCTTCCTTGGGGCTTTTGGAGGAGCAGGGTTCTCCAGTGAAGGAACTTTTACTATCTCGAAGTCAAATGTAAATGCAGCACTTAGAATTTGGGCAATTCTCCAAGATAGACCGTTTTCGGGTTTACTCAGGAGAACACATTAAGCAAATTACCTGGCACGTGCTTCGGAAACTTGAAATAAGAAAGACATTTGACACATTAACAGAAAGTTTGGTTAAATATCACGAGAGACAAAACTATGCAAGCTACCAGATATAAAAATCAAGGTAGCCTCGATCGCCCATTTTGTGAAATATCCAAACACGGAGCTCCAATTGCTACCAAAGCAGCTGTACACCAACAAATCAGCATATGCAAAGAGTATGAGCAAGCACTATCCGCAATGACCTGATAGTGACATTCCGATCAGCGGCATCTTCGATGGCTTTGTAAACCCCGCGATCCAAATCGGCCCCGAATCGGAACATATCAGACTGGGAGTAACCATAATCGCCGGAGCGAGGATCATCGGGACGGGCATTCAGCTGCCAATACTGCGCTATATGACGTGCAGCTTCTTCGTCGAGTTTCCCGCCAACCACCGCAACGCATCGCTAAACCATTTGTCTCCCTGCCCACCGCACACGTCCACCGCACACGCCCACGCTCGCGTGCGTTGTGCTTGAATATTCTACTCGCTTGTAGATTGGGCCCAAGAAAAGTCAGTAAGAAGCATCCAACGGCGATTAAACCAACCGCGTTTTTCAAAGTGGCGAGGGAGCTTTTTCTTTATAACTTTTAGTGAAATTTTGAATTTTCTTTTTATTTCTCAACTTTATTACATAAAATTTATTTGATTCACTAAAAAAGAATTGTTATTTGATTCACCAAAAATTTTCAATTAGTAGTGAAAAAATGAATGAATAATCATGGGAGTTGTGCACTTCATTACAACTCTCCCTAACTTAAGTCGTAAGTATGACTTATCGACAACCTGAAAAAAAAAAAAAAAAAAACTAATTTAATCAATAAAAAAATCCATCACTCAAAAATTCTTACAAACTGAATGCATTTTCATGTAATATCTTACAAAGGAATTGATTTAATTTAATTAAGTCAATCAATCAACACACGTGCCATCATCATTAGGCGGCAAGGGACCTTCGTAATATTATAATAAATCGCATCGGACTTTGCCATCTAGCCAAAAAGAAAGGATCTAATATTTTTATTGAATCTCGTTGGTTCTCTTCTGTTTTCCGTTTTTCTGTATTACTAGAAAAAGACAGGTCAAGTCAAGAGGCCCCCGTCCTTGCAAAGGCTCTTCCCCACGCGCCTCCCGCAGAAGACACCAACTGGGCCCATCCCTCCACATGGCAACTCGTGAGTGGCCGGGGACCACGCTGACGTGGAGGTCTCGGACCACCCAATATTTTCTCACTCTCCCACTGGAATAGCATATGGTGAATCCCAATCAGCATCGAAGACTTCCTGAAGCTGCAATACTATCTCCTGGTCATACGTCCCGAAGCCGACACTGGCAATAGTATAGAAATGGTCCCATATGATGTCGCACGTTCCAATGTGGGCTCTCGCATCGATAACCGCATACTTCCCATGGTTGACCCGGGTGTAACCAGGATACTTATTCCCAGTGCTGGTCCCATTGCTGATCGCAGCTCCAGTCGCGTTAAACCTGGCACTATGTAGTACTTGATCTCAACTTGGCCAAAACAATTGTTGTACTTCGAAGAGGAGCAAAGGACACTGGAATAGAGGAGGGACTTGAGGTAAACGTCGGTGTTGTTTATGAAATGTGCCCAATGTCCTACCAATATCTTGACTTTGGTATGCTTGGAAAAGAGAACCTGAAAATTATTTGTTTCCTCAGAAAATATGTTCCCAGTAACCATAAATGGGAGGAAATAAAGTTGGCCAATATAGATAAATCAAAAATAGCCTGGGTGATTAACCCATTTGGTCAGTAAACAGTTCATCACAGCAAAAGCTTCACACATTTACCTTCAATCATTTCAAAAACAAAGTGGCGTATGGTGATGGCAGGAAAATACTACTGCTTACGGTAAGCTGAAAGCATTGCCATTTTTCTATTCCAAGCACGAGTTGACTCAAAAATAAGAAGCCAATGACAGCCATCAAACTTCAGTATTTGTGGTGCCACTAAATGCTTCGTTGGTTCAATCTTTGAATGTTCATGCAAGTCAGAGTCCATCTTTATAAAAGAAAATGGAATCTGGTAGATGCAAGACTGAAATGATTCTAAATGAACATCATATTGACTTGTGTCAGATAATTTGGATTTACATTTAGAAACAAGGGCAGCGACAGTTGCAAGAAAGGAGCATACCTCTGACACAGCAGAAGAAATGGATGACCAATAAACAGTTTGCTCAGCATATTGTGATTGGCTAAGCCAATCCATTGTGCTGATCCTAACAGTGCCTCCACTTCCAACTGATTTTATTGTGTCAACCCACGCCTGTTCATCGGCCTGGTACTTGCCAAATGACAGCTGCAATGGCAGTATATTGTATGTTAAAGATGGAAGCTTGAAAGATGAAATTGAAGGGATCCTCCACAAGGATCAGCAAAGCAACCGCAATGTGATTCAATCAAAACTTAAAAGTTGAGCAGCCTCACTATTCATGAAGGAATCCACACTGAAAAGGTTTACTTGCTAAGATATCAGATAGAAGACAATAGACAACTAATATTTTGATGATGTCCGAATGCATTTCTTACTTTGAATATTAAGATAAAATGTAAAATGTTAAATAGATAAGTTTTGGGAAAAGTTACCTCTCGAGGAGCAAAATAAAGATAGCTAAGTTGAGATCGTGAAGATGTATGACTACGTTCAAGAGTATCTAATGGAAAACAAAACATGTGAGAATGTGACAGGATTGGATAGCCTGCTACATGAGGAACCTCTACAGATCGAGGAAGAGGTGACTTGCCATGACATATTTGCTCATAGCAATACCTGACTCAGGAAATTGTTAACATCAACCTTCGCCGGATCATATTGTTGGCAAGTGAACTGAAAGCAACCCAAGCGTAAAACCATTCAATTGAGCACCAAACTGATCAATTGGTCACAGCATCACATCACAGGCTAATATCAAACCAAGAATAAGCTGCTAATTTCAAATTTGAGGATCACTTTTTAACAGAAGCCCGCAACCAAGTCTAAGCATCGAAGTTGCCAAACTAGAGTCAGCCATGTCTATTTAGTTATAGACAGGCATCCAACTAGAAATCCTCAAAGGAGCAAATCTTGTCCTTATCTCTTATTTTAGAAACTCCTTTCCTCTTTTAAAGGCTATGTATCATGCACCGGAGAATCTCTGCTTACTCAGCAGTCCCACAAAACAGCATCTCCAAAATGAACAATTTGAAAATTAAATCCAATCTCTTACTTTCAATCTGGATATTTCTACTTTTCTTCTTCTAAAAGCTATTTACCATACATAAGAACTGTTTTGCTTTCTCTTTGCTCGTATCATTCGATCATCTAGGAGAAAACAAACTGAAAAAAGAAAAAAGAAAAAAAGGTAGCAAACGTCAGGAAAAAGTTTTTAAGATGCATTTGGCAAACATTTATAGCTGATTGGACCTAGTGGGATAAGGCTTGGTTTATTGTTGTTGTCATAACCATTTGGAAAGAACTCCGACAAAGGTGAAAATAAAAAATCCGCTGAAAACTCTAAGCTGCAGCACCAAAAACAATCTTAACAAACAACAGAATCACTTGTCAATGAGCATAACCTCAGAGGGTTCACACCTCGGTCTAGAGTTAATCTGACGGTTGAAAGACCAAAAAGGGATATTCCTTGACTAGAAGTGAAACAACAGAAAATCCCATGAAGCAAAGACATGCTTTATGAAGTGAAAATGAAATTTTCTATCACCCAAAGAAACAAAAAATGAACAATACAACCAAATGCCAGGGGAAAAAAAGAAGAAGAACATAACGATTCACAAAATCTCAAATTATGCAGGCAAATGAGCATAACCTCAGAGGATTTGTATCTTTGCCGGTTGTTCATGCCTTGCCTTTTGTTGTTTGTGCGTCTTCTTTGGGCGCTGTCTTCCTTTTACATCACGGCATCCTTTTCACTCATTATGATTGCTCATCTTGAGTGCAAGTTTTGGTGCCGTGATCTTTTGTACATTTGGCTTCCCCTCAGTATATTTATTACCTTTTACCAAAAAAAAAAAGAAAATGAACAATACAACCAAATGCCAGGGGAAAAAAAGAAGAAGAGCATAAAGATTCACAAAATCTCAAATTATGCAGGCAAAAGAGGCACAAGAAGAAGTGCAGTATGGACGTTTTTGTCATACTTGCATCGCTCTTCAGGTTCAAGGAAATGTGACCAACAGGGAAATTTTCTGATGATCTGCCATTGTTGATCCCAGAAATTCGTTGTAGGGTTCAATCTTCTTTGCTATTTTGGGACAATTAACAAGGTATATCCAAGTTCCTTCACCTGTAAAGATTTGATCATTATAATTCTTCTATACGGCTCGAATACACAAACTATATCGATTGAAGAGATGAAAAATAGGTGATGTGTCTTAAAATGGTGTAAATGTGGCAGAATCTTCTACAATCTTACTTGCCAACAAGAATGGGATGCTTATAGCTGAGAGCCCGCACCTTTTCTCTTGCTCAGTCAAAATATGTTTAGCCACAGTCAGATTGATATCCTCACCAATAAAAAATGCTGAAAAGGCTATTCTACATTCCTGAGGAAGGGACTTCTTAAGTAAAGCATGTACCAGAGAACGGGACTTCCAATCGTTGTTTGCAGATCCAATTATAAACATCTCCATTATCTGATATTCACACTTTGCATGAACTACGCCTGAGCCCCACCATTTGGCAAATAATAGTGTAAAAGACTTGACGTTTGTCCTTCCTGAAGCAAGGTCGTTTGGTTCTTTGTCGTAGTCAGGATACACTATGGAGTGCCGTAAAAGCCTGAAGTTTATTATCTTCCATAGGAGGTCTGATGTTTGCAAGAAGTAAATGAGAAAATCTATTATGGACCATGGTAAATATGAAAACAGAACTGAAAGAAGATGAGTCCGGGCTTATGCAGCATGGACATTACGCTCTACTTCCTACATAACTTAATATTGAGCCTCAAACTTCTCTAAAAGTAACAATTTACTCCCTGCTTGGTGAGTAATTCTGGCACTACAGTCGTTCAATATCTTCATCCGTCAGATCAATATCCTTCCTGAGGCTCCCTTGGCTTTTGGAGGAGTATGGTCCTCTCCAGTGGGGGACCTTTTACTATCTCAAAGTCAAATGTAGTAGCATCACTTAAAATTCGGGCAGTTCTCCAAGACAGACCATTTTCGGGATTTTACTCAGGAGAAGACGTTAAGCAAATTACCTAACACATGCTTTGGAAACTTGAAATGAGAAAACGTTTGACATGTTAACAGAAAGTTTGGTTAAAGATCACGAGCGATAAAACTATGAAAGCTACCAGATATAAAATACAAGGTAGCCTCGATCGCCCATTTTGCGAAAAACCCAAACATGAAGCTCCAGATGCCACCAAAGCGGCTGTGCACCAACAAATCGGCATATGCAAAGGGCATGAGTAAGAACCATCTGCAATCACCTGATAGTGACATTCTGATCAGCCGCATCTTTGATGGCTTTGTAAACACCACGACCCAAATCGGCCCCGAGTCAGAGCATATCAAATTGAGAGTAACCATAATCGCTGGAGCGAGGATCGTCAGGACGAGCATTCAGCTGGCAGCTGCCAATACCGCGCTATGATGTCCAGCTTCTCCGTCGAGTTTCCCGCCGACCACTGCAACACATCCGCTTAACCATTTGTCTCCCCAGTCAGCAACTAATACATTTAGGCTCCGTTTATTTTATAAAAAATAAATAATTTGGAAACATTTGCTGATAAATAATTGCTTGTATCTCTTGAAAGTAATTAGCCAATGAAAAATATTTCCATCATTGATTACATTTTATTTCTAAACATCTTAATAAATAATGAAAATATATTTTCATTGATTCGTTTTCATAAGCGTGCAAGAGACAATTTTGCGAAATAAATGTAGTCTTAATGATATCCAATTTTTAACACCAATCTCAGTCTCCCCTACTCACCGCATCGCGTTACTTAGTTAAACGCATCCTTGCGACAGAAGAGCGGGGCACTTACTGGTGGAGAGGACGCTGGGGACGCAGCGGAGGAGGGGTGTGTCGGTGGGGATGGATTGGACGAGCCATGCCTTGCAGCAAGGCGAGCCTCTGCCGAGATGGCGGGAGCAGAGAGGTTGGCTATGGCGACGAGCGTCAAAGCAGCCTGCCGGGACACAAAAGTCGACCATCTCCTTGGTTACTTCTTCCAAACTTGGAGGATCCCGCTGCATATTATTTAAAAACCCACCAAAATTTCTGTCATGTGAATAGAGAAAATGTGTAAGGCTGGAAAAACTGGGACTAAATGTTACCTTTGGAGAATAGTATTATCCACTAACCATGTCCAAACATCCTACATATGGCTAAGAGCACTATCAATCAAAACATAAACTATATCTTCGCAATTCCCCATATGGCAAAGGGTTAAATCATCTGACAATGAGGATGTTGTGATAAAGCGAGCGATCGAACAATAATATAGCAGAAGAAGAAAATAAATCAGACACTAGATCTACATGGTTCAATCATAAAAACCTACGTCCATGGGGAGAGCAGTAGCGAATTTCACTATAGATCAAGCGATGCAAGGAGATTATACACTCGAGTCACTCAAATACTATATCGGTGTTTCCCAAGCCCCAATTACACCTAAAAACGCACACAGTGTTTAGCCCCGAAATTCCTCACGAAATAATCTCTCAATCTCACGAAGGAATTACACGCAAATCTTACTACAAAATTTAATTGGCTTGAACACTAAATCTTCTTGGATGTAATTCACGAACAAGAATGACAAAGAAAATCCCTCCCAAGCACTCGACGACAAGACGGCGCTTCAAGACCAATTCTTCATGATCAACCCTCTTCCATCCACGGCCACAAGTCTATATATATATGAGTGAAATCCTTATTATTTTGCCAAATTCTCATAGGATTATGTTTCTTATCTTAAACGATTTTATCCAAAACATCTCTATATATTTTAAACAAAATCCAAGTCCAAGTGAAAATTGGACTTTCCTATTTTAGCAGCTAGACTCTCTAGTGCAGATTCAAATTTTGAAAAGTTGATCTTCGGATCTTCTTTGCTTGATTTCAAACATCCGCAACTTATTCAATTTGAAATATTCGGAATTTCACATTTGGCTTAAACTCGAGACATATTTAACAGATGAGGGATAACAAAAGACCACAAGATTCAATCATACAATTGCAGTGGATGTCCAAGATTCGCATACCTCACAAAAGTCTTTGGAAACTTCTCCGGATATTCCACGAAGGGATATACGGTATTCCTAAGTTAGACATTGATCGAGAGTCTGGAATCTGCCTTCGCAAATTTGAAATTAGTAATTATAACCAAGTCAATGTATGAGAGAAGGGAACTATGTCCAACAAAGAAAATCAAAAGAATGGTAACTCACACATCTTAAGGTGACTTTCAAGCTCAGTGGAGAAGGGTTTCTTGAGGGTCATCGCATGCCATTCATCATAAGATTCAGCTGCTACAATTTCCTAAGCAACACCAATTTAACAAGATGGTAATAATAGATCATCTAGGATATTAACTATGCTGACTCATTGCATTTCTCAATTGATTAGTCCCAATTCTAACATCATGTCATCTGGCAAAATACATTAGTCCTACCATATCAAAAACCTGTATGATGTCAAGCGTCATGGACTTTCCAACAATAAACATAACAGTCCTTTTCAGGGTCTCTCGTCCAATTTACTAGTGCATGAATAGTTTCCTCGACCGTGTCATTGCTAAAGCATTTATCAATCACTCCAATCCTAAGCCAACACTAAAAAATTATTGTTAGAGAACAAGACAGAGATACTCCATTTAAAAATTTATTCAATGATACACACTTCAATAACTGCAATAAACAAAACTAAGGAGATTAGAGAACAAAAGAATTTCTGGAAGTAAGACAAAATGTGCAGGTTCATTCTTTAATAAAGGTAAGAAAAAATATATTTGCACAGAGAAGGAAGAATCTTTTTTCCATAAAAGCAGCAATCACTATGCTATCATGAATATTTACTTGTCCCTTACAACATGTCATAACTTATAACGCATCATGTAGATTTTAAGTGTTTAGAACGACTGATTCATTTCTACTCAGGTTTGGATAAAATAGAATCAACCACTTAAAGTGCAAAAATAGCTAGTACAAAAAATCCTAAGCATATAAAACCTCCCTTTGCCTTATTGCCAACTGCACAAAAAAAGTAAGAAAGCTATAGTTATGTGTGGTAGAACACAATCTACTCACAATGTACATCATTTATTAGCTATATCACAAATTTCTCTAGTCTATTCCCCCAGACATAGATTCGAAGGCACACAGTCATTCACACGGAAGAATATAAAAGTAAAAAATCATGCCACAAAGATCCCGGAAGCTGTAGACTAAAGTTGAACATTACTTATGAATGATACTCCTCATTTCAGGATAAACAAGATCACTATATAGTGAAAGGGATGTCTCTATAAAAGACAAATCATTAGTAGTCAGTCTACCAAGATGATCTTCAATCAAAGCCAATATCTGTCAAGGTATAGTCATAACTCAGAAGAGATTATCAAGGTATGAAGTGTAAAAACGCTCAAGCAGTAGTCAAAGGTGCATTGAAAGCAAACCGCATTAGTGAATAGTGAGTAGCCAAGCGGCAGGCAACCATTTCAACACCATTAAGTTTATCCCCCCGTGAGAGCCTTGGTATTCCTCTGGAAGAAGAAGGCCGCATTCTAAGACAGTATCCTAACACTAGTTATTCACAACTTGGTATTCAAAGAGGAATAGTACTAAACCGTGCAAAGTAAATATTGTGGAAACTATATGAGCTTTTCATTAAAAACATTAGGACAAAACGAATGATCTCTTCATCGTTTCAATAATAAAGTATACTTTGCAGAGAAAGGCTTCCCTTCGGTGCAATGCACTGGATGGTCTTCAACATTTTTGCATGCCCCAACAGAACATTTGGAGGCATAAATAATATCCAACCCTTCTGACCTATTTTAAATTTGGTGAACGACCTCCTTATTTCATTACACAATTTAGCCAAGACCTCCCTTTTGTTTGCTCAGACGATGTACCTAGATAGCCAGATAAACGAGAAAGGTGGAAGGACGCTCTGCATCTAGAGGAAATCCTATTTGAACCTTTGGATGGGAAAAAACCTGCAAGTGAAAGCATTAGCTCAACAATTTACTTTGCGGAATTATTGCAGAAATATGAAACAAGTGCATTATATGTTTGTTTGTTCAAGTTAGTCCTTCCAATTAAAAACGCTAAACAAAAATGGTGAAGTGGATGTTACGAGGCTGCTGCCACCTTGGCATCTACACGGCCAAGTAGGGTCCACGTGACTAGTTTAAAAAATATAAAAAATAAAGTTGTGGTTTCAGAAAGAAAATAGGTAAAAGGGGGAAAAAAAAAAGGATCTGCAGTGGTTCTGCCGGCATTTAAACTAGTCCGAGAAAGACGGACTATGAGAATTCCATGCATTCAAATCATTCACTCGTTTGCCAATCCGTCGTCAATAAATAACAAAGAGGAGATCATAAGGATTGAGTAACCACAAGTGCATTGGGATTTGGACGATTCAAGAATATACTCTCTTTTTTTTAATGGTCCATGATTCAGAGAGCGCAGCTCGAGAGCTCATTGCCACTATAAGCATCATATTCTTGTTCTTCCGTACCGGGCTCAAATAGAGTCAACCACCTCAAACAAAAGAATCTGGCATTTTCTTTTATGCTATTTTTGTTGATGCTTTGTTAAATTTCCTCGATTTGGGTTGATGGGCTATGCCAAGTTTGATTGATAGCGTTAGTTCTGGCTTCCTGTTTCAAGGATTTTGCTATTTCATGTTTATTGACCTGGTTATTTGATTCCTTCTTCATAGAAGATTTTGCGTCGTGCAAACACAACGTCAATGCTCTCTTACACGCTCCTCTCTGTCTCTCTATTAATTATGGCTGGGCAACACCGCCTCCACCGGCAGGCCACCCTTCCACCCCGCCAAGTCGCCCTTGCCCTGACCTTCCCCGTCCTCTCTCTCTCTCTCTCTCTCTCTCTCTCTCTCTCCCTTGGCTTTGCCTTTTTTTTTTTTTTCCTTTTTAATTCCACCTCAGAAATGAGAAGAATGATGATGTGGCATTGATGTGGATGCGCAATTTAGTGGTGTCAAAATCAAATTGAAAAACAAAACCGAACCGAACCGAAATTTCGTGCATTTTCAGTTCGTTTTAATTTGATTAGATTCAGGTTTTAATTCGGATAACTAAAAATAAAACCTATTCTTTTTTTTTATTTGGTACGGTTTGGTTCAATTTTCGGTTCGGGTCAGATTCGCACACTTTTGGGTCAGTTTGATTTGGATTTCCTAAAAATCTTAACCGAAAACAAACCGATTCCCATGACAATCTAGCTCATTAGTTTCGCCTGAAATAAGTTGGCAAAGGAAGTGGAATAAACACAACCCCAGTGAGCACATATAGGAAAGCAATTAACATCTACATCATTATTTAGGAAAAGTCACGTACAATTTTATTAGTTGCTAATCGAACCATTCCAAGGAAGGAAATCTAGCTCCTCTTGCCATTGTGACATTGTTTAAGATAGCTAACTGCCCAAAAGTAGAGTAAATAAAAATTAACCAACTCATTTTGGCCGGCTATTGTTAACGCGGCGGTACAGTCAATGCCAATTGTCATCATTGTCATCACGTGGCATGGCCGCATGGTTGACGCTGACGTTAATAATTTTAAAGATATTTGTTTATGATTTCTTCAAATTTTTTATTGATTTTTTTTCATCGGTCGAGTGTCTGTCCACTATCCATCGTTCCTTGCCCCTTTTCTACGCCCAAATGCGTCAAAAAAACAATTTCTGTTATCCCCCTCGTGCTGTGCATTCAGGGTTGTAGCTTTGCCGAATTAATGGGTTCTATGGGCCGCAATGAACAGTAGGTTGGTACGAGTGATGGGCTTTGGATAATGGGCTTCGGCTGGGATTTATGGGCTAACCTTGCAGGCTGTGGTCCGATGAATTAGACTAATGCAAAATGGTAAATGGACCAATTGGGCGTTCTTTATGTTTATTTGTTTATTTATTTTGGTACATTTAAAATATGAAAATTTGAATTAGCCGGCTAAAATTTAGGCGTCATTGGTTAGTAGTCAAGGAACGAAACTTTGGGGCATGAATTAGATGCATTCTACATATTTGATTATTTACATCATTAAAAATTTAACAGATATTAGATCATTTCATTGGAGTTATATTTTATGATTCATGAGGTTACCCGCACTGTTTAATAAGATTGTGATTGGAAACAATTTAATTTCAATGTTATTATCTAATAGTTGAACAATAACATCTAACCAAATAATTGAAAGTCGTTGATAACCTGAATTTTACTTTAATAAGGGAACTTTTCCACTTTTAGAGAATTTTCTTTTCGTTCTCCAACTTTATTATAATGTGGATCCCATTCTTGATCAAATATATTTATTTTTTCCAATTTTTATTAAGATGTGAGTTCCTTTGTAAAATTATTATTATTTATTTAATTCTTGGGAGTCACACTCTTTTTCTTTTGCATCCTTCTCCCTGAATTTTCTTTTGTTGTACCAACTTTATTATAATGTGGATCACATTCTTGATCGAATATCATGCCAAAAACTTGAATTGTACCGTCTACTAGTGAAAATTTATCTTTACTTTGTGAAATGTTGATTAAAGAGACACAAAAGCAAGTATCATGTAGAATGATTTAGGAAGCAATTCCGATCATTACAATCTATACGAGCGTCATTGGTTTGGCTAATGAAATTGACTTAGAGGTGCAAGTAAAAATTGAACCGATACTTAGATATGCATTCTCACTCGAAACATAGTCAAACTTTTATAAAAAAGCATGTGCCGCACTCTTGAATTAACTCACTTGAGGGACTATCTATTTAAACAAGTGGATTTAATCTACATTTGACCTTGCATAACGAGATGACTCTGCATATGAATTTAGCGGTTAGGATCTTATGATAAAATAAGTTTCTTCTTTCACAACTCTATGCAAACACACGTGCCATCGTCATTAGGCGCAAACATGCGCCAACAAGGGATCTTCGCGGTATTATCAATGGAATCGGACATTGCCATCCAGCGAAAAAAAGAGACTCTAATTTTTATTAAATTAGTTAGTGGAGAATATGATTACCAACTAGGAGGATGTCCGGTGGTTCTTTTTTCTCTTTTTCTTTACTAAAAGAGAAAGCAGGTCGAGTCAAAAAGGCTTCTTTTCCACGCACCTCCCGCGTACTACTGCGGAAATTACGCATGCAATGATTTGCCCTTTGCCCTTTCTGAGCAGCATGCATCGCAGCGGTTCGATCGGCATGAAGGGTCTTGCACCGTTGGATGGCAAGAACGCAGCATCGTTGGAGTAGGCACGATAGAATGAGTTGCTATGTTGGTGAGAAAACATCGAAGGCTTGGAATCGGTGGAGATGATGACAATGATGAAAGATTGTTGTATAATTGGTTTCCGTGATGATGATCGCTAGTTATCTTTATTTCAAATAAGCGCGGACATTATTTGAAATTTTCAATTTAGGTTCTAATTATCTTGTATTGCGGGTAAATCACCTCCGTGCTTGTTAGAAAGGTCATTGATAAGCTAACGCATCTTTATACTCTCTTTTGTTTTTTCTTTACCCTCATCCACCATCATATCTACCTAAATAATTACAACTAAACAGTATACACATAAATATTATAATAATATGGATCGTGTAACTCGTTTATTAAGAAAGTCGTGAATGACCTAATGCATTTTTCATGTACAGTGTCTTTTGTTTTTCTGTTTACCTTTTCCCTTGATCCACAATCAAGTGAGGTCTTATCAACTCAGAAATGTGGGATTGGGTCACAGAGCCAGGAAGATTTGGTTTGCTCTTAATATTTAAGTTTGAAGATGCTTTGTTTGTATATTTCTTCTTTTCTTTCTTGGGTAATTTTGCTGACATTAGAGTCCGAACTAAATGCAAAGAATTTAATTTAATTTGATTAATTCAATCAATTAACACAACATTTCATCATCATCATCCAGCAAGGACCTTTGTGATATTATAATAAATTGTATCGAAGATTGCCATCCAGCAAAAAAGAGAGAATATAATATTTTTATTGAATTAGTTAGTGGCGAGTATGATTACCAACTAAGAGCATACCTCGTTTGGGTAAAGAGAATTATGAATTTTCTTTTGCTGATGATGTATGTTCTATTTATCATAATAGAAGATATGTTGGTTCTAGCTTACTAACCAATAATCTTTATACCATTACAATGTTCGATAATGCGATTACTGATGTCAATAAGCAAAATAGGATTGATATAAATGCCATAACTAATAAACTGCCTAGAGATGGTCCAAATAAAAAGTATGTTTGTTATCTCCAATTAGGTCATATTGGAGAAGACAGAATTAACAAGTTGAGTAATGACGAGTACATTGATCCTTCAAATTTTGAGTCATACTCGACTTGTGAGGCATGTCTTCTAGGAAAAATGACCAAAGCGCCATTTGTGGGACATAGTGCGTTAGCTGCTGACATATTAGGATTAATATATACAGATGTATGTGGACCAATTAATGAAACTGCTAGAGATAGTTATAATGACTTCATTACTTTCACCGATGATCAGTCACGGTATGGTTATTTATACCCCATGAAGTATAAATCTGAATCCTTTGAAAAGTTTAAGGAATTCAAGGCCGAAGTTGAGAAACAAATAGGAAAATGTATTAAGGCTCTTCAATCAGATCGAGGAGGTGAATACCTTAGTACTAAATTCCTGAACTATCTTAAAGAGAATGGCATTTTATCACAATAGACACCTCTTAGAACTCCAGAACATAATGGTGTATCTGAACAAAGAAATCGTACTTTATTAGATATGGTGCGATCTATGATGAGTTACGCCGATTTGCCAATATCCTTTTAGGGATATGCCCTTGAGACAGCTGTATATATACTAAACAGAGTGTTGTCCAAATCTGTTCCAATTATGCCCTATGAGATATGGCATAGTAGGAAACCTAATCTTAATCATATTGAGATTTGAGGTTGTCCAGCTTTCGTGAAAATGCTGAAAATGGAAAAATTAGATGCAAGATTTGAACAAGGTCGCTTCATTGGATATCCAAAGGAAACTCTTTGATATTATTTCTATATTCATTAAGACCAAAGAATTTTGGTGAGCAAGCATGCTTCTTATCAATTCGTCCAAGAAGGTGGTGCTGGACGGAAAAATAGTCTTACAAGAAGAAAATTATGAAGTACCAAACAACCGAGTTTAGATATCAATCTCTGATTCAGTGGGAACTTCTGATACACAACCTCTTAGGAAAAGTGCGAGAATGTCTCGCCCACCTACTCGTTATAGACACTCGGTTGATCATATTGAACCATTATTCATTCTGAATGATAGTGATCAACCTGGTGATCCTAAAACCTATGAGGAGGCGATGTTGAACATCGATTCTAGTAAATAGCTAGAAGCCATGAAATCCGAAATGGATTCAATGTATTCCAATGAAGTTTGGATTCAAGAGGAAGATGAATGTTGAAGGTCAAATTGGAACTTACAAAGCACGGTTGGTGGCGAAAGGATATTGTCAGAAAGAATGAATTGATTATGACGAAACTTTCTCACCTGTGGCCATACTAAAATCCATTTGGATTATGTTGGCTATAGCTGCACACTTTAATTATGAGATATTCCAGATGGATGTCAAAACGGCTTTTTTAAGTGGTTTTCTCGATGAGGACATCTATATGGAACTGCCATGGGGTTTTGAATCTAATAGTAAAAAACGAAAGATGTGTAAGCTTAAAAGATCAATTTGTGGACTCAAACAAGCTTCCAGAAGTTGGAATATCTGTTTTGATAAGGTAGTCAAATCATTTGGCTTCATCAAAAATCCGAATGAACCTTGTATATATAAGAAGATCAGTGGGAGTGCAATTGCATTTCTAGTTTTGTATGTCAATGATATATTTTTGATTGGAAATAATGTACCGATGATATCATCGATAAAACTATTCTTGTCACAAAAATTCTCCATGAAAGATTTAGGAGAGGCAACCTACATTTTAAGTATCAAGATCTATAGAGATAGATCAAGACGATTGATTGGCCTCCCACAGTCTACGTACATAGACAAAGTGCTCACACGGTTTAACATGCAATGTTCCAAGAGAGGATTATTGTCTTTTAGGCTAGGGATCCGTCTTCCTAAGGAGGTGTGTCCCAACACTCCTGAAGAAAGAGAGTGGATGGCGAAGATACCATATGCATCTGCTATTGGAAGCATAATGTATGCTATGCTATGTATTAGACCTGATATTGCGCATGTTGTAAGTATTACTAGCAGATATCAGTCTAATCTAGGAGAAGAGCACTAGAGAGCAGTCAAGAATATTCTTAAGTACTTGCGAAGGACTAAAGATTTATTCTTGATATATGGAGAAGTAGAATTTAAAGTTGTAGCTTATACTGATTCCGATTTTCAATCAGATCCTAATGATTATAAGTCTACGTCTGGGTTTGTCTTTACATTCAATGGTGATACAGTTAGTTGGAAAAGTTCCAAACAAAGCATAACTGCCAATTCCACCACTGAGGCAGAGTATGTAGTCACTTCTGAAGCAGCAAAGGAAGCCGCTTGGATGAAGAAGTTTATTTCTGAACTTGAAGTCGTTCTTTCAATTGAGTAACCAATTACATTATTTTGTGACAACAATGGGGCGATAGCTCAAGCTAAGGAACCAAGGTCTCACTAAAAGTCCAAGTACATTGTGAGACGCTTCCATCTGATTAGAGAAATTGTTAGGAGAGATGATATCGCCTTGTAAAAAATTGTCTTAGCAGAAAACGTGGCAGATCCCTTCACTAAAGCCTTACCTCAGTAAAGACATATTGACAAAATGGGTTTGAGGTACCAGACAAGTTGGCTTTAGTGCAAGTGGGAGATTGTTGGATATATGCCCTAAAGCTACTATGTAATAGTTACATGTTAGAGATTTCAGTTGTACTATCATTATTATTATTTAATTAATGGCAATGACATATTTATTCATTTGTCCAATTATTTATATTTATGAATGATTCCATAAGATCAGTTGCAACTAGACCTAAAGAATATATGTGACGGGTTCATAGTTAGACTGAATCTTTAAATCGTTCCCAGTCGATAGATTATTGAGTGGATATTAATAATCCTATTGAGACCGGTGTGTCTTAACTTGACCATTAAGTATTGGATACTTAAGGAAATAATGAGTCACATGTCATTGGGTATTATGATGTCTGAGTTAGAACACAGGTATTTGCATTAGACAAGTTCACTGGACGTGACGCATATGAAACGGTTAGCGACATGGAAGCTTTTAGCGTTGTCAATGTCTAATTGTTCATGCTTTGGTCCTGTGTAAATAATCTTTAGACCTGAGGCACAGTGTTAACTTGTGTGTCGAATAATTATGGTTTACATGTGCACGTAATGCCGGGTCGTTGATCCGTCTTTATACTTGATGGTCATAGTTTGTTCATATATGAAGTTGCATGTGTGCGCAATATGGAATCTTTCTCCTTGTTACATGTAAGGTATAATAATAATGTCCTATGCGATCTAATTATGACATTGCATTGAAACCATCGCTGAGGTTGTAAACGAGAATAAATTGTTTATGTCTCGAATAAAATGCATGTCAATTATATTTGTGTATATGATCAAATTGATGACTTGACAAATATTTCATGGTTTTTGTTTGATCGAGACATAGTAAAACAAAGGGATCAAATTACATTGTAGCCAAAACTGACAAGTTCATTATGTTCTTAAAGCATTCACACTATCTGGGTAGCCATGACATATTGCTAGATGTCAATCATGGCTTGTAGGACCCAAAAATTAATCGAGACAATTAATTCTTTTGGAAGTACCAATGTGTTAGTACAAGTCTTACTACCAGCTTAGTAATAAACATAGGGATGTCACACACCATAAACAATTAGGATAACGTGAAACAAGAGAGAAATAATTTGAAAATGTGTTTGAATTGAGTTGACATGAAATTAAATTAAATGAGATTATTATAGTCATGAGCCTACTTGCATATGATGCACTTGCATGCTCAAAGTGAATACATATTAATGTATTCCAAATGTACATATAAAGATTATGTTCTTTTTATTATTAAGGGGATTGATTAATTATTTATTTATTCATTTAATTAATTAATTAATTAAAGTGAAGAATCGTGCGCATGCATGAAGCAAACCGCTGACCGTTCCGTTCATGCACGATTGTGCTCGATCGTGCATGAAAAATGAGGATCAGCAATGGCTGCGGATCCCACGATCGGCAACCGTTGCTGATTCGTGAATAAATTTTAAAAAGAAGTGCTGCAAAGGGGCCGCAGAAAATAGAGAGAAAGCGGGTGTTTTTGTGTCTAAGAGACGCGAAAAGAAAGGGAATTCTCTCTCATTTGGGCTGTGACTAAAATATCAAGAATACGACAGATTATCTCCATGAGATTGCTAGCACGATCATAATGGTGATTATCCGAAAATTCTCTCTTCCGTTCAACGTCCATTGTTGGTGTGTCTAAACTAGAGGTCCGACGTTTGTGAGGCTCGAACTATAGAACATCCGAACCAATTCGTTTAGTGCGCACTTCGAGAGGTAATTCGTTTAACTCCTCTTTTATATTCAGATATTTTTATTAAAACACATGAACAACGTTTTCGGAAAAATTACGTATAAAATATATCATCTTTGTTTTAGTTGCATTTTTTTAATTTTATCTATACATGATTCATGAAACTCTAACAGAAGACTCTAAAGAAGGAAAATAGGTTCGTAAGTAAAGTGGCAAACTAAATTAAAGGACATGACAAAGTTAATTTTTGATTCTCATTAATACATTATAAAAAGGGAGTCAACCAAACTACAAGCTGGTTTATCAAAACACTTAGAAGAGCCAAAAACAAGAGGAACAATTGAAAATTAATGAATTCTTAAAAAATAAAATGAAAGAAAGTTTTTTTTTTCTTTTTTTAAAAGAATAGACCGCATGGATATGGCCACAGCCCAACCATAGCCAGCTTCGGCAAGAATCTATGCTGGTAGGATTGTTCATGAAAAACAGAAAAAACGATCAATCGAGCCGAACAAAATTGATAAGCTCAGTTTAGCAGTTTAGAGTTTTTATTTTGGTTTAGGATTTTTTTTTCTTTGGTTTTTCGTTTGGTTTTAGTTTATGACTTCGAAAACCGACAAATTAAACTGGACCAATAAGCTTAATAACAAATTTATTTTCCATCTAACAAATATAATCTGTATTTTAACCTAACCAAATAACTGCTTTTGTATTAATACCGTATGCCACGAATCTTCACACAGCCAAGAGAAAAAAAAAAAAAAAGGAATTAAAAAGAATAACAGAAGATACATCCATAGGCTCCCAGGGAGTAGCAAGGCAGCCTTTTATTAGCCAGCTACGTACTGGCCAAATAACTTCTGCAAAGCGCCGATAGTACGCAACACAAATAAAGAGAAGAATCACAACTTTAAAGCATCGCACTATGGAGACGAAGCCCCGACTTACAATGCCCCTGAAAATCTTTCATCCTATAGCATGAGAAACACGCTTGCATTGGCCAACCAGACTTTGACCCCGCAAAAGTGCGCATAGTCAAATCGTGTCGGCTTCTTTTTTGTTCTTTTTTTACACGTTTCTCTTCTCCACCATCAAACCAAACATCTTCAAAACTAAAACGTAACACCCGGAAATTGTTGAACGAGTGGGTCATATGTCCTAAATCTTCAAACCAGAACCATGCAACTTCTCTTCCATGACACCGTCAATTCTCTCTCCCATCTCAGCGCTCATGTAATTCACCCAATCTCCAACCTCGCCTTTCCTGAAGAACCACTTATTCTCTACTCCAGTCGGCAACTTGCCGCTCCTATTCACCTCCAGTGCGCTCAAATTGTCAAACCTACACATCCTCAGTATTCCCTCCACGGTCCCGTTTCTCAAATCTTCTTCGTTGAATGGACGCCCAATGAAATCGGCCAACCTCCTCACTTGAACGCTCGGGTCCGCTTTCATCTCCTCATACTTCACAAACAACACCTTCTCAGGCATCTCCGAGCTCGCCTTGTGGTAACCCAGCACATGGTCCCAATAAGGCCCATACCCGCTCACGCCTCGGCAGAACTTGTCGAGGCCCTCCAGGAGTGGAAGCTGGCCCCTCTCTTCGGGCCTCAACTTGTTGAAGTATAGCCACATGGAGATGAAAGTGTCTTTAGGGTTCCTACATAGGTAAACCAGCTTGCAACTGGAGTCCCTCACCGACCGTGGAAGCAAGGAATAAGGCAAGTGGGTGGCCAAGAGCCTCGGGGATGTAAAAGCAGTGAGATCAGGATTTTTATTCTGGAGATAGAGCCTGAGCTCCAAGAAGGGCACGAGGTCGTGGGGGCTTTGTGTTAGGAGAGGGTGCCGTTGTTGTGGGTTGGAGTCAGAGTACTCGGCACGGTTCAAGAGGGCAAAGAGGATGGCCTTTAGCCAGGTGGTGCCACATTTCGGGCTGGTGACGAGGAGGATGTCAGAGGGGTGAGCTTGGAAGTGATTTTGGCAAGCGACGACGCCGTTCAAGTGCCCACAGGGCAACCAGAAGCCCTGGTACAAGCGGAGAGAGGTTTGGAACCAGCCCTCTTCCGAAGGGAGAGAGGAGAGCAAGTCTTCGCATTCTGGCGACTTGACGTCGTCTCGCAAGTAATTTTCATTGAGAGGAGTAGGTTGAGAGGGTTGCATGGTGGCGGCAGCGGCCGTGGCGTATGGTGATGGTGGTGTTAGTGGTGGTGTAGGTGGAGGAGGAGGCTGGTTGGAGTGACTGATTGGGTGTCTAAAGAAAGAACATGAAGATGGTGCTGGGTGTCTCTTACAATTTATATATTAAATGGAGATGGTCCTCATCTAGGTAGTACTAACACGCAACACGGACACGTGACACGACACGACACGCCGACACGTCATTTCTCAAAAATAGAAAATTTTGACACGCTAGGACACGTTGTATATTAAATGAGTATTTTTATTCTTAATTAATTTAATTCAAATTTATGAATAATTAATTAATTAAAAAAAAAGAACCTACAATGGATTTACACTAATCATTCAACATATAGTACTTTTATTTTCCGAAATTACTTTTTAATTTTATTTAATAATTTTTTCAATGGTCCACCCCCAACCTCACCCTCCGCTAGGGGTGAGTGGTTTCCGGTTTCTTACAAGTTCCAAGTGAAACCTGGAACTTATCATCGGGGACAAGTTCCTCATTTTTTGGAACCTAAAACCTACCCATCAGAACCAAAAATTTGGAACCTAACCTATTACAAGTTTCGAGGTCGGTTCCAAGTTCCAACATGTTCCTTTTTTTTTGTTTGTTTCATTTTTAGTTTAAAAAAAAAAGGGAATGAATGCAGCGATAATAAACAAACTTGTCATTCATCAAAGAGAATATAACACGAACACAATCTATAATACTCATAAGTGTTTAATATTCTAGAATGTGAACTATTTCTCTTTTGCAAAGTCCAACAGTTCACTTCACAAAGTCTAACCTTACCTAAGCAGCAACCCTGCACCAAAATAAGGCCATATCCCTCATTGTTTTACAACTTCCAATGACTTCAGCAACTTTAGTGACAAAGCTTTCAGGTGGAGCTGCATGAATATCTCTCGGCAATGTTGAAGCAGTGGTTTCTGAACCAGAATTGATCTTTCTTCAGAGAAACTTTCCCTTTGCAAATATCTTGCAAATATTACAACAGAAGTGAAAGATCATCATAGGATAATTTTAATTTAAGAACCAATAATTTTTTTATAATGGATGAGTATTATTTCATGGACTAGTAAATTTGATAATCTGATTATTGATTTACCTACATCAAACATCAAACTCATCAAAGGATAGAGCTTCACTTCATCTAGAAACTCAAATATGTTATCTTCCTTTTCACGAAGCACAAGTGACCTCACAACAGAGAGACTTAGTCCTGCCCTTTCCTTGATAGGAGAAGAACCTTTGTTTGTTGCCAGAAAATCTTTCATTGAGCTAAATTTCTTCCCATTCCAAGGAAAAGTTTCCAAATATGTCTAAGTGATAGAAGAAATATATAGAGCTAAAAGTTATAATGGCTATCTTGTAGATAATAAAGACTTACTCTACAACGACAGCCAGTTGCATGATAACTGGTGATGGAGGAACTTCTTTGTGTTACCAGCAATTAGACTGTCCAATATGGATATAGACTCTGAACCCTATCAAAACATCTTTAATCCAAATTAGACAGCAAAACCATAAACATGTCATCTTAAACCTCCAAGTCTGATCTCCCGCTGAAGTAAAAGATATTAATTGTCATCATAACTATAAACTATTTGCAACCATTTCTGATTTCACACGAAAAGAACAGCTCGAGGCATTATTGCAGCAGACAGATTAGGATATGAGAAAGCTGAAGAGAGATTGAAGTACAAGATTTTCTCTGAACTGCAATGAAAAATTATGGTAAATGTACTGTGAGCAGGCAATTGACTTCTCCACTGATGATTTTGCCGAAACAATGAGGACTCTCTCTGTTCTCCATCTACTGTACATATTTGACGTATAACAAAAGCTTCATTGGTTAATTCATTTTTTGCCAAAAAAATTTTGCTGGTGTAATAGTAGATATTTAGACAACAAGAACACAGCTTAAAATTAATCAATCTGTTGTCCCAGAGTTGATATTTTCTATTTGCCATTCAGGGACATCTGATGCAACATGTCTATACATGTAAGCGAGTTGTCACATCGATGACTTCTAAGACATCTATGACTGATGATAATATGAGCTAGTAGCAACCAATGAGTTAGTCAGCAGGTCACCAAACTCAATTACTATAACACACGCAGAAAATAAACATTTTGAGTGTGTAAAAGAGTTATAAGCACCGAAAAAAAAAAACTCTCACCCTTGATTCATAATCATTCTTCTCATTCACTATGTACAGGTTTTCGTTGAAAATTGGGAAGGACATCTTCGAATTCTCATATTTATCGGTGTCATTAGCTCATTTTCTCCCTATTCTTATGTTTTTCAATCTGTCCTGCCAATCCTGCTTTGTCCCTAACGTTATTGGCGATGGTCTCCATCTCAAGTTCTTTGACTCATGGTATCCCAAGTTGACATAATAGAAAACACCAGCTTACCTCAATAAAGAACATAGAGGATAATGTTTAAGGATTTTTTTTCAAACGGGAAACAAAATACCGGGCCTGAGAGCTTCCCTCCTGTTGAACAGGAAAACCAATATGAGCATCTCATCACGTGAATAACATAAGACGAATTAAACATTAAAAGTGTGAAGGAGGAGAAACCTTAAATGCCGGTATTCTAGGAACTGGAAATCGTAATTTTGTGAGTTCTTCAGCCAAAGTTCGGCAAGCTGCTAAAGTTGCTGCACTTTTCCCTTTGTCAGCAGCAAGTTCGGCACCCTATTCATCAATCGATGGGAAAGTTGTTAACAAGCCAATTAGAGAAGAAAGGCTACGAGAGTGACATATGATAGTGGGAATTCCAGAATGTGCAGTGGGTTAGATATTGATATCTAACCTTACATTTTCCTGTCATTCATCGAGGTGTATACTGTTGCATTAAGAAGATTATATGTGCACGAAGGTGCCACGGGCATGTTTTTTTTTGCAAATGGTGCAAAGACTAAAGGATTTCCTAATTATGCATCAAATTCAACAATGAATAGGCTAAGATAAGCAGGCATAAACCTACTCAATACAAACAAATAAAGACTGCTTATTAGTGGCATGAGGCTCAAGAAAAAAGACACATACAAACACAGACAAAATCCCACCCATGCAAATGAATGGCCAAAAAAGATCCAGTCAGTAGCGAGACGAGCGAGTCAAAGGAAAAAAAAAACATGGCCAGCCAAAAAGAGGATCACAAAGGAGACAAGGATACGAGCAACAGTACGAGGAGAAAGCTAGAGAGAACGGGGATGAACCTGTAACGGTCTCGAGCTCCAGCAGGACTTGCACAGAGAGACACGAAAACGCACGAATCTTAGCAAAAACGGAAGCACAAAATGGGATGGGGGGAAAAGAGAGAGCGTTGGGAAACCATGAAACCCTAAGAGCGACAAACACGGACACGACCACACACTTCTTCTTCTTCGCCTTCTTCACGAAGGAAGAGTCGAGCACCTGTAACGCTCTCTCTCTCTCTCTCTCTCTCTCTCTCTCTCTCTCTCCAGAGGAAGTGGTGGCTCGCCGAGTAAAGGTTAGCAGTGGTGTCGAGGGCAAGCGGCAGTGGCGTCGAGGTGGCCTCAAGCAGAGGTCAGCAGGTGTCAAGCAGAGGTCAGCGAGCCAGAGGTCAGTGGCGATGGCGTCAAGGGCGACCGGTGGTGGCATTGAGGGTGAGCGATGATGGCGTCGAGCAGAGGCGGAGAACGGGCGAAGAGAGAACTGTGAAACTGAAAGTGTCGTGTGAGTAAATTGTGAAATGTGAAAGTCAATTTCTGATTTGGGGCTTTTTCTTAGCCTTAACCGGTCCGATTCCAATTCCCGATGCCAGTTCCGGTTCCCAAAAAAGGGGAACCAGGAATTAGAACCGATCCCTTTAGAACCGGGAACCGTGCTCACCCCTACCCCCGTGACGCCCAAACTCCCTTTTTCCCTCATCTCTTTCCCCATTGCCAAATTTTTTTCACCTTTTTTTTCCCTCCACCTGACCGGCTATCAGCCCGTCACTTCCCCCTCCCTCCTCCATCGTCCTTCTCTCCATCTTTAACATTATTCTGACAACTCCATTTATTACTTTTGGGTGAATGACCTCTCATTGAATGGTTAACTTGTTGTCCAACCCGCCTGCCAAGCATGCCACCTGTGTTCTGCACAGTGCCAGTAGGTGCTCAGTCGAGGGCTTCAGAAAAGCTCGATGTCCAATTGTGGAGAGGCTCATTAACTCCCTGACGGTGATGATGCACGAGAGAAACAGCTCTTGTCACTTCCCCCTCCCTCCAACACGTCAAGTCCCTTTTCTATTCTTTTATTTTCCTTCTCAAAACCCTAGCAGCGCCTTCTCCTCCTCCTCGCTGCACAATGCCTTTCCTCTCCTCTTCCTCTCGATCTCTGCTTACCAGGGATGGAACACGCGGTCCCTGTGTGCTAAGAGGCTGCACACCGCCACGAACTCCTCCTCCTCCTCCCCCTTGCCGCTACCACCGTCCCACTCGACGACGCCGCCCTCCCTCACGAGTGCCTCCCTCGTGAAGTTCCTCCTCACGGCCCTTGCCTTAGTCTTTGCTCTTGCTCTGGCTGTCTCTCGCCGTTGCGGGCTCGCCTTCGCTCATGGCCTCATCTCTGCTCCCTTGCCCTCACCTCCACCCTCCATTGTCTTTCGGTCACACGTGTCGACAAAAGTTGATCACGTGTTGACAAATCTAACATGCGGTCAATGCATGTTCAAGCATGTTCGAGCATGTCCACGTATCCAACACGCTCCAATACATGTCGGACATGATAAGAAAGCACGTGTAACATAGGCAACAATTATCCCCCTCCAATAATGGGGGTCAAACTTTTATATTTTCAATTGATTTACCTATATGTTGGAAAATTGTTGTCATTTGAGGAGCCAAAACGAAAAAGATAGTGGTTGGGAGAAGACAAACTAGCTCTTGAAATGCAATTTTTGTTATTCTTCTTTTCCTTTATTTACATTAAGAAATTCTTACTTTGCACTTCATATGTGTATGCTATAATATTCCTCTCGCACTTTGTTTTGTCCTTTATGGTAACATTGGCACACCATTTGTATCGGTACATTTTTCGATCCGAATAGCAAGTGTCCATTTGCCTTTGTCCATTAGAGTTGTTAGCCATGACTATTGATGGATTGATCAAGTCATTATGTTTGTCTGAGATGGTGGAGTGTAGAAGTAGAAGCATGGTGCAGTTGGTTGTTGTGCGAGCAAAGCTATTACAAAAGGAGTGTAGATAATGAAGCATGACGTCATCAAAGAGTGTGAGGAATTCGTCATGATCATGATCTTAGCCTTCCATTATTTTCACAAATTTGAGAGAAATTTATGAGTAAAAATAATAGATATAGGTGGGCAAAAGAACACTTCAAGTGCCATAACTTTGCACAAAGGGACACTTAAGTGCCATAACTTACGAAAGGTACACTTAAGTGCCACATTCGAAGAAAAATGGATCACTTAAGTGCCACTCCGATCAAAGTCCGGCTAAAATGCTGACGTGGCATTTTCCTGCGAAGCGAGCCTAAAACGACGCCGTTTTGCATACTGACGTGGCCAAATAATGCAAAAACGGCATCGTTGTGAGGCGACGTGGTAAAAAAATAATATAAAAATTAATTAAATTGAATTTAAAATTAAATTTAGTTAAAATATTAAAAAATAATAATTTTAAAACTAATTTAGTTAAAATATTAAAAAATAAAAATTTTAAAAAATAAAAATAAAAATGAATAAATAAATAAAAGGGGGAAGCGGCTAAGGGATCAACCCTCGGCCGCCACCCCGTCGTCACCGTCGGGAAGGGCCGACGACGACTAGGGGCCGACGACCCCGGCTGGCCGGCAGTGAGGGCTCGCGAGCCCTCACCCCAGATCGGGGCGAGGGTTGCAGCCCTCACCTAGATCCGGCGAGGGATGGCGGCCCTCGCCGGCCGGCCAAGGGTCGCCGCCCGCCGGGGGTCGCCTTAGCGGGCAATGGCCCTTGGCTGGCCGGGTGAGGGCCACAACCCTCCCTAGATCTATGGCCAGTGGCAAGGGCTCGCGACCCTCGGCGAGTGGCGGCCCTTGGCCCGGCCGAGCAAGGGCCGCCGACCCTCGTTAGATGCGGGCAACGGCTACGACCCTCGCCACGATATGGGGCGAGGGCTCGCGAGCCCTCGTCGCTAGTCGGCCGGGGTCGCCGGGCCCCGGCCCCCGCCGTCGTCGGCCCTTCTTGGCGGTGACGGCCGAGGGGCGATTCCTCAACCGCCTCCCCCCTCTTTTTTAAAATTTTTAAATTATTATTTTTTAATATTTTAACTAAATTAATTTTAAAATTATTATTTTAACTAAATTTAATTAAATTAATTTTTATATTATTTTTTACCATGTTAGCCCAAAACGACACCATTTTTGCATTATTTGGCCACGTTAGCGTACAAAACGGCATCATTTTGGGCTTACTTCGCCAGAAAATGCCACGTTAGCGTTTTGGCCGAATTAGCACTCAAGTGATCCTTTTTACTCCGATTTTGGCACTTAAGTGTACTTTTTGTAAGTTATAGCACTTAAGTGTCTCTTTGTGCAAAGTTATGGCACTCCAGGAGTCCGCACATTGATATAGGTGAGATCAATACATAATCATGAGCATTCGTCGGACTCTGTGTTATACTCATAAGCAACAGGATTATGAGACATATAATTGCTACCGTAAAAAAGAAGCAAAATTAAATGATAACACAATAATCAAGGAACAAACCCTTGCATATTGCTTACGACATTTTATGACTTTCGCAAGAGTGTTTTCATGGAACGCAATTGGTATATAATTATGCGTGTTTTTTCAATATTTTCACTATTTGATTCATTGTGAATTTACATTAAGCGGATCTAAATATTGCAAGAAGGGCAAGTATTTTTTAAGTGACACGTACCTTTTTTATTTTTATTTTTTTCATTTTTCACTTTACTCAATAATTAAATCAAGTAAACCATTGTAGTGTGATGTACCCACTTAACACAATAAGCTATAATCAAATTACACTTGATTTAAAATAACAATCCATTAAAAGTTATTGCATTTCATGCAATTTGTTTTTGTGATTTCTCATTGTTATGGAAAGTCTTCTACAAAATCACTCTAGGACGTTGTATAAGCTTATGTTAGAACTTAGAAGATTAACCGACACGCTTCGATGGCAAGTCAGGAAATCCACAAAAGTCACTCTAGGGCTTCATAAAGGAGAAATTCTTTCAAAATGCAGTGTCAGAAGCAATGAACGGACATCTTAGCTGCAATAGAAAAGTATTTGTGAAGAATATATCAGTTCCTAACTCACGCTGTACGCAAGGGAATTAATTTAATAAATAAAAAATCATTGCTTGAAGATTTTTACAACTTCCAAAAAAAAAAAAATGTCCATCAATAACTATGACAAAAACATTATGATCTTCTTTTCCACGCATATCCCCTCCCGCATACGGCTGCGGCAGGGAATAACGCGTGCAATTGTTTGCGCTTTCCGTATAGCATGCATTGCAGCGGTTCAGTCAGCATGAAAAGTCTTGGACAGTTGGCTGGCAAGAATGTAGCACTATTCAAGCACGCATAATAGAGTTAGTCATGTTCTAATTATTATATTTTTATTAATTTTTTTAATTTTATCAATTAAATTATAATTTTTTTTATCAATTGAGTTTGTCCAATCAATTTTAATCGGAATTGTCTATGTAAATAATGATTATTGTATATGGTATGATTGACGTTAACGTTAACATAAATAATTTTTGATAATATTTAAATTATTTTTTAATTTTTTCTTTCCTTTCCTGTTTCTCCTCTAACCTCGCCTTACACCAGTCAGTAATCAAGGGCTGATGACCGGCTGAAGGAGGAAGAAAGGAAGAACAAAAAGAAAATAAAAACATGAGAAGAAAAAGTATCCTCTCTCTTCCTTTTTCAGCACCTGCTCCTTCCATCATTAAACGAGGAGCATTTGCTGTCCGTTGCCTTTTCTTTATTAATAGAGAAACCCAAGTCGAGTCAAGTCAAGGCGGCCAATCCAGAGGTCCTCTTCCACGCGCCTCCCGTCCCGCGTACTGTTGCCGTAAAGAATCGCACGCGCAATTATTTTGCGCTTTGCGTGCAGCATGCGTAGCAGCCGTTCGATGGACACGAAGAGTCCTGGGCCGTTGGATGGCGAGAGCGCAACATTTACGATTATAAAATACATTGCTTTGGGTTTTTAGGGTTTTATGACTAAAAAAGATGCATTGTTTCTAGCAACATTTACGAATATAAAATATAGTGGGACTCGGTCCGGCAGCTGCGAATTCAGAAGCGGATCCAATTTCTTATTATTGCCCTCGTGAAATTATTACAAACGGGATGGGACAGCGACCGAGGGCCATCTAAAGCTTATCGGTGGATTGCAAGAACCTTCACGCCTAAGTAGAGAACGTCCTCATTCAACATGGCCCACGAAAAGCCAATCTAGTTAAATTTTTTTTTTTTTTTTTTTTTTGGGAAAAAATCACGAAAAACCCCAAACTTTATCCCGAGTGACACATTTACCCCGAACTTTTTTTTACGCCGTGAAAATCCCCAAACTTTCCAAATCGTGACACATTTATCCTAAACTTTTTTTTTGTGACACCAAAAACCCTAAACTTTCCAAGTGTGACACACATCTACCCCAAAATTGAAGGGCATTTGGGTCTTTTCATTAAATTTTTTTTTTTTTTTTTTTTTTTTTTTTTTCCTTCTTCCCTCCGCCGGCCATGGCGAGCCGGCGGAGGAAGCCTCGGCGAGCTCGCCCTCGCCGGCGTGGGCGAGGGCGGCCCTCGCGCGTCGGGCGAGGGCCGCCGACGCCGGATCGGCGAGGACGCCGACGCCGGCGAGGGCCGCCCTCGCCCCACGCCGGCGAGGGCGACCCTCGCCGGCGCCGGCTTCCCTCCGTCGGCTCCGCCATGGCCGGCGGAGGGAAGAAAAAGAAGGGAAAAAAAAAAGATAAACTAAAAAGATAAAAATGCCCTTATGGGGTAAATGTGTCACAGATTGGAAAGTTTGGGGTTTTTCACGGCGCAAAAAAAAGTTCAGGTTAAATGTGTCACTCAGAGTAAAGTTCGGGGTTTTTCGTGATTTTTTCCCTTTTTTTTTTTTGTTAACCAGGGAACCCCCGCACGGCCGACGGTCAAAGGTAAACCTTGAAGTGACACATAAGCGGGAGGACCCACCACCTTCGGCGTCATACTTAAGTCCTCAAGCGATTGTGAGGGAATTCGAACTCCTCCCTTTACGTTAGAGGGAGAGAGCCCAAGCCATCGTGACCACCAAAGCGGTCAGATTGTTGAAATCCACTTAATAGTGAATCTCCCTTCTAATTGACTTACTAAACCCTCCAAACCCTCTGAGGTATAATATATTATGTTTTGAATTGTATTCTCTTGAACTTCAGAACTCTAGTGGATGAATGAATAAAGGTTGTCTTCGATTAAAAAAAGAAAAAAAAGCCTTCAAGGGAAATTTCCAGCCAAAATAATTATATGGTATTTATAATTAAAAAATTAAAATGAGTTGGTATATTTTCAAAGAAATCCAGACCACATGGATGTGCAAAACGACATCGCTCAATCCAACCAAGTAAAAACAACATTGCACGCAAGGAAAGTTATAAGGGTAGATTGTCTTCCATGTTGGCTGACCATCACACCACTCTCGCTATTACTTGCCGTCGCTTGCCATTTCTGTTACTCTCACTCATTTAGGTTCATCACCTTTCTCTGAGTTGCTCAATTGAAGGGAAAATTTAGGGCTTTCTAAGCCAAAATTATGTATGGAAAGGAAAAATTAGAGTTCTTGGTCAACCGTGGAGACGACAGTGCTATAAAAAGAATCGTGTAACGGTGAAATTGCCATTGCATGTTCCTCAATTTTTCATCACAATTCGGTGCTAGTTTTGTTGCTTTCCGCCAATTAGGTGCAATTATAGGACCTCTATGTGAAGTTGTATCATTTTTATATTGTGGTTTCAATTTTTTTTTTTTTAATTAGGTGTAGCGTCGGCATGGGAGATAGCACCGTAGACATCATTGTTTGTTCACCATAGACACATTGTTTGTTTGTTGTTGGCACCGATAAGTAGGAACACGCTAGTGGAAATGAATGTAATATCGTTGTCATAGTAAGGAGGCCATCATATATTAATTTCGTGAGAAATATAGTGTAATAGTTGCGATGTAAAATAGAAAAAATGCGCCATCGTGATATTTGGGAAAGCTTGAAAAATGATTTAAGATACTTCCATGATGTTAATGACATGAAAGATATTATTTATCGTGAGTTAGGCTAGATCCTCAGCATAAAAAAAAAAAAAGGATATTATTTATCATTATAAATATATATTGAATATTAAGGTGATGATGAAAATGATAAAGAGTATTCAAGCATGAGAAGCATGAAATGACATTAAACCGAAGACTAAGGTTGAAGATAGATTTATTTTAGACAGGAGAATATGAGAGGAAAGAGAGGGAGGCAAGACATATAGCAGTTATGTTAGAGAAAGTTCAACAAATGAAAACACGTCGTGGAATCTTTGATGAAGATATAGATGATGGAGAATTGATTGAATTAGATTAGGAAGTTATTCGACCCAGTGAATTAGATTAAGAAGTTTTGTCAAATATAAATTAGTCAAGGAATAATGATATGAGAAATTTGTACAGTCGACATAGAAATCAAAGAAAATTCAGAAAATTAGATTGTAATGTGGAGAATTGCAATTATTTATCTTTATTGGAATGCGCGTTCGTCATAAAACTACGGGAAAAAGTCACAAAAAACTCCAAATTTTGGCCCGAGTGACACATTTACCCCAAACTTTTTTTTGTGCCGTGAAAAACCCCAAACTTTCCAAACCGTGACACATTTACCCTAAACTTTTTTTTGCGACACCAAAAATCCTGAACTTTCCAAATGTGACACATTTACCCTAAAATTGGAGGGCATTTTGATCTTTTCATTTTTAAAAATTTTTTTTTTTTTTTTCTTCTTCTTCTTCCTCCCTCCACCGGCCATGGCGAAGTCGGCGCCGACGAGGGTCGCCCTCACGATTTGGAAAGTTTGAGGTAAATGTGTCACTCGGAGTAAAGTTTGGAGTTTTTCATGACTTTTTCCCTAAAACTACTATTCTTGATTTATTCAATTATTGTGGGCCACTCCCTATTTTTTTCTCCTTTTTAACCTTATCCCCATCACATTGCGTCTGTCACCGACTGCCACTCTCTAGTCTCTACTTTCTACAACTGTCCTTCGTCCTCCTCGTGACATTTCTATCTCTCTTCACTCGCTGCTTTTTATGTTGTCTACTTTTGCACACACCCGTGCGCGCGAGCGATGTACTTGAACATTCTACTCGCTTGTAGATTGCCCAAAGAAAAGCAAGTAAAAAGGATCCGATGAACTAATCAAGTTTTTCAAGTAGCAAGGGAACTTCTTCTTTTCACTTATAGTGAAATTTTGAATTTTCTTTTGATTTGTCAACTTTATTACGTAAAATTTATTTGATTCACAAAAAGAAAATTATTATGTGATTCACTAAAAACTCGAGATGATAATAGAAAAAAACGTGTCAAGATAAAGGATGAATGTGATCGAGGAAGAACTGGATGGAGAAAAACAGAGTGTTTTTCTATTACTTTGATGTCTGTACAGTTTTAGTCTTTTGTACAATTCTGAATTACAATTACAACGGAAAGAATAGGAAAGAAAAGGAAATAAAGAATTGTCTATCCTTTTTCTATTCTCTTTGTATTTTCAATTGCCTATAATACAATAGATTGATTTATCTAATTATGCCTTCAATCATGCCTTTCTATGATTTTGTGCAATCATATCTTCCAACACTCCCCCTCAAGCTGGGGGTCGATATATGTCTAAGACACCAAGCTTGCTCAAAAGATATGAGTGCTGCCTTTGACAAAGAGGCTTAGTAAAAATGTCTGCGGGTTGTTCTGCAGTTCTGATTCCTCTTGTCACAATAATCCCCTCCTGAATTTTTTCTCGGGTAAAGTGGCAGTCAACCTCAATGTGCTTGGTTCTTTCATGAAAAACAGGGTTTGCTGCGAGCTTAATGGCTGAATCATTGTCACGAGAAAATCATAGTTGGCCTTTTTTGGAGCTCCAAGATCCCGAAGTAGTCCCCTCGGCCACACTATCTCACGGACTGTTTTGGCCATGGATCTATATTCGGCTTCGCCGAGGATAAGGACACAGTGGACTGTTTCTTTGTCTTCCAAGAGAGAAGTGAGTCCCCAAATTTAATGCAGAAACCTGTGATGGATCTCCTGCTCATAGGACACGTAGTGTAGTTTGCATCACAGTAAGCCTTCATTTCCATGTTGCATTTTCGAGAAAGGAATATCCCCAAACCTGGACATGACTTCAAATATCTTACAACTTTCAGAGCTGCATTCATATGTGACCGCTTCGGGCTGTGCATAAATTGACTAAGAGTACGCACTTTGCATAACGAGATATACGGTGCGGTCATGGTAAGATATATCGGCTTTCCCACGAGCCTTTGATATCCGGATGGGTCTGTAGCAATGGGTCTTCTAAGGAAGGAGATACCTCATTGTCATAACCGATAGATGTCGGTTTGACATTTTGCTCGATGGGAATGACCGATGGCTTGCGGCGACAAACACCTTACGATATAATTTCCATCACAAATTTGCGTTGGCTTAATGAAATGCCACGATCGATCGGCTATTTCAATGCCAAGAAAATACTTAGGTGATCCTAAGTCCTTGATGTGGAAAGTCGAGTGCAGGTACTCTTTGAGTCTCTTTATAGTAGAGTGATCATTTCCCATGATAAGAATATCATCAACATATATCATCAAATAGATGGATGACGTACCTCTAGTCCAAGTAAACGAGCATAGTCATGCTTGGGTGGTTGAAACCGGTTGATAACAAAGCATTGGTAAACTTTGCATACCCTTTGTCTAGAAACTGCTTTAATCCATACAAGGATTTGCGGAGACGACATACTCTCGGCTCCCCTGTCTCCGTAATCCGGTGGAAGTTCCATATAAATCTCCTCATTCAAGTCACCATGTAGAAATGCATTATGGACATCCATCGAAGCAACGGCCAATCACGAAATGCAGCAATGGATAGGAAGGTGCGAACCGTCACATCTTTTGCCACCGGTGAGAAAGTCTCGTGGTAGTCAAAACCTTCCTGTTGGGTGAATCCTTTTGCCACCAATCTAGCTTTGTATCTCTCCACAGTGCCATCTGCCCTGTACTTTATCTTGTATACCCACTTACATCCAATGGCTTTGCGATAATTGGGCATTGGCACAACGTCCCATGTGTGATTATCCATCAAGGCACGTAATTCGAGATTCCATGGCTTTTACGCCGGCGGGGATCATCTTTTGCCTCATTGTTTGGAAGGCTCCCGTTCTTCAGAAATTCGACTTATGCAGCGAGAGATGATCGGGGACAATCTATCAAAGGTGACATACGAAGAGACGGGGGGTAACGGGTACCTGACTTAGCTGAACTGCATATGAAATCTCTTGTCCATGCTGGTGGTCGAGAGGCTCGATGTGAGCGTCTTAACGGGACTTGTGTGGATGTGTCTTCATTTGTTGATGTATTCCGAACATCACTTGGCTGAATTGGATCTTCATGGGAAAATTCTTCCTTATGAGATTCCTCGACTTGATCTTCGGTAGTATTTCCGGCGAATCCCGGACGCATGATTTCCACTTCATGTGACCCGATCTGCTCTGAAGAATCTAGTGCCCTTGGGGGACCTGGGATAATAAGTGCTCCCCCTGGCGATGAATCTTCCTCCATCAAGAACTGTCGACGGGTCTGTCTTTCCTCATCTGAAGAATGGGACGTTGTGAGGAATAGGAAGACTTCTTCATGAAAGATAACGTCCCCGCTGATGAAAAAATTCTGTAGAGGGATCATAAAGTCGATAGCCTTTACGTAACGTCGGATAACCCATGAAGATACACTTTGGGTAGCTCTCGGTGCCATCTTATCCCTTGTCCCTACGTGGCGGCGTAACACAAACACCCAAAAACTCTTAGATGAGTCAAGTCGGGTCTTTTCCCATATAATATCTCGAAAGGTGTTTTTCCCTTCAATATGCGTGATGGCATACGGTTAATGAGGTATGCCGCGGTGATCACGCATCTCCCGAATCTTTCGGGAATGTGGGCTTGAAATTTGAGAGCCCGTGCTACTTCCGGGAGGTGCCGATGTTTTCTCTCGACTACTCCGTTACATTTGCGGCGTGTATGTACATGAACTTTCATGCAATATTCCATTCATAGTGAACAGGGAAGTACATTCATTATTAAAAAATTCTTTTCCATTGTCAGTACGAATCCTACGAATTGTTTTCTGGAATTGAGTTTTAGACAGGGAAATGAAAGTTTTTAAATGAGAGAAAACCTGACTTTTGGATTGCATGAGAAAAGTCCATGTGGCACGAGAATAGCCGTCTACAATTGTCAGGAAAAATCTAGACCCATCATGATTTACAGTGTGGTAGGGTCCCCAAACATCAACATGAATGAGCGAGAAAGTATCATCTGCACGAGAGGTGCTAATTGGAAATGAGGCTCGTGTTTGTTTGGCTATAGGACAAATGGAACATTCGGGATAAGGAAATGAAGCTTTGTGGCCCAATCTTTTATGATTAAGAAGATTTGTGCTATTGACGGTAGCACTACATATAGAATTATTGAATTGAACAGAAAAAGGAAAATCTTCCCAGAAATACAGCCCTTGATTGATTTTACCCCAGCCCATCAGTGTCCCAATCGAACGGGCCTGAAAAAAGCATTTATCAGAATGGAAAATTACATGACATGAATTTTCCTTACAGGCTCTAGCGACTGAAATCAAATTGAATTGAAAATTGGGCACATAGAGTACATTTTTTAGGCTAATTAATGGGCTAAGATTTATGGTCCTTGTCATCATAACCCTAGTGGTGTTTCCATTTGGGAGTTGTACTGACATAGGAAAAGATAATTTTCTAATTTCTGAAAGTAAATTCCAGTCACATACTATATGATCACTTGCCCCGAATCAATAATCCAAGCATCATTTGAAATTGAATTCATTAAACAAGTAGGATATACCCAAAAAGCTGCCTCCTTGTCCGAGAGGGATCCAGTTTTTTTAAGGTGTCCATCGGCTCTGATATTTTTCATGGGTAATTGAATTTCCCATGGGCTGACTTGATACTGAAATGCGATGTAAATTTCCCCTTTTCTTTTTCTCCTGGCTTCCCATGTAATTTCCAGCAAGTTTCTATCGTATGATGTGGGCGCTTGCAGTAATCACAGTACATTTTTCCTTTTCCCTTTGGCCCATTTTTTGCATTTGAATTGGGCCGGTAATTATTTTGGAAAATTTGGGCCGAAACAGGCCCATATTGGCCTTCGGATCCCCCCGAAGTTGGACCTTGTGGCCCATTCAGCTTATAACGTGAGCCGTCCGATTGCATTAAGTAGCTGCGTCGAGAACCGTCGGATGGATCTATAAATGTTGCATGGGAGCCGTCGGATGCGCCATTTGGATAAGATCGCGCGTGAGCCGTCCGATCCCACGGAGGCTGGATTAATTTCGAACCGTCGGATTGGGCGTAAGGGGCATCTCCACCGTTCATGCCTCCCCTTATAAGTGATCTAGGGTTTTGCTCGAGCGGCAACCCTAGATCCGCCTCTCTCCTCCCCGAGCTCCTCGTGAGGCTCGAAAATGGGTTTTGCTGCCAAGGCGATTCCGTCTCCTCCTTGGCCGTAATCCGTCAACCTCTCGCTGGCTCTCCTCTTGCACGGCGAGTTGGTAGATTCGCCCGAGGCTCGGCAACGGATCTATGGTGAGTATGTGAGAACGGAACGCCAGGTACGAATCATTGAGGATGAGCAGAAACCGGATGGTTTTCTCCCTCTCTCGCATTTTCTTGTACTGTTGTTGGATGTGGTCAGGCCAGTCGAATTTCTCTTCGGCTGCCTCGAGCTCATTCCACAGACCCGAAAGCTTGTTGAAAATCGTTGCCACGCTCGAGTTACCCTGTTTCAGATCTGAAATTTGTTGGGTTAGATAAAAAATTTTGACTTGATCGAGTTTCCCAAACATTTCTCTTATGTTTTCTCACATCGTTTTTGGGTCCTCCGTCGGGGGAAGCGCGGCGGCGATTTCGGCATTGATGCAATTGCCGATCCAGGTTCTTACCAATCGGCTGCATCTTCTCCATATTCGTGCCATTCTTTCGTCGGAGGGCTCTGGAAGCGTTCCATCGATGAAGGATTCTTTGTCCTTCGTTGCCAGTGCTCGCCGAAATTCGTGAGCCCAGCTTGAGTAATTCTCTGCTCCTGTTAATTGTTGACTGATGATTTTCAGCTCAGGTCCGTCGCCGCTTGTCGTGTATAGCGGATCACCGGCTCCGGCCGGCCACCGGTGGCGAGGATTGGGTACGGAAAATAACCGGGTGTAGGAGTCGGGTAGGGATTTGTTCACGACCCGAACCCCGAATCCGAAACCGTAATCCGCATTTTGAGATCCCGAATGAGAATTGGCTTCTTGACCCGATATGTGCGATCCACCTGTCTGTGTTGGTCCGATGCCAGGGTTTGCCCCTTCATTGGCTGGTGAACCCGCATCGACCCGCGCGCTACTCTGGTAGCCAGGCGATGATGCACGGGGACGATCCAGGAAACCATGGATATGGCATCCATGGGTATGGGTAACCGAGAAAATGGTTGCCCTGCGAAAGCTGAGTACATTGTTGCCCACTGCGCGTGCGGTAGGTGACCCGGATCTGTGTTTGTTGATCGATGCGGGGACAATCGAGGATTGGTCTCCTTCGAAACTCGAGGTTCGATGAGCGCATTGATCTGCGGGCGTGGAGGTATGGCTTTGTCTTTGTCGACATGTTTGAATAAAAAATTGATTCCTCTGTCTACTCGTTTTTGCAGATAGGTTCCTTCGGGCAATCATGGCTTGAAGAATGTGATTCCTTCGGCAACTCTATCTTTGGAACTCGAAGTAGAGGTGTAGAGGCAATCAAGAGCGGAAGCAAATGAATCAAAACCGGCGAGGCTCTGATACCATGTCAAGATAAAGGATGAATGTGATCGAGGAAGAACTGGATGGAGAAAAACATAGTGTTTTTCTATTACTTTGATGTCTGTACAGTTTTAGTCTTTTGTACAATTCTGAATTACAATTACAACGGAAAGAATAGGAAAGAAAAGGAAATAAAGAATTGTCTATCCTTTTTCTATTCTACTGTATTTTAAATTGCCTATAATACAATAGATTGATTTATCTAATTATGCCTTCAATCATGCCTTTCTATGATTTTGTGCAATCATATCTTCCAACAAAACGAATGAATAATCGTGGAAGTCATGCACTTCATGACAACTACTCCTAACTCGCCCTTAGTTCATGACTTATTAACGACAAAAATAACTAATTTAATCAATAAAAAAATCATTACTCGAAAATTCCTACGAGATTAATGCATTTTCATGTAATGTCCTGCGTGTCCAGCAAAGGAATTAATTTAATTTAAATAATTCAATAAATTATTTTCTATTTTCTTTATTAATAAGAAACGCGGGTCAAGTCAAAAAGCCCCCTGTCCCTACAGAGCTTCTTTTCCACCCACCTCCCGTCTCGCATCCGGCTGCTGCGGGGAAGCACGCGTGCAATTATTTGCGCTTTCCGTGTAGCATGCATTGCAGCAGTCCGATCGGCATGAAGAGTCTCAGACCGTTGGATGGCAAGAACGCAGCATTATTCAAGCACGCGTAATAGGGTTAGTCACGTCCTAAATTTATTCCATTCTAAATTTATTCCATTCTTGCAAATTCAAGTCTAATTTTTTTTAATTTTATCAATTGAATTTTGAATTTTATTATATTCTATCGATTAAATCTATCTAATTAATTTTGATAAGAAATCTCCCACGTAAATGTCGATCGTTCCATGTAAGTGACTGACATTAAAGTGAATAAATTTTAATAATATCTTATTACTTTTAAATTTTTTTTCTCTTTTCTTCTTACTCCTCCTCTAGCCATCAAGCACAACCTTGCCTTACACAAGCTTGCCCTTGCCGGTCCTCACTTCTAGCCCGTCGTTGAGACCTAGTGATCGACTGAAAAAGGAAGAAAGAAAGGATTAAAAGAAGAAAAAAGGAAGAGGAAAGAAAAAGTGTTCTCTCTCTTTCTTCACCTTCTCCCTCCATCATTAGACAAGGAGAATTGCTCGTTGCCCGTTGGTTGTCTTTTCTATTTTCTTTATTAATAGAAGAAAGCAAGTCAAGTCAAAAGGCCCCCGCGGAGGCTCTTTCCATGCACCTCCCGACCTGCATACTATTGGAGAACATATTCAGTAGTATACTACAAGGAACTACTTCGTGCAATTATTTGCGCGGTGCAGCATGTGTAGCAGCCATTCGATCTGCATGAAGAGTCTTGGACCGTTGGATGGCAAGAACGCCGTGCAATTTGGGTTAAGGGTTTTAGGACAAAGAAGATACGTTGCTTCTACTAGAAGCCTCCTGGCTACATTTTACAATTGAAAGATTTAGTCGGACTCGGTTGGTGCATTTTCAGGAAGTGGATCCAATTTTTATTGCCCTCGTGATATTATTACAAATGGGATAGGACGGATCGGCCATCCACAATTGCACATGCATCTTGCGACAAGAGATTAATTAGGCATTGTCGCAATCCATATTCTAATCGAAATTTTGGTGGAGAATATTGGGATGCCCACGCAAGTAGGGAGCTCCTATATTACACGTTGGTTTTCTCTTTTATTTATTGGGTTAATATTACAAAAAAAATTAAACCATATAACAAATTGATCTCAAACTAAATTGATAACTAATTATAAATTTATCACAAATTAACTTTTAAACTACTAAAAATCACAAATTGATATATTTGTAATGAATTTACTTTATGTTTAAATTAATTGTGCACCCATGATTAATATGGCATAAAACCTCAAATTAATACATTAATTAATTTCAGTAATTTGATAGAAATTAATGGAGGATTGTTATAGATGTACTAATTTGGGATTTTTTATGATTTTAAATTTTATTTATTTTCATATTAATAAAAAAAGCAAATCAATTATGTGTCAATGTTGCATGTGAGAATGTGGGTATTACTCGTTGGGTTCCATGCACCTTCCTCACAATGTCGCGGAAATTACATGCGCAATAATTATCCTCCTCCAATAATGGGGTTCAAATTTTTATTTTTTCAATCGATTCACTTATCCACTAGGAAACTGTTATTATTTGAGGAGCCGAAGTGACTACCGCAGTGTTTGGGGAGAAGACAAAATAGCACCTGAACTGCAATTTTCATTATTTTTCTTTTCCTTTATGACATTAAGAATTTTTGCTTCACACTTCATATGTTTACCCTATTATATTCCCCCTGCACTTTGCTTTGTCCTCTATAGTAACATTGGAACAGAATTTTTATCAGAATGTTTTTTTTTATCCTAACAGCAAGTTTCCAGTTACCCTTATCCTTTAGTGTTGTTGGCCATTACTATTTGACGAATTGATCTAGTCATGATGTTTGTTCGAGAAGGTGGAGTGAAGAAATAGGAAGCATGGTGCCATTGGTCTTCTCATGTGCGAACACAGCTGTTCTAAGAGGAGCATAGATAATGAAGCATGAGATCTTCAAAGAGTGCAAGGAATTTGTCATGATCATGGTCTCAATCTTAACTTTACATTATTTTCGTGAGTTTGAGAGAAATTTATAGGTAAAAATAACAACTGCAAGGGAGATCAATATATAATCACAAACATTTGTAGGACTCTATATTATACTCGTATGCGAGAGGATTATGAGACATATAATCGCCATCTGCCACCACAAAAAAAAAAAAAAAGTAACATTTAACGGGGACTAGATAATTCAGGAACAAATCCTAGCATTTTGCTTTAAAATGATTTAACAGTATTATATGATTTTCGTAGGATTGTTTTAATGTAACATAGATACGTGTGTTAAAAGCAGAAACATAAAGATTTCTTGATACTTTGATTAAGGGTATTGTCAATGAAGGCTGGACATTCTTTGGTTTGAAATATTATAATAAGATAGATGTATGCGAACGGTGCAAAATCAAATTTGTGCTCTCTATATCTGCAAGGAATCAAACCTCGTTTTCCAAGGTGACGAAAAGAAAATTGAAACCTAAATGGAAGACTTGGTTACAACTTCCGTAAATTTGTCTCTATTACTGTTCGTCCTCGAGAAACTAATTATGAATTAAATCCGAAAATCAACTTCTGTCGGCAAGGAATGTGTCCTCTGGTTCTTTAAAATTTTCTTTTCCTTTTTCTCCGGTAGCTGTGCTACACTCATAAAGCACACTCATATGAAGAAATAGCTTTCACCTATGGAGGATTCAATTAAACATTGTTACGAATGCTGAAGATACTTTTAATTCATCCATTTTATAAACAATATCAATAATCATTTTAAAAAATATATTTATAATATTATTTATTTTCATAAAATAAAGAAAGCCTTAAGTGAAAATTTGAATATTCTTTCTCTTTTCAACTTTATTAGAATGGGAATGACTTTATAGGCCCGGTACATTCTTTTCGGGTTAATTTATATCTCTTCATCGATATAAAGGGAGTTCCATTGTAAAACCAAATATATTATTATCTAATTAATTCTCGTGGGGCCACTCGTTTTTAGCTTTGCTTTTCGTCCTTTCCCTCCGCGCGTCTGTTCCCCGCTGCCACTCTCTCTCTTCGCTGACCACTCGCGCGCGCGCTAGCACACACCCACGCCCCGGCTACCCAAATTCTTTTCTCCAAGAGAAGTCATTGAAAAGAGGATCCATGACGACTAGATAAAGATCAGCGAGTTTTCAGCGAGTACCCTGTACATTTCGTTTTACTTGATTTTAGCGAGGACCGTTCAGAGAGAGATCGAGAGAGACCTTAATTTGCAAAGTGAAGCTGCCATGGCGAATTCAGATGCTGTAAGGAGTAGAGGCAAAGCAGGAGGAGGCCAGTATCAAGTATTCTTGAATTTCCATGGCAGAGATACTCGAGATGGATTCACTGGCTTCCTTCATCGAGACTTGAGAAATAATGGGATTCATGCCTTCATAGATAACGAAGGACTTCGAATTGGCGAAGAAATTGGCGGAGCGCTCCTGCGAGCAATCGACAACTCCCAGATCTACATACCCATCTTCTCACCAAATTATGCTAGTAGCAAATGGTGTCTCCGTGAGCTCAAAAGGATGGTAGACAACCAATCCAAGTCAAAGGAGAAAAAAATCCTACCCATTTTTTATTACGTGAAGCCAGATGATGTTGATCTTAAAACCGAATCATACAGAGAGGCCATAGGAGAGCTCAAGAAGGAGCAAGAGAAGAAGCAACAAGAGAAGTTTCCTCACGAAGTAGGATCCTGGGAGGGAGAATCTTGGGAGGAGGCTCTTAAGAAGGTCGATAAAATCAAAGGCTAGGTGTTGCAACAAGGCGAAAGGTAAGCTATAAAGCTCCCTGACCTTTCTGGCTTTTTAGAATCAAGCCCGTCCTGTGCAAGAGACGTCAGGAGATAAATATAAATTAGCAAATCTTCACATCTTTGAAAAAAGAAAAAGGTACAATCATACGCAAGAGTTATTAAGGGTGAATAAAAGGAGTACACTGTTTTTTTGGATTAAGAAGCATACATGTTAAATCTGTATGATCGATACAGCTTTTGTAACTGATGAACTTGCTTCTATTTGTGGCAGCCAAGCGGTACTTGTGGACTTGGTAGTTAAAGTAGTTTTGCAGGAGCTGAAGATACGATATAAGTTTGTGACAAAAGATTTAGTCGGACTTGATGATCGAGTTGCAGAAGTACTAACATTGTTAGATGTTAATTGTAGTGATGAAGTGAGGCTGCTCAAAATTCATGGAATGGGGGGCATCGGTAAAACCACTATAGCCAAGGTCGTCTACAATAAACTTTCTTCTCGTTTTGGAAAGTGTTGCGCCTTCCTTGATGATGTTCGAGAAACTTTAAAGAAGAAAGGTTTAGTCTGGTTGCAAAAGAAGTTACTAACAAATATTGATAGTTCCAGTGCAGCAGAAATTATCGGGGAAGTTGATCTCGGAAGGAAGATGATAGAGAGCACACTTGGCAGTAAGAAGGTTCTCATAGTTCTTGATGATGTTGATGAGGAAAAACAGATTGAGAATCTAATTGGACAACATCGGTTGTATCCCGGAACAAGAATAATTATCACCACTAGGAACACAAGCGTACTAGAGTTTACTAAGCAAAGAATGGCTCTTGAAATGAAGGAAGTGAATTCTAACCCTGCAATCCGAATTCTGCCTTATGAAATGGTGGCGATGAATTTTGACGATGCACTCCAACTTTTCAAGAGGCATGCGTTTTGTGAAGACTCTCTAGCAACGGACTTTTTTGACAGTCTTTCAAGAGATATTGTCTCTACTACTGGGTGCCTTCCTTTGGCTCTTGAAGTTATAGGTTCCTCACTTCGTGGAGAGCACAAAGCCAAATGGGAGAATACATTAAACAAATTAGAGAAAATACCAGATGAGCGTGTACAAAAAAAGTTGATGATTAGCTATAAGGACCTAAATTGTCGTCAGCATGAAATTTTTCTAGATGTCGCGTGCTTTTTCATCAATGAGGATATTACCAATGCCAAATACATGTGGGAGGCTTGTGAATTTTATCCTGAATTGGAAATTGATGTTCTTGTTAGGAAGTCCTTGATAAAGATAAAGGATGACAATAAATTTTGGATGCATGACCAACTGAGAGACTTGGGATGGGAAATTGTTCGTCGAAAAAATCCTAAAAATTTCGAAAAGCGAAGTAGGGTGTGGACTAGCGAGGAGTTCCTTGATTTTGTAAGAACTGAAGAGGTAAGACAACTGAGGTTCAATTGAAAAAAGTGACATCTTGCGTTTGAGGATTCAACTTTATGCTCATGATCTTTTCCTCCATTTCATTCATTCAAATTGTAAATAAAATTACTGGTTACCAACAAACTTCAACTAATCATCGCAATTGATTTATTGGCAGAGGTATGAAGATGTTGAAGCACTTGATCTGCAGTGGAGGTCTAATATCTCAATTAGCCATGAAGAAATTAGAAGGTTTAAAAGTTTGAGGTTCTTGAGATTAAGTCATGGGGCCATATGTGGGGATTTCACCGTTTCTCTACCAAAGTTGAGATGGATTTCGTGGCGTTTTGCCTGTCAAGATGTTTGTGGGCTTAGTATGCATTCAAAGAATTTAGTTATCCTTGAACTTTTCAACATTAGATTCCCAGATGATTCGGAAGTATGGGACTTAATTAAGGTATGGTTTCATCTCAATTTATAACCGTTGTCTCATACATTATTTGACTTCTTTTTGTAACGTTTATAAATCCTTTTCGCAGATGGCAACCAAACTTAAAAATCTTACTCTTGTAGATTGTTGTGGCATTACTAGAACTCCAGACTTGTCTAAATGCCTGGATTTAGAGAGGTTGACTTTCAATCGTTGTAAGAGTTTGAAGGAAATCGACGACTCCATTGGAAAGCTAAAGTGCTTGCTTGACTTGAATATCACCAGTTGTGTGCTTATTGAACGAGTGCCTGATGTTGGAGGGCTAGTGAAGCTTGAGCACTTCTCTTTGAACTGTTGCTACAAAGTAAGCGGACTCCCCGCCTCTATCGGCAACTTAGCATCATTAAGGAAGTTGGACCTTTCATATACTAAAATTACAAGCCTGCCGGAGTCCATCGGTGACCTAGCATCATTGAGAAAATTGGACCTTTCATATACTAGAATTACAGCCCTGCCAGAGTCCATTGAAAAGCTCTGGCGTTTGTCGGATCTCTGTCTGAAAGGCATTGAGATTAGACAACTTCCAAAGTCCATTGGAAAATTAACATTGTTGTGCACTTTGAATCTGTCAAATTGCGCAATCTGTAAAATTATAGATCAATGGGAGTTACCCAAAGCTATTGGAATGTTGGACAAACTGGAGGAGCTTTATCTTAGAGGTTGCAATCAGTTGGTTGGCAAAATTCCTGATGAAATAGGAGATCTATCCTCTCTAAGAGTCCTAGATTTGAGTTCGACCAAAATCTGTCGAGTTCCAGGAACAATCAATAGGCTTTCTCACCTCTCAACACTTGACTTAACAGGGTGTAATGAGATTACAGAGTTGTTTGAGCTTCCAGTGAATTTAGTCTGTTTACATGTTCAATCTAGCTCACTACAGGTGGTCCCAAATCTCTCAGAGCTTACCAATCTAGTAGAGTTGGTCCTATCAGATGGCTCTAAAGGTCAAGATTCATCAAACCTCAAGCACATGTGTGACTTGGGGTGGATTTGTAAGCTATCCAAACTAAAGAAGTTGGAGCTGTGTCTTCTCAACATCGCCACACCGCCTACGGAGTTGGGTCTTCTTTCTCTTCTAGAAGATCTTACTTTGTTTGGTCTAGATCTCCAACCCCTTGAGCAGCTACCACCTTCTTTACATTCTTTAGAACTTGACAATTTCAGCTCGATAGGACCACCACAATCCAACTTGGAAATTCCATCAAAATTGACGCTCCGTCTCTCGCGATTGCAAGAAATTCAACTCCATGGGTTTTCACAATTGCAGAACTTAGAATTGGACGAGGGTGACCTTCAGAGCTTATCCATATCATCTAGCTTACGGATACTGAGTGTATATGGTTGCCCTAATATGATTGAGATTCAGGTTCTTGGTATGTCGGCATCACTGGAGAAATTAGAAATCTTTGACTGCCGATCATTTGCAAGGATAGTATCATGCGGTGAGGGAGGATCTCTCGGGGTTCTCAATCAATCAGAGTCTTTTTCGAGTGAGTCAACCTATCGTTCACCGGGAGTACTTCTTCTTCCCAATGCCTTCAAAAAACTAAAAGCACTTGATTTGGTGTTCTGCAAAAACCTAGTTGAGATTCAAGTCATCGGTACACTGTTATCATTGCAGTACATCTCTACTAAAAGTTGCGCTGCTATGGAAAAGTTGACTGGTATATCAAACTTGAAGAACCTTCGCGAACTGATCATCTGTGATTGCTCTAAGCTACGGGTTGTTGAGGGCCTTGACAAGCTAGAGTTTTTGACTGACTTAATTGTCTCCAGCTGTCCTTCACTGGAAACATTGCTTGACATATCAAACTCGAAAATATCGGACGAGTGCAACATATGTATTGAAAGGTGCAGGGAGTCATTCGACTCTCCACCAGAAGCTCTTATTCCTTTCAAGCGTTACAAAGAGATGAAGGTTCAACAAGGTGCGCCTCAATCAGAGACAAACAAGGTGAGCCTCGGTCAGGATTTTATCATAACACCAAAGAATTTCACCTAAAATGCGACTAGATGTAAAAATCTCTTTAACAACTAATTCAAACATAAAGTAGTTAGAAGCATACCATTGCACATACCTATCATATTCCAAATAAATTTATAGAATGTTCAAGCATTGAATTGACGATGTAAATTTACAAGAAAATATAACAGCCTTCAACCAGTCCATAGAATCATTTCTTCACTTGCAAATGTCAAGAATTCTCAATTTTTCCCTACCATAACAAACCAAAAGTTGCCATATGGGAGGAGATATCTGATACAGGCAGTGTAATTGGGCTTTCCTTTCCATTTTCTTCGGTCCCCTCTCTTTGGTCATATTCGTCAATCTATTGACTTTATTTACAATTTCTGTTCATACAGACATGAAAACGGAAGTTCCAAGTCATAGACTGAATATAGATGTCTTGTTCCATATAATGCATATTTATTTTAGATTCTTGTGGTGATGCTGTCTTTTCCTTTTGCCTCTTTCATCAATACATTCAAGTTCAATCAGTAAAAAATTCAAAGTTAGAGATTTTCACTTCTGAACATTCTGAGGGATATAGAAGGTCATAATATGCTTCATAGAGGAACATAATGTGGAAAAGTAAGACCGACTTTGAAGGAAGAAAAGTGGAGACTTTACAGTACATGAATTACCGAATCATCATTCAGCAGCAATATAGACTTCTGATGTCTTGCACATAGTGGGAGCCATGAGCCTACTGCACCCTTGTTTGTGAAAAAGGCAAAACCAATGTTAAAATTGCATTTTCTCATTCCAGAATACTGGCCGAAGAAAATCTTAATTTTCATGTAAGATGAGGCTAAAATGGAAGGGGATGCTAAAGAGCCTGGTATCGAGCTTCAGCCTCAGTTCCATCCATCAGCAAGTTCTCGAGACCATGAAATTAGCAAGGAGCCTCCAATTGACAATGTCAGAGAAGGGACTCCGCCTGGAAAGCAAAATCAGACGACGGAGAAAGACTCACACAGACTGAAGAAGTATATATTGAACTTAACCACGACCAGTTTTTGCAAGTCTTGATGAACTTGCTCCACCAAAAAACATTTTGTTATGGGTTGAAGACATGCTAGGTGAGCATACTGGAATGTGTCTGCAACCGCAACTTTCCTTAGCTTTAAAACTGAAATTCTTTGTAGTTTGAAACACAGGGTGCAAACGAAGGACAATTCAGAATCCGTGGAGATTGAAAGACAAAGTAAAGTCTCGTCATTTTGGTTGATTGAGGAACCAAGTTATGGCTTGGAAAGACAACTTTCAGACTGCTCTTGATCAAACTCTGATCCACAGTCGAGGGACAGGTGTTCCAGAAACAAGAACTCTTGTTGCACAGGATATTCCCCTACTTTGGGGATTCATTAACCATTACCCCGAGGTAAGTCTTTCTCCAAGTGAAGTAAAAATTGATTTCCATATGGTTCGACTAAGAAAGTATTTTCTAATTTGGCTTGTGTACGACAGTTTCTTCAACCTTTGATGGCATGTGATATATCAACCGATGCAACGAAAGGCAGCTGATTGGCACTGATATATATTTCCATCCAATGATTAGGTGGCTGGTTAGCAGTTATCTTTGTGAACATTCATTAGCCGAGATTTAATAAAAGCTGCCTGCTAATAAATGCAGCGCCTTCCTACATAACAAACTTCACTCATTTTGTACATAAGTCATTTTTCATCACCAAGTGCGCACTTTTAGTTGATTATTCTCGAAAGTCGATAATCCGGTAGTTCTTCTATATCTGCTAAAGTGCTCGTGAATTGCTTGGCCGTTGCAAGCAAGCCCAGAGAATGGATTTTACTAGTGTCCATGAGTATCAAGCTTTCTCTTGGCTCATTCCCACTTGAAACGTGGCCAAAATAGGAAGACTTAAAACTCTTATGAAATCACTGATTATAATTGTAACCATCATGTCATACAGATAAAAGTGCATTGCACACATTAATTCTAGCCTAACTCTACAGGTTCGGATGTACCCCCCAAAAAAAACACAGATATGTAGATCTTTGTACAGGTTGGAAACGTTTTCCACAAGGAAATTAAAACTAATTTGCCAGACTAATTTGAAAGAATTTCCCTCTACCAACCATGTAGATCTTTCAATTTTTGAAGGTCATATTGAGATAGTAATTTTAGCATTTCACTATGCTCGGATGATTTGTATTTTTTCGTACTTTTGGATCCTTTTCCCGTGACTTTCCCCTTTATAATTCTGGTAGTTGCCTCATCCCATAGATATGCCTTTTGATTTACGCATCGAAAACTAAATAAAATTTTCTCCGCACCAGCTTTAATCAAAGCAGCGAAATGGTAGCGTGGCTTGTAATTTCAAACATTGATATATGCTCTAGCAGTGCATAAACAAATAACCGACAAAGCGAGAGCTGGTGATTAAGACGGAGTTGCTTATATCATTGTGCTGCTGCTTTGTCCATGTGGAATTTGGGAGAAGGATTTTAACATACAAGGAAAACATGATTGACAGATCTTGAGCTGTCGAGGGTATGCAAGATAAAATTAAATCATACAGTTTAATACCTAACCAACAAAACTCAAGTTGCTGAAAAAATTCATCTGCATTCATACATCTGTCATACAGAGGGTTCTCGTGAGGCAGTGGGTAGCTCTAGCTCAGGCTCAGATATAAGTGGAGAGGCATAAAAGTCGACCATGTCCTTGGTTACTTCTTCCAAACTTGGAGGATCCCACTGCACATTATTTGATAAGCCCACCATGATTTCAGTCATTGAAGTTGAGAAAATGTGTAAAGCTAGAAAAATTGGGACTCAATTTTACCTTTGGAGCGAAGTCCTTATCCACTAATCGTGCGCGAACACCCTACAGACAGCAAAGAGCACTATTGATGAGAACATAAACTATCTTTGCAACCCCACAGATGGCAAAGAGTACCATGATCTGATGATAAGGGGAGAGAAGAAAAACCACAAGATTCAACCAAACAATTGCAGTGGATGTCCAAGACTTGTGTACCTCACAAAAGTCTTTGGAAACTTCTCCAGAGATTCCATGGAGGGATATTCGGTATTCCCGAGTTAAACATTGATCAAGGGTCTGGAATCTGCCTTCACGAATCTGAAAATAATAAACCAAGTCAATGTTTTAGAGAAGGAATCTATGTCCAACAAAGAATATCAAAAGAATGGAAACTCACAGATCTTAAGGTGATTTTTAAGCTCAGTGGAGAAGCTTCCCTTAGTTTCTTGAGGGTCATTGCACACCATTCATCATAAGAGTCAGCTGCTTCAATTTCCTAAGCAACACCAATTTAATAAGATGGCAATAATAGAACATCTAGGATATTAACTATGCTGACTCATTGCATTTCTCAGTTGATTACTCCCAATTCTACCATCATGTCATCTGGCAAAATAAAAAATCAGTCATACCATCTCAAAAACCAGTACAATGTCAAGCATCGTGGACTTTCCAACGACAAATATAAGGAGTCCTTTTCAGGGTGTCTTGTCCAACTTACCAGTGCATGAATAATTTCCTCGACTGTGTCATGGCTAAAACATTTATCGATCACTTCAATCCTGAGTCAGTGAACAAGACAAAAATACTCCATTTAAAAAATTATTTGATACACACTTCAATAGCTGCAACAAATAATACTGAAGAGAATAGAAAACAAAAGACTTCCTGGTAGTAAGCAAAACAGAAAGTGCAAGTTCATTCTTTAATAAAGGTGAGAAAAAATATACTTGCACAGAGAAGGAAGAAACTTTCTCCATAAAAGCAGCAATCACTCTGCTATGTGGAATATTTACTTGTCCCTTGCACGGTTCTAATATGCACAACAACTAACATAATGTCATAACTAATAACTTATTATGTAGATCTTAAGCGTATAGAGGGACTGATTCATAGTTCTACCTGGGTTTGGATAAAACAGAATCAGCCACATAAAGTGTGAAAATAGCTAGTACAAAAATTCTAAGCATATAAAGCCTATATTTGCCTTATAGCCTATATTTGCCTTATGTGTGGTAGAATGCAATCTACTCGCAATTTACATCATTTATTAGCTACATCACAAACTTCTCTAGCCCTTTTCCCCAGAAAGGTGTATAACGTAAATTTATACAGTATAGATCCAAAAAACATACAGTCATTTACACAGAGGAGGATAAAAGTAAAAAATCACGCCATAAAGAACCCAGAAGCTGTAGACTAAAGTTGAACATTACTTATGAATGATGCTTCTCCTGTCGGGATAAACAAGATCACCATATTGTGAAAGGGATGTCTCTATAACAGATGGATCATCAGTAGTGAGTCTACCAAGACGCTCTTCAATCAAAGCCAATCTCTGTCAAGGTCACTAGTCATAACTCAAGAAGAGATTATCAAGGTATGAAGTGTAAGAACACTGAAGCAGCAGTCAAAGGTGCATTGAAAACAAACCGCATTTAGTGAATAGTGAGTAGCCAAGCGGCAGGCAACCATTTCAACACCATTAAGCTTATCCCCCGTGAGAGCCAGGTATTCCCCTGGAAAAAGAAGGCCACATTCTAAGACAGTAGCCTAACGCTAGTTATTGACAACTTGGTATTCAAAGAGGAATAATACTAAACCATGCAAATAAAATACTGTGGAAACTATATGAACCTTTCATTACAAACATAAGGACAAAGCAAAAACTATATGATCTCTTCATGGTTCAATAATAAAGTATACTTTGCAAACAAAGGCTTCCCTTTAGTGCAATGCATTGGATGGTCTTCAACATTTCTGCACACCAGAAGGGAACTAATGGATACAGCAAAACATTCGAACATGCAGTAAAGATTAAATTTTCAAGGAACTTCCAGTTTACAGAAACCAATAGAACACGTTGAGGCCTAATTTTATCCGACCCTTCTGACCTATTCTTAATTTAATGAATGATCTCCTTATTTCATTACACAGTTCAGCCAAGATCTCCCTTTCGTTTGCATAGACAACCTACCTAGATAGCCAGGTAGACGGGATAGGTGGAAGGAAGCTCCTGCATCTGGATGAAATCCTATTTGAACCTCTGGATGGGAAAAAACCTGCAATTGAAAGCATTAGCTCAAGAATTTACTTTGCAGAATTGCCGAAGAAAAATTAAACCAGGTGCATTATATGTTTGTTAGTTCAAGTTAGTCCTCCCATTAAAAAAAAAAAATGGTGAAGTGGATGTCACAAGGCTATATCATGCCACCTTGGCATGACGCAGCCATGTAGGGTCCACGTGGCTATTACAGAGTCAAAAAAAAAAATATATTAAAAAAATGAAGTTATGGTTTTAGAAAGAAAATTGAAAAAAAGAAAAAAGAGGAAAACCATCTTCAGCTTGCTCTGGCAAAGAGAGGACAGTCACGCACTGACAGCCACCGGCAAGGGTGGCCAGACCCTCCCAGGCTCAGGTCACAGTGGCCACACCTTCATGGAGCTTGGGCGTGTTCCATCACAGAGGTATACACCCACAGAGAGAGATACAAGGAAAAAGCAGTCCTGGTCCTTGACCACCTCTCAGCACCCAGCAGCAAGGGCCACAGCCTTCACAACAGATCTAGACGAGCATCACCACCTCACGTCAGATCTGCAGTGGTTCTGCTGGGATTTGAACTGGTCCGAGAAACACAGACTATGAGAATTTCATGCATTCAAATTATTCAGTTGTTGCCAAATGGTTGTCAATAAATAACAAAAAGTAGATCACAAGGATTGAGTAAACCACAAGTGCTTTGTGATTTGGAGGATTCAAGAATACATTCCCCCCCTTTTGTGGTCTATGATCAGAGTGCACAGCTTGAGAGCTCGTCATCATTGTAGCCATATATTCTTGTTCCTGTAGTGGGCTCAAACAAAGTCAACCACATAAAAGAAAAGAATTTGGTGTTCCTTTATGCTATTTTTGTTGATGCTTTGTTAAGTTTCCTTGATTTGGGTTGATGGATTATATGAAGTTTGATTGTTACCATTTGTTCTGGCTTCCTGTTTCAAGAATGTTGCCATTTCATGTTTGTGGACCCAGTTATTTGGTTCCTCTTTCTAGAAGATTCTGTGTTGTGCAAACACAAGCTCAATGCTCTCTTACACACTTGGTCGGTCTCTCTGTTGCATGTGGTATTCAAAGGCGATGGCAGCAAGTACCCAGTCACCATGACCCTGGCTATGGCTGGGCAACACCGCCTCCACTGGCAGGCCACCCTCCCACCTTTTTTTTTTTTTATTCCACCGCAGGGATTTGCTCAAGAAGAATGATGATGTGGATGGGCATATCAGCATTCCCGTCTAACTGTTTGACGGAAGGACTAACTTGAACAAACAAACATATAGTTCAAGGACTTGATTGCACAAAAAAAAAACAAAGTTGAGGGATGACAATGCAAGTTGAAAAGGTTCAAGGACCTCCCATAACATTATCCCATATAAAAATCTATGTTAATACCAATCCCATGACAATTTAGCTCACTGGTTTCGACAGAAAGCCATGTTCCAGCTCAGGAGCAAATTCCCGTATAATGACAGCCAATGGCATCGAACCTCACTTTACAGTCAGATAAGAAATAAATTGGCAAAGGAAGTTGAATAAACACAACCCCAGCAAGCACATGTATGAAAGCAGTTAACATCTATATCAGTATTTAGGAAAAGTCACATACAGTTTTATCAGTTGCCAATCGAAACATTCCGGGGAGAGAAATCCCAGCTCCGCTTGCCATAGTGACACCGTCCAAGATAGCCAGCTGCCCAAGAGTGAAGTAAATAAAAAGTGACCAACTCATAAATTGGAACTAACACGAGTGCTGAGACATTCAAACAACTTTGATTGACTAATAATTAAATCCCAGAAATTGAAAATCACACCTACTAAATGGTTATTGCTTGCAGTTTTTACTGTGAAGATGGGTCAATGAGTTGATGTCAAGTAAACAAATACTTTGATAGAATATTAAACGCCAAATAATAAATAATGAATGCAACTTGGAGTACATCATGCAATTAATTTTAGAAATGGAATCCTGCTTGACATGGAAGAAACTGTGCCTATACGATGACTACTACAAACCAATTGCGGTAAATGTCACTCACTTTCCATTTGACTCAAGGAACAAAGAGGGAAAATGTAAATGATTTTTAATTGTTCTTCTTTCTTAATTAAGCATACAGTAAAAAGTAGACAAGGGCTAAACATCAAAAGGACTTACGTTTGCTCCAAGAATCATTTCAAGAATCACAAGGAGTTACTTTCTCCTCTCATCTCACCATGAATCGCCTTACACACAAAGACCGTGGTCATGCAGAGTCAAAGATAGTTTTACTAATCATGCCGCGAATGCGGAGGTACCTTGTCTACTTAAGATTCATCTGTAACAAAGTATATCCGCCTTAGTGACCTAGACTTCTTGTGCTATGGAAAATGGTACCGAAGTGGAATGGAGTAGATCACATGTCAAGAAGCATGATATCTGACTAGTAGGTTTAATAATTTCAATATTTTGGATCATGATAGAGCTCCAAGGATTCAGCCACCATCACTCACTTTGTAACACAGAAAGTTTCTTTCGCTAGTTTTTGTAGCATGATTACAAGTTTAGAGCAACATTTAATTTAATGTTACTATAATCATTCATCCAAGTTATTTCCAAGATTTCAAAAGTTTGTGTAAATGCTTTCTAATTGTCTAGTGAACTGATTATTTTTCAGATTGCCAATTTTAGTGATCCATAAGGCAAGAGCAACCTATATCAGCATGTGTGCATAGTTTGTAGTTTGCAGGGATATCAACAATCTCCATATCACTGAAACCCAGTAATACCGCAAACTGTGAGATTAAAGTTTTCTATCCATGACAAGAAAACTAACTCTTGAGCGTACTTCAACCACTTACTCACAAAACATGAAGCATCAACTCAAAAACTATAAAATGAGATTTTTATAGTATCAACTATATAATTTATCAAACCATAGGAATCTAGGGTGAAAGTTCTGTTTCTCATCCACCCGGGAGAAATACTACCTTACTCTATGATGTCTGGCCAATAATAAATTGTGTCAAGAGGTCATTACAAAAATCAAGAGAAATTAAGAGGAAAATCCAAGCCTGGAAATTATCCATTACAAAGTAGACTAATTCCACATCTCAAAAGAGCTAACAGTTTATAAACTTCAAAAGATGGTACTTACATGTGGTTTCAAATATGTCCCTTGCAGGTAAACAAACTTATATAAAGTATCAAAAAAAATTTTGCAATCCTCAATGTTCCCTGCACATATATTGACTATTTGATTAGAAACAGCAATTAGGAAAGAAAAGTAAAAGAACCAAAAGATCATAATCAAGGGAACAAAAGCAAATTGATAGCAAAGTTGCATGCTCTTTGAAGAGCACTTGAGGGCCATTATTTCACACCTTCCATCTATCATATCCCACCTGATTCAATATTTAGTTTCACTCAAACACACTAGTTCCTAATCTGACCTTTCTTCTACAACCACAAATCCACCAATGGGTATCGTCTCCAGTTATAAAAATTACCTTCGCATGTTGATATTTAACACCCCAACATTGTCACTTTTATGATATTCTTGCCCTTGAACCAATCTTCTACTTCTAGTAACTATTTAAATATAAAGCAAAGAAAAAGGACATAAAAACTATCGGAGAAAAAAATGTTGAAAGCCAAATAAATGAAAGGATTCATCACCGACTGACCTTCAGTGAGCAAATGATAAAGGGTAACAACATCTCCACCTGAGCAGAAAGCTTTGCCACTACCCTTCAGATCAGACAAAAAAGTTAATAACATTCAAAGATTGTAAACCGTGACAATAATAAAAGGAATGCCCAAAATGTGAATCCATTTCTCCTTCTATATAGACTCTAGACCAAACAAAACCAGGATCTATTTGAAACTATCAGCTCTTGTATGAGGGCATGTAATGGCAATACCTTCATCAACACAAACCCGATGTTTGGATTCTCTTCCCATGACTCATAGAGCCTCTTTAGCCTGGCCACCTGTAGAATATATCAGCATAAGATTTCGAGCTTTAATTATTCTAGAAAAGATACCCGAACGGGGCACCAAGAAACACGAAAAATGAAACGGGTTTCCGTTCTGATTGGGGTTGGCGAGGAATTCATTTTGAGCCAGAGAGAGAGAAAGAACCAAACCATTGAGGTAGTGAGAGAATTAAGAGCAGATGGCCGGTTGAGTATCGCAGCTCTTGAGTTGGCTCTTCCATCCACCAAAACCTGATGCCACAAGCATACACGAATCGAAATGTAAGCTCCCCGTCTAAACGAACCCACCTTTTGCTATCCGCAAAGCAGACGCTGCGACTTGACACCATCGAGTTTCTGAACGAATCTAATTTTGACTACCTGGACAAGTTGCATCAAACAACAAACCGAAACACATACCTGGTCTTGGACATCGTCGTAGCTAGCGTAATGGGGCAGAGCAGAGAAGCTTCTCCGGTGAGGGAAAGCGCCGAGCTTGGGAAGCGAACGCCTGGCTCTCACCAAAACCTTCAAGCTATGCATCTCTCTCTTTCTCCTTCCTTCTCCTGCTGTTGTTTGAACACTCTATAAAAGGGTTTTCGAAGGATGTTTCTCCGGAGCAATGCCTCAACCTGTCGCTCCGGCCTCCCCCTCAAAATGAGTAGCGAACGGCGGAACGCTGAACGATGCACGCTGAGGAGGCAAGAGGAGAAGAACAGAGCAGAGCAAAGATCAAGCGGCCGTTCAGTAAGGTTAATTGTCCGAGCCGTAATCGTACGAGACAACTCAGATTGGGCTTTTGCCATCTGGGCTTATCTGGACCGGTCTGATCCAGTCTAAGATCCGGACAATGAGGCCTACCCAACGATGATCCAATCTGATTTAGTCCTGGCCAGCGGCCAGTAGAAATGAAGTATGATCCGGATTGAGTCGATCCTTCACCTTATCTAGAGACTGATCCGCATAATATATCCTGTTGAGCCTGGGACCGAGGACTAGACCATGGTGAACTCGAGAACAATCATTTTTTTTTTTGTTTCATATTTTATATTCCTTAAAAGGACAAACATATTATTTTAAATTACATATGTATCAACAATGCGACATGAAGCAATCAAATTATAAACATCATTACATATGAAACATAAGTATAAGATAATATCACAACAAAAACTTACGTTTGCTAAAAGTAACAAACCATAAAAACAAACATGCCAGGCAAGGAAACAAAGGTGAGTGAAAGAGCAACAAGTGAGCAAGCGAGTGAGGCCAAGGTGGACGAAAGAGGCTAAGTTGAGTGAAGAGGGTTTCTTTCTTCTTTGTCGAATTAGGACTAAATTTATTGCTACATTCCAACTTAAACAATAAACTAAACTGCAAAGAAAACAGAGGAGGAGGCACTAGAATTTAGAATAGACAAAAGCATATGATTTGAAATATATTAGATATATAGTATAACGTTATATATATATATATATATATATATATATATATTTATAATATTAAGTACGAGTAGTGCAAGGTTCATGGGTTCTAGAACCAAGGACTGACCTAGTCTTCTTGGGAACTGGTGTTGGGCCAGTATAGGGTGACTTTGGACCGATGCTCATCCCTAGCGGCCAACGACCCTTGCCTAGACCCTCGTGGACCATTTCCCCACCTTTGCTCTTCCCAACGATGATGAGGGCAATAGTGACAAGAGTTGGTTCTAACTTCTTCTTTTAAAAAAAGAAGAAGCTCTTATCGCATTTAAAATTAGATTTGGATCAAAACAATATTTTAGTCACATAATCACCACGTATTATAAAGAAAATAATGACGAAAACGGAGTCAATGAAATGACTTAATTGCATCAATTTGATAAATTTTAAAACTTTATTGCATTTTTCACAAGTTTTAGGATTCAATTGTACTTTCGTGATGAGTTTTATAACTTACGATAAAAACATGCCTCAAACTTTATCATACGACTACTGCAAATTCATGCTTGTCTTCTAGTAATTCATGTTCGGCTAGTGTCAACTTTAGGTTCTTAACAAGTTCTATCTGCTTTCATCACGTGTGCTGATGATTTTGGTGTAGCTTCAAGAAATGCACTCTCTCAAGATAATGTATACAAGCAATGAAGCTGCTTCTTCCTTTGCTATAATCATCAATGAGGAGATACCAATAGTTTCAGTTTGAGATTACAAAGTGTAAAGAAATGCTTTATTGCACTGATTATTTACAAACAAATCATTCTGGCCAAATTAAGTCCGAACAATGTCCTCGTCTCAAGATGCAGCGCAATTCCATTGGCCGTACCCTTCGCGTTAGAAGACTTCATTTGATTGTCGTCGTGCCCCTTTCTGTGTCAACTGTAGCCAGTCCGTACCTCGTGTGCGGGCACTAGTCAGCTCGAAAACGAGTGCCCTTCCTCAAACTCTCCCACAGGAACAGCATATGGTGAATCCCAATCAGCATCAAAGACTTCTTGAAGCTGCGAAACTATGTCCTGGTGATACGTCCCAAAGCCGACACCGGCAGTAGTATAGAAATAGTCCCATATGAGGTTGCTCGTTCCAATGTGGGCTCTCACATTGCTGACAGCATACTTCCCATGGTTGACCCGAGTATAACCAGGATACTTATTCCCAGTGCTGGTCCCCTTGCTGATCGCAGCTCCAGTCGCGTTAAAACCCGGCACTATGTAGTACTTGATCTCGACTTTGCCAGAACAACTGTTGTACTTTGAAGAGGAGCAAAGGACATTAGAATAGAGGAGAGATTTCAGGTAAACGTCAGTGTTGTTTATGAAATGTGCCCAATGTGCTACCAATATCTTCACTTTGGCATGCTTGGAAAAGACAACCTGAAAATTATAGTCAACTCAGAAAGTATGTTCTCAGTAACAACATATGTGAGGAAATAAAGTTGGTCAATAGAGATAAATCACAAAAAGCCAGTGTCATCAACCCATTCTGTCAGTAAGCAGTTCTTCACAGCAAAGGCTTTCCGCATTTTCCTTCAATCATTTTGAAACCAAAGCAGCAAATGGCGATAGCAGGAAATTCTACAGCTTACAACAAGCTAAAAGCTTTTCATTTATCTGTTCCGAGCATGCGAGATAACTCAAAAACAAGAAGCCAATGACCAGCCATCAGACCTAGTATTGATCGTTTAAATATTCATGCAAGTCACAGTCCATCTCCATAAAAAGAAAAAATGGAATCCGGTAGATGCAAGACAAAATGATTTCAAATGATCACCATATTGACTTGTATCTGATGATTTAGATTCACATGTACAAACAAGGGCAGCAACTGTAGCAACAAGGGAGCATACCTCTGACACAGCAGAAGAAATGGATGACCAATAAACAGTTTGCTCAGCATATTGTGATTGACCAAGCCAATCCATTGTGCTGATCCTAACGGTGCCTCCACTTCCAACTGATTTTATTGTGTCGACCCATGCCTGCTCGTCAGCCTGGTACTTGCCAAATGACAGCTACAATGGCAGTGCATTGTATGTTAAAGATAGAAGTTTTTAAGATGAAACTTACAGGATCCCCCAAAAGGATTAGCAGAGCAATTGCAATGTGATTCAATCAACTTAAATGTTGAGCACCCTCACTATTCATGAAGGAATACACACCGAAAAAGTTTACTTGCTAATATATCAGCGAGGAGACAATAGCAACTAGACTGGGTCGATTAGCTAAATTCTAATTGGGTACATATACAACAGAACTGCAATGTCGCAAACTAACCAACTTAATAAACTCTAACTTAAAATGCAACCATTCATTCTGTATCCTTTGATTCAACAAACAATTATAAGATGAAACAAGTCTAACCTGTAATGGCTAATTTTTTGATGATGTCCAAATGCAATTCTTACTTTCTATATTAAGACAAAATTAAAAATGCTAAATAGATAGGTTTTGGACAAGTTACCTCTGGAGGAGCAAAAGAAAGATAGCTAAGTTGATATTGTGAAGATGTATGATTACGTCCAGGAATATCTAATGGAAGACGAAACATGTGAGGATGTGACAGGACTGGATAGCCTGCTACATGAGGAACCTCCACAGATTGAGGAAGAGGTGACCTGCCATGACATATTTGCTCATAACAACAAGTGGACTCGGAAAATGTTAACATCAACCTTCACCAGATCATTACAATGGCAAGTGAACTGAAAGCAAATCAAGTGCAAAACCATTCAGTTGAGCACCAAACTGATCGAATGGTCACAACATCACGTCATAGGCTAATATCAGACCAAGCATGAGCTGCTGATTTCAAATTTGAGAAAAACTTTTCGACAGAAGCCTGTGACCAAGTCTAAGCAACGAAGTTGCCGAACTAGAGTCAGCCATATCTATCCAGTTATAGACAGGAATCCAACTAGAAGTCCTCAAGAGAGCAAATCTTGTCCTTGTCACTTGTTTTAGAAACTCCTTTCTTCTTTTAAAGGCTATGTACCATGCACTGGAGAATTTCTGCTTACTCATCAGTCCCAAAGAACAGCGTTTCCAAAATGAACAATTTGAAATTAAAATTCAATCTCTTACTTTCAATCCGGATATCTCTACTTTTCTTCTTTTCGAAGCAATTTACCATACATAAGAACTGTTCTGCTTTCTCTTTGCTCGTATCATTCAATCATCTGGGAGAAAACAAACTGAAAAATAAGTAGCAAATGCCAGGAAAAAGTTTTTAAGATACATTTGGCAAACATTTATAGCTGATTAGACGCAGTGGGATAAGGCTTGGTTTGTTGTTGTTGTCATAATAACCATTTGAAAAGAACTCCGACAAAGATGAAAATCCAATATTCATCGAAATCTCTAAGCTGCAGCACCAAACACAATCTCAACAAACAACAGAATCACTTGTCTATCAGCATAACCTCAGGAGTTTCAGACCTGAGCCTAGAGTTAATCTAATGGTTGAAAGACTAAAAAGGGATATTCCTTGACTAAAAGTGAAACAACAGAAAATCCCATGCAGCAGAGACATGCTTTATCAAATGAAAATCAACTTTCTATCACCCGAAGAAAAAAAAAGAAAATGAACAATACAACCAAATGCCAGGGGGCGGGGGTGGGGAAGAAGAGCATGACAATTCACAAAATCTAAAATTATGCAGGCAAAAGAGACACAAGAAAAAGTGCAACATGGATGTTTTTGTCATACTTGCATCGCTCTTCAGGTTCAAGGAAATGCGACCAACAGGGAACTTTTCTGGTGACCTGCCATTGTTGATCCGAGACATTCTTTGTGTAAGCTGAAGCATCGAGAGAGGCAAGTTTCCACAGGTTGTTGTTGTAGGTTTCAACCTTCTTTGCTATTTTGGGACAATTAACAAGGTATATTCCAAGTTCCTTCACCTGTAAAGATTTGAACATTATAATTTTTCTATATAGCTCAAATACACAAACAAATCTATACAGATTGAAGAGATGAAAAATATATGTCCTAAATATTGTAAATGTGGCAGAATCTTCTACGATCTTACTTGCCAACAAAAATGGGATGCTTGTAGCTGAGAACCCACACCTCTTCTTTTGTTCAGTCAAAATTTATTTAGCCACAATTGGATCAATATCCTCACCAATAATAAATGGAGAAAAGGCTATAGTATATTCCTGAGAAAGGGACTCCTTAGGTCAATCGTGTACCTGAGAAAGGGACTTCCAATCGTTGTTCGCAGATCCAATATAGACATCTCGATTATCCGATATCCACACTTTCGCATGAACTACGCCTGAGCCCCACCATTTGGCAAATAGCAGAGTAACAGACTTGACGTTTGTCCTTCCTGAAGCAAGGTCATTTGGCTCTTTGTCATAGTCAGGATATACTCCCGAGTGCTGTAAAAGCCTGGTGAAGTTTAATATCTTTCAGAGGAGGGCTAATGTTTGCAAGAAGTAAATGAGAAAATCTATAATAGACACAGTACAGTAGAAGCCTGAAAGAAGATGAGTCCGGGCTTATTCAGCATAGACATTTTGCTCTACTTCCTACATTACTTAATATCGGGCATCAAACTTCTCTAAAAGTAATGATTTACTCACTGCTTAGGCAAGTAATTCTGGTAATACAGTCGTTCAATATTTTCATCCATCAGATCAATATCCTTCCCGAGGCTCCCTTGGAGCTTTTGGAGGATTAGGGTTCTCTCTGATGAAGAAACTTTTACTATCTCAAAGTTAAATGTAATCGCATTGCTTAAAATTCACGCAGTTTTCCAAGATAGACCGTTTTCGGGTTTACTCAGGAGAACACATTAATCGAATTACCTAGCACATGATTCGGAAACTTGAAATAAGAAGACGTTTGACATGTTAACAGAAAGTTTGGTTAAAGATTACGGGCGACAAAACTACAAAAGCTACCAGATGTAAAATACAAGGTAGCCTTGATAGCCAACTTCGTGAAATACCCAAACGCAAAGCTCCAATTGCTACTGAAGCAGCTGTACACCAACAATTCAGCATATGCAAAGGGCATGGGCAAGCACCATCTGCAATTACCTGATAGTGACATTCCGATCAGCAGCATCTTCGATGGCTTTGTAAACACCGTGACCCAAGTCAGCCCCGAATCGGAGCATATCAGACTGAGAGTAACCATAATCACCGGACTGAGGATCATCAGGACGAGCATTCAGCTGCCAATACTGCGCTATGATGTCCAGCTTCTTCGTCGAGTTTCCCGCCAACCACCGCAGCACATCCGCTAAAACCATTCGTCACCCCAATCAGCAACTAATACATTTAGGCTCCGCTTATTTCGCGAAGAACAAACGATTCGGAAAACACTTGCCCAAAAAATGATTGCTTGTATCCAATTTTTAACGCCAAAGATCATTAATATCCGATTTTTAACACCAACCTCAGTCTCTCCTACTCTGTTCCTTCAACCATGCTTTCTAAAACCAAACCGCAGCGCATTACTCAGCAAAACGCAGTCGTTGCGGCGGAAAGGGGGGCGCTTACCGGTGGAGAGGACGCCGGGGACGCGGCGGAGGAGAGGCATGTCGGTGGGGATGGACTGGACGAGCCACGCCTTGCAGCGAGGCGGCGAGCCCGCCGAGACGGCGGGGGCAGAGAGGGTGGCCACGGCGACGAGCGCCAGCGCGGCCAGAAGAGGAGGCGGAGGGCGACGGAGCTTCTTCATCTTCCGGGTTCGATTCGAATCGCCGTGCGGTCGCGCGGATCGAAGTCAAGGCGGCCCTGCGACAATGGCGGAAGAAAGAGAGAAGGAGAGAGAAAAGGAAAGAATGGATTTTCGAACAAGCGCAGAGATTCCCTCCTTGATTTGACTTTTCGAGTCCGCCGAGGTGGCGGTTTTATCGTCGTCAGCACGTGGTGAAATTCTGGGGTTTTATTTTTAGTAATTTGGTAATTTCCTTTTCTTGATTTTTGGAATTTAAGGGGAATTGATTGCTTGACGTTCGGGGTAATCCTCTGAGAAACCGGATGAGCTGGTCATCCGGTCCCAAGGTCCTTCACATTCGACGAGCATATTCTCGAGCATATCTATCGCAAGCGTACTAAAAAAAATTGAGTTCGTCGACAAGTTCTCGATTACGTGTTACTTATAACTATAATCAGCCAAATAAAATATAAAAAATTATGAGATCTGCATCTATTAATTATTTATATAATTATATTACGTGTTAAGTATATTTGCGTTCGATTGGAGAATGTATCTAGTATGCATCTATTTTATTTTTCGTTAATCCCATACACATATCAAGCAAAATTATTCCATCACGTTTTGCAAGGCATTCATTCATCATTGATCGTGTAACTACCACCTTGTAGACGGATAACTTGCTCCTAGAGTTCTAGAGAAGTTGTGGAATTTTAAAACATTATCTAGTTTCTAGAAGGTTATTTAGTCTTCGCTTATGCTAATTAAACAAAAAAGAACCTTAACGATCTTGGCCACCGCACCTACATATTAATGCATCAATATAATACTTGAAATTTATCAAAATTAACAATTTATGCTGTGTAAATATGATCATGCGCATTGTTGATAATGTGTCTCATGTTATATCATCAAAAGAACAACTCAAGGCACAATATTCAGCTTCATCATGTAAATACATGAACTGCAATTTATAAAATCGATTTATCTTATTTTATATAGTTAGATTGATAGTTGTAAAAATTTTGTCTTGCTCTTGAGAAGTGTCTCGTGTTATTTTGTAAATACGTTTTCTTGAAGTAATCTCATGCTAATAGATTCAAACAAATGTTAAGTAACTGAGTTAAACTAAAAAATTATTCATTTCCCTCTGGCGTGAAATGCTTACAATTTTTTACTAATTTATCTTAGTTGGATATTACAATGAGATGGACTTGGAAGGCCAGACCTTGTTTCAAACTCAAAATAATACTAAATAAAATTCGAGTATATCTCAAATCCAAGTCGAGTTTTCAAATAGGATTCTCAAAAACACCCTACTTTATCCTAGGAGAGCCTAAAACTTAATCAATTTACGTTCTTTGTATATTACGAATAAAGAAATATCGACTCACAAATAAATTATTACCAAAGTAGTTTAGTATTCAGTAATCTGAGGCCCGAGAACCAATTATATCCTCATAGAGAAAAAATTAGACGGCACCTCCGCAAATAAAACTAGAAGTTCCAAATGACGGTGCTTTAAAGCGTGGAGGAAGACAGAGGGATCGATCCAGAAATTCTTCTAGAGAGGAACAAAAGCAATCAACGGTTACAAAAAAATCGAGCGTAATTTGTTTTTCGCTAGTTAAGTAATATTTCCATGCTTAAAAAGCCTGATAAAGATAATATATGTATAGCTTTTGTTCATCTGAAGCATCTATATAATTATAATTTTAGAAATTTGATTAATTTATGCGGATTTTCAGAGGGCAACTTGAAAGAGAAGCATTCATAACTTAGCTGAGTATTAGCGGAACAAGAGATTTGGCCATTGAACTGATCTTTTCCTTATGCTAGCGGCGATCCATTTTCAAAACCATGATTGGAGCTTTCTATTTCAATTCTTTTTCCATGGAGTTTTGACTTTTTCCGAATTTATTCAACATCGATAATCTAAAAAATTCTTTCGAGACCGCGAATCATTTGTGATTTTTCGGAAATGGACCAAAAAAATTATGATATCTTCCCATTCTATAAATCTCGAAGAAAAGGGCGAACATAGTTTCGTTTCCTTTAATTGAAAGAACAAGAAAGTGCTCTATTAGCGTAATATCATCAAATAACCAAAGAAAAAAAAAACAATAATTAATGACATATATTGCAAAAGATTCCTGCAGCTAAAGATGACCCATCATCACCATCCGACATCCGCTCAACCTAAATTTTGTGGAATGGATATGCACTGTACCATGCAGAAACAACTAGTTGCAACCATGATGCTACGTCCGAACCCTAGAGAACGACGCTTGTAAGGACACGAACACGCGCCGCCGCCACATGTCACGTCGGCTCGACACCTACATAAACGTGTCGGGTTCCTTCCCCATTGAACAGACCGGTATCGCCTTTCTTTCGTTTCATCAACCTCAGGTCGGTGAGTACTCTTGAGAGAGAGAGAGAGAGAGAGAGAGGAGGAGATGGCGGTGGACGATGCGCACAGGGCCAAGGTGGGAGGGAGGAACATGCTGATGAGCCCGGGGGCGATGGCGGTCGGCGGGATCCTCCTGGTGGCGGCGGCGGGCTACTACGTCTTCTACAAAGATAAGAGGAACACGAGGGAGGGACGCGCCAGGGTCGGGAACGGAGTCACCACCCACGACCCGCCTTCGGATGTTCGTGCCAGGAAGTGAACATGTACGACTCGCATGAGGGATGTCATCCTGTAATTATGCGTGTTCTGGAGTCTTGGTCAGTCTGTATGTATCGCCCTTCTTGGAGTTACGTTGACAGATGAATACAAAATGGTCGAGCATTAGTTGATCCAAACTGAAAAGTACATCATTTTCGCTATGCTTGGGATTACGGATGATAGAGGAGCAGATTTGGATGCATACAAGCTCATTTCGTTTTGCGGTGAAGATGTCCGAGTGATCGAGACGCTCTCCTCCGAGTCTAGATTGGAAGTTTTCGAATCTGATTTGAGTCTTTGTAAGTTTGCTGTCTTCGTAGTTTTGACGTTTAGGTTTTTGAAATTAGAGTAGAGAAGTGAAAAGTGAAGGGTCACATACGACTAGGTTTATATAACCTTCTGGCAGTTGTAGTGCTCTTCTCAAGTGCAGATATGTTCGGACAGGGCGTTCCTTCGCATGCGAATTTAACACGAAACATGACCCGTCATCCACAATACACTGCCTTAACCAAACCATGCCTCTCCTGTTCTTGCTCTTTGCCGCACCATTTGGTCCGCCATCCCCGACGCTGAAGATCGCCTCTCCGCTTTGTCTCACGACTCGGTCTCTCTCGCTCCAACGCTCTCTCTCTCTGTCTCTCTCTCTGTCTCTCTCTCTCTCGATCCATCCATCAGAAAGAAGTTGGCATGTATCTCATCCTCTTGATGGACGAAGGGGCCAGCGGCCCCGTGTTCATTTACTGGATCGATGCTAACTACGCCGAGGATGGAGCCAACTCTGGCCAGATCTGCCTCCATCGACGACGCCCAGAGTTCCGTTCCGGACCCACGATGCTGACACTGTTGTGCTGGATGCAAACAAATCAACCCCACTTGTCCTGACCAGAACGATTGAAGAAAGAGAACGGGTGGCTCCTTTTGCCAAGGGTGGATCGTCGGAGAACAATGCCGAGGGACAGGGCGTAACCTCCGTCGGTTACGCCCTTGTCGCCTTGATTCTTGCATATTTGGGAAAGTAGAGAAGTGCCTCGTTACCTCATTCTCACTTTCAATAAAGAAGAACCGTCAAGAAACGAGAAAGTCAAGAAAGAATTCAATGGCGTTCTTGCGATGATGCTAGGCCGCTGTTCCAAGACACGTGATTCGGGCGAGGTCGACGTTATGGTAATCTCCGAAAGTCCGACCGTCGTTAATAGTCTGTCGTTGGAGAAGAAAAGATGGTACTGAATGGGGGTAGAGGAATACGAGTATTTTGATTTTTTCTCTTTCTCCTGTTTTTTCTTGGCCATTAAAATGTGTAATTATAATGGTGGGAATGATTATTCATTGGGCAGTAGCAAAACCTTTTCCCTATCTTTAATCTGGGCCCATGATATGATTAACTTCCATAATCGACTCATCCATTCAAAGCAAGGGTACAAAATTGATTAATATAAGGCCATGAAAAGGAATTTAAACCCGCAATGGAATTGACCAAGTGATAAAAGCAGTTTCATGCTTTTGGAACTTATGATTGTGGCTAGTTTAATCCAAATAATCGGTTAGTCACGGATAAAATTAGGGACTACTGTTGGTGAGAGAGGAGAATGCCACGAAAGGGAAGAGGGCAGAGACCGTAAATAATATGCAGAAACCAAGGAACATATGAAAATTGTGTATTTCAATCGTCATCGATAACTTTTACATATAAGGAAAATTATAAAAAAAATCTTATACCTTTTACAATTTTACCAATTCATTCTTAATTTTTTTTTTTTTGCCAATTTAGTGTGCGCCGTTTATGTAGTGCCAGCTGGCCAAATTTGGCTGGATAGATTGAATTAGCACAATTGCAAAAGATTTAGAATTAAATTGATAAAAAAAATGTTTATGATTGAATTGATAAAATTGTAAAAGATTAAAGATTTTTTTGGTAAATTTTCCTTTATATATATACTCAGAAAAAAATCAAGTAATTAATTTTGATAAAAGAATTGGTCACCATTTTTGAGGATAACATTTGAATCAATTTCCCTTTAAATTTCCCTTGCTGTTGTTTGAACGCTCTATAAAAGGGTTTTCGAAGGGCGTTTTCTCTGAAGCAATGGCCGAACCCGGCGCTCCGGCCTCCCCCTCAAAATGAGAAGCGAACGGCTAAACACTGAACGATGCGCACTGAGAAGGCAAAAAGAGAAGAACAGAGCAGAGCAAAGATCAAGCGGCCGTTCATTAAGGTTATCGTCCGAGCCGTAATTGCACGAGAGAACTCAGATTGGGCTTTCGTCATCTGTGCTCTGAACCGGTCTAATCCAGTCTAAAATCTGGACCGTAAGGCCTACCCAACGATGATCCAGTCTGGTTCAGTCCCGGCCAGTAACCCTCGCCTAGACCTCGCTGACCATTTCCCCACCATTGCTGGCCCTTCCAACCTTTTTCTTTTGGATTATTTTATTTTAATTTAAATCAAAATTGCATTAAAAATTAGATTTGGATCAAAACGACATTTGAGCCACGTCATTGTCACGTATTTAAAAATATTAATAATGAAAATAGAGTCAACAAAATAACTCAATTACATCAATTTGACAAGTTTTGGAACTTTATTATATTTTTTACAAGTTTTATGACTCAATTGCACATTCATGATAAGTTTTAGGATTTCTGATAAGAATATGCTTTAAACTTTTCCATATGACTTATGCAAATTCATGCTTGTCCTCTAGTATTTCATGTTCGGCTAGTGTCAACTTTATGTTCTTAACAAGTTCTGCCCACTTTCACCTCGTCTTGATGATTTTGGTGTAGCTTCAAGAAATGCACTCTCTCGAGATAATGTATACAAGCAAAGAAGCTGCCTCTTCCTTTGCTATAATCATCAAGGAGGAGATACCAATAATTTCAGTTTGAGATTACAAGGTGTAAATCATTCTGGTAAAATTAAATCTGAACAATGTCCTCATCTCAAGATGCGGCGCAACTCTATTGGCTGTGCCCTTCCCATTAGAAGACTTAATTCGATTGTCGTCATGCCCCTTTTCGTGCTAATTGTAGCCGGTCCATACCTTGTGTGCAGGCACTAGTCAGCTCGAAAACGAGTGCCCTTCCTCAAACTCTCCCACAGGAACAGCATATGGTGAATCCCAATCAGCATCGAAGACTTCTTGAAGCTGCGAAACTATGTCCTGGTCATACGTCCCGAAGCTGACACCAGCAGTAGTATAGAAATAGTCCCATAGGAGGTTGCTCGTTCCGATGTGGGCTCTCACATCACTGACAGCATACTTCCTATGGTTGACCCGAGTGCGACCAGGATACTTATTCCCAGTGCTGGTCCCATTGCTGATCGCAGCTCCAGTCGCGTTGAAACCCGGCACCATGTAGTACTTGATCTCAACTTTGCCAGAACAATTGTTGTACTTTGAAGAGGAGCAAAGGACATTGGAATAGAGGAGAGATTTCAGGTAAACGTCAGTGTTGTTTATTGTATGTGTCCAGTATGCTACCAATATCTTCACTTTGGCATGCTTGGAAAAGACAACCTGAAAATTATTTGTTTCCTCAGAAAAATATGTTCTCAGTAACAACATATGGGAGGAAATACAGTTGGCCAATAGAGATAAATCACAAAAAGCCAGTGTCATCAACCCATTCTGTCAGTAAGTAGTTCTTCATCACAGCAAAGGCTTTCCGCATTTTCCTTCAATCATTTTGAAACCAAAGTGGCAAATGGCGATAGCAGGAAATTCTACTGCTTACAACAAGCTAAAAGTTTTTCATTTATCTGTTCTGCGAGATAACTCAAAAACAAGAAGCCAATGACCAGCTATCAGACCTAGTATCCACTGTTTAAGTATTCATGCATGTCACAGTCCATCTCCATAAAAAGGAAAAATGGAATCTGGTAGATGCAAGACAAAATGATTTCAAATGAACACCATATTGACCTGTATCTGTCGATTTAGATTCACATGTACAAACGAGGGCAGCAACTGTCGCAAGAAAGGAGAATACCTCTGACACAGCAGAAGAAAGGGATGACCAATAAACAGTTTGGTCAATATATTGTGATTGACCAAGCCAATCCATTGTGCTGATCCTAACGGTGCCTCCACTTCCAACTGATTTTATTGTGTCGACCCATGCCTGCTCGTCAGCCTGGTACTTGCCAAATGACAGCTGCAAGATAGAAGCTTGAAAGATGAAATTTACGGGATCCCCCAAAAGGATCAGTAGAGCAATCGCAATGTCATTTAATCAACTTAAATGTTGAGCACCCTCAGTATTCATGAAGGAATACACACCGAAAAAGTTTACTTGCTAATATATCAGAGAGAAGACAATAGCAACTAGACTGGGTCGATTAGCTAAATTCTAATTGGGTACATAGACACTGAAACTGCGATGTGGCAAAATCAACAAACTTAATAAAATAAACTTAAGATGCAACCATTCGTTTTTTATCATTTGATTCAACAAACAATGCTAGGATGAAAAAAGTCTAACCTGTAATGGCTAATGTTTTGATGATGTCCACATGCAAATCTTACTTTCTATGTTAAGACAAAATTAAAAATGTTAGATAGATAGGTCTTGGACAAGTTACCTCTGGAGGAGCAAAAGAAAGATAGCTATGTTGATATTGTGAAGATGTGTGATTACATCCAGGAGTATCTAATGGAAGCCGAAACATGTGAGGATGTGACAGGACTGGATAGCCTGCTACATGAGGAACCTCCACAGATCGAGGAAGAGGCGATCTGCCATGACATATTTGCTCATACCAATAAGTGGACTTGGAAATGTTAACATCAACCTTCACCAGATCATTATGATGGTAAGTGAATTGAAAGCAAATCAAGCGCAGAACCCTTCAGTTGAGCACCAAACTGATTGAATGATTACAACACCACATCACTGGCCAAAATCAGACCGAGAATAAGCTGCTCATTTCAAATTTGAGAATAACGTTTTGACAGAAGCCTGCGGCCAAGTCTAAGCATTGGAGTTGCCAAGCTAGAGTGAGCCATTTCTATCCAGTTATAGACAGGCATCCAACTAGAAGTCCTCAAGGGAGCAAATCTTGTCCTTGTCTCTTATTTTAGAAACTCCTTTCTTCTTTTAAAGGCTATGTACCATGCACTGGAGAATTTCTGCTTACTCATCAGTCCCACAGAACAGCATTTCCAAAATGAACAATTTGAAAATAAAATCCAATCTCTTACTTTCAATCTAGAGATCTCTACCTTTCTTATTTTAAAAGCTATTTACCATACATAATAACTGTTCTGCTTTCTCTTTGCTCATATTATTCAATCATCTGGGAGATAACAAACTGGAAAATATCAAACACCAGGAATAATTTTTTAAGATACATTTGGCAAACATTTATAGCTGATCCGACCCAATGGGATAAGGCTTGGTTTGTTGTTGTTGTCACAACCATTTGGAAAGAACTCCAACAAAGATGAAAATCAAAAATCCGTCAAAAACTCTAAAAACAACAGAATCACTCATCAATCAGCATAACCTTAGGAGTTTCAGACCTGGGCCTAGAGTTAATCTGATGGTTGAAAGACCAAAAAGGGATATTCCTTGACTAAAAGTGAAACAACACAAAATCCCATGAAGCAGAGACATGCTTTCTGAAATGAAAATGAACTTTTCTATCACCCAGAGAAACAAAGAAAATGAACGACACAACCAAATGCCAGGGGAAAAGAAAGAAGAAGAGCATAACGATTCACAAAATCTCAAATTATGCAGGCAAAAGAGGCACAAGAAAAGGTGCAATATGAATGTTTTTGTCATACTTGCATCGCTCGTCAGGTTCAAGGAAATGTGACCAACAGGGAACTTTTCTGGTGATCTGCCATTGTTGATCCCAGACATTCTTTGTGTAAGCTGAAGCATTGAGAGAGGAAAGTTTCCACAGATTGTCATTGTAGGATTCAACCTTCTTTGCTATTTTGGGACAATTAACAAGGTATATTCCAAGTTCCTTCACCTGTAAAGATTTGATCATTATAATTCTTCTATATGGCTTGAATACACAAACAAATCTACAGATTGAAGAGGTGAAATATGTCTTAATATGGCGTAAATGTGGCATAATCTTCTATGATCTTACTTGCCAACAAGAATGGGATGCTTATAGCTGAGAACCCACACCTTTTCTTTTGCTCAGTCAATTTATTTAGCCACAGTCAGATTGATATCCTCACGAATAAAAAATGGAGAGAAGGCTAACTATATTCCTGAGAAAAGGACTTCTTAAGTAAAGCGTGTACCTGAGAAAGGGCCTTCCAATCGTTGTTTGCAGATCCAATATAAACATCTTGATTATCTGATATCCACACTTTGGCATGAATTACGCCTGATCCCCACCATTTGGCAAATAACAGAGTTACAGACTTGACGTTTGTCCTTCCTGAAGCAAGGTCATTTGGTTCTTTGTCATAGTCAGGAGGCGCTCCTGAGTGATGTAAAAGCCTGATGAAGTTCAATATTTTTCAGAGGTGTGCTAATGTTGCAAGAAGTAAATGAGAACATCTCTAATAGATATGGTGAATATGAAAGCAGAAACCTTAAGAAAATGAGTCTGGTCGTTTTGCTTTTCTTTCTACACACTTAATATCAGGCTTCAACCATCTTTAAAGTAATATTTTCTCACTGCTTTGGTAAGTGATTCTGGCACTTCAGTCGTTCACTATCTTCATCCATTGGATTAATCTCCTACCTGAGGCTCCCTTGGAACTTTTGGAGGACAAGCAATCTCCAATAAAGGTACTTTTACTTTCTCAAAGTGACATATAAATCAAATTGCATCACTTAGAATTCGTGCAGTTCTCCAAGCTAGACGATTTCTGGGATTTTACTCGGGAGAACACGTTAAGCAAATTACCTGACATGTGCTTCGGAAACTTAGAAAAAGAAATCATTTGACATGTTAATAGAAAGTGTGACGAAAGAGCAGGAGCAAAAAAGTTACGAAAAAAACTACCAGATATAAAGTAAAAGGTAGCCATGATTAGCCATTTGCGAAATACCCCAAAGGTAAAGCTCCAATGGCTACTTTACACCCACAAATCAGCATATGCAAAGGGCATGAGCAAGCGCTATCCACAATTACCTAATAGTGACATTCCGATCGGCGGCATCTTCGATGGCTTTGTAAACACCGTGACCCAGATCGGCCCCAAGTCGGAGCATGTCAGACTGAGAGTAACCATAATCGCCGGAGGTAGGATCATCAGGACGAGCATTCAGCTGCCAATAGTATGCTATGATGTCCAGCTTCTTCGTCGAGTTTCCCGCCAACCACCGCAGCACATCCGCTAAAACCATTTGTCACCTCAATCAGCAATTAATACATTTACGCTCCATTTATTTTGCGTTACCGATAAATGATTGCTGGTATAACTTGAAAGTATCAAGTCAATGAAACCTATTTTCATCATTGATTACATTTTATATCTAACCATCTTCGTAAATAACGTAAACATGTTTTCATTGATTCGTTTTCGGAAGTATACAAGAGACACATCTGCAAAACAAACGTAGCCTTAACAGTATCCAATTTTTAACACCAACCTCAGTCTCTCCTACTCTGTTCCCCCTATCATGCTTTCTAAAACCAAACTCCAGCGCGGCACCTGGCTAAACGCAGTCGTTGCGACGGGATAGGGGGGGCGCTCACCGGTGGAGAGGACACCGGGGACGCGGCGGAGGAGGGGCATGTCGGTGGGGATGGACTGGACGAGCCACGCCTTGCAGCGAGGCGGCGAGGCCGCCGAGACGGCGGGGGCAGAGAGACTGGCTATGGCGACGAGCGTCAGAGCGGCCAGAAGAGGAGGCGGAGGCCGACGGAGCTTCATCTTCTGCCGTGCGCTCGCGCGAAGCGAAGTCAAGGCGGTCCTGCGACAATGGCAGAAGAAAGAGAGAGAGTGAGAGAGTGAGAGAGAGAAGGAAAGAGATGATTTTCGAACAGGCGCAGAGATTCACTCGTTGAATTTGACTTGTCCAGTTTTGGTTCAAAAAAAAGAATTTGACTTGTCCAGTTCGCCGAGGTGGCGGTTTTGTCGTCGTCAGCAGCACGTGTTTTTTTTTTTTTTTTTTTTTGAGCAAAGTCAGCAGCACGTGTTGGAATGTTGGGGTTTTAGATTTAGTAATTTGGTAATTTCCTTTACTTGACTTTTGGAATTTAAGGAAAATGATTGCTTGACGTTCGGGGTATCCTCTGAGAAACCGGATGAGCTGGTCGTCCGGTCGCAAGGTCCTTCACATTCGACGAGCATATTCTCAAGCATATCTATTGCAAGCGTAGTAAAAAAATCGGTTTCGTTGACACGTTCTCGATTACGTGTTACCTATAGTTATAATCAGCCAAAAAAAAAAAAAAAAAACATTATGAGTTCTGAATCTATGAATTATTTATGTAATTATATAATCTATTATGTTAAGTATTAAGTATATCTACATTCAAACGAAGAACGTATCTAGTATGTATCTATTTTATTTTTCATTGATCCTGTACACATATATCAAGCAAGACTATTCCATCACGTGTAGTAAAGTGATCGTTCGTTGTTGATCGTGTAACTATTACCTTGTAACTAGATAACTTGCTCTTAGAGTCCTAGAGATGTTGTGGCATTTTAAAACACCATCTAGCTTCTAGAAGGTTATTTAGTCTTAGCTTATACCTAATTAAAAAAAAAAAAAAAACCTTAATGATCTTGGCCACCGCACCTACATATTAATGCATCAATATAATACTTGAAATTTATCAAAATTGACAATTTGTGCAGTGTAAATATGATCGTGCACATTGTCAATAATGTGTCTCATGTTATATCATCAAAAGAACAATTCAAGGCACAACATTCAGCTTCATCATGTAAATACATGAACTGCAATTTATGAAATCAATTTGACAGGAAATGTGGAGTAATGGAAGAATAATGTTTGTATTTCTCTATCTGTAGAGTATACAACCCTTCGACAGTAATTATATCTATCCGAATAGACCAGCAAATGTTGATCGAGAAAATAAGCTAAGTTTAGAACGAAGGAAATAACATATGAAATTGAGAAAAAGATCGATGGTGATCTTACCAAGATGAGCAGCATAGATGAGATCTACAATGGTGTTAATGGCAAAGGAACTGCTAAAGGGATTATCTGGCCCATCGACTGTTGTACTTTTCGCCAGAAACCAGACAATCTCCTTATGCGTCAAGTTAGGATTACTTCGAACTAATGCCTTGGCCATCCTTATACTACCACACAAGACAGCATTGTGAAGGGCTGTGCGGCCGTCACAATCAACCATTTCAAGTGCTTCCGGATACGGAGACAAGAGCTAAACCAGGTTCTCAAAAAATTGGTCTCGTGCACTCAAAGCAGCTATATGAAGCAATGTTTCTGATCCGCTTGTTATTTTGGCTGTCTTTGAAGCAGCATCTCGTTCGAAAAATCTTGTAGCAGATTCCTAATCGCCCCTGAATGCAACTCCCAAAAAGTCGATCCGTAATAGGGTCCATCCACTTCCTCTTTGGAATTTTATGCAATAGATGCAAACTTTTCGGATCATTCAGTTAACACTTTTATGCTTGCTGACATTGAGAAATGTCTCATAAAAGAACAATTTCATGAAGATCCGCCCCAAATATTAATTTCACATTGAAAATAACTCCTTTGAGGGATAATGCACCTGAAGCACCTCTAAATTGGGAAGAAGCTGATCCAACGCTTGCTAAAACATTTTCAATATCTGTAGAATAAAGAGTGAGCACTAGGTCCTTCGCATACTTTTTTTTTCCCCTTTATTCTATCTACGGTCAGCATTATGTTTGTTTGGTGATAAAGAAAATAGAAAGAACCATGAGAAAAAACAAGTTCGAGCATATTTGGGACTCCATCAATTATGCCATATTCTTTCTCGATTGGAACATGAACACGTACCTGCTGCTGATTCTGCTTGATTCGAATTTCCCTGTTCTTCACTTGGTTGCCTAGCCATTGGGTTGCTCTCCTGGTCACAGTCTTTCAACAACAAAGTAAACAGAGAATGCAATAAGAGGCTTTCGACTTTCCTAGAAAGTAGAAGCTCTCATGTCAATCAGCTTAAGCTGCAAAGCCTGTTATACCATGTGGTTTTTGTTGATGAGAAGTCCGTCAGCAATGAAAAAATATAATTCTTGTTACATGAAAATTCATTTAAGTTAAATATGGCATAAATTCATGAACTTTAGATTTTTTATAATATTAAAAATTAAAAAATAGAGAAATTATTTGAGTTCTTTCGAGCTTGCCTCTCTCTCCTCCCTCTATTTCCACTGTTGACCGAAGTCGACTGTGGTCAGCAACAATTCTCACGGTGGATGGGACTCACATAAAAATGAATAGCAACTATATATTTCAAACTAATGTTTTAATTAATTTATTATTATTATTATATTAGGAAACAGGGATTCGGACCGTAAACCCAGTCCGAACCAAAAACCCGATCCACCCACTGGGATATGACCCGCTTCAAATTAAAAAATAATTCTTAAAAATCTTTTTTAATTCATTATTTTAATATCTATTTATTCTTTTATTTTTCTATTTTCTCTTCTTCTCCCTGTTCTCTCCTTCCCGAAGCACGCCTCCCCCTTGCGCTCTTCTTCACCGAAGCTCCTCACCCGAACCGACACCACTTCGACAAGCCCTCGCCGGCGCTCAGGACACCGCCGAGCCACCACCCAGCGTCGTCCACTCCGAACGCCACTCGTCAGCCGACCTCCCCGCCGCCGGCCGAGAGCCACACCACGGCCAAAGACCGAACAAACTCCGGCGACGATGGAAACGTGGCGAACGACTACACAGCCGATGCCCAAGGTCGCCCAATACCACTGGAACATTCCCATAGATCACGGCGTGCACGGCCGACTCGGTTTCGGCCAAAAACGGGAGAATGAAGACTAGATCTCGCTAAGCATTTCGTCAAACGGGTGAAGGACGCTCGCGAATCATGAGGTTTCTGGCTCAACTTCAACCGGGATTCTCGACGGGACTCTCGACAAACAAATAACGACACACACAGTAGCTGGAGAAAGGATAGTCGGGGCCGGAGCTCGTGTGAGCCGGACGACCGCGAGCCCCGGCCTGGCACGCCCGAAAACAGGGCCAAGACAGTGTCGAGGCTTACCGGAGCTTCGGCACGGGGAAAGGAGGCACGGCGGCGCGTAGTCGGCCGCGATTCAGGAGCGGTGGCCAGCGGTCTCACCCTCCGACTCTCTTCACTCGCTCTCGTCGTATCTCTCCCTCTCTCTAGATTTTCAGCCGAAGAACCTCTCGGTCCGAACTCTTCAAAATGCTTTTATTTCGTACATTGGTGAAATAAAAATTTCTTCGCACAAATAGGTTTTAGGTAAAGATACATAATTAACATATACTTTTTGCATGTGACTTTATTTTATAGATAGGTTTGCATGCATCATGAGATCATTTGTATAAAAAAAATTATGACGATGACGTATGTAATATACGTATTTATATCCGTAATATTTTTATTCATTGCCTTAGATCAGTACTTTCAAAGCAGCCGAGGTTTCAAAGATTCAGAACAACCAGATTCACGAGAGCAGAGTTAAAAAAAAAAAAAAAAAAACGCTTGAACTGGGGGAGCAACTTTCGAGGCGTCAAACTAAAAGGTCACGCGTCCGTCTTTTTCGCATCCCTAGATTTCATTAATTTGTTCCATTTTTTCCCCAAGCCATGCGAATCTCAGGAGTTAACTTGAGGTTCGAAGACAGTTCTCTCATTTTATGACACGATCCACCATGAAATTCGGTGAATCGATCCAAATTCGATCCGAGGCAACAGAGTCCGAACATGAAAATCCCGAGCAATGTCCAGATAACTGCCAGAAAAGCAAGCAAAAATCACTCAGCAGTCAGAAATCGAATGGAAATTTTTCCTCTTGAAGTCCGCCTCTTCCGGGAACTAAAGAAGTCCTTCGTAAATCTCGAACGGAAGTCCTGATCATTCGATGTCCAACGCAGTTCAGGCTCAAACGACGTCAAAGATATCAGGCACGTAACCCGATCATCTCCCTCTCGCTCTCGCTCGGAGAGTTCTTCACAGAGAAGCAGCTCATAAACTCAACAAGGCAAAGGTCTGTTCATCTTCCACGGCAGCGGAAACCGGTCACGCAAAAAAAAACCAACACGACAACCAAAAAACTTGAAAACTCGAAAGATTCTCCTGCCGGGAAACTCACCAGACGATCCCCAAGCCTCAAGCTTTGCAAAGCGAGAGACGACAAGACGATAAGGAGAAATTCGAACTCAGGAGAGAGAGAGTGCTCGGCAAAAACTTTGATTTCTCGCGAAACTCATGCAACGATTTACAACGAATATCAATTAATTGTAAGTAATTTGAAAATTTTAGAACTTTTTTTTTGTATAAACCCTAGAATTTCAAATTTAAAATTCTCACTCAATTCTCAATGAAATTATACTAATTATACATGTCGAGATCTTTCCAACAATATATAATTTGTATAATTTTGTTGAGAATTGAATAAGAATTATAAATTTGAAATTCTAGAATTTATATATGAAAAAGTTCTAGAATTTTCAAATTACTTATAATTGATTGATGTTCGTTGTAAATTGTTGCATGAGTTTCGCGAGAAATCAAAACTTCTACTGAGCGCTTTCTCTCTCTAATGCTGCGTTTCTGTTGAGTTTGAATTTCTCCCTATCGTCTCGTCGTCTCTCTCTCTTGCTCTGCAAAGCTTGAGGCTTGGGGTTTTTTCTGCCACGAAAGATGAACAAACCTCTGCCTTTTTGAGTTTATGAGCTGCTTCTCTGTGAAGAACTCTCCGAACAAGAGCGAGAGTGAGGGGGAGATGATCAGGTTACGTGTTTGATATCTTTGACGTCATTTGAGCCCGAACTGGTTCAAACTGAATTACCCAATCCGCCCGTATCTTTTCCTTCGTGTGTCCTTGTGCTCGGCATCAAATTAATTGCGACCACCACATCAGAACAAAACAAAGTAAACACCAAAATATGGAGCGAACGCAGTGAAATAACTGGATGGCACTCAAGCACTTGGGTACGTTAGCCATGTCGGTGTCTCGCTGTACTCGCTAGAATTGGCGTCGGACACGCAGGAGCTCGCCTGGGTTGCTTTGATGTTCACTGGACTCGCTGAACGTTGTTGGATATCACTGGGATTGTTGAGTTATTGGGCTGACTCAGGCCATGAAATGGCAACAAGATGGTCTCGCCGGAACACACTACTGGAGTTGCGGGCTTGCGATGGCTCTACACGTAACCGAGGGGGAGGCCATGATCTGTTTTGGGTGGAGCTACTTCGGGCGCGAGGCAGGACAGGGGTCGTCTCGAGTGGATGAGCTGCTCGCGGGAGGGTCTACAGGGATGGGATGAAAAGAGAAGACCACCCTTCCTTTTTTGTTAGCCTTATCTCCCGCTGTGCATATCTAGTGTATTGCACCATGAGTTACTATGTTGCACTAATGGAAGCCTCTCCACACTCTCTCTCCCTCTCTCCTTTCCCAGACCGTCTGTTCCATCTCTCTCTCTCCCTGAGATTATCTATTGCACCTCTCTGTGTTTTCTCACCATTTTTTCCTTTGTATTGCGAGCTGCCCTCCTCTCTTTCTAATCGTCCCCTCTTATACCGGAAACCTCCCACGTATTTTTGGAAGTTTTGAATCCAGGGAGACTCCTTTGCCGATGATTGGTGATCCTCTATGATTTTGGCCTTTTCCTTTCGCCATTTCCTTTTCTACTTTTACCAATATTGCCTTGAACGTGTCCACATTCATTCACCATCGGTTAACTCATTCCATGAGTATTAATCTCTTGTTGATATTCCAATGATTCCTCCCAATCAGATTCGTATTCTTTCCTTTTGTTTTTATTCTTTCCTTCGATAATTGGTTTGCTTTCTAAATCCACCGATTCTAGCCCGAAATTTAAGATGGTGCCACCATGGAGGAATGGGCAGAAAGTAAATATCAAGAGAGTGAACTCCATGATCTTGATTTCCCTCCAACATATTTGTTTCCGTTCAACTCATGGATATTCTCCATTTGCCGATCACAATTGCCTTTCTTTACTTTAAAATTATTGATCGATATTAATAAGAGACGATCCTATGCATGCTTGTCTATGAAGGCGTTGGGCAACAAAGAGTGATCTCCTATGCATCGATCCCTAGTGGGTCATAGAGAAGTCATGCGACTAAGTCATGTGCGATGATCCATGCAAATGTAAATAATGCAAGTGATATTTTTGTTTAGGGGTTGAATTCAATCCTTAAAATTTTTCATACGATAAATAACCAAAAAAAAAAAAAAAAAAAACAAAATTTAAGTGTTAACAATTGACTTTATGGTCAACTAGGTTTGCTAGCCATTGGCTAGGGCATAGCGGCACTAGCAACCCTGGCCGACCGTTGCCCACCATCGCCAACCCATTCCAACGACGGTGGGGCGTTGATGGCTAGGGCCCTATGGGCCCTTGATTGATTTTGTTGTCCTTCCCCCCTTTATATAAGTTTAGATTATTTTTTAATTTAGTTTAAATAATATTTAGATTTAAAAATTAGATTTGAACCCAAACAACATCATTTTAGCCTTATCTTTCATGTTTTAGCCACGCCAATTATTTTTGTTAGCCAAGTTGGACGAAGTTAATGGAAAGACTTCACTATACAAATTTGATCAGTTTTAGAACTTGATTGCATTTAATAATAACTTTAAAACTTAATTGCACTTTTATGACAAGTTTTATGACTTCTAATGCACTTTTCCTATTAAAATATTTGGAAGTGTAGGGTGCCTTGCTAAGGTTATGCTTCTTAGTACTAAGAAAAGGAGGATAGGCTTCAATCTAACCATTATTGTAAGTTTTGTATATTAAGGTTCCAATTTAGTAATTATGAATATATATTTAGGCTAAATCTAAAGTAACGACAAGCATAACTAAAGGAGGATCCGAAAGCCATGCCAATGCTTCTGCAAATGCCACTTTAATACGAGACAATAATGGGCATATTAATGCTTTTTCTCAGGCTAGTGCAGATGTAAGAGGGTGTAGTGCTAGTGCAAATGTAAGAGAACGTAGTGCCATTGCTTTTACTCAGGCTAGTGCTGATGTAAGAGGATGTAGTGGTGAGACCAATGCTTTTGGTGAAGTTCGTTTTGATCAAGGGGAAGGCATTTATTGTGCACTGGCCAATGTAATGGCTAAGGATAGACTTGAAAAAATTCCAATGAGTAATACCTCAATCCCCAAGTATACATGTATTGTGACTATATATATTCTCATGTCGAATGAATTTTTTATTATTTCAGTTTAAAAGAATTACCATTGAAAATGACATGATACAAAGAGAATCACAGGCCAAGAGGATGAAAATGGTAGGGTTGGGTATTGACGCAAATCCTATGACAAACGTTCATATTCTCAAGGTGAGTAGTATTTTTAAAATTTTCTAATAGCAATTGCTTATCTCCTTAAGCTAAAAACGTGCTCATTCTTATGTAGCCTAATACAACTGGTGCAATAATCTTTAACCTACTGGACAAAGTGGTAGTTTCAAGAGCCACGTCAATAGCAAAGGTGCATTCCCAAGTCAGTGCACAACCTAAAAAATTATGAACTTGTCCTCAAAAGCATGTTGCTGTAGTACAAAAGGCACCATCACAACCTCAAGTGAGTTCCCAACCTTAATCATATCATGCATCAGCAGCTCCTCGAAAACACATTGCGGTGATGCCGAAGCCACTATTACAACCCAAGGCCATTTCCCAACCTCAATCATCTCATGCAACAGTAGCTCCTCGAAAGCATGTTGCAATGAAGCCAAAGGCACTATCGTAACTTGAGGCTAATTCCCAGGCTGAGTCATCTCAGCCTACAATAGCTCAGAAGCATCTTAGTTTAAAGCAAAAGGCACCATCACAACCCCAAGCAAGTTCCCAACATCAATCTTCTCATGCAACAGTAGCTCCTCGAAAGCACGTTGCAATGAAGCCAAAGGCACTATCGCAACCTAAGGCCAATTCCCAAGCTCAGTCATCTCAGGCTACAATAGCTCATAAGCATCTTGATTTAAGGCGAAAAGCACCGTCACAACCCCAGGCAAGTTCCCAACCTCAATCATCTCAAGCAACATTAGCTCCTCAAAAGCATGTTGCCATGAAGCCAAAGCCACAATCACAATTCGAGGCCAGTTCCTAACCTCAATCTTATCATGCAGTGGCAGCTCCTCGAAAACGCATTGTAGTGAAGCCAAAGCCACTATTGCAACCTAAGGCTAGTTTCCAAGCTCAGTCATCTCAGGCTACAACAACTCCTCCAAAGCCTATCGCTACGAGACCATATATAAGGAAAAGCGCCAGAATTATGAATCAAGTGAAAACTAAACCTACTGGACCACCGGAGACCATCATAGTGGATTGATATGTTTGCTGAAATTGGTGTTGTTAGGTGAATTTATGTTAATTATTAGCTGGTTTTCTTTATGAGACATGTAGCGTTTGTGCATAGAATCTTTTGTGCACTGAAAGTGTATATTTTGTTGAAAAGAACCTTTTGTGCACTAAAAATGTAGGCATTTTGTTGAAAAGAACCTTTGTGCACTGAAAGTGCAAGTATTTTGTTGAACAAAACCTTTTGTGCACTAAAAATATAAGCATGTTGCTTTGTCAATGAATCGTGTTTTAACGAGTTATGTGGGATGCTTGGTTTTGATTTGGATAATCCACGTAAGTGGTTGCTCTTCAGGATTGTTATTAGGTGATTACTGAAATTGGCAATGAAGAATTTTCATTCTTCCAATACTTTTGTCATCTTCTTTCCCATACATTTTTCTTGAGTCCCTCGAGTGCATTAATGGTAACCAATACCACCACCTCTTATTGCTAATTTTTCATTTTAGATGATGGGGTTTTGCTTTGCATGGTCTCTGTGGTCTGCATTGGATGATTCATGGAAGATTTGATTAGGTAACTCAGGTATTGTAGCCGACTGCTTTGATTTCACTTGGTTTTTGACACATTCCATTTAAGGCAAACTCATTATTAAAATCATGAAGAAATCACCAATTAATTAACAATCTCGATTGCATAATAAGAGAGTTGTCACCTTTTTTCAAACTTCTAAATTTATTTTGGTGGCAATAGCTCATATAGTGCTATTGACAAGCACACAAATCAAGCAACATTTTTCAATGCAAAAGTAATTTCTCACATGGCAAGCAACCAGTCTTACAAACTACAAACTCACATCAAATTTCATTCCCATCTCAATTATCCACAACTAGTGTTCAAACTTACAAACTTAGAAACAAGGTACTATGGAAGACTTAGAAAATTCCCACCAACTTTCACATTACATATAACCAATACAGCAATATGACACATGCATAGAATGAATGCTGATTGATATAGTATCTTTCCTTTCTTTACTCGTGCGAGCTCCTCCTATAAACGTTTATTATTCGCCTTTTGAGTCTTCATTTCAGCTAGCAATGAGCTCACATCGACTTCATCATGCCTCAATTGGCTTGATTCACACAATACTTGATTTCTCTGAAGGAGGTCAACTATCATGTCCCTCACATGATCTGATATTTTTGGATCAACCCACATGAAGAAATCGTAGCAACTTGGACTATCAAACTTAGCACATCTATAGAACATTCTTCTTGCGTTTTTCCTTGTCTTTGCCATAAGAATTGGCGATTGAAGATCACAATAACATGTTGGCTCCAAGTTAACCTCATTAGGAGTTACGCCACTTGATTCAGATGTTGGTACCCTCATTTTTCTGGGTTTCGTATTATAAGAACCTAATAGAAGTATATTAGCTATATTATGATTCATTCAAAACATCTTCATTTAAGTAACTTCTGCATAATGCAATGTGTTTACTTGAGAGATTTAGGAGATGTTTTCAATCTCCAAAAAACATCTCTCTTTTCATATGCACTAGATGAACAGACAACCATAACTTACTTTATATTGCATCAATGTTCTAATTTGTAACTAGTATTAGAGAATGGAAAACAACAAAATGCTATAATGCAAAGAGCGATACTAGCGTGAGGAGGAGTCACCATCGCCGTCGCTGACCCTATCGTCGTCCCCGATGCCAATCACTTCGCCGCTGAGATGTCGAGACTCCCGCAAGAGAGGTCTTCACACGAACTTGCAATCGTCAAAGAAAAGAACACGAACTCACGACGAGCGTTGAACTCAAGGTCGATGAACTCCAAATAATGATGGGCGTCAAGCTTTAACTTGGGAGGGGACCCAAATCATAGGAGAACTGCAGATTGTCAAATTTGATTTGGGGCTTAGGGTTTAGACAAAAATGATTTTGGGCTTAGGGTTCAGAGGGAGATCGAGCGTCAATTGCGTTCAAAGGGAAGGAGACGATGACACGAGTTTGGGCTTTAAGTTCAAATGATTTTGGGAAGAAGAAGAAGAAGACTATGTGATTCGACCGATGAAGAAGGGAAAGAGACATCTGGGAAAGGGACACTCGGGAATGGCAGAAGGAAGGAGAGGGAGGGGGGAATGCGATGGTGAAGAAGAAAGGAGGACACGACGTCGTTTTGGAGAACACAATAGTGAAGAAGAAAGGAGGATACGACGTCATTTTGCATGCATGGCATTTCTTTTTTTAAACTATTTGCAATGGAGGAGAGAGAAATGATTAAAAAAAGCCACGACCGCGCCACGTCAGCTTTTTCCATTAAGAAATTACACGGTGTCAATTTTAGGACTCGATTGAAACATTTTGACAAGTTTTAGGACTTATTTGCACTATTTACAAGTTTTAGGACTCAATTGCATTTTTGTGATAAGTTTTAGGACTTCTGTAGCACTTATCACTAGAAAAAAATGGAAAATACCTTGGAATTCCATTTGACTGAAGTCAAACAAAAAAGCAAATTTTTGCTTGGATCCTTGCTAAAGTCGAGAGAAAACTTGAAGGATGGAAAAAGAGGCTGATCTCAAAGACCGGAAAAGAAGTTCTCATTAAAACAGTTACTCAAGCCTTACCCCAATATGCTATGTCCATTTTTCAAATCTCAACTTCCATTCGTTGTACTATTGAGAAGTGAGTAGCCTCGTTTTTGATGGAAACAAAATGCAGTTACAAGAGGTATTCATTGGAAAAAGTGGAAGATCTAAAAACTAGAAAAGACTGTGGTGGCCTAGGTTCTAAAGACTTACTGGATTTTAATAGAGCAATGTTGGGGAAGTAGGCCTGGAGATTTGTCCAAAAACCGAATGCTTTCTAGTGTATAGTTCTTAAAAGTATTTATTTTCCTTGAGGCGACTTCTGGGCAACCAACGAAGGTCCCCATCCTTTGTGGGGATGGCAAAGTTTATTAAGGGGGAGAGATACAACCAAACCTGAAACTAGATGGGAAGTTAGGGATGGACAGAGAATCAGGATTAGAGAAGATACATGGCTACCTTTAGGAAAACTCATAGGCCCAGCAAATTGTGACGATCCAAGTGTGGTGGCTAAATTAATTGATCATGAATCAAAGGAATGGGATACTCAACGAGTAAACGATCTATTTGAGGAAAGTGTAGTTATTTTAGCTACCCCTCTTAGCTTGAATCCCCATCCAGATAAGCTTGTGTGGATAGCTAATAGCTCGGGTTCCTATAATGTGAAGAGCGGCTATAACAAAATACATAACAAGGTAGAACTCCCCACTAAAAATACCCTGTCCTCATCCTACCAAACTCCAAAGTCGTTATGGAATGAAATATGGAAGCTCTAGACTTTTCCCAAATTCGTTTATTACTATGGAATATATGCGGCAATACTCTCCTGACAAAGGAAAACTAATATAAAAGGCGAAGGCTACCTAATCCAACCTGTCAAATTTGTGGCCAAGCACCAAAAACAATAGAGCACATTTTCCTCCTCTGTGATTGGACAAAGATCATATGGTTAGCCCCTGACTTTCAAGCCGACACATCTCCAGAACGTATTACTCAAATTGACAAGTGGATTTTCGAAAATCTCACCTTCAGAACTGAACCAAACTCGAAAGCCCTCTTTGCTGGTGTTCTATGGCAGATCTGGAAGATCCGCAACGCATCGATATTCCAAGGAAGGAAGCCCGACCCGACAGTCACTCAAGAAGAAGCTGGCATCACTGCAGCACTTTACACGAAGTGGAACCTGAGGGGAAAGAGTGGAAGCAGAGGGTCATCGGCAGCTCCAAATAACTCGATGAAATGGAACCCACCTTCTACAAATGAGCTGAAGATTAATGTTGATTGTTCCTTGTGCAGCTCGACAATGGCTGGATCGGTCGCCGGGGTATGCAGGAATGATGTTGGCCTCCTTGTTGATGGCTCTACCAAGCAGATCCATGCTCCATCCTCATGGGTTGCCGAAGCCCTAGGTATGAGAGAAGCGGTACTTTGGGTGAAGAAAAACAGAAATGCACGAATTGAACTAAACCAACAGCTTAAGGGGAGAACTAATTTGCACGTGCTCATATCTTCAGATAACTTATCACTTGCGCATAGCTTATCAGGCCTAGCAGAACCTCCTTGGTCGGCCTAGTCCATCGTTGCTGATTGCAAGGGAATAATGGCCCAATTTAGTGGAGTTTCAATCATCTACGAGCCGAGAGATACCAACAAGGCTGCGGATTGGGTCGCTAAAGCTCATTGAGCCAACTCTCTTCTTAGTAATTGGATTTCTAATCCTCCTTAGTCTCTATATTTAATCCTATGTTTAGACTTTCCAACTAATGGTGCCCCTTTAGTGGGTTAGCAATGAAAGTTACTATCTTTCGGCCAAAAAAAAAAGTATTCTCACACCAGTAGATATGGGTGTCAAAATGGGTCATTGACCCATTTATAGACCCATTTATAGCTAAATGGGTCATTAATGGGTCAAGTTTGCACCCATAATGGGTTTTAAAAGTTAAAAGGCTGAAATAAATGGGTCTTAAATGGGTCTGGGAGCAGACCCATTTATGACCCACTTATCGACCCACTAAGGAAACCCATTTACTCTCTCTCTCTCATGTCTTCGTTTTCTCCATCGTACGAGCACTCTTCTCCTTGCGTCGAGAGGTTGAGAGCTCGCCGGCAAATTCCTCCATCTTTTTCCGAGCACTCCTTCTCCTTGCGCCGTCAGTCGCCGCAGCCGCCACCGTCGCCACCGTCTTCGCCGTTCGCGGAAAGCGATTGTGCTTTGATTGGGCGAATCTGCGGTCCTTTTTAGATCTCCGTCGCTGTGCGTCACGCTTGGCTGAGCCGGGTAAGCAATTTGGGTTGTGGGTGTTCTTCGAAATTGCACTGTCTCAATCATCCCTCCGGTAGAGGATCGATCCTTCTTCTCGACTATTTATCTTCTTTTTCTTGCAATTTGTGCGCGCTTGTCTGTGCGTGGCGTGGGGCGTGCGGAATTGACGTGGCTCGATTGTCGGTTCTTAATTGCTTGGCCTTTGTGTGGATGAGCAGGTGTCTTTATCTTGCTGTCCTGGGGCTCACCCGCACGGACGAGAATTTCATTGTGAAATCCGGAGCTCAACGCGCCGCTTCGAAGGAGGGCATTGCCCTGATTGCGCCCGATACGTCTCCAAGTCGGTGACCCGTATCCCTGTTTACTTGCCAGTCGCATGTTTTCGGGTTTAGCCTGGTTTATCGTTTCGCCTTTTGGTGCGTCCTCTTGTGTTGCTGGTTCTAGCCTGTTGCGGAGATAGGATTTCCATTAGAGGATTCAGATATTGGTTATGGGACTGTGATGGATCTTACCCGGTTTTTTCGATTTCGGGTGCTTGAAGGATGGAGTTTTACGGTGCTAATTTTGATGTAATGCTGCAGTTGGAGTCCAAATCCATTTGTGTGGAGCAACTTGATTAATTCATCTGCCAAATTCGTTGTCTTTTCACTCTCATGTCTTATTGGCTTTCCAAATACTTGCAGGCTATATTATACTTTTTAAACTTTTCGTATTTGATAAACTTGAGGATATTTTATGAGTTAGTGCTAAAACTGCCGCTTTCTTCCTTGATATTGCGCGTGTGGTAGTTGTTCTCTTCCTAATAGTGAGGTGCATTTGGAGTCTAGTATGTTGGCTGGAAACCATATAGGTCAACATTGATGCTGATAGATATAGTGACATTGAATATAGCACGATAAAAGATTAGATTTAAAAATTAGACAATGTGGCTGAGAGAACTGCTTGCTCAGTGAATGTGCACAAGTGAAAGAATTAGAAGTGAATGCACATTCAAGAAAGCTTCAAGGATATACCAGTTTATAGTAAGACCAGGGAAATGCAATCTAAGATGATTTAGACCTGTCGAACAATGGCTTCCTCATGTTTCTTCGATAAAGTGTGACTATTTGGAAGGAGGCCATGTTAAGATTTGTGGATAGAGACTATGCATGAGTTCAAAGTTTTGGGGAAAATCCTTGCATTTGGGGTTTTGTGAGGGATGGAATGTTAGAAAGATATGTAAGAAGGAATGCTTATGGAAATTAACCTCGAGAGTAAGTGAAAAACACTTAATCATATTGTTGTTGCTGATTTGGGAATGCTAGGGCAATGCTAAATTCATTATAGTTACCCGAGTTCTTGTCTTTGGATCACGAGATGTTTATCTTCACACTCATTTCTGTGGTTATCGATATATCTTTGTATCTTGACGACAATGTTCAGAAATTGCCATCGCTAGAAGCAGCATTATATGCGGTAGATTCTAGAGATCAAGCCATAATTTCAGCAATCATTCGTGAATACTCTGAGCTGCCTATTTTGAAAGAGCAAAATGCATACCATCGGTTAGTTTTGACCTACCAGCCTCTATCTTCTTGTTGAGTTCTCCGTATGGTTTTGCACGGCTGTCCATGCACAAATGTTCTTAATTAGAAAATACCAAGAAACCTTGAAATCTTATACATGTGTAAAGAAGATAAATTGGTCATAAGATTAAACAAAACAACACGATGTGAAAGAAATAATTACCAAATTAAGGATGTGTCAAAATAGCATGACTTTATATCCTCTTTTATATGATGGTAACATGTGTGTAGACTTCCAACTTTACTCAAGAAGCTTGAGTGGCTGTGGCGGATCTGCGATTCACTCTCTCAATCCATGTCTCATTCATCATTTTCAGGTTTGTTTTTGACAGGTTGGATGTCATCAATAGGTGCTTCTCGTGAAGAACAATGGAAGACATACATGTCGCTCTTGTAAGCTGTTGGTGATTTTGCTCTCCATTTCAAGTCCTTGTAGTGTTCATGAGAAAGGGCATCTGCATGTGTACATGCATGAGCTCTTTCATGGGGCAATTTCGCAATGCTGATTTGTGCACATATTGTTGATTTTAACATTTCCTACATCTCTCTTTTGCAGGAGCGAGAAGCCACAAATAAGGTAGATGATTGGATCCTTGCCTCAATTCAGTCACTGAAGAAAGCATCACCAACAAGCCTTAAAATTACTTTTTTTTTTTCCAAGGAAGGACTTGAAACTTGGATAGTATGTATTTTATCAAACCACAAATGTAAGTGATATATGAAATGTGTTTGCATAGTTGGTGCTGAAAATTAGCTTAAGCATCTTATAAGTTATGTTTTTAGTAGCTTTTGATCTTTGTAGGTTGTTTCGATTCTTGTGAGAGGTGCTTTGTTTACCGGCTGAATTCTGGTTTGCCATGCACCTTGAGTATGGGTCGCACGGGAAAAAAGATGATGTCCTGTTCGTGTAGCGTTTCGCAATTTGGAAAGAAATTTCATGATATAACATAATTTCCCTACGGAATCTTGTCATAACTTAATAAATAAGTCGTCGTTAAGAGCAATCTTTTTCTTGTCTCTCACATATCATACAATGGAGGGACTCCGGGAATTTGATTTTAGAACTCGAGACTTGTTGTTTTCGGGATTTGGTTGAATAAATTGCTGAAGGCTATTATTTTGCTTTCATCTCATGATTTTGGATGCTCCAAACTAGGGCGTGCTTCTGGTATGTAGTAGTCAGCCAAAGAGAAAAGGATGTTGGTTAGGGTTTCTCAGATAAATCACATAATTCTGATGCATTGTTGTTCGTTTTATAGTACAAAGAGTATCCATCGATTCTCGTATTTATGGTCTGTCATTTAGGGTCTTACCGGCATTCAAGTTTTGTTTTGTATCTTTGAATGTACTTCATCCTTATTTACAGCGGGGAGGAGGAGCAACAAGTCACTACCAGAAAATTGCTGCTATTCGGCGTAGTGCAAGGAGACTAGGCGGGAAGCTACGGTTTGTGGCCTCTATAGGACTGGGAAGCTACGGTTCCATGCAAGTGATGATGAGATTGTGCAACAATGTGACAAAGTAATGAGGACATTAACTTTTATAGTTCTAAGTTCCCCCGAGACTCACATAATCCAGCATATTTTTTTGGTTTTTGATGTGCATAGTTAATATCTTGTTGCATGTAATATTTGCTTCAATAATGCACTTTTGACATGTAACTTCTTTTTTGGGGCTTCTGTCAAGGATTAGGTGTTGTGGATCCAAACGTGTTGGGTATTATGTGTATCATCAAATGTGGACTCCACACACATTATACCACATCTATTTTATAAACAAGTTTAAATAGGTCCGGCCGCCGGCCGTTGTCATGGTCGGCAACTAGCCAAAAAAGAAGAAGAAGAAGAACAAATAAAAAGAAAAAAGAAAAATTATATTTAAATAATAATAATTAATTTTAAAAAATAAGAAATAATTAAAATTCGATTTTTTAAAATAATTATTTTAAAAATTATAAAAATTGTCCATTAAATTTGTGTTGTATAAAATTATTCTAGCAATATCATTTTTTAAATATATATTTATATATAATAATAAATTAAGTTTAGTTAAATGAGTCGGGTATGGGTCCGGTATGGGTCGGGTCGAGTATGGGTCAAAATTTTTGCATTACAATAAACGGGTCATAAACGGGTTAAATGGATCGATTTGGGTCGGACCATTTATGACCCGACCCAAACCCGACCCGACCCACCCGTTTAACGGGTCTACCAGTAGATTCAGACAAATGTTAAGTAATTGAGTTAAACTAAAAAATTATTCATTTCCTTCTAGCGTAAAATGCTTAAAAATTTTTACCAATTCATCTTAGTTGGATATTACAATGAGGTGGACTTGGGAGGTCTGATCCTATTTTAAACTCAAAATAATACTAAAAAAAAATTCGAGCATGTCCCAAATCCAAGTTGCGTTTTCAAATAGGCTTCTCAAAAACACCCTACTTTATCATAGGATAGGCCCGAAAACCAATTATATCCTCATAGAGAAAAAATTAGACAGCACCTTCGCAAAAAAAACTAGATGTTCCAAATGACGGTGCTTTAAAGCGTGGAGGAAGACAGAGGGATCGATCTAGAAATTCTTCTAGAGAGGAACAAAAGCAATTAATGGTTACAAATAAATCGAGCGTAATTTGTTTTTAGTTATTTAAGTAGTATTTCCATGCTTAAAAAGCCTGATAAAGATAATTCATGTATAGCTTTTGTTCATCTGAAGCATCTATTTGTTTATAATTTTAGAAATTTGAATTAATTTATGTGGATTTTCAGAGGGCAACTTGAAAGAGAAGCATTCAAAACTTACCTGAGGATTAGCATAACAAGAGATTTGGCCACTGGACTGATTTTTTTCCCTCTTGTAGCCATCGTTATTCTAGCGGCGATCCATTTTGAAAGCCATGATTGGAGCTTTCTATTTCAATTCCTTTTCCATGGAGTTTTGACTTTTTCCGAATTTTATTCAGCATCGATAATCTAAAAAATTCTCTTGAGACCGCGAATCATTTGCGATTTTTTGGAAATGGACCGAAAAAAAAAATTATGATATCTTCCCATTGTATAAATCTCGAAAGAAAGGCCGAACGTAATTTCGTTTCCTTTAATTGAAAGAACAAGAAAGTGCTCCATTAGCATAATATCAACAAATAAATAAAGAAAAAAAACAATAATTAATGACATATTTGCAAAAGATTCCTGCAGCTAAAGATGACCCCCTCATCACCATCCGACATCCGTTCAGCCTAAATTGCGTGGAATAGATATGCACCGTACCATGCAGAAACAACTAGTTGCAACCGTGATGCTACGTCCGAACCCTAGAGAACGACGCTTGTAAGGACGCGAACACGCGCCTCGCCGCCACGTGTCACGTCGACTCGACACCTACATAAACGTGTCTGGTTTCTTCCCCATTGATCAGACCGGTATCGCCTTTCTTTCGTTTCATCAACCTCAGGTCGGTGAGTACTCTTGAGAGAGAGCAGGAGATGGCGGTGGACGATGCGCACAGGGCCAGGGCGGGAGGGAGGAACATGCCGATGAGCCCGGGGGCGATGGCGGTCGGTGGGATCCTCCTGGTGGCGGCGGCGGGCTACTACCTCTTCTACAAAGATAAGAGGAACTCGAGGGAGGGACGCGCCAGGGTCGGGAACGGAGTCACCACCCACGACCCCCCTTCGGATGTTCGTGCCAGGAAGTGAATATGTACGACTCGCATGAGGGATGTCAACTTGTAATTATGCGTCTTCTGTAGCCTTGGTCGGTCCGTATGTATCGCCCTTCTTGGAGTTACGTAGATAGATGATGAATAGAAAATGGTCGAGCATTAGTTAATCCAAACTGAAAAGTACATCTTTTTCGCAATGCTTGGGATTGCGGATGATAGAGGAGCAGATTTGGATGCATGCAAGCTCATTTTGTTTTGTGGTGAAGATGTCCGAGTGATCGAGACGCTCTCCTCCGAGTCTAGATTGGAAGTTTTCGAATCTGATTTGAGTCTTTTTAAATTTGCTATCTTCGTAGGTTTGACTTTTAGGTTTTTGAAATTAAATTAGAGAAGTGAAAATTGGAGGGTCATATAAAACTAGGTTTATATAACCTCCTAGTAGTTCTAGTGCTCTTCTCAAGTGCAGACATGTTCGGACAGGGCGCTCCTTCGCATGCGAATTTGACAGGAAACATGACCCGTCATCCACAATACACTGCCTTTACGAAACCATACCTCTCCTGTTCTTGCTCTTTGCCGCACCATTTGGTCCGCCATCCCCGACGCCAAAGATCGCCTCTCCGCTTTGTCTCGCAACTCAGTCTCTCTCGCTCCAACACTCTCTCCCTCATGTATCTCATCTTCTTGAAGGTGGCAGATCTGGCTCCATCTTCACGGATGGACAAGCCAGCGGCCCGGTGTCCATTGACTGAATCGATGCTAACTCTATTGATGCTAACTCCGCGGAGGATGGAGCCAACTCTGGCCAGACCAGCCTCCATCGACGACGCCCAGAGTTCCGTTCCGCAGCCACGATGCTGTCACTACTGTGGTGGATGCAAACGAACCAACCCCACTTGTCCTGGTCAGAACGATTGAAGAAAGAGAACGGGTGGCCCCTTTCGCCAAGGGGACATCCTCAGAGAAAAATGCCGGGGACAGGGCGTGACCTCCGTGGGTTATGCCCTCGTTGCCTTGGTTCTTCAATATTTAGAAAAGTAGAGAAGCGTCTCGTTACCTCATTCTCATTTTCAATAAAGAAGAACCGTCAAGAAACAAGAACAGTCAAGAAAGAATTCAATGGCGTCCTTGCGACGATGCTAGGCCCCTGTTCCAAGGCACGTGATTCGGGCGAGGTCGACGTTATGGTAATCTCCGAAAGTCCGACCGTCGTTACTAGTCTGTCGTTGGAGAAGAGAAGACGGTGCTGAACGGGGGTAGAGGAATACGGGTATTTGATTTTTTCCCTTTCTCCTGTTTTTTCTTGGCCATTAAAATGTGTAATTATAATGGTGGGAATGACTACTCATTGGGCAGTAGCAAAACCTTTTCCTTTTTTTTAATCTGGGCCGATGATATGATTAACTTCCATAATCGACTCATCCATTCAAAACAAGGGTACAAAATTGATTAATATAAGAACACCAATAGGACTTCAAACCCGCAATGGAATTGACCAGTGATAAAAGCAGTTTCATGCTTTTGGAACTTATGATTGTGGCTAGTTTCATCCAACTAATCCGTTAGTCACGGATAAAAATAGGGACTACTGTCGGTGAGAGAGCAGAATGCCAGAAAAGGGAAGAGGGCAGCAACCGTAAATCATATGCAGAAACCAAGGAACATATGAAAATTTGTGTACTTCAATAATCATCCATAACTTTTACATATAGGGAAAATTATAAAAGAAAATGTCCTAAATCTTTTGCAATTTTACCAATTCAATTTTATTTTTATTTTTTTGCCAATTCAGTGTGCGGCGTTAGACCAAATTTGGCTAAATTTGGCTAAATAGATCGATTGCCATAATTACTTGGCTAAATGGATCGGATTGTCATAATTACAAAAGGTTTAAAATTTGACTAAATTTGACTAAATAGATCGATTCCATAATTACTTGATTTGAAATTTGGCTAAATTTGGCTAAATAGATCAAATTGTCATAATTACTTGGCTAAATGGATCGGATTGTCATAATTACAAAAGGTTTAAAATTAAATTGATAAAAAAATTTTAGAATTGAATTGATATATCATAAAAAATCTACAATTTTTTGATAAATTTCCCTTTATATATACCCTCAGAGAAAATATCAAGTAATTAATTTTGATAAAATAATCGGTAATCATTCGTGAGGATAACATTCGAATCAATCTTAGATTGCATATTATGCGTATATTCTGTTTGTGCTCTGATTTAAACGCGACCTGGAGATAAACGTTTGAATAAAACTCGGATTGCTTATTATGTAGATATTTATTTATTGTATTCCGATTGTGTGCAAGCCCAAACATCTGGCAGTGGGTCAACGGTTAATACCAAACCTCTCAAATAGTAGAAAGAATGGTCATTTCGTGAGCGAACTCTGCACGACCGTGCCACGTATGCATAATGCAACATCCCACGTGTCCCATGCTACAAGAGGAGGCAGACATGCAAACTGCCACGTGGCGTTCGACGAAGCGCCCACTTCGGTCCCTCTACTCACCGCGATCTCAAAACCGTCCGACATTATCCCGAGCGAGAGAAGAAGAAGAACACGATCGAGAGATAGAACGAGAAGGGAGATGGCGAAGGAAGGAGATGGAGATTGGAGGAAAATGGCGGACACCCACAAGATGAGCCCGGAAGAAGTGAGGGCCGCCGGGGTCGAGGCGTCGAAGCGGCCGCCCGGGCACGGGCACGGGCCTGGCGAGGTCCTGCACCAGCGTCGCGGCCTGCCCTACAGCTTCCCCGCCATGGCCATCGCCGGCTTGCTCATAACCGGGGCCGTCGGCTACTTCGCGCTCTACGTGTTGAAGAAGCCCGAGGCCGATGCCAGGGACGTCGCCAAGGTGGCCACCGGCGTTGCTGGGCCGGAAGACACTCGCCCAAGGAAGTAGCCGGCGCCTCTTTATTTTCGGATTCTTTTGGTTTATCTTCTCATCAAGAGGTTGTATCGAAAGTTATGGATCTCCGGCAACGCTCGCCTACTAGCCTGTTTATGCCGGCACAGCTGTTTATGAGTTTACTTGGGAGGTGAACGTTTTGTTGAACATCTGCTCTATAATATTAAAATGGAGGACTTGAATGCGCTAGTTCTATTTCGCGAGAATTTCTGTATTTTCTGTACGTTTGAGTCAATGAACATTGCTCAGCATGCGCGCAAATCGCCATGTCGATCACATCTTTACATAAGATTTGTATACGGTGAAGTCTTTTCTATGATTTTCACTTAATGTAGCTGCGAAGTTTATAATAGTTGGCTCTTAAGGTCCACATTTTAATGTGACCAATGACACCATATATTACAGGTTAACACCACGAAGTTAACCACGAAAAATACAATTTATTTCACATTAATTTTTTATCATTAAAAATCACAAAAATACATCTGTCACTAATTTATTTCAAATTTATTTGTTTATCATTAAAAATCTCAAACTGATATATTTATAATATATTTATCTTAAATTAATTTTGTGATCATCCAAAATCTCAATTAAAAATCCCAAATTGATATCTTTGTGACAAATTTATTCTTCATTAATTTACGTTATCACGATAAATTACAAATCGGTATATTCGGTATATTTATCAACTGTCACAAGTCATCCAACTAAGTAATTTAATCCAACTCGGTAATTTAATAGTAAAATTTAAGAGAAGCTAATAAATGATAAAACTGTTTTTTGTGATATTAACACTATATTATAAGGAAAATAAGATAAATAGTTCATGGAATTTGATTTAAAATGAGATATGGTTTCTGAACTTTCAATATAATGCCTGAAATTTGGTCATTTAGGCAATGCCGCCCATACATTTTTAATTTATTTAATGTGGTTCATGAACTTTAATGTAATATCCAATAAAGTCTCTAGATTTTTAAATATTTTCATAATGTGCAAGAACTACGTTGAACATTCATCAATAGCTTAGAAATCCGATTAAACAAGTTAAAAGTTTAGAGATGGCACACATTGAGTCAAAATTCATTAATCACATTATACAAATGAAAAGACTGATGATGATATTATACATTCGGTCAAAGTTAAGAGACTATTTATTCTATTATCCCTATATTTTACCGGGACCCTCTTGTTGTCGGGCTTGTCACGGTCCACCTTTCAATTTCATTGCAACAACAGGAATTTGTACCAGAAAGCCCATTCTCGAGCCCCTTTTCTCTTTCGACATGCCCTCGCCACCCTCGCGTAATCTCCTCGGCAAGACGAATGCAAACCCCTCTCTCTCTCTCTCTCTCACACAAGTCGAGTTGACACAACCTCAAAACCCCAAACCTTTCCTGTCCTAAAGCCCTAAATTTTACACACAGAGATTTCGGCGATGGCGGGAGAGAGAATTCGCTCGGATACCGCGATGGAAGGAGGTCCGACCGAGAGCATGGTGCCGGAACCGGTGCTCGATGCGGCGAAGACGACGCTGCGCAACGTGGAGGCGCTGCGGAGCCAGTTCCTGGAGTTCCTCTCCCTCGCCGACCCCGACGTCCTCGCCGAAATGCCGCCTCTCCATCGCGCCCGCGCCCTGCTCGTGCTCGCGAAAGCCGCTTCGACTCTCTTGGCCGGTGACTCCCGCCGCATTTCTCAGCCTTCGCCCTTTTGTTTTGTTTATTTGACGATGGAATTTGGGTTCTGGGTCTTGATTTTAGGCCGCGCATTTCGCTGTTTTTGGGTTTTCTTGATAGCTGATGTGACTCGGTATTTTGTGTGATTACAGTGAGGTTAAGGTGTAATGGCGTCGACCCGGATGACCATCCTATCAAATCCGAGCTCGTAAGTGATAAAAGATTTTTGATTCCTTGCAGATGTCGGTTGCAGCATATTCTTTGCTTAGTGGATTACATTTGGCGTGCAGAATGAGCTTTATTGGTTGCTTGACTCTGGCCTCTGCTTGAACTTGATTGTGTGGAGCAGTTCCTCTCGAGTGTCGGCTTAATTCGTGTGATTCTGTTTTGACATTTGTAGGAGAGGCTAAGCTTGTACGAAGGCAAACTTGAGCGGCTTGTGGATTTGAGTAAAGGTACTTGCTAAGTCTCCGTATTTCTGGGATTCATTCTTCAGTTGAGGGGGCCAGAATGTTTGAGTGGGTCACCGATATTCATCCATAGTCGCATAAATTCGGTTGTGCGCTTAATCTGATCTTAAGTAACCTTTATACATGCATTTAACCGTCTAGTTTATATACATTGTGTTTCCCATTTAAGTCCTTTGACTCATGCTGTTTGGCCAAGAAAGTCTGAATGGAGCGACATTATCGCTAGTGATAAGTATCTGCTGGAGCATGCTTGCCATAATCATCATCTAGTATTCTGTATTGGAGTGAGGAAAAGAACATTTGAGACGAGTGAAACACATGGAAAACCAACATCAGAGATCCTCCCGTTAGCCTGGCAGCTGTTTGACAAATGCACGATCTATGGGAAATCTCAATAGGCACACACAGAAGTTAATGAGTGAAAGCTTTTCATTTCCACAGGAAGTTTGCTATTCTCTTCCCAAAGAGCATTACAGCCTTAGATTTGCCAGAGAAGCACTTGGCCACAGCACAAATGCTCAATTGATGGTGATTTGTATTGATAATATTTCTTCATTCATCACAACATAGTCGAATGACAGATACCATGCCGACGTTGGTCGAGTAATTGTGATGATATTTTTCCTTTTATGGTCTGAATCTGATCCTTGGGATCAGGATTCAGGAAGGACGAAGAAAAGAAAGAGTGTGATCAGCTTTTAAAAAGGGAGAATCCATCGTGAACCCTTTCTATCCACTTAAGAAGAATTTGTGCTACAAAGCTCCTGGTTAAGTTAAATGTGAGTTAAAACTCAGGCTTATGACCCACGTTGCCAGCTCCATTCTTGTTTAATCCCGCCATTAGTACTTCCAAGGAAGTCAGATGTTAAATAATTAGTCATGGTAAAGCTTTACATTACATCAGAACTTTATTTTTGTCGCAAAAATTTGTTGTGAGACGGGAACCATGATCAGAATTGTTTGAAATGGTGAAAATCCTTGGTGTTGTCTGCTGCTTTTGATTGTTATGCTATATGATTCACAGACAATTTGACTTAAGAGTTTGGGGCATCTGGCTTTTTAGTTTTAACCTTATTGCTGTACTATTTTCTGACGATGTACTTGTTTCCTTGTTTCTCTCCCTGAAGCTCCACTTCGGCCTTCTACTACATTGAATCTCCAAGCAACCAGTCGCTTAATCAACCATTCTTTGCCTGATCTCACCCCAGGTATGCCTTCAATCACTTTCTTCATAGGACATTGATTGTTGACCGCAGATCCCAGTAGGTTTCATGGAAAGGTTTCTATTGCAGACCAGAGGCAGAGCATGAGGGAACTAAGTAGAGGAGGGGGGCCAAAGCTGAAGAAGAGCTACGAGAGGAAGAGGAAGTATCAGTCTTCCGGGCTTCACTCTGTTCAAGCTACTGCCAAGGAATTCCTGGAGAAAGCTGCCCAGGAGCTTCTTGGTAGCAATAGAACTGGTTTTAAGGGACCTCTGATCGACGATTCAGATGAGGAAAACGGCCATGACAAGGTCATCAAGGGATTGGTGGAGATTTCATCAGATGAAGATTGATTTTGTTGCGCAGGCCCTTTGCTTGCTCCAGTCTGTTCAAGCCAAGGAATTCCTGGAGAAAGCTGCACAGGAGCTTCTTGGTAGCAATAGAACTGGTTTTAAGGGACCTCTCTGATCGACGATTCAGATGATGAAAGCGGCCATGTCATCAAGGGATTGGTGGAGATTTCATCTGATGAAGATTTTGTGTCGCGGGCCCTTGCTTGCTTTCTGTAGAGTGATGCCATGCTATTTTTGTACATTGCAATCTATATCAGCAGAGTTCTTTGGTCATTTCTGGTCTCTTTCGGCACGGTCGCGTGTTGTCTGGATTGCTGCCACTTGGGTGGCCCTTGCACTTCGAAATACTCTGACACATCGGCTTTTAACGATGTCCTTTCTTTTTTTGGGCTAAAACCATCAGCTGAAAGGTGGTGAATTTTTGACAATGGCGAGGGGTGTGGACTAATTGTATATAGTTAAAACCCCCCTTGTTCTCAATGAGATGACATGGGTGTACTTTCTTCTGTGTAGGATTAGATACTAGAACATACTAAAAGTTAAAAACCGCACGAAATATATACTTTCTTCAGAAAAAATTGAATGAATTGCTCAAGCCAATAGGAATACATGTAAAATTTTCGATAGCCTGGAAATTTCCAAAGAATGAACGAATCATATTAAAAACGATTGGGAAGGGAACATCACAACAATTCCTTCTCCTCCCCACACACAACGGAAATCCTGTATATATATCTTCAACTCAAAACAAGCCCAAGCCGAAGACCCCGAACAACGAGCCCGCAGCCAAGGCCCAGCCCATCTTGAGGCCCAATCTCGCAGCCCCACTGGTCGGCGCCACCGCCGGCCCCTCGTTCTCCGCCGGAGCAGGAGCCGGAGAGCTCGCCTCGGCGTGGGCATGCCTGGGCGACAGCACGACGACGATCAGCTTCTGTCCCTTCTCGCAGTGGCCGGGAGCCCCGCTGATGAAGTAGAAGGGGCCGGACCTGTCCAGCTCCGCCTTGGCCTCGCCGCCCTTGTTGGCGTACTGGGCGAGGGGGCCGGAGGCGTTGCAGGCCAGGTAGCCGGCCCTGGTGACCTGGAGGACGGAGTCCTGGGCGGGGTCGTACTTGAAGACGAGGGCGTCGCCGATGCGGAAGCGGGCGCTCTCGGCCCACGAGTTGAAAGCGTCGGCCGTCTGCGAGGAAGGGATCTTCCAGGCGCCGCCGTTGGCGGCTCCTCCCACGAGGACCTCGGCGGCTCGCGACGAGGAGGAGACGCTGCCCAGGAGCAGGAGGAGAAGGGTCAGGGTGAGAGGAGACGGAAGAGAGGTTGCAGACGCAGCCATTGCGCAGAAAGACAAGAGAGAGAGAGAAAGGGAGAAGATGCTGGTGGATGGTGGGAAGCTTTGAGGCGATGGGGTGTAGATTGAGAGTTGGGTGTGGGTATGGGGGAATATATATAGCGCGGAGAAAAGAGAAGCAGAGCTAGCCGTTGAGGAGAGAGAGAGAGAGAGAGAGAGAGAGAGAGATGCTGTTTGGTGGTGGGGTGAGCTTTTTCGTACGCTCTCGATGCAAGAGACAAGATTGGACAGGTGGTGTCGTGGAACAAGGTGAAGAAGAAGAGAGAGGGGAAGATTCAACGGTCTAAACTGAGCTGATGCTTGCTCGCATTTTTATGCCGGGTCGGGTCCGGTCCGGTCCGGTAAGTTAGCTTGTTAATTTTCTGTGGGTACATGATGGAGAACCTAGGTTGCGCGGACATTCTCCAGAACCCTTCATGTTATGTCCGACACGTGTTCGACACGCTCTAACACGCTTCGATACGCGGTCAACGCTTGTCGGAAAATCCGACACGCGATCAACTACCTCCAACACGCTCCGACACGTAAGTCAGGAATTCCGACACGCATTGGATTATTTTTTCAAATTTCCAATACTTCTTGGGTCTAATTATAAATATATGAAAAAGTAAAATAAAAAATAAAATAAAAAAGCTAAAACAAATTTACTTGTGGACTCTTCTCAGTCGCAGGCACCTAATGGAATGTTGATTGTTTTATTTTTCTTATTGTTAAATTTTAAATTTAATAATTGAACGTGGATTACTTGTTTTTTCCTCTAAGTTTATGTAATAAAGTGTAGTTGAATTTGTCAAATTAAAACAATGAATGATATTAACAAATGTAGGATTAATGTTTTTAGTATAGATTAATTCTAGGCTTTTTTTATTATTATTTAGTTGTTTATATATTTATATATTAAAATATTTATTTAATATATAATGTGTCGGAATTCTCTACTTTTTAATAAATGACGTGTCGGCGTGTCGTGTCGTGCCGTGTCGTGTGTCGCGTCCGTGTCGATGCAACTTAGTGTAGAACAATAGGCAACTACTTATATGGAAATTTTCAAACGTCAAAAGAACCAGTAATCCCACAAATTAAATAAGATCGCAAGATCTTTGAAATTATAAATGGATTACGATATTTGATTTCAAATTCATACATTTCCATTTATTTCCATTTATTTATTAGATATCGAGAATTTTGGACGCATTTATATGGAAATCTTCAAGCGTGTGGTCCCACAGATCAAAGAAGATTGCAGGATATTCAAAGTTACAAACGGGTTACGATATTTGATCTTAAATTCACATGTTTTCTTTAATTTCCGAGATGTTAAAGATTTTGAATGTGTTTTATAAATTTTCTAGTAGAATTTTGAAAACTTTCCCCTTTATCAATATCTTGTTCTTGATTCTATCATTTGATTTTAATTATTTGATTATTCCCTAAACAGCGATCTCCCTATAAATAGGCGCTTAAAATATTATAATTGGCGCTTTATCATTCAATTAACATTATCTTCTAGAATCCCTTTCCAAGAGGTTCTTCTTCTACATTAGTACAATTTTGCAACCTTTTGTGAACAATCAAGTCAAACGCAATTCGATAGAATAATTTGAGGTTGCGTTCGGTCAAGCTGTGCATTTCTTCGAAGATTTTTATGGCTCAAGGTGTTTGGTTAGTGGCTTTTGGTGTAGTTAGATCTGAAGTTAGAAAGAAAAAGAAAAGGCAAAGTGAACTACTGTTCAACGGCTCGAAGTCGCAAGACTAAATAAAATCATGATGACACACTGGAGCAATATGACCATTTCACTGATGCCGGAGGTGGAGGAGGCGGTGCCGCCCTTGATGGCTGGGGCATCACCAAAGAGGATCGGGCGAGGGTCGTGGGACTCGATGGCGGGGATGGCGGTGAGGGCGTGGCCCATGCGTGGGTTGGGGCGTCCTTTTTGGTGTCCTAGTAGATCTCCAAGTTCCAAAAAGGTCGAACCCTGAGTATAACCATGGAACTACAAAGCACAAGCTTCGCCGCAAAACCAAGCCTGAAATTCAATTGACTGAATCAAATCGAAATCTTAGAAAGGAAGTAGATCAAGGAGGGTTCCAGGTATTCATGAGCCAGTTGCCATGACCAAATCAAAGGAAAATCCTTGAGCTAAGTAGTATCAACATCGGCTTACAACACGCGACACGTTATTTTTAAAAAAATAAAGAATTTCAATGCGTTTTTTTTTTTTTTTTTGGTGAAAGGTAATCATATTAGGCTATAACCAATATTTACAATAAAAACGACTCCAAAACATACACTCATAATGAACAAAGGCATAATGAGTGGAAGGGTGCTAAAAGAAGAAGAAAAGGGAAGCCAACAAGGCACAAAACGCGGATAAACCGCACAACTACGGCCACATCCCAAAGACGGACCAAACAAAAGAAGGCGACCAGCCGGCCAAACAAAGGCAACCCAAGCCAAAACCAAACAAAACGTCATCGCCCAAATGGAAAGGACGAGACAACCAGCAGGGATCAAGGCCAGCACCAAAACATCAGGTACGCAAAGCATAGCAGCGGACCCTCCTGCACCACCACTCCAATATGGAAATATTACAGATGCGTCGAAGTAGAAGAGAAGATGCAAGGGTCTATCCCCCCAGCTACGTTGAAGTCTCCTGTTTCTTGGGTTATCTCCTTAACCACTTTAATAAAGTGGTTCTTCACGGCCGGAAGCGTGAAGGTATAGTTCCTAAAGAAAATCTCATTCTTATATTTCCAAATAAGGCGGCAAAGAGCCCCAAAAGAGAACCAAGCGATAGAGTGATAGAAGCCCTTACCAGATAGGAACTTTATATCCCAACAAAGGTTGTCAGCCCAAGTCTCATTCCTCCAAGGAAAATTGCATCTGGCGGCCCAAGAGAAGGCACAACTAGCCATAATGCTATAATGAAAAAATAGATGATCAATAGAATCCGGAGTTACTTTGCAAAAGGGGCACACCGCATCCCCCATCCTGCCATGCAATAAAAGTAAGGCTTGCGTAGGAAGACGGTTCCGGGTTATAAGCTAAAGAATGAACTGATATCTTGGAGCTATATCATTGTTCCAGATCAATGAAGCCCAATTGACCCTCGGCTTCTTTTTTTCTGATGAGGTGCCAAGCCGAAGCAATAGAGAATAAACCAGACATGTTTCCTTGCCAAGTAAGACGATTCGAAGCCTGCACTAGAAAAGGAAGGGAATGTTCCTAAGACTGTAAAACTTCTCGCATAGTCTGACTAGCAGGCGAAAAAAGATCAGCCACTATTACATGCCTAGGAAGGCCAGATTTGTAAATGAAAGAGTCAGAAAACATCAAGTTGAGGGGGCCTCTTGGGTGCCAGTGGTTGAACCAAAAGGAAACAGAGCAACCATCTCCTAACTTCCATAGAAAAGATAATAAAAAATCAATCCTAAGGTAGAGGATTCGCTTCCACGCCCAAGAGCAACAGGTGGGTTGCTTAACCACCCAAAAACTCTTCCTTTTAAGGAAGGTCGAATGAATCCACCTACACCACAAGGACTCCTTGTCCGTAAACAGGATTCATATGTGTTTCAGCATCATTGCCTTGTTACAATCCTTCAGACTGCGGATGCCTAGCCCTCCTTCCTCCTTTGGAAGGCAAACCACATCCCAAGATACCTTGGCACCATCCCTCCCTAAGCTAGGGCCCTTCTAGAGAAACTGTCTCAAGATCTGTTCAATATGATCCAACACTACAACAAGGATGATAAAGACACTAGCCCAATAAGCTTGGATTGCATGAAGAATGGACCTTATAAGCTGAAGACGTCCAGCAAAAGAAAGGAAACGCTAAGTCCAAGATTGGACTCTTGTAGTTATGCAATCCACAAGGGAAATGCAATCCATCTTGCTAAGCCAAGAGGAAAAAATAAGAACTCCAAGCTACCACACCGGCAAAGACCCTTCCTGAAAACCAAACACTAGGAGAATCTCTCTATGCAAATCTACCGATCCTCCAGCAAGAAATATCTCACTCTTATTAGAATTAGGCTTGAGTCTACTCCAAGAAGAGAAGGTATCCAATCCCTCCTTTAAGAGTGAGATGGAAACCAAGTCAGCTCCGCAAAATAGAAAGACGTCGTCCGCAAAAAAGAGATGTGAAAGACTCAAAGCCTTGCATCTCCAAAAGAACTTGAAGCCCGGTTGCCTAGTGTGAACACTAAGGATCCTAGAAAAAACTTCCATGATTAAGGTAAAAAGGTAAGGAGAGATCGGATCCCCCTGGTGAAGACCTCGGCCACTAAGGAAGAAACCATGAAGTTCTCTCTTCAATGAAATGGAACACTTAGGAGTGCGAACACATACCATAATGATTTGAACAAAATGATCCGGGAAACCAAAGGCATGAAGAACCAGCTCCAGAAAATCCCAATCTATTGTGTTGTAAGTTTTCTGAAAGTCCACCTTGACTGCACACTTGGGCACATAAGGATCGAGATGGAAGCCAACAAATAACTCCTCGGCTATAAGAATGTTGTCTCTAATTCTCCTGCCTTTGACGAAAGCATTTTGATAAGGGCTGATAATATCATTAAGGACTGCAGCAAGTCGGTTAGCCAAAAGCTTCGTAATGCATTTGTAAATAGTATTGCAATAGGCAATAGGCCTGTAATCATTAACAAACGTAGCATTAGGAACTTTCGGGATCATTACTAGGATGGTATTGTTGATTTCCTTAAGAAGTCTCCCTGTTGTAAGGAAATCCTTAATCGCTTCAGTGACCAAAGGTCCAACTATCTCCCAATTATGCTTGAAGAACTCAACACCAAAATCGTCTGATCCTGGAGCCTTCCCCCGAGCAAGGGAGAATATAGTATCCTGAATCTCCAAATCAGAGAAAGGACGAGATAGAGAACTGACCTGTTCCTCATTGAGAAGGCATCGTATAACCTCCCGAAGATCTAGTATTGAGGGCTAGAGGACGGGGGCATGGTGCCAAAAGCTCTTGGAAATGAGAAACAAAGGTATGGTGGACCAAGCTCAGGTCCGAAAAAATAGAACCAGTAGAATCTATAACAGAGAGAATCATGTTCCTCAGCTGTCTCATAATAACAGAATGTTGAAAGAATTTGGTATCCAATCATCTTCCTTGAGCCACCTAATCCTGGATTTCTGTCTAAAGAATGACTCCTCTTGATTCCTCAATTCCAGAAACGTCCTACAATGCGTCTTCTCCAAGTCTATAAGAATTTCGATACGTTGTAACACATTATATATTAAATATATATTTTTATATATACATGATAAATGATTATTTTAATTAAATTAATTTGATTAAAATTCACAAACAAATAAACAACAATGAAAGAGTTTATAATGAATTTTATACTAAAAATATTAATCCGCAATTTGTTAATATCATTCATTGTTTCAATTTGACAAATTTAACTCAATTCCAATAACCCATAAAATTTGGAGGAAAAAGCAATCCAGATTCTAGACTCGCCTGTCAAAGCTTGTACAAATAAAAAAAAAAAAAAATTCAGAGACGAATTGTGTATTAGGGAAGTGAGAGTTGTTGAAGAAAAATCCATTGGAGTTTTGAAGTTGACAAAACAGTCTCAACAAAGTGCGGTCTAAGGACTCCAAAACTCGGTCGGCTACGTCCGAAGTTGTCAAGATCTAAAGGTTTTCAAAGACAGTCGGGACCTGAATTTCGGGTCGAAGTTTTTCCGTCCGAAGTCGGTCAAGACTCGGTTTCCATCCGAAGACCTTCAAGACTCGGGTTCGCCCGATGACTCTCAAGACCCAAATTTAAGTCTGAAGATAGTTCGCGATTTTTACAGGCTGGCAACAGGTTATTCTTATGGCTACGGAAAGTAAGATATTGGATCTCGTATTTCCTAATCCTAACCATGGAATATCTCTGGCTGTGATCAAGAGCTTGGAAGATTTGATTCTTCGGATTTTATCCATTGAAGATCAAGATTATTTTTGGAAGAATCTAATTTTGGGAACTCAAGATCCTAATTGTATGGGCGAACAGGATTGACTAGCGACTGTCTACTTACGTTTTCAGGACAAAGGAGATTACTTAAATTGATTCAGTCCAACGGGTTGATTGGATGAATTTTTGGAATGTGCCAACGGGTATGATGGCACGAAGACTATTTAAGGTGGATCGACGTTGCCTGGAAATAAGGAGAGACCGGTAGAAAAATCTTGATATTAAAATCTCCAAAATCACTTGTTCTCTAAAATCTTTCATATTCAATTGTGTAACAAAGAGAGTGAGATATAGTGCGAAAAGCAGCAGAAGGCTGTTGGAGAGACTGTCAATTGAAGAAGTCAAATTCGTCTATTGTAAAGGCACTCTTTTGCTACATAGTGATTATGCCCAGGTTAGGTGCCCGGCGTGGAGAGTGGACGTAGGCTTGGTCTAAGCCGAACCACTATAATCCTTGTGTCAATTTTCTCTCTTCCTACTCTATTTACCTTGTGAATACATAATTTGTTTATTATTGATATATCTTTGATATCAACGTATTGCATCGCAAAAAGCTTTTAAAAAGATTTCCGCATCAACCTATTCACCCCCCTCTAGGTTGATTCACTAGCCCATTTCAAGAGTCAAGAGAGAAGATAATACTAATTTTTTCTTCTTTTGTCATTTATTATTTTTACATATTTAAATTTTGAGCTTTTATTTATTGAAATTTTTTTAAAATTAACCCTACATTGGAACTTTGAACTCACATGTTGAAATTCCCAACTCGAGTAAGAGAATTTATTAGGTGTTGAATTTTCGAACACGTATTGACTTGATGTCAGATAATATCAACCACATATCAAAGTGCTCGACACGATGACGAGGATCCCAAAGAGTATTAATGCTTCTTAGCCGATGAGTTGATTGTTGATATTGGCAACTAAGGCCTATCGATTTGGGAGATTAATGATAGTGATGGTGGGCTTTAGGTACTCATGAGAGAGGGTACAGGAATTGCACCGAGTTGGGACTGTACCAATAGAAAAAGTGAGGGCAAGATTGGAATATAAAACTTTTAGTGGAGGCAATTCTAAAAAGAGAAAGGGTTCATTAATCCTAAAAGTTGCTTTGCGAAAATACTGAAAATTCAAAATACACCTCCAGAGAGGTCACAAAATAAATTTACCAAATTTCTTAACTATTTTCAAGGAAGCCTAAAGTCATTTAAGAAAGTCGAATCAAATGCATATAAATTTGAAATTTCACGGATATGACAGGTAATTTGTAGGAAATGACGTAACATTTTTTTCATTCACTTTAACAGTCTTTCGGATTATGTCCAAAAAAAAAAAAAAGGTCTTTCAGATTCGATCCCGACCGTCGAAATTCGCATTAGACAAATATTGAGTTTCCGTGGCCGGCCCACCGTGGGTCAGAGTAGGAACGTCGAGATCTGAAATGCGCTCGTTTTGCTTGCGATGCGTATAACTTAGAAAGCGTGTAAAAATCGTACGTGGATCTAAACCCAGTTGTTTCATACCATGGGGAAAGTGGGCCTCCACTTACCTTGTCTTTTCCGCGATGTGATGGAACAACCGTCCTTATAAAAGGCTCGTCCATTGGCGATGACATGAGGAAAGCAACTATGCACTCGCTTCCTAACTTTGGTGGACACCGCGTGATTAATTTTAGGATGGATGGATTTTCATCCTGAAATTAAGAACCAATCTAGCAGGGTCAATTCCCTTATTATGGAACTGGAAATTGACTCACCTCCCCTTGGAATCGACAATGTTTTCTTTCCCTCTTTTTTTGGTCTCATCTTTTATTCATTTTATGTTGCTTGAATACAAAATGACAATAGACGAAGAATACCAATCTAAACCTGTGGTAGCATCACAACGATATGAAAATTTGGCTTCACAAAAACTTTCCAGGGTTGACTTCATGTATAGATTTAGATTATATATATGAAATTGACCTCAACTACACTTTGAATTAGTTCTATCAATTTAGGTCAGACTCTTGAATTAGAAATGGGACCGACTCCTGTAGGAACTGCTTAAAATAGGCCAATTCAATCCGATCCCTTTGGTTCAACCCGAATCAACACTTGCCACTTTCCTATGAGCTGCAAAATTAAGAATAGTTCACCTCATGTCCATTACCGTGTTTATCTATTGACATCCCTTGTGTACTATGTGATAGATGTATGTATTTGGTTAATGTTACAAGCCTTCCAGCATTTGCCTAGATCAACTGGAGTCTGTTAGCTCTCGTGTTAAAATGGAATACTTTCGTAATTTGTCATTTTTTTTTGGCAGGTTGATTTATAGCATATAATCAAAAAATTATCGTAATTTCAATGGAAATGAGGGCGACAGAAGATATTTAACTTAGTAGTATAAAAATCGATATTCATAATTTGTGGGGTGCAACAAATCGCAGTTGAAAAATCGATGAGAAAATGGACACTAACTTTACAAAATTAAAATTCACATATTAATTTCGTATAATTGGAATCACCACAAAAAAGCCCCCCGTGAAAGAAAGAAAAAAAAAATTCACCATTTGGGGACTCTCTTTCGCTTGCATTCCACACAACCTTTTGACGATTATAATATAATCTAAGTAGCATCGACACGCGACATGAACACGCGACACAACACGACATATCATTTCTCAAAAATAGATAATTCCGACACATTGAGACACGTTATATATTAAATGAATATTTTTATTTTTAATTAATTTGATTAAAATTCATAAATAATTAATTAATTTTAAAAAGGCCTACAATGAATTTATACTAATAATATTAATAAATCAATTCATTGGAAATTCGAAATACATATTCATAATAAATGTGTATTCATGTTTGGAAACATGTTTTTAACTTTAATAAAAGTTATTAATGAAACTAATGATTAATAAGAAATTAGAATCAATTTATTTAAATAAATCCATGATCTTCTACAATGACCAAAATTTATCATTATTCAAAATTCAATACTTTTATTTTTTGAAATTATTTTTTAATCACATTTATTTATTTGTCCGTTTAAAAAAAAAAAAAAAAGTCTCCACTAGGTCCCACCCCACTCCCCTCTTCTCACCCCCCACCCCAAAATTTATTTCACTTTTATTTCCTCCCCAACTACCAGTCACTTCCCCTCCCCCAAAGTTAAAAGTCAATTTATTTAAATAAATCCATGATCTTCTACAATGACCAAAATTTATCATTATTCAAAATTCAATACTTTATTTTTTGAAATTATTTTTTAATCACATTTATTTATTTGTCCATTTAAAAAAAAAAAAAAAAAAAGTCTCCACTAGGTCCCACCCCACTCCCCTCTTCTCACCCCCACCCCCAAATTTATTTCACTTTTATTTCCTCCCCAACTACCAGTCACTTCCCCTCCCCCAAAGTTAAAAGTCAAGCCATCACCCTTTTAGTTTCCTTACCAAAACCCTAGCAAGCGCCCTCCTTTTCCTCCACCTTCTCGCCACTCGCCGCACGACCCCCCTCCCTCTCCGCTTCTGCTCGACCCTCCTAGCTGCACGACCCCCTTCCTCACCGCACGACCGCCTTCCTCTCCTCCTCCTCTCGATCTCCGCTTGCTTTTAGTCCTCATCACAAGTTATAATCGCCGAAGGCCAATAAAACTCCTCTAGATCTCATCTCCCTCGCTCCTCCCCATTCCTTCTCCAATCTCACTGTTTCTCTCTCTCTTCCTCTCACTCTATCTCTCTCTCTCGCTCGCGCTCTCCATGGATCTGCTGAGGAGATCTCTCTCCTTCCGCTCCCTGATCGTCCTCTTCCTCTTGATCCATGGCGCCTGTTCCTTCTACCTCCCCGGCGTCGACCCCGAGAACTTCGAGAAGGTCAGTTCCCCCTCCACCTCTCGCATCTACTCACTCTCGCTCCCTCCCTCCTAGTCCCGTCCATGCAATGCGATTTAAGGTTTTCGGATTTAAGGTTTTCGGATGCATGTCGATTTGCGAGTGGTGCGCGAGCGTGTCTAGTGTGGAGTAGGGGTGATCGGGTCTAAGGTGGGTAGGGTCTAGACCTGGACCCTATACCCGACCCATAATCAGTTCCCCTTTTTTGGACCTTGTACCCGACCTCGTTTGTATGGACTGTACCCGACTCACCTTGTTTTTCCGATCTGGTTCCAAGGTCAATCCTGTTTTCCATGGGAACCTGTTTTGCAATCTCAAGATATCCTATATGATTTCGAATTTTATATTAATACGCGAAAAAATAACATAATCCTTCTAATTTATATCGAAATATTAAGCACTTATAATAAATAAATACATAAACTTTTTGACTAAAAAAAAATTAAGGATCCACATGGTTAATTATAATATATAATATCATAAGGCAAAAATTTACCAAAAAATAAAGACCTAATATTTGTCTTATTCCCACAACTATTATATAAAGTTAGTCATTTATGCAAGCATAAATCCTCCTACAAAAGAAAAATTAGGCGAGCCAATCCACATGGTACGCCAAAAATTTGGCGGTGACAAACACCATCCTTCCGTCAGATGATGCGAGAGGGAGCCGATGAGGGAGGGAAGCAAGTGAGGAAGAGGAAGATAGAGAAGGAGTGCCGTGCGTGTTTGAGAGAGTCTAGAGGAAAAATGTCGTGTGATTGCCGGGGTAAAAATAGAAATAAGGGAAAAAAAAAATAGAGTTTTTGACCTATACTTACAAAATCGATTCCCAAACCGGTCCAATAACTGATTTCTTGATGGGTAATCAATTAGACCCGATTTTCGAACTGATTTAAACTGGTTCTGAATTTTGAGAACTGGTTCCTGACCCTATTTTCTGGGTGAGCCGGTCCGGTTCTGGGTTTACCCGATCTGTTTGCACACCCCTAGTGTAGAGAGATGTGTTCGTCACTGTGTGAGACCCCCTGCGCGATTCGAGATAGCGGCTCGATCTGCGCCCTCGGTCGTCGGATCTGGCCGATTCGTGACTCTGGCCCGAGCCTGCGATCGCGTCGCAGTTCGGATCTGGCTTTTGATTCGCAGTCGGGAGGGGAGCTGAGGTGGCGGCGGTGATGAGAGCGCTAGAGATTTATTTGGTTCTCTGTTCGGAGTGGTGACGCGATGGTTTGTTTTTTGCATGTGGAAATGCGAAGCGGTGCTCGATTCGATTTGCCTGATTCTCTTTTTTTTTTCGGCTGCCGACGCTCTCGATGGAAGGGATTTGGCAGGAGAGAGATTGCTGCCTTCGCGGGAAATGTGAAATGACGTCGCGCTGGTGTCTTGAGCGATAGAGGGCCTCTAGGATTAAGCTGTGGAAATGGCCGTGCCTGCGCACTTCGGGAGAATCTCCAATTCCTGATTTTTAGGTCACTGCTGCTGAGCTCTAGAGTAACTCGGTGTGATGGGGAATCGGAGTGTCGTCTCGTAGCTGTGCAGGCTAATCCTTAGATTGGGAGGTGGACTTGTGATGTAGTTGGAATAAGATACTCATTTGATTAGCTAGATTTTAGCTTTTTTAGGAGTTATTGTTGCTGGGTTCGCGTTAGAAACATGTGCTCGCGAGTGTTATGGCTGTGGAATTGAATTTTTACATCGTGTGAATAAGCTGTAGAATGTGATACGTTTCGTTTCTTTTATGTTGGCCATATCTTATATGTTTCCATACGTATTGTAAGCCTGTATTTTTAGATCTGGCGAGTGAGGAAGCAAGATTTGGAGATGTAGGCAACTTAGCTTTAGATTTGTAAATTTCAGCCATAGAACTTTGAGCAAATTACGATGACATGTGGTGTTTGGCCACGAGATGATGATGGCAGTTAGTGTGAAAAACTGACGTAGTTTGATTCATTTCATTCCGCTGGAAGGCTTGAGAAATACATTGCATGCGCTGCCCATGGGAAGACTCACGATCAAGCTAGATTTTGTAGAAAGAAGAAACAAAGTTTTTTTTTTTTTTTGGACGAAGACGAAGCTTGCATATAATATACTAAGAAACCGGTTTACAGTACTTAGGAGAGTCTAAACAAAGGATAAGAAAAAGATCCCGCGGTGGAGAGGCAAGCCAATTGTTCGGAAGAGAACCTGTCAAATAGGATTTTGCAAGGAAATCAGCTGCCTGATTCGTTTGGCGCGATTCGAACCGGAGCTCCACTGAAGGAAGAGAGTCTAGCATTTTACGGCAATCTTGGATGGCGTGGGATGAGGCCCAGTCCGACTGCTGACGGCCCAATATAGATTCCACGGCAGCTAAACAATCACTTGAGATTAAACGGGAGTGAGTTGTGTTCGTGCGGGGAGGAGAGAGGATGTCGGGCGAGTTTCGGAAGTCTTCCACCATCTCTAACGCGCGCCGAAGACCTAGGGTTTCACCGGCCAAAGCAGTTGGAGCTCGGATCTTTTGCACAAAGCCACCCACACAACGGCCGTCTTTAGAGCGACACAAACCAGCGATGGAGGCTTCCGATTGCGCATCCAGCCATGCGCAATCGACGTTGATTTTGATGGTTCCTGGGTCCGGAGGTTTCCAGGTTTGTGGTTCGGATTGTTGCTTTCTGGTGCTTGGATTCCACTTCTCGTATAAACTTTGAGCTAAGCGGGCCTCAGTGATGATTTGATCTTGTTTCTCGGTACGGCCATGGAAAATCAGTGAGTTGCGGGCTTTCCATAAGGTCCAGAGGAGGGACGCAAAGATGCCTTTTTGACTGGTAGAGACACCGGATTGCAGGTATTCATACACCCATTTATCTATTCTTGTTATGGACATTGAGGGAGCTGGGCTAATTTTCTTGAACTTTTCCCAGATTTGCCGAGACCACCAACATACACAAAACAGGTGTTCAGTTGTTTCAGGTTGCGACGGGCAACGGGGACAGAACGGGTCAGGTAGGAGATTGCGCCTGTGTAGATTATACCTTGTTGGTAGGCCCTCTGTGCATAGACTCCATGTAAATTGTTTAACTCTAGGGCTCCTTTTTAGATTCCATATTTCTCTCCAAAGCTTTTGCGGAACCTGGTAGGAAGAGGATGCCATGTTTGATGTGTGTAGCCGATCGGCTGATCTCGAGAATATGATACCCGCTTTTAATGTTGTAGTCCCCTGTATGATGACCAATCCAGATGAGCCGATCTGGTCCGGGGCTTGTACTCAGAATCGTGGCCTGTATTTCTGATGCAATATTGCTATCAAATAGGTCTGAGATCAGTTGATTATTCCATGTGCGTGCATCTGGATGTATAAGGTCGGCAACTAATTGAGGGTCATTATAGTTATTTGGACCTCCACCGCGAAGTCGCCATCTATCCTCTCGCAAATTGATAGACTTACCATCCCCGACTTCCCACTTTAGATGAGATTGAAGGGCGTCACGGCCAATTAATAAACTTTGCCAGCCCCAAGAGGGTTTGTATCCTTTAGTAGCAGTCCATATGTTGCCAGTAGGATAATAGAGGCCTTTAAAAACTCTGCTCCACAAGGTCTCGGGAGCCTTAGCTAGTCTCCGGGCTTGTTTCCCTAGCATCATTTGTATTGAAAAGGACTAGGTCTCTAAAGCCCATGCCACCTTCGCTTTTTCGTTTTTGAGAAAGTCCCAGCTTTTCCAGTGAATTCCTTTTTTATCAGCTCTCTGTTTCCACCAAAAATCTGAGGTTTTTCGTTCAATAACACGACAGATAGAAATAGGAATCTTAAAGATCTGCATAGCATATTGTGGTATGCCTGAATCACCATCTTTATCAATACTTCTTTGCCTGCCTTCGAAATGAGTTGCTCTTTCCAGCCCGCCAATTTTCGGTCTACTCTAGCTAATATCCAATTAAACATCTGTTTTTTAGTCGATCCCCAATCAGAAGGTAGACCAAGATACTTACCCGTATGTTCGAGGATAGGGACTCTTAGTTCAACTGCAATATTGTGCTGTAGATTCTGCGGACATGTAGCTTCCATAAAAAGACCGGATTTGTTTAGGTTAATCCCCTGGCCTAATGCAAAGCAGTAACAGTTCAGAATATTGGCTAGATTCTGGACTTCTCTAATAGTTCCATCTAGGAAAAAAATAGCATCATCAGCGAAGAACAAGTGAGAGAGGCGGGACAAAGTCTTGATTTAACTTTAGACCCTTCGTGGTACCATCCGTGACAGCCTTGTGTATCATATGGGATAGGGAATTCGCCATAATAATAAATAAATAAGGGGATAAAGGGTCCCCTTGTCTGAGTCCTCGAGTAGGATATAAGATATCTCCTGCATCACCGTTGATTAGAATTCGGTAATTGACAGATGATATGCAAAACTTCACTAGATTAATCCATCTTTCATGAAAGCCCATTTTCAGCATTAGGTCACCTAAGAAGTCCCACTCAACTCGATCATATGCCTTCGCATGTCTATCTTTAACACTCCCGGAACTTCCTTCGTCTCCTTTTAGTTCGGAGGTGGTGCAGAACTTCTTGAACAATGAATATATTGTCTTGTATTTGCTGGCCACTGATGAATGCACTCTGTTCAGGTAATATGATGGAAGGCAGCCAAGGTTTAAGCCTGTTTGACATGATTTTGGCAATAATTTTATAGCTGAAATTGCAGAGGCTAATGGGTCGATATTCGTGATTTGTTCGGATGAGCTGTTTTTGGGATAAGGGTAATATGGGTTTCATTGATGGCTGGATCGAATCGACCTTCTCGAAAAAGGAATCCACCATTTTAAATATGTCTGTTTTGAAAAGTAGCCCATTGGCTTTGATAGAAGAGACCATTTAATCCATCCGGCCCGGGAGACTTAGTTGCACCCATTTGGAAAACAGCCAATCTCACCTCCTCCATTGTAATCTCTGCTATAAGAGAGTCATTCATTGCCTCATGCACTACTCGAGGGCATTGGTCTAGCACTGGCTCATAATACCGATCACCTATTGAGCTATACAACTGCTGGTAGAAAGCATGAATGTGATGATGACTCGAGGTTCTCGAGTCCATGCATTTTCTTCGATCTTGAGCATATTAATTCTATTCCTTTGTCTCCTCTGGATCGTAGTGGCATGAAAGAATCTGGAATTTTTATCCCCCCACCTTAGCCAGTTGATTCTGGATCTAATGCCCCAATGCATCTCTTCTTGTCGCCATAATGTACTCAATTTTTCATTAATGGAGTTATACTCAGCCTGTTTTTCTGTGTGGTCTGCTCTGTTTGTGAGATTTATGAGTTGGCTTCGAAGTTGATCGATTTGTTTTGATGCATTGCTGAAGGTTCTCCCCGCTCCATATCCTCAATTCTCGTATTAACTTAGATATTTTGGTAACCGAGATCACCTTGTTGCGGTGGTGCGATCTCCAAACGTGGTCGATGATCATTTGTACACTCGGGGTGGTCAAGCCAATATGCTTCAAACCGAAATCTCCTCTTTTTTACTGGTGGTATCTCATTAAAGCTGAGTAAAATTGGACTATGATCAGACCCCAAAGCTGGAAATGCAAAGACATCAGCATTTGGCCAGGTAAGCCTCCATTCTAAGTTGCCAAGCACCCTGTCGAGTCTTTCTTTGACAAGAAAATCTCCATCTCTTCTATTAGACCACGTAAACGCACATCCTTTACTCTCCACATCTAATAGGGAGCAAGAATCCACAAACTCTCGAAAAGCTGTCATTCTAAACCTCTCTGCAGGCCTCCCTCCAACCTTCTCCCATTGGTAGAGTATTTCGTTAAAATCCCCTAGGCATACCCAGGGGGCTGTTGAGTTTTCATGCCGGCTAGAAATGAGGTTCCAAAGGGATACTCTCTCTTGGAAGGAAGTTGAAGCATGTAGGAACGAAATTTTCAACTGAGTAGGACAGCCATTGACATCACAAGAAACCTCTAGTAACTCGTAGCCGCTGTAATCCACATGTAGTTTAACCTCATCCTCCCGAACAAAGCTAACCCCCGGCGGTTCCGGTAGGATTGACGGAAGAGACGAAGAAAACTTTAAACGACGCTTAATATTATTTACTAGTAGGGACTGGTTTTTTGTTTCCATGAGAAATACTATATTAGGCCTCTCACGAACCACAAGGGCTCGTAAATCGGACTGTCAAGGGAGAGCCAAGACCTTGACAGTTCCGGCTTAGGATTTTCATGGCTCTTTGTGGTGGCTTTTTCGGCTAGCCACCAAAACCCCAGCCTGAATCGCCGTCCCATAACTAAATGGGGGTCTCCATGAGGTTGTCCGACTCGATCCCCATCACCTGATTGCCTTTCCTATCATAGGGAGTAAATCGTTTTTGTTTCTTTGAATTCTGTTTTTTCATACTAGCTCTAGATACACCCGGGATGCTTACCCCTGTAGTTGGCTTAGGAAAGTCTATTATCTGCTCAATTCGCTGCTGAACTCGCTTTCCTTTTTTGATTGCAGAAATTTCAGCCGAGGGTATAGCTGGTTTCGGAGTAGCTGGCTGATAGATAACAATGGCTTGGCTGCTGTCAGATGATATCTTTTGCGTTTCTTCCTCCACATGATTGATTGGAGTTTCAGGAACCATTTCTTCGTCCAGCAAGGTAAGATCAATATCCCCATAAAAGGTTTTCCAGCAGGGACTAAGTCGTTTCACTTCAGCCTTCAACCAGTTTCCGAATTTGCGTTTATCATCCTCTTCTTCTGAATCCACATATGGGTGTATCGGACATTTCGTAGTATAGTGATCCATAAGGCCACATGAGTAGCAATAAAATGGGAGCCTTTCATACTTGAAATCAACCCACCAATGTCGGTTTCCAACATGAATAATGGTTCCAGTTTTCAGAGGGAGTGACAAATTCATGCAGACTCTAGCCTTTCCAGTCCTTCGAGAGCTATTATTACGGGCATCTATTTTGACTTCCTCCACTACACCCAATTTTCCAGCAATTAATCGAATACAGTCCTCTAACATTGCCGCTCTAGGAAGACCCACTAGATGAACCCAGAAAGAGTAGTGATCAAATTCATAACAGTGTTCGGGAATAGTGGAATCTCCTTCTTTAAGTACTAGTAAATTGCTAGAAAAAGACCAGGGGCTAGATTGAAGGATTCTGTTTTTCTCCTCTTCCGATTTGAAGATAAAAGCAAAGAAGCCTGTATCGATCGTTTCGCATCGAACTTCTTGTAACTCTCCATGACCTCTTCATAGTAGTCCAAAATGCAGTAAAATTGACATCAGGGCTCGTAAATAATTTACCATATAATATGTGCTCATCCATCTGCTTGTGTGCTTCAGAGATACGACCATTTAGGCCTGTTATGTCGTCAACTGCCCATAGATCACCCATTTTTTTGCACAGGGTTAGCATTCGGAGATGGTCTGTTTGGTTACTTTCCATGTCTATGTCTGGAGCGGGCTGCTGAAGTGAAACAGATATGGTTTTCTGATGTCGGGGGTGGGTCAGTGAAGGTGTTGGAATGAAGGGAGTTCTGTGACTTGCAGCAAGGATTTAGGGTTTATGAGTGTGAGCTAGATGGGGATAATTAGAGACGAAGAAGAGAGCTGAACTAGAGAAGCCCAACCTCCGATCCAGGGACAAGAGATGAATAGCGCCTGGAGGAGGAAACTTACCAGCAGATTGGTGGAGAACAAGAGGGATCCAGAGATCCGAAGGAGGAAGAAGCTAGGGTTTCGGCTTAATCTTCCTCAAGCAACCGAGATTTCGCGAGGACCCAAGGATTCAATCAGGGGGGCGGCGTAGCTCTCATCCATTGTTGCAGGGATGGGAAGGAACTATCACCAGGGGGATAGGGCAAACTCTCTGGTCAAGGGAGAGAGAGATTGCGTGGAAAGAAGAAACAAAGTTGAAAAGAGAACGAATGGCAAGCTTACATAAATGGCATAGGGGTTAAGAACTGCAGAATCTATTTACCTAATACTCTGTTATTAAAACACAATGATTGCTAGTTGGAGACTTGGGGCACGTTTGGTAACGATTCTGTTCCCTGAAACAGATTCTGAACAGAAATGATTATTTTTAATTCTGTTCCCGAAAACTGATTCTGAGTAAAAGAACGCGTTTGATAACTGTTCAAAATTTCTTATTTTGGAATAGAATTGTGTTTAGTACCGTGCTCATTGATTCTGTTCCAAATCAATTTCTTTTAATTTTTAAATAAATTTTTTACCTTTTTCATTTTTTTCTTTTCTTTTTCCTTTTTTTCTTTTCCTTTTTCCTTTTTCTCCTATTCTTCTTCTTCTTCTAATCGGTCGCCAGACGAGGGCCGTCGACCTCACCGAAGCATTGCCAGCCCTTGACGAGGCCAGCCCTCATCAGTCGAGCCTCATCGACAGCTGGGTGAGGCTCACCCAGCCTCGCCGATGGCTAGGCCAACCTCTCCAAGACTGGGCGAGGCCTGCTTGGCCATCGGCGGGGCTAGGCGAGGCTCGCCTAGCCACCGGCTGTGCTGGGCGTTGAAAGGCTTGCCCAACCTCGGCGAGGCTCAACCTCACCAGATCTGACGAGACTGAGCCTCGCCGGTGGCCAGGCGTGCCTTGCAGAGGTTGGACGAGGCCCGCCCGGCCACCAACGGGGCTAGGCGAGCTGCACCGTAGTTGGGCTTGCCTTCGGCGAGCCGGCGAGCGGCGGACGGCGACCAACACTGACGGGCGGCGACGGGCGATGGTGGACAAAGGTCGCAAGATGGCCAAAGGGAAAAAGAAGAAAAGTTGGTTTTTGATTCTCAAATTTGTTCCCAGAACAAGAATCAACTTTTTTTCATTCTTGATTCCACTTCCAATCTGTTCCCAAGAACAAAAATTTTAGGGATATGTTTAGCAGAAGTCCTAAAACTTGTCAAGAAAGTGCAATTGAGTCCTAAAACTTACAAAAAGTGCAATCAAATTCTAAAACTTGTCAAGTTTATTCAATTGAGTCATAAAGTTAATACCGTTAGCCTTTTCCATTAAAAATTGCAGACGTGGCATTTTAAATAATTTTTTTATTTTCCACGTGCATTTTTTAATTATTTTTTATTAATTTAAAAAAATAGATTTGAAAACTAAAATATTATATTTAAAATCTTTAAAATTTAGATTAAAAACTAAAAAGGAAAATCTAAATTTATTTAAAAAACAAAATTGTTAAAAAAAAAAAAAAAGGCACCGATGGACTTCCACCGTTGCCCAATGCCAAAGGGGCGGCGATCGCGCGGGAGGGGCCACCGGTGACGATGGCCGGCCCTAGGCGGGGTGGCCGAGGCCGGCGAGGCCTCGCCCAAGCGAGGGCTGGCCACCCGCCCGGGCGACCCCCTTTAGCGACCGTCGCCGATCCTCCAACGTTGGGCGACGATGGAAGTCCACCGGTGCCCTTTTTTTTTAACATTTTTGTTTTTTAAATAAATTTAGATTTTCCTTTTTAGTTTTTAATCTAATTTTTAAAGATTTTAAATCTAATATTTTAGTTTTTAAATCTTTTTTAAATGAATAAAAAATAATTTAAAAAATCCACGTGGAAAATAAAAAATTATTTAAAATGCCACGTCTGTAATTTTTAACAAAAAAAGCTAACAATGTTAACTTTAGGACTCAATTGAACTAACTTGATAAGTTTTAGGACTTGATTGCACTTCCTTGACAAGTTTTAGGACTTCTGCTGAACATATTCCAAAATTTTACCAAACGCGATTCTTATCCCAAACTCATCTCGGGAACAAAAAATCAGAATCTGGCACTATTTGGCACGTTGCCAAACAGCACCTTGATGTAGGTATTAATTAATTCATGAAACTTATCTCTTTGGTTCTTTGTGTTGTGATACATTTTGGATGCATGGCCAATGTATAGCAATCAAGCCATTTTAGGGGGATATTTTCGTTGTCGAGCTCTCCTTGCTGGTATATTAACGTGTTTTAGCAGTGCTATTTTTTCTTCTTTTTGTAATCTGAATATTTTTTTGGTTGTATGTGCATTATATGTCCGATCTAAGTCATTTGATCAAAGAAGAGCGGTGATGATATTTAATATTTAAAGTTCGTTGAAACTGTCTGTTGCCACTTGCCATGATTGTCTTGGTGTGCTGCGTATCCTTTTTCGAGCTATAAATATCTGAGCCTGTGTTATTTTGTGCTTTTTTAATTTGCATTCTGATATATGAGGGTTTTACTCGGACATAATCCCATGTTGACTTTTTGTTTATTGCGTTCTAAATTGGAGGGACATCCGCTGAAGGTCAAAGTGAACAAATTGACATCTATTAAGACGCAGCTTCCTTATTCCTTTTATTCTCTACCATTTTGCCGCCCCAAAAAGATATATGACAGTGCAGAGAATCTTGAAGTACTACGTGGGGACCGTATTGAGAACTCTCCTTATGAGGTTAGTTTTCATGTCTGCAACCTTTTATCTTGAGAATGAATTTTGTATTTTGCTAATTACCTAAACGATTTCTGCAGTTTGAGATGCGGAACCCAAAGATGTGCAAAATCCTCTGCCGTATAGTCCCTGATGCAAAGCAAACAAAGGATTTGAAAGAAAAGATTGCTGATGAGTATTGGGTCAATATGTAAGGAACATGCAGAACATGCTTTTAGACCAGTCTAGCTTCTGTTATTTTCTAGTGCACATTGCTCAATTTAATTTTCTTGATGTGCTTAATGACAGGATTCTTGACAACCTTCCCGTTGTTGTTCCCTTACGGAGATCAGAGCAGGACCCCACTCCTGTATATCAACTCGGTTTTGATGTTGGGCTCAAAGGCCACTATGCTGGGGTATGTTCTCTCATAACAGAACAAAATTGTCTCTCTCTCTCTCTCAACATAGCATGATAAGTTTTTCACCTTTTATGCACAGATCAAAGAGGAGAAGTATTTCATCCACAACCATTTGGCATTTAATGTCAAGTATCATAGAGATGCAGAGACCGACTCGGCCAGAATTGTGGGTTTTGAGGTCATACCCTATAGGTTGGTTTTGCTTGCTTTCGAATGTTATTATTTGCTATGTCTTCCTCCCCTTCTAGCAATACCTGACGTGTTTGGTTATGATATCGTGAATCTCCACGAAATATAGTGTTAGGCACGACATTGAAGGGACGTGGAATGAAAATACTCGTCTAACAACATGCGATCCCCATGCGAGGCACATAGTAGCTAACTCAAATTCTCCTCAAGAGGTTGAGGAGAAAAAGGAAATTATATTCACCTATGATGTGGATTTCCAGGTGAGCTTCTTTGCTTTAATGATAACCTTTTTTCCATATGTTGAAGAACTTTCTGTATTGATGTTTTTCTTCAGTTTCTCATATGTAAACCTGTATCTTTCCTGTGAAGAGTCTTTCATTAACTGAAGCACTCTTTGATAGTCATTATTTGTTTTTTCAGTTACCTTCAAATAAATCTGCTACATGAGAGTTGCCTTTTTCCTGACTCATGTCTTCATCATATCAATTCCACTCTCCTTCATTTATCTTTCAGGAGAGCGATGTGAAGTGGGCTTCTCGGGGGGATAACCTATCTTTTGATGAGTGATGACCAGATCCACTGGTTTTCAATTGTTAATTCAACCTCTCTATAAATAGGCGCTTCTTCAAAGGGTTTCTTCTTCCACATTAGTACAATTTTGAAGCTTTTTGCGAACGATCAAGTCAATCGCAATTTGATAGGATAATTTGAGATTCCATTCGGTTGAGCTGTTTATTTCCTTGAAGATTTTTTTCGCTCAATGTGTTTGATTAGTAGCTTTTGATGTAGTTTTTTTCGTAAAGTTAGATCTGAAGTTAGAAAGAAAAAGAAAAGGCAAAGGGAACTACTGTTCCTCGTGTCCAACGGCTCGGAGTCACAAGACTAAATAAAATGAGGGCCATACACTAAAGCAGTATGACTGTTTCACTGATGCCGGAGGTGGAGGCGGCACTGCCGCCCTCGATGGCTGTGGCTCGCCAAAGAGGATCGGGCGAGGGTCGTGGGACTCGGTGGTGGCGATGGCAGTGAGGGCGTGGCCCATGTTGGGGTTGGGGCCGTCCTTTTTCGTGTCCTAGTAGATCTCCAAGTTTTGAAAAGGTCAAACCCCGGGTATAACCATGGAACTACAAAGCACAAGCTTTGCCGCAAAACCGAGCTTGAAATTCAATTGACTGAATCAAATCAAAATCTAGAAAGGAAGTAGATCAAGGAGGGTTCCAGGTATTCATGAGCTGGTTGCCATGATCAAATTAAAAGAGAACCCATGAGTTAAGTAACACCAACACTCGACACAACACGTGGACACCACGTGAACACATCATTTCTTAAAAAAAAAATAGAATTCCAGCATGACCACAACACATTGTATATTAAATGTATGTTTTTGTGTATGTAATAAATTATCATTTTTATGATTATTTCAATTAAATGAATTTGATTAAAATTCATAAATAAATAAATAATAATAAATAGTTTAGAATGAATTTATACTAAAAGTATTAATCCACAATTTGTTAATATTATTTATTGTTTTAATTTAACAAATGTAACTTCATTTCAATAGCCATAAAACTCGAAGAAAAAAACAAGCAATCCAGATTCTAGACTTGCGTGTCAAAGCGTGTCGCAAGAAAATAGAAAAAAATAAACTCGGGAAGTAAATTGTATGTCATGAGAAGTAAAAGTAGAGAGAAGAGAATACCGAGCTTTTCTTCTTTGCCAATTTTTTTTTTTTTATATATTTATATCTTGAACTTTCATTTATTGAAAATTTTAAAAATTGACCCTTTGTCGAAATTTTTAACTCGCATGTTGAAATTCCCAACTTGCGTGTTGAAGAGTATTAGAAGGGTTGATTTTTTTCTTTTGGTCTGTTTTACAAGGATTGATTAGATGTTGAATTTTTAACACATGTTGATCGAATATCAAACATGTGTTGAAGTGTTTGACATGACACGAAAGATCTCAAAGAGTATCGATATGAGTTGGTTGTTGATATTGGCGACAAAGGTCTATCAATTTGGGGAGATTAATGATGGTGATGGTGGTTTGGGCATTCACGAGAGAAGGTATAGGAATTGGACCAAGTTGGGATCGTACCAATTGATAGGGGTGGCAAATGAATGGGTCGGGTCAAAAATAGATCGACCCATATTTGACCCATTTAATTCGTTTTGACCAATATTCTTATAGTGTAAATCTAGTGACACATACCCGACCCGATCCGTACACAACTCATACCCAATCCGACCCATATTGTTAAAACCTATTAATATTCTAGGAAAATTCACTTCTACTATATGCTAATTGGATTAAATTTTCAAATTAAATTAAAAATAGTAAATAAAATAAAATTAAAAAATTAAAAAAAAAACCTATAAATTGAAATATTTATAAAAAATTAGACTATGCACATGCTTCTCTTATTTGAAGTGAACAAGATTAGGCTCAAGCCTCGCTAGTCGTCAACGACCTACTGGCGAACTCGAGCCTCGCCTGGGTTGTCATCGGCCGCCGGCCGTCATTAAAAAAAACATTTTTATAAAATTAAAAAAGGCCATGGGTTTAAACTTTAAAGTAGGGTTCCTAATAACCCATTTAGACCCATTTCTTTTTGTGTTTTATTTTTTCAGATTCATTTCGACCTATATTTAATTTTTACTTGACTCATTTTTAATCCATATTTAACTTTCACTTGACTCATATATAACCCATTAAACTAAAAATGACTCATAATATGAGTTTATGACCCATTCTGCCAACTCTACCAATTGAGAATGTGAAGACAAGACTAGACTATGAAAATTTTAGTGGAGGCAATTTTGGAAAGAAAAAGAGTTCATTAACCCTAAAAGTCGCTTTCTAAAAATACTAACAACTCAAAATAGATCTCCGAAGTGGTCCCAAAAAAAATTTACCAGGTGATTGGGTCCAGGATAAGTAGGGTTTAGACCTACACCCTGTACCCAACCCTTTTATAACTGGTTCCCCTTTTTTGGACCTTATACCCACCCCGTACCTAACCCATCCTATTTTTGCAATTTAATTCCAAGGTCAACCCTGTTTCCACCGAAATGTTTTGTAACAATCGATATCTTATACAGCTTCAAATTTTACATCAGCACGTGGAAAAATAACGTAATCCTCCAAATTTGTATTGAAACATTAAGTACTTATAATCAATAAGTACATGAACTTTTTGACTAAATGAAAAATTAAGAATTCACGAGGCTAATAATCATAAATAAAATCATAAGGCAAAGCAAAAAATCATAACACTGCATAAATATTAGTAACAAACATGGATCTAATATTAGTCTCATTCCCACAACTACTCTATGAAACTATTTATTTATTTAAAATGGTTAACAAATATCTACTGCAAGCATTATTCCTCATTCAAAAGAAAAATTAGGCAAGCCAATTTACATGGTACACAAGAATTTGGCGGTGACGTATGATGTCCATTCGTCGAACGATGCAAGAGGGAGCTAGTGAAGGAGGGAAGCGAGTGAGGAAGATGAACTATGAAGGAAGAGTGTCATGCGCGTATCAGAGAGCCGAGAGGAAAAACGCCGTGCGACTGTGGGAGTAAAAATAGAAATAAGGAGAAAAAATAGAGTTTTGGACCTCCGCTTACAAAATCGGTTCCAAAACTAGTCTAGAAATTGGTTCTAGGGTGGGTAATCACTTGGAATTGGTTCCCGAACCGGTTTTAAAGGGAACCGGTTCTCAACCCTATTTTTCGGATGGGTCAGTCCGGTTCCCTGATATACTCAGTCCGGTTGCAGATTCCTAATGAGTATTTTGTGGGAGATGCTCGATTTGATTTTCCAGAATGGCACAATTACAATATATATTTCTATCAATCAGATATTATCCAAAGCAAATCATTTTCGAATAGATCCTTACTCTACTCTATTTAGTATGTTGAATTTTTTTCTAAGTTCATTAGAATAAGTTCTATTTTATCAAATAATATGTTTTCATTCACTTCAACGGTCTTTCGGATTACGAGCAAAAGCAAAAAAGTCTTTCAAATTCGATCCAAGCCGTCGAAATTAGCATTCGAAAATTATGAGTTTCCGAGGCCGGCCCACCGTGTCAGAGTAAGAATGTCGAGATCTAAAATGCGATCGTTTCGCTTGGAATGCGTACAACTTAGAAAGCCAGTAAAAGCGGATGCGGATCTAAAACCCAATTGTTTATAGCAAGGGAAGGTGGGCCTCCTCTCCCCTTTGTCTTTTCCACGATGTGATGGAACAACATTTGCTCATAAAGGCTCGTCCTTCGGCATTGATTTAAGGAAAGCAGCCATGCATTTACATGCTTTTTAACTTTGTTAGGGACAAAAGTCTGAGAGTGAGTGTAGAGTAGGTATAGAATAATGTGACCGACCAAAAAAAAAAATACTTGATTCTCGGCACAGGTAATTGATTTTATAGTGAGTTAATTTTTATCATCAAACTAGGAATCGGATCGGATAGGGTCAATTTTCTATTTGTGAAATCAAAAATTAAGTCGCCTACCTATGAAACCAACAATGTTTTCTTTTTCTTCTTCTTCTTTTTTTTTTTTTTTTTTTCTGTGCCCTTTTGTCTTCCTTTTTCTTTGTTAGCTAAATAAAATGACGATGGACTAACAATGCCGGTCCAAGCTTGTGGTTGCATCACAAGGATATCAACATTCAGCTTGACAAAAACTTTCTAGGCCTGGGCTGCATTTATAGATTATATCCATGAGATTAACCTCAATTAAACTCTAGGCCAGTTCAATCGTCCAATCCAAACTCTTGAACTAGGAATTAGACTGATTCGTATGGGAACCGTTTAAAACAAGCTAATTCAATTCGATTTCTCTAGTTCAAACTGAATTAGTGCTCGTCACTTTTCTATGAGTTGCGAAATCAAAATAGTTCACCTCATATATGAAAATACTAAAAACCCAAAATAGATCTCTAAATTGGTCTGGAAAAAACTTACCAAACTCCTTAAGTTTTTTTCAAATAGGCCTAACTTCTCCTGAAAGCTAAATTTGTGATCCGATGGATAATTTGTGGAAATGACATATGATAATGTATGTCCGCTCTAACATTTTTTTTCATGAGTTAATACCCTGAAAAACCCCAAACTGGTAAACATGTGACAAATTTACTCCAAACTATTTTTTTAATCACCAAAAACCCAAACTGGTATGCTTTTGACAAATTTAACCAAAACTGGTACACTTGTGACAAATTTACCCTCAGTTAGTTTTTATTAAATTTTATTGTCTTAGTTTTTATTAAATTTTATTGTCAAATTATTAAGTTAAATAGCACGTGACGAGTTAATTGATATACCAATTTAGGATTTTACGTTCCGTATGTCATAGTTTACAATTTTTGTGATTTTTTTTTTGTATTAATTCAATTTAACGAATGGTATATTTGTCACAAATTTATCAGTTTAGAGTTTTTTGTAGTCAAATAAATTAATTTAAGGTAAATTTGTCATAAATGTATCAGTTTATGATTTTTTATGGTTAGTCAGGATAAATTTGTCACAGGTGTACCAGTTTAGGATTTTTTATGGTCAAAGAAATAATTTGAGGTAAATTTATCACAAATACATCAGTTTGGAGTTTTTCAAGACATTAATCATTTTTTCATTCACTTTAACATTCTTTCGGATTACGTCCAAAAAAAATAAAAAAAAAAGGTCGTTTAGACTCGATCCCGAAAGTCGAAATTAGCATTAGACAATTATGAGTTTCCGTGGCCGGCCCACCGTGTCTCAAAGTACTGAGTAGGAACATCGAGACCTGAAATGCGCTCGTTTTGCTTGCGATGTGTATAACTTAGAAAGCGAGTAAAAATCGTATGTGGATCTAAACCCAATTGTTTTATACCAAGGGGAAAGTGGACCTCTACTCACCTTGTCTTTTCCACGATGTGATGGAACAACAGTCCTTATAAAAGGCTCGTCCATTGGCAATGATATGAGGAAAGCACCTACGCACTCGTTTCCTAACTTTTTTGGACACCCTTAATAATAATTGATCGGGGTGATTAATTTAGATTTTCATACTGAAATTAAGAACCAATCTAGCAGGGTTGATTCCCTTATTATGGAACCAGAAATTGACTCACCTCCCCTTAGAACCGACATTGTTTTCTTTCTCTCTCTTTTTGATTTCCTCTCGTCTTCGTTTTATGTTGTCTAAGTACAAAATGACAATAGATGAACAATGTTGATCTAAACTAGTGGTTGCATCATAGGGATATGAAAATTTGGCTTCACAAAAACTTTCCAAGGCTGACTTATTGTATAGATTTAGATTACATATATGAAATTGACCTCAACTAAACTTTAAGTTAGCTCTATTGATTCAATTCAGACCCTTAAATTAAGAATGGGACTGACTCCTATAGAAACTACTTAAAATAGGTTGATTCGATCTAATCCCTTTGGTTCAACCCCAATCAATGCTCGCCACATTCCTGTGAGCTACAAAATTAAGAATGGTTCACCTTATGTCCATTACCATGTTGATCTATCAACATCCTTTGTGTATTAAGTGATGGATGTATGTTTTGGTTAATGTTATAAGCTTTCGGGCATTTGCCTAGATTAACCGGAGTTTGTAAGCTCTCGTGTTAAAATGGAATACTTTTCGTAATTCATCATTTTTTTTTGGGAGGTTGATTTGTAGTATATAATAAAAAAAATCATCGTAATTTCAATAAAATGAGGGTCAATAGAGATATTAAACTTAGTAATATAAAAATCGAAATCCATAATTTATGGGGTTGCAACGAATCACAATTGAAAAATCGATGAGAAAATGGATACTAACTTTACAAAATTAAAATTCACGTATTAATTTCATATAATTGGAATCACCACAACCCCCGGGAAAAAAAAAAAGAAAAAAGAAAAAAAGAAACAGAAGAAGAAAAATAAGAAGAAATTTCACCATTTGGGGCCTCTCTTTCGCTTGCATTCCACACAACCTTTTGACTGACTCTTATAGTCGCCGAGGCTAATGAAACTCCTCTAGATCTCGGCTCCCCTCCTCCTCCTCCTCCTCATCCCTTCTCCCATCTCACTGTTTCTCTCTCTTCCTTTCGCTCTGCCTTTCTCTCGCTCGCTCGCTCTCCATGGATCCGCTGAGGACATCTCTCTCCCTCTGCTCCCTGATACTCCTCTTCTTCCTCCTGATCCATGGCGCCCGCTCCTTCTACCTCCCCAGCGTCGCCCCCGTGGACTTCGAGAAGGTCAGTTCCCCCCCTCCGCTGAGGAGATCTCTCTTGCCATGATTGTCTTGGTGTGCTGTCTGTGTATCCTTTTTCGAGCTATAAACACCTGAGCCCGTGTTGTTTTGTGCTTTTCTAATTTGAATTCTGATATATGAGGGTGTTACTTGGACATGATCCCACGTTGACTTTTGGTTCATCGCGTTCTAAAATGCAGGGACGTCCGCTGAAGGTCAAAGTGAACAAGTTGACATCTATCAAGACACAGCTTCCTTATTCCTTTTATTCTCTACCATTTTGCCGCCCCGAAAAGATATATGACAGTGCAGAGAATCTTGGTGAAGTACTACGTGGGGACCGTATTGAGAACTCTCTTTATGAGGTTAGCTTTCATGTCTGCAACCTTTTATCTTGAGAATGAATTTTGTATTTTGCTAATTACCTAAACGATTTGTGCAGTTTGAGATGCGGCACCCAAAGATGTGCAAAATCCTCTGCCGTATAGTCCCCGATGCAAAGCAAACAAAGGATTTGAAAGAAAAGATTGCTGATGATTATCTGGTCAATATGTAAGGAACATGCTGAACATGCTGAACATGCTTTTGGACCAGTCTAGCTTCTGTTATTTTCTAGAGCACATTGCTCAATTTAGTTTTCTTGATGTGCTTAATGACAGGATTCTTGACAACCTTCCCGTTGTTGTTCCCTTTCGGAGATCAGAGCAGGACCCCACTCCTGTATATCAACTCGGTTTTCATGTTGGGCTTAAAGCCCAGTATGCTGGGGTATCTGGGGTATGTTCTCTCATAACAGAACAAAATTCTCTCTCTCTCTCTCTCTCTCAACGTAGCATGATAAGTTTTTCACTTTTTATGCACAGAGCGAAGAGGAGAAGTATTTCATCCACAACCATTTGGCATTTGCTGTCAAGTTTCACAGAGATGCAGAGACCGACTTGGCCAGAATTGTTGGTTTTGAGGTCGAACCCTTTAGGTTGGTTTTGCTTGCTTTCGAACGTTATTATTTGCTATGTCTTCCTCCCCTTCTAGCAATACCTGATGTGTTTGGTTATGATTTCGTGAATATAGTGTTAAGCACGAATATGAAGGGACGTGGAATGAAAATACTCGTCTAACGACATGCGATCCCCATTCGAAGAACCTAGTAGTTAACTCAAATTCTCCTCAAGAGGTTGAGGAGAAAAAGGAAATTATATTCACCTATGATGTGGAGTTCCTGGTGAGCTTCTTTGCTTTAATGATAACCCCTTTTTTGATATGCTGAAGAACTTTTGGTATTGATGATTTTCTTCAGTTTCTCATAGCCTGTATCTTTCCTGTGAAGAGTCTTTCATTAGCTGAAGCACTTTTTGATAGTAATTATTTGTTTTTTCAGTTACCTTCAAATAAATCTGCTAGACGACAGTTGTCTATTTCCTGACTCATGTCTCATTATATCAATTACTCTCTCCTTCATTTATCTTTCAGGAAAGCGATGTGAAGTGGGCTTCTCGGTGGGATACCTATCTTTTGAAGAGTGATGACCAGATTCACTGGTTTTCAATTGTTAATTCTCTGATTACTGTCCTATTTCTCTCTGGAATGGTGGCTATGATAATGCTGCGGCCACTTTATCGCGATATTTCCAAGTACAACGAGCTTGAGACTCAGGAAGAAGCCCAGGAAGAGACTGGATGGAAGCTGGTCCATGGTGATGTTTTCAGACCCCCTTCCAACTCAGATCTGCTGTGTATCTATGTAGGAACAGGTGTTCAGTTTTTTTGCATGATTCTGGTAACAATGATCTTTGCCATCCTCGGGTTCCTCTCTCCTTCAAACCAGGGTGATCTCATGACAGCCATGCTCTTACTTTGGGTGTTCATGGGCCTCTTTGCTGGATACGCATCTTCTCGTTTGTACAAAATGTTCAAAGGGACTGAGTGGAAGAAATTAGCAGTGCGGACTGCAATTGTGTTCCCTGCAATCGTCTTTGCCATTTTCTTCGTCTTGAATGCGCTCTTATGGGGCCAGAAGTCTTCTGGGGCAGTGCCGTTTGGTACCATGTTCGCTTTGGTATTCTTGTGGTTTGGAATTTCAGTCCCACTTGTTTTTGTGGGTGCCTACATTGGATTCAAGAAGCCGGCGATTGAGGATCCAGTCAAAACAAATAAAATTCCCAGGCAGATCCCAGAGAAGGCTTGGTACAGGAATCCGGCCTTCTCAATCTTGATGGGTGGAATCCTTCCATTTGGAGTCGTCTTCATCGAACTCGTCTTCATCCTCACTTCAATCTGGCTGAACCAGTTCTACTACATCTTCGGTTTCCTCTTCCTGGTCTTCATTATCTTGATCGTCACTTGTGCTGAAATTACGATTGTGCTCTGCTATTTCCAGTTGTGCAGCGAGGACTATCTTTGGTGGTGGAGATCTTACCTCACAGCTGGATCCTCGGCCTTGTACCTTTTCCTCTATGCCACGTTTTACTTCTTCACAATGCTCGAGATCACGAAGCTAGTTTCTGGGGCATTGTACTTCGGCTACATGCTGATTGTTTCCTATGCATTTTTCGTGCTGACCGGAACCATCGGCTTCTATGCTTGCTTCTGGTTCACTAGGCTCATTTACTCGTCAGTGAAGATTAACTGATCGATTCGATTCAATTGAGTATGTGCACCAGTTAGCTTCTTCCCTTCAAAGAATGAAAACAATGCGACTGTTCGGATCTCGGCGGCTTGCGACGAGGAGGAGATGCTGCCCAGGAGCAGGAGGAGAAGGTTCAGGGGGAGAGGAGATGGAAGAGAGGTTGCGGAAGCAGCCATTGCAGAGAGAGAGAAGCGGGGGGGGGGGTGGGGTTAGGGAGAAGATGCCGGTTGATGGTGGGAAGCTTGAAGGCGATGGGGTGTTGGGTTTTCTTGCCAGTTTACTGTGCGTATGGGGGGATATATATAGTGTGGAGAGATGAGAAGCAGAGCTACCCGTTGGGGAGAGAGAGAGAGGGAAGCTGGCATGGAAACGGGCTGTTTGGCAAGGGACAAGATTGGACAAAATTGGACAGGTGGTGTCGTGGAACAAAGGTGAAGAAGAAGAGAAGGGGGAAGATTCAGCGTTCTAAAGTGCGCTGATGCTTGCTCGCATTTTAATGTCGGCTCGGGTAGGGCCGGGTAAGTTAGCTTATTAATTTTTTTGTGGGTACATCATGTCGAACAATGACCAAATACTTATATGGAAATGTTCAAGCGTAAAAAAGCCGGTGATTCCACTAATAAAAAAAGATCGCATGATCTTGAAAGTTATAAATGGGATACGATATTTGATTTTAAATTCATGCGTTTCCATTTATTTATGAGACATCGAAGATTTTGGACGCGTTTATGGAAGTCAAAATCTTCGAGCAAGTGATCCCATTGATCAAAGAAGATTGCAGGATCTTCAAAGTTATAAATGGACAAATGGGTAACGATATTTAATCTCAAATTCACGTGTTTTCTTTGATTTTCGAGACATCAAAGATTTATGATTCGTTTTTATTGATTTCTAAGTCGTCAAAGATTTCAAATTTTGGATGTATTTTACGAATTTTCTAGTAGTATATTGAAAGTTTTCCCTTTATCAATATATTTTTCTTGATTTTAATTATTTGATTATTTTTTAAATGACGACCTCCCTATAAATAGGTGTCTAATATATTATAATCGACGCTTCATCATTCAATTAATATTATCTTTTCGAACCCCTTTCAATGGGTTTCTTCTTCAATTTTGCAAAAAGTTCTTCAATTTTGCAGCTTTTTGCAATCCATCAAGTCAATCACAATTCAATAGAATAATATGAGGCAACTGTGCATTTCCTCAAAGATTTTTATGGCTCAAGATGTTTTTTTTTTATTGGTGGCTTAAGGTTTTTTTTTTTTTTTTTTGGTCAGTCCTACTCTATTTCTATTTTAATATTCATGTTCGGACTTTTACCATGTTTCGTGCAGGGCGTGGGAGTCGAAACCCACTTTTGAAACTTACTCGTCTCCACCCCAACTTCTCTTGAGAAAGTAGGGATTTGAACCTCACACCTCCTCCTTCCATGTTGGAAGGGTGGCCAACGGGCAAACCATAGTGGTTGGCTCAAGGTGTTTGATTAGTGGCTTTTGGGGTAGGTTTTTTTCGCAAAGTTAGATCTGAAGTTAGAAAGAAAAAGAAAAGGCAAAGGGAACTACTGTTCCTCGTCTCCGACGGCTCGGAGACACAAGACTAAATAAAATTAGGGTAATACACTAAAGCAGTATGACCGTTTCATGATGCCGGAGGTGGAGGAGGCGGCGCCACCCTCGACAGCTGTGGCTCGCCAAAGAGGATCGGGCGAGGGTCGTGGGACTCGGTGGTGGCGATGGTAGTGAGGGCGTAGCCCATGCGGGGGTTGGGGGCGTCTTTTTTGGTGTCCTAGTAGATCTCCACGTTCCGAAAAGGTCGAACCCCTGGTATAACCATAGAACTACAAGGCACAAGCATCGCTGCAAAACCAAATTCGAAATTCAATTGACTGAATCAAATGGGAACCCTAGAAATGAAGTAGATCAAGGAGGGTTCCGAGCATTCATGAGCTGGTCGCCATGACCAAATCAAAAGAAAATCCTTGAGCTAAGTAGTATCGACACAAACTCGTAATACGCAACACGTCTTTTCGAAACAAATAAAAAATTTCGATATGTTGGAACATATTATATATTAAATATACATTTTATATATACATGATGAATAATTATTTTAATTCTATTAATTCTATTAAAATTCACAAACAAATAAATAATAATAAAAGAGTTTATAATGAATTTTATACTAAAAATATTAATCCACGATTTGTTAATATCATTCATTATTTCAATTTGACAAATTTTAACTCAATTCCAATAATCCATAAAACTTGGCCAAAAAAAAAAAAAAAAAAAAAAAAAAACCATTCTGATTCTAGACTCATGTGTCAAAATGTATCGGAAGAAAATAAAATAAAAAAATAAATTTGAGAGATGAATTGTGTATCAAGGAAAATGAAAGCCATGAGAGAAAAGAATACTAAATTTTTCTTGTTTTGCCATTTATTTTTTATTTTTTATTTTTGACATATTTATATTTTGAGCTCTTATTTATTAATTTTTTTAAATTAATCCCGTGTTGGAACTTTGCATTCACATGTCGAAATTTTCTACTCGCGTAGGAGAATTGATTAGGTGTCGAATTTTCTGACACATATTGATCGAATGTCGAAGAATATCGATCATGTATCAAAATGTCCGACACGACGAAAAGGATCCCAAAGAATGTCGGTGCTTTTTGGTCGGTGAGTTGATTGTTGATATAGGCAACTAAGGTCTATCGGTTTGGGGAGATTAATGACGGTGATGGTGGATCCTAGGTACTCGTGAGAGAGCATATAGGAATTGGACTGAGTTGGGACCGTACCAACATAAAAAGAGAAGGGCAAGATTGGAATATAAAAATTTCAGTGGAGGCAATTTTGGAAAGAAAAAGAGTTAATTAATCCTAAAGGCTACTTTCCAAAAAAATCGAAAACTCAAAATAGATCTCCAAAGTGGTCTAAAAATAAATTCACCAAATTTCTTAACTTTTTTCAAAGAAGCCTAGAGTCTTAAGAAGTCGAATCAAATACATATAAATTTGAAATTCCACAGATCTGATGGGTAATTTGTAGGAAATGACGTGACTTTCTTTTCATTCTTTCAGATTACGTCCAAAAAAAAAAAGAGGGTCTTTCAGATTCGATCCCGACCATTGAAATTCGCATTAGACAATTATGAGTTTCCGTGGTCAGGCCCACTGTGTGTCAGAGTAGGAACGTCGACATCTGAAATGCGCTCGTTTTGCTTGCGACGCGTATAACCTTTTTTTTTTTTATCGGAAAAAGGCTAACTTCATTTCACTAGTTCTGATAATAGAGTTTTGCATTAAGAGCATCGATACATATAAGATCAACAAGGGCCGAGGGGGGATGACAACCAATTTAATGGAAGGGAATTGGTGCGACATCTTTTGGCTACCCAGTCGGCAACCCTGTTTGCTCTACGGCTGCAATGGGCCAATTCGAGGCCCGGGATGCAAGAAATCCTCGCCTGAATCCGGCCCACTAAAGCTTCCGTCTCCCACGTGCGGTCAGATGGAGACTTTAACTCCAACAGAAGACTTTGGCAGTCTGAATGTACTTGAGGAGAGAGAAGCACTTTGGCTTCGGCTTAGAAAGCGAATAAAAAACGTATGCGGATCTAAACCCCAATTGTTTTATACCAAGGGGAAAGGTGGGCCTCCACTCACCTTGTCTTTTCCGCGATGTGATGGAGCAACGGTCCTCTAGGCTCGTCCATTGGCATTTGATGTGAGGAAAGCAGCTGTGCACTCGCCTCCTAACTTTGTTAGGCAAATCCTTAATGATAATTGACTGGAGTAATTGATTTTAAGATGAATCAGTTTTTCATTTTGAAATTAAAAATCAAACCTAGTAGGGTCGGTTTCCTTATTATCGAATCAGAAATTGACTCACCTCCTCTTAGAACCGACAATGTTTTCTCTCTCTTTTTGGTTTCCTCTCTTCTTCGTTTTATGTTGGTTGAGTTCAAAATGACAATGGACGAACAACGCCGGTGTAAACTTGTGGTTGCATCATGAGGATATAAAAAGTTTCGCTTCACAAAAACTTTCTAAGGCAACCTTCACGTATAGATTTAGATTATATATATATATATACACATGAAATTAACCCCTATTAAACTCTGAGTTAGTTCTATTAGTTCAGTCGAAATCCTTAAATTATGAATGGGTCGACTCTTATAAGAACTACTTAAAATAAGGTGATTCAATCCAATCCCTTTGGTTCAACTCTAATCAATGTGCGCCACTTTCCTATGAGCTATAAAATTAAGAACGGTTTATCTCATGTCCATTACCATGTTTATCTATCGACCTCCCTTCTGTATTATGTGATGGATGTATGTTTTTGATTAATGTTACCAGCCTTCTAGCATTTGCCTGGATCAACCGGAGTCCGTAAGCTCTCGTCTGATACCAGTTGGTGGATCTAGGCTTGGAATCAGTGAGGCCAGAATTAATTTTCCTACAGATATATCTTCCCATAGTAGACGAACCTCTTTTTCGTTCAAGCCCTTCAGGGACAACTTTTTAGTAGAAAATCACTCGAACCTTTAGTTTAGAGCCTAGAGACATCTAAATAAAACCAAGGCTCCATTCGTTTCGTGGAAAATAATTTCCGGGAAAACGTTTTCCGGATTTTCCAATATTCGTTTCATGGAAAATGAATTCTTTAGAGAAAAATGTTTTCCATCTAAGGAAAAAAGTCTTCTAAAGTAAGGGAAATGTTTTCCACTTTTGAAAAGTGGAAAACATTTTCCTCACTTGATCTCTCTTACCTCACACTTATACAAATCTTCACTTTCTCCTCTCGTTATTCTTCCTTTTTTTTTTTTTTTATTCGAATTATATTTTAGTTTTCTTCGTCTTTTTTAATTTGAATTATTTTTAATTTCCCTTTTTCTTTTATTTTTTTTTTTTTTTATTTGTTTCCTATCTTCTCCTTTCTTGACTAGTTGTCGAATCAAGTGAACCTCAAACTTATTGATCTTAAACTCGCGCTCGTTGATCTGGCGAGCCTCGAGCTTGGCACTCACGCTTGTTAATTTGGTGAGCGGAAAATATTTTCCGAAACACTTTCAAGTTTTAGCCGAACACCAGCAAATATTGTCATTTTCTTGGAAAATGACTTCTGGGAAAATATTTTCTGGAGATAGCCCATTTTCCGCGAAACGAACGGACCCCAAGAAAGGAAAACATTTCTAACTATCTAAGCTGCATTTCTTAAAAGATCCTATCAGGCTGGAGAGTAAATGGATCTAGGCTTAGAACCAGTGAGGTCAAAATCAATTTTTCTACAGGTATGCCTTTCCACAGTGGGCGAACCCTCTTTCATTCAAGCTCTTCAGGGACAGCCTTTTAGTATAAAAACTACTCGAACCATTAGTTCAGAGCCTAAAGACATCCAAATGAAACTAGGAATGGAAAATATTTCTAACTATTTGAGCTGCATTAGAGGATCCTACCAAGAAGAGGGAGTTTAGAAAGTCATGAGAGAATATTCTTTTTCTTGGTAGGTTGATTTGTAGCATAAAATAAAAAAGACCATTGTAATTTCAGTAAAATGAAGGTCAATAGAAGATATTAAACTTAATAGTATAAAAATCGAAATCCATAATTTATGGGGGTGCAACGAATCGCAATTGAAAAATGATGAGAAAATAGACACTAACTTTACAAAATTAAAATTCACGTATTAATTTCGTATAATTGGAATCACCACAAAAAAGCCCCCACCCAAAAAAAAAAAAAAAAAAAAAAAAAGAAGACGAAAAAGAAGAAGAAATTTCACCATTTGGGGCCTCTCTTTCGCTTGCATTCCACACGACCTTTTGACTGACGCTAATGATCGCCGAGGCTAATAAAACTCCTCTAGATCTCGGCTCCCTTCCTCCTCTTCCTCCCCATTCCTTCTCCCATCTCACTGTCTCTCTCTCTCTCTTCCTCTCTCGCTCTGTCTCTCTCTCTCTCTCTCTCGCTCGCGCTCTCCATGGATCCGCCGAGGAGATCTCTCCCCCTCCGCTCTCTGATCCTCCTCTTCTTCCTCCTGATCCATGGCGCCCGCTCCTTCTACCTCCCCAGCGTCGCCCCCGTGGACTTCGAGAAGGTCAGTTCCCCCCCTCCGCTGAGGATATCTCTCTTGCCATGCTTGTCTTGGTGTGCTGTGTATCCTTTTTCGAGCTATAAACATCTGAGCCCGTGTTGTTTCGTGCTTTTCTAATTTGAATTCTGATATATGAGGGTGTTACTTGGACATAATCCCATGTTGACTTTTGGTTCATCGCGTTCTAAAATGCAGGGACATCCGCTGAAGGTCAAAGTGAACAAATTGACATCTATTAATACACAGCTTCCTTATTCCTTTTATTCTCTACCATTTTGCCGCCCCGAAAAGATATATGACAGTGCAGAGAATCTTGGTGAAGTACTACGTGGGGACCGTATTGAGAACTCTCTTTATGAGGTTAGTTTTCATGTCTGCAACCTTTTTATCTTGAGAATGAATTTTGTATTTTGCTAATTACCTAAACGATTTCTGCAGTTTGAGATGCGGGACCCCAAGATGTGCAAAATCCTCTGCCGTATAGTCCCCGATGCAAAGCAAACAAAGGATTTGAAAGAAAAGATTGCTGACGAGTATCGGGTCAATATGTAAGGAACATGCCGAACATGCTGAACATGCTTTTGGACCAGTCTAGCTTCTGTTATTTTCTAGTGCACATTGCTCAATTTAGTTTTCTTGATGGGCTTAATAACAGGATTCTTGACAACCTTCCCGTTGTTGTTCCCTTTCGGGGATCAGAGCAGGACCCCGCTCCTGTATATCAACTCGGCTTTCGTGTTGGGCTTAAAGCCCAGTATGCTGGGGTATGTTCTCTCATAACAGAACAAAATTCTCTCTCTCTCTCTCTCTCTCTCTCTGTGTCAACATAGCATGTTAAGTTTTTCACTTTTTATGCACAGAGCAAAGAGGAGAAGTATTTCATCCACAACCATTTGGCATTTAATGTCAAGTATCATAGAGATGCAGAGACCGACTTGGCCAGAATTGTGGGTTTCGAGGTCAAACCCAATAGGTTGGTTTTGCTTGCTTTCGAATGTTATTATTTGCTATGTCTTCCTCCCCTTCTAGCAATACCTGACGGGTTTGGTTATGATTTCGTGAATTAGTGTTCAGCACGAATATGAAGGGACGTGGAATGAAAGTACTCATCTAACGACATGCGATCCCCATGCGAGGCACACAATAGTTAACGCAAATTCTCCTCAAGAGGTTGAGGAGAAAAAGGGAATTATATTCACCTATGATGTGGATTTCCAGGTGAGCTTCTTTGCTTTAATGATAATTTTTTTTTTTTCGATATGTTGAAGAACTTTCGGTATTGATGATTTTCTTCAGTTTCTCATATAAACCTGTATCTTTCCTGTGAAGAGTCTTTCATTAGCTGAAGCACTTTTTGATAGTCATTATTTGTTTTTTCAGTTACCTTCAAATAAATCTGCTACATGAGAGTTATCTATTTCCTGACTCATGTCTCATTATATCAGTCCCACTCTCCTTCATTTATCTTTCAGGAGAGCGATGTGAAGTGGGCTTCTCGGTGGGATACCTATCTTTTGATGAGTGATGACCAGATTCACTGGTTTTCAATTGTTAATTCTCTGATTACTGTCCTATTTCTCTCTGGAATGGTGGCTATGATAATGCTGCGGCCACTTTATCGTGATATTTCCAAGTACAACGAGCTTGAGACTCAGGAAGAAGCCCAGGAAGAGACTGGATGGAAGCTGGTCCATGGTGATGTTTTCAGACCCCCTTCCAACTCATATCTGCTGTGTATCTATGTAGGAACAGGTGTTCAGTTTTTTTGCATGATTCTGGTAACAATGATCTTTGCCATCCTCGGGTTCGTCTCCCCTTCAAACCAGGGTGGTCTCATGACAGCCATGCTCCTACTTTGGGTGTTCATGGGCCTCTTTGCTGGATACGCATCTTCTCGTTTGTACAAAATGTTCAAAGGGACTGAGTGGAAGAAATTAGCAGTGCGGACTGCAATTGTGTTCCCTGCAATCGTCTTTGCCATTTTCTTCGTCTTGAATGCGCTCTTATGGGGCCAGAAGTCTTCTGGGGCAGTGCCGTTTGGTACCATGTTCGCTTTGGTATTCTTGTGGTTTGGAATTTCAGTCCCACTTGTTTTTGTGGGTGCCTACATTGGATTCAAGAAGCCGGCGATTGAGGATCCAGTCAAAACAAATAAAATGCCCAGGCAGATCCCAGAGCAGGCTTGGTACATGAATCCGGCCTTCTCAATCTTGATGGGTGGAATCCTTCCATTTGGAGTCGTCTTCATCGAACTCTTCTTCATCCTCACTTCAATCTGGCTGAACCAGTTCTACTACTTTTTCGGTTTCCTCTTCCTGGTCTTCATTATCTTGATCGTCACTTGTGCTGAAATTACGATTGTGCTCTGCTATTTCCAGTTGTGCAGCGAGGACTATCTTTGGTGGTGGAGATCTTACCTCACAGCTGGATCCTCGGCCTTGTACCTTTTCCTCTATGCCACGTTTTACTTCTTCACAAGGCTCGAGATCACGAAGCTAGTTTCTGCGGCATTGTACTTCGGCTACATGCTGATTGTTTCCTATGCATTTTTCGTGCTGACCGGAACCATCGGCTTCTATGCTTGCTTCTGGTTCACTAGGCTCATTTACTCGTCAGTGAAGATTAACTGATCGATGCAATATGTGCACCGGTTAGCTTCTTCCCTTCAAAGAATGGAAACAATGCGACTGTTCTGATCTCGGCAGCTCGCGACGAGGAGGAGATGCTGCCCAGGATCAGGAGGAGAAGGGGTCAGGGGGAGAGGAGATGGAAGAGAGGTTGCAGAAGCAGCCATTGCACAGAGAGAGAGAGAGAGAGAGAGAGAGAGAGAGAGAGAGAGAGAGAGAGAGAGGGAGGGAGGGAGGGAGGGAGGGAGGGAGAAGATGCTGGATGATGGTGGGAAGCTTGAAGGCGATGGGGTGTTGGGTTTTCTTGCGAGTTTACTGTGCGTATGGGGGGATATATATAGTGTGGAGAGATGAGAAGCAGAGCTAGTCGTTGGGGAGAGAGAGAGAGAGGGAAGCTGGCATGGAAACGGGCTGTTTGGCGGTGGGTGAGCTTTTTCTGTACCTTCTTGAGGAAGGGACAAGATTGGACAAGATTGGATAGGTGGTGTCGTGGAACAAGGTAAAGAGGAAGAGAAGGGGGAAGAGTCAACGGTCTAAAGTGCGCTGATGCTTGCTCGCATTTTAATGTCGGCTCGGGTAGGGCCGGGTAAGTTAGCTTGTTAATTTTTTGGTGGGTACATCATGTAGACCAATGGCCAAATACTTGTATGGAAATGTTCGAGCATCCAAAAAGCCGGTGATTCCACAAATCAAAAAAGATCACATGATCTTGAAAGTTATAAATGTGATACGATATTTGATTTCAAATTCATGCGTTTCCATTTATTTATGAGATATCGAAGATTTTGGACAAGTTTATGGAAATCAAAATCTTGAAGCAAGTGATTTCACTGATCAAAGAAGATTGCAAGATCTTCAAAGTTATAAATGGACAAATGGATACACACTAGTTCATGAGCAATACAACCAAGCTCCACTCCCCTTCTTCATTCTTGTGAGCTGAGTGTGTGTAAGACTAATTTGGGGTTCGAAAATCCTAAGGCCACACTTTGGTAGAGCTTTTCCTCTCTCTTTTTGGAAGAGATTTCTTCTATCCCTTCAATGGGTGATAGAGTAAACAAAACCCTAAAACCATCGTAATCCTCATCTGGCATCTTCACCACAAGGATTTTTCCACTCTCCAGATTCGGTAAGATTTCTTTCCCTCACAACCCAAGCCTTTCCGATGATTACAATCCCACATGAAAAACCCTAACTCCATAATCGACCCATCACTTCCCTTCACCACAGTCTAGCCTACTAATCCGTCGACCCTGCCATTTCCATCACAGAGCTCCCTTCAATCTGTTCTTCTTTCGATTTACATCCAAAACCTTGAATAAACCACTCAGCAAACTTGCCTGCCTTCACAGTTCGATTGGCTACAGCCAGCAGTTAACCTAATACCTGCAAAAAAGAAAGAATGGAAGGTAAAACAGAGAATGATATGCGATTGGTTGCCTTATGTAAAAGCCTAGGCCACTTATAGTCGGAGAATGATGTAGTTGAAGCAATCAAAGAAATCCCACCAGAAAAAAGAGAGGAATGCAACCATACCCTATTTGGTAAGTTATTTTCTAAACCTAATGTCAACTTCCAAGCTTTTCTTAATACAATGAAGAAAGCATGGAAGACAGAATCGGTGGTCTGCTCCCAAAAGGAACCAGGTTTTTTCTCTTTCATTTTTCAATCGAAGGAGGAAAAAGAGAGAGTCATGAAATCCGGACCCTAGTCTTTTGCCAGTAATCTATTAGTACTCAAACAATGCGAACCTGAAATCCCAAAGCATTGTTATGATTATTCTTGATGCGCTTTTTGGGTGCATATTGGAGGGGTACCCCCTGGATGGATACTAGCAGAAGTGCTCACTTATTTGGCAAAAAAGGTAGGCAAAGTTCCGGAAATTCAGGTGGATCAAAAGGAAATTGACCACAAAAAGGCGAAAAAGTAAGAGTGGAAGTGGATCTGTTAGCTCCATTGAAATTAGGTGCTATTCTGGATATAGGAAACAAGAAGTTATGGGTGGAATTTAAATATGAACGTTTACCGCACTATTGCTATTCATGTGGAAAAATTGGTCATTATGCTACTAACTGTGAAGAAATTCCTTAAAAGCAAACAAAATGGGCTGAAAAAAAAAGGCAAGAAAATATGGCCCATGGCTTAAGGCGAAAGTGCGAGACCATAGCCCCAACTGGGAAGCGTTCTATGGCAAATTAGAAGAAGAAAGTATTGTTGAAGATACATAATCAAAAATTCCTCCTACAGCTACTAAAATGGACATAATGGCCAGAGATGAAATTGATAACAGGGTAGCCCCAAATCGTAGCAAGAAAAGGGCAAAAAGCTCAAACATGCAAGAGGCACCAGAAGAATCAGCAGATACCACTATGAAGAATACAGATCATGGCAAACAGATTATGTGCTTCAAAGTTACTAGGCCGATCCTATCGAAGGTTGGGAATTGCAGCAAGAAAAGTATGAAGATGCAGAGGGTCTTGTTGTTGAGGGTTTCACCACAGAGGTTTGGCGTCCTCTTCCCAACAAGCAGAAGCCCTATCTCTTTTGCATGGCCTAAAGTACTTGAGAAGAAGAAAAGCAAGTCACGTGCGGGCAGAGACAAGTCAAAGTAGAAACTCGGTGTGCGAAAGCGATAGTTCATGCTTGGTTAAAAGTGTTCTGGGCCGGGCTGAAGCACAATGGGATTTGAAGGAGATAGTGGATCCGTGTAAAGAAAATTTGGCCCATCTCGAATCAGCAAGGGTAGTATTTTGTCCACGGGAGGCAAACCGAGTGGCGAATTGGCTAGCTAGGCCCACCGAACCAAAAATCTCCCTCCAAATTGGGTGACTTTTCCTCCCCTCTCCCTTTTGGAAATTCTATGTTTGGAATTTTATCCACCGTTACCTTGTAAATCTCGCTTATTTTCATGAATGAATGCAACATCTACTTTCGACCAAAAAATAAATAAACAAATAAATGGACAAATGGGTAACAATATTTAATCTCAAATTCACGCATTTTCCTTGATTTTTGAGACATCAAAGATTTATGATGCGTTTTTATTGATTTCTAATACGTCAAAGATTTCAGATTTTTTATGTATTTTACAAATTTTCTAGTAGTATATTGAAAATTTTCCCATTATCAATATATTTTTCTTGATTTTAATTATTTGATTATTTTTTAAATGGCGACCTCCCTATAAATAGGTGTCTAAAATATTATAATTGGTGCTTCATCATTCAATTAACATTATCTTTTTGAACCCCTTTCAATGGGTTTCTTCTTCAATTTTGCAAAAAGTTCTTCAATTTAATCCATCAAGTCAATCGCAATTCAATAGAATAATCTAAGGCTGCGCTCGGTCGAGCTGTGCATTTCCTCAAAGATTTTTATGGCTCAAGGTGTTTTTTTTTTTTTTTTATCGGTCCTACTCTATTCCTACTATAACTCTTACTCTCAAACTTTTGCCCCGCAAAATTTTTATAGATTTTTATGGCTCAAGGAGTTTTTTTTTTTTTTTTTTTTGTCGGTCTTATTTTGTTCTTACTCTAACTCTCACTCGACTTTTGCCCCGCAAAATTTTTATAGATTTTTATGGCTCAAGGTGTTTTTTTTTTTTTTTTAAGTTGATCCTACTTTATTCCTACTCTAACTCCCTGCAAAATTTTTATAGATTTTTATGGCTCAAGGTATTTTTTTCTTAGTTGGTCGAAACCCACGCTTAAAAGTATATCGTCCCCAGCCCAACCTCCTGAGAAGGTGGGAATTCGAACCCTCCACTTCCCCCTTCCATGTTGGAAGGGTGGCCACTAGGGCAAACCCCAGTAGTTTGGCTCAAGTTGTTTGATTAGTGGCTTTTGGTGTAGTTTTTCGCAAAGTTCGATATGAAGTTAGAAAGAAAAAGAAAAGGCAAAGGAAACTACTACTCCTTCTCTTCGACGGCTCGGAGACACAAGACTAAATAAAATGAGGGTAATACACTAAAGCAGTATGACCGTTTCACTGATGCTGGAGGTGGAGGAGGCGACGCCGCCCTCGATGGCTGTGGCTCGCTAAAGAGGATTGAGCGAGGGTCATGGGATTCGGTGGTGGTGATGGCAGTGAGGGCATAGCCCATGCGGGGGTTAGGGGCGTCTTTCTTGGTGTCCTAGTAGATGTTCCGAAGAGGTCGAAGTTCGGGTATAACCATGGAACTACAAAGCACAAACTTCACCGTTAAACCGAGCTTGAAATTCAATCGACTGAATTAAACCGGAATCTTAGAAAGGAAGTAGATCAAGGAGGGTTATAGGTATTCATGAGCGGGTCGCCATGGCCAAGTCAAGGGAAAATTATCAAGTAGTATTGAGACCGACTCACGAAACGCGACACGTTATTTTTTTAAAAAATAATAAATTTCGATATATTAAATATATATTTTCATATATACATGATAAATGATTATTTTAATTAAATTAATTTGATTAAAATTCACAAATAATAAATTATAATAAAAGAGTTTATAATAAATTTTATACTAGAAATATTAATCCACAATTTATTAATATCATTCATTGTTTCAATTTAACAAATTTAACTCAATTCAATAATCCATAAAACTTAGAGGAAAAAACAATCCAAATTCTTGACTTGCATGTCAAAACATTGCGTATGAGAGGAAGTGAGAGTCGGAAGAGAAAAGAATATTGAATTTTTATTCTTTCGCCATTTATTATTTGTATTATTTTTTATTTTTTACATATTTATATTTTGAGCTCTTATTTATTGATTTTTTTTAAAATTAATCCCACGTTGGAACTTTGAACTCATATGTCGAAATTCCTGACTCATGTGAGAGAATTGATTATGTGTCGAATTTCCCGACACGTGTTAACTGAATGTCACATAATATTAACCACATATTGGAGTGTTCGACGCGATGAGAAGGATCCCAAATGGTATTAGTGCTTCTTAGCCGATGAGTTGATTGTTGATATTGGCAACAAAGGTCTATCGATTTGGGGAGACTAATGATAATGATGGTGGGCCTTGGGTACTCACGAGAGAGGCTATGGGAATTGGATCGAGTTGGGACTGTACCAATAGAAAAGTGAGGGCAAGATTGGAATATAAAACTTTTAGCAGAGGCAATGTTGGAAAGAAAAGGAGTTAATTAATTCTAAAAGTTGCTTTCCGAAAATATCGAAAACTCAAAATAGATCTCCAGAGAGGTCTGAAAATAAATTTACCAAATTTCTTAACTTTTCTCAAAGAAGCCTAAAGTTATTTAAGAAAGTCGAGTCAAATACATCAAGCGCTCCGTTCGTTTTACGGAAAATAATTTAGGGAAAATGTTTTCGGATTTTTAGGTGTTCGTTTCATGGAAAATGAATTCCTTGAAAACATGTTTTCCATTAAGGAAAAAAAGTTTTAAAGTAAGGGAAAATGTTTTCCATTTTGAAAAGTGGAAAACATTTTCCTCACTGACGATCTCTCTTACCTCACACCTATACAAATCTTCACTTTTTCCTCTCATTTCTTCTTTTTTTTTTTTTTTTTATTCAAATTATTTTTTAGTTTTCTTCGTCTTTTTTAATTTGAATTATTTTTAATTTCCTTTTTCTTTTCTTTTCATTTTTTCTTTTAATTTTTTTCTTTTATTTGTTTCTTATCTTCTTCTTTCTTGCCAGTCGTCGAACTGGGTGAACCTCAAACTCATTGATCTTAAATTCGCGCTCGTCGATCTGGTGAGTCTCGATCTTGGCACTCGCGCTCGTCAATTTGGTGAGCGAAAAATATTTTCCTTACCGAACACCGAAAAACATTTTTCGAAATATTTTCAGATTTTAGTCGAACACCAGAAAATATTGTCATTTTCCTAGAAAATGACTTCTGGGAAAATATTTTCCGGAGATGGCCCATTTTCCGCGAAACGAACGAACCTAAATTTAAAATTTCACGGATTTGGTGGGTAATACGTAGGAAACGACGTAACATTTTTTTCTCACTTAAACAGTCTTTCCGATTACGTCCAAAAAAAAAATAAAAAGGGTCTTTCAGGTTCGATCCCGACCATCGAAATTCGCATTAGACAATTATGAGTTTCCGTGGCCGGCCCACCGTGTGTCAGAGTAGGAACGTCGAGATCTGGAATGTGCTCGTTTTGCTTGCGACGCGTATTAACTTAGAAAGCGAGTAAAAGCGTATGCAGATCTAAACCCAATTTTTTTATACCAAGGGAAAGGTGGGCCTCCACTCACCTTGTCTTTTCCACGACGTGATGGAGCAACAGTCCTTACAAAAGGCTCGTCCATTGGCAGTGATGTGAGGAAAGCAACTGTGCACTCGCCTCCTAACTTTGTTAGGCAAATCTTTAATGATAATTGACTTGAGTGATTGATTTTAAGATAGATAGATTTTTTATTTTGAAATTAAGAATCAAATCTAGTAGGGTCGATTTCCTTATTATGGAATCGAAAATTGATTCACCTCTCCTAGAATCGACAATGTTTTCTTTTTCTCTTTTTTTGGTCACCTCTCTTTTTTGTTTTATGTTGCCTGAGTACAAAATAACAAGAGATGAACAACATTGATCTAAACTTGTGGTTTCATCACAAGGATATGAAAATTTGGCTTCACAAAAACTCTCTAAGGCTGACTTCATATATAAATTTAGATTATATATATATGAAATTAACCTCAACTAAATTTAGATTATATATATATGAAATTAATCTCAACTAAATTCCGAGTTAGTTCTATCGATTCACCCAAACCCTTGAATTAAAAATGGGATCGACTACTAAAGGAATTGATTAAAATAAGCCGATTCGATCCGATCCCTTTAGTTCAACCCGAATCAATGCTTGCCACTTTCCTATGAGCTGCAAAATTAAGAATAATTCACCTCATGTCCATTACCGTGTTGATCCATCGACATCTCTTGTTCGACATCCCTTGTGTACAATGTGGTGGATGTATGATTAATCAGAATATGTAAGCTCTCGTGTTAAAATGGAATACCTTTGTAATTCGTCAATTTTTTTTTGGCAGGTTGATTTATAGCATATAATCAAAAAATTATAGTAATTTCGTTTGAAAAAAAGAAAAAAGAAGAAAGGAAGATAGAAAAAGAAGAAGAAATTTCACCATTTGGGGGGCCTCTCTTTCGCTTGCATTCCACACAACCTTTTGACGCTTATAATCGCCGTAGGCCGATAAAACTCCTCTAGATCTCGTCTCCCTTCCCCCCTCTCTCCCCATTCCTTCTCCAATCTCACTGTTTCTCTCTCTCTCTCTCTTCCTCTCTCGCTCGCGCTCTCCATGGATCCGCTGAGGAGATCTCTCTCCTTCCGCTCCCTGATCTTCCTCTTCTTCCTCCTGATCCATGGCGCCCGCTCCTTCTACCTCCCCGGCGTCGCCCCCGAGGACTTCGAGAAGGTCAGTTCCCCCCCCCTCCTCCGCCTCTCGCATCTTACTCGCTCTCTCGCTTCCTTTCCAGTCCCGTCCGCCCTGGACGCGATGCGGTCTCAGGTTTCCGGATGCATGCGGATTCGAGAGCTTTGCCTGCGCGCGCGCGCTCGTGTCTGGCGTCGAGAGATGTGCTCGTCACTGTGCGAGACCCCCCCGCGAAGCGAAGCGGCTCGATCTGCGCCGTCGGTCGTCGGATCTGGCCGATTCGCGACTCCGGCCCGCGCCTGCGATCGCGTCGCGGTTCGGATCTGGCTTTTGATTCGCGGTCGGGAGGGGAACCGAGGTGGCGGTGGTGCTGAGAGGGCTAGGGATTTTGTTGGTTCTTCGTTTGGAGTGGTGACGCGATGGTTTGTTTTTTGCATGTGGAAATGCGGAGCGGTGCTCGATTCGATTCGCCTGATTTCTTTTTTTCGGCTGCCGACACTCTCGATGGAAGGGATTGGGCAGGAGAGGGAATGTGAAATGACGTTGCGCTGGTGTCTTGAGCGATAGAGGGCCTCTAGGATTAAGCTGTGGAAATGGCCGTGCCTGCGCACTTCGGGAGAATCTCCAATTCCTGATTTTTAGGTCACTGCTGCTGAGCTCTAGAGTAACTCGGTGTGATGGGGAATTGGAGTGTCGTCTTGTAGCTGTGCAGGCTAATCCTTAGATTGGGAGGTGGACTTGTGATGTAGTTGGATTCAGATATTCATTTGATTAGCTAGATTTTAGCTTTTTTAGGAGCTATTGTTGCTGGGTTCGCGTTAGAAATATGTGCTCACGAGTGTTATGGCTGTGGATTTGAATTTATACATCGTGCTAATGAGCTGTAGAATGTGATACATTTCGTTTCTTTTATGTTAGCCATATCTTATATGTTTCCATACGTATTGTAAGTCTGTATTTTTAGATCTGGCAAGTGAGGAAGCAAAGATTTGGAGATGTAGGCAACTTAGCTTTAGATATATAAATTTCAGCCATAGAACTTCAGGCAAATTACGATGATATGTGGTATATGGCCATGAGATGATGATAGCAGTTAGTGTAAAAACTGATGTAGCTTGATTCATTTTATTCCGCTGGAAGGCTTGAGAAATAGAATGCATGCACTGCCCATGGGAAGACTCATGATCAAGCTAGATTTTGTAGAAAGAAGAAACAAAGTTGAAAAGAGAATGAATGGCAAGCTTATATAAATGGCATAGGGGTTAAGAACCGCAGAATCTATTTACCTAATACTCTGTTCTTAAAACACAATGATTGCTGGTTGGAGACTTGATATAGGAATTAATTAATTCATGAAACTTATCTCTTTGGTTCTTTGTGTTGTGATATATTTTGGATGCATGGCCAATACATAGCAATCAAGCCATTTTAGGGGGATATTTTTGTTGTCGAGCTCTCCTTGCTGGTAAATTAACGTGTTTTAGCAGTGCTATTTTTTCTTCTTTTTGTAATCTGAATATTTTTTTAATTGTATGTGCGTTATATGTCCGATCTAAGTCATTTGATCAAAGATGAGCGGTGATGATATTTAATATTTAAAGTTCTGTTGAAACTGTGTGTTGCCACTTGCCATTATTGTCTTGGTGTGCTGTGTATCCTTTTTTGAGCTATAAATATCTGAGCCTGTGTTATTTTGTGCTTTTTTAATCTGCATTCTGATATATGAGGGTTTTACTTGGACATAATCCCATGTTTACTTTTGGTTCATCGCGTTCTAAAATGCAGGGACATCCGCTGAAGGTCAAAGTGAACAAATTGACATCTATTAAGACACAGCTTCCTTATTCCTTTTATTCTCTACCATTTTGCCGCCCCAAAAAGATATATGACAGTGCAGAGAATCTTGGTGAAGTACTACGTGGGGACCGTATTGAGAACTCTCCTTATGAGGTTAGTTTTCATGTCTGCAACCTTTTATCTTGAGAATGAATTTTGTATTTTGCTAATTACCTAATCGATTTCTGCAGTTTAAGATGCGGGACCCAAAGATGTGCAAAATCCTCTGCCGTTTAGTCCCTGATGCAAAGCAAACAAAGGATTTGAAGGAAAAGATTGCTGATGAGTATCGGGTCAATATGTAAGGAACATGCAGAACATGCTTTTGGACCAGTCTAGCTTCTGTTATTTTCTAGTGCACATTGCTCAATTTAATTTTCTTGATGTGCTTAATGACAGGATTCTTGACAACCTTCCTGTTGTTGTTCCCTTACGGAGATCAGAGCAGGACCCCACTCCTGTATATCAACTCGGTTTTCATGTTGGGCTCAAAGGCCACTATGCTGGGGTATTTTCTCCCATAACAGAACAAAATTCTCTCTCTCTCTCTCTCTCTCTCTCTCCACATAGCATGATGACAAGTTTTTCACCTTTTATGCACAGAGCAAAGAGGAGAAGTATTTCATCCACAACCATTTGTCATTTAATGTCAAGTATCACAGAGATGCAGAGTCTGACTTAGCCAGGATTGTGGGTTTTGAGGTCAAACCCTTCAGGTTGGTTTTGCTTGCTTTCAAATGTTATTATTTGCTATGTCTTCCTCCCCATCTAGCAATACCTGACGTGTTTGGTTATGATTTCGTGAATATAGTGTTAAGCACGAATATGAAGGGACGTTGAATGATAATACTCGTCTAACGACATGCGATCCCCATTCGAAGCATCTAGTAGTTAACTCAAATTCTCCTCAAGAGGTTGAGGAGAAAAAGGAAATTATATTCACCTATGATGTGGATTTCGAGGTGAGGTTCTTTGCTTTAATGATAACCTTTTTTTCGATATGTTGAAGAACTTTTGGTATTGATGATTTTCTTCAGTTTCTTATATATAAAACTGTATCTTTCCTGTGAAGAGTCTTTCATAAGCTGAAGCACTTTCTGATAGTAATTATTTGTTTTTTCAGTTACCTTCAAATAAATCTGCTAGATGACAGTTGTCTATTTCCTGACTCATGTCTCATTATATCAATTCCTCTCTCCTTCATTTATCTTTCAGGAAAGCGATGTGAAGTGGGCTTCTCGGTGGGATACCTATCTTTTGATGAGTGATGACCAGATTCACTGGTTTTCAATTGTTAATTCTCTGATGATTGTCCTATTTCTCTCTGGAATGGTGGCTATGATAATGCTGCGGACACTTTATCGCGATATTTCCAAGTACAACGAGCTTGAGACTCAGGAAGAAGCCCAGGAAGAGACTGGATGGAAGCTGGTCCATGGTGATGTTTTCAGACCCCCTTCCAACTCAGATCTGCTGTGTATCTATGTAGGAACAGGTGTTCAGTTTTTTTGCATGATTCTGGTAACAATGATCTTTGCCATCCTCGGGTTCCTCTCCCCTTCAAACCGGGGTGGTCTCATGACAGCCATGCTCTTACTTTGGGTATTCATGGGCCTCTTTGCTGGATATGCATCTTCTCGTTTGTACAAAATGTTCAAAGGGACTGAGTGGAAGAAAATAGCACTGCGGACTGCACTTGTGTTCCCTGCAATCGTCTTTGCCATTTTCTTCGTCTTGAATGCGCTCATATGGGGCCAGAAGTCTTCTGGGGCAGTGCCGTTTGGTACCATGTTCGCTTTGGTATTCTTATGGTTTGGAATTTCAGTCCCACTTGTTTTTGTGGGTGCCTACATTGGATTCAAAAAGCCGGCGATTGAGGATCCAGTCAAAACAAATAAAATTCCCAGGCAGATCCCAGAGCAGGCTTGGTACATGAATCCGGCCTTCTCAATCCTGATTGGTGGAATCCTTCCATTTGGAGCTGTCTTCATCGAACTCTTCTTCATCCTCACTTCAATCTGGCTGAACCAGTTCTACTACATCTTCGGTTTCCTCTTCCTGGTCTTCATTATCTTGATCGTCACTTGTGCTGAAATTACGATTGTGCTCTGCTATTTCCAGTTGTGCAGCGAGGACTATCTTTGGTGGTGGAGATCTTACCTCACAGCTGGATCCTCTGCCTTGTACCTTTTCCTCTATGCAACGTTTTACTTCTTCACGAAGCTCGAGATCACGAAGCTAGTTTCTGGGGCATTGTACTTCGGCTACATGCTGATTGTTTCCTATGCATTTTTCGTGCTGACCGGAACCATCGGCTTCTATGCTTGCTTCTGGTTCACCAGGCTCATTTACTCGTCAGTGAAGATTGACTGATCGATGCAATTGAGTATGTGCACCGGTTAGCTTCTTCCCTTCAAAGAATGAAAACAATGCGACTGTTCCAATCTCAGATTTAAGGCGTCTTCAAATCATTCATATGTATTCTTATGTTTTCAATTTTGTATGTCGGCAGAACTATGATTTTTGTTATAGTGATTCTAAATTCTCATGTGAAAGTAGTATACCCTTTTAAATTCGAGCTTGGTTGCTTGAAGTTAGCTTGTCTCCATGCTGCTTGATAATAATGTAGATTCTCTTCAAAAGCTTTGCTTTTGTTTTCTAGAGGCCTATTTCCTGTAAACCTTTGTTGTCCAATTTCGATCGAGTGCGCTTGATTGGTAGGATTAGCGGACCTTGTCTCGTGATTTGGATGCTCCGTCTCTGAAAGTCTTTCCATTTGTGCCGAACTGGTTTTCTTTTCTTTTCCTAATGAACGAGCTTTAGGGGAACGCGCTCACTTCATTGAGATAGACAGCTCCTAAAGTAGGTTGTCCACGAGCCTAATTTGTTGTTTATAGCTGTATATTTTAATGTACCTATACATCTAAAACAGTCGTAGACTTGAATCGTTATTTCTCCATTCGTGTTTGAGAGTAGCTTGAGTTGAACTAGATTTGCATACGATTTGAGTTGAGTTGAACTAAAGCTTATATTGGGGTCGAGCGTGAGCTCTCCAAATTTAATCTCGAGGGGTATATTGTGCTGTGTACAAATTGTTGAATATTAACAGCATTTTCGTCGCATTTTATGATTGATGATGCATTACAAGGGTTGGAAGAACTCATTTCGAAAGGCCAACTTGTCTGCTAACTGGCCGAGAGACGAAACCCAAATCATGGAACCCCAGAATATTCTTTTTAGCTGCCCGACGTGCGACTTCCCTCATATTAGTGATGGAAATAACATTTTTCAAAGCACTTCGAAAAAAATTAAAGTACTACACGTCCTAACGAACTTCGAACAGTAAACTAAATTTTACTCTTACCAGAATTTTTAAGTAATGAAGCTAAATTTACTTTACCAGTAACTTTTTTAAGTAATGAAGCTTAAAGATCGCTCAAGAAGGTGCCTATTAATGTTTTTCCTTTTGCTTTAAGACATTCTATCCGGACAATAATCTGTATGAGCGCTTTAAAGCGACATGCTTCACACCCACCATCTCGAGTGAGTACGAAACATGACCACCTACTCGAGTATTAAATACGCGAAGCATATTTTGGCAACCTAGCAAACCAACTTCCCTAATATGCCACTCAATAATCGAAGCGCCAGTGTCAAAACAGAAAAAGTAGCAACTAGCGAGGCATCAAAACCTCGTCTAAGGTCTACCAACCACTCACGCGTTGCAAATAGTCAGACAACTCGATTGCACTACGTCACATGCTGCTTTTCCATCTCATGGAAATCCTTTCCAATTCTACAATAAAATTTACAAGGGGGAGAGAGAATGAAGAAAAATAAACATTATATTTTCAAGAAATCGGAATCCTTTAAAAAGAGATTACCCAACTGAAAAACCCGTGCATCGACACCGGTCTGTTTCGAATTTACTCAGGTCCAGACCCATTATTCTCTGGTTTCGACCCTGCTTCAGTAGGCTGAGGAGGTGGAGATTGCTCCTCGGCAGGCACTGAGGACTGGATAGGTTTCTTGAACTGGACCAAGATCATGGTCATGTTGTCGCATCCCTCGCCAGTTACGGTGGATGGTGCCAAACATCTATCCAGAACTCTCTCGCACACCGCAGAGAGCTTGGTTTCCTGTATCGCATGTCAACCGAAATGAAGATGCAAGATCATGTCGCTCTCAGACATATATATATATATATATATGTGCATGCGTGTGTATATGTCTGAGCAAAAACAACGTACCGACTTCAGCTGGTCGTGTATGAAATCCACTAGCTGCTGGCTTGACATACAGTCCCTGAACCAAAGTGAAGAAAATCACATGACCATCTACTTGCCCCCCTCTTTTCTTTTTCCCTCCTCTTTTCTCTTTTTACCATGACATGACCATTTAACTTCGGGTAGATGCCGATAATTGCAATTCAAGAAGTAACCTAATCACAGATGAGCTTAAAATAACTGTGTTTACAAAAGGCATCATCTACATTACCAATGAACCCTTCCTTGAATTTTATCATAGAGGCTATTGGTTTAATCAATGCAGACCACATATCAAGTATGTCTTACTCCATCCAGGCACTCAAAACTTGGGTTTCTCAAAAATGGAAAGGGTCCTTCAAAGTAAAAAATTAATCATTGAATAGTACCCACAAACTCCTATATATGGCAAACTTTTCTGCTAATATATTTATAAAGCAAGATGAAGAATCAGGACATATACCAGATTCCATCACATGCCAACACAATGAAATCGTCATCGTCACAAAGCTCCACCTAAAGATGAAACAGTTAAAAGAAAAGATTAGAAGTGGTACCTCATATAAATCCAATAATATTAAAAGCCGAACAAAAATTAGGCACAGCCACGCCAAAGTCCTAGTTAAACACAAAATGACCACAAAGAGGAAAGAAGGAACTAGGAAATCCCTGGAACAGCCACTTTTGCGATAATGTACCTAGAAAATGAAAGAGCGATTATGTAGGACTATACGTACAGTATTTATATCGGGGTTGGCCGTTACAATTTGCTTCTCAACAGGCAAATATTTGTTCTGCTTGAATTCCATGTCACCTGCATTGTGTGGAAACTAGTATGCTTAAAATACCAAATTGCAATTATGGTGTTTATCAATGCTACATGCTGCTTGATAAATTCCACTGAAAATGCAAAAAAGTCAAATTTGCCAATCACGCTAACAATGCAATCCAATGGAAATGACTAGACAAGAATGGAATCAAGAATCAAATGCGTGATATTCACCATATAAACATGTGACATAATAAATCCCGAGGAGGAAGTGAGTACCTATAGCCCTGGCAAGATTCAAACTTCCATTAACTCGTCCAGCATGAATGAAACCACCAGCTTTTATAATCCTCTCCTTTTCAGCCTCCAAATCAGGTTTATGGTCTCGAGAAAGATTGTATGCCTTTTCAAGAAGAATCCAGGATAAAATAACAATTCTTATACTACCTCTATCCAGAAATACAGGAGACATACTACATCTACCAATCAGAATATCTAGATGAACGCAGCAGATTTTAAGTTATACGGCATCCCTAATCATCTATGGCGCAGAAGTTACACATTATCTTCAGTGATCAATCCAAGATAATGGATACTCAAAAACAGGCAAGTAAATCCATGATGACCATCTCCAATAAATACAAGAATGGTCTTGAGTTGTGGCCTTGATATCCTACCTGACCCTTCCTAGATATGACACACCGAGAATCACCAGCATTTGCAACAACAAGCTGGTTGTGTCTAATGATTGCAACGCAGGCTGTACTCCCAGAAGTTGGTCCAGAAAAATCAGAATGAGGCCCCTGACAAAACGCCAAGAAGGAAAATACCTGTGTCACTGCTGTGAAATATTAATAGAAGATGAAATAACATCTGGGACTGCAATGGTAATAAGAGAAATTCTTGATGTATGGCTTGCTGCACCTACATCCTCAAAAGCCCAATCATCAATCCGGCCATTAGCGTCACCACCCCTTGGAGACCATATTAGCCCTTCTATCATACCGGAAAACTTGTTTATCTTGTCCCCAAGAACAGCTAGCTCCCTCCACCCTCTCTGGCCACGCATCATCTCATCCATTCTGCAAAAGCAAAACCAAAGCAATCCCAGATGTCAACAAAACTATGCATGTGAGTCCATCTCATATAAAATAAATGCAGCAGAACTAATCATCCCAGTAGAGCCTGTTAAAATTCGAACCGCGTCTTGCAGATCTCAACATACATGAATCATTGGACATTTTCTGCAGTACAGAAGCTATACTAAGCGAACTTTAAACACAATCTGATCAAGCATTTATTCCAGAAGAAGCATTGAAGTTTTCCACCCATATTTGATCAGAAGCTTTGGTTGATGATCTTGTCCACCATTTAGTCTGTTGATGTATTATACTTGATTTACAATACCCATTTCTTCACAATTTAAGCTCTTAGAAATGGTTGCATATCATGGTATTGAGTATTGGTCAAGTTTCAACACCACCAGTCTGCTTTATTAAACTTGTCTTTTACTCTATTCGTCCATTGTTCGTTTGACACGATTATGTACATTCTGTGCTTTACATGTCACACTCAACTTACATAGAAGAGGCAGCACTACGATGTCTTGACACAGATTTTGGTCTAATCTATAGAACTGTTCTTTTTCTTTTCAGTATTAGACTATCCTTAAATTAAACAAATACTTAACAAGGCCAACCAAAAGTCAGATGTTTGAAGTTCTATTGTTTGAAGCAGCAGCCCATTAGTGTTTTGACTTGTTAACTGTCATTAACAATACAATAATGACATGACAGAATAGGATGTCGTCCAACAGAAGTACCAACGAGCTGTTTGGTCAAAGTCAGATCATTGAGGACTCACGTCTTAAATCATCAAAAAATAGCCAAAACTGGACAGAAAGAAAGACTTAAGCAAGCAACTATGCCCTGCATTTCATGTCTTAACTTTTGGGAACTAACAGATTCAGCCATACATATTCTGCACTCCATCCATAAAAAAGCATGCTTGCACTAGAGATCAAGGCTACACAAGCAGTAACCGCAGACTAAAACTCAATAAACCATATACGCAAAAACCTGGCTAGAAAGCAGAAATGCGAATGCACAACAACACATTCAAACTCAAAAATTGATGAGCAGCACCTGAAAAATGCCTTCTGAACTGAAGTTCCAATGTCCCCAGCTGAATAAGCCTCCTCCTTCAAAACCTGCTGGTGAAGATATTTGGCACAAAACTTGGCAACCACCTTACCTGCAAGTCATGGTAAATTGTACTCTGTGATGCAAATATCGATATCGCAAACTAATAGAGAATTCAGGAAAGTTACTGATATTGAGAGTATACCAAAAGCATGTCGTTACCTCCGTGGCCATCGTAAACACCAAAGAACGAGGAGGAAGGGTCCAGATTGGGATAGGCAGCATGCTAGCGGCAACACATACAGTAGTAGTAACTAACCAACATTAGTAATGGCATCAGCACCAAAACTCATCATGTACAATCTCAAAGGCCAGATGGCAAATGATGATGAATTCACTCACGGCGTCTTCCATAGTGGCACGCCACCCTTGCATTGACGACAACCCATATCTGAGCCGCTCACCCTCGCCATCTTCCGAGAATTTCTCAGTTTTGGGAGTGCTCAAGTATACTCCCATCTCTACTGTTCACCCAAAATTCAACACATCAGGGGGTCGTAAGTTTTCGCTTTCATAAATTGAATATCATATCGGCTGCAACCAGGACCTCCTTTCCATGGTTCAAAACTCTTTTAAGTCCACACGATTCAATCCCTCGTCAAAAACCAAAGAGAAATTTTACTAAAAAACGTTTTCTTGCTAGAAAAAGAAGTACGATCCCGTAGCCCCTCAATTCTTTAGAATATACAGTGACCAAAAGAAGAACTTTTCCAGAAAATACCACTCTTTACCCATTTCGAGAATTGCGATGCTCGAAACCCTACTCGTCACCGACCATTAAAGAACGACAAGAAAAGAAAAGTCGAATCCGCCTACAGCAGAGCAGAACCCAGAAGCGCCCCTCAGGGCAAAGACACAGAGAGAGAGAGAGAGAAGGAGATCGGATGAGGTAAAAGCCACGCGATCACATACCACTTACCGACCCAGTTGCAGAGATGAATTAAGGCCTCGTGTACGGGCACCCGCCTGACTTACACGCTTCGAGTGAGCTCCTTACAGAGCCGGGAATTCCAGAGACCGAGACGGGTGGCGAAGAAAGCAGGCGAATTTTGCCCCCCACGAATCCAGAAGGTTCGACGAGGAGGAGGAGGAGGAGGGGCCGAAAGGAGAGAGCTTTATAGAGGCACCATGGGAGGAGACGAAGAAGAAGAAGAAGACCCAGAAGAGAGGAACGAACGAAGAAGGAGATGGAGATGGAGATGGGAGATGGGAAGGGTCTGGTGTGTGTCTTGTCGGGTAATGAGTGGGGACTGTTTAATCAACTTCGAGACGTGTGTCAGCGAGAACTGGAAGGGTCTCTTTCTCTCTCTCTCTCTCTCTCTCTCTTTCTTTCTCTCTCTCTCTCTAACGACTGCGTCGCAGTACAGCGACACGTATAAAAGAGTATTACTTTTGTCTCCTGGCCATTGAACCTATCCACTTACCTTTGAGATTTCTCCCCTTTTCTTCATTTGTCTATGCGCTCGTTTCTTCTTTTCCTTTTCAAGGCCGTCTCCGTTTCACCACAGATTTCATGGCGAAAAAAATTGTATATTTTTCGTGAAGATGATTTGAGAAAATAAATAGTTTCTCATGCTTCGAAACATGGATGAAAAAGCCGTGAAATTTTGTGAGATCATTATTAATTATTCTGAAAGTTTAAACTGTTAGATGAATATGTATTTTAATATTTAATGACTCTAATGCTCCCCCTCACAGATAAGTTGGATTTTGACCTAAGCTTAAAATGTGGAAGTATATAATTGGAGAGGAGATTTGAAAGGATTTGAACTCGGGATCTCTTATACGGTGAAGGAACAAAAGTATTTGATTCTCGATCTCAACGTACAATTATTGAGATGCTTTCCATTACATATGGATCTTACGAATGAATGGAAAATAATATATGAAGAGATCATTATATTATAAAAATTGTCGATCCCATGATTGTAGTATCCCAAGAATAAGCTTGTGATTCTTGGATTTTGATTGATATTTTTAGATTATTCTTCTTTACTTAATAAATCAATGATTGATAAGCCGGTGCCGTTAAAAGCTAATATATCATGAAAAATCTTAAGGCAATAATCAAAATGACGTGTTTATTTAGAAATAGTTTTCAATTAACGGAACATTCAAAATCGGTAATGTTCTGGCATATCTAATCCACGTGATGAATGTTTGCAAATTAGACGAATATGACGTGAAGAATGATAGATCCAAAATGAGTATAACTAATGCTATTGTTCTTTTCCGAAAGCAGAGTAAACGGTTATATACTTAGGAGTTATTTATTATGCTTCACTTCTTGAAACAAAATATATACTAAATAATGTCGCTTATCGAAGTTATAACCGAAAAAAACAGAAACTACACCAAAATATTCATCTATTACTAAATTCCAAAATGGATTCTCTTTTTCTTTTGAATTTTCTGTGGTCCAGGTAAGAATCCTAGTTAATCTCTAATCACTTCTTTTTTACGTCCAAGAAAATATCCCCAATAGTTTTTCGGACGTGCTTCCTTTCCCATCTTCCCCACAGGATCCATTGAATGACTGGATTTGGCCAGAGTTAGGCTCGTTCCAGCATGGAAAGAAAATGATTCTCTCCCTTTCTTTCTCTATCTTTGTCCGGGCTAACCGGAAAGAAAATGATTGGTGCCCACCTATCAGAGAAAGGAAATTTAGACCTCTCCTAGATAATATTATCATGTATTTGAGCCACACGCTTTGCCCGACAAACTGCTAAAAGCAGCAGAAAAGGAAGGACCTTTCTCCATTGTCGAATTCCCACTGATCGACCTTACATGTCGACCATGGACCGGAGTTCATCTTTGAGAATGCGTTGCGAGCAGCAGGAAAAGGAAGTATCTGCCCCCAGATTATCTTGGGCAGAAATGGTTTTTCCTTGTTAAGCTCTCTCTCTCTCTCTCTCTCTCTCTCTCTCTCTTTCGAATTTTCAAGGGATTTAGTCTTTTTCAGCATCGTTTTCTGACTTCCCTTATACTTCAGGAGATAAAAAATCTGGCTTCGCACGTCACGGCCAAGCATTGCTGCGGCCTTATCCTGTTTTGGTTCACATTCCACTTTTGTCCATACCCTTCCAAATCCTTCTGTCCACTTGTGAGTTACCAAACGCCGACCAGCCTCCAATTCAAGAAACAGAACGCATGAAGTAATTCCATTTCTGTCCATCGTCTTTTCACTGCAAGTTCAGTAATTTTTAATCTTAAGCAACGTTTGCTTGCTTCAACTCAAAATGATAATGAATTGCTTATGCGATCACGAGATTTGGATCGGGTTGCATTGGTAAAAGCTCCACGGTACAGGAATGTAGTCAGTTTTTTTGGGGTGGAAATTAAAGGAGGGACTTTTTTATGGGGGGGAGAGATCGATGGGTTATACCTGGAAAAGCAAACTGTTCAATCATGTGAACGAGATCTCTTGCATTAAAAAGGACAAGATTTGCCACGGAGGCCGAAAGAGTGACGTTGGGAGTTATCGGCTCCAAAAGAAGAATAAATATTCTGGTACTAGTTAGGTGGGACATCGACTTTACAGGCATATTAAAATGGACATGAAGTGGTATGATGAAGGGTCGGACCAAAAAAAGAAAAAATAGACATCAAGTGGTATGATGAGAGGGGGCGGGGGGAGGGAGAATTCAAGGATCAGTATTATTCTGTGTGCTCAGGTTACTATCGCAGTGAATCCATATAAATGGCATGGAAGTCACTGAGGAAAAGTCTTGGGTAGGGTATGATAGAATATTGGCATTCCTATGTGCTGATGGATCAGCCAAATGGACTTGTCTCCTAACAAGATAATGATCAATATATTAAAGTGACGGGAGCAGGAGCAGGAGCAGGTGCTGGTGACTTGGACCATATGGGCATCTTGATTGACTTCGAGAAAATAGGAGGTGAAAATTCAACGAAAGGTTAAGGAAAAGAAGAGGGAGTGATTCTAGCTAGACGCTCCTTTGTAAGATAGACTCGGTCTAACCATATCATAATCTAATTTTGACCAAATCAAAGAAAGAATTTTGTAAGCTTGACGAAGCTGGCAGGCTATTTAGTCTTAGTCAGATTGGAAAAGTACCACTTCAACGAGCAATTGCACGTTACACGCACCGCCAATCTCTAAGTCCTGGATTGTACGGATATATATTTTTTATAAGGCCTTGTTAACGAAATCCTTCTTAAAAAGCCAAATTTGACCCGATCAATTAACTTGTGGCTGAGTTTTACTCCCCTATGTGGCTCTCATTTGGCGCAATAGTCAGATTAAAAAATACGTTATCCACGAGGGGAAGAAACTAGAGACATTTTCAGCTTTAGGGAAACCATCACTTACAAAAGTTGGTAGTCTCATTAATGGGTTTGTCAGATGGTCGCTTGATAATTGGCCAATCTAATTAGGACTGAACAAGTTTCCTAGGTCCAGTAATTATCTTAATTCAATGCTGCAGCTTAGCTCACAGTGAAGCTTCAATAAGAACAGGACAACTAGAGAACAGAGCGGACTCCCAATAAAATATTCAGCAATCCGCTCGTTTCAATCAGATCACCAGGAGCTACTCTACCGATCTCTTCTTTAATCTTACTCATTACAAAATCTGAAAAGAGGACCAACCGGCAAAGGAAAGATATACCAAATCATTGGCATCTCATAATTATTGAGTCCCCAAAAGTGACATAAATCGATGGCGATGAGGGTAGCTCAAAGGGACCTATGGATCTCGTTGCAGACTATGGTCCATCCAGCACAGATCAACCTCTCATCAGCCCAACTCAAGGGACTCAGGGTAAATCTGAACACTCCCATGCGCATGTTCGTTACGTAAGTTTGTACCAGGAAAAAGTGGACCGGAAGAAGACTCGCCAACATCTGGTGCAGCAAGGGAGAACATGGCAAGGAGATTCATCTCCACAAGCCCAAGCCTGATGAATCTGCTCAATAAGACCTCACTTCTTTTTGGGCAGCTTAGAAGCTCATTCCAGGCCCACTTAGGACATAATCCATTAACGAGATTGTGGAACTTCGACCCGGTTGGGCTGCCTATGATGGGCTGACCCCTCTGGAAAGGCCCCAACTCAGGACATCAGATTATTACTTTGGATAGATTTGAAACTTCTTCTTCTCGAGGAGAACAAGAAATTGGATGAGAGATTACTAATTATTGATTAGTACACATTTATTTTCCTGATATTACAAAAATGCTAACCGTATCAGCTACTGTAACTAGTAGGTATATATTGGTGTTTTTTATATGACAAGTTATCTTTACTTTCGTTTCCAATTGTTTTGACTAACTTGAACTCCATTCTCTCTATCACCACAAAAACCTTGAAAGTGCTTGGTCTGACACACTAATTTGGTTTCAATTCAGAAGCATTATCAATGTGTTTCAAAGAAGGGTTATCTAGATGTGTTTTGCTTATTATCAAATAAATTTAAATCGAGAACCTTTTGTTAAGCTATTATTATTATTGTTATTATTATTATTGATTATTATTGTTGTTGTTGTTATTATTATTATATGGTTTGTTGTTGTTTGATATCACTGGTTTTGGATTTTGGATCTTTTAAATCATTTGCGTAGGAAATCTGGACCCTTTTTTTTTTTTTTTTTTTCCGAGATATTTTCATTGGAAGTCCTAAAACTTGTCAATAAAATGCAATTGAGTTTTAAAACTTACAAAAAGTGCAATTATGTCTTAAAACTTGTTAAATTGGTTTAATTGAGTCATTCCGTTAACACCATTAATTTATACTAACGGAAATTGCTTATATGACTTATTTTAATTCTTTCTCTCTCCTATGTGGCAACTAAGGCAAGGAAAATTGTCCAGGTCAGTAAAACGACGTAGTTTTGGATATTGCTTACTTATCCAAAATGATGACATCTCTTCTCTCCTATTTTTATGTTTTTCTTCCATTGAACCCTTCCCCTTGTGTTTTCCTTCGATCCTTTCTTCCTTGTCTGAATTAACCCTTTCTTTGTATGAACCTTAAGCCCTAAATCTAAATGCATATCACATTTTGGTGTCTCGCGAGTTGCAGTTCTTTCTCAAACACAAGTATGTGTGACACTCGTCCTACGATAGCCTCGGTGGTGGATCGAGCGGCGTCGACGATGGAGTTAGCCACTATGAAAGAGCCACTCTCTTCCTCACTCGTCTGAGCTACGTTTGTATCTTCATTGTCAATTTCACCACAACTTGTTGATTGCAAGATTTTGGGTTTTTAATTTTCGAAATCTAAGCCCTAAATGTGATGTGTGCCAACATTCCCCAAAATTTCATTTTGAAATTCTTGATTCGGAAGGGATTGGTGAAGAAGATGAGTAATCTTGCAAGAAACGAGCAAAAACCAAAATTTGTGTTAATTGTCATCTGTCTTGTTGTTGTTTTTTTTTTTTTTTTTTTTGCTCTATTGAGTTGGTTTCTTGTATCAAATTTTCTTGGTTCTCTTCACTTCTCTACCCCAATTCTAGACAAAAATATTTCAAGGGCCCATCCTTACGGTGGAAATAATCTAGAGATAGGAAAAAGTTTTTATTTGCAGATATCGTAGTTTTTGGAACTTTTCATTCTTTATGAGAAGGATTCTAATGTGAAGTTGGTCTTCCTACAAGACTTTTTTGTCTTTTGTCTTTTGTTTTTTTAATGATTGTTAATAGCCCTCCAATTTGCACAAGTGGAAATTTCAAAATCATTAGTCTTGAGATTTTCTTTCGATAGACTTTTTTTGCACTGTGAAAATTGATAGACTTTATTGGACTTAGCTTAGATCAATTCTTTTGCTCGCGTACCATTTACGGTTGTGATTCAAAATGTGACATGAAGTTGTGGATTGAAAAAGAAAATGGCAGAATGTCATATTGATAAAAGAAGTAGAAGAAGAAAACGGCAAAATATCCTTACCCCATACTTGGCATGATTAAGGGTGCATCTGGGAACCTGCTTTCCAAGGCGCTTTGGGGGCCTAAAGGCCTTTAGGCAAAAAAAAAAAAAAAAAAAAAAAAAAAGGTGTTTGGGAAAAAACTTTAGAAGGGGCTTAATGGCAAAACTAGCATTTCTAATGTTGAAAGCCCAAGGCAAGTTGGGGGCTGCCTTAAGCTTTTCAACATTTTCGACATGCTGGTGGGGGGTGTTCATTAAAAAAACATTTTATTTTGCCTTTGTTGCCCTCATAAATTTATTAAAATTCCAACTTTGACCCTTTTGAAAACCTAGATTTTTGCTTGCCTCTATGGTCTCGCTTCTCTCATGTCATTCTCTCTGAGTGCAAGAGCGTGGTGGAGAGATTTCTTTGAGCGCTCCATTTCGCCGCCATCCTACTCCTCCTCCGTTGCCGCAGTGAGTCCGGGAGAACGGTAGGCATCTCTCTCCTTTCACTATTCTCACTCTGTTTCTTCATCGCTTCCCCCTTCGCCTCTCGATCTAGGAGCAATCGATTCCTCGCTCGATTGGACGGAGCCGTCGGGTCCTCGATCATTTTGCGTTTTGGGCCAATCCTTTGATTTCTTCATGTTTCAGTTGAAGGATTACCCATTTTTTTCTTCTTTCTTCGAAGTGTTGTGTGCACGTTCGGTGCTCGTGATTAGATCTGTGCACGATTTGATGTGCGAACAAGCTGTTTTTGGTGGGATGGGAGCTGATGAGCTGTGCTAGTTTGAGTTTTGACCAGATCTTTCCCTGAGGGTTTCATTTCGTTTGTTTTGCGGAGGAGTTTTCTTTGGGTTTTCTGGGTTGTGAGTCCTATTCCCACCTCCTCCCCCCTCCTCTCCACTTCTGGGTAAATGTTTTGGCATTCAGGAGTCTTTGGCTCAGCACCAACTTAGATTGTGACTAATGTGAGTCTTCCTCGTATTATTTGTGAGACGAGACCTTGTCACTCATCATACCCAGGTCTTCTATCTGGTCATGCACCGTCAAGATACTGAAGAGATTAATTTGCATTTTATCCTAATCAAATCTAGGTGGGGAGGCTGCATTGTCCATATCCATGGTGGGAGGATGCTTCAGTTGATTTTATGCTTAGTGGTGGATATAATGTGACTGAACAGATTAATCAGATATGTAGAGTGATATATTCCCATCTATTGGCAACTTTGTTTGTGGTGCGTATAGAATTCCCTGAATTCATTTTGACTAGGATAAAGCAAATAGTGAAGGGTTATTCCTAATAGTCTGATGCCCAGACTCGAAAGCATGGGAGATCATAATATCTAAAAGCTACAATGGTAGATTATTTTGCATTTTAGCACGACAGTCTGGGCTAATTCCAAGTTCAACTAACTTATTATCAGAAAAGAGAAACATTATATCATGGCTTCCAAAGTGGTATTGTTTCATATTCCCCCCTGAGCCTAAGGCTGCAATCTGTGCTCAGCTGCAGATCCTTCACTTCTGATTATGCACTTTATCTTACAAAATCTCTAGATTGAATCTTTGCCTTTGGTAAGAGCATCAATTGCCATAACACAAGCAAATTTTTTTACTAGATAATTTAGTTGAAATGCCGGTTTCAAGAATCTTCTCCGCCTCCCTTCAGCTCCTTTCTCTCAATTTCTGGGAGAGGTTTGAAGAATGTGTTATAGCTGCTGTCAGTTCATAGCTCGCATTTCTTGGATGCTAGAACTCTTTTGTTAAAAATGACCGACTGATTTAGGGGATCTTTCCTCACATGCAAGAGCAACAAGCAGCAAAGTTGCTCTTGCCCTTCAATCATTGAGCTTGTCTATTTGTCTTAATTGCAAGTTCAAGAAAGTTATTCTAGAAGTTGATTGGATAATGCTATCGTAGTTCTTATTCGGGTGCCCATTGTAACGTGCTATTATAGGTGAAGTATCATCGTATGGGGAGAGGATGACAAAATTATAAGCAACGAATTGGCCGTGGTAAGTTCTTGTTCTTTTTCTTAAATTATAGTTAGCTAGCTATCACTGAGGAGATGATCATCCATTACAAGTTTTTGAGCAGTATATTGAAAGCTTTTGAAAGTTCTTTCAAATTTGTCATCGCACCAAAGGTTCCATGTTCAGTTGTAGAAATTATTATTCTACTTTGATGCAGAAATTGCATGCTGAGCTGCCGAACTCAATTCTTCACCAGATACCAGACTGCGGCCATCTTCCTCATGTGGAGAAGCCAAACATTGTCGCCAACTTGATAGCTGACTTTGTGAAGGAAGATAGCGCTGAAGAAGCTTGAATTGTTTCTCTGAAATGAAATTTATTCACCCACATTAACTCTTAGAGAATTGGTTGTCTACGTCACGGGGATCATCGGCAACATACAGTATTCCACCGCCTCTAGATCTATCATTTCTACGACCTCACTTAATTATCATTTGAATTGCATTTTTTTTTTGTAAAGTAATTGCATTTTACTTTAAACTAATTGTCAAGTCTAAGTATGCATCTTCATAACAACAGATTGACATCTGATATTTACATTAACCGTTTGATGGTCATGCGTTCACTTTTTCCTTGGAAAGAAAATGAAAATCCCAAATGATTCACGTGAATTGGTCATATCAAGTGTCTGTTGGCGTTCACCTTATGTTCAAACTACTGCCTGAAGAATCAATGGACGCAAAACCAAAACGTACTCTTCTTTGTAGCTTAACTTAAACTTTGCCTGATTCTGGTGTTCCTATCATGCATGATAGATAGCCGATTCCTTGTAAATTTATAACCTTTTTGATTTCTCTAATAATTTACTCATTTCGCAAAACAATGAATTTTCTTGAGTTTGGGACATCTGGAGTGCCATAACTTGACACGGGGGGACACTTAAGTGCCACCTCCGGCGACCTTGCCGGAAATCCTACGTGACACGTGTTTATTATTTTTTAATGCTTGCGTGGCTCGCCGGAGAGCCGAGTCGGCACCGACTTAGCAGAAACGACGCCGTTTACATAATAAAAAATTAATTAAATTAAATTAAAACTTAATTTTAATTAAAAATACTCTAAAAAAGGGGGGGACGAAGGGGCGGGCAGGCGAGGGCCGAGCCCTCGCCGCCGTCGCCGGGAAGGGCCGGCGACGGAGGGGGAGGGTCGGCCGGGGTCGCCGGCCCCCGGCCGACCGGGCGACGAGGGCCGCGAGCCCTCGCCCGGATCGGCCGGCGACCCTAGCCGACCCTCCCCCTCCGTCGCCGGCCCTTCCGGCGACGACGGGAGGTGGCGGCGGCGAGGGCTCGCCCTCGCCCGCCCGCCCCTTCGTCTCCCAGCCCTTTTTTTAAAATTTTTTTTTTTTTAATTTTTAGAGTATTTTTAATTAAAATTAAGTTTTAATTTAATTTAATTAATTTTTTTATTATTTTTACACGTCGACGCGAAACAGCGTCGTTTTTGCATTTTTTTTGCCACATCAGCCATTTGGCCGAATTTTCACCGGAATGGCACTTAAGTGTACCGAAAAAAAGTTATGGCATTTAAGTGTCCCCCCGTGCCAAGTTATGGCACTTCAGGTGTTCTTTACTCAAATTTTCTTATTTTTCCATAGTATTCCTAATTCGGGTGGTTCCCATTCCCACATTGCTGAATTTTCCACTTGTTTCAGTGTTTATTATTCTAAATTAAATCATTTTTCAACTCAGAATCCAGGTGCTTAACTCTCTTTTTGCTTACAATCGAAGTGCTCGCCTCCCTCTTCGCTCAAAAGGTGTCGATTGTCCCACTTCGAACCTAGGTTTTTTCACTTCTATTTCTTCTATTTCTTTTTTTTTTTCCCACTCACATATCCAACTTCGTGTGCTCTTTCATGAGTTCATATGAATTGCATTTTAATTTATTGGAAGTGTCCCTTGCTTTATGTTCATAGTTAACATCATCTCTTTTCATTTTCCAAAAATGTTTGTATTCATTTTATTGAAAGATGGCAAGTTCATCAAAGGAAAAAGCACATTGGAGCAGTAAAGATATAGAAACTTTTTGTCGATTATGTATTGAACAAATTTAAAAGGCAATCGTTCTACGAGCAACAAAAGGGATGGATGGACAGATATAATTAACAAGTTTGAGGAGCTAAAGGGAAAAAAGTATGATAAAAATAAAATGAAGAGTAAGTGGGATAATTTAAAGGAAGAATGGAAAAAATTGAAGCAATTGGTTCAAAAGAAAATAGGACTAGGATGGGATCCAAGGAAGAAAACCATTGACGCAAGTAAATAATGGTGGGGAGGAAAAATTCATGTGTTATCTTTTGTTACTTTTTGTTTTATAAGTTCATCTTTTATAATATAACTCCTAAAAATATTTTATTATAACAGGCTAATCCTAAGCTTAAAGTCTTTCGAACGAAAGGCATACATCAGGATTTTGAAGTTTTGTTGGATCAAATGTTCCAAGGTACAGTTGCTACTGGAAGTGTTATATGAAATCCTGCACAAGGATTATGCAATAATGAGAATGTTGAGATCACACAAGTTGATATTTGTGATTATGTAGGATCTACTTATGATACTTTAAAGAGTGATGTAGGTGAAGCAAATGTCCAACCAAGTTAAAGTAACAGCTATAAAAGATCGGTAGAAAGTTCAAAAAAGCAAGCTCGAGGAAAGAGAGGAAAAAAATTGACCGAATCTGATAAGTTAGCATCACAAATCGACAGACTTTGTTTAGCTATTGAAAGTAGGAGCAATGCAACATCGGTTGCAAGGAAGTTTGATCATTACAAAGAAATTGTGCAAACATTGAAGGCCATATTTGAGATTAAGCAAGATAAAAAGTTTTTTTTTTTTTTTTTTTTTTGCACTCTCTCATTTTACTGAAATGAAAGACAATAGGTAGATTTTTATGAACTTGGATGAAGATGAAGAAAAAGTTGAGTAGCTGAAGTATAAGTTGGAAGAGCATAATAGTCGCCACTAGGATGCTAGTTACTTCTTTGAGCTCTGTCATATTAATCTATGTAGTAATGTGAGATTTATTTTCGGTTGCTAATTTGCACTGCTTGTGAACTCTTCTTCTGATTATGTTCTAATGCGAGACTTGTGTTTTCAATTTATATTATTTCGATTTGGTGGAATTTGCATATATATTATGGAAAATAATTGTTCCATTGATGGATGATTATTCATAACTTTTCTTATTATTTTGTTACTTTAAACAGATATGGACAATTCTCCTGAAAGAGAAATCCATGAAAACGAGGACGAGGAATTCAATCAACTTGTGGAAATTACTCAAGCCGCAATCGCTTATCAAGCAATATACAGTCACAAAAAACCTTGTAGGACATCATCATACACAGGATATGCATGGTTAGAAGAGTTAATGGGCGAAGATGCTAATCCGATAAAGTATTATCAAATGTCTAGAATGGATAAGAATGTATTTAATAATTTAATGCATGATTTAGTAACATGCTATAGTCTTGAAGGAACTAGGAATATTGATGTTAGAGAAATGCTTGGAATATTTCTTCATATTTAGGATATGGTATAAGTAACATGTTAACACAAAAGCATTTTCAACACTATGGGAAAACTATAAATAAGTACTTTAGCTTAGTATTAGATAAAGTATGTGAAATTGGAAAAGATTTTATCCAACCAGCTGATTGGCAATTTAAGAATGTTCTGGAGAAGATAAAAAATAATTGAAGATTTTATCCATATTTTAAGGTATGTTTTGATTATTCAATAGAAAGAAAGAACTGTATGCAAATTTTGATTATATAATAATATTTGCATTTTTGTTTTAGGATTGTATTAAAGTTATTGATGGCACTCATATCTCAGCGGTGATACATGTAAAAGATCAGATTCGTTTTATTGGTCAAAAATATACATCGACTCAAAATGTTTTAGTGGTGTGTAATTTTAATATGGAATTCACTTATGTTTGGGCTGGTTGGGAGGGCCAAGCCCATGATACTCGTATTTTCTATGAAGCTTTAGGGAGACATGATATGCAATTCCCTCATCCTCCTCCAGGTTTGTTAATTAATGGTTTTTGTACATTAATATATATAAATATGGTATATGTTAATCAAATTTATATTATATTTATGCAGGTAAATATTATTTAGTAGATTCTGGATATCCAAATATGACGGGTTATTTGGGACCATACAAAGAAGTTAGATATCATTTGCCAGAATTTCAACAAGGTCCCATCCCTATAGGCTATCAAGAGGTATTCAACAGTGCTCATTCTTCGCTACGATCGAAAATTGAGCGAGCTTTTGGCGTGTTGAAGAAGAAGTGGAAGATCCTAAAGCATATGCCAAGTTTCCCCTTTGAAAAGCAAGTAAAAATTGTTATAGCAGCAATGATTTTGTATAATTATATATGACGAAACACGGCCTATGATAGACATTTTGGAAGAGCAGATTTGGATCCCAATTATGGATATTCAGTTGACCTTCATGATACAAATGAGGGGGCCGGTACTTCAAATGACAATTTATTTCCTGACATGACGCATTTACATGATCAAATAGCAATGAGTTTAGTAAATACTTGAGGATGTTTGTAATTTTCAATGAAAACCTATTTCTTTCTTTGATGCATGTGTAATCATGTTTATTATAATTGAATTACTCTTTCTTTTTATTAATATATCTCTTTTATATATACATCTCGGTGCAAAAATATAATAAAAAATAGTCATTGAATTTGTTAATATATCTCCTTTATTTATACATCTTAGTGCAAAAATATATATAAAAAATCATTTTTTTCAATTTTAAAAAATAAAAATTAAAAAATTAAATTGGTCGCGCTAAAGGACTTCCCCAAATATATGTTTACCAAACAGCATTTCCCCAAAGTTGCTTCTCAAGGCGTTTTTCAATTATACTTTACCAAACAGTTTTTGTATTTCAGCAAAGGCTTTTAACCAAAGGCCTTTACATTTCCCCAAAGATTTTTCCTAAAAGCTTTTCCTAAACGCACCCTAAGAGCTTGGACTATAGTGATTAGAGCTAATCTTGCACCAACTTTCTCGTACACACTAACTAGTCAGGTAATTGTGCTAAATAACTTCCTAAATGGGTTGTGCTGTAATAGATTATGAATAAGTTGAATGTTGTCGGTGCTTAATGTATTTAAACAATTTTTCTCATTACTTAAGATACTTTTCAATGAATTAACTTATCTTTATTCTCTTGCGGTGTAGGTTTTGCTAGTATGCAACTGTGATATGCTTTTTTAATATAGTGACAAGAAGAATGAGGGCAACAACTTCTAAATCAAGTAATGTAACTCTTAATGAGGTTGAATCAGAGTTAACCTACTATTGTGGTATTCAATCACCACTTCTTATTGCAAAAACAAAGAAAAACACAGGAATGAGGTTTTATGGATGTGCTAAGTTTGATGGTCTGGGTTACTGCAATTTCTTCATGTGGGTTAACCCAAAAATATCGAATCAAGTGAGGGACATGATAGTCGATATGTTTGAAAGAAATCAAGCACTATCGAAGTCAAGCCAATCAATATGTGACGACGATTATGTGAGCTCATTGATAGCTAAAATGAAAGCACAAAAGACGAAAAATAGACTTTTAAATAAGGAGCTTGCACGAGTAAAGAAAGGAAAGACGCTCTATCAATCGACATTTTTTCTATGCATGTGTTATATCATTATGGGGATTATATTTAATGTGAAAGCTAGTGAGAAGTTCAACTACTGAAGGGATGAGACCCTGATAAAAATTAAAAAAACAAAACAAAACAAAACATTAATATTGGAAATCAATAGATACATTGTTGCAAACAAATTCAAGATGAGTGATAATAGTATTATATACCTTTTGTTGGTAACTTATTAAGGCCTAATCATTACCATTACCATTACTCATGTCAAGATCTTCCTTCAACAAGTTGATAAACCAAGTCCATGTGTCCTTATTCTCAATTTTTACAACTGCCCATGCTACTAGATACATTTGATTGTTGGCATCCCTCCCTACAGCACATAACAACTCACCCTTGATCAATCCTTTAAGAAAACATCCATTTAATTCAATGATCTTCCGACACCCTACCAAAAATCATTTCCAATAAGCATCAAACCAAATGTAAACCCTATCAAATAATAGTGGAGAATCTAGTAGTGGTCTTTCAACTTTCATTTTAAATGGGCTCACGTGGTTTATATTGTAAAGCTCTCCTAAGTAATTGTACATTAGTGCATACTCTTTTTTATAATTGCCTTGCAATTCCTTGAACACTTTTAACTTTGTTCTCCTACATTGACTCAAAGTAACATTTACCCCCAAATGTTCTCTAACTAATTTCTTCAATTGAGGTACATTAATTTTAGGCATTGTAGAAATGAAAATCGTGAAGTGTTTAGTTAAAAAAGAACTGGAAACTCTCTTATTCTCAAAAGTGATAGCACATATATGTTTATCAATGTACTTTTTCAAATGAAATGATCCAGTTTTGCTATCGAGAGCACCATTAATCATCCGGTTACAATTAACCTAGGCACACCCAGCTCTTACAAATCTAGTGGCGTTTTTGGTGTATTTAATTACTCTTTGCTCAGCCATCGAGTACCTCAAAACTGCATCTTTGAACTCACTTGAATCTTCAAATGTCATGCCAACAATAAATACTAGATTCTTACTATTTTGATCATATGATTAAAACCTACTCCTCCTTCTTAAAATAACATTTTCTTCTTCTTTTTCACTCTCATAATCTAAATCTAAATGAAGACTTTCTTCTTCATCTGAATCATGGTACTTTGTTTCGTACCTAGAAGCATTCACCATTAGAGGATCAATTAATAACTATGTTGGATAGTCAATGTCTAATTGGGAAGTTTATTCAATGTTAGTTCCAAATTTGAGTCTATATCTCACTAAAAATTCCTTTAATTTTTTTCCTGCATAAACTAATTCAAAATCATCATTGTCACTCGGCTGTTCCACATCCACCAAATTACATGCATCATCATTCTCATCATCCAAATCCCTACTTTCACCCTCAACTCGATTCTTGTCACCATTGGCATTTCCAATTATATTTTCAAATACATTATCAGCGACATTGTTAACACTTTCCATATTCACATCAAACAAACCTCCAGTTTCCATCTCAATTCCCCTAATTTTAGCAAGCGTCTCTTCATCATCGACGTGCTCAACATACAATTCGATATTTTCATAATTAAGATGATGATAAAATTGATCTATCACACCGAAGTTATCCCATAAGTACTTAAGAGTTACCCCATCTTCAAGAATATTACTTCTAGGAACTCTATAAAAGAGTTTTTCTATTTTACGCCCACACAAAACCTCAATAGATTCAATTATGTTGGACAATGAACTCTTACTTAAGTTTATTTCAATAATATCGACCCTTCCATCTACGTATTCTAAGGCGGTCCAACTTAAAATTTACCTAAAAAAAATAGTTATATAAACTTTGTTGTTGCCCATTGGATCTACAAAGGAACAAAAACAAATAGCACTTTCAATTGTAAAATTTCAACTAAAAACTACTAATGACTTCACTTGTAAAGAGAAATGGGTAGAGTAAACATGCCCATGTTGACAGATGACCTTTAGAGTAGTCAATCCTCCAATAAACTCATTCCAAAGACAAGCAATTGAAATCATTAAGAAAAATTGTATTAAGAGGGTAGAACGAACACCATATGAATTGCATATATTAGAAATCAAGCCTTGTCTAAAACTAATGCATAACGTGATCATTTTGATAGGTTAATGAATGACGGATAAAGATGATTGACACAATTGGCACATGAAGCTTCGCCATAAGACAAGGGAAAATGAGCGCATCTACTTTTATTGGATAAGTACTCTGTGTGTGACATCCTTGGCCGTCACTCTAGACCCTCGACTATAATCTTTAATTTATACTACTCACACATGGCCATAAAGCATAAGTTCTCAACATGCCAAAATCATCCAAAATCACGAAATATGCAATTTCCAGCAAGCAAGACACCAAGAACAGCAACAAGACCACAACCGGCCATCACCGGCAGAAATCGAGTCCACATGCACGGTTTTAGGATTAAATCCGCAAATATAACCAAACTAGTTTAGAAAATTCTCAAATTTAAATATGTTTTAAAGAACACTTAAATAAAAATTTTTATGAGAGACTTTAACTTAGTTCTTTCTAGAATTAGAGCAGTAAATCGCTCAAGCAATTACCAAAACAGTGTCCGTGTCCAAAAATCACGTTTTCCCAAACCAGCTTGGTTTGAAATCCAAAACTCATTCATTTACTCTGAAATTTGACTATGTTAAACTTTAAGATATTCTGAAAAACTTTCGTGAAGAAACTATTTTGAAAATTGAACCTCAAGAGTTGATAAAAGTTCTTTGAATACCAAAAGGTCATGGATTCCAACATAAAACGAGATTCTAACTTGTATACAACAAAGCTGAAAACTTGTTTCTTTAAATCCAGAAAATTTTGAGTAAAATATATGTCATAGATAAAGATGTTTAAAATATTTTTCAAGAAGAAAGCAACCTCAAATTCATAGCACATTCCAACCCACGAAAACAACAAACATAGGGGGTCCGATAAAACAAATCTTGAGAAAAATCTAACCTCAGCTCCTTTGAGCACATCTCATGCAAGCTTAGCAACCAAAAGCCTTCGAGAAACTCACATCCAAAACTTCCCACACATCACGGCATACATGCAAGCTAAAGTCATCCAAAGATCTAGCTCCTATAACTCAAAAATCCACTAGATCGAGCTAATCCACCCTCAAGTGTCGAGAGGATGTTGAAGTTTAATACATAGCTTATTCCCTTACCTAGTGTAGGACTCAAAAACTACTTTTTCGAGCTCTCTTGAAGGTTGGTTGCTTCTCTGGTCACTGGCCCTTTGAAGAACGGCAAGGAAACAAGATGAAAATGAGAGAGGGAGGCGTCGAGCAAGTGAGGGGAATAAGGCAGAAGAAGAACAAATGAGAAGGGAAAAATAAAAGCAGAAGTTGAGGGAAAAAATGATGGCCTTCCTTGGGAAATTTTCCCTTGTTGCAGCCATGCAAAGGAGGAGATTGACTGGGGAAATTTTAGGGCCATCATGAGGTTTAGGGGCTGAAGTTTCGGCTGGGAGAAAGGGAAGAACCGAAACTTCGCATAGGGAAACAAAAATCTATTGCAGAAAATCCTAGATTTTATCCTTTTCCCCTTGGCTTACATGCCCTAAACAAAGCTTAATCTAAAAAAAAAATAAAACTAATCATTCTCCTGGCCCAAAGAATTCGGCCACCTTCAATACTAGACACTAATCAAACAACTTTATTCCAAGATCCTCCATTATTAACATGACCAAAAACTTAGTGGAATGGTACACATCTTCAAGTCACAATTTCTAATATCCAAGGATCTTACGTCCACTATTAATTTCATATACATCACAACATCACTAATTAAGTTATAAGAAAACACCATCGAAAATTCAAAATCATTTGAATTCGTGCAAGACGAACATTGGCCAAAAATCTCGGCATTTATCCTCCTTAACCAGGCCTTCCACACACGTCCAACCCACGGACCTCATTCACTGTCCACCGTCTTCTCTCTCTAGTCCAAACTCAGCCCAAAATTAGGCCCACTAGGCCATCACATGCCTAGCCCGCACGCAAAGCCCATCGGACGGTCCACCTATCTTGATCCCTCTTCCGTCAACATGCACAAGCTTAAGAGGAATTCTAAGGTTGAAATTTCAGGATGTCACACTGTGACTGATATAAACCACTTCAATTATAGACATTTTTGGGTTGTTTATCCTTTCGAATGATTAAACAATGTAAAACTTGTAAACAACCTACAATAATTCTAAGCTATAACACACTCTCTGCAATTCAGAACCAGACATTGGAAAGGCCATCTAACCCCCAAAAGCTCCATAATTATTTCTCGTATTGTATATATTGTTAGTCCCCATGTATATGATATGTTAACCAAAGAATAGGTCATTAAATGCAACTAAAGAAGCTAACAAAACATAATTTATTTCGCTGCTTAAGCATATTAATATATTGAATAAACATATTTTAAAATATATACATATGAGCGCACGACCATAAATGGTACACCAGCAAAAGAATTTGATCAAAGCTAAGTCCAATAAACTCTATCAATCTTCACAACGCAAAAAAAAAGTCTACCAATCTTCCAAAAGAAAATTTCAAGGCTAACAATTTTGAAATTTCCACTTGTGCAAATTGCAAGGCTATTAACAATCATTTAAAAAAAAAAAATTGTAGGAAGACCAACTTCACATTAGAATCATTCTCATAAAGAGGGAAAAATTCCAAAAACCACGATATTTGCAAATAAAAGCTTTTTCCCATCTCCTAATTATTTCAACTATAAGGGAAGGCACTTGAAAGATTTTTGTACAAAATTTGGGTAGAGAAGTGAAGAGAATTAAGAAAATTTGATGCTAGAAACCAACTCGACAGAGCAAAAAAAAAAAAAAAAAAAGCAGGACGTATAACAATTAACACAATTTTTGGGGTAATGCTCCTTTCTTGTAAGACTGCTCATCTTCTTCACCAATCCCTTCCGAATCAAGAATTTCGAAATTAAATTTTGGATATAATCGACACATATATCACATTTAGGGCTTAGATTTCAAAAACTAAAAATCCAAAATCTCATAATGAACAAGTTATGGTGAAATTGACGGCGAAGATACAAACCTAGCTTAGACGAGTGAAGAGAAGAGTGGCTCAGTCATAGTTGCTACCTCCATTGTTGATGCCACTCAATCCGCCACCAATGCTCTTGCAAGATGAGTGTCATAATACTCGCGTTTGATGAAGAACTGCAACTCGTGAGGTACCAGATCATGATCGTCTAGATTTAGGACTTAGGGTTCATACGAAGGAAGGGTTAATTCGAACGGGGAAGAAGGGACTAAAGGAAAACACAAGGGGAAAGGTTCAATAGAAGGAAAATGTTTTGGAATGTAAAAATAGGAGAGAAGAGATGTCATCATTTAGGATAGTAAGCAGTATCCAAAACTACGTCGTTTTACTGACTTGGACAATTTTCCTTGCCCTAATTGCCACGTAGGAGAGAGAAATGATTAAAATGTGCCACATTAGCATTTTCAGTTAGTATAAATTAATGGTGTTAACAGAAGGACTCAATTGAACCAACTTGACAAGTTTTATGACTTGATTACAATTTTTGCAAATTTTAGGATTCAATTGTATTTTCCTGACAAGTTTTAGGACTTTTACTAAACATATTCATTTTTTTCCCGACCCTTGGTTATTACAATAGAATGAACCAAAACCAACTTCTTTTCTTTGTCTTTTTGCTTGTTGAGAAATGGATAAAAAGGAAAAAGAAATAGGAAATGCTTGCGTAAGAAAAGTTCGCGATTGTTACTATATCATATCTCACTTGTATTATGTGTAATCATTATATTGAAAATTAAAATATTAAATTAAAAATACTAGAAAAGAAAAAAATAAAATTGAAAGTTGGTTGACAAAGGATGTGTTGGGGAAAGACTTCCCAAACCCCCTTGGACTAAATTGAAGGTGTTTGGCAATTTTTTTTGAAATCTAATTTCACAAAGGTCGATCTTCAGGAGGGTTGAAAGTCTAAGGTAGGTCTTAGGTTGCCTTGGACTTTTAGCTTTCTTGGCATGCCTTTAGCTAGGGTTAGTAACAAAAAATTCTTCTAAAATTCTTTCCTTTTCTAGTTTTGGCATCAATGAATGTTCACCTTCTTCTTTGGTTTTACCCTTGATGACTGTTCGTCTTCTTCTTCGTCGAGGTTGACCGGCAAGGCTACGAGGGGCAGGCGATGGGCTAGAGAGGTCAGCATGGTCACGGCGACATAGGCGACCATCGCTGGCGGTAGAGATGTGCAAAGCAATCAAGACTCGCCTAGACCGCCCAGAATTGAATCGGACCCATTCAAAAAGAGTGGTTCTTAGGGTCCGGTTCCCAGTTTCAATTTATGGAAATTAGTGGGTATCGATCCAATTCTTGGTTCCGTGGGCGGATTCGCCCATCGGGACGAGATCGGTTATATTATAATAATATATAAATTTTTAATATTGAAAAAAATCAAAATCAAAACGTCTAAAATTGAAGATTCATGTTCTCTCTCAATTCTCCATATCGTCGCTCTCGAAATCACTCAAGCTCTCACTGTCTCTGTCTAGGGCTCACATTATGGTATTACCTCATTTGCATAATCATTGGATGCTTCTCAAGTGGAAGGGTGGCAACATTCTTGAGGTGGATAGAGAATTTCTTTACTTTGTGGTTGAATTATGAGAAGTTGCATTGTTAGTTTGAGTTAGTTTGAGAATTCAGAATATTGCAATTTTTTAGTTGATTTGACTTGAATAAAAGAGATGAGCTTGATTGGACTGTTATCTAGTTCAATCAAGTCAAACAAGCAATTGTCTAAATTTATTCACTATGCTTTTGCTCTAGAGGGTTCCAAAGCTTCTTATCTCTAAATGAAAGACCTTCATCTTCGTTGAGAAAATGTTATTATGAGCAAATCGTGAATAAGACATGAGGATGACTTTTTTCTTGCACATGCCCATTCCGGTACTAGAGTACCATATTTGCCCACTTATTCCTTGCAACATTTTAAGCACGCATAATTTTTTCTTATTACTTTACCAATTTTGGGTTCCCTCGTCCTGGTTGCACAAGTCTCGATTGACAATATTTAGTTAATGTTTGGTGAGACCAGTTTCATGAATCTACTTGGGAACCGGACTGGGTGGATCCATACAACCAATGGAGGTTCTCCGTTTCAATTTTTCAGAATCGGTCTTGAGTGGTAGGTTTCTGATTCTAGGATGGGAACCGCCCACCTAGACCATGCATACTCTTAGCCAAGGGTCATGAGACCTTTACAAGAGGTCGTGCGATTTGGGTCACGTGATCTCCATGGGATCTGGGTTGTAATGACCTCCGCAAGAGGCCACACGACCTCCGCGCAATTTAGGTCATGGCGACCTCTACTAAGGGCAATCTAGGTTGCAACTACCTTCGCGTGAGGCCATGCGATTTGGGTTGCGGTGACATCCACGAGGGTGATGCAACCCTCGCCAGGGGTCATCTAACCTCAGGCAACCCTCACCACTTGAGATCTTACAACCTCAAATGATGGTCGCTTGCACTTCATTGACTATCGCTGCACTTGACAAGCCAGTCGTTTTCTATAATAAAAAAATTCTTTTATAAATATAATTTCTTCAAATACTATTCTGCTCAAAGATATTTCACAATAATTTTTTAAAATATAATTTATCAAATATAATTTATGTTTTGAAAAATTCCTTCAACTTAAAGTTTTTAGTATTTTTTTCAAAAACTTTGTCCAAAAGTCTAACGTGGCGCAAGTCACAATATCCACGTGGAACAATGGAAAAACACCATTCCGCCGTACAAAAAATTGACCACGTGGAACAACACCTCCCACTGCCCCAAGTCCACAAATTCCAGCCACCGTCCTCCTCCTTCCCCTCGCTGTTCGCCATTTCTGCTTCGCTTTCTTCCCCACTCCATCGATCACTCTGCAACTTCCCATCGATCTTCCCTCGCGAAACCTCGAATTCTGCGACCCCCCGCCGAAGGAATGGCCTCGACCCCTTTCTCGGCCGCTTTCTCGGCCCCTTCGTACGGCTTCCGTCGAGCCGGAACGAATGGAAACTCCCCCTTTCCGACCTCCCTTTGGTCGCCGGCCGCTCTTCGCGTGCCGTCGTCGGTTCGATCCTCGCTCGGTTCGTGTAATTCGGCTTTTCTCGTTAATGGGTTGTCGTCGTCGTCCCTTCCAAGTTCGTCGCGGCTCAGCTTCAGTTCTCGCTCGTCGGGTGTTTATGCTAGAGCTGCCACTGAGAAGACCCTCTACGATTTCAGCGTGAAGGTATTGAATTTCTCTTCTGGGTGTATCTGAAATTGGTATTTAAGGAGAGCTTTTTTTGTGGGTCGTCAGGGAGTTTTGTAATTCACTTAAATACGACGTTTTTATGTATTTATTCATTTTCGGTGGAATCAAGCAATTTTGATGGCTTGCCCAATCTACTTTGGCAATTAGAAAAAAATATATCTTAATTGTCTCAGCCACCACAATGTTTTTTTGCATCTTATCTGTTTTATTGTTACTTTTGGATGACGAGGAAGCACATTTTAGCTACTTGATATTGGTGCTTCCAATTTGGACTAAAAGAAATTAAGCTGGAGTTGAGGTCGCTTATTTGCCTTGCCCTTTGTTCATGAATTGAACTAATTTGCAAATTCTCCATGGTATGCAAATCCTTAGAATTAAGATTCATGCTGTTGTGTCTAAAAATTCTTCGTCTTTTTGGCACCTACTATGTTTCGGTCATTTATGTGGACATTATTATACTATTCATTTTTCGGTTTACATACTGAATTTTGGGTAAAGCTGCTGTATTCATGATAATTGCTAATTGCTGCACACATTTTTCTTCATGGTTCAGGACATTGATAGGAATGATGTTTCATTGAGCAAATTCAAGGGAAAAGTCTTATTAATTGTGAACGTAGCTTCGAAATGGTAATTGCTCTATCTCCTTCAGTTGTCTGATTTAATTTATCAGATGTACAGTCTCATTGAAGAATTTTCTTGTGATTCAGTGGTTTAACGACATCAAACTACAAGGAGCTCTCACACATATATGAGAAGTACAAGACTCAAGGTGAGATGAGATTGTGAGGAGAGTTATAGAATTCCTTAAAAGCTTCTCCTGTTTGAAGTTAGACTACTATCTTTGAGCTAGGAGGGATCATTAATTTCTAAATATAGTAGATGAAATCATGATTCAGCAAAGGATGTGAATCACCTTATTATATCAGTGTCTTTTTCCACTCATCGGCAAATGTACAATATCAATGGAGTTTTGTCTGTCCTACACGCCAAAATTCAAGTGGAAGTTCTGTTCAAGTTCTCGAGACCATCTAATTAGGAGCTGAATTTCCCTTGACAACAAGTCATGGCAATCATTATGCTTCTCAGTTATAGTTTTTTTAATGATATGGGCTCCAACCAGATTTTAATCTTCTCAAGCAAGCTTTGTTTAGTTTGGCCTGCGGTACTGTGTCTTACACAGATTGCTAAAGGGTCCAATGGTCTTTGCTGTGGTTGAGTGTAACGGTGTGATAGAAATCAGTTGTCCTTTATTTTTCTGTGGGACTTTTACCAGTGTTTTCTCCAGTCCATTTTCAGGTGTTATATTTTGCCAATCGTGTTTGTTACAATCTTCTTTGCCCATTTACGAAGGGCACATTTAGAGATGCTTCCTCTGTATGTGTGTGTATGAGAGAGAGAGAGAGAGAGAGAGAGAGAGAGAGAGAGAGAGAGAGAGAGAGAGTCTTTGCTGTGGTTGAGTGTAATGGTGTGCTGGAAATCAGTTGTCCTTTATTTTTCTGTGGGACTTTTACCAGTGTTTTCTCCAGTCCATTTTCAGGTATTTTATTTTGCCAATCGTGTTTGTTACATCTTCTTTGCACATTTACGAAGGGTACATTTAGAGATGCTTCCTCTGTGTGTGTGTATGTGAGAGAGAGAGAGAGAGAGAGAGAGAGAGAGTAGTATATCCTGGATGGATGGATGGATGGATGGGGCGATAGGGTTAGAGGAAGGGTTCTTTACTTTGATGCAATGAGAGAGACATAGAGAGGAGAGACCTATTGCCTCTACCGGGAGGGTGGGATGGCTGTTTCTTTGCTGGGATGGAAACAGTGGGTGACCTCCACTGATGAAAGGAAAGGAGATTTTTTTGTTTGGGGGAGGGAGCTATATACTTTGCTATATTGGAGAGACAGGAAGACATCCGCTTCTTATAGAGTGAAATAAGTTCTTTGCTTTGATTCAAGGAGAGAGCTATAGAGAGGGAGAGACCAATTGCCTCTACTGGAAGGGTGGGATGGCTGTTTCTTTGCTAGGATGGAAAGAGTGGGAGTCCTCTTTGTTCTGATATAATGTATACTTTGCTATATTGGAGAGACAGGAAGACATCCACTTCTTATAGAGTGAAATAAGTTCTTTGCTTTGATTCAAGGAGAGAGCTATAGAGAGGGAGAGACCAATTGCCTCTACTGGAAGGGTGGGATGGCTGTTTCTTTGCTAGGATGGAAAGAGTGGGAGTCCTCTTTGTTCTGATATAATGTATAGCTTGAATCTTCTATGCGCATTTGGATTTGGCTAGTCCTCTTTCTATATCTTTGAAATTGATGAGAAACACCTTGGGCTGTCCATGTTACAGGTTTTGAAATTCTGGCTTTTCCTTGTAATCAATTTGGTGGCCAGGAGCCTGGTTCAAATCCTGAGATTAAACAATTCGCTTGTACAAGGTTTAAAGCAGAGTTTCCGATTTTTGATAAGGTTTGACTTCCACACACACATTCTTTCCTCTAATTTAAATGATGGCTGGAATCAACAACCGAGCTCAAGTCTGTTGGAAACAGGTTGATGTTAATGGACCAGGTACAGCTCCTGTGTATCAGTTCCTGAAATCAAGTGCAGGAGGTTTTTTGGGTGACCTGGTCAAGTGGAACTTTGAGAAGTTTCTGGTTGACAAAAATGGCAAAGTTGTGGAGAGATATCCTCCAACAACGTCTCCTTTTCAAATAGAGGTACGTCTTTTAAGCTAACTTGTGAAGTTTGGAGATATGCCTAAGTAATTGATGTTCTGAAGTATGGCAATTGCTTGCTACCATGACTGCATGGAGATGGTTACAGTCTTGTATGTTGTGTGACTGTATATCTGGTGTGCTTTTGTAATCGTTCACCATGCCATTCCCATAGAAAAAGTCAGTCCATATTCTTTCCCTTTCTGAGGCAGAAATTTGTGTGTTCATTGTAACTTCAGTGGGTTCTCAGGGCACTAATTCACCTGGGTCGCCGACAATGATAAGTTTTTACACCTCCCATTCACCAGAAAGGAGGTCTCTATGTCACGTTCAATAATTCTAGAAGAAAAGACTAACAAAAGACTTTGGTGCACATAATCTTTTGAAGATCAAGCCTCAGAATGATTTGAGCAGTTCTTTCGACTAACATTCTCGAGTCTTCTTGCAGAAGGACATTCAGAAGCTTCTTGCTGCTTGATTGCTTATCCAACAGTGGATCTCTCACTGAACGAGTCGGGGTTAAAGGTTGTGCGGCACCTCTCTTTTACTATTAACATGTAATTGTGACGTACATTTGGACGTGCTGAACTGGACTTAGTGGGTTGTTCGTTCATCTACAATTGCCTTTAGTGCTCTTTCATCGTATGAATATGAACTGCTATAAGATCGATACCTGCCAGACGGGTAAGCCATATAGCATGTACTTACGTTTGAGTCTCTGTACAGCCTAAGGATGTACGGTACTGGATTTAGTCTAGCAATTGAACTGCCACTTTGCATTCAACCTTTTCCTAGAGACTGCATATCTTTCTACATTAGGATGCTGGGCGAAAAGGCTGAGAAGTTTTAAAGAGTCAGCTCTCGACCCCCATGTGCATAGACCTGAAAGTTCGGTTGATGTGCGAGTAGAAAGAGGTTCGAGTTGCGGCAAGTGCTTATGGTCCCTTCCATAGTAGTGAGAAAGATGCCCGAAAACTCGACGGCGGGGTCTGATTTGGTGCAGTGCACTGACCCTGTCGGGGTCTTGGAAATCTAGGATCATGGCACAATCCATTACCGACCTTTTCTGTTCTTACTCGCGATACGTTCATGATGCCGAGTCGAGCGTAATGGTTCGGGCGGCTTTAGATCGATTTGACATTTCTTCACGGATCAGCTCTCTAATCTTCTTTCAAGATGCTGCCAATCGCATTACAAATACGGTAACGATGGCAAGCTGCCAACGCCAATCAGAACCGCCCTCTTATGACCACATCTTGAAAAACTTTCTATAGAGTTTTTTTTTTTTTTCCTAACAAATGACGTAAATGGTTCATGAACCTTGATCTAATGTACGATGTAATTTATAAATTTTTAATTCATTAAATGTAGTTCTTGAATTTTAGTCTAACGTGTAATATTGCATTTTGAATTTTTAGTATATATTTAATTTAGTGTGTAGATATAATAAGTCTATGAATCATTAAAATTGAGGAACTATTTATGTTATTATCTTCTTCTTTTCTCCTTTTCCTACCGATGCAAATCTCTCGACGGTCAACAGAGTTTTCTGTTTATTTACATATGCAGTCTTCAAGTGTTGACATACAAAATCTTTCTTTTTTTTTTTTAAAGTGGTTGTTGCATTTGATTATGTCGCTAACAACTGTCATCTCGTCCTTGAAAATTTTTGGGAGGCGGGGGGGGCCGCTCCACTTTCCAAGTTCCAAACTCAAGAAATGATTTTTTTTTTCTCATTTTCTCCGAATTCGACGTCATTCTCCTCGAAGGCCAAAGCTCTGTCTCGATCGATGAGTCACTCACGCGTGATAATAAATGACCCTTATCAGTCCTCATCTGTGCTAACAAAATATCAATACATATTAATCGCAAGGGCATTATATTATAATATATATGATTAGATCAAATCTCTCATTCTAAGATAAGGTGAACAAATATAAAAGATACATACACACATATATATATTATTTAGCAAGTGATACTAAAAATTAGTGTAAATAAATAGAGTCGTGCTCCCAAGATCGTGATCCTTTCAATAATCAATTATATATGAAAGAGCATAAAATAGTATGGTCGATGATTGTCATATAATTTTTTTTAATCAATTATATGTTTTTAACGTATAGCTAATGAAAATTTTCCTGCACGGGACATAGGCCTGTGATGATATTCCCAGCCCCACCATCTACGAGGCACGGGACAGCGACGAGGACCAGGAATGCGATCACCTAGTCTTGCTCCGTGCCGTGCCCATCCCTACTTTACATAAATATCGATGTCTCTATTGAGAGATGGATAGTTAGACCCTTTTTCACTTGCACCTTTCATATACGAATATAAAATATTTCTTAAATCTTTCCAACAAATCCTCCAAATCCCCCCTTCACATGTAGAAAGGAGCCATTAGTGAGTGAGTGCTATATATATCAAAATAAATATAGACCCATATTTTTTTATACAAGTCAAAATTCGAGAGGAGAACTCATATAAAGAGCAGGGTGATCCTTGAACCAACTTTATTTATTTGATTTCAAATTAATCGAAGACGTGTAGCTCATGCCAAAAAAATTTATTCCCACAAATTATATTCAGATGCACGAAGCACAACGCACGTCCGAATCCAAGTAGGTATTTTATTACTCTCCGACGAATAACTTAGCATATATGTGAAATTGTTTATATATGTACGTATGTATGTCTGTATTGAGAAGGAAAGGGACCTCCCTAAGTTCAACCTCTTTATTGAATAAAGAATTCGGTCTTGCATCTCAAACCTTGCACCGGCATCGATATCTCTCCCAAGAGTCAACATTTCCCTATGAAAACTCTCTCTCTCTCTCTCTCTCTCTCTCTCTCTCTCCCTGAAACCTCCGGAATGGGCTCCCTAGAAACCGAGAAGCTGGTCCAAGACTCTCTCTCCGACCACCACAGGCCTCCGCCGCCGCCGCCGCCATCAGCCGCCACCTATTTCCAACCGAAAGCTTCCAAGAACCGCCTCCTCTCGCTGCTCCTCGAGCCCATCCAATGGCTCCAGATGCTGTCCGACAACCTCAACCCGACCTTCGTACTTGGCGTCTTCGTCGTGTACGGCCTCAACCAGGGCTTCGCCGGCTCCTTCTTCAAGGTCGTCTCCGACTACTACTGGAAGGACGTCCAGCGAGTCGAGCCCTCCGCCGTCCAGCTCTACATCGGTTTCTATTACATCCCCTGGATCATGAAGCCCCTCTGGGGCCTCCTCACCGACGTCTTCCCCGTGATGGGCTACCGCCGGAGGCCCTACTTCGTCGCCTCGGGGGTTATTGGGGTGGCCTCGGCGATGGCGGTGGCAGCTGGGGGGAGGCTGCCGGTGCCTCTGGCGCTGACATTCCTGATGGGGCTGACGGCTGCCCTGGCCATCGCCGATGTGACTATCGACGCGTGCGTGGCGCGCAACAGCATCGAGATGGTGGCGCTTGCGCCGGACATGCAGAGCCTCTGTGGGTTGTGCTCGTCGGCCGGAGCATTGATCGGGTACTCCATCAGCGGTTTCTTCGTTGACCATATCGGAGCTCAGGTCAGTTCAAAGTTTCTCCCTCTCTCTCTCTCTCTCTCTCTCTCTCTCTCTTTTTTATTTCCTTTTTAAGCTTAGCTTAGTCAAATTAAGAATATTTAGCTGGCTTTTTCTATTAAATTACTTAGATTATCGATTACTAGATCTTGGACAAACGGGGTTTTCTTGGCCCTAAACGCGAAAGAAAGATTGACCACTCACAGTCAAATTTAACTACATGAAATTATACCTCATGCCTCATAGAGTTTCTTAAAACTCTATGCTTTTATCAACAAAAGATAGATAGAATTACCGGCTTTTTAGCCTTCATTAAAGAAACTTTAAGCAAGTGCGCGTGGTAATCAATCTCACATTTTGCAAGAAACTATTCTGTTCTTTGGGAAATTGCTAGTAATTATATGTAGATAATGTAATTTTTGTGGGAATTTGCAGGGATCTCTGGGTGTATTAGCAATTCCGCTAGCCTTGTTGATAGTTCTTGGTTTTGTAATTCACGAAGTGAGAACGGACGCTCTAAATTCCGAGAAGAAGAAAAAGGTCAGCATCATTTCTCTATTTATTTCATTTTGCAACGCGTTTCTCATGGTTATATTTTTATCTATTTTTTTGCGTAGCTATTCGTGCTATAAACTAACCCTAATTTATATCTGGGCCATACCGAAAAACGATTAAATTATTCACTTCAAGCCTCTCTATTTTATAGCTCAATTGGGGGTGACCCTTGGAGGTCGGCTTTAGCTAATTTGGCCCTAAAGAATATCAAGTGGACGTTTATATATCTAGAATGAGGTGGAAAACTCAGACCTCATCTGGGGTTTGGTTGACATAATGACAGCAAACCGATCCGAATTGGAGAAGTGCATAGCGTGAAGGTTCAAAAGTTCAAATCAACTTCTCTTCCCGTGGTCAGGGTCAACGAGGGTGTTTAGGTAACTTCGGTTAGAGCGTCCTTAGCAAAATTCACCAGATTAGTGGGACAGGGGATGTAAATACGCGATGGCAACATCCGATGGCCCTTGAAATAGACAGTGAAAATGATGGAGATGGAATCAATAAGATAAATAGTTACGTAGAAGGCAGAAATTCTTGCTGCGAAAGTTGAAAAATGTAATGTAGAAGCGCCACTTGCAAGCGTTGAATCGGTGAAATAACTTGATGATAAAAATTATCATGTCATGAAAAAAGGTGGGGAGGCTGAAAGCTTTGAGCATCTTGATTAGGGTTTTCCGAGGTTTGACTGTGAGCAGAGTATGTCTAAAGGTGGAGGCTTGCCGACGAACTTTTGGCTGTTCAACCACTAACAGATCTATAATATTTTTGCCGTCAAAGGTTACAACCCCAGAAGTAGCCTGCCTCAGAAACGGTTCCTTTATTTTACTTAAAATCATATCATTAGCTAGACCATTTTTGACTGCTATAGCTCCATTTTTCTATCTATAATCTTCCCTGTGTCACTGTGACCTCCGGCTTGTATTATTCTTGAAAGAAAGCGTGTGATCTCTCTTGAGATCCTCTAGGTTAAATTGCTTAATTAAAAAGTTAATGAATGAAGTAGGAGATTGGCATAGATTGAATCAAATGAAATATCACAAAAAGAGCGTCGTTATCTTTACCAGTGGTAACTACTTTCTCGGCCGAACTGGGTTTACTTTGACCAACGATCTCATTTTGCCAGAAGATCTTACGACCTAAAAATGTAACTTGACCACCGTATCTCAGAGTCTCTATCTGGTTTGTTTTCAGTAACTGATACGCTTTTGATCGTGTTTGTGTACGAAGATAATGCGGGCGACAATAATTCACATAAAACTACAGAAAAATTAATCTGTCATGTGGCGCTTTGATAGATACCCAAGAGGAATGGCGTGTTGATTACATGATGCTCTAGTGAGGAAGTTTTAAATTATAGTTTGACCGGCGAAATGTCATTGTCTGTTAATATGAACAAAAATCTTATCAATCCTGATTGACGTTAGCTACCAAAACATATTCTTTCTTTATGTGATCCTCTGCTAGAGAGATTAACGAATTAATTATCTTACCTAGTGGAATATCTAATCATCAAAGAAACAACGGAAATATCTTTCTCGTAGAAGCATCCGAAGTAAGCTGTAAAATGATTGAGTAGAGCTGCAAAAGATGTTTACTGCATGATAGCTTCCATCTATAATAGCATAATTGAAGAATTCGGTGTGTGTTTTTTTTTTTTTTTTTTTTTTTTTTTTGAAAATAATTCTCTTGGGTAGGATTTGGGTTTTGGGTGTTAAACTTCAATAGGTGCCATTGTAAATATCGAAAAGGCTGCTGGTCAGATAAACGACCAGCGACTCTTTTTTTTATTTTCTTTTATTTTCTTTTTTTAATGTAATTTGTTGGTTACTTTCCGACGAAATCATTAACCTTTTTAATAGTTTGTAGGTTAATGATTTTTGTATTAACTTATCAAATATTATTTGCATAACCTCTCCGGCGCTTAAAATTTACTAACCGTTATATGAAATTACCAATCCAAATTAGAGTGATATACCAGTTTTTATTGGTTGATTTTTGGACCGCCAATTTCCATTTGAGTTATCTATCTTATGGGACATTTCTTTATCTATAGAGAGACCTACTTTGACTTAAACTCGCAACGAAATTTGCGCGTAAGCATCGAAATCTGAGAAAGACATACTTTCATGTGGTGCATTAAGGTTAGATCACAGAACCAAGCATCTTACTCACTCATTGCATATCAAATGAGAGTAAACTCAAAAGTTTGAAAATAAAAAAGATCACTAGATATCAAAACATTGCATTATACAGATTTTCTTTGTCAATGTATTGACTATGATCAATGTGCAGGCGACGGAGAAAGTAGGAGCGGCGGTGAGAGGCATGTACGAAACGATAAAACTCCCCCAAGTATGGAAGCCATCTCTCTACATGTACCTATCCTTCTCTCTCAACATCAGCACGCACGAAGGCCAGTTCTACTGGTACACCGACCCGAAAGCCGGCCCCGCCTTCTCCCAGGAGTTCGTCGGCATCGTCCACGCCATCGGCGCGCTCGCCTCCATGGTCGGCGTCCTCATCTACCAGAAGAACCTGAAGGACTGCTCGTTCCGGAAGCTCCTGTTCTCCGTGCAGTTGCTGTACGGCGTCACCGGGATGCTCGACCTCATCTTCGTCCGGCGGTGGAACCTCGCGCTCGGGGTGCCCGACTCGTTCTTCGTCATCGCGGAGGAGTGCGTGTCGCGGGTCGTGAGCCGGATCCGGTGGATGCCGATGATCGTGCTCAGCACCAAGCTGTGCCCTCTGGGGATCGAGGGGATGTTCTTCGCGCTGCTCATGTGCATCGACAGCCTAGGGTTCCTGAGCTCCAAGATGGGAGGAGGGCTGGTGCTTCGCCTGATGCACGTCACCAGGACGGATTTCAGTAACCTGTGGCTGGCCCTCTTGGTAAGGAACGTGCTGCGGCTCGCCACGCTGGGCCTGATCTTTCTGGTCCCGGAGGCGGAGCAGTCCGACGTCATTGTCGCTTCCGGCGCATTGAGGAATAAGAGAGGAAACGAGAATGCCAAAGACGACGACGACGACGACGACGGCCACCATTATCGCCATGAAGGGTTACAACTTGTTCCTATGAGTGAGAAAAGCGAGGTTTAACACTAATCGATTTTGTACAGACATCGAGGCATCTATTACATTAATTGATATAAATTTTAAAAATTTTCAGTGCATATCATTAAATAAGATGGAAGGCTCTCTTTTTCTTGGTTATCCAACTCTAGGGTTTGGCATCTTGTGCTGTAGTGCTGGAGAAATACGTGAGATCCTCTTAAGTAGAAGATAATTTCAATATTCTCATATTCAATTGCTTTAAGCGAGACTAATTTCGTTTTTTTTTCTTTTTCTTGGCATTTGGCCTGAAAAACCCATTATCCACGAACTAAGTTCCAACTTTATGAACGAAGGACAGTCCATTTTGACTTGTGCGATTCGATCTTGCAAGATTTATCGCAGACTCAATTTGAGAGTTCTTAAGGTGGGGGATCCGACTCTCGTGGAACTAGAGGTTATTGATTTTCTATCCGGTCCAATCTCACCTGGGAATCAAGAATCGAATCGGGAGAATTGATTTTCAGGTTAATGAAACCGATCACTTAATAAATAAATTTATTACTATTTTAGGATTTATAACTGTTTTGGACTAAATTGGCCCCGGCGATTGAGTCCACTTTCCGGTTCGATTTGTCCCATATGTTTACGCTACGCGGCACTACAGAAAGGCGTGACATGTGGGGCCCCCCACTTTGAGCTTTCGTTGACCAAGAGAGGGGCATATACGTCATTCGATCTTCCCTCTTTTCCATTGCGCAAACGCGTCATGGGCTCCAGCTGCATTTTGTCGTCTTTTCCATCCTTTTCAGCTGATGTAGAATCATCGTCGCGTTTCCAATTAGACGGATGAATGAGCCTAAAAATTTACCTAAACGTGACAACATTAGATCTAAGTTGACCGAGTTGACGTTTTTTTTTTTTTTGGACAAGAGTTGAGGTTTCTTTTTCGATTTTGTTTCCTCCACGACTTTGGACGCGTGAACTATGGCCAGAGGCCGAAAGGGGCTATTGGATCATAGAGTCACTATTGGTGCGATGCCTAGTTGATTAAAGTTGGATATGAGCATGTTAGGATGTGCATAATGACTATTTTATTTTTGTTCAATAATTATTTTTTTATTCTAGGAACAAGTTTAAGTTGTGGAAGATAAATCTATTTAATTGCCATTTTTCTAGTTCTGAAATAATTTTTTTATCCAAAAATAAATTTGAAATAAAATTGAGAAGTAAATATTTTCTATTTTTCTATTTTTAGAATAAAAAGATTTATTCACTCGCCCTCACTACTAATTGGCCTCGCTACTAGTTTGCTGCTCAATTGCCACCACCCGTCACCCTACCCATTGCCACTCGCAGCTTTGCCCGTTCGTCGTTCCCTATCGGACGCACGTTGTCTGCTCGCTCAGGCTCACCCACCCACCCCCAATTCACTACTCTCCATCCGCCTATCCTCACTGCCAATGCTTAAGAATAAAAAACTTTGTATTATTATCAAACGTATGTTTTTATTTAAAAATTTATTTATAAATAAAAACATAAAAATTATTTTCTGTGGGCCCTTACTTTCCATTTTCCAACACCCGAGGGCCCTTTAGTGATACGTCCGCGGGTACGACACGCTTTTACGATTTTTCCAAAAGATTCGAGTAGATGCGATTTAAGCTCATTTAATGACGCGATGTATTTGAGAAAGAAAGATTAACTTTACCATTTTTTTATTTAATTATATAAATCATAATACTGTAGTTACACGAGCCCTCAACTTAGTAATAAGAAAAAGAAACAGAAAAAAAGACAAAGCAGAGGAACCTGCTCCCAGCACATAAAAACATAAACAAATAACACTTAAGAGTAACATGAATGATCAATTTAAAAGAAAAGAAAAGCCCCATAAAAAAATTCGTCACATTTAGAAAAAAAAAAGGGTAAAATAATTCGTAAAAGCCAAAAAAAAAAAGGCAAAAATGTTGAAGTTAATTTCACGAAAAGAAAGCCAAAAATCGAGTAGGGGCGAGGGCGAGAAACGAAAAATCTCAGGCTCAGACCATGTTTGCAGGTTACGATCGAAGCCGAAGGGCAGAGACACCACCCAAGAAACGCCGCACCGCCGCACCGCCCTCGGCTGCGACCAGACGGTTGCCGGCGAAAAAAACGAGGACGGAACCGTCCGTTTCCCTTCACTGGCCATCCGGGTCGCCCCGCCGGAGGGCAGAAAATGCGGAAGGCGGGCGAGTTGGAGCGCTCGCTCGATGCCCCGACCCGACCCGATCCTCCATGCTCACGCTCTTACAAACTTGGGAACAACAGTCATCACGGCCTCTATCAAGCGGTCCGGCTCGGGGCCGCGCGGTCGGAGTCCGACCGCGGCGGGGGGGCGATTTTTAACATCATCAGAAAAGATGAGGAACAACAACAAGAAACCAAGAAGACGAAGAAGAAGATTCTCAACCAGCACAGGTACACAGAGAGAGAGAGAGAGAGAGAGTCCATGGTTCATGGCGTTTCAGGGTCGCCCGTGAAATCACAGGCTTCGCCATCGGATCGCGGAGGAGCGAGAGAGAACGAAATGGTGCCTCATTCGAGATCGAGCGTGTCCGACGAACACTAGAAACGATGGTTTTCGCTTTGCGGATTCCGTAGGATTTGCCTTTCGAGGCCCTTGTCGATTTTACCTTTCTGCCCTCCGTGCTCCCCGAAAAGCGCCAATCTGACTGGAGGGCATTTCGGTCTCCACAGTGGGTGATTTTGCTTTTCTAAACCGGGACTCAGCGACGGTGGTGATTATCTGATCTTAAACGGACCGGATTTTGTCGACATTAATTAAATGAGCCACATTGAGAAATTCATGGAATTTTTAAAATGTATAAATTATTTTTCTGGTTACTTTTCGAAAATAGATCATGTAATGCGACTGTATTCACTGAGAAATATATCAAAAACAACCCTCGGAAAAAAAGGGATGAAATTTCGAAGAAGATAGCAATCTGCAGGCAAGATTTTTCTTGTTTTCGGGTCATGTGCAGGCCAGATTAAATAGGGAAAAGAAACAATGTTGTTTTTTCACGATAGAGAAATTTTAAAACTCTGCAGTAGATCCAAATCTTCAAACAAAAAAAATAGAAAAAGAACCAAAAGAAAAAAAAGCAAGCTCGTGAATAACAGAGAGAGAGAGAGAGAGAGAGAGGCTCAGATTCGTTCAGTGATCAGGCAGATGAAGAAGGAACCCCGCCATGGCTGCGGCCGGCTCTGGCCGCCCCGCCAAGATACGGTCGGTTCTCAGCGCCTGCCACACTTCATTTCTCTCGCTCCGCATTTCGTCACAGCCTCTCTTCACTTTACCCTTTTTTCTCTTTTCGCTTTTCAAGCAAAACCCAGAATCTGCGGAGATCGGAGTCGTAGCTTGGGGGGTTAGTGCTGGTGGTGGTGTGTACGAAAATGGAGAAGCAGATGAGATGGGATCGGGAAGCAGCTATGACATCCATTTGCTGTTTATGTTCATTCCCCTTTGTTTCGCGGAGCGGCGGTTTCGGACGGGCGGAAACGTGCGCGGAGGCACGCTCGCCGTCGCGGGCCGGCGAAATCATCGGCTCCGCCGTCGACCGGAGAGGCGACAACCGCCGCCGGGACACCCAGGAGCCTCTCCGGGAGGCAAAGCCTCATTCTTACGAACTGAAAGAGTTCAATGACAGGCCCTGCTCCTCTCGCCTCCGGTTTTGCCCCTATATGATGATGATGATGTTGATGGCGGCATTATCGACGACCCGGGTTCAACCGGTTCTGAATTTCAAACCGGTTCATATCTCCTCTCTTTTTCTTTTCTTTTCTCGTCATTTTCAAATTTGATTAGACAATTTCTCTCAATTTTTTTGGAGCTAAATTTCTCTTAATTTTTTTAACAAATTTATTTGTTGTTGCAACAGACACGATAAAACACCCTAAAAAGGCCAAAAAAGAAAGAAAATTAAACATTCCTGCAACAGAGCAGGTTGGAAAAAGAGTTTCTTTTCATTTTCCCGAGAAAAAAAAAGCCTGTTTTTGCAGATCAACAAATTGGGAAAACCAAAACTGAGCTAAAGAAATGAAAAGAAGAAAGAAAAACAGGGGAAGAATCGGGGAGGACAGAGGCAGAGAGAGGCTCAGATTCGCCTTTGATCAGGCAAACGGAGGAGGAACCCCGCCATGGCTGCGTGCCGGCTCTGGCCGCCCCGCCAAGATACGGTCGGTTCTCGATGCCTGTTTACTTTACCGCATCTCGTCATCGCCTCTTTTCTCTTGGCGCTTAAAACGCCGAACGCTTCGCTAGCAAAGCTGGGAAAGATCGGCACGCATCGCCGTCGGTGAATCGTGGTGCGGGTGTGTTGCTGTCAGATTAGAAAGAAGCTCCATCGTCGTCGTCACCACCGCCGTCGCCGCCGTCATCGGCGGAAGGTTTAGGACATTTCGTGGCATTTTCCCTTTTGATGTTCTGTTCCTTTTCTTTTTGGAACCGCGGCCGTTTCGGATAGATGAGCACGCCCGCGAACGGCGCGCTCGCCGCCGTGGACCGGCGAAATCACCGGCTCCGCCATCAACCGGAAAGGGGGCAACAGCCGCCGGGACACCCCGAGAGCCTCTCCGGGAGGCAGAGCCTCATTCTTAAACTAATGAGTGATGGAGACCGAAACCCTAAAGCTGGATTTTATATCTCCGGCAGTGGGTGCCTTCGTTGAGGTTCTTTTACTCTTTTACCCCTTTGTGGTGGTGGCTGGGCTGGTTTTTTGTTTGTTGTTAAGATATTAGCCCGTCCCACGGTGGAGGGCAAAATAGATAGGAGAAAAAATTGGGTAAAATAAGTGAATGAAAGAATATCCAATTTTTTTTAGGCTTTGTGACAAGGAAAAGGAAAGATTGGAAAGAAATAATTTGAGAAAATCCCATGGTGTTGTTAGTATTTAGACTCGGTTTGTTTCAAGAAAAATATGACATTTTTGAAAAATGAAAATTCATATTTTAGGAATATATAAATGACAATATTTTCCATCGTTTGGCTGAAATTTGAAAATGAAATAAGGTACAAAAAATCTAATTTGATTTTTTTTTGAAGAAAATTACAAAAATATTCAAGAATTTTAATTATTTTTTAATTTTATTTTTCCTTCTTCTTCAATTGGTTGCTATGGCCAACAACCGACCATAGGCAAAGGATAAGTCCATCTAAGTTTGGCAAGTCCAGGCTCCCTCCGTCCATCTCTACATTGGCCTCGAAGGCTCTGTTTGGTTTGGCTTTGTCAAAATATTTTTGGGAAAATGTAAATACTTTTGGGTTAAAAGAGTTTTCTAGATTGTAAATAACATTTGATAAATTGTAATTTTTAATTGCATCGGGAAACAACTTTGCCTTAAATGTCATTTGATAAAAATTGCATTTATAAATGAATTTTACTAAATTAAAAAAAAAAAATTACATTTTTATTTTTGGAGTTCAGCCATCAGCCATCAGATTTGGCCGCTGAATGGCCTCACTTGGGATTGGCCACCTCAACAAGGGTCGCCTGGGGTCATAAGACCCAGGCAAAGCCGGCCAACCCCCTTAACTGATGGTCGTTGATCCTTGATCGGCTTTTCCATGTAGCGATTATCAAAGAAAATGAACAGTAATCGAGGGATAAGACTTGCATTTCAAGAATGCAACTTCTTAGGACTCCAAACATGCTTTGGGCTAAAAGCTCTCAAAACCCTTTGGAGATGCAATTGTATTTCATAAAAATTGAACAATAAAACTAACAAAGTGCATTTGTATTAAACCAAGAGACTTTAGAATCTTAAAGCCCACTGCAGTGAATGTTGAATCAAAAGGAGCTTAAATCTAGAAAGTAGGTTAAAGAAACTACTACTTAAGTGTGATCGATTCCCAAGTAAGCTAATTTTCACTCTAAAATCGAGAACCACCTACAAAGTTGGAAATTGAGAATCGTCTATTGGTTCATGGGCCTAGCCTTGAACTAAACCAAGTTTGATTTTTGGATGGGTATATGAAACTAGTCATATCATATCCCACATTTTGTTCTTTGCTTTACATATAAGAGAAAATATTAGGTACCTTAAAAGAATCATGTCATCCATACTTTGAACTATTTAGAAGTTGATAGCTATCCATATGGATACCTAATATTTTCTTCACATATAAGGAGCGAAAACATATAAGGATCTTTCGCTCCTGTTCCAAATCCGGTTCTTCTCATCCCTTCTCTCTCTCTCTCTATCTCAATTTCTCCATCGCGTTCAAAAATACGATTCCCCCATTTCTCATCCCTCCTCTCTCCCTCTCTCTCTCTCTCTCTCTGAACTCTCCGTTATAGGGTTCTAGGAACTTCTGGCTGGCCCTCTTAAGGAACGTGCTAAGGCTCGCTCCGTTGGGCTTTGATCTCTCTGCTTCCGGAGGCTGACCGCGATGTATTTGAGCAAATAAGAATGGAAGCGCGAATCGCGTCGAACTTGTTCCCCCGAGTGAGAAAAAGCGAGGTTTAGCCACGAACAAGATCCGACATCACGAACGACGGCCCGTTAGATTTGCCCGATTCAGCCTCACGAGGTTCGTCCCAGACCCGACCCGGGATGTCTGTCTGGAGGGTCCGACTCCTGTGGCCCGGTTCCCAAACATTCAGATGGTATACAGTTTAGGCTCATTTCATATCATTACATGAAAAATAAGAAAGAACACTAACCTAGTGATGTATAATGTATTTGAGAAAGTAAGATCGAGTTTACTAAGTTTTGACTTAATTATATAAATAATTATGCTGTCTTAGTTATAGTTTTGAATATCGATGGGTTTTGGAGATAGTAGTGAATGCGCATCGCTCGGGCCCTCAACAAGTAACTAAGAAAAAGGAACAGAGAAAAAAACAAAGGAAGATACATGTTCCCAGCACATAAAAACGCAAAAAAAAAAAATGACACTTAAAAATGACATGAATTATATAAATTTTGAAAAGCGAAAGAAGAAAAAAACCCATTAATATAGTTAGTAAAAGTTGGAAAAAGAAGGGGCCAAAATGGTGAGAAAAATAAAGGAATTGAGCGCAGAAATTCGATGGCGAAGGGTGAGAAACGCGCGATGCTTTAGGCTCAGACCAAGTTTGCAGGTTACGATCAAAGCCGAAGGGCAGAGCCACCACCCAAGAAACACGCATCGCCGCCGCACCGCCCTCGGCTGCGACCAGAGACGGTCGCCGGCGAAAGAGGAGGACGGGAACCGTCCGTCCTCGTTCACGGGCCATCCGGGTCGCCCCGCCGGAGGGCAGAAAATGCGGATCGGCGGGCGAGTCGGGCGCTCCCTCGATGCCCCGACCAGATCAGATACACGCTCGTCCAAACTTGGGAACAACCGGTCATCACGGCCTTACATCAATCGGGTCCGGCCGCGGCCGGGGGTGGGGGCGATTTGAGATCATCAGAAAAGATGAAGAAACAACAACAAACCCGAAGCCTCTGAAAAAGAAGAAGAAGAAGAAGAAGCAGAAGATACTCAAGCAGCACAGAGGCAGAGAGACAGCGAGAGAAAGAGAGAGATCATGGTTGGTGGCGTTTCAGGGTCGCCGTGAAATCACAGGCTTCTTCGCCATCAGATCGCGGAGGAGCGACCGACGGAGAGAGCCTCATTCAAGATTCGAGCGTGTCCGGCGAATCCCAAAAACGATGGTTTTCGCATTGAAGGCTCTGGCTGATCTTCTTGTTTCCGTAGGCTCCGCTTTTCGAGGTCCTCGTCCGATTTTACCTCTCTGCCCTTCGTCCTCCCCGAAACAGGACGGATCAGACTCGAGGGCATTTCGGTCTCCACGTTGGGTAATTTTGCTTTTCTACACAGTGACTCCGGTCAGTGACGGTAGTGATAAATATGATGTTAAACTGACCAGATTTTTTTGACACTAATCAAATTATTTAGCAATCTTGAGAAAAGTATACAGCTTTTAATGTATTAAATAGTTTTCTTGTTCCTTTCAAAAATAAATTATTTAATGTGACTATGTTCACCGTGAGAAATATATATATATATATATATATATATATATATATATATATAAATCTTGGAGAACAGAGGAGGAAAAATTTCAAAGAACTGGGCAATCTGCAGGCAAGATTAAATGGGCAAAGAAAGCTTTTTTTTTTTTACTCTCTTTACACGATAGAGAAGCAAGAAAACTCTGCAGTAGAGCCAAATCATCAACAAAAAAGAAAGAAAAAAGAACAAAAATTTGGCAAATTTAGGAGGAAATTCGTGAAGATAGAGAGAGAAAGAGAGAGGCTCGGATTCGTTGAATGATCAGGCAAAATAAGAAAAGGAACCCCGCCATGGCTGCGGCCGGCTCTGGCCACCCCGCCAAGATACGGTCGGTTCTCAGCGCCTGTCACACTTCATTTTTCTCCCCCCGCATTTCGTCACAGCCTCTCTTCACTTTACACAGTTTCTCTTTTTTCTAGCAAACCCAGAATCTGCGGAGATCGGAGTCGTAGTTTGGGAGGTTGGTGTTGGGTTGTTGTTGGGTGGTGGCGGTGGCGGTGGCGGTGGCGGCGGCGACTATGGGGCGGAGATGCGATCGGATCGGATCGGGAAGCAGCTGTGGCATGGTCTTGTTTGAATTCATTTCCCTCTGTTTCTCAGAGCGGCTGTTTCGGACGGGCGAAAACGCGCGCCGAAGGCACGATCGCCGTCGTCGCGGGCCGGCGGAATCATCGGCTCCGCCGTCGACCGGAGAGGCGGCAACCGCCGCCGGGACTCCCAGGAGCCTCTCCGGGAGGCAAAGCCTCATTCTCGCGAACTGGAAAAGTTCAACACCAAACCCTGAGGCTGCTCCTCTCGCCTCTCGGCTTTTATCTCGCGGAGGTTCTTTCCCCATTTTACCCCGGTCCAACCGGTTCGTTGATGGCATTATCGATGACCCGGGTCCGACCGGTCTCAATTCCAAACCGGCTATTCCTTTTTTTCCGTGATTTTCTTATTTTCGTTAGAGAAAATCTCTTAATTTTTAACCAATTTATTTGCTGCTGCAACAAACACGATAAAAAGGCCAAAAAAAAAGGCCAAAAAAATGAAGAAAATCAAACATCAAGGGTTGAAAAAGGGTTTCCTTCTCATTTTCCTAACCAAAAAAACGCGTTTCTTCATAGGAAAACGCAAGAAAAATCATCATCAAATAGGATAACCAGAACCCAGAACCAAAGAAAGGGAGAAAGAAAATCAGGGGAAGAATCTTGGAAGAGAGAGAGAGAGAGAGAGAGAGAGAGAGAGAGAGGGAGGGAGGCTCAGATTCGCCTTTGATCAGGCAAATGTAGGAGGAACCCCGCCATGGCTGCGCGCCGGATATGGCCGCCCCGCCAAGATACGGTCGGTTCTCGATGCCTGTTACTTTCGCATTTCCGTAACCGCATCTCGTCATCGCCTCTCTTTTTTGGTTTTCTCAGCGCCTTACCGCCGAACGCTTCGCCAGCAAAGCTGGGAAAGATCGGGCAGGCAGTACCATCGGTGAATCTCTATGCGGGCGTGCGAACGCGAGGAGGGTCAGTTCAAGATCAGAAGACAGAAGCAGCATCGTCGTCGCTGGGACGGGGGTTTGGGTTTAGGACTTTTTCGTGGAATTTTCCCGTTTGTGTTCTTGTTCGTTTTTTTTTTTTTTTTTTGGAAAGAGCGGCTGTTTCGGAAGAGATGACCGCGTCCGCGAAGGGCGCGGCCGAGCTCACCGTCGTGGATCGGCGAAATCACCGGCTCCGCCGTCGACCGTAGAGGCGGCAACGGCCGCCGGGACACCCTGAGAGCCTCTCCGGGAGGCAGAGCCTCATTCTTAAACTAATGAGTGATGGAGGAGACCGAAACCCTAAAGCTGGATTTTATAGCTCTGGCAGTAAGTGCCATGGTGGGAGGTGCTTTTACTCTTTTACCCCTCTTCTGATGCTGGCTGACCTCTTCTTTTTGTATGTTGATAAGATATTAGCCCGTCCTACGGTGGAGGGCAAAAATGGACAGGAGAAAAATTGGGTGAAATTAGTGTATGAAAGAATATCCGTTTTCTTTAGGCTTTGTGAAAAGGAAAAGGTAAAATTGGGAAGAAATAATATGAGAAAATCGCATGGGATTAAATCAGCCATTTGCTAATATAATACAAGCTTTCCTAGGACGGAGAAAAGAAACGAGGAGGATGTTTTCTTGAAAAGGATAGAAGACCCATTTTCCTTGTTACCGAGCTACCGTGCTTAGTTGTTCTTCCGGCTTTTTCTTTCTAATTTGAAAAAATGATACGATCCACAAATTTTCATAAATTTTAATGTGCAATGTGAACTCTTAATTGTACAATATGTTTCTTGAAATTTGATCCAATATTTCCACGGACACTATCATATAGGGATTCAACATACCAATGATTCAAGAATTATATTGGACAAATTATAAGTTTAAAGATGACATTACACATTGAATCAAACTTTATAATTATATAAATTAAAAATTCGAGAAAAGCATTACATATTGAACTAAATCTGATTGACTGATCATGCCACTGTCCCTTCAAAGTTTGACATTTGTCCTCGGAAATGATCCATAGAGAGGATGCTCGATAGGCCTCTCTCAAGCCCGAAGGCCAAATGGGCGGACGAGCCCCAACATTTGAACGTGCATTTCAAGTCATGAATTGGATTGGACCCAACTAGCAGGCGCAATGATCCTCGCCCCTTAGCATTCTCTTAGTTCGCTAGTGCATCGTTCCGTAAATGTTGGGGCTTAGGCAGGAGGGTATTCTGGCCGATTCATGTAGATTGCCAATGGAATACGATGGAAAGACTGCATTTTTCATTCGGGAGCCACCGTCATGAATAAATCGTACACAAGACACTTTCTTTATTCAACCAGAAACGACACAAAATGTGCAAAAATTGGACAAATTCTACTGTTATTCTCGTAAATTAAGGCGTCGTCAGGCTACGAGGTCGCATCGATCTTCCCTCTATCGAGCTCCCCCAGAGCCTGTCTCCACGCTCCTTTGCCGGAACTTCTCCCCCCATCAATGGCTTCTGCACCAAGCTCAACGAACACAGAAGAACAAACGATGAAAGCAAAAGCATGGAGAAATTAATCGAAACGAAAAATGGGTTTTCGAGAACGCAAATACGGAGAGGTGGGTAAGGATGATGCATTAGGCTCAGATCAAGTTTGGACTCGGGTCGAATGCCGACCACCGCAAGGGACGAGAGAGAGCGAGCAGGAATTCCCCCCCGCCGTGGCTGCGAACGCCGGTTGCCGGCGAAAACAGAGGCTCGCCGGCCGTCCGGGTCGCCCCGCCACGACGAGCAATGCTTGTCTCGCTCGGTCCCTCCAGGTGCGCACCGACCCGACCTTTTCCTCTCGGGGCACACGCGCTCGCTCCTTTTCCAAACTCGAGCGATCGCGATCGCGAACGCGATCGATCATCACAGCCTCAGAAGATATAACGTTGGGGGTTCTGGTCGGAGGTCGCAGCGTTCGATCCGCACCTTGCGGGTGCGGGGGGGCGATTTCGAGAGAACAAAAGAAAAAGGAAAAGAAAGAGAACAGATATATATATATGTATATGTATATATCCATCAGTCATCACATAAACACACCCCCACGACCCAGCAAAGAGAGAGAGAGAGAGAGAGAGAGAGAGAGAGAGAGTACAAGTCCAGCCAAGAAGAAGATCCCGGCATGGACTTGCAGAGCGCGCGCGAGCGAGCGAGCGAGAGAGGAAGAGAGGAAGAGAGAGAGAGATGGAGGGGTTGGTTCGGGTCGAGGGTCGAGCGGAAATCACAGGCTCTTCTTCTTCTTCTTCTTCTTGTTGGAGCCTCATTCGGAGCTCTGGAGCGCGTGTGCCGAAACCCTAGTCCTAACCCCTCCTTCCTCCTCTCTCGCTTTCGGCCATGGCGCTGCCAATTTATGGCCGGAGATCTTTTCCCCTTCTTTCCCACTATGCCCTTCGTCTCCTCCCGCTTTCTTTGCCCGACCCACGAGGAGGATCGATGGCGTTTTGGTCAGTTTAGCGGGTTGCCTGTTTTTTTTTTGGTCGAAAGGGTTGCCTGGTTGGGTTGAAAGATTTTTTCTCCACTGGCTTGTAGTTTTGGAAGGTATAAACTTGGAAAGGAAATTACGTACATTTAGGAGGATAATCGGAGGCCAAGATGGGTTCTTAGATGCGGTTTGATCACGCAGTCATCCAAATCGTCTATCCAGAAACTGGAAATTTACGCAATGTTCCGCATCGATTACACCCGTCGGGTTGAACTTTTTGAAAAAACCGGGCACCCGATTTGACCCGATGTGGCACGACCTCTGCTTTTTTTTTTTTCATTTTTTGGACGAAGACCTCTGATTTCGTTTGGCAAATATTTAAGACCCGTTTCGACATGTTAAGGCCAGAACTCGACGTATGGGGCAAATCATCGCTGCCCGCTCGGGTCGCCTTGCTCCAAGCTAAACCACATGAACAGCACATAAGCACATAAGCGGCTGCTTACTCCCTTCTAGCAAACGCCAATGTCTCTCTGTTTGGGCAAAACTATAAGGTCGATCTCGATGCAAGGATTTCGGTCACCGGATAACTCTTCCGAAACTCGCCCTATTTCACGCGACGAGCGGAGCCAGAAACACAAGTTGACATGCAAAGTAACCTATTACATCAAAGAGCGAAGAAGAAACAGAAGAAGAGAACCACTGATGACTTCAGAGATTCCATCGACTCGATACATCATTTAAGCTTGTCAACTGGCATTGGAACAGCTCCGAAGAATGTCTAGTCCGTGGTCGGCATCTATAACTCCCGCCCAAATAAGAACTCCTGAATTGCTAATTTTTATTCACTTGCTGCTAGAAAAGAATAGTATCTACCGAAAGAAAACATGATTCTTGACACGGTTTCTTTCTGGCTTTCAACTGCAAATTAGATTAAATTCCACAGTCATCTACTTAATATGCCAAGCCAGAGCCAATTTAAATGCTACCCCAGGTAGGGACAAATGTGTAGCTGTATATCATAACTCAGTGGTCTCAAGATCAGCCATAACTAATCCTACAGAATTTATCCTCACAGATCAAGGGGATCATCATCATCCTAACTATTGCTCATCAAACACGTTTTCATAATGCTGAACATCTTCTTCACCCAGGATGCAAATGGCAAATGGCAAATGCTGAACGTTGGAGTAGATACCAATGGCCATCAGTTTGTAAAGCCAGTGGCTCGCCCATTGCAACAACATCAAACTAAATGAACTACACTTTTGCCACGAGACAATATAATGGAGGATGCCGGAGTAGCAGAAAGTTGCAACATAAGCCAATAATTTGTTGCACAAGATCTACCTATTGCACTACTATGATATCCAAAGTTCCAGGTCACAGTTGGTAAAAATTTAATAATATACAAGGCATGGGAAATTTCTTCAAGCGGTGTAGGTCGTCTGCTCAGAATATAAATTAGCATATCATGACTGCATGATGATTCGACACCACTCGCAGACCCAATTGGACATTAATAACAGAAAAGACAAGGAGATGTGCTGAGAAATGTATGATTCAGACATAAAAGAATAAAGCCTGCTCCAAATAAAGACCTGGCATTAGCTAAATATCCATACCAATGTTTGAGAAGCATAAGGATAACACAGTAGAAGGAGCTGGGACACAAAGGCTGAGAAACCGAACACTTAACATGATGAAGCCTCAAGTCACATAGCAATGATCCAAATGGAAAAGAAGAAAAAAGAACTTCACAGGCCACAAACTAAACAATATAGCTTTTCCCCTCCTAGGTAAGGCAGGAGAGGAAGCAGACGGGAATTGAACCAGGACCTATTGGATGTTGGTAAGGGCGAAACATCCCTGGGTCATGCCCATGTCCTAACCTAGCATTAATACTAATTAAATTATAGATGAAGGCATAATGGGTGACATTGCAAGGTATAGTCAAATGAACCAAAAATAGTCAATACAAAAGGAGATGCACATGCAGTGAGTGAGTATTATGTCTGCGGCATGTGCGCATGCATCCTGCAAGCTCTAAAACATGCACCCTCAGATTCTGTGCACTATAAGGTTCATCCTTCAAGACAAGCTCTAAAACATGACAAAGCTCAGTCATCTTGTTTGCAATGTTCCAATGTAAAGCAAAATGAGAAGTATGAATGCCATTTCCTGGGTAAACATGTCTAGTCTCCTATCCTCACTACTTGCTAACATTCTCAAGGGCTTCAAACTATGTACCACATCAATCCTGGAGTGACCAAGGATCCAGTCGACCATACTGTGCAAAAAAAAAAAAAAAAAAAAAAAAGAATGATGTGAATGGGGAACACACAGTCTGGCAGAGAAATTTTATATTTTAAATTTTTATTTCAGATACTATTTTTTTTTTTTTTCATCTTAGTAACCATTCTGTCCATTCTCAACACCCAGACCATACAAAACCCCAGCATACTTCTCAGGCGAGCCATTAAAGAAGTTCTCCTTCAGTTTCATGAAAGTACAGCAAGTGAGCAAACTATCAGAACCTGCTTGATGACATACGCCAACCCGTTCCACTTCCAACAACTCGGCAACCTTATTCAAACCCCCATGAAGGCTATTGCAAAACTTCATCAAATGCTTGATATCGTAAAGCACGGGGAAGTACATCTTAATCAGGTCAAAGAACCCGGACTGTGTACTCGGCAGACTCTGGCAGGTCAGCACCTTAAGCAAGTACCCAAAGTCATACCCGCTGTGGAATGTGACCCAGTGAACACAATCGTTCAACACTATCCCGGACGACATCAATAGCTCGCTGAAGTGACGAGCATCGACGCCCACCTCGTTGTTCTTCTTGAAGTTGATCCCACTTTGAGACAACAAGTCGATCGAGTCATGAGCATAAACATCCTCATTCAAATTAAACTCACGGAAATTGAATTGCCACACGTAGTATTTATCGGTTCCGCAGGTCGGGAGATTCCCCTTCTCATCCGCAAAGGTCAGGCCCAACTGGATTAGCTTCAAAAGATCGACATTGGCCTTAAGAGTCTGGTAATTATACTCGGAGCTGCTCTTGAAATTCCCCACCGGGCGAAGGACCATCCCGGGGAACTCGGTGTCCATGGCAATGTAGGGATAATCATCCACAATCTCGCGAATGAACGAAAACTCGTCTTCCAGATTGTATTCCCAAACATCCCTAATCTCAACAGAATCGCTTTTCGACAGAACGGACATTTTTGAATTTTTCCCGTCCTCCCAATGCGCCCAATATACCAAACCCGATCCGAAAAACAACGATAACCCAGAATCTGCGTCACAACGAAACACAAACCCAGAACATCAAAAGAAGCCATCACCAACCCCACACGCATACCCATTTCAAGGCAAGAACTTGGGAAAGGACCCGACAAAGGAGAAACACCCGATTGGACAAAGATCTTTACCTGAGGATATTCGAGCCGAGGACCCTTCGTGGGCGCACGAGGAATCACCAAAAGGGTGGCGACCGGGGCGCTCCGAAATGGGATCTGGACGTTTTTTTTTTTTCTCTTTTTTATTTCTGTCGGGGGAGGGAAACGATTCTTGACTTTTCGAAGGGGGAAAATGTTGTTGTTGGAGGGGGGTTTTTTCGGTTCGACAGGCTACAAAAACCGCGTCTTTTTTTTATTGTTTTCTTCGGTTCCTGGATTGAGGGAGGACTGTAGAGAACGGGAGGAGTTCGCAGAGGAAGGGCTCAAAGGCACTTGCAGAGAGCAAGGGCAGCCTCTTCCTGTGCTCACATCGTGAGGAGGACATGCGATTCGAGGTTTATATGAGAGGAGACTGCAAGAGATAAGTCGGTGGTTGTCGTGTGACGTCTCTCTTATATTTGCCAGACCGGACCGGGCTACCTCTCCTCTCTCTCTCTCTCTCTCAAATTTTATTTTTTATTTTTTATTATTATATGGTGTGGGACATGGTTTTTCATGATTGAATGTCATTTTATGTTTGATGTAACAGCACTGCCATTTCTGAGAGAGAGAATGGCAAGAGGGAAGATATTCTTTTTTCTCCCATGAACAGGTGTTTAATGAGTGCCCTTAGGGTTTTCGTCAATCATTCTCTGTTAACAAATTAATGTGTAATTCTTTGGTTCTCAAAATGTCTTGATTAATTTATTTAATATTCTAAAGGTGCTTTTCTTGAAGGCAATTGTTACCAAGACTTATTCAAATGATCAAAAGTGTTGTAATGAGAAATGAGGCGCGCGTGCAAAGCGGGAAAAAGAAAGTGGTGTGAATGCCGCAACAATTATAGCTGGATACACAAGAAGTGTTCGCAATAATCACTCTTTCTGAATAAGGTTATTTAAGTAATGATAGAAAGTGAGGAGTACAAAATGTACGACCAATGTATTTTTACTGCTATCTTATACTTTTTATAATATGTCGAACCTAGGCAGGTTCTTAAAAAAACCTACAAGAAAATAGAAGGGTGAAGCTTCTAGGGGAGAATGACCCCTTAATGCCCCCTCCCCCCAGTTCCTAAAGAATGGGGCTGTCTCCAATGGGAGAGGCAATTAGCTAATAGGCGCTGACCCCTTTATAAGGGTTCTCGCCCGCTGTAAAACTAAGGAGGGTAGAGGTAGCACCCATACCTCGAAAAATATAATGGTTGGGTTTAACACCTATAAGACAAGGATTTGAACAAGTCCGTAAAAGACTTAAGGGTCCTCCACACTAGTAGGAGAACTGTCCTAGAGTGGAATATCTCCTTTCGCTATGGCCCAAATTCTTTGTTAAATCGGGAAGAAAAATATCAATTTAGTTGTAGGGAGAGTCAGGTGCTATGTCCCTGAGGCATTGTTTCGAGCGAATCCAAGTAGCCTGCCACCTCTCCTCAGGACGTGGACAGACGTTGGTAGACCTGGCTGGAGAGGCTAACTCTCTTCTAGGTTGTTGTAAAACCTTCCTAACCTCCTAGGTGAACCTTTAAACCTAACTTAAGAAGATGAGGAAGCAATAACACACCCTAGTTATTTAAGTAATGATATAAAGTGAGGGGTACAAAATGTACGACCAATGCATTTTTCCTGCTATCCTATACCTTTTATAAACGGTCGAACCTAGGTAGGTTCTTGAAAAGCCTAAGGGAGAAGCTTCTAGGGGAGGGTGACCCCTTAATGCCCCCCGGTTTCTGAAGGATGGGGCTATCTCCAATGGGGGGGAGGCAGTTAGCTAATAGGCGCCGACCCCTCTATAGGGGCTCTCGCTCGACGTATGACTAAGGAGGGTAGAGATGGCACCCATGCCTCGAAAAATATAATGGCTGGGTTTAACACCTATAAAATAAGGATCTGAGCAGGTCCGTAAATGCTCAAGGGTCCTCTAGAGAGTCCTCTAGACAGGCAGGAGAACCGTCTTGGGATGAGATATCTCATTTTGTTATGGCCCGTATTCCCTATTAAATCGGGAAGAAAAATATCAATTTAGCTGCAGGGGGAGTCGGGTGCTATGTCCCCAAGGCATTGTTTTAGGCAAATCCAAGTAGCTCACCACCTCTCCTTAGGACGTGGACATACATTGATAGACCTGGGTGGAGAGACTAGATCTCTTCTAGATTGTTGTAAAACCTTCCTAGGTGAACCTTTAAACCTAACTTAGGAAGATGAGGAAGCAATAACACACCCCAATTATTTAAGTAATAATATAAAGTGAGGGGTACAAAATGCACAACCAATGCATTTTTGTTGCTATCCTATACCTTTAATTAACAACATTTAGTTAACTCGACCAGCATAAAAAATAAAATAGTTGCTTTCTCCCAATAAAGAGATTCACATTCTCATCATGAAATATAATGAATTTATGCTTTCGAGATCATAATTTATGTTCCCAAAGAGTATTTTCATGTAAATTTTACTTAGGTCATGAAGAAGTATTCGAACGGCCTCTACATAGATAGCCTTAGTTGCAGGAATTATGTACCTCAAGCTGAGCATTTTGCACTTGACCTATTTGAAACTTGAGTGGTCGTGCATGACCATATTCAATCTAATCTACAGGAGTTCTGATTCTAAGAAAAGCAACCATGCTCTCAGTGAGGGTGAATCTCGTAAAATGCTGGAATGGTTGAAACCAAAGAGTCGCATGCGACGAGTGCCAATGCAACAACGACCTTACCAAGCACACAAACTTGACAGCTACAAGTCCCCAAAACAACAGCTATTGCTAGATAATGGTCAATACATAGGAGGAGAAATGGAGATGGTCTGTCATGCAAAGTCCAAGTTCAGTGCATGCGCGAACCCAGCTTCTAAAACCGTGCCATGCTTCGAATCGTGCATCCTCCATTTGCATGCGACTGCGCATTAGCCCATCCCCAAAACAACAGCTATTGCTAGATAATGGTCAATACAGAGGAGGAGAAATGGAGATGGACTGTCATGCAAAGTCCAAGTTCAGTGCATGCGCGAACCCAGCTTCTAAAACCGTGCCATGCTTTGAATCGTGCATCCTCCATTTGCATGCGACTGCGTGTAAGCCCATAATCAGATGACCAATTACTGGAGCCCAGATGTCCGCAGCTTCCTACATTTGCATACTCTTCTTCAGTGATCATCAATCTGTGACAGAGTCATTATGCATCCCGTTCCGGTGCTAGTTTCGCTTTCTTTCTAAGCAAAACTTCTCCAAGCAAGCAGTGTAACTTCTCAGGTGTTGATTTAGTATGAGCAATAACTATCACAGAGCAAGTGAAAAGTTCTTGAAGGATCAGATGGCCAATTACCAGAGCTCGGATGTCTGTGACTTCCTACGCTTGCATACTCTTCTTCGGTGATCATCAATCTGGCAAAGGTCATTATGCATCCTGTTCTGGTCAAGAGTTTCTCTTCCTTTCTCAGCAAAACTTCTCCAAGCAACCAGTGTTAACTTCTCGAGTGTTAATTAGCATGCCCAATAACTATCATAGAGCAAGTGAAAGCTCCTCATAGGATCATTTTCAGTCCGTTTTGAGACATTGTTTTGCCTGTGATAACAATGAGCCCTTGAAAACAGTGTGCTGATAAAGTTCTGTAATCCATTAGGTCATCAAAAAGTAGCAAGCCATACCATGGCAAAATGGAAGAGGAAGCTATTCACTATGAAGCCAATTAGTCAAAAAGACGACTACATATGCTTAAACCTGTGCACGCTGAAAGGACCTTATCATTCCTAAGAGCTGTGAGGGCATAGAAAAGAAAATGGTAGCAGGGAAAGGGCTAATGCCAGAACTATCTGCACTATCATGGTTGAAGTCTGGACAATCGAATTTGAGCATAAGAAAGAACATCTAAAATTGCACAAATAATTGACAGTCATGTATATACTTCATCTTAATAACACCAAAGAAATATATAACATATGATTCATATCCAAAGTCAATTACACAATTAGCCCACGATCCCATTGAGTCGAGCATTATCAAGCCTGAACTTGTCTCAATTAATACTCCAACTCGAACATTCAAACTTGACAAGAATGAACAACACTGATATATAAAAATTTCAAAGAGACTTAAGAAACATCTTACGTACATAAATCGAATGAACAGAACCTCAACTCTATTTCCATTGCAGAGAACAAAGACCACAACAAAAATGAATAATAGCAAGTAAAACAATCATCAAAAACTGCTGCAGATATGAACACAAGCTTGCATGACATTATACTATCATATACTGAGAAAAAGTTTTAAAAGATTACTCAGCTCATGTGCATAGAGCAGATATCCCAAATAGCACAACTAACCCGAATTCGACAGTCAGCTTAGAGTATTTCTGAAAGCATATATAGCAAAGAAGGGCCATAATGTTACAAACCACTTCCTCGTAGCAATATTGGTAATCCACAGTAATAGGAGTCTTTCTCCAAGGGATCATTTCAAGACATCCTAGCCCTTAAGGAGTCATGGCACACAGCAGGTACAAATCTTCCTTGGCTGAAATTGTTTTTAATTGTGTCAATTGGTCACACATAGTTCCGCTCCGATCCACTGGTCAAGAAATGCAAAATCAATGCTTTTTTTGACATGTATGGAAGCTGAGGAATTTGTTCTACCCATGGCTCGGTCCTCCACTAGGTATTGCCCTAATTTCAACCTGCTCATGGTTAGCTCACCGAGTTTGGGACTAAAATCACTGACTTAACAACCATTCACTTTCACTGCAGCTCTGTTTACCAATCACAACTTGCAGGCTCATTCTGCATACAGGCTTTCACATATGGTATATGCAGGTGCTTTTACACTTTCACTCACGGTCACATCAGTGACTAAGTAGTATTTCACCTTGCAGGGTAGTCCCATCCTAAGACATAGCTAAGGAGTAACATTGGAGAAAGTTATCCTACCAATGACGCTATAATATACACAGATAATGCACAAACCTGGGGAAGTTACATGCTTCAAAGGTACAGCAGTAAATAAGTGATTCCCACAAGCTCAAGCTCTGAAATTATGACATAATAATATCAAGAAGATATAATATAGAAGAACACTATACACAGCCATCTTCTCCAGAAGACTTCATGGACGACAGAACCAAAGCATACACAGAACATATAATTTGCAGGAAATTCTGTAAGGAGCGAAAGAGAATCTTTATATTATTCGTGAAGTTCATAAAAAGAAAATTATATGGCTCAATATAAATAAACTACTTGCATTTAATGGTTAAGTAAATGTACATCAAAGAGACAATCTGATTGTAAACATCAAAGAACTCCACAGTAAGAGAATCTCAACATCAACAACCAACTAAATCATCCATGGCGAACCATGATTTATAAATAAAACAGCCAGAACGGCCAAAGACAACTCATCAAGAGTGCTCAAGTTTCAGATCCTTCCAGAACTAATTCCTACCAAGCGGGAGGGATCTGCAAGAATCCGTCTCCTTGAAGTCACTTTTCCACGGAGACGTAAAAATCGATGCATAAACTTCCTAAGTAGCATTACGGTGGGACTCTGTCGCCATAAACCTCTTTATAAAAAAGTTGGGAGGAAACAGACCACTTTAAAAATTCGAACTTCTTCTAATTTGTTCAAAAGAAAAGAATGAATTGTGCGCTAAACTACACAATACCCATTTGTATTTACATGATTATTAAGCGCACTTATCCCTTTTTTGTTATTTTTTAATTCTGATTTATTTGCACTAATCCCCTATTAATTATTTTATTTTATTTCATATAGTTATCTTTATAATTTTTTTAGTCGAAAAGTTGTATTTATTCAATTGGTATTTTAAGAAGTTATGAAATTCGGAATTTAAAAAAAAATAATTTTTAAAATAATTTTTTATTCCAAATTTATATGTCTTTTCAAGGTAACATTTGAAAATATATTTATTCACTTTGTAACTTTTCCAGAAAAAATACCTTTATTCACTTTGTTATATTTCTCGAATATATACCTTTGTTCACTATGCAACTTTTCCCAAAGAGTTGCCTCAATTCATTAAGATCAAGATAAATATGTCAATTTGACATGAATGTGAATTAATTCTTTTTGAGTTTTCCTTTTCAAAAGTATAACTATCATTTCAATTGTTTCTTATTTCAATTGTATCTTTAGAGAGACTCTGGAGAAATATTATAATTGTTAATTAGTATTCTCAATCGAGATTTTGGTGTATCCTGGAAGAAACAACTTTATGAGGCAAAAAAATACTAAAAGAAAAGGTTTAATACCTTGAAAAACCCCAAACTGGTACACTTATAATAAATTTACTCAAAACTATTTTTTTTACCATAAAAAACCCTAAACTAGTATATTTATAACAAATTTATCTCGATTGATCATACAAAAAACTTAAATTGGTACATTTAAGATAAATTTACCCTAAATTAATTTATTCAACGGCAAAAAATTTCAAATTGGTAAATTTGTGACAAATATACCCCCCGCTAAATTGGATTAATACCACAAAAAAATCACAAAAATTGTAAACTATGACAAACGGAGGAAAAAACCCAAATTGGTATACTAGTTAACTATCGTGTGTCATTTAACATAATAAAAATTTAACGAAAACTAATAGAGGGTAATTTGTTATATGTGTAATAGTTTGGGGTAAATTTGTCAAAAGTATACCGGTTTGGAGTTTTTAGTGGTAAAAAAATAATTTTGGGTAAATTTGTTATGTATGTACCAGTTTGAGATTTTTTAGGGCATTAATCCTAAAGAAAATGATATCAAGCCTTAAAGTTTGAGCCGTTCTATCCAATTTGACATAATATTTTCCAACAATTGTGTAGTTAAGCTCTTATGCCTTGTTGAGTGTGGCATTGATGGGCACAATAGCTCTAGTGCTACTATAATTTTTAGGGGATAAGAATATTAAGAATGTCATTTTTTTTTTCTCAATTAAGTATTACATTAGTATGAAATCGTTTACTCGAGTGCCTATTATGATAATTTGTCCTATGTGATATTTTAAATTATGTCTTTAATCTGATGTGGTTTTAATTGAAATCCAACGTGGAAAGTTTTGATGTGGCACTAACCAACAAAATGATGACTTTTTAGGGTGGACTCTCCCCTCTCTTCCCCCTCCCCAAACCAACTCCCGCCAAACACACCGCCGGCCAAAGGAAAAATAAAATTGTTGATTCCATGAAAAAATTTACAAAATGTTCTCTTTCTCCCTCCCTCCCTCGCTCGCTTTTACTTACTCTCGCTCTGTCTTCTCTTGCTTCGGCTTGGAAGCATATGGTTCGGTGGCTTCGACGATAACGATGCCACTCCATTGTCATCCATTGGCGTTCTCTCTTCTCTGTCTCCGTGTTTGCTCTGAGAGCTTTAGATTCGTTGGTGGAGGAAACAATGAAATTTGCTATGGAATTCCTGAGAGAGAGAGAGAGAGAGAGAATCTTCTTGAGACAGGGTTCTTCACCAACGAATGGCACAAACCCCCTCCCTTTCCTTTGCTTGCTTTGAGAATCGGCTTTGACGGACATTGCCCCAATTTTAGAGTTAGGGTTCTTCCCCAAATTTGATTGAATTTTGCTTCAATTTCTTCAAGTTGGGTTAGGATTATTCAAATGCATCTTTAAACAACATTCTTTAGCATAGCAAGTGCCCATTTTAGCTTACTAGCATGCCACATTGTATATTTCAATTTATATTCTCTAATGAGCCAAATCGCCGAAAATACTTAAATGATTGATTTTTTAAATTTATGGATGGTATTCAAATGAGCATCATAAAATAATTTTGACATTCTTACTCTTCTTATTCCGATTTTTAGCTTTTAATACAAAAAGGCAGTTTCCACTCTACAGAACCAGTCCCCCTGCGAAATCATAAACTAACAACGTGGAAACTGTGACCCCAAAGAAAGGGAAAGATCCGTCGTTTCTTCAAAGAAACTTATCCGGAGATTCAAAAAACTCATTTTATAGTGTAATGCGACAAACTCTTGAACATTTTTTCAAATACCCATCATTAACATTATTCTTATTTTCCCTAGTGGTTTTAAGAAGGAACAAAAGCAGAACCGCGTGGAAACTATTTCGACCCCCAAAAAAAAAAGCTCGGAAATCATGACCAATCCTTGGTAGGCGCACCTCATTCAACGGTCAAAAAGGAACTTCTCTTGGAGAATAAAAATCATTTTATAGTGTAATCCCACCAACTCTGAAAACATTTTCCTTCCTCCATTTCATTTTAACGTACTCCTGTCCTTCCTCTCTTTCCTAGAAATTCCCCTTCATCCTCCCCAGCGTTTCTTGGTAGCTTCTTCATATTAAGAGTAATCGCAAAGCCAAAAATCACCTGTCCTTGAGAAGCATTCCTCGATCTTCTTGCATTAAATCTTCTTGCCAAAAATCACCAACTTCACGCGGGGGTTGAGGTGTTGGTGAATGCAGCATTGAAGATCGGCCGCAAAATGGACTCCATTGAAGCATCGTTTTAATCACCATCTGAACTTCTTCACGCTGGGCCGGCTGTAAGTAGGTAATCTACCTGAAAATTTAAAGAAGTGCTGCGTTTGCATACAAATCTTGACAGACGTTGAGATAAGAGAGAAACTTGCACATATAAATGTTTAATGCTATTGGTTGCGGCTGTTTGATCATATTACTATTTCCAAGTCTGATTGGGTTGTAGTCTACAACTTTTGGCAGTTTTCTAAGACGACTGACCAAAATGAAGAGGACGAGGAGCTCAGAGGCAATCCCGAGCACAGAGATTGGGCTAGAATGCGAGTACGAGGTGTTTTTGAGTTTCAGAGGACCAGACACGCGCCTAACTTTCGTTGATTGCCTTTATCATTGCATGAAAGGTGCAGGAATCCATGTTTTTAGGGACAATGAAGAACTTCGAGTTGGTGAACAAATTAGTGGGGCACTTTTGAAGGCACTCAATAAGTCTCAGATCTACATACCCATCTTCTCAAAGAACTTCGCCTCCAGCTCATGGTGTCTCAGGGAGGTTGCCCACATGATAGACTGCACCTCAAAATCAGATGAGAAGAAAAAGATCATCCCTATTTTTTATGACGTGGAGACTGATGATGTGAAGCTCAAAACTAAATTGTATAGAAAAGCCATACGCAAGCACAAGAAGAAGTTTGGCTCCGATGAATTGAGCCGGTGGAAAAGTGCCCTTGTAGAGGTTGCGCGCGTGAAGGGATGGGATCTTAAAGGCAAAGGGTAAATTTCCTCAACTTTTTATGGTGAATATTTACATTTCATTGGATGAAATGTGCCCCTCGAAATGTCCTAAAAAGAAGCGCTTGGAGAGATTTGCATTAGAAATTAACGAAAGTTCGACCCAACAACCCAGAGCCCCCTATAGAAAATTGAATACGGCTGGCTTTATTATTATTATTATTATTATTATTATTATTATTATTAAAGCACAACTCGGGTCATACGAACCAAGACGAGGCATTTTCCAACTCATGTAGGGTTCACCCAATATGCACAACCGTGTAAAATCTTATTGAATATTTGGGTTACCAAGGAAGAGGGGATGAGATTTGCTATTTGGTCTTCTATTGAGTGTGTACGACTGGACGACCACCAACCCTTTTTTAAGTCTTAGTAATCGACTTGTCCATGCAAAAATCTCTGCTCAAGGCAGGGATTTTTTTTTTTTTTTGCTGTTCTTCTTGTTTTTGGCAGATTCCCATCGCCATTCTCAAACGAAGTAATATTTGCTTCTTGCATATTGGACATTTTTAGCCACAATTTTTAACTACCACAATCACACTAGATACTTCTAGGTTTTTCTATAAAAAAAAATGGTCAGGATTTCGACACTCCTTCTAGTCAATTTTTGTGATACTCTGAACGTGCTTGTCGATGTCTCAAACTTGGCCCATGCCAGTGTTTTAGCAAATATGTTCGTGACTTGATTCTCGGTCTTGCAAATACTTAAGCTCTATCCCTCCATTACTTTACACTTCTCAAATGAAGTGATATTTAATGGTAGTCTATTTAGTTCTTCCATGAAAGACAACTTTTAAATATAACAGTCACGGACTTATTGTCGCATAATACTGGAGTCAATTTGTCTGAGCTTGTCTAATGTCCTCTAGTAACCTTTGAAGTCATAATGCTTGACTGTCAATTGTCACGTCCCCGAATTAACTCATTGACATATTGTTCACTCTAGCCCGTCTCATATTGAGCATCGTGGTTTTGTTCTTTCATGTACATGTGGGCACATTGTTAGGTGGTCACCCATTCAGATAGCACTCTTACCTAAGTATGCTTAACTTTGGAGTTCCAAAAGTAAACATTGTCATTATGTGAAAAGGCACATCCGTGAGTTAATTTAGAGGCGTCACAATGACAACTACAGCATGCTTGGATTCCACAATAGATTTTGCTATTGAATTTGCTTCTTGAATGCCCACGAGAACATTATATAACCTAGACTGAATGCATAGACGCTAGTACTCTGATCGCCAATTGAGCCTGCCCAGTCATTATTGGGGTAACTAAGGAGTTTGGCGTTTGCGCTTGATCCATCTTAAATGCCATAATTGTTTTTTTTTTTTTTTGATGACCCAGGGAACCCCGCACGGCCGGCAGCCGGAGATAAACCACTGGGGGCGACACGTGCTAGCCACCACACACATGCCACCGGGTAAGTCACCAATGTCTCACGCCAGCCTCCCTGCAACTTGCGTCGCAGGGGTTTCGAACTCCAGACCTCTTAGCGAAAGGAAGCCTGAAGCCTATCCAGCGGAGCCACCACGGCGGGTGGTTTAAATGCCATAATTGTTGTTCCTTGTAAATGTTGTAGAATTCTCGACATCTCCAAAATTAATTTGGCTTAGGCTTTCCATGGAGTGTGATACGAGACTTATTGCATGCATATGTCTGGCCTTGTAGGAGTGAGATATAGTAGACTACCAATAAGATTTCTACTAAAAAAAAAAGCGTCAATATTTTCAACCCTAATTTCTTTTTGTAGCTCCTTATTGGTCACGAGTGGCGTTGCAACTATTTTACATTATTCATCATGAATTTCTTCAAGAGGTTCTCTACATTTTTATCCTACTAGATGAAGACTTCATCATTTTGATCAATCTTGCTGCTAATGAAGTAGTGCATCAAGTCCAAATCCATCATCTTGAATGTCTTCATCGTTTTTTCTTTAATTTCTTAAATTTTCCATATATATGAAATCATATACATGCTAAGAGATAATAAGAGAGCTAGACTTACCTTGGGTCTTGATGTAAAGGGTTGGCTTACTCATGCTCCTCCTAAATCTTTGTTTGGTAAAGCATTCATCCATTTTGGTATAGCATATTCGTTGTGCTTGTTTTAACCCATACAATGCCTTTCTTGAGCTTTAGGACCTTTTCTTTTTTGCCTTTGGCAATGAATCTCAGTGGTTGTTCTAGGTAGATTTCTTTTGAAGATATTTATCTGGGAATGTTGTCTTTACATCTAGTTGATAGATTTTCCGTTCCTTTTGCGTCTAAGCCATGCGTGCCTGATGTGCCAAGCGTCGGAAAACATACCTCCTGCACCGGAGATGAGTGGAAAGTCCGCATGAATCGTTGATGATATCCATTAGGGTATTGATACTAAGCCTATCTGCTCATGTCAGAGATTTATTTCTATTCTCTTTTTCATTGAGAGATTTCCACCGCCATTCTCTAACCGAAGTATCACTGACTTGTTAGAGATATTTGCTCCTTGCATGCTGCACATATTTTAGCCACAATTTCTAACTACCACAATTACACTAGATCTTTCTCGCTTTTCTACAAAAAACAAAGAAATCATGACTTCAACAATATCAACTGATTATGACGCTTATTTTACTTTATTTCCATATGGTCCCTAGCCGGAATACATTGATTATACCCTTTTGTTTCTTGCCTTCGACTGAAACAACTTCTTACTGCTTTGCTGCAGCCACGGAGAACTAATTGAATTGGTTGTTGAAGAGGTTTTGGGTAAGCTTAGTGGCAAACATGTGAATGTGCCTGAACATTTGGTTGTAGATCATTTTCAGGTAAAAGCCATAATAGAATTGTTGGATGTTGACTCTGGTGGTGTACGTTTTGTTGGAATTCATGGAATGGGTGGTGTTGGTAAAACAACACTTGCAAAGGTTGTGTTCAACAATTTATATTCTCATTTTGAAGCTTTTAATTTTCTTGAAGACATCCAAGAATCATCTCAACATGGTCTTGTAAACTTGCAGAAAAAGTTATTATCAAGTTTTGTTGGTTCTGTGATTACCGACAAAATTAAAGACATTGGATGTGGGATGAATTGGATCAAGAGAGTATGTAATACTAAGAAAGTCCTCATTGTTCTTGATGATCTAAACAACAAAGAGCAACTTGAAAAGTTAGCTGGAAAAGCTTATTGGTTTGGTTCAGGCAGTAGAATCATCGTCACCACTAGAAACAAAGAAGTCTTAATGACTCAGGCGGGATTATCCAATGAAGAGGTCCAGAACCAGTGTGATGGAATTTGGCCTAATTATGAAGTTCGGGGAATGGAATTTGATATGGCACTCCAATTGTTTTATAAGCATGCATTTAGAAGAAACGATCCTGTAGATGGATATGATCACATTGCAGAGAAAATTGTCCGTAGAGTAGGTATGCTTCCTTTGGCCATTGAGGTGATAGGGTCATCCCTTTTTTGTCGAGGCAAAGCCTTGGGACGATATTTGGATAAAAGAAAACTATGGGATGACACTTTAAAGCAGTTGCACCAAGCTCCTTTCAAGGATGTTCGAGATGCACTAATGATAAGTTATGAAGGATTAGAGGATAAGCAGAAGGAAGTGTTTTTGGATATTTCTTGCTTTTTTGCCAATGAAGACAAAACATATCCCATTATGATGTGGGATGCATGTGATTACTATCCTCACACTGCAATAAGTGTCCTCCTTCTACGTTCGTTGATAAAAATTCGAGATGATAATACGTTTTGGATGCATGATCAAGTTCGAGATTTTGGAAAGTATATCATTTTTGAAGAATATCCTCACAAATTTAGTAGGGTGTGGATTCATGAAGAAGCATTACATCTATTGAAGAGAAAAGAGGTAAGATAGAAACACTTAATAGGGAAAAAATTCTTGATTCCTTTTCCTAAGGAAAACATATATTTTGGTTTGAAGATGCATTTGGCTTTGTTTAACTTTTTTATTGTTTCTTCTTCATTGTCTGCATTGGTTGTCTCTCAATCTTGAGTTTATGTTGGCAGAGAAATCAGGATATAGAAGCACTAAGCCTGACTCCGGATGGCCAAAGCCATAACTTTGCACCTGAAGAATTAGCCGCCTTAACAAATCTTAGGTTCCTTAGAGTGAGAGGCTCTGACTTTTCTGGTGACTTTGAAAATCATCTTTCGAAGTTAAGATGGCTTTCTTGGGAGAAGTGGCATACAACATTTCATGCGAAGAATTTTCACTTAGTTAAATTGGTTGTGCTAGACCTTTCGGGGAGTGATATCGAAGATGATTGGGGTGGGTGGAGCCAAATCAAGGTACATGGGCCTTACTCTATTTGTTTCTTTATCTCTTAGTCTCATTCATGCTATATATATGTGGAAAAATTATCGAAAAAGTCCTAAACCTATTGTACTTGCCAATTCAGTCCTGTATATTTCAATTTGATCAATCAAGTCCTAAACCTTTTAATAATATGTCAATTTAGTCATAAACCTTTCAATTATTCTAATTTATTCCTAAATTTTTTGACCATTTATCAATTTAGTCATTTTGGCCAATTTGAGCAAAAATGAATGACATAGCAGTTCAATTAATGCCAATTGTTCTATGTGACATAGTCAGCACCGGCGTGGATATTTTTTTTCAATATATATATATATATATATATATATATTTATATAAAACTTTTTCTTTATTTTTTCCTTACCTTGGGTTAGCGAGGTCGCTAGTTAACCCTCACCTTTGCTGACCACAAGCAAGGACCTAGTCTGGGTGAGGGCATAGCGGCCCTCAACGACCATAGGCGAGGGCGTTCATGCCCTCATCAACCCAAGGTGAGAGCTGGTCTTGCCCAAGCAAAGGGCACCCTTGTTGGATTTGGCAAGAGCCCGGCAAGATTGCTAGCTTAACGTTGGGAAAATAAAAAGATGAAAAAAAATTCAGAAAATTTTTCTAAATTTGTCTACATCAGTATCGATCGTGCCATGTAAGACAATCAATATTGAATAGACCTTCATTTTAGCGATTTCCATACAAATCGGCAAATTATCAAAAGGTTTAGTACTATATTAGCATAATTGAAATGTTTAAAAGTGAATTAATAAATTGTCAAAAGATTTAAAGTTAAATTGATCGAATTAAAAGATTTAGGATCGAATTGGTATAAATGCAATAAATTTAAGACTTTTTTTTATTAATTTTAATTGGTTGCACTCCAGATCTCACGGGAGCGTCGAAACAGAATATTTTGCAAATAAGCCCTAGCATAATGACAAGAACCAGCCATAGAAAAGGAAGAAGGAGCTGTAGAATATGATCAAATGGCATCGGGATTCTTTTTACTCGACAAAGTACAACTTAATCTTCAAGCAAAAAGTAATAAAAAAAAGAAGAAGAAGTACAACTTAATCATGTCTATCAGATTACACATACAGGCGGGGGAAAAATGGAAAATCAGATTATCATACGCGAATGCCATTTCCGCTTGCATAGTCAGGAAAACTTAAGAAGTAACAGAAGTTTGATTTTCCAGAAGCACTTTTCGTCATGTTGTCACATACTACAACTACCATATTGAGGATATATTTTTCAAGTTTGAACCGTAAAGGAAACTTGATCCAAGGAGAAAATTCAAATTGGACTAATGATTTGGCATCTAAACAAGTATGAAATTATTGAAATACTTTTCATGTAGACGATGGTTTTCTAATTTGAATAAATTTCCTAATTTGAGTTGTTAGGTCACATGAGGACATATAAAAACATAACTGTGCTTGGTTACAAAACGCTAGAGCAAACAAGATGAATGTTACATTTTTTTCTCTATGAGTTTTTTGAGTAAGTTCTTTGTGAGAAATTGTGAGATAATACTTGTGGATTTTGGTTTGGATGTAATTTAGGAATGAAAAACACTTGAGAATTGAATGATTGTAACTCTATAATTCTACAACTCATAATGGATTTCTTTTTCGTTAGCTCTCTCAGTGGAATAGGTACAGACACTTGAACTAAATCACGTAAACTTTTAATGTCTTTACCATTGCAATTGTAATTTCTTCTCACATTAGAGTCCCATTTACCTAGAAACCTCTATGCTCTAATGTTTGATCCCCTCATTTCCAAAACATCTCTCTAGATTAAATTTTTATTTCGGCCTAGCTTTCCTACCAAGCTATGCGTCCTAGGATCATTGATATGTTTCATTCTTTTCTAATTCAAATTCTTCGTTTCCTACAGATGACAAAAAACTTGAAGGTTTTGGATTTGACGGGTTGCACAAAGCTGACTAGGACACCCGACTTTTCTAACTTCCCATCGTTGGAAATGCTAACACTTGCTCAATGTCCCAAATTGATTGCAATTCACCACTCTATCGGTAAGCTAACATGTCTAACAACTCTTAATATCAAGGGATGCAGGTCTCTAGGCGAGTTGCCAGCTGAGATTGGTTCTCTACAAGCTTTGATGGAGATTACCATGCCCCGAAATTTTCAACCCTTGAATCTTCCAGAGACATTTGGTAATCTAAAATCTTTATCGAGTTTCATATTAGACGAGCATCCTGAAATCACACGACTTCCAGACTCTATTGGAAGGTTGGATAGTCTCACTCGCTTATCTTTATGTGGATGCCTGGGGATAAAGGAGCTTCCATGCTCTATTGGGGAGTTAAAAATATTGGCCGAGTTGGATTTATCAAGATCAAGAATAGTCGAATTGCCTGATTCCATTGGAAACCTAAAGAAACTGAAAGTGATCAAGATGAATTATGCGACAGTAAAAAAGTTTCCTCGGACTATCGGAGGGCTAGAGATGCTTGAAGAGTTGCAAGCCAAGAAGTGTTGGTGTCTAACGGGTGAAAACCTGGAGGAAATTGGGAAGCTCGCCCATTTGAGGATATTGGACTTGTCGTACACTTGTGTTTCCGGGCTGCCTAGGGGGATAGGTCGTCTCTCTCATCTTCAGACACTTAAATTGGGTTCGATTGACCTTCGAGAATTGCCGGCTCCTCCCTCAAATTTGACACACCTTCATCTTCAAGCTCTCGACTTCTCATTTGCTCCTGACCTCTCAAGCCATGTCAATTTAGATTGTCTTGAAGTAACCAGATTAGCTGCTTCGGCAGAGGTAACTTACTCGACTTGGATAAACGCTTCACCGAAAGAAGTTCAGTGGGATCCGGAGGAGCGACCGATCCATGAGCTTCCATCGGATTTGTCAACCTTGAAACTCAACGGCATGAGTTCACTGCCAGATTTTTCCAACTTAAAACGTTTGTCGGTTCTGTGTGTCACGGACTGTCCGATGTCCCTGTTCGATATTTCTCCGGGTCTTGTACATTTGAGGGCATTGAAACTAAGTACTTGCAAATACCTCGTGGAAATACGCAACCTGTCACTCTTGAAGAATCTAGAGCGCTTGGATCTCAACAGATTGGGAAGGCTAGTTGAGATTCAGGGTTTGTTGGAACTGGAATCCTTGCTGTGTATCTTTCATTGTAATTCAATAGAGATATTACTTGACCTATTGAAGTTGGATAAGCTACAGCGTATTGAGCTTAAAGCTTGTCGAAATATAAGAGTCATTGACGGCATCAAGCGCTCAGAAAGCTTGGAGTTAGATACTCGTGATTACACTATCTTGGAAAGATTGCAATATGTCTCAAGATCGACCTGGCTTCCCTGCAAAGTACTTATGTACGATGTGTTCCTGAGCTTTAGGGGATCAGACACTCGCTATAGCATTATCAATTTCTTTTGCGAGAGCCTGACTCAAAATCGAATTTCTGTTTTTAGTGATGATGAACTGAGGTTTGATCAAGATATTGGTAGAGAGCTTCTCCAAGCACTCAACAACTCTCGTGTCTACATACCGGTCTTCTCTAGAGACTATGCTTCCAGCCAATGGTGTCTTCGTGAACTTACCCACATGGTAAAATGCACGGTAGAATCGAACAGGGAAAAGAGAATCATCCCCATCTTCTATGACGTGGATATTAATGATGTTAAGCTTGAAAGCAATTTATATAGAAGTGCCCTAAATGAGCATCAGGCGAAATTCGACCACAGTGAGGTGAAGGCATGGAAAGAGGCCCTAATTGAGGTTGCAGCCATGAAGGGGTTCGTATTGAAAACTAACAGGTAATGCTTCTATTCCGCCACTAAATTATGAGGTAATTAAGTCATTCAATTGAACTTGAGTTTCAAAGTTATTGCAATGCAACCTTTTTGCATACATATAGTTGTACACTCGAGCAGGTTCTCATCCTATAGCATAACTTGAGAATAGAAAAAACGGCACAGAAAAGGCATCGAGAAGATTTTGATGAAGAGAGACAGAGAGTTTGATTTAAGCTATTTTAGGAAATTAGTTTATTGTTACAAGATAGAGAAGAGCTGATTGGCGAGATAATTCCGATTGAGTCCATTGTCTAATGAAACACGGTTATCATATTTGTTATTAAGGTGATAGAGTGTGCGAGTTTTCGTGGGACTTCTAAATAAAAGTTTGAGATTGACGGTTGCCCTCGAGTCCTCTCTAATATTAAGAGGAGCTATTCTAATATTCCGCAAGGCAAAAAGGGCTTGGCGCAGAGTTACCAATGTTGTGGTACCAATAAGGTAGAGATTCAAGAAACGGCTCCTTCCATTGTAAACTTTACCACTGATATCCAAATTCACCATTTAAATATGAAGAGGATTTTTATTTTCATTTAAAAATATATATATATCCAATAAATTCTAAACTTATTATGCGAATGTCAATTCAATCATAACTTTCTATATTGACTAAAGAAGTGAGTATAATATTACAACACAATTTTTTTGAATATCACTCAAAATGATACTTAAAACTCCTATCTAATTTGATCATCTCGAATTTAAATTCCATGATGATCGACCTGTCATTTCATAACGATCCATAAATTTCAAATGTCGATCCTCCAACGAAGTAACGTAATGATGATCTATTCAAGTTTGGTTAGCTGGATCCAATTTCACTCATTCCATCAATGACATCAACCTCACGTTGGTTCTTAAATTTTTAGAGCATCCCAAGCTCCTTTAAATTGAGCAATGTCCGACCATATTCTGTTGTGGCTGTGGGCCAATTAGATTGTCATTTTGATATCCTTTTATTGCGTGCCTGCCTGACGTAAACAAACTTTTTCTTTTGCTATGGTTAGCTGCAGCCCCGAAGAAGAAATTGAAATGGCTACTGAAGAGGTTTCAAGACATCTGATATATGCCGATGCAAGGAGGAGGACTCAAATAGATGAAGATCAATGGTAGCTGACAAGAAGCTGTCCGGCATTTTTATCAAGGGGGAAAATGGTCTTTTTCTTTAGATTATGGTCAATACAGAGAAGGAGACATGAAGAAGAGGTTTTCTGTCATGCACAGTTGAAGCTCAGTGGATGCGCGAATCCAGCTTCTAAACCCATGCCATGCTCCGAGTCATGCATCTTCCATTCGCATGCGCCCATAATCACATGGCCAATTACCAGTGCTCGGATGTCTGTAACTTGCTACATTTGCATACTCTACCCTGTTCCGGTCACTATTTCTGTTTCCAGACATCATTTTGCCCGCGATAAAAATGAGGCCTCAAAAACAATGTGCTGAGAAAGTTCTGTATTCTGTTGGGTCTTTAAAAAGTAGCAAGCTATGCCAGTGCAAACCGAAAAGAGGAAGCTATTCTATATGAGGCCAATTAGTTTAGATAGAGGACTACACATGCTTGTACCCGTGCGCGGTGAAGGGACCCTACCATTCCCAGGGGCTGTGGGGGCATAGAAAAGAAATGAGTGCAGGAAAGGCCTAAGACCAGCACAATCTGCACTATCACCATTGACGTTCGGATAATCGAATGAGTTTGAGCATAAGAAAGAACATTACATGGTCGAGCTCTACCTAAAAAATCAAGTTTGATTGAGCTCAAGTCAAACTATGGAGTCTTGACTTTCTGACTGAGTCTGATTACCAAAAATGATTCGATGGAAGTCATCTATAATTGGAACGAATTGTCACTTTAAACTTAAAAAGTGCACAAATAATTGACAGTAATGTGTATACTTAATCTTAATAATAACAAAGAAATATATATCATATGATTCATATCCAAAGTCAATTACACAATCACACCCACCATCGAGTTGAGCATCATGAAGTTCGAACTTAAGAAACATCTTCCACACATAAACAGAATGAACAGAACCCAAGTTCTTTTCTTTGCAGGGAACATAGACCATAACAGAAAATGAATAATGGAATGTAAGACAGTAATCAGAAACTGCTGCAGATTTGACCCCAAGCTTTTATCGCATTATACCATCATATAGTTAGAAAAAGTTTTAAAGGAATGCTCAACTCATGTGCTTTGAGCAGATATCCCATATAACACAACTAACCCAAATTCGACAGTCAGCCTACAGTATTTCTAAAGGCATATATAGCAAAGAAGAGCCATGAAGTTACAAACACACCCTAAGACATAGCTAAGGAGTAACATTGGAGAAAGTTATCATAACAATGACACTATAATTTACACAGATAATGCACAAACCTGGGTAAGTTAAATGCTAGAAAGGTACAGTAGTAGATGAGTGATTCCCACAAGCTCAAGCTCTGAAATTATGACACAACAATATCAACAAGATACAATATAGAAGAACATACTCCATACACAGCCATGCTTCTCCAAAAGACTTCATGGAATACAGAACCAAAGCATACACAGAGCACATAAACTTGCACGGTATGCTGTAAGGAGCAAGACAGAGTCTTCATAATATTTGTAAAGTTCAAAATTAGAAAAATATATGGCTCAACATAAATAAACTACTTGCATTTCATGCTTCTCCAAAAGACTTCATGGACTACAGAACCAAAGCACACACAGCACATAAACTTGCACGGTATGCTGTAAGGAGCAAGACAGAGTCTTCATATCCAAAGGCAATTACACAATTAGCCCACGAGCCCATTGAGTTGAGCATTATGAAGCTTCAACTTGTCTCAATTAATACTCCAATTCAAACATTCAAACTTGACAAGAATGAACTAAACTGACATATACAATTTTACAGAGACTTAAGAAACATCTTACATACATAAACCAAATGAACAGAACCTCAAGTTTATTTCCGTTGCAGAGAACAAAGACCATAACAAAAATGAATAATAGCAAGTAAAACAGTCATCAAAAACTGCTGCAGATATGAACACAAGCTTGCATGACATTATACTATCATATACTGAGAAAAAGTTTTAAAAGAATACTCAGCTCATGTGCATAGAGCAGATATCCCAAATAGCACAACTAACCCCAATTAGACAATCAGCTTAGAGTATTTCCGAAGGCATATAGCACAAAGAAGGGCCATAATGTTACAAACCACTTCCCCATAGCAATATTGGTAATCCAGAGTAATAGAGTCATTCTCCAAGGGATCATTTCAAGACATCCTAGCCCTTGAAGAGTCATGGCACACAGAAGGTACAAATCTTCCTTGGCTGATATTGGTTTTTAATCGTGTCAATTGGTCCCACATAGTTCCGCTCCAATCCACTGGTCAATAAATGCGAAATAAATGCATTCTCCGACATGCGTGGAAGCTGAGGAATTTGTTCTACCCATGGCTCGGACCTCCACTAGGTATTGCCCTAATTTCAACCCGCTCATGGTTAGCTCACTTAGTTTGGGACTAAAATCACTGACCTAACACCCACTCACTTTTGCTGCAGCTCCGTTTACCAACCACAACGTGCAGGCTCATTCCGCATACAGGCTTTCACTTCTTGTAGATGCAGGTTCTTTTACCCTTTCCCTCATGGTCACCATCAATGACTAAGTAGTATTTCACCTATTGCAGGGTAGTCCCACCCTAAGCATAGCTAAGGAGTAAAATTGGAGAAAGTTCTCCTACCAATGACACTATAATATGCACGGATAATGCACAAACCTGGAAAAGTTACATGTTTCAAACGTACAGCAGTAGATAAATGATGCCCACAAGCTCAAGCTCTGAAATTATGACATAACAATATCAACAAGATATAATATAGAAGAACACTATACACAGCCATGCTTCTATAAAAGACTTCATAGACTACAGAACCAAAGCATACACAGAACATATAATTTGCAGGGAATTCCATAAGGAGGGAGAGAGGGTCTTTATAATATTCGTAAAGTTCATAAAAAGAAAAATATATGGCTCAATATAAATAAACTACTTGCATTTCATGGTTAGGTACAATGTACGTCAACGAGACAATCTGACTGTAAACATCAAAGAACTCCACAGTAAGAGAATTTCAACATCAACAAACAACTAAATCATCTATGGCGAACCATGATTCATGAATAAAACACCCAGACCAGCCAAAGACAACTCATCAAGGGTGCTCAAGTTTCAGATCCTTACAGAACTAATTCCTATTAAGCGGGAGGGATCTGCAAGAATATGTCTCTTTGAAGTTACTTTTACTCGAAGACGTAAAAATCGATGCATAAACTTCCTTTGTAGCATTACGGGGGACTATATCTGTCGCCTTAAACCTCTTCACTCCATCAGAAGGCACACCATTCACTCCACGTCCACCATTTTTCAGTTTCCCATTTTCATCAACTTTAACAGAGGCTTTCTCAACAGCCTTTACCTCAATGCTGCGTTTAGCGCCACTTAACTGAGTAATTTCTTCTCCACCAGCAACCACCTCCCCATTCTTCACCTTCTTCGCCTTCTTATCTCTCAATTTTGCCCTCTCCTCCTCCAATCTCTCCCTCAGGACCGCCACCTCCTCCTCGCTCCCATTGATCACAATCTTATCCAATTCACTGAACTCCTCATGACACACCAAACAAGACGAGGACTTCACCTCCTTCAACGCCTTGGCGCTCAGCACATGGCCGCAGGTCCTCAGCGCGAAAAACTTGCACTTCCCATTAAACTCGAGACCCGCGATCGGGCACTGATACCGCGCGCCCACGCCTGTGCCGGCATCATCCTCCAGCCCCGGAATCTCCGTAAGCTTGATGTTGACCATATCCTTGAGACCCTTTATGTACCCGAACTCCCGGGGCAATTTCTTGCCCAGAAGAGCCTCCACCAGAGCCTGCTTATTGAAGATATTCCCCAACTTGTCCACCACGCAGGGCTCCCTCAAGGGCTCGCTGGAGAGGGCGCAATTCAACCACTTCGAGAGCCTCTGCTCGTTCGGGTCCACCTTGTCGGGCTTCTTCTCCGCGTACATGTTCAAGTAGCAGTCCCGCGACTCCGCCCCCGTCGCGCCGCCATCGCCGCCGCCGCCCCGGAGCCTGCACCGCAGGACCAGGGTCGAGAGCGGCGACACTCCCGAACCCGCGATGGGGGTCGAATCTTCCAGAGGCTTCCCGTTGAGGGTGAAGTAGAGGTCGGGCGGCGAGTCGTCGGCGGCGGGGAAGAGGGAGCGCTTGAGGTGGCGGAGGGTGTCGGACGGCGCCGGGGTTAGGGTTAGGGTTCGAGTGGGGATGCGGAGGTCGGGCGATTGAAGGAAGATTTGGAAGGGTTTCTCGGATTCGAGCTGCATCTTCGAAGATCCTTTCGACTGCGAATCGAAGGTAAGCTCTCGGATTGAAGAAGGAGAAGGAGAAGAAGGAGAAATCGAGCTTCGTCGCAGGAATTCCTGATCGATCACCGCCTTCGTCGAGCAGGGATTTTCAGTTCGTCTTCGATTTTGACCGATTCGAGAGAAGACAATTGCAGACGGGGACGGTGGCCAATCAGATGGGCCTGAGAGGGTAAGCAGCCTGATGGGCTTTCCGCCGAAGGCCTAACATCGATCTCTGGACTCTTCGCCGAAGATTCAAGACCAGGCCCAAGCCCAAGCCCAAGTGCTGCGAATTATCTGATGATGTCAGGGGAGATGATTATCCTTTTAAAAGACGTCGGGATGGAATGTCATGCGGCCGGCGCATGCAACGACGTCGCGGTTGTTATCGGCGTTCATAGATCATCCGGCATTGACAATCGTGGAAAGAAGGGGTCCGCTAAGTGGTTAAGTGCATGATTTGGATCCGATATATAATATGTTGATTTTGAAAATACGCTCGCTATCTTATGGGTAGAGTCTTACTCGATGCACGTGGACAGTGCGGTCTCCATGTCTCCATAAATAGAAGTTGAGCCACGAGATTCGAATGCACCACGTCAAATACTATGGATTACAGAATAAGAGAATGTGTATCCCCGATGGGTCTTTTGCCTTTGATTGCAGGGATGCTCAAGTAACAACTAAGTAATTTGGACTCGGGACCAGGATTACTGTCTTTCAAACTGTGCTTGGGCAAAATTCCAAAGCGCGAGAACAGAAAGCTATTCTTTATCATTCGATAAAGACACCATCCTGGACCTTGACTCATCTTAATGCAGGTTTCGTAGATTCCACAAACGCAAGCTACACGGGTCACACTATAAATCTATGGCCTTTAATGTCCGTTTAGGTAGATGCTTCTCTCTCTCTCGTAAATGGACAAGACAGGGACGGCAGGAAGAGAGGGAAGAAACTGGTGGGCGTCGTGAATCGACAGAGGGGAATCGTGCTCCACGAGAACCACGGATGGGGTGGGGTCGTGGGCTTTTCTGGCTATAATCGATAAGTGGTCCATTCTGCTGTCAAGAACATCCCCACAGCATCGCTCACGGCCACGGCTTGTGGCTCCAAGGAGAGAAACTGCAGCCGGACCCGTATGTCGAAAACGGCACGTGTGGACATAAAAGATCCTTTGAGTTCACTCGGGTTAAGTAGCCTCATCAAACATTAGGTGACTTGTGTCACCATGCTAGGGCTGCGCCGCTAGTCAGTTAATTTTGATGGACCATTATTTTAACATACCAGTGCCCACACATCCAATACCCCTACTTGTTTCCTTCTATATATTTGTCTTCCTCAAGAGGAGGGAATACCTGTGAAATGTTTTTCTACGTCCTGCAATCTCAAGATCTAGATTGAACTAAAATGAAGCCTTTTAAGGATATGCCAAGGTTCATCTACACCTATACGTCAAAAACGGCATGTACAGACACGAAAGCTCCTTCGAGTACACTCGAGCTGAAGTAGCTGCGGAGCTTTTCTCACTGAAAATTTCCAACAACCCCCAGCCGGATCCGTGCTTCTTCTGGCGCGGAGCTACTCTTCCTTTTCTCTTATTTTGACCGTTTATCTGGTCCTCAAGACGTGATTCCAGAAGCCGCCTACAATGTTTTATGCAAAACGTGAGGAGATTAGAAAAGGGTGTGAGGAAATATGCACCTCTAGGTGGGAAAAAAGTAGACCTCGGTGACATTTATTGATTATAAATGATGGGAGAGCACCCATTACCCTCCAACCCCTTTGAAAGAGAGAGGACATCGAGAGTACATAATAGCGATATGCATTAAAGATTATCAACATGAAGAATTGAGACATTAGCAACTTTAAAAAACAAAAAAAAGAAGTATGACAATTAGAAAAAAAGAAAAAGAAAGGCCTTTCATTGAGAAAAATAGGAGTCAAATTCAGTAAATTGAGAATGGAATATTTGAAAATTTATGTTAGTGTTTTCGTTAAGATCAATATTAACATAGAAAAGTATAAAATGAAAAGTGGGGAAGAATCTAAAAGAATAAATTAATATAATTAGAGAAAAATATACATGACGAATCTAAATTCACTGACAACAAGAAAAGATAGCATTGAGAAATGGAAAGAGAAGGGAGTTTGGCAATGTAATTAAAATCGTGAAAGTCAACTTGAATTTCGTGATAAAACAAGCATAATTATTAAGCTTGACATGTTAGAGAAAATTAATAAAATTATTGGAAAGCATCGAAGAGAAACTTTTTTTTTTTTTTGGATCCATCAAATGTTTGGTTAATACCACAAAAAAAAAAAAAGGGAAAAAGCCACGAAAAACCCCAAATTTTGCATCGAGTGACACATTTACCCCAAACTTTTTTTTTGCCGTGAAAACTCTAAACTTTCCAAACCGTGACACATTTACCTCATAATGGCATTTTTGTCATTTTAGTTTCTGTTTTTTTCTTCTTTTTTTCTTCTTCTTCCCTCCGCCGGCCATGGCGGCGGGGAAGCCGGCGCTAGCGAGGGTTGCCCTCGGCGGCGTGGGGTGGGCCCTCGCCCGACGCCGGCGAGGGCACCCCTCGCGGAATCGGTGTCGGCGGCCCTCGCCGGATCGGCGTTGGCGCCCCTTGCCCGACGCGGCGAGGGCGACCCTTGCCGGCGTCGGCTTCCCTCCGCCATGGCCGACGAGAGGGAAGAAGAAAAAAAAAAAAAAAAATTTTAAAAATGAAAAGAACAAAATGCCATCTAATTTTGGGGTGAATGTGTCACACTTGGAAAGTTCAGGGTTTTTGGTGTCGCAAAAAAAGTTTGGGGTAAATGTATCACGGTTTGGAAAGTTTGGGGTTTTTCACGGCACAAAAAAAGTTTGGGGTAAATGTGTCACTTGGAGTAAAGTTTAGGGTTTTTCGTGACTTTTTCCAAAAAAAAAAAAAAAAAAATCCTATATTGATGTATCCATGCTGCATTTGCCCAAAACAAATTTTTGCCTTTAAAAAAATCCCATACTAATATAATGTCCCACATTTACTTCAACCAATTCTCGTGAAAAAATTTCAAACTGATAATCCACATATATACCTCATTTATCCTAAACTAATTTTTTTATCACGAAAAATTTAAAGTTTTAGCAAAATTTTAAAACTTGAGAGAGCTCTTTGGAAAAAACTTAGCAGATTTGTTAATCTGAAATTTTGGTGATTTTGGATTTTTGTGACTTAAAAACTAATTTTGGGTAAACATGGAACTAATAAGCCAATTTAGGGTGTTTTTATGATAGGAAAATGAGTTGAGAATAAATGTGGCACGGATGTATCAGTTTGGAATTTTAGTGGCAAAAAGAGTAATTTTGGATAAATCGAGAACATATATATCATTTGAGATTTTTGGTTATATTAGCTCTTAAATAATTTAACAAACCAAGTTATATTAATGAAGCATGACGTCAATTTATGTTTTTCTTTGGTTTAACAACTAGTTATCAAATAATGCACAAAATCATAAATGAGAAAATTGTCCAAAGAGTCCTAAACCTATTGTACTTTGATCAATTCGGTCTTAAATATTCTAATTGTGATAATTCAGTACTAAATTTTTTTACGCTTTATCAATTAAGTTGATCGGGCTAATTTTGAGCGGAGAACGCTAGATGTGGCAGCCTAGTTAGCGGCAATCATGCTATATGGCGTATAGACACTGACGTGCACAACTTTGCATTTTTTTTTTTGAATTTTTTTCCTTTTTATGTTTCCTTATTTCCTTCTTGCTGGTGGTTGGAGAGGGCTAGACAAGGAGCCTTGCCATTAGTGGTGATCATGCTATATGGCTTAGTTAGCCTAGTTAGCGGCAATCATGCTATATGGCATATAGGCAACGTGCACAAATTTGCAATTTTTTTTTTTTTTTATGAATTTTTTTCCTTTTTATGTTTTCTTCTTTCCTTCTTGCTTATGGTTGGAGAGGGCTAGGCAAGGAGACATGCCATTAGTGGCGATCATGCTATATGGCATAGTTAGGCTAGTTAGTAGCGATCATGCTATATGGCGTCTAGGCACTTACATGCACAACCCGAGACCAACTGATAATTTTTTATTTTAATTTTTGTACTTGTTAAAAAAGCGATTGAGGACTAGATTGACCCAATGAGTTCGGGCCGATTTCAAGGTCAACCCAAAACTAACTAATAATTTTTTATTTTATTGTTTTTTTACTCTTTGAAAGGGCAACCGAGGACCGTACCGACCAAATGAGTTCGATGATGAGCAAGGTCAGTTAAAAAAGGCAAACGGTGAGGGTTAAGTGAGGTGAGCGTCGAACAGAATGAGCATCGAATATCGAGTAGAGAGCAACAAGCCAAACGAGTATCGAGCAGCGAGCGGCATGAGTGATCCAAAGCAAGTGAGGCAAGTGTTGAGTGGTGAGCGGAAAATTTGTTTTTTTTCGATTTTAGTAAATTGAAGACTAAGAGGACAAATAAGACAAAAGAGAACAAATACCAGAGGAGGATGTCATGAGGTGCCTTTTTGGACACAAAAACATTTTTCTCTTTCGTAAATTATAACTATTTACACCGTAAAAGACATTAAAAACCTAAGTTATTAACTAATAATGTAAAATTACTTGAACTCCTCACTAAAGAGCTGTTTAATGTTGTTGACACCATTTATTTTAAGGTTTTCTTTATATAAAAAAATTATAAATAATATTATATATATATAGTCAGGGTTAGTCCAGGTTGGACTGACTTGAAACTCTCAGAATCGAGGATCGACCTGCACAGTGCTGGTTCTGGAATTCTAGGATCAAGGACCAACCCAGTCTCCCTAGGAACCGGACCAAGACCGGCAGGGTTGGGCCGGTCCAGGGTTTGTTCAGGGTTGACCCTAGACCGATGCTCACTGCTAGCCATATCGGACATTCCATTATTTCTTCTCCCTCCCTTACCTTGTTTTAGGACGGCGCTAAGTCCACCTTAGCTTTGGCTAATTGGGGATTTAGAATGATAAAAAGACCGATAGTTCGATGATTTTTGTTATTCTAATAAGTATGGAGCCAAAATTGGTGTCGTTTAGTGCTGCGTGTTCTATTACCGCAAAGGAAAACCAAAGTATACTTCGTCAATAAAAAAAAAAAAAAAAAAATTACACAAACAGTCTTTTTTTTCTTTTTTGATGACCTATGAAACCCCCGCATAGCCGGCAGCCAGAGGATAAACCCTGGGAGGGCACGTAGGAAACCACCACCCACACAACCCAGGCAAGTCACCACACAGCGCTTCAACCTCCCTGCTTCGCAGGGGCTTCGAACCTGATTCTCCGCGGTGGAGAACATAAGCTCTATCCTCTACGCTGCAACGGTGGGTGGTCACAAACAGTCTTGTTCACTACTGATTTGAATACTATAACTATGCACACACTCAAATTAATATTGTATGAAATTGTTCAAGTAAAATAAAGAAAAAAATACGTTGACAACATATTACATAATTACCCTATCGCGATAAAGTCGAGATCACTTACAAAATCAAGTCGAGGCCACAATGGTGTTGGTTGGTACTTGGGATGTGCGGCTGAAAATTCGACGGAATGTCTCCATTAAATTATAGTGACAACGATGGCCTGCACCTTGATAGAGCATTTTCTTCTTACAGATAGAAATAGTGACAGCAACAGAGCGAATCCACCGCAAGCTCATAAATTGCCGGAATGGAAAGTCCTTTTTGAAATTTTCCCCTCTTGTACTCAACTACACACCCTGCCAATAATTTTTTCCACAGGACTCAGCACAAGGGTAGATTGATTTGGTATAAACTTTTTCCGCCTATGATGTAACACAACAAACTACATACTATAGTTCGTTTTAGTGATTTGTAACTTATTTATGGCACTAGAATTTCCCAAAATTAATAATATCACATTTGGTGAATTCAGTACTAGAAACCTATTGGCATTTGAGCCTTCCTTCTCCTTTCAAGACTTAGGAAAAATTCCACATAAGGACATGAAACGGATATCATTTCAAATAAGGGCTTAAAGTGGTTATGGTTATTTCACATAAAGGCCTAATCTTATTGGCTAGCAAAATATTCTGGCCGATCAAGGATATTTTTATCCAAACACATTTTTAATTAGAGTTTTAATTTAGTTTTTTTTTCTAAAAGACAAAAGTTTTATTAAAGCAAAAATATAGGTCGCCCCATCGTCGATGGGGCAACAATGATGGCTAATAGGGTTGCTTGCCCTCATCTCAGTCTTGGCGAGGGTCGTCGGCCCTTGCGTAGATCCGACAGCTCTCGACTTGCCGTTAGTAGACCTATGTGAGGGCTGCTAGCCATTGCCATTGCCCCACCAATGATGGAGCGGCGATCACAGGTGGGAAGTTTTAGTTTTTTTAGTTTATTTACAAAGAAAGAAGAAAGGAAAAAAAAAATTGAAAGACAAAATTGTCCTCCACTAGATGGTGAGGTCAAGCCTTTTTTTGAGATTAATATGGCCACTTCAGGCATTTATTTGAGAAAATGATGACACTTCGGATTCTTATTTGAAATAATGTTCACTTCAGGTCCTTATTTAAAATTTTCCCCAATACCTATCCAAAAGAGAATAAGATATTTCTTGGTTGTGAATATCATAATAGCATGAATCACTTCGTGGATATCTTTGCTTCATTATAAATTAATTAGAACTAAATTCGATTAACTGGAATGTGTGCGCATGACAAAATTTCTGAAACAGAAATTGATTTCTGGCCAGAAATTGATTTCTCAATTTCTATTTCCTGGCCAAGTTTCTAAGTAAAGAAACCCATTTGATAACGACTCAAAATTTCTCTTTCTGAAACAGAAATCCGTTTGATAACAGAATAAAAATTTCTATTTCTATGAATCATGTTGTCCCCATCATTTTACCTCACTCTTCTTGGACACTCTTCGGAAGCCTTTGTGTCATGTCCGACACTCCGACACGTGTCCGATACGCTCCGACACGTCCCGACACGCTTAGACACGCGGTCAACGAGTGTCGAAAAATCTGACACATGGTCAACTCTTTCCGACACGCTCCGACACACTCCGACATGCGAGTCCATAATTTCGACATGCTATTCCGACACGCACGAGGTTAATTTTAAAAATTTCTAATACTTGAGGGGTGAAAATATAAATATACACAAAAAGAAGTAATAAAATTGCTATAAATATACATGCACGAGGTCAATATTTTTTTTTTTCAGTTTTGTTTGTTTAGAATTGTTTCTTTTTTAAGTATTTTACTATGAAAGAAGTAATAATAAATGCTATATATGATAAGTAAATAAATTTTAAAATATCATTTTAGCATTTTTCTTTAAACAATGTTTTTTTCCTCTAAGTTTTGTGTATTATTGCAACAAATTAAAATAATGAATGATATTATTTAATATTTTTCATGTAAATTATTTCTAGGCTATTTTTATTATTATTTATTTATGTATTTATATATAAAAATATATTTAATATATAACGTGTCGGAACGTGTCGAAATTCTCTATTTTTAAGAAATGACATGTGTCGTGTCGTGTAGCGTGTCCGTATCGGTGCTACATAGGGCGCAACTTGCGAGAGAATTGAAATGGGATGCGGATAGAGGAGGCGGGCTCGATGGCGAGATGAGCGATGATCTGACCGGAGAGAGGACGGTGACGGCGATTGGAGGTGTGGATCCGAGAGCGGAAATGGGATGCGGACAGAGGAGGCGGGCTCAACGGGACGACCGGAGGACGGGCTGAGGACGATGATGGCAAGATGAGCGGCGATCTGATCGGCAAGAGGATGGCGATGGCGCTAGGGTTTTGGTTGAACTGAGGAGAGGAAGAAAAGCAAGGTAAAGTGAGGAGGAGGAGGAGTCGTAAGGGTAAGGGTGAAAGTGAGGAGGAGGAGATGTGAACGAAGAAGAAAAAAAAAAAAAAAGTGAAATAATTTCTGTTTCTATTTCAGAAATTGGAGAAGCTAAAATTTTTAGCTTCGATTTCTCCTCAAATCAATTTCTGAAACAAAAATCTGTTTCAGAAATTGAAAAATCAAATTGCATTACCAAATGGATTTCTATTCCAAACCTGTTCCGGGAAACAGAAATCAGGAGAAAAATAGTTTCTGAAATTTAGTCATGCAGCCCCTATTATATATATTCATATAGGGGATCTCCAATCAAGATGATATATCGACTTGCAATAAAGAGAAAAGTCTATATATTTTATTCAGTTATTTATTTAAATTTAAACCAATGATTAGTTATTGAAGTAGATAGCAACAACAATTTCATAAGGGGAGGGGTTCGAAACCCCAGCGCGTCGCAGGGTGACTTACCTGGTGGCACGTGTGTAGTGGTTAGCACGTGTCGTCCCCAGTGGTTTACTCCCGGCATCCGGCCGTGCGGGGTTCCTTGGGTCACCAAAAAAAAAAAAAAAAACAATTTCATTTGACATGTGTAATGTTGATTTTCCAATGCATTCACATGTTTCTTTCATGGAAATTCTTTGTAGTGAGTAATAAAATTGGTTATCCTCTATATGAAAATCTTATGTAGGCAGTTCATATCATTTATATATAATGTCTTGATCAAAGATTTCAATTCATCCGTATTTGGACAAAAGCCAATTTTTTCGTGTTAATAAGATCAAATCATGGATGTTTGGTAAGTATGATGGTCCTAATAATAATTTTGCATGCATTTTCGTATGCATCTCACGAGTGATTTTAAAAAGACTTCATAAATTAACGTAATTTACAAGTGTGATTCTGGTTGTATCTACATCCTTTTAGTTATTGGTTATTTCTTGCGTTGGGACCAAATTGGTTGGGACCAAATTGGTTATTCGCTAGCCAAAGCAGTAACACATGTACCAAAAGCTATTTTCGTAACAGGATCCCTTCAATAGAGTTATTACACGGAAGCACTTGTGTTGGACACTTTCACGTTAACTCATTTTTACAATTTACAAACTTCTGTATTGCCTCTTCTTGCCCTCAAGTTTATGTTAATGGATTCAACTAATGATACGTAAGCAAGCATACGAGGTCCTTTACAGAGATTATAGATCTCATATATTTGTAACCAGTCGTTTCTTCCTTAAGGGTAAAAAATAGTGCTTCATTGCTACGAACATGGATTATTGAAAAGAATAAGACATGTATATATATATTTCCATCAATTAAACACGGTTGAATTTTTTATTCGATATCAATAATTGGTGTGAATTCTTTCCAGATAAAATGGATTTTTGATGTGCAGGATTTGAATTAGATAATATGCATTTTTATTGCCACATTGAAGTTCACAACCGAAGGAGTGCACGGTTGGGGGATTATGGGCATTAGGTATGGGACATTCCCCATTCCTTCTTCGTGAAGTATGGACAAGACAAAATAAATATTATTTCAGAAATATTCGACGATGCCCACAATTTTTTCAGAAGAAATTATCGCTCGAATTTGTTTCATACTTCTTTTGTCCTTTCCCGCGTCATGGGCATGCCAAGATATTTCCAAAGCTTCGAACCAAGACTAGCAATTGGGGGAAAAAAGCCAAAAAAAGAAGAAGAAAAAGATAGAAAAAGAAAGCATGTTGACATTTTCAATGATTTACGTTTGTATATAAATGGAATTTTTTATTCCGCGCTAAGTTTGGTGTGCTCCTATAAGTTTGGTGTGCGCATGGTGTGCGCATATGTAAGGAGTCATGTGTGCATTTTAAAATTATTTTGAGAGATGAAATCTTCTGAGTCATAATCAGATTCACATTAAATATAAACACGAAATTTAATTCGATGACATCAAAATGGTTTAACATTTAAAAAAATGATAGTAGAGTGGCCAAGACAAATGTAGAACTATATCTTATTGCCACTAGAACTATATCTTATTGCCACTAGAACGTGTCTTGAATTAAAAAAAAAAGAAAAGAAAGAAATTTGACCTAATTTCCTGCTTCTGGACCAACGATATACTCCGAGAATCGGTGCAACCCAGACAAAAACTTTGATCCGTCTCCAAATCCCACAATTTTTTAAATGCAACCCATTTATTATCAATTTTTTTTTTTTTAAATTCCGGTCATATGGGAGATGCGAGAGGATCTTCTTTTTCGGCCATTAACAAAAGCCATCAACAAAAGTGGGCGTCTCACGGCAGCCGTCTGTTGACTCTTGAATCCTCTCCGTCATTGCGCTCGTCTCGTTTGCCAAGCTGTGGAAAAGAAGAACATGGAAGTGAAGTCGCATCAATTACATAACACGTGTGTTGACTGTTAACGTCCAATCATCCAATTAATTCAGTTAAAAATTCATTTATCGGGTTTTTCTTTTGTTTTTTTGGATTCTTTTCGCTAGTAGCTAGTGACAGAATTGTTCGGCAAAAAGAAAAGAAAAGGAAAATGACATTGATAATCCCTAAATCTTGGCCCACTGCGAAGTTTTAATTTGTTTGGCAGGAACCTTAAATAATTTCCGTATGTTTAATGTCATCTTTCCAATTTCTAACGATGTTGGATTCTCCAATGTAAATAAAAGAGTTAATGTCACGAAAAAATTTCAAATTGTTACATATGTAACGGATTTATTCCAAATTAATTTTTGATTACAAAAAACTCAAAATTAGTATACATGTAATAAATTTATCTCAAAACTAAATTTTGATAATTAAAAACAACAAATTATTATTTTGTAACAAATTTATTTTCTATTAGTTTTTATTAAATTAACTCAATATCATGAAAAATCATAAATTAATATATTAGTAATGAATGGAGGTTAAAATCCAAAACTCATGTGTCATCTAGTTTAACAATTTGATGATAAAATTGAATGAAAACTAAAGAAGGGTAAATCTATGGTAAATGTATTTTGAAATGAATTTGTTATAGGTGTATAGTCTAAAATTTTTGACGGTGCTAATGCAAAAAAGAAGGGAAAAAAGAAACAAAATTTGGCTGACTGCCGACAAAAAGTAGAATTAAGATTTATCTTCAACGCTGGAGGCCGCGGGAAGAACGAGGCTGTAAGAAACCTCCCGTTTGCTTGGGGGAGGGGGAGGGAGGGGGATCTTCATGGAATATCCCAAAACGAAAGAAAGTAAAAAACACGAAAAAAAGAAGAAGAAGAAAGGCTTAAAAAGTCTTCATGGAAGAAAACAAAACGTAAAAAAAAGCCAACGCAATGCCATGCGCAGGTGAATGAGAGGGAGAGACGCAGCTAACGCTCCTCCCAGCCTAACCTGGCACGCTTTGAACCACCACCACACCAACTGCAAATACCAAACGTGGCTCACCTTTCCCCTATTTATACCTGTGAAGAGTCATCACTTCATTCCCCATCACTCCCTCCCTTCCTCTCCAGACCTTCGCTTCACCACACACTCCTCTCCCTCTCTCTCTCTCTCTCTGCGTGTGTAGGGAAGTGAGAGTAGGTGTGTGGTCTTGTCCGTGGAGTGCTTTGAGTGACGCGGAGAGACAAGAGAGAGCTGCTGCAATGGCAGGGACCGGGGCGTTTGCGGAGATCTTGGATGGGGAAGTGTACAAGTACTACTCCGATGGGGAGTGGAGGAAGTCGGCCTCCGGCAAGAGCGTCAACATCGTCAACCCCACGACCCGCAAGACCCAGTACAAAGTCCAAGGTACGTGCTCGCTCCTCTCGTTCGCTAACAAGTACAGTAACTTCAGTTTAGTCCTACGCGTTATGATGTGGAAGCTCCCCGTTCCATCCGCTGTGGTGCATTGGGAAAGCGCTAGGATCGTGGGGATTGTGGGGTCTCTCGTTTCCGTCGAGTTTCTAGTCGTTAGTAGAGCACAAATTTACTTAAAAAAAGGTGCTCTGGCCTGTGACAAAGCCGGTTCTACCTAAGAACTGACGTAGTTAGCCCGGTTCCAGGGTAGAATTGGCTGGTTTCGACCCTCAAACAGGAAGCTAATCCGAACCTGGTTGGCAGCTAAGTTTCTTTCTCGGAATTGGCATCGAACTGAACAGCGAGGCTGGTTTCCAGGTTGAAACCCGACCATTGTTCATACCTACCTAAATCTAAGGCATAGAGCTTGCATTTCTTGGTAGTACTCCTGCTGAGATGATTCTAAAAAGGGTTACTTTACTGAACTTGGACCACCGATCACCCCTAACTAAACTCAAAACAGAGCTTGTGTTTCTTGGAAGTACTTCAGAATCGATTCTAAAAGGGGTTACTTCACTTAGGAGATCGGTGTTTAATTTATTGCTTGCAATTGAAAAGGTGAGAGCTTGACTTGATTATGTGGTCTTGTGATGTAAATTAGCTTTTGTGATGGTGTGATTGTGCAGCTTGTACACAAGAGGAGGTGAACAAGGTGATGGAAATAGCCAAGAGCGCACAGAAGGCCTGGGCAAAGACTCCGCTCTGGAAGCGGGCCGAGCTCCTTCACAAGGCTGCCGCACTCCTCAAGGAGCACAAGTCTCCCATCGCCGAGTGCCTTGTGAAGGAAATTGCCAAACCAGCCAAAGATTCGGTCACTGAGGTATACAGAGAGAGAGAATGTCTCATACATTAATCCTGCTCGTGTTGCGATGAGACTAACTGGATTTATGCCCTTTTTCCGGATGTAATCAAGGTTGTGAGATCTGGTGATCTGATCTCATATTGTGCCGAGGAAGGAGTTAGAATCCTGGGACAGGGATTGTTCCTGGTCTCTGACAGTTTTCCTGGAAACGAGAGGACCAAGTACTGCCTCACTTCAAAGGTAAAATTTCTCTTGGTTATATGCCATTTACTTGATCAAGTGCCCTCCATTACTCAGTGAAAATTGATAAAAGTTTGGTAAGTCCACCTATAAAATTTTTACCGAAAGAAAGAAAGGGACCACCTATTTATTATTAGCTCGCAACCGGCGCCGCTTCTTGCATTAGTTTCCTTAGTATCACAAATAGAGATCCCAATATTAGGTGAAGTCACATTTTCCCAATATTAGGTGAAGTCACATTTTTAGACAAACATTTCTGTGTGGCCTTCTTTTAGCCTAAATAATTTGTTAGGTTATTTAGTAGCAGGCTAACAATGTGTATCAAATGTATGTTAATCGTCATCTTTCAGCCGGAAATGTATGATGTGAATGTAGAGCAAATGGGAAAATATGGAACAATGATGAGAGTAACGGACAAAACAATCTAGAGGTAATGCCAGACTTGAACAGTTGACCTATGCCCCAGTTCCATATTAGATAGCAGTTGTCCAGAAAACTTAAGTTGTGAAAAGAACCTAAACAGGCACCGCAAAGATAAATTTGGCCATTGAATCTCTGAAGTATATGATACTCAGGAGAAAACACGAACATGAATTGTTTTATTAGCCCAACATGAAGGGCGAACATAGCAGCGGGAGCAACAGCGTTGCTTTCTGCATTCCCTTTTAGACTGGTAGAGGAAGATCAGCAGAAATTTTAGGCCATCCAATCCATGTGCTTCCGTAGCTTATATCTGCTACCGTCCATGTCTGTGTGTGGGTGTGGGGGGCGCGCGCGCGCGCGCGAGAGAGAGAGAGAGCAGAAGATGTTTGGCTTCTAGTGGTCAAAATGATTCGTGACATGCTTCAACTGTTTTTGTTTTGAACTGCAGATTCCACTTGGCGTAGTGTTAGCCATTCCACCATTTAACTACCCAGTTAACCTGGCTGTCTCAAAGATTGGCCCTGCTCTGATTGCCGGAAACTCTCTTGTTCTAAAGCCTCCCACCCAGGTATGTTCTTGCCATCAAGTTACTTTCACTAATTATTAACTAAAGAAGCTCTAATTATGGTGGCTACTCAGTTTTCATGCTATTGGCCGCGCCTATTGTAGTCCATTCAGTCTTGTGCATGTTCTCATGTTGTGAGTTTGTGTCTCGGTGTGTAGTGTTATGCGTGCGTGCGGAGTAGAAACTTTTGCATACTATAGGCCTTGCGTTTACTCTTCTGAGCCTCCCATTAAAATTTGCGTTTCCTTTTTCTTCTATTAGATCCTGATCAATTTGGCAATCCTGAAAACTGTACATAACTCCTTGTAGGGTGCTGTATCTTGCCTTCACATGGTGCACTGCTTTCACTTAGCCGGTTTTCCCAAAGGTCTCATCAGCTGCGTCACCGGAAAAGGCTCTGAAATCGGTGACTTTCTCACTATGCATCCGGGGGTGAACTGCATAAGGTGATTCTTGTGGCCATCTTCTCGCTATTTATGATCTCTTTGCCTCTTGCATGGTTTGCGATTACTAACATGAATTGCCTTTTCCTATTCAGCTTCACTGGCGGAGACACTGGAGTTGCCATTTCAAAGAAGGCCGGCATGATTCCTCTTCAGATGGAGTTGGGTGGCAAAGATGCTTGCATCGTGCTTGAAGATGCCGACATCGACTTGGCAGCTGCCAACATTGTGAAAGGAGGCTTTTCTTACAGGTGACCCAAGTGATCTGCAAGCATTCATAACTTCCTTCATAGTTATATTCTCTCCCTTAAGGCCACCAAAATTGACGGTTGCTCACATCATCCGCAAAATCTGTTACCCGCTGCGGACACTAACCCGTATTCACGCTCTCCTTGTCCACAACAGCGGTCAAAGATGCACAGCGGTGAAAGTCGTCCTGGTGATGGACTCCATCGCGGACACTTTGGTTCAAAAGGTGAATGCCAAAGTGGCGAAACTAACCGTGGGGCCGCCCGAGGACAACCGTGACATAACACCGGTCGTCTCAGAATCGTCTGCCAACTTCATCGAGGGGCTGGTGATGGACGCCAAGGAGAAGGGCGCAACCTTCTGCCAGCCATACAAGAGAGAAGGCAACCTCATATGGCCATTGCTGTTGGATAACGTCAGGCCCGACATGAGGATCGCGTGGGAGGAGCCGTTCGGGCCAGTCTTGCCAGTCATCAGGATCAACTCTGTCGAAGAAGGGATTAACCATTGTAATGCCAGCAACTTCGGTCTCCAGGTATGATTTAATCTGGTATCTGCTACAATCCCTTGCACTCTTGTCAAATTATAAGCAGCCACAGGATAACAAATTATAATCAAATCAAGAAAAGAAGTGCGTACACACATTACTTGTGTGTCGAGGTACCCCCTTGTCGACATGCACACAAATTCTATCACTAAGCTACCTATCTAAATGTGTTACTAGTTACACTTATGGTTTCCACGAAATCCCAAAAGCCACAGTTGGATGAAATCAGAGAGAAGAGCATCCTGTTGGAGACATCATCATGTCTTATTATCGATAAGAGTCAACAAAATTTCTTTCTTTCTAGTAGTAATAAAATGCCTTAAAAATTGCAGGGTTGTGTCTTCACACGCGACATCAACAAGGCAATGTTGATCAGCGACGCAATGGAGACCGGTTCAGTTCAAATTAACTCTGCCCCAGCTCGAGGGCCAGACCATTTCCCTTTCCAGGTAAACTTAAAAATCATAAGCATCTTATAAGATTTCTATCGCATTGTAAATCCCATATCAATTTTTCTTATCTGCGAGCACAGAAGAAATGACTGCTGAAATGCTTGATGGTGCAGGGTTTGAAGGACAGTGGAATAGGTTCACAGGGAGTCACAAACAGCATCAATATGATGACTAAGGTCAAGAGCACCGTCATCAATCTGCCTACCCCTTCTTACACCATGGGCTAAAAAACTTAGTAATAAAGCATAGATAATGACTAGTTCTAGAGAGTGCGTCGCTATGAGAATAGCTCCAATTCGATTCCCTTCTTGAAGTTCTTTTGCATCAACCTCCCCCAGATGTTGGGACGAAATAAGGTACATATATGTATGAGTGTATTTTGATGAGTGACCTGGTAAGTATGTTATTGGACAATGTCCACTTAAAAATATGAATCAAGTCTTCCTTTACTACAAATGTTTCAAGCTGTTGCATGTACCTATTTACGGAATCATGAGGTTTTATATGTTTCTATCTTAAAAGAGAGGTTCGATGTATGTGTTGCTCGGCTTAAAGTCAATCGCGATCTGGCATTGTCCTTGAGGTCATGTGTCTTGTCTAGTGAGGGAGGTGATAATGTGTGGATTGATTTCTAGCATGAAAGATTTCTTTGGTTATGTTAGTGGAAAATCGGCCATTATACCAGATGTTGCGAGCATTTCAAAGATACAGGAGGAAGATTGTGAAAATGGGACGTGGTTGAAAGTAGAATTTGGGGAGTTCAAGCCTTCTGGAATGTTTTTCACGGTGAAGAGTTAGTTTCGTGGAGGTAATCCAGTAGATGAGGAAGAAGACATGAAAATGGGAATCGTTCCCTTCGAGCCCACTGGCCAGTCGTCTGCCTCTTCTGGGCAGGGATCCTTTGGGGCCCAGGAAACAGGCGTAGGCTTTAAAGAAACTAACAAAAGCTTGGATCCGGAAGGGGCAAGGATCCTTTGGGGCCTGAGAAAAAGGCTTCTGAATAAAACAACTTGGGAACCACAAGGAACAAACAGTGATTTAAGCCTTATAGTGTGGGAACATCAGGAGAATTCCCTGGGGCCTGGATGGCTCGACACTTACTGAAACTCCGATCTCGATGGAGTTAACGCTCATAGATGGGATGAGGTGGCTGGCCCGAAACAGCCGCCAAAGCATTCGTTATTCTGATAGGTTGGGAACTGTCGAGGGCTGCGCGACCTCTTGAGAATTCAAGAACTTGAGAACCTCATGGTTCTTCTGATTGAAATGAAATTTCTAGATGATTGTCATTCGATGGATCTTGAAAATAAAGGGTATGTTTTTACCGGGTCAAATAATAAAAATGGAGTCGCAAATGCACTGGAACGATCGATTGGAGAACTAGTTCAAGTTTGGGCTAGCTGCGCAATTCGCTCAGATCACAACCCTTTACCATCACCGCTGTCAGTTGAACGCATAAGAGGGCGACGAGGATTTCGATTTGAAGCTATTTAGCAAGATGATGAGGGGTGTTCTGGCATTGTTGACATAAATTGGACTTCAGCTTCAGATCCCAGTAATGGTCTGGGGGCATAACCCGGAAAATCTACCTAGCTTTATCTGCTGGGAGCAGGTGAATGCAACAGAGGAAATGGAGCAGTGTCAGCGGCAGAATGGAGCAGTTTCAGCAGCAGTTTAACTAACCTGGGAAACTGCACGTCCGGCACCTTTGATCAAGACAGACAGAAAGCTATCAAGGCCAGAATCGATTAATTATGGTGACCACAGAACAACATCAGCACCAAAGATCCCATGTTTGCTAATTGAAAGTGGGTGATTGGAACACCAAATACTTCGTAAAAGGAGCAGAATCCTTGACAATTGCGATTGCACTGGTCCCGGAAGTCACTTCCTTGGAGATAATGTTTCAATTTAGACCGATTAGCTTATGCAATCTGACTTGTAAAGTAATTTGCTGAAGTGTTGACAAATCATTGGCAGCCCATGATGTCCCCATCGATTAAACCAATGCAAAGTGCTTTCGTGCTGGGGAGGCAGATTCGAGACGACAGCATTATGTTATAGGAAGCTCTCCGCCAGATGAGAATGAGGTTGCGAAAAAGGAAACTCCGTGTCATGGTGAAACTGGACGTGTAGAAAAGGTTACGAGTCGTGTTGAATGGGATTAGACTTGCTTGCGGATGGTTCCATCCTTTTTAGGTTCTGGGCTGAGCAGGTTGTTGTATTTTTAGCTAGGGACAGAACCCAAAGATTGGGGGCTTGACCGATTGTTGAAGGGCACGTTATGAACTTCAATAGAAGATGGAGGACCTAAGCACTAAGCAGGTCTAAATGATCTTTTAGCCAAGAAAAAAAAGGCAGGCCTAAATGATCTTGTGGTCAAATCTCATGGAAGTGTCGGTGGCATTTGATACCGAGAATCTAATTGGGTTTAACGCTAGGTAAAAGTTCCCTTTTAATCCTAGGATAATTCATTAATTTCATTGAGTGCTTTGAACTTTTGATTTGTTAGATCAAGTTATTGAATTTGCATGATGTTCTAATTTAATCCCCGACTCCAAATTCAAGTAATTAGAGTTGGGATGTCCATTGGAATTGACAATAGTATGATATAGAAGAACTTTTTAGTATTAGGAACTGTTAAAGGATGCATGCGTAGTTTGGATTCTCGCCGGCTATGCCATATATTTTAATCTTCCATTAGTTAGAACCGGAGCTAAAGATGCTTGATTAGAAAAGTCAAACAAGCTCAACATCTTGATTAAAAAAATTAAAAATCTAGAAAACGCCATCGAAAAGATACACAAGAGCTTGTTTGACCCCCGCTCCCCTTTCCTCAACAGGGGATTTACATCGTCTTTTCTGATTGGTGTTGGAAAACAAATTTGGGTAAGATTCCGACAATTCGCATTTCCTTGTGTTCAAAGCTTCTCAATCTCTCTTGTCCAAAAAAAAAAAAAAAAAAAAAGCTTCTCAATCTCTCACGGAGACCTGCAGCCACACCACACAAAGGAAATAAAATGGAAAAAAACAAAATAAATTGTCCACGACATTTATGGCAACTTACTCACTAGTCGTGGATTTTCGTCTAAATCATATTCTGAATTGCTGTTAGGGAAAATTCCGACCTTTTTCTAAGTATTCTTAATTTATACGAGTTTACTTCGTATGAACCGTTAGATCATAATGAGCTCATGCAGAATAGATAAATAGATAAATAAATAAGCAGTTAACTTTCGTATCCAATTTGACCCGGTCTCCTCCCCAAAACAAACCCAATTAGCAGTTATAATCAGATCCCCGTAATATTCCCCCTTTTTATCTTTTTCCCACGCCCTTTTTCTCCATAAAATTCAATACAAAAAATTTTAAAAAATTCAGGTTCGCTCATCCCCTTCACGCGCTGTGGACAACTAGCACACTCAAAATCACAACTCAAATGCATAAAAGGAGAAGAAACACACGCACCCCCAAGAAAAAAAAAAAACTGAAACGCCAACATCATCATCTCTCTTTCAGATTCACTTCTCCAGATCACTCCAACCACTAAATCCAAACAACACAAGAAGTAGCAGAAGGAGGAGAAGAAGAAGAAGAAGACCTCTCTCTCTCTCTCACTTCCATTCCCTTCTCTTCCTCTTCCTCCTCCTCCTTCCAACATGCAGCCCTGTAGCAGAGAGATGCAGAGCCTCAGCTCCCTGCTGAACCCTCCCCAGGTGTCCCTCCACGACCTCCAGGGCAGCAACGGCAGCCACCCCCACCACGGCCAGATCCAGGCCGGCGCCGGCGCCGGCGCCGCCGCCCACCACCACTTCGACCCCTCCTCCTCCTCCGGCGACGACTTCCTCGACCATATGTTCTCCGGGATCCCCTCCTGGGCCGACCACCTCGGCGCCCCCGGCGACCCCGCCGCGGCCCACCTCCCCATGGGCCAGAACGGCGAGGTCCCCGTCGACCTGCAGGAGGACGTCGGCTTCCACGGCCTGGACGAGGCCGCGGTCCTGGCCGCGAAGCTGAGGCAGCACCAGATCGGCGGCGGCGGCGGCGGCGGGGGGGGCGCTCAGGCCGCGGCCGCCAAGGCGATGATGCTGCAGCAGCTGTTGATGGCCGGAGGCGACGGGTCGCCGTCGTCTTCCCATTTCAAGTCTGCGAATCTGGTAAAAACTTTTCGGGATGCCATTTTTGCTTTTGTTTCTTTTGAAAAATTTTTTGAGTGTTAGTGCGGGTCAAATTTCGAGTGCTCTGTAATCCATTCGAAAAAGTTTAAATTTTTTAATAAGAAAAGCACGATGGTTCAAATGTTTCACAGAAGTTGAAATTACAGTGAAGTGGGTGGGTTTGATCGCAGGGAGGTGACAGCTCAGTTCAAGCTCTGTTCAATGGCTTCGCCGGATCTCTGCATGGCAATGGCCAAACTTCGAACCATTCACAGCATTTTTCTCTACCTCAGGCATTTCCCCCCTTTTCTTTTCGTTTTCTTTTTCCCCCACTTGGTGTTTTCCTCTTCTTTTTGGGGGCATCACTTTCTGAGAATCTGTTCTGGGAAATCATCACAGGGGGGATCAATGCAAGCGGCACCGAATTTCAGCGCTCAGGCGGCGGCGGCCGCGAGCGGGTCGGGCGGCGCGGCGGGCACTGCGGCCGCGCCGGGTCAGCCGAGGCAGAGAGTGAGGGCGAGGAGAGGCCAAGCCACCGATCCTCACAGTATCGCTGAAAGAGTGCGCTTCAACTAATCCAATTTGTTCTTGCGAAAAAGACATGATTTTTATTTTTTTGGGGCCTGCTCAAGTTTTCTTTTTTTTCCCCACTTTACTTTTTTTTTATTTTTTTTATTTTCTGGGTTTTGTACTTATCGAGTTCCTAAAATTGGAATTGTGTGGTGGTGGGGTTGCAGCTGAGGAGAGAGAGGATAGCGGAGAGAATGAAGGCGCTGCAGGAGCTGGTTCCCAATGCCAACAAGGTGCAAGAAGCTTCATTTAATTCCACTGCCTGTTGCATTTATTGTCTTCTGATGTTTCCCCATTTTTCTATGATGTTTTAAAAATACTGTCAATCATTTGTTTATTCGGTTGCTCATTACCATGAAGATTCCCCCTTTTTCCTCAGTTCCCATCTGGGAACCCTGTAACCGCTAGTCAGAGAGGCTCTGCTCTGGCCATGAATTGTGTTCAGTTCAGTTATTCCATCTCGAAGAAGATCAGTTTTTCATTATGGGGGAAATTCTAACATTTTCTTGTTTTGTCTCGGGGGTGTTCCCGATGGGGTGGTGCTGGTCTTGGGGAATGACAGACGGACAAGGCATCAATGCTGGATGAGATCATCGACTATGTGAAATTCCTCCAGCTTCAAGTCAAGGTTCTCTCTCTCTCTCTCTCTCTCTCTCTCTCTTTCTCTCACATTAAAAAAATGGAATGATTCCCTTCGTTGACATTGTTGTTAGGGACATAATCAATACTGTGAATTGAATATTAGTAGCCAAGAGCCACTCCATCTCCGTATGGCATGGGCTTATGAAGAACATGGATGAGCTGCTGATCTTTTCTCTCTCTGGGTTTCGTTTTGGCACAGGTGCTGAGCATGAGCAGGCTGGGCGGTGCAGCTGCCGTTGCGCCTCTCGTTGCCGATATGTCCTCTGAGGTACCACCAAAACACGGCTACTTCCAACCACGTATCGACTCATCCTCCAATAGAAAAACCTAATTCAAAAGTACCCCTGAAATTCCTCAATCAACACAAGACGACAAAACCAAAGCAGCACGCGTGCCTCCTTTTTCAGATTCCACTCTCTCGCTGTCTCTCTCCCTCTCTCGATGGGAAATTATAGAAAAATCGCTCTCGACCCACTTTCCGACTACCCCTTTTCCCCACTTCCCTGTCCCCTCGCTTGTCCTCTTTCGTGAATTCTGTATGCATTTTTGACATATAATTTGTGAACATTGAATCGGGGTCGTCCTTGTCTTATCTGCAGGGAGGCGGCGGCGGCGGCGACGGTTCTCAGGCGAACGGCAGCGGGCGGAGCAGCTCGAACGGCGGCGCCTCCGGGGACAGCCTGACGGTGACGGAGCACCAGGTGGCGAAGCTCATGGAGGAGGACATGGGGTCGGCGATGCAGTACCTGCAGGGCAAGGGCCTTTGCCTGATGCCCATCTCCCTCGCCACCGCCATCTCCACCGCCACCTGCCAGTCCCGCATCCCCCTCCCCTCTCCCTCAGGCCACCACCACCACCACCACGGCCCCGGCGACGGCCCCACCTCCCCGAGCGTGTCCGCCCTGACCGTCCAGTCCGCCGCGCTGGCCGGCGGCCCGGCCGCCGGAGGAGGCGTCGACGCCAAGGACGCGGCCTCCATCTCCAAGCCCTGATCCCGACGCGTGGCGCTGACCGTTGACTGCCTCCGGGTCTTTTTCGTAATTTCGTCTTCGTTTTTTTTTTCTTCTCTCTCCCTTTGACCAGCGGAAGAAAAGGTGGGGCCCGTGGAAAAAGGAAGCAGACGTGGGTTGGACGGGGTTTTCCTTTCGTGTGCGAAAGTCTACGAAAATAAGGTGGTCCTGCATTTTGGCTGCTTTTGCGACGCCGTATTTGGGTAGACTTTTGGCCCAAAAAGAAAAGCTAACTTCATCAGAAATCGAAAAGCAAAAATACTACTACATGGAGTAGAACCGAATCCCGAGGAAATTCCCTTTTTTGGGATTAGTTTCCTTTTTTTTTTTTAATCAGTATTTTTTTTTTTTTGGTATTGTTTTTTCCTTCTCTTTTCGGTTTGTAATCTCTCTTTACGTTAATTAATTAATCTCACTTTCTAGTATTCTATTGAGGCAATTATTGGGAGATAATTCCGAAATTACGTGCCTCATTGTCTCTCTCTGTCTCCCCCACCCCCTCGAAAAGGTGCGACCGTATGATTTTTAATTGGGATTGTGATTATATATATTTATATTTGTACATATCGAATTTAATATCTAAAGGCCTTTTCCAAAAGGGAATTCAATTCAATTTGGTATGAGATCAAACGAGTCAGCCAATGCTTGAGGAGGATTTGGTCTAGCTACTCTTACCGAATCTCCTTCCTTAGCATCCAATTGTTACCACAAAAGTGATTGTTAGTATTCTTGAGAATATAACATCCATGAGCTCAAGCATCTTTTTCGGGCGATCCCTTTCTTCTTTTTATTATAAATTGTAGGCCATCCTTTAATTAAGGAAAGGAAAAATAAACTAAGTTCTTATAAAAAAAATAAGAGATCATCATGCCACACCGCATCAAGTTGTCATCACCGACAGTCGACCTTAATCAAGATAATTATTTGCAGCATCTTATGAATTCCCTTAGTAGTCTTTATATTTATGGAAAAATTATCCAATCAATCCTAAATTTATTATACAGATATTAATTCAATTCTAAACTTTTCGATTTGATCAATTTAGTCTTAAATCTTTGCGCGAAATTCCAATGTATTCCTTCTAATCGATTTTTACCTGAAATCATTGATATGGCAATACGCCACGTAGGACAGCTAGAGATAATTAGACTACTACATCAGCGACTTAAAGAGAAAGTAGACTCCGTCGAGAATTTTATATGAGTCTAATCACATCTTTTTAGTGTCGTCCAAACTTATGCCTCTTTCAAGTACTCATTAGGGTTTCTAAGTCAATTGACCGATTTACTTTCTAACTTTGTTCAAGTTGCTCATTAGTGGTAGGCTAGTCTAATCAGTGTTCTTGATTTTGGACACCACTTTGACCACACCTAAAGTCGGGCACTAGCAACGTACCTGATACTGCATACTCATTGTCCATAAACATTGTTAATCTTGCAAAACCACTAAGGTAAAAACTATGGACTCGCCTTAGCTAATGATCGCACTTGCTTTTAGGGAAGAATTATCAGAAAAATCTTATCGGACAGGGTCTCAGAGGGAGAAATAGTTACAGCTCTAGCAAAAGACGATGTTCGGGTCCATCTAAATCGAAATTTTGGCTGAAAAATAAAGAGATTAGTTGCACTTAGGTGGTTTACTTGATCGGTGGAGTTAAAAGGAAGTTCGCACCTATGCTCACCATGTGACAACTAACTTTACCTTGGTTATTGTCACAGAGCATAATGGTGCTGCTATATTGCCCATATAGATATATCTTATAACATTCTAAGCAAATTTATCTTGCAAAAAAGTGAAAATGACAATAGCTTGTCCAAAATCCAGATAATTTGAAATTGAGATTTTTTTTTTTTTGGTAACGAAAAACAGAAAAAAGGATCGCGATGCGAGATACACTCATGAGTTTAAATTTATTATTTGGAAAATAGTCAATTACAAAAATTAAATTGACATTCATCTAATTCATATTTGAATTAGATTGGATATTTGTTTAAATACAAAATTATGGATGCTTCGACCAATCAGGTTCAAGTATGAGGAGCAAATCTCCTCTCCTCGTCTTTAAGATTAGGAGTCTCTTCCGTTTGTTTTCACTTCTCTGATAGAAGAAGACATCGAAAATTAAGAATGCGATATTTTGCAGGATTATTATTTTAGAAGAGGTTGTGATGTTCATTTTGAGATTAAGCTATCAAGGCTCCGAAATCATGTTCAAGAGAAGAAAGAATTAGAGGGTCTTTACTTTTAGGCATTGTAACTAGATGTTGTACTTTATTTGTTGAAATTAATTCAATTAGGAGTCTCTTCTATTTATTTTCACTTCTCTAATAGAAGAAGACATTGAAAATCAAGAATGCGATATTTTGCAGGATTATTTTATGAAGAGGTTGTGATGTTTGATTTGAGATTAAGCTATCAAGGCCCTAAAATCGCGATTGAGAGAAGAAACAATTAGGGGGTCTTTACTTTTTTTTATTTATTGTAATTAGATGTTGTACTTTATTTGTCGAAATCAATTCGATTGGATGTGCATTTTATGATCTAAATTCATATTAGAAATTTGATATGTGTACTAAATACATGTGAAGATGTGTTCACAAAATATGGCCGCACGAGGTACATAATAATTTTTTGCCTCATTATCTATATCTCAAATATTTCTTATTTACCAGCTTCGGTCTTACAGTGTAGAACTTCATGAATTTAGGTAAAAATGTCTCAAAATGCATTATCAAAAAGCATACTCATTTGTCATTTCTAAATTTCTATCTTTTATTGGCTTTAAAATTTCAGAAAATGGATAAAGACTCGATATATCCAAATTTAATCTTTTACTAAGTTTAAACTAACAATTGATAAATTAGAGAGAGCATTCATATACTCTTTAGTGATATGACTTATTTTGAATATGGTGTCTTAAACATATTCTTACAATTTAGTGATTTATAATTAAGAAAAATCTCTCTAAACAAGATAACAACGAGATAAATTCAACCAAAAATTCTAAATAAAAATAAAGAAAACGCAGATTAAAACTAGACCGAAGTAGGAACAGAGTAAAAACATATGTTCTCAATGAAGAAATAATTTTTAATTTTAACTAAAACTTATTCTATTCACATAATTAATTTTTATGCATGCATAGTCACAACAAATTAATAAATCCATTTAATTTAATATGTCAAAATTATGGATTAGGACATCAGGAGCTCCAATTTTTGCAATGACCCCTTTTTTGTCTGGCGACTAACTTAAAAACGGAGAATGTATAATTTATCAGTTTTTGTATTTTGCTTTTTTGAAAGAACATAGTTTTTAATATAGCTTTCATTGCTGCACTCCTTTTTGGTCGAATTTCATTATTGTACCCTGAAAGCCCACTTTTCTAATTCTGTTTTACATGCTTAGAAAACATAACATTATAACGTCTTTTTCTGCCTCAATCTTAAGCATCCTTAAATTATGATATTCTTCTAGAAAGCCACCAATATTATTATCAAACGAGGTCTTCGTCTTCTCCTACATTGCATATATAATATTATTGATATTTCCACGCAGAGCGTGGATTAGATAACTAATTAAAGCAGATAAAAACAGAACCATCCCTACCTAATCACGCATCCTTCGAAAAGCAAGAAAAAAATAATAATATTTTTGGGATGCCACGTATCCTATTCCTAGCATGTTAGGGCATGTTGCACAAAATTAAAGTATAGTGAAACTCAGTGGCTCAAACTACATTTTTACAAAGACTGGTATTAAAAAAAATAAAATATTGTGGTTAGGTCAAGAAGCATCGAGCTGCATCTGCTTTGGCAGTGGATCGAAACCGATGGGATGCAAGGAGTGGGAGGCGACTAAGGCCTGTACCCCGTCTTTGGCTCTGATTTTACTTCCTGAATGATGTAATAATAAAGAAAGAATTAGAGAAGCTGCGTAGATCGGTCAACGGAAATGGACGACAATTCCATGTCGCAATTCTTGATTTTTTTTTTTTTCAATGTTCCCTAAGGTGAAAACTCTTGCGTGGACTCAATTTTGCGATCGTATGCAATGACGGATATAGATTTCACGATGTCCGTATGGGATCTTATGGATGACTATTGTGATTGACTCAATCCGTTATTCTTGAGTTCGGCCGATGCCCGATCAATCAACAATAGGGTACATTTGGTGCGCATCCAGGTTAATCAGCATCAGATGCTCACTTTGACAACTGGATGATATTAGAAGCCAATTAGGCTTCAGCTTGGCTAATCAGGTTCCCGTCCCGAGAGTTGCGAGATGGAGGTTCCGATCCTGGCCGCTTGCGATCCGCCTTCAAGGGCGATGCAGGCGAGCGGCGGTGCTGCTATGATCCTGGCCGCTTGCGATCCGCCCTCAAAGGCAATGCAGGCGAGTGGCAGCGCTGCTCTGATCTCACCTTCGAGTGCCGAGTTGGAGTCTATCGGTGTATGCAAGGATGCAGGGTTCTCCTCCCGATCATTAAGAAAAGACTCTTGCTTACGACAGACCACGCTTTGCTTATTATAGTGAACGCTGTGCTAAATGGATGATTAGCTTGAACTTCACTTTGTAAAGGATTTTCAACTGTGCATAAAACGTTTTCTCTAGCTATAAACCAAGGTCTAATTTCATGATAGAACAGCCAACCACAGTTCATCATATGTAGGAGTTAGATAGTTCATTCTCGGGCTTGGGCCATCCATTTCTCATCAATATATGATGCAAGTACTCACAACTGGAAATCTCCGAGTTATTCTGAAGATTACCGTAAACATTCTTGTAGTTCAATGATTAGAAAACAGATCCTGCAAAATCAAAATCATGACCTATCAAGCGCAATCTTCATTGCACAAAGGGAACCTGACCGTAAATTGTTCTTACCGTCCTTTCTTTACAACATGTTCTCGTGAGAATAAGTTTCCGAAACTCTAGGATAGGACCTAAAAGTATTGCAATCTGCCAAACTCTAGCATAGGACCTAAAAGTATTGCAATCTCCCAACATCATCGCCATATTCTTAGCATGAGTTTTCCCCGACTGTACTTTCCAAAAAGAAAAAGTGAGCAACTGGTGCTGAATGTATGGAATAAGAGAGAACTCCATCCAGAAGCAGAATCATTGACTAAAGAAACTAGAGAAAGAAAATGGAAATGTAGGAAACCAAGCATACTCGGTTCCTTGTTTATGTTGCGATGCGAAGGAACAATAATTTTTTACCTCATAAATCAATGTAGACCGAGAATATTCACATAATAAGTCATCTGACCTAACATCTACTGCTCCTAAGCAGGCAATTCACGTAGAGAAAATTTTCCGCATCCCTTCTTGCTGATTGTTAGGGTTGTGGCTCTCGATGAAGCTCCCTATCAAAGCATCATACAGAGCAATTAAGAACTAAGAGGAAAAGAGCAGCATATGATCAGCAATCAGCAACAAAAGAAGCTTGGAATCATGAGTTCATGCAAGTACGATCCAGAGAAAACAAATGAAGAACTGTGTGAGGCAGCAAGAGTGGTGATAATCTGTCCTGTTGTAACATGAGCACAAATGATGTTACAGTTTCAAGTACTAAGGATGCAAGTTACTTAAAACTCACTCTCTTTTTTAATTGGCATAATCATAAAATAGTGGCAGCAGATGAAAGCAGCGATAACACAAAGCATGTTAGTTTAATCAGCTATTCAAACCGAATTAAACTGATCCAACATGGAGAGTCATAGAACACTCGGAGTTTATCGACAGTTGGAATTGCCCCAACAATATGCTGTCCTCTTAAAACTACATAGTCGCACATCAATTGTTTGATAGGTAATCATATAAAATTTTCAGACAAAGATTACATGATAATTCTTTGAAAGCGAGTGAGACTGTATCTCTCACAATGACAAGGTATCAATTATCGTGCTTTCTTTTCAGCACTAAATATGTTAAATGAAAGTGCACTCTCTAAAGCCAGTACAGAAAGGTAGAATGTCTCAGTTAATGGATCAGAACCCAGATGAAGTTCCATCCAAGTTTGCAAATTGATCTAAGGTTCAAGTATAACACATAAGAAAGAAAAAAGTATTTTAAGCTATCTGAAGACCATCTGATCTTCTCATCCATCGCACTCAACTCCTCAGACCTTGTCAATTGCTACTCCAGTACTATACTGGCCAACCAATTGATGATAATTTGACATGTCAGCCTATGAGCCTGGACAGGGATGAAATGCTCATTCCCTTTTCATAATTTAGCTCAGTGGATTCTCTTTTGACTTGGCAGAAAATTAGCTTTAAAGTACTTCATAGCAGCCCAACACGTAAGAAAAAGAACATTAGAAAGGCTTGGTAGAGGGTAAAGCAACCCGAATTTAGGTCAAAGTTCCTTAGCATCAATAATGGGTATGCACTGCCAATCTAGGCCAAGCCTTTGATCAAATTTCAACTCCCAGGTAACTAGCTACTATGGTGGATATGTCCAATGAACCATGCCATCTCAGATTCTCTACAGACACCCATTGGTTGATAAATCAAATTAAACAGAGAAAGTTGGACAACTGTGTGTTGTGGAGATGACTATAATATAAGTATAACAATTTGATAGAAACTATATTCAGCTTTCCCTCATCTGCACTCATTTTTTCAAAACACAACACTTTACGTCCTGAGATTCCAAAAAGACCTAAAATTTAGACCTTGGAGTCTTAATACAAATAAATTTGTAAGAAAACTTAAAGAAACTACGGGGTCCATAGAATAGTTTTCTTGATATCATAGGGTGCAACATACGGTCTTGAAAGCAGAAAATACAAAGTATAGGCTTTGGAATTAGCAGATGCAAAGTGTAATTGAGGAGAAACTTGAGAATGAATTTTGTTAATTACCAACCCTTAGGGGATTTAAAAAGTGAATGCAAGGAATTAAAAAAGTTGAAGTCTGATAATTAAGTGTAAATAACCCAAAAATGCATTGAGTCTTTGGAATTTACCCTGAGATCATGAAGTCAACGGTAAACAGAAGCATGAGGTGAAAGTCAACCTATCCCAACATTGTACACTTCAGTCTCCTTTGTGAGCACTTCTCATCACATACATCTATGATCCTCCACACCACTGAGTTCAGATTCCACAATTTACTTTCTATTTTTCAATAACATTTATGAGCATTTTGATGAAAAGCCTAAAGAAAGATGTCAAAATTCTTTGTTTGTGGCATTTCTGATAATTAAGCAAGCCCACTACCAAAAGCAGGCATTTCTATTCCTAGCTTTTCAAATCTATCCAAGATATTTCATTCAACTGGTAAGACCTGGATCAAAAGAAAGAACTGCTGCAACTAGCCAATCAAAACAGGTCTTTCTCTATCAAACAAATTTGATTTCACAGGGTCAAAGTTGCCACGTCTTAAAAGAAGGTAACAGAATATATTTTAGCCATGTATTGCTTAATTACAGTCAATTTGGTGCCATCGGGCATCTGTCAATCACCTTCTTTAGATATAGATTGGTACATAACATCTACAGTTTGTAGTGTAGCAAAGAAATTCCGCCATTTTAGTATCCAAGGTTGCGTTCTTCTAGCATTGTAAAATCATCAATTAACAACGCTGAAGCAAGAGGGCCACCAGACAGTGGCAATGGGATATGTTGGGGAATAGGATGTTCTGGGGTTTAAACCTTAAAAAAGCAACGACATGCACATGCACGCATCTGCACGCACAGAGAGAGAGAGAGAGAGAGAGAGAGAGAGAGAGAGAGAGAGAGAGAGTATTAGTCCAAGAAAAGAAAAAAGACACAACCATGAGGCATTTTGAGTCTGAAGACATGATATACTGAAGGAGCTGAAGGAGCAACTAAATTACTTATAAAGAGCATATTGTGGTAAAAATCACACCCTCTATGGATACTCTAAAGCAATAAACCTCTCCAAAAATCTTAATTAAGCATCTTGTCATATAGGTTTAACCCTAGTATCTAAACTCCTCAACAAAATCATATGAAGAGAACTTTCAAATCTTTGTACTGAAGAGATTCATGATTACTCATCTCCAAAAAAGGGGAGCACCATGATTCCACGATAGTATAGACACCCGTTGGCAAATTTTCCTCACAAGAACACCCAATAGTCTCATGTACACATGGATTCTAAAACATTTTATACTGAAGAATCTTTACAAGGCAATAGATTCAGAAGGTGAGCTCTGGAGAGTCGGTCAGGGACATATTCGAATATCAATATTCGCCAGTGATACGTCCGTCAAATAAGTTTTGATCAAGTTCAATTATCCCAAACCGCATTGAAGAAAATAATTTATAATTGACAATGACAAGAGGAAAGCAATCGAATTAAGCATAAAACAAATGCAGCCTTAGACAAAATTTTCCCCGGTAGCAGTTTCAGCACAAATTAACAGCAGATGTCGGCATATACAGACTTCTATTCTATGACTCATTGCATGGGAATACAATTACCGAAACAGAAACACGTCCCACCAAGCAAGGGAATGCAGAGCAAATCTCAACTGGGGGTCTTGAACGTGGACGGCTGCGGGAGCGTCAAAGGCCCGCGCTTCGCATCCTTGTCGTCCAAGAGCCTCTTGAGCGTCTTGTTCCTACAGTACTGCCTATCAAAATGCTTCACCTATACATATCAACCGAAACCAATGACAACAACATCAACCCAGAAACCACAAAAACGAAACGAGCGAAAACAAAATCACGGCAAGATTCCAAATTCACACATACCCAGGAAGCTCGGCATCGATTCTCGTACTCGGCCCGCGATTTCTTGCAGTCGGCAGGGTACAACAGCCCGACGGAGCCGATCTCCGTCGGCTTCTTGCTCGATTCCTTCTCCAGGCACGCGTAGAAAGCGTCGCGGGCCTGCCCAGAAAGAGAACGCAAGTCACGTCGCGCCCCAGCGTCCGTCTCTGAATGATCAAGAATTCCAGAGAGAGAGAGAGAGAAGGAAGAGAGTGACCTTGTAGCAAGATTCGCGGGCTTTAGAGAGGACGTCGGCGTGGACCGTTTCTGGGTTTCTTGCTGCGTAGGTCTCTGCAACGGCAGCCATGGCTGCAACGCCCGCCTGAAGCTCCCCCCTTCGCTGCCGCTTCGATCGGTTCGCTTCGGCTTCGGCTGCGGATTCTGGCGGACTCTGGGGTAGAGAGAGAGAGAGGTTGGGTTGGATCTTGGGCTCGCGATTGGTCCGGTCCAGTGAGCAGAACCAAAGCAAATTCATCGTCCCATCAGATCTTTTGGGCCCAAGAAGAACATTCACTGCCATGAGTCTCCTTAGACGAATCAAACTCGAGTCTTGATTTGGTGAAAATTCTCGTATTGTACGCACTCTCTAATCACAAGAATTGTCGACAAGTATCTTTTCGAGATGATAAATGCACTAGAAGTAGGGGTGATTGGTTCTAGGTCTAGTCCGATCCAATGTGACCAATCACTTTTTTTTCTCTACTACTTGATGCCTTCTATTATGTAGAAATATATATAAGCTAGTCACTTTTATTTTTTTTAAAGAAATTAATATATATATATATATATATATATATATATATGTAGTTGGTCCAATTTAGTTTGGTCTGGTTCCCTCTTGCAATTGAGAACTAGACCAATGCTCCCAGGAATTGGACCAAACCAGTCAGTTCAATCCATTTCAGGTAGTTCTCGATTCAGATGATTCATTTTGACAACTCTAATTATAGGTTTTAAAACTTATTATGAAAGTGCAATAGAGTCCTAAAATTTCAAAATATGTAACCAAATCATAAAACTTATCACGGAAAAGTAATCGAATCACAAACTTTCCAAAAATACAATCCTAAAAGTTATTATAAAAGTGCAATTGAGTGTGAAAATTTTTAAAAATACAATCAAGTTTTAAAAAATTTAAGTAAGTGCAATCGAATCATGAACTTTCAAAAAATTTTCAAAAAGTGCAATCAAGTTTTAAAAACTTTTAATAAGTACAATCGAGTTATAAAACTTGTCAAACTGATTCAATCAAATACGTTGATTGCACTTTCGTGACAATTTTAAAACTTAATTGTATTTTTTTGAAATTTTTAGAATTTCATTACAATTTCATGACAAATTTTAAAACTTGCAGTAAACTTGAAAATGTTTGACGAGTTTCTATCAGCTGTTCATATTGAAAGTAGTAGCTTATCAGAAGATCATCATCGAAATCAAGCAGGAGATGCTGGCCCGGCAGGCCATGAAGCCCAGTACTTCAACCTTAACATGCTCGAAAACCGATGTTGGTCTCTATGTCGGCCCAAGCATCCCTCTCGAAAAAAAGGTCTTTTCAGCCTTCGGGGCGAGCTTTTATGCGTACACAAAAAATGAGCTAAGATACCGGGTTATTCTCTCCCATTTTTGTGAAGTGATTATTCAATAATCTTCTTGAGATCAGGACAAGATATAAGAAAGGGACATTTCATGTCAATCGTTCTCAATATGTACCTCGAGGAACTCCCATGGGTTTAGCTAATCAACTAAAAAAAACTTATCATGTGTGGATTAGGCGCATGACACTAGTTCGATTCTCTTGTGATTTCATATTTATTTTACTCGATGGGTCCAAACTTCGTATCTTACTTGGTCCATGATGTTCGCAGGGTGCTTCCTTGGCCAGGAACTTACCTACACGAGGCAAGATTCCTCACTGTTCAAGAACGGAATGTAACACGACTCACTCCAAACTCTAAACTAAACCAAACTATTCAAGAAGATCCCGATCCGTCACATAATGAGAGAGAGCATAAATCGAACCAAACATTAAGTTAGATGGTCGAAATCGAAAGCAAAAGACATCCATGGTTGTTCTTGATTTGAGGCTTCACCTACACAAAGCCACGTTCCGCAAGCCTTTCGGTTAAAGATTAGACAACGAATGCTCATCTGGGTACATCAATAAGACACCAGAAAACGACACTGATCGGCAGAGGTCGTGGTTTGAATGGCCCCTGGTTTTGTCATCACTCTCTCTACCTGTAGATTTCGGGGAGTAATGACCATTTCTTCTTCCTCCTCAGCAATGATTGATCAAGCTGAATCTTAGTTAAAATAATAAAAATCATTTTAGCAATTATAGAAGAAAGAGGACACCTGGTCATATAGCATGCAGCAGCGCCCAGTGGTTGAGGCTGACTAATCAAGAATTATACAATAATTCATTTAATTGGCCCTGCCAGGCCCATGATTACCTTATTTAAATCGAAAATTTATAATGGGGTCTAATAGAAAGATGCCGAAACAAAAATGATGTCCTTTATAATAATTTGATAGACACAACTCAGGTGCCGCTCTGAATCTTGAGAACCTCCCCCACATAGATACTGAGGAAAGAAGGAAGGAAGGAAGAGGTGCACGTTGCCATCTTTTCGAGCTGACTGTCAAAATCTTTATTTTAATTCCCTAAGTTACTAAACGCGGTGATCATGTCAAGTCATAATGCATAATTGAATTCCGGAATTAGTATGGTCGGCGTACGAGGTTGCTTTCCAACGCGATTAGCGGGGGGATTTGGAATTGCTTCTGCCCATGTTAGGTTTTTATGGAAAACCCTAATCTCCGTTTCGACATCATGCGTGGGTAACAGTTGTTGGATTCCACTCGGCACGCTCTCACGTCGCTTTGTCGTCTCTTCATATGTTGTTCGCCTGCGTAATTCGAACTAGGGGAGGTCCCATGCGGCCGGTGTCGGTTTCTGATGCGGAGTATCGGCCCCCGTGCAATTTTTAGTAACAGTGCTGCAGAGAGGATAAGTATTTGTCTAGATTCAATTTGCCAGATCAGGCCGGTTTACTAATGCTAAATCGATGGGTCATCGCATCTTACCGGGTTCTGTGGCGGCTTCCCCAATCCCGCAGGTAGATTAGGAGAGGACTTGTCGAGGGTTTCGGAAATTGACAGTCGTTCCTAATCGATCGCCACCTTGTTCGATTGCACGCGTGTATTCTTTCACTGACAAGATGTAGACTAGACAGCAAGAGACGTCGCTCCTATGCTCGCGGTCTTGGATTCGAGCCACGTCGAGAGCGCTCCAGAATTTAAATCTTGAATACATCATGTCAACACTTGATATTGTCTATGAAGGTGGATTTAACAAGATGTGTGAAAGCTTCATATACCGAAAGCTTCATTGATTTTGTGAAAAATATAGCGTTTTTGGACGAAGTTTTCCGAGAAGCCACTTTTCTAGGAAAATCTTCATATTTTTCAGTATTTGACTGAAATATCAAAATGAGCTAGAAAATATATTTTGTACTTCGGTAAGGAAAATCTTTTCCTTCATGCACCAATGTCAATATTTTTTTTAATTATATTTTTAATTTTTTATTTAATTATTTTTATCCTCCCTTGATTAGGAGAGGAGCTCTATGGCGAGCTTGAGCCTCACCAGATTCGGCTACCTAGGCGAGGCTCTAGCAACCTTAGCCTCGCCCAAGTAGCCAGATTTGACGGGGCTCGAGCTTGTTGGTGTTGGGCGAACTCGACTTCACCACAGGCTGGCGAGGCTCCAACTTGCCTATGGTTGGTCGCCAACCACCGTCGTGGCCGATGATTAGCCAATAAAGAAGAAAAGGGACAAAGAAAAAGAAAGAAAAATAATTAAAAAATCTATTTTAAGAAAATTTAAATAATAAAAGGAAAGAGGTATTTAATGAAATAAAGTGAAGTGGACGAAAGGTGTGGAAAATATTTTCCTATTTCTCAAAAGTGGAAAACATTCTCTCCTATCTTAGAACACTTTTTTCTTCATGGAAAATATTTTCCCCAACCAATTTATTTTTTATGAAACGAATATAAAAAAATCTGAAAAACATTTTCCTAGATTTTTTTTTTTTTTTGATGACCCAGGGAACCCCGCACGGCCGACAATGGGAGATAAACCAGGGCGACACGTCTACCCACCACACACATGCCAGGGTAAGTCACCAATGTCTCACGCCGGCCTCCCCGCAACTGCGTCGCGATTTCGAACTCCGCACCTCTTAAGCGAAAAAGCGAAGTTTCAGCTGTCACGTGGAGCCACCACGGCGGGTGGTCCTAGATTTTTTTATATGAAATGAATTGAGCCTAAATCTGCATATTTCTTGTCCAGCCCCCTTTTACATAAGATTGCTAGTGGTCTACACTCATATCGCACCTAAAGGCTAAAGTGTTTGATCCTTGGTGTTCCATCTTTTTTACTACACGACTTGATAATTGGTTTACTTGAAACAACCTCACGAAACATATCCAATAACAAGTAAACTATGCTAGGTACATTGAGACAATTCTATTCGGATTGATCGTTCTATTAAAGTATTACGACAGATTGCAATAGAGCATCCGAATAAAAAATATCACGAGCAGATCATAGTACACGTAGAGGTACTCAAATTATACCTATCTTTTGAAGCTTCTTGGAGCGCTCCAAGTTGATTCCATCTAACCCTGCCTAGATACACCTTAGTCTAGCTCAATTAATCAGAAAGACAGATTATTCAATGGACCTTAGCAATTGCTGCTCAAAATGACTTGTCCAATCGCAACAGCAGACACTTCAGAGAAGGTTTAATTTATTAAATTAATGTGAGTGGATTATCATATTTCTTCTGGAGGTAGGCCAGCGGACAAGAACCTAATTTGGAATAATCAGTGAGTGGTCTTTGAGCACACTCGTGCCGGCTGACGTCACATAGAAACTGGTGCAACATTTTCCGGGGTCGCTATCCGGGAATTAAATTAGACTATGTGGTGTCCCATCTCCTTGTCCCTGTGCCCAATGATTTCTGCGGTCATGATTAACCTTAACCTTCTTAAGCTCTGATTAATTAGTGCAGTAATGCAGATGATATCTAGGGATGTTCCAAGCATATGCAGACAAAGATTTGGTTTGATTCTCTAATCGATGTTTCCGCATGAAACTTGTCCTCAGGAAAAGTCTTCTACAAAATTCCAAACCTCTTGTACGACAGGTAATTCAATTATAAATTTTTTAATTATACTAATTTAATCATAAATATTTTGATAATTGTCAACTCAGTCCTAAGTCTCGACAACAAGTAGGGCACTTGAGTTGTTGCCGAGGGACTTGGCTTTCTTTCGATCGCCTCCAAGTTTTTGTAGGCTTATTTATCGATTTTCTACTCTCTTCTTTTGTTCATTTGAAAATATATCGTGACATTTCAAAAGTAGTTTAACTTGACACAAACCAATCTGCTCTTCTAAAGCTGCTTTCTTTTAACGCTTTACAAGAATTACTGCACAAGCACAAAGAAATTGAAAAACGAATGGATCGGCGGGGTGAACTGATCGATCCAAATCCAATCTCCTCACTTGAACGAGTCACGGGGTATTTTTTTATAAGGATGACAAATATAGAATCTATTCGCACCTTATGTTTTGCATGTATCGAATTAGCAATGGCATCCTCACAAATCTTTTTAACCAATCGATAGTTCTAGGGTCTGTTTAACAACCATTCCATTTTTCTTTTGTTTTTGTTTTTTTATTTTCTGAAATGGAAATAGAACAGAAATTCATTTAATAATGTCAATTAATTTTTCTATTCCCGAAATAGAAAAATGGTTAGGGAATAATAAATTTGAAATAGAAACACGAAGTAATTTTTTTTTCTCAATAATAGAAATGGAAAGAACTGTTAATGAACGAATTTCTTCTAACATAAATTTGGGGTGGACCAAACAAAGGGCAAAAATACGAAGGGGGCTTTGTGACATTGCAGGCCTTAGTGCAGCTAGTGCAGCGGCGAGTCAGAAGAAAGAGGACAATCATGGAGAGCGAAGCTAAGAAAGAAGAGAAGGGAGACAATCATTGAGTTCTTGTGAATAATTGAGAGGACCAGAAGTGGCTCGACACGGTTCGTAGACGATAAAGGTCGTGACGTACGGTGCGCTGATCCCGTGGGCATGCGCAGGATCCTGGCGTTCGTGTTTGGAACTGCTCCGTTTGATTCTCTCGGAACAGGGAGAGATCGAGCAGTTGCTCCGTTAATCTTCATGTTGACATACACTAGTTACAGTTATATATAGAAGTATAGATTATTATATCAGATATGTGTGTGTGTTAGCAAGTGAATAATACAACCAAATTACTATAATAAGAAGAGTCACGGTCATTTGGTTGTGACACGTTTGGCAAACATAGAATACGATTAGATATGTGGTAAACATAGAATATGATTAGATACGTGGTGATTAAGGTGTGCAATGGATTTGTAATTGACGTGGGACTATGGACTGTTGTGGCTGTCTTATAATCATCAAGTGACTCGATCGATGAGTAACGTGAGTAATTCTAACTAGAGTTATGCTTTCCTCCATCGTTGAATGTTAGGAAAAACTTCCCCAACTATGCCTTCCAACTATACCTTCCATAATTGTATTTCAATTTATCGACGTCACGTACGTACAAATTTAGAAAAAATAGACAAATATGAGCGACGCTCATGTTCGTAACCCATCACTCTGAAAGGTTGACCGGATGATAAGTGATTCTTCTGGCTAGAGATGGGCCTAGAGTCTCCCAACTAAAATAAGCATGGAAGGAAATTATAATCAATTGGACGTGAGAAGTCAACCAAATAAATAACTCACATTAAAGATTTGAATTTAATCGCCACCTTCACCCATAAATGCACACCTACTTGCCTCAAAATTCAATGTTTCTTTACGTAAATATACGGTCATAGATACCCTCCCAAATGAATGAAGACATATCCTATCAGAGTTTTCCTATCGACATGTTGGATCTCCCCAAGGCTCACATAGAATCTAAATTGACTGCACGATATCTTCAATTACCCCCAGGAAAAACCACTCCCTAACTCTTCATAACGATAGATAGATAGATGCTGAATTAGACTGTAAATCACGGACCGTTTTCTTGATAATTTGAATTCCTAAGATCTCAAGTTCAATTCTTCATGTACCCGGACCGTCGATCCCTCTTTTTCATGTGAACCGCGAGACCCGATCCACGAAAAAGACGTCGGATTTGAGCTTTCAGAATCGAAGATTTTCTTTTTACTTGAGACAGAGCACGTCCCACTAGCAACATATTCACAACAGAGGAAAAAAAAAAAAGCTTGGAGAACATACAACCCAACCACTGAATTTACCAGCAGACCACAGACCGACTCCTCTGCGATCTGCTGCTCCTCGGCTGACAACTATTCCAACATAATAATCCGATCTACATGTACAACCCCCGCTCTCTCTCTTAAGCAGGCAACGAATCATCGCCGGCCGGCGACGTCCAGACGATGTCCTTGAGCGCCGGTCTCAGCTCCTTCCGGCAGAACTGGTTGTACTCCAGCGTGTCCCCGCGGTCCTTCTTCACCTCCACCATCAGCACCGACGGCGCCACCGCGAATATCTCCGCCTCGATCGACAGCTTCCCTTTCCTCCCGGCCTCATCCCCCTGCAGCTTCACCCTCGACTCGGACTTCTTGATGCTGAACTTCCCGGCCGCCTTCGCGGCCTCCTCGATCCTCGATATGATGCTGCTCGCCGGCCTCGTGGTCGCGAACCGCAGCTCCTCCTTCTCCTCCCGCTTCTTCTCCTCGAAGAGCGGCGACAGGTCGAACCCCTCGGAGAGGGAGATGATGTGGAACGCGTTCATCGTCGCCGGCGGCCGCACCTTCGCCGCCTTCTCCTCGTCGAATTCCAGGTCCTCCTTGGGGACCAGGGTGGTGGGGACCGACTTCTTGAACCAGGAGCTGTCCATGACCTTGGAAATCGGGATTCGGGTGCTCGGGTTCGGGTCTAGGAGCTTGGTCACGAGCCGCCGGGCCTCCGGCGAGAACCAGGGCGGGCACTTGAAATCGCCCTTGTAGATCTTCCGGTACATGACCATGATGTTGTCGTCCTGGAAGGGCAAGAACCCGGCCAGGAGGACGTATAGGATCACGCCGCACGACCACAGGTCCGCCTTGGAGCCGTCGTACCCCTTCTTCCCGATCACCTCGGGGGCGACGTACGCCGGCGTGCCGCACGTGGTGTGCAGGAGGCCGTCCTGCCGCAGGTGCTCTCCGAAGGCGCTCAGCCCGAAGTCGGTCACTTTCAGATTACCGTCCTCGTCCACCAGCAGATTCTCCGGCTTCAGATCCCGGTGGTACACCCCGCGGCTGTGGCAGAAATCCACCGCCGAGATCAGCTGCTGGAAGTAGGCCCGGGCGACGTCCTCCCGGAGCCGCCCCTTGGAGATCTTGGCGAAGAGCTCGCCGCCGCGGACGAGCTCCATGGCGAAGTAGATCTTGGACTTGCTCGCCATCACCTCGTGGAGCTCCACGATGTGGGGGTGCTTCACCATCTTCATGACGGCGATCTCGCGCTTGATCTGCTCTGTCATCCCCACCTTCACCACCTTCTCCTTCCCGACGACCTTCATCGCCACGCTCCGGCCGCTCTGCAGCTCCCGCGCGTGGTACACCTTCGCGAACGTCCCGTGCCCCAGGAGGCGGCCCAGCTCGTACTTCCCGTGAAGGATCGACGAACTCCCGTCCTCTCCCTTCTTCGTCATCCTCCGGCCTTAACTCCGACGTCACTCCCCGACGGCAAGAACCGGAACTCGATTGCAAGAACTTCGAAAGACCCACGTCAGTTCCCGAACTCCGGGTCCTTTCTTCGACGCGCGGCCCGAGAGATTTTTGAAAAGAGAAGAAAGATTACACAAAGATAAAGAAAAAACTGAGCGGCCGAGGTCGGAGGCGAACCGTAGGATCACCCGTCCTCGACGTGCTTGCGGTGGCAGGTCCGGCCGCCGATGCGCGAGTTGGCTCGCCAACACGATTCAGGCTTTGCTGGGGAAGAAGGGCGGCGGGCTACCATCATCTCTATGCATTCCCTACGAGAAGGTGGAACTCCCCCTTCTTCGATGCGAGATCTTTTCTCGGGGGGAAAATCTCGAGGCGCCCTCGGGATCGAAGAGCCGCGAGGTTTTCGAGATCGAGGAGGGAGCGTGGGGAATGAATGATTGACTCGGAGTTCTTGTTTTTTTTTTTTTTTCCCTCTCCTTCTTCTTCATCGTTCGCTGCGCATGGAGCGCCCATATATAGCGGAGCCGGCGCGGGGGCGAAATTACGCGCTTGCCCTTGGGGATTTAGGGAGTTCCCATGGAAGGGAATGGCGGATTGACATTTATTATGCTATCTTGATCGGGCAAGGTGAGGATCTCCAAAGGTTTTAAAAAAAGCTGGCTTGCCAAAATTGATCTTGAACTTACCATTAACAGAGATTCATGGCACCAATATAGTTGGATTATTATGAGAAGAACAGTTTATCGTGGGTCATAAATTATTAAAAGAGTGGAACTTACAATAATTTATAATTATTTATTAAATATCTTTATATTCAAAAACATGTTATTCTCACAAGAAATTAAAGATTATCACACAATTATTTCTCAAAATTATAAACCGAATACTGAATCGGATATTCAATACTCGGAAATTATATTCGTTTATGTGGAATCTGAAAAATCCAACCTAATTATCTTATCTATAGTGCCCAAAAGAAAAAAAAATGTAGGTCGAAAGGATAATGAGAACATACATCGAATCTCATGAATACTTCGAATTTTAGGGCTGATAATGAAATTATAATATACGAATCCTATGAAGTCGACACGATATTTCGAATGGCTTAATAAAGCGACTCGCTGGGCCCCCTCGGCCCATCCCTAAAAGGAGCGCGCAGCGCGACCGGGTCAAGCAGTTGGCGCGAAGGTCAGATGCGTGCGAGACGCGTGCCGGTTCGCCCTCGACCTCGGCTGTCACTACAATTTGTCAGTTGTTACTCGGTTTGTCCTGACTAGCAAAAAAAAAAAAAAAAGCGCTGTCCTCACTAGCAAATTCTCCGCATCCCAGGGGCCCCTCCGGCAAACCCCGTGGGGGCCCGCCGGGAGTGCACTTTCACGGAAATGGTGGCTTTTTTCACTCTTCATGAGCTTCTTACGACGTCATTTTATTCCTGGGTAGAGAGAGAGAGAGAGAGAGAGAGAGAGAGAGTAAGCTTCTTAGGTGGGAAAAAAGGGGGAAGCCGCCCAAAAATTGTGAAGTGTCTAAAATAGGTACTGACCCTAGGTTTAGTAGGCAGTCGACTTGAATTTTTAGCCTAAAAAAGGGGCGGCCGACTTAAATTTTCATTTCCTTTTAATTTTGACTTTTGACCTGCCTTCACAAAAGCCCAAAAAAACAGAGAAAAAAAATCCGAGGGCCTTTTGTCTCGGTTAATTTCTTCAAATTGAAAGAAATAAAGAAATTGTGGCTTTTAATAGTCACTTCAAGTCACCGACCGAAAAGAAAAAGTCCCTTTAATTCTTTATGAACTGGAATACTATTTCTTGATTGGAGCATTAGTTTTGAAGCAAGCGTGTGGATACAACAAATAGTCTTCCTAGGATAACTTTATTTTTCCTTCAAATCTGGGATGAGTAATTCGATCATACGCGGATGAAATCGTTAAAGCTTTGCCGATAATTAACTTGATATTGAGTAGATCATGCATTTCTTCAATTTTGGTCAAATATGGGCTCACTTACCTTTATCGTGGATTAAACTGAATATTATTAGGGCTCTAAAGACAACCTAAGACTTGGTAGTGTGGGAAATTTAATAAGAAATGAATGGGGTAGTTGGCTTAGTGTTTTCTCCGCATTTATATGGATATATTCGTCGACGCAAGTAGAACTTTAATCTTGTTAGCTCAGAGTTTGTGATTGATAATACTAGTCCTATTTTGTTTAAAGATATGAGAAAATTACTGCACTCTTACCTTGAGTTTAAAGTGCAATATAACTTTCTGGAAGAAAATCGTTCTGTAGATTGACTAGCTAATTTCGGAATTGATAAATGCTTTGATATTAGATTCTTTTCCATAACACCTAGAAAGGTACTTCGAGTTTTATTAGGCGATAGGGACAGCAAATTTATGACGTTAAATTGACGTATTCAATTGTAGCCCATTTTCACACCCCCGAAAAAGTCAATCCGCCAAAATTTATTCAAAATATTTTCCGGTATTATATTTAATTCTAACATCGTAGTTTAGATAAATTTCAAAAATTTGGAAGAATAAAAAATATTGACATATACTTTTTTATATATTATGTTCTTCAGTCATTTTTAAGTATTTAGATTAATTTTTTTTAGATTTGGCAGCGCAAATAATTAGGCAACTTTCTGCCTCAAATATCCGAAAAAAGTCGGGTTCCTCAACTTAAAATTACAAAACCATCCTTAACTCTTTTTTGTCTTAGTGAAAATATGGACCACCTCATTTCAAAACCCCCATTTCTATTCTCAAGTTCTGAATGTATTACTGCCCACGCCATCCTGTAGTGCGTGATTTCGATGCAAAAATGATTTATGCTTTATTTATTGCTTTCTCATTTGATGAAAGAAAAGCATCGGTGACCCGCTAAATAATTAATCCCTAATCACAAGACTTGACTGCCAAAGTTCGAATTATTAGCTAGCACTACCCTGGATATTTGACACAAGGTTTCGTGATTAACGTGGCCAGACCTTTCTTCAATGGGTGGTCAAAAAACTTAGCCAAATCACTAATCAAACTCGAATTGAATCTTAGGATGACAACGCGTGCGATTATTGTGTCGGGGAAGGAAAACCGAACGCTTCATCGTATTCGTTTTCGTGCATGATTCTCACGAGTTCAATGCGATGAATAGCAGCTCATCAGCCGACCGAATAGAAGAAACACTAATGTATTAAAAAATCTCGAAGGAGAGGTGGGTTCGCATACTCCGTGACGCTCGCCCGTAGGTGGCTTGTTTTGTTCTCGAATTTAGTTTTGATTATGGACTTGTTTCTTTTGCTTTTTAGCATTTTAAATTTGGATGTTTTTAATAATGAAATGAGATAATTGAGGGGCGGGTCCTGGAACTCATCATGAACTTCACAACTTTTTTAGGATTTGAGCTGTTATTTTGTCTACTGAAATTATTAGAAATATGCATATGGTAAGCCTCTTGTGCTATTTTAAAATCTGCGGGATTCTTTATGGTTATCTATATCAAAATTCATTTTTTTTTTGGGAAAATTGTGAGTAAATTGAGAGTTTGGCACCAAATAAATGAATTTTAGGTTAATTAGAAGATACATTAACTCATCCGCACCACCAATTTTTTGATGTAGGAAATTCTGACACAACTTACACAAGAATACCATTGGGATTGGTTACCAAACTCATATTCAAGAAACACCAAAACAAATTGGGACGTAGAATTTGCTAAGAGGGAGTGCAGCCGAACTCGTCAACATATCTAATTAGACCCATATTTACTACAAATTTAAAACAAACAAATTATGGCCCAACTAGATAATATTAATTACTTTACACCATACTAATTCTCTGATATGAGATTTTCTAACACAACTCATACATGTATCTCAACAATATTTATCTTAGTTCTCATCCATAAATTGATCAAATGTATCGAGACGTCCGTGATATCTATTCTCGAGCATACTTCATACCTCACTAGATGTACGTAGTTGTGTCATTCTCAAGTGTACTTCAAACTTGACTCGGTATAGGCTATGACTATCAGAAACCATACCATTGCAAATCTCCTAATTAGGCTGGACACGAATGTCTTGACTTCTGATGGAATTGTACAACACTAGGGTTACTATAATTATTAAGGCCGATCACTAGCTTAGAGGCATCGGCAAGAAAAGCTCACATGTCACTGAAGATAAAGGAGAATCTCTAATGGCACCGGATAACTTCAAATGCTTTGCTGGGTTGTACAATCAGATAACGTTTGGGGAGATCTAATCAACGTCAAGAATTTAAATAAGCTCCTAACCACATCTCCAACAGCACCTATTGGCAAAGGTGAGCGCTGCCCATTTTGGAATTTTGGCCAAAGATCTTAGAAGAGCCAAAAATGAATCCTAAGGTCCCCACGTTCACGCGACGAAACATTATCGTAAAGTGTCCTATGCGAATTACCTAACTTAGAATATCATGCGGCACGAGGAGATATGGACATTGGAGTCATCCTTCATCGGATCAGCTCAAAAGATCCTGCTAGTAAAAGAGATTGTCCCATGAGTAATCCCGGTGGTTCACGCTTCTCCGTGCTTATCCACTCCACGTGATGAAAAAGCGGAGATTTTATAAAATAGCGGGCGGGAGGGAAGTTACTCGGAAGGGCGGGACCGGACGGCGGAGATTGCTGCTGGAGAGGATTGGAGAAGCGGATGGCCGTTGATCTGAAATTCTAGATGAGCATTGACTCCAAGTCAAGACCCACCTTCGCTCAGCTTCGGCGGCTGGCTACTAAGTACTATCCTTGGCACCCCCGAATATATATATTGTTTTATTTTATTTTATTTTTTGTTAATTTCTTCAACCTAACGTGCTCAATATTTCAATTATTTTTTATCCACGGAAATTCATTTTTATTTATTTGTTATGAAGATGGTGTTAACTGGAATTAATGCCAGAACGTTTCATGATGGAGGCATTGAGATGAAGAAGACAAATGTGGGCTTACTATTTAAAAAGATTGTGAGGATCTGAAAAGAGAATTTGAGGGAAGAAACCTAGGAAAAAAGAAATTGAAATTTTTGTGATATGGAGTGGAAGGAAACACATGCTTTTCCTCCATCGCATCCTCAAACTTAATTTAGGCTTCTTTTTTCTTTTCTTTTTTTTGGTTACATTTGTGCAAGTTTGAGAGTTTTGATGAGACAAAAAAAAGGTTTAAGGTATTGATATGACAGTGTGCATAGTTCATAATTTCTTGTGACATGACAAAGAATTTAAGATATTAGTGAGATAATAAACATAATTTAGGGGGAAGTACCAAAAGAGTTATAAACATATTTCATTAATATTAGTTCAGTTTTGAACATTTTCACATTGATACCAATTTAGTTCATTTTGGCCAATTTTAGCTGACTGACGCTGATCTGGACATTGGACAGTGGTTGAACCCTAACATAGATGTCGGTCGGTGGCTAGATATTAATGTGACAATTTTGTAATAATTGTTTTGGAATTTTTTTTATTAATTATTTTTTTTTCCTTTTCCTTTTCTTTTCTCTCTTCTTCCTCCTTGGACTGTCCTCGCAATGGTTGGCGAGGGCCGTGATGCCCTCGCCATCTATCAATAAGGGTCACGACCCTTGCTTGGCCTTGCCTAGGGCTACAAGCGAGGCAGCTTCGCCCAAAACTGGGCGAGGCTGACCTCACCCTAGCCTTATTGCGGGTGAAGACGGCCTCGCTCGCGGTTGGCGAGACCATGGCGGCCATCAACTAGGTGAGGGCCATGACCCTCACCGGGGGTCAACAAAGGCTTCATGGCCCTCGCCCAATGGCCAGCGAGCCTCGCCGGAGGCTCACTGGCCACCGCGAGGATAGTCTAAGGAGGAAGAAGAGAGAAAAGAAAAGGAAAAAAAATTCAAAAAAAATAAAAATTATTAAAAAAATTGCCACGTTAGTATTTGGCTACTAATCAGTGTCCGCTTCAGTGTCAACTAGTCAAAATTGACTAAATTGACTGAATTAATATCAATGTGAAAAAATTTAAGACTAAATTGATTGAATTAGTATCAATATAATGGGTTTATACTTTTTTTTCTTTTGATACTTTACCATAATTTATACTTTTTTAACTCTTAATATATTCATGTTTGGGCGATTTCTCAAGAAAGCCCGCTAAAAAAGGAGCACGGTCCTCTCGTAGACTTAGATATACGAAATTTTTACCGGTCTATCGAATTCTATTATCTTGTTTTAACTTTTCGAAAAACAAAGTCACGTTACACAAACGTCGAAACCTTACTACCTGACAAACGCAATTAAAAGGGGATGGAGGACCGCCCATGTGAGACATCTTTTGACAGTTAGATAAAGAAAGTCGAAATCAAACGGTCGCATATGCTTCACCAAACTGTAGTTCTTCATTAGATACCGTAAGAGTTGTCCACGTGTCCTTCTGTGATGCGCCTGTGAGCGAACGAGGAAGAAATTACACAATTTCGCGATAATTTTCCTTCACATGAGGATTCGAAAAATCAAGGCTAATTAACGCGCCCCCGTAACTCATGAAATAGGAGATTAATTGACATGTAAGTTTCGCAACTTAGAAAAATCAGACTATAATGGGATGAAATTGCGGAATTTTTTTTTTCTCTAGATTAATAGGAAATTTCACGATATTGCAACCGCTGAAAGATTATCTCAAATAATAGATAGGACGCCCACGTGAATATAACTACCGTTTTCTTTCTGTTTCGCTTCAAGTTGGCTTTGAACCGTTGCTTGCCCCATCCCAAATGTCCGTCTGTCCTTTTATTCCTAGGACAATGGCCCCACAACATGATTCGAAATCTAATTTCATTTCACCGACTTCGATACTCAAACTAGTGGGAGTAGTATAGACTTGAGCTCGACTTCACTCGACACGGCTTCAAAATTGAAAGGCTAACTACCTATGACAACAAGCACAAGTAGATCTCGAGCCCTTATGTGATGTCAAATTTCGAAAAAAGTAATAGTATTTCAATTAACTACCATGATCATCGTAATACATAACTCTGACTCAATTATAAAAGCATAACTTTGGCTCGATTTACTCCCTCGATATAATGAACAACATATAAAAGTGACGATTTACATGCAAGCCATTTGCAATACCTTCCACTTTTAATCCCTCTTTTAGATCATCAATCGAAATCCATTCGAACTCACGGATAATCTCTAAATAAGTTTTGCATTCTAATGAGTTAAAATGAATATCTTAGATTGGATAGTACAGACGAAGTAACAAATCAAATCCTTTGATTCTAGGGGCGATATATCAGTCCCTTTAACCTTCTCTATCAAGGCATGATTCTTTTCACATTCTCCCTTTCACCCTCGGATTTCATGTCCATCTCATCAAACATGCATGTCAACGAATGGCGGGTGGGCAACGGAAAGGGCAAATAATTCGTGACGTAAGATAAGGCACGGGCATTGATGTGCCTCGAGAGACGCGTGTCGAGTTGGCGGTTTTGTCAGTTTGTACCCGGTGGTCCGAGGGGAGACCAATAATGAGATACAACGTACGGGTTGTCCCGTCGTTCCGAAACACTCGTCGTCCCATCAGCCATCAGCAATTCCTGTCGAATAGACTGATGAGCGGCCCTCGAGTTCTAAAGCGCAGCCCACGGTTTGTGTACTCTCTCCCCCCAAGAAATACCACATTCCTGCTGTTCTACTTGGCACATGTTTCGGGGATATGAAAGCTTTTTTGCCCCTTTACCCAATTTGATTAGATAACTTGTTTGAACTCTTTTTAAAAAAAAAAAAAAAAATCTTTTATTCATGTTTTTGATGACTATTGTTTGAGTAATTTTGCCCCAATGAGTAGGATAAAGCACATGATATGCAAAAAAACAAAGAAAAGGAAATTATCAAAAAAATCTCAAATTTATTATACATTTATCGATTTAGTCATAAATATTTCAATTTAATCAATTTAATATTGAATAATTTGATAATTCAATTATAAAATTTTCAATTATATCAATTTAAGCTTAAATTTTTTGACATTTGCCAATTTAGTCTTTGGTTGAAAAATACTGATGTGATGTTCTTGTTAGAGCCAACTATTCTACATGATAAAGTGGACAACTTTTTCTTTTTTTTTTTTTTTTTTTTAATTTTTATATCTTTTCCTAGATTTTTATTATTTTATTTTCCCCCATTTTTTTCCCAACTTTTGGCCAACGAGGATGTGACAGTTGCCCACCCTTGTTAGGAGTGGTGAGGGCATTTCGACTCTCACTAGCCACGGGCGAAAGCCACGACACCCTCACTCAAACTAGGCAAGTCCACTCTATGTCTCTCTATACATTGCTCTATACCACAATAACCTAAAACTAATATAAATTCCTTATCTCCCTTCCCCCTGACATTGCTATGAGCCGCACTGCTCGATTGCTCCGTGGTCATGTCGTCGTGTTGTGGCATCCCCGTCCCGACCCAAAGCACCCCCTACCTCCCCCTTCCTTCTTACACACAAATTCGAGACAGAAGTTCCTTAATTGCAGCTCTCATGCATCACAATGACAGATTGAGTTAACACTTACATTGACGGTGAACTTAATAAAAGTCCACTTTATGTTCCACATATAGACCGGAAAAGTTGAAGATAATGCTAGTTTATATTGCTCATAGTACAACCCAAGAATATAGCACCGTATGTAGTCTGCAAATTTGTATACGTTTCTACCGACATAGGGACAAATTCGAGGCCGCACAAATCATGCTAAAATTTGCAGTCAGTGACAAGAAAAGAACCAATTATTTGTATGTACAACACGATCGTTAGGGAGCATGATGTGGTCCGACATGTTTTGGCAGCTAATTTGCCCGCATAAACTAACCAAAATCATTGTACCCAAGGGGGTCATCGGTGCAATCGACATCCCACCAGATCCGATCGTTCCGGACGTATTCAATGCCCCGATCCAATCCACGTTACAAAACTTAAACGGGACTGTCGTTGATTAGGGTTCATATGGCTACATGTGCGTAGATCCCCGTGATTCCGGCTTATTCCTTCGTTATCACTGTTTTCGAAGAAAGAAATGTTTTCCATTTTCATATTCCTTTTCATCCAATCCCGGCCTTGCACTAGCGACATGGTTTTTAGCGAGATAATTATTAAAAAAAAAAATCTTAAATCTATAACATTTATGGTAGTTCAATTTTTAATTTTTTTTATGATGAATTTTAGATATTTCAATTTGACCAATTGAATTTTAAATTTCATGAAAATTTGTTAATATAGTCCATTTGGCTAATTTTGACTAGAATTCACGGATGTTGACGTTGATCCGTTACGTGGTATAATCAACACCGATATGAATAATTTATTATTATTTTTAAAATTTTCAATATATTGTTCTTTTCCTTTTCTTTTATTTTTATTTTTATTTTTCGATTGATCATCAGACGTTAGCAACTAACCAAAGCGGACAACCAATGAGGGTCGCCTTCGTTGGTACTTGCTGAGGGGCAAGGTCGAGCCTTGCCTAAAGTTGGCAAGGCTGACAAGATTGCCCTTTGGCAGATCTCGATGAGGGCAACCTCCTGGCTAGTCAACAATAGAGATAAAAGTAGAAAAATGAAGAAAATAAAAACAAAATGTAAAATATAATATAATTATAATAGTAAAAATTATTTAAATTATCCATGTCAACGTTGGATAAATTACATTGTTAAATTTTCAAAAAAATTAGGACTTTATTAGCTAAATCGAAAATTTGGACAAGAATAGGTGCAAGTATAATAGAGTTATAACTTTTTCCATAAATTTGTCGATTGTCAGTCACAAACTATATAATAACAGTGACTCTGCGGGTCAACCTCGTAAACCTAGTCAATGTCCTCAACGTCTGTGCATGATGATGGACAGGACGAGTTTGACTGAACAAGACAGCGAATGGGAAACGTGATGCATGTGCTTGTTTGAGAGTACTTGCGAATTTTTCTGAGTTAGTGCGGAGGAATATTCGCATGTGAATTAGCTTTTGAGATTAATCTGCTTTGATTTCTACTTTGAACTCCGGATTACATGGATCTTATCATTTTTATTTATTTATTTATGTGAAACGGTACTTGTGACTTTGTATAGATGGAGTCTAGTAAGTGCATCTCGGCTTCCTTCATAATAACTAAAAAGATGATGTACTGAAGATGCCGACGTCGATGCCGATTCCAATAACGAAATGAACAAATTATTGCGATTCTTTTATATCGTTAAGTTTGTAGGTGAATTGGCACTGCTATTGTTAAATTAAAAACAAAAGTAATACTCAGTAATACAAATTAATTGAAGTGATATAGAAGAATTTGATACTAAATGGGAAGAGAATTTGAATGGCTGACCAGGGAACTTCTGCATCCAATTGAAGCTCTTTTCTGGATTTTATGGAAGAAGGTGTGAATTTCCCTTTGATTTTTGGGCTAATATTTATTATCTTTGTTAAGTCGTTTTAATTGATTCTCGAAATGCTTAACCGAACTTTGAGAAGTTTGGATCTCATGAAATTGAAATATTGATTTGGTTATTCTCCCCATTCTACATCAAATATAATTTTCATGAATTTGAAATATGTTTTCATGATCTCATTTTTGTAGACGATACAAAAGATTAACTTTTAATCGCGATTATTTGAGAAACAAATGCACCCTAAGAGAATTGACAAATTAAAGGACTATACTTCTTGGTATCCTCAATTTGATCTCGATAGGCTGTCCAGTGAAGTGTCCCTTAAGTAATCTTTTTTCACATAGTCCCTCAATTTTTTTTATTGTTTGACTTTGTTTCGGCCATAATGAAATCATGCTCTAATGAAAACTTGATAAACATGTTCAAATTTTGCTCCAAATTTGCAGCTAAGTGCAATGTCTTGGGGAGGATTATATGCTAGTGATGAACAAGTCGTAATTGTACACTATACCCACTTCCATTATAAAGAATTCATGGTTGGTCTACTAGTGCTCTTAGATATTCTCTCAAGTACAAATTTATTAAAATCCATTGCACGTCCGAGAAAACGACAGCACGTTTGTACGCGTGTATCTTATAATAATTATTTATTCATATATATTGACTAATTATACATGTTTAAATACATAAATGTTTATATTAATATGCTTATGTTGTTAGATTGCTTACTCGACAAAAAGAAAAAGAAAAAAAAAAAAAGAAGGTTTTTATGTTCATGATGGAGACGTAAATGAATAGGTGGGGACATCCGATGGCGACTCATACCTAGAAGTAATATTGCCTTCTCTCCAATTTGTGCTCTTTGAAAAAGGCAAGTGAATGACCTTTGAGAGGTAAATTGACTTATGATCAACTGCCTCGCCTCTCTCGTTTCGGTGATTTAGCGCCGTACTGTTTGGATTTTTATTTTTTTTTGGGTAAAGATAAAAAAAAAAAAAATGAGAATGACGTAGCCATCTTGAATTGCTCAACAATCGAAAGCAATCCTCATCTTGTGAAAGCACCGGCTCGAAGAAGACAAGAAATTGGGACTAATAATGTACCGTCACACCCTACATCTAACAATAATTGAGGAATGACGTAGCCATCAGTCCTCCCTGATGATGCAATCTTAAACACAAATGAATAAGTTGTTATCAAAATACATATCACAATGTATGTATATTTCTGATAAGCTAACAAGTTGGTTACAACATTATAGTTTTTATAATTCATGAAAATGAATATATACCTCTCCACTGACGACTAAACTCTTCAGACTCAACTCATAAAGTCAAAATCCATACCCAAGATATAATATACATATTACATCAACTATGAGTTGTTTCATATAAACAGATTTTATTAGAAATACTCATTTAATCCACCATCATCATTCAAATATCAACAGTCAAGTCCATTAATCAATTCTATAAAATCATACATCGATGATCCATTTCATTAACGAATTTATTGTTCAATATCCTACCATGGTCATGATGCAATGTTTGATGGTATAATAACCATGATTCCCTCTTGGCAAGCTCTCTCCACTTATTATCAACCAGTAGCTCAGCCTAGAAGGATATCCTAAATTTAATATGCATACCTAAAATTCTTTAACCTAGAGTACAACAATAGTGTAATATCGTACACAAAAGATCCTTTTTTTGCCATCATCCTTCAATATTTGAAATCAAATTCAGAATTAATATAAACCATAGCACATTTCACAAACCAAATAGATAAATTTCCACAACATAGCTCATCCACCAAAAATACTTATTGTAAAACATATCTCAAATCATTTTAAAACTTATTTCATAAACCGAGACAAAGCAATACATGTATGTAAACTTTCACACTACTTTTCATAACACGTTCCAAATTTCATAAGTAACCAATAAGCAAGTTATGCTTGATCTAGATTTCACATAATAAAAATAACAATTAATCCATATCACTTTTGAAATATGAGTTTACAAACTCGAAAAAAGAGATAGCACGATTCATCTTGAAAAGCCTAAAATCAAAAACAAAACTCATTCGAATCGATGAACTCTCAAATAGGCAAGAAATAACATCGAAATCTAGTAAACCACTACCTCAATTACAAATTGACTAAATTTAATTTTATCATTGACAAAACGACCTCTACACGCCAACAGAAAACTCCCTCAAAGAAGATATTAAAACTATTTGCAACGTGAAACTTGCGTATGAAATTTTAAAATTTCACACGGAGAAAAACATTATTTCAATTTGACTTCTGTAAAATTCCACAGCTTCACAATGCTATAATCTATGATTTTCATATAATTTCATAGCTTAACAACTTTTGAATCGAATCTCGCAATTCCGATTTTATCTAACTTCAAAATTGTGCCCTAGGTCTAAAAATTACACCGATTCAATGAGCGAAGCGCTTTCTCTCCCTTTCCTCTTTTCTTCTTTGTTTCCCTTTCCCGAATGTGCTCCTTTTCTCTATAAAGAGAGCCCACTTTTCTTTTTCTTTTTTCTAATCTAAATTTCAACCCACTTTTGACCAAGTCAAAAAAAGATAAAAAGGCAATATGACACACACGTTACCAGACTAGCTAAAGCACACACTCAGCTCGAGATGCAACTCGAGCTCGATTTAATATTTACATATCTTGCTTGCACTCAACTAGAAAAGTAATTGAGAGATTCAAACTTGACTAGACAACTCTGCTGGAGTAGCTTGAACTTGAACTTGACTTGGAATCAATCGAATCAAATTCAAGTATTTTTGAAGCTGAGCTCAAGTTACTCACGCGTAGTTCAGCTCACTCGCACTCCTAGTTAATCAAATTTTAGAATGAAATACCATTAAATTAGCTTTGAAAAGCTTTAAGAGATGCTCCATGAAAAGATAATTGTCTTAATTTTCACATAAATGATTACTTATTGCACTCATTTGGTTGCAGTGATGTTGTAATGAAGTAATCCGATAGTCATTACGTACGATATAGATGAGGATGAAACTTCTATATCATATAATTGGACAATAAAATAGTAAATAAATAGGGATAGGAAATCGAAAATGCCTTCTCTCTCTAATCAAAGTAATCATAATCATGCGACATCTGTCTAATGCATTATCGTCAGGGTGATGGCTTGTCGAAGTTTATGATCTTTGTACGGTTCTGGGCATGGTTCTGATGGACCTCTTGTACTCTTGTTCACATTGATTTGATTAGGAGATTCTGACACGTATACACCCAAAATATCCGCCTCAAATGTATCTGCTTATTGCTGATCAAAGCGAGACGGAAAAAAAAAATTCACCATTTTTGCTCAAGCAAAAAAAACCAATCAATCAGCAATGAGTGTCGTTATCTTATATCCAAAAATAAAGAAAGCTTCTTCATTATAAGTTTGATTATACGTATATAGTCCGTCTATGGCTATCGTGTACAAAATACGTGGCAGAAAAGTGTCCCCAAACGTGTCCTCAAAGGGCAGGCGTTTCAACTAAATCAAATGCGTTATCATTCGAAATTCTTATCAACCGGTCAAGACTCAAGACTAGGAAGGTGACACAGCAACAGCCATGTTAAATATGATGGCCAAAAAAAAAAAAAAAAAAAAAAAAAAATTGGAGCAACTCTATATTAATATTTCTTTGAAATCAATTCCGTTGTTTTTCATTATTCTTCACCGAAAAGAACGGCCGGTCCAACAGAAGAGGACAGGTGGAAAATTTCTTGAAACTTCTCCACAGTGAGTTGCCACGTATACTTGAAACTCCATGGTCTTATTAGATCAGCCATGAGGTCACTCAATCTCAATTCAGACTCGAATTCGCATATAATTAAAAAAGTTTCTTCCTTTTTTTCTTTATATATGTATTGCAGATGCAATGTGTATAAAGGACTTTAAGAGATAAGGTGTGTAACAGAATAATAAGTATTCCCTGAATATTTACTAACTCTAAGAGATAAGATACAAAAGTTAATAGAATAATATTCCTTAAATATTTGTTGAATATTTTCTTCTCTTAACACATGATTATTTTCTAGGATATGTTAAAGCAAGTTTAGGTAAATACTAAGTAGTACCTTGCGCTGTAGAATAGAACTAGAGTTCGATACTGTGGTCATATACCATAAATAGTTAAAATAAGCATCGCTAGCATCGCTCCACGAGTAAAATCTTAATGCACTAGCTTTGATATGAGAGAGTGTGCCCTTAAAGTTGCTCAAGTGGTGGATTGGTTGAGTGTGTGAGAAAACTAGCTCGAACACTGCCTAACCATTAAACCCTAAAAGTTAAATAAATAACGAGTGCCGAGCAAGATTAAGGAGATTTAGGGGGTGCATGACAATCAGTACAATTTTTCTATTCCAGACTTGTTTCTTGAATAGAAATTCATTTGATAAAATTATTCCATTTTCTATTTCTGAAATAGATTTTTGTTCCAGAAAAAAGGTTTAAAATAGAAATCAAAAGTAAAAATTTTCTACTTTTCCATTTCTAGAATAGAAATGAGAAATAAAAATTTTCTTATCATGTCCTCCATTCGTCACCGCCGACCATTGTCTGCCGCTGTTGCTGGTTGCCGCCCGCCCGTCGTCGCCGCCACCAATCGCCCGCCACTCGCCGCTAGCTGTCGGCAAGGAAGAAATTTTTTGTTGTTATCAAACGAATTTCTATTTTTGGAGTAGAAATTTTATATCGTTATTAACGGTTATTTTTGTTTAGAAACTCATCTATAAATAAAAATATAAAAATCTATTTCTCTTACGTAAATCAATTTCGCGAGAATGGTTATCATTTGCACCCTTAACTATCCAAATGGTGCGTTCAATGAGCATAGGAGGTGAGAGACCATGAAGATGAGGATAGGCTCCCTTGCTTGTATAACTCAATTGCAATAAATACTCGCTTGTTTGGTTATCTATATTAAACACCCAATGGCCAATACGCATGTCGAGTATCGGGATCGGACAGCCATCGCAAGTGAGGTTTGGCGAAACATCTCTTCCATTAGGAAGGAGAGAGAGGGAGAGAAAGAGAGGAAGAGGGAGAGAAGTTTTTTTTTGGAGGGTGGGGTTGGTTATCTCGCATGACAATTGGTTGCCACTATACCATCTTCTCCTCCCCAGAAATGGGTTGCCTAACATTATGGATAGTGCATACACTTCGTAATCCCAAAACCGTTGATTCTCCGAGACAGTATCCAGTACACATGGGAACCACACAAACATCCGTCGGGCGTTCAAAGAACGAGAGCACGAGGTTGTCCCCATCGACCTGTCAAAGAAAGCGAGAGAAACAAAAGAAACATCATAGGCAAATGGGAGCAAGAAGCATCGTCCTCTGCCCAATTCCATCACGACATGTAGGTCGGAACACATGGCATTCTTGCACTCATCCTGCAAACTTTCGTATCCTTGTCGCGTCGCATAGCGTAACAGACGATGCCACTTTGCCGCTGAGCATTCGCTAATGTCGCCAAAGGTTAGGCTTTGGGGACCGGTCGTTACGACTCGACACATCGCCATCCATTGGTGTGACTACAAATTCATCCTGGAAAGTTGCGCGTGGGGCAAGTGCACTTTTCTATTCTCTTTTTCCTGAATAATAATTGCCTTCCGTCTGGTCATGGAAAGGATAGCCTATCGCCGCTTTGGCCACTTAACTCGGGCTCTCAAATTAACAGACGCCTGTCAATGATGAAGCTTCAAGACGAGGTGGTGATAACAACTTCTACTTACCAGCAGCTCCCACGTTCAAACCAGCAGGATTTAATCTTTTATTTTATACATATCGAGTCATTAGTCATGAGGGCAAAAGTTCCAAGCTCCGGGGTCTAGGAAATACTTGCTGCGTTGCCTGAAGAATGATTTGGACACTTTTAGACTCATTTTATGTTATTACAGCTATGTGTGGTTGTTTTCAATGCATAGGTCCCCTTACATTACTCTGGTTGATGACACGGTAAAGGGAAGAAAAAATAATGAAAGAGCGAAATGAAATTGAATATATGCCGTCGAAACCAATCCATCCCATTCCCACCCACCCTCGGTGGGTAGCGGGTGAAGTTCTAACAAAACTCATAAGGTGATTACCCACCTCCATGTAAAAGTTGAGAGATCTATGTGTATTCCATGGATGAAAGAGTAAAAAGTTTCTATACGTAAATTAATTATACATGTGTTAATACATTATTAATATTAAAATGCTTTTGTTGTTAGATTCTTGTTGGAAGAAGGTGTTTACGATCGTGATGGAGAACAAAAATGAAATCAAGAGATGGCACATCCGATAGCGACTTATACCTATGAGTAAGAACAACTTCTCTAATTTATCCTCTACGAAAAAAGCAAATAAATGACCTTTCGGGGGGCTAAATTTTTTACTTATGACCAATTATTTCACTTCTCTCATTAATGGTGAATTTGAAATTTTTTATTTTGAATTGTTCAACGATTGCCAGTAATATTCATCTTTCAAAAGCATCGTCCCGAAAATGACGAGGAAGCCATGCTTCATATATTTTGGGTCTCTACAATGAATTGAAACAATCGAGAGAGGTTATTGTCCCATGCACTATTAGACTTGAGCTCAGCTTGGCTTGCACACACTTGATGCTTGGAATGCGACTCGAGCTCGATTTAGTATTACATATCTTGCTCGAGCTTGACTAGAAAGGTAATTAAGAAACTCGAACTTAGATTTGAGTAGCTTGAACTTGAAATTGACTTAGAATCGATTGAGTCGAACTCAAGTCTTTATCGATTCAAGCCTGAATTACTCAAGAGTTAGTTGACCCAGCTTGCACTCCTAGTTTGTCAAAATTTTGGATGAAATATCATTAATTCGGCTATGAAAAATGGAAAAAAAAAATGATGTTTTTTCTTCACATGGATGATTACTTGCGGCACTCATTTGGTTGCAGTAATCCTGTAATAATGTAATTTAATAGCTATTACGTATAACTTAGAGGGTAAAGAACTATATTATTCAATTTGATAGTAAAACAATAAAGAAACAGAGATAGAAATTCGAAAATACCTTCTCACTCTCTAACAAAGTAATAGTAATTATGCAACAACTGTACAATAAATAAAAAATAATGTGATTATAATTTCTTAAGATAGTTATATTTTAGTGAATTTTTTTTTCTATATTGAAAACCATACATGCTTGGTACTATAATCGTTGATGGCTCACGCTAGGGTAGCAATGTGGCGTTGATATTATGAATCTTCTGTAATATAATGCACCCCTTAGATAGGATTTGATAGTCATTGCTGTACAGTACAATTAACAATTTATAGTAATATAGTCACGAAGATTATTGCATATATATCGTTGCCCATTAGGAGGAGAGCGAGTAAAGAGAGAACGGTACTTGATGATATTTATTACGAATCAAAGCCAAATTAAAATGAAATTGATATTAGACAGACAACCATCAAAATTCTATTCACAAATACACCAAAAAAATGCCATGGCTAGTGCCCACGAGTGCGCGCACAGCTTGCAATTCTGCGATTAGAAGGAAAGGGGCGACATTTGACCTAAGGGCAGTTGAGGTCTATGATGTCTGATCTTATGTGGGAGGTCACGATCTTGTATCATGTTCGATCGAGCAACGCAAGAAAGGCAAGAAAGAAGGGGAAAATGAAAACAAAGTTTTGTACTTTGGTTTTCTACAATGAGATATCATCTAGCTTGTGGAAGGAGCTTATGTTCTGTGTATGGTTGCTGATATGAGTCTGATGGACCTCCTGTAATCTACCTCTTGGGTTATTGCCGAGAAAATCGAGACCGAAACCAAATCAAATTGTTTTTTGATTCAGGTCATATTCAAATTTCGATTTGATATGAATTAAAGCACTCGAGCATTTCCTACCATACAATTGAGTTTGGGTATTATGAAAATTTTGAACCGTACCATTGACACTGGAGAGCTGTCCCCCAAACGTGTCCTCGTAGGACAGGCATTTTAATTAAATCAAATGCGCTATGATTCCAAAATCTTATCAACCGGTCAAGACTCAACACTAGGGAGGTGACCCATCAACAGCCATGAGAAATTTCATGGCCACAAATTAAAATAATATTAAATCAAAGCAACTCTATATTTGACGGGAAATACAGCTGACACATGGCACTCTGTTAAATTTTACAATTTGATACGATTACTTTGTAATTAACGGCATTATTTTTTTATCACGCTTCCCCTAAAAGGGGGGAACTGCTGAAGTCGATAAGAAGTGACAACTCCGAGAATTGCTCCATGCTAAATTTTCAGCTGACACGTGGAAAATTTCCTGAAACTTCTCTGCAATGAGTCGCAACATATTTTTAAACTTCCCGGTCTTTATTTCACATATTTTGCGTAGGTTAGCAATAAAGTCCCTCGATCTCAATTCAAACTTGGTTCGTACATAATTGTTTTCTTGGTTACATTAAAGCAAGATCGGGTGAATAATGCCTCGGACTCTATATTAGAACAAATATTTGAGATTGTGGTTACATATCATATATAGTTCAAGTAAATCTTGTTCGTGTAACTCCAATTATAAATTCTTAATGCATCAAACCGATACGTGATATTTGCGCTTTTAAGATCGCTCATAATAGGGATTGGTCAAAAGTTGTGGGAGAATTTACCCGAACACCACCTGACCGCTAAACCCAATGAACATCAATGAGAATCAAGAACACGTGATTTATGGGCTCTAAAACCACCATCTTGATTTAGATCGTTTTGCTGTTGCAAAATCTAGATTGTTATGGTTGAGAAATGTGAACAGTGCAGTTGGACTTGCTTCCGAAGCATTTTTTGGCTAATAAACTCACCTTCTAGAGTTGATTTATATAAAATTTTGTAGTTACATGCAAGACGCAAGACGCGATCAGATTACTTGTGCGATAGGCCATGATGAAAGAACTCTTTAAATTTGGCTTTTAGGCTGATCATTAGACACTTGCTATAAGAGATGATCTCATATACTCCTAGTCCTAACCACAGTTACTCCATTCCAATGCAAAACAACAAAATTAGAGAGTAGATTATGTTGTTAGATGGGAAGTCACCTCTTTTGGGTTATAGCTTATACTAACTCCATCCGTTCCGCGTGGCCAAATCCCCAACTTGAATTCACAAAACGGTGATCCTTGGGATGATCTTTAGGGGTAAGCGTCTTCTTATCAATCAAGTTATTAGGTCTCTTCCACTCTATGATCTCTAGGGGTAACTCTCCACTTGTATATCAAGTGCCCGTGTATGTGTGGGCTTGCGCGCAGGGAGAGGCATCCCGCCCGATAATTTACTACCACTATGCCTTCTTCGCGGCCCAAATAGGGGTTGCCTAACTTTATGGATAATTGGAGTTTGGGACACCTGGAGTACCATAACTTGGCACGGGGGGACACTTAAGTGCCATAACTTTTTTTCGGTACATTTAAGTGCCACTTTTTTTTCAAATGGGACACTTAAGTGCCACTTCCGGCGACCTTGCCGGAAATCTTACGTGGCACGTGTTCATTATTTTTTAATACTTGCGTGGCTCGCCGGAGAGCTGACTCAGCGACCCCGGCCAACCCTCCCCCCTCGGTCGCCGGCCCTTCCCAGTGACGGCAGGGAGGCGGCGGCGGCGAGGGCTCAGCCCTCAGCCGCCCGCCCCTTCGTCCCCCACCCTTTTTTTTAGAGTATTTTTAATTAAAATTAAGTTTTAATTTAATTTAATTAATTTTTATTATTTTTACACGTCGGACGCAAAACGGTGTCGTTTTTGCATTTTGCCACATCGCATGCAAAAACGACGCCGTTTTGGACCTCTATCGCCGGAAAATTGCCACGTCGGCCTTTTGGCCGGATTTTCGCCGGAGTGGCACTTAAGTGTTCCATTTTACTCCGATATTGGCACTTAAGTGTTCCATTTGAAAAAAAAAGTGGCACTTAAGTGTACCGAAAAAAAGTTATGGCACTTAAGTGTCCCCCCGTGCAAGTTATGGCAGACTCCAGGGTGTTCTTTACTCCGGATAATTGCATAGACTTCATTTTCCCAAACCGTCATTCCGCGAGACAGTATCGCTGAATGTGAACGTAGGAGCCAAAAAGTAAAGGAGCACGAGGCTTGCCCTCATCAACCTGTCAAAAAGTGTGAAACAAAACAAACGTCGTACGAACGAAGAGCAAGAAGCACTGTCCACTGCCCTATTCCATCATAACCAGTACATCATGTCATAATACCTCATCAGGTGGTATCGACGTCAATACATGATATGCGGACATGTCATTTCTTAAAAAATAAAGAATTTTGATATATATAGACACATTATATAATAAATGCATATTTTATATATACATGATAAATTATCATTTTTATAATTATTTCGATAAAATTAATTTGATTCAAATTTATAAATAAATAATAAAAAGGAGTGTAGAATGAATTTATACTAAAAATATTAATTCACATGTGTTAATGTCATTCATTCTTTCAATTTTGAGTGACTCTCGCCAAGAAGAGGAGGGCGAAGTGTATGTCATGGGAAGTGAGAGAAGGAGAGAAGACCGGATTTTATTTTTCTTTTTCCCTTTATTATTTTTTTACATAATTATATTTTGACTCATCATTCATTGAAAATTTTTAAAAATTGATGCCATGTGTGTCAGAGCATATTAGGAAAGTTGATCATGTCTTGAATTTTTCAACATCTGTTAACCATAGGGAAAATTACCAAAACAATCCTAAATATATTGTAATTTTTCTAATTGAATCATAAACATATTTTTTTCTGTCAATTCAATCTTAAACTTATTGTAATTGTGTTAATTCAGTTCATTTGACCATTTTTAGCTAATTGGTGCTGACATGGACGTTTGCTAACTAGTGGATGTTAACATAGATAATTTTTAATAATATATATTTTTCTAATTTTTATTATATTTTTCTTCACTTCCTTCTCATTCCTATAGCCGGTCGTCATGCAGGGCTAGCAAGGTCCCTCGCCAGCCTCGGGGAAGCTTGACTATGGCCAAGTGACCTCGCCTAGGTTGCCCCTTGGGGTGGTGAGGGTTGAGCCTCGCCGAAGGCCGCACGATCTCTTGTAAGGGCTGCCAGTGGCTAGGCAAGGCTCGCTGTTGCTAGATTTGGTGAAGGTCGAGCCTCACGGGGCGGAGAGAGAGAGAGAGAGAGAGAGCAAAATACTATTTAAAAATTATCCACGTCAAAGTCAACTAGCCAGAAATGGCTAGATTATTTTGGTAATTTTTCCTATTGACCACGTGTCAGAGTATCTGACACGAAACAAAAACTATGCTTCCTAGATCGGGCATACTATTTATTTTTCTCACATTAATTTCGTAAATATTTATTGTCCACACTTAAGATATGTGGTGACCACCCAAAAGGTACGACTTCTTAATGGAAGAAGCCGTATGACATAGTGCAAGTAGATATAAAAGGGTCTTCTAAGCCAAATTCTCTCATGATTAAGAAAAATATATAATCGATATTGAGAGGGCAATTGGCTAGTAATACCCATTCGTCAACCGTTCAATGCTCAATCATTCAGGTTCTTAATGAAATTTCATTAATAGTTGAAGGTACAAAATAATCAAATTTCATTAATAGTTGAAGGTACAAAATAATTCACGTTTCACATTCGACTCTAATTATGCATGAAGTTTGTTCACCTATGTATAATTGAAATCTTCAGTCCCTTATACATATGGCGTTCTTGCACTCATCCTGCAAACTTCCTTGTCCTGGTTGAGTCAAAGAACGCGACTAATGACGCGTTAAGCATTTGGTAAGCCATAGTCGCCGGATGTTAGGCCTTGGACTAGTCAGGGAAAAAGCTACGACAATCATAAATTTTACTCAATGTGATAAATTTACCTTGAACTTTTCTTTTGTAATATAAAAAATCCTAAATTTTATCAATTGTAACACATTTATTCCAATTTTATGGTTAAAGGGCATTTTCATCTTTTAATTTTATTTTTTTTTGTTTGTCCTTTTTCTTTTTCTTTTTTCCTTCTTCTCTCTTCCCAGTTCCCACCACCCACCACTGAGCAGAGGGAAGCCGGCTTAGGTGGCTCTCGCCGACGTCAAGCAAGGGCATTACTTGCCAAATTCGGCTTAGGCAAGGGCTGCCTCGCTTGCATCGAGTAAGGGTTGCCCTCGCCGAATTTGGCGAGGGCTATCCTAGCCCAACCTAGGTGAGGGTGGCCCTCGCGAGCATCGCTTGAGTCTAGCTTCTCTCCTTTATGGTCGGCAAAGGGGAGAGAGGAGAAGAAAAAAGAAAAAAAAAAAGAGAAAAACAAAAACAAAAAATAAAAATGTCCTATAATTTAAAATAAATGTATCATGCGAGTATAAATTTGAAATTTTTTATACAAAAAAATATTTAAAATAAATATATTAAAATTGATAAAATTTGAAGTTTTTTTATGTCATAGAAAAAAATTCATAATAAGTTTATCATATTAAATAAAATTTAAAATTTTTAATGGTATTTTCTCCCGTTATGAGGTGACTCATCGCCAGTGATTGGCGGCTGCAAATCCCTCCTTCAAATGGCTGCATCAAGGGACGGGTTTTCCATGTGAAAAGCGGGATTAGGTATAATGTGTCGTGCACTTTTCTATTCTCTTTTCTCCGACTGGTTACTTTTTCGCCATTATGTAAATGTCTGGTTATAGAGAGATACGCTATCACCACTCTGGCCGCTCAACTCGGGCTCTCAGATAGCAAACGTCTCGATAATGAAAGCTTCTAGATGGGGCGACTGACAGTAACTTCTCTACTCACCAGCAAGCTCAACGACGTTCAGAAACTAATGGGGTTTGGTCTTTTGTTTATACTTAATCATCGAGTTCTTTAATTTTCATTAGGGCAGAAGTGCTCAGCTCTCTAGGGACTAGGCAGTACTTTGCGGAACATTTTCTAGGGAAATAGTTACCACGTCGCGTGAAGAATGATTTGGACGCTTTCGGACCATTTTAAATTCCGTTGTTTCGGCGACGTGTGACTGTTTTCAACGCATAGGGACCCCCTCGGCAATTACTCTAATCTTATGGCACGCCGAGCGAAAAATCACATCAAGAAAAAGAACCGAACCCGACGGTACCATGTGAAAGCTTCTTAGAAAATTCAAAAAGATGGTTATCTTTTTCCACGGATGAAAGAGCGAAAATTTTTATCTTTTGAAAGATCATTTAAGAACATGATTAATTGCAAACGAATAGTCTGTTTAGTCCCATCCCCACGATCGCCCGAAAAAAGGAGAGGGATGTAAAGAACATTATTGGAAAAGGTTCTTTTGGATCCATAAATTTCCACATTCTTTAAAGTATATATTGATCTAAATACGTTTGGTTTCATTAATTGGAACGTGATAGCGCAATGCATGTTGATATATTGCTAACATATTTGGTCATATTACTGAAGCCAATGTCAGTTTATAAGTGTTGGGGTCGGCGGATCCCCAAAAATCGGATTCGACCCTAAATCGAACCCCTAAACTTGCGCGGAAAACGAGCCCAAGAAATTCATATGCATCACCGATCCTAAGGCACATCACAGAATCGAACGTACCTTGTTTTCCACGGATTAAACACCAACGACGCCAAGAGGAAGAGAAAACGGTCCTGTTTGATTTGGCGATAGCAAATTCGCCTTGGAGGAAGAAGGGTGTAGCCTTTGTGATGCCTACTGTTCTTCTTCTTCTTTTTGGAGTCTCTTTTGGGAAGAGGGGGGAGAATACGTACGTTGAAAAATGCCAAAAGGTGCATTCTCCCTCTCTCTCCCCTATTTATATGTCTCCCAAAAACACAAAAAGACACCCCTTCATTACTTCTCCTTATCCATGGGCCCTAATTTGTGGGCCGGGCTTTTCGGCCCATCATGGGCGGACGGGCCATCTTAGGCCCATCCAATAATTAAAAAATCATCATCTCCCACTCGCACATGGTGGGCCAAACAAGATCCTCTTAACCTCTTTGCAACATTCATACTAGTGAATAATCCGTGCGACCGGCATACTTTGAGAGCTCGTTGCCATACATCTGTTAGGAATATATAGCAGCTCATAATGGGCGTCAAACTCTGAGTAGATTTAGTATGCAGTACCCTAGATCGATCGATCACATTTATATCTCTCTTGATCTCTTTTAACAATGGTATATATATTGCATTCACAATTATGATTATCCCAAAGACAAGTCATAATTGGTCGACCCGTGAATACAAAACTACAATGTGATTCTCCAAATCCGATCTTCCTCTTTCCTTCAAACTCTCAATTTCAGTTTAGTTTGCTTTTCTAGAAATGTCCCATTAGATCGAATCAACTCATGACCATTGGCAACATCCTAAGATAGCAAACACTAAATAGAAATCTTGAGAATAAGTAAGAGTCCTGAGGGGACTAAAATTGAGGAACTCATTTTCCTCAAGAGTCTCACACGGCATAAAAGTTGAGATCAAAACTTTTGCCACTCTTCCTGGTCGTCTCATGCATACGTAGTATGAAATACGTATTACGGTATTAACTCCTTTCCCATGGAGCGTATGTCTACACAATTCATACCGTACAGATGATAGTTCAGACATACCCAATGTCTAACTTGAGTTCACGTATCTACTCATTCACATAATTCATCAGAACTCACATCTGGCATCTTAGACAGATAAAGTAAAATATGTGGGATATTTTACTTTCGGACATAGTACTTATCATGTCCTCATCTCAATACTTAGTTAAGGCGACATATATATTTTAAGCTTGAGCTCTCAATTATCACCTAGATAATAAGCTTAAAAACCGTCTCATCTCTATTTATCACACAAGAAATAGAGGCGATTACCCGTGTGAGTGGGCTAATCTCTTATCGTCCGACATACTTTCTCAAGTTAATATAAGGCACTGAGCATTAAGATGCATAAAGATCACATAAAGATTCATAGGCATTAATGATGAAAAACACAATTTCATAAATGTGAACAACTTAGGGAAATTATAATATCCAGTATATCAGACTCTACGCAATCTTAGAGACTTTACATGACTACAAAATACATCTCTAGGTATTAGCTTTGTCATAGGATCTGCTACCATTCTATGCGTAGATATGTACTGTAAGTTCACATCCTTTCGTGCAACCATATCTTTAACAAAGTTATACTTGGTATCTATATGTTTGGTCTTGCCATGATACTTTGGATCTTTGGTGTAAGCTATAGCTGCTTGGCTATCACAGTTAACCAATAATGGATTTGCAGCTTTATTAATAACACCTAAATGATCCAAAAATCTCTTAAGCCAAACTCCTTCTTGTACCGCTACTGATAATGCCACAAACTCAGCTTCCATCGTGGACAAGACTATACATGTTTGCTTTTTACTGCTCCATGATATGGCGCCATTGTTCAGTAAGAACGCAAATCCAGAGGTAGATTTTCTTTCATCTAAATCTCCTCCCGGTCAAAGCATCGAATAGCCTTCAAGTCGCAGATCCTTTCCTTGGTAATTCAGCTTGTAATCAGCAGTTCCCTTCGATACCTCGGTATTCTCTTAACGGCTTTCCAATGTGCTTGACCTGGATTGGATTGGTATCTACTCACCATTCCAACGCAAAGCATATGTCGGGTCTTGTACACAACATAGCGTACATCAAGCTTCCAACAGCACTAGCATAAGGAACATGCTTCATTTGTTCCTTCTCTTGTGGAGTCCTTGGACACGTCTATGGCTCAATCCTTCACCTTTTGCAATAGGAGTGTCTATGGGTTTACAATCTTGCATACGAAATCGTTCAAGAACTTTATTTATATATGTTTCTTGCGAAAGAGATAATGATCTCTTCGAACGATCTCTTGAAATCTTAACTCCAAGTATGTATGCAGCCTCACCCATATCTTTCATCTCAAAATTTGTAGATAACCAACTTTTGATGGTATTAACTAACTCCATATTGCTTCCGGCAATAAGTATATCATCAACATATAATGATATGATCACAAATTGATCTTTGGATCTCTTGATACATACACAATGATCCTCATCAATCATTGTAAAATCATATGCCATCATAGCATTATGAAAACGTATATACCATTGTCTTGACGACTGCTTAAGGCCATATATCGATTTCAAAAGTCGACATACCTTTCCTTCTTGGCCTTTTGTAATGAAACCAATAGGTTGTTCCATATATATTTCCTCATCTAATTCTCCATTGAGGAAAGCAGTCTTTACATCCATTTGATGTAATTCAAGATCCATACTTGCCACTATTGCCAGAATAATGCGAATTGAGGTAAATCTCACAACAACGGGGAAAATGTCTCCTCATAATCAATTCCTTCCCGTTGATTATACCCTTCGCCACAAGGCGAGCTTTATATCTTTCTATTGAGCCATCAGCTTTACACTTTATTTTGAGAACCCATTTATTCCCAATAGCTTTGCGTCCTTTTGGAAGATCAACCAGTTCCCAAACATGGTTTGACTTCATTGACTCCATTTCCTCTCCCATTGCATCCATCCATTTTTTCTTATTAGGGCAATTCAGAGCCTCATGTGTATTTCTTGGCTCATCCTCATCTTGTGGGGCAATCATAAAAGTTTCCCCTTCAATGTGAAAACATCGACGAGGGATACTTTTGCGACTTGTTCGCCGTACGGGAGATTGTGCACTTAGCACATCATCTCCCATTATGCTCCCACTAGGATTAGGTAATGATGATGTCGTCTCATCATGTGATTGTAATTGAGAATCGTTGTATGCAATTCATCACTTCTCATATTACTCCCACTTGGACGAACTTCACTAATATCATTACCTTGATCCATGGTTTCAAATAGGGAGTAATCTTCACCTATTTCGCCCTTCTTAGGAAACTCATTCTCTAAGAACATGACATCCCGTGATTCAAATTCAGTTACGCTCCCACTTTCCTGCTCACCTATGAACACATATCCTTTTGAGTGTTCAGAGTATCTTATGAAAATACTCTTCTTTCCTCTGGGACCCAATTTCCCAAATTTGTGAGAGGGCTCATGGGTATAGGCAGCACAACCCCATGGCTTAAGAAAACCCAAATCCGGCTTTCTACCTGTCCATAACTCATATGGAGTGGAAGTAACTGATTTGGAAGGCACTCGGTTAAGTATATAGGCAGCAGTTAACAAGGCATCACTCCAAAAGGTGATGGGTAAATTAGCATGTGCCATCATAGACCTAACCATTTCTAGTAGGGTTCTGTTTCTTCTCTCTGCAACACCATTTTGTTGAGGAGTATATGGAATAGACAACTGTCTTTCTATTCCTTTTTCATCACATAATTTTCTGAACTCATCAGATAAATATTCTCAACCTCGATCAGATCTTAATGCTTTTATTTTCCTGTCTAATTGATTCTCTACCAAGGCCATAAACCTTTTGAAACAACTTAATGCTTCATATTTATGAGAAATCAAATAGACATATCCGAATCGAGTATAATCATCTATAAAAGTGATGAAATAAACAGCCCCATGCCTTCCTCTCACATTCATTGGACCACAGATGTCAGAATGGATTAAATGCAGAGGAAATTCAGCTCTTTTACCTTTTCCAAATGGTTTCCTTGTTGTTTTCCCTGCTAGGCAATGCTCACATGTGGGCAAATCGACTTTTTCAATATTGCCTAACAAGCCCTCTCTGGCTAGTCTCGTCATACGTTGTTGGCCAGTATGACCAAGTCTAGCATGCCACAGATTCACATCATTGTCATATGAATTAGGAGATGTGATAAGGGAATAACAAACATTCACATTAACATAGTCAACATCCAATACAATAAAACCATTCAGAAAATAACCACAACCATAGAAATTTGTCTTCAAAAACAAATCAACACCACTATTATGGAAGTTTACATTAAAACCTAGTTTGACCAACACCAAAAGCAGGACACGATTCCGACGAATCTCCGGAGCATACAACACATCATGCGGGATCAATGTGCGTCCACCACGCATGTTTAGTTGGCAGGTGCCAATTCCTTTCACTTCACTCTGGAGTTGTTTCCCACATAGATCCACTTACTTCCGAGGTGGTACTCGTCGGAATTCCACGAAGGATCCTCTATCCTTCGCTACATGGTCTGTTGCTCCCGAATCTACAGATCCACAAAGGAATGGATTCAGTCAAGAATACGAGAACTTGATACATAAACAAAGTTCTTAAAAGCACAAGGGGTATCTACCTTCTTTGGCTCGCGACAATCGCGAGCATAGTGACCTCTCTTGTTACGGTTGTAACATTTCACCCTTGCCGCCTTCTTCATTCGAGGACGCTTTCCTCTTTCACGTTGGTCAAGCTTTGGTTTATTTCCTGAAGAACTTGGTCCCTTGCCTTTTCACTTATTAAACCAGTCAGGACGTTTGCGCTTGGAGCCCGAAGCTCCATATGAGCTAGAACCAGCATAATATACATCAGTTTCCGGTTTAGCCGCCAAGAGGCGGTCCTCTTCCAGCTCAAGATGGCGCACTTTGCATCCTCAAAGACTTTGATATTTTCATTGTGGGTCGGGTGCACCTTCATATGCTCCCAACTTTGAGGCAAGGAACGGATCACTGCTTGCACTTGCTGCTCGTCAGTCAGGACATGGCCAGCATCCTTCAGCTCATTTATCATGTTTGAAATTTTCCTCAGGTGTTGCTTCATGGTCTGACCATGAGGCTTTTTGTAGGAATCAAACCTAATGGTGAGCTGCCTCAGTTTGGTCACCGAAGTATGACCAAATCTAGCTGCCAATGCTTCCCACATTTCTTTGGCATTCTCAAAACGCCCGAACTCTCGCATGACATCGTTTTCCATGCTACTCAAAGCAACGTAATGCGAGCAAGGGAGTTCTTCCTTTTCCAAGCAAAGTGTATGCATCCTTATTTCTCTTATGTTGTGCGGTGGTTCCATCTTCGGGCTCTTCCATGGTTAGGTTTAGAGCTTCCGGCGCCTCTTGCTCTTCCAAAGACATATTGGATTTTCATGTGCCGATTTCATAGTTGTCACCATTGAGCTTTTCACCTTTGTTGAGCTCGGCAACTATACTTTTTTTGTGGTGAAGCCATTGATCCGAACACATTATACATACATGCACGAAAAATTAATGCCTATCACTTATACATCCAACTTTGCATAGACCCATCATATTAATAAACAATTTTAAGTAAGGCTTTGGAATCAAAAGGTCACTATGTTTCCAATCATCCTCCAAAAAAAAAATCCTAACTTAAAATTATCATTAATATAATTGTCATATGCAAATTAAATTTTATGAAGTTACAAAAACTTCCACGAATTATCCTCAGTAATCAACAACAGCAGATAGCAAATAATATCTTACATTCAATAGAATAATTCATGTTTTGCACACAATACAACTTATATATCAATCGCTATATCAACAACAACCAGGTAATAATAATAAAAGATTTTTCTTAAAGTATCCTTAATCTATATTAAAAGATAGACAGCTCAAAAAAAAAAACTTAAACCCAAGCTAATACACGAACTGGGAAAGCTCCCTTTTTGTTCAATTTCTTGATCTTGTCCTTTGTAATAATAAGGTAATAATCATCTACAAATTCCATCACAGTTTTCTTATATGAAGCGGCTTGGTTGGCATCCCATATGCGATTCAACACTCCTTGCCATTTCGGGAGGAAGGGTGTTCATGAAATATCGCACCATCTCGGATCGTGGCATTGGGCGACCATTCCATATGACCTTTTGAAGTTTCCCGTTGACTTCAAGAACATGATCTATTATATCCCCGCTCTCCCATCGATAACCATCCAAATCGGCTATCAAACTTGCAAGCCTTTGCTTTTGTTCGGCGGTATGTACGCGAATAGGCGAGCGAAACTTAGGGGAGGCATTGTCCCCGCAACAAATGCGAAACAAATGGGAATTACATATAATCCACATAGACATAATTGAAAAAAGAAACACATTATTCTTCCTTCCTCTCCCTTTTTTTTTTTTTTTTTTTTTTTTTTGGGGTCAACGGTCAACGGTCGTCGGTCAACGGAAGTCAACGGTCAACGGTCGTCGGTCAACGGTCAACGGTCGTCAACGGTCAACCGGGTCGGACGGGTCGGGTCTCCGGTCGGATCGGCCGGTCGGTCCGGGTCGGGTCGCTGGTCGGATCGGCGGGTCGGACGGACCGACCCGGCACGTGCCTCGCACGCGCCAGCGGCTGCGAGCAGTGCACGTGCATCGCACGTGCGTACGCACGCGCGCGCGTGCGACGTAAGCGCCTGCTTCTTCGCCGAGTCGGCGCGTGCGTTGCTCGCGCCGAAGCAACCGTTCGCTCTAGCTGCACGTGGAGGCGCGTCCGGCGGCCGTTGGCGACGTTCCACCACTCGTAGCGCTCGTCTCGACGAGACCGTTCGTCCAGTGCCATCAAAAATCGATTTCGACTTTCAGAAAGTCGGAAAAATGCACAAACAGTCTCGGGTGTCGTGATTTCTTGCCCCGATTAATGCCGGCCGAATCACTTTTCACGAAAATTAATAAAAATCACATCCACAGACATGAAGGGTGTCGGGAAAAACATAAAAGAGGATCGGGAAACATAAAACGACGCTCTGATACCAATGTTGGGGTCGGCGGATCCCCAAAAACCGGATTCGACCCTAAATCGAACCCCTAAACTTGTGCGGAAGACGAGCCCAAGAAATTCATATGCATCACCGATCCTAAGGCACATCACAGAATCGAACGTACCTTATTTTCCACGGATTAAACACCAACGACGCCAAGAGGAAGAGAAACGGTCTGTTTGATTTGGCGATAGCAAATTCGCCTTGGAGGAAGAAGGGTGTCGCCTTTGTGATGCCTACTGTTCTTCTTCTTCTTTTTGGAGTCTCTTTTGGGAAGAGGGGGAGAATACGTACGTTGAAAAATGCCAAAAGGTGCATTCTCCCTCTCTCCCCCTATTTATATGTCTCCCAAAAAACACAAAAAGACACCCCTTCATTACTTCTCCTTATCCATGGGCCCTAATTTGTGGGCCGGGCTTTTCGGCCCATCATGGGTGGACGGGCCATCTTAGGCCCATCCAATAATTAAAAAATCATCAATAAGTAATAAATGTTTAGGCTAATTTCACAATTGTACTCTTTTTCATCGACTTTACCTTAGGTTGAACCATTTCTAAAATTTAAAATTATATATTGTAATTTAGCCTTTACTAAGCTTAACAACAAGATCAAGTTGTCAAGCTAATATTCACTAAACATTAACTATCGTGTTTATATTTTTTTCATTGATCATATATTAATTTTATAAAATCAGGCAAAACATTTTGTCATAATGGGTTTCCATACATCATTCAACTCTTTAAACGTTTCCCAAAGACTTTGCATTTTACATCTCCAATTAGACAAGTTAGAGTGAGAAACATAATATTGTAGACATTTAAGGACCCGACGATAAAAAATCTAAGATCCTAACAATCCTAAAAGAAGAAGTTAGGCCCAATATAGGGGTTGTTGCTTAGAAATGATAGATTATAATTAATTTTGTGTTTAGGCTTCATGATTAAATTATATAGCTAACCTAAATTTTTAACAAAGTAAATTTACTTCGGTAAATGACTTATCAAGTCAGATCTCTAATTACCCATTCAGTAAATCCCCAACTTGATCGTCACAAACCTTATTATCTTATTCGGTGTTTGACGATATCATATAGACAACATAAAAAGAAACGCCTTATGAAAGGCCTTTTTGGAACCAGAAGCAAGATCAACCTGGAAAAAAGGAAGGTGATTGGTGCCATAATCAACGGACATGGAGGCGCCACAAACGACCTCCGTGCATTGGTCAGATCACACGGCTCTTAGTCGACTACCCTCCCTAGCAAATTTAACTGCTTTTTTTTTTTTTTAAATCTGTTTTATTCCTACTCTAAGTATGCCAAATACTTGATGAGATTAGAAATGTCTAATTATCTAGATGTATAATTTAGGGGATTTCTTATTTTATCTTGTCCTATCTTGTAGGACTTTGTCAATGAAATCCCAAATCCCTTTTGCAGTCTGTGTAAGACCTATTAGGGTAGGGATGGGAAGGAATCCCGCCTATATCTCACCCCTATGGTTCTAGATATAAAGAGAGAACAAATCCAAACTCTAGTAGCTAGCTATTAAAGCTATTAAAAGCGCGTGTAATAACCATTATATTTTCATTATAAAATTATTTTTCTATTCTAGACTTATTTCTAGAACAAAAATCTATTTAGTGAAACTTTTTATTCTATTTTTAGAATGAATTTTTACTCTTGAATTAGGTTTGTAATAGAAATCAAAAGTAAATTCTTTTTACTTCTCTATTTCTAAAATAGAAATGAGAAATAAAAACTATTCTCATTGTTTGTCCTTGCTACTAGCTGGTCACAGTCCATCGTGCCCTTGATTGCCATCCGTCAACCACCGCCCACCGCTGCCCATTGTTTGTCACCATCTGCCATTTGTGAATAAAAATTTTGTATTGTTATCAAACGCATATTTTTGTTTTGAAACTTATCTAAGAATTTAAAAAAAAAAAAATTATTTCTCTTTCAGAATTCAATTTCTACTATGAATAGTTATTATTCGCGCCCTAAATACTGTGAGTGGTCTTGGTTCGCTCTAAGTCTTAGTTTGCTAGTAAGCTTTGCTTCCACCATGCACCTCCAGCAAAACCCATAATCCGGTTGGTCTTCAAATCTACCGCATCCTTGTCAGATATTAGGGTTCAGGCTAACCCAAAAACTCAAGGTGGAGAGAATATACAGCTTAAGAAACTGGTTTAATCAAACCAAAAATCATGTCCGTAAAAGCCTCTCGTCCCTCTCCACGTCTCCACGAGGAATATTTGAAGCCATCGACCTTCGACGGGGAAAAGAGAGATTCCTCCCGACATGTTACTGCGCGAATTCGACGGATCCGTGAAAAAGAGCTATGCCCACAATACGGACTGATTGCGAAGGATCACTCGATCTTTCACATCATCGGCCACCCTCTAATTAGATGTAGATGGAAGATTGAGGAGTACGTGGATGTGTATCTAATTTCATGCCTTTTCATGTGCTCGAAAACGAGGTGCACATGAAGTTTCTCCATCCTCGATCGTTTCTCAAATCGTTTGATTTGATCGTAAGCGTCCTTCGAGCATATAGAGAGGGTTTCGATCCGTCTGCTTTCCATGTTTTGTCCATGTGCATTGGGTAAAGGACTGCCTGATCTATCACTAAGATCATGACACATCCAATCAATTTGAGTTTGGGTGATATAAATCACATCTTCAAGAAGTAATTGAATCGATCCATGTTCTTTCTTACTCAAACTCACATGAGCGATGTTGAATAAGGCATCCTCCTCGCTTGGCATGTGATGAAGTGTTCCATCCGATTGTACTTGCTAAATGGCTCTTAGCCGCATGACATGTGGAAATATAGTCGTGAGCTTATTAAATTCATCACCTCTAGATGATTAAGAGAGAGAGAGAGATGGTTATGGAGTCGACGATGAGCTATTGGTACGCTGCAAGCAATGAGGTGCAACGAGTGTGACAAGTGTCTACTAGTACAACAATAATAGCTCGAAATGGTGGAATCTTTGACACAATTTATAACCCATCAATTAGAAGAGTGATTGGAGATATAGACCAATAAAAGGAAAAAAAAAACAAAAGAAAAGAAAATTCAACACACTAGAGTTCGATGACCGCAAAATACATACATCTCACACACACACACATGTATATATAGTCCCTAAGAGTATGGGTTTCACGTAAATGGGTATGTCTATGTCGCATGTGGACTCTACTTCGCAAAAGCATTACATGGATATTTGTAAACGGGCCTTACGAATGTTTGAGCTTCGATTCTGGACCAAGAGGCAGATTGGATCAATTTCACTGCAAAATGAGAGTTTCAGGACATTATAATTAGAAAAGCTCCATAACATATTGGAACAGCGGTGGACACGGTAGCCTTTCGACACAGCTGGCTAGGCAAGTATTTCTACACAGGCAATTCGTACCATCTCTTTGTAGACTCCAATTAGATTGCACTGATTTAGCAAATTCATATTGCATACAACGCATGTTAAAAAGAGAGATTGGTCTCACGAGATGTTATGGATGCCTGAGTTCGAGAGACTAGAGGAAACATACGTCGCACCTAGTTCGCACGCTCACTAGTTTCTTGTTTCGAATGTACAAAAGATTAAATTTTCTTTTTGTGCTTTCCACCTTTGGTAGGAGCCCTAATTAAGGCAGAGGAGGAACTTTCTCCAATGCAGCTACCGTCCTTTTATCTGCTTTAATTCTGGCTAATCACTCTAATGGGCACGGCGTGGCATGTGGGCCGGCACAGCCTGAAGGAGTGATAGGCCACCATGTCTGCTCGAGCACGGCCCACTGGCCAGCCCTAACTAAGGAAAAAATGCACCTGAAAAAGTTTATTATTGTGTTACATGGGCAGCAAAGATATGAGAGACGTTGAGATGAAAGAAACGACCGAAGGGGCAATTTGGGAATTTCGTGAAAAAGGCAGGGACAAATTTCTGCACCTAAGTTTTCCATAGCCATTCCAGAGAAAGGGAATGTCCAAAAATCCCGAGCCAAAAGTTTTCCTAAAAGCTATTCTGCGACCACAGGGAGGCCAGCAAGCAAAACTAGTAGACTTTACATGCATCAGGAATAGAATCAGCTAATGGAATTTATCAAGTCACTAGATAAATCTGACTACGGGTGTCTTTCTACCCATATCCTCGAATCGATGAATTCTAACTACTGGCTTTTTGGTCGACGGAGAAGCTCTCTTCTGGTTGCCTCTTCCAGAAATAGTAGGAAGCTTCAATCCACCGCGGATGGACCAGCGACTTCTTTTCCTTGAGAGCCCAACGCGACTTCTCTGTCCCGGCATCTGTTGCAACCACATGGGTCACTGAATCATCGAGGTCCACCGTGCATGTGGCTCCCAACTGCTCCGCCATCTTCCACAGCTGGTGTTGCCTGGCAGGAAAGTGGGTTGGGAACACACGGCTGAAGATGATCTTACAGCCTTCAAGGACTTCCTTGCGAAGCGTCTTCAAAACCTGCTCCAACCAAATGCACAAGATCACACGTCTGAAGTGAAATGACCGGTTCCTTAATCTAGCTGCTGGCTAGACCATCACTTCAGGATGTTCTCAAATAGGGTAGTGCAGGAGAAGTACAAGGCTCCACAATCTTTCCCTTTGTTCCTATGCATTTTATTTAACTGCCTATTTATTCTGATCATAATCGCAGCTCCAAAAACCTTGTCCAAGAGAACCTAAGGCATCACTCTGAAAAATCTCCCAACTTTTAAGTCAAAATTCCCAAATTCCTAGCCGAAGCAGCATATTCATTTCAACAGCATAGTTTCTTTACTTCACTGGGAGTATTGGAACCTAGTAATACAAATTCAGTCATAAATGGTCAGTGAACCCTCAGCAGGAAAAATACCTGTCTAACGTCTCTGCCAGCGAGCTCGTCCTCGAGTTCCTGCAGTGCAAAATTTCACACATAAGTAACAGTATTGACTTGGTAATTACCTCAGTTATATATAAAGAACACAGCGCCAGCGCAAGTGCACAGGCCATACAGTCCTCCTAGGACAGGGAATTTGTTGACTTGCAACAATAAAAACCATAACCACACTAAGGTTACAAAGTTCTTATACAGTTAGAGAAGGGAGCATACATGAAAAAATATGGTATGGACCCGTTTGAGGACTCCAATAACAGTGGCAAGGGCTCCATCACTCTCGCTTTCATCTGTCTCCATCTCAGAAAGTGATTTACAAGAGAATCCAAATTGTTGACAGCTTGAAGCAAAGTAATGATATCTTTCCATCAGTATCAAATTGTCCTTGTGCTTTGTCCATGCCTAAAATAACAGGAGAATTCATATATTTAAAAGGGTAACTCAAAATAACTATAGAGAGATTCCATCAGAAGGAACAAATACTCCTCTACGTAGCTAAATTCCTTGCTTCCGAAATTTGGCTTTTTACTTCAAAATCCACATGGTGTTTGGGGCATAAAAAGCCAATGACAATGTCATTTATTGAAGCTAAAAACTGACTGAGAACCCCACATTTAATTCAGGATTTAAAATTATCAATCAAATCAGAGACAGCCAATACAGCATGAAACATGGATTGTGACATGTTGTAGGTATATTCTTTGATTTCTTGATAGAACAAAAACACCTGAAAGCATAAGCATTGCTAAATTTACAAAAAGTAGTAGATCAGTGGAATCATTCTTCATTCAGCCAAACCATATGTATGCAGAATATTTCAAACCTAACCCCCCCAAAAAAGCAAAAAAACAAGAAAGGGAAGCACAACAAAACTGAACAATAATTCTCATGCGACCCGATCCCAAAAATGAAAACACAGACTAATATTAAACTCCTGACAGAAAGAAAAGGATAATAGACAAGCAAAACAAAACCAAACACTAATAGTGTGAAAACCACATCCAAAATTTACCTTGGGGAATTTAAAAGACAAATCATGATCGCCTTCATTAAAATAAAAAAAATAAAAAAAAAACTTTGAGAGCAAACCATGTAAGAATCTGTTTGGGAGTTATTTTGAAATCCATTTACCTGCTCTGTATCATCCAAGATCAGTACATAACTTTCTTGGCCCAGCACCACATCAAGTCCTTTTTGGTGTCTTTGGGTACCATCATCTCGGGAGATCACTCTTTCATGGAAGTACTCTCTTTTGGGGTCAAGTAGCTTAGCCATTTCCAGGGCATAGGATCGATCGCCCATTGTGTATATATACATCTCGAACATTTCGCTAGCTTCCTTTAAGAAGGTCCGCAGAAAGGGTCTCAACTTGGTCATCGTATGCATATGCTCCAAGATGAAGAGGCTGCCTTTAGAGACGTCTGCCCATTAAATTTAAGATTAAATCCAACAATCAAGACAAGAGCCAGGACTTAGAAATGTGCCCAGAATATAAACAAGAAAATAAGACACAAGGAAACTTGTAATACGGCTTGTGGCACCACATAAAACAAAAATTCACAGTCCAAACTGGCAGGAAAGGGTATACCTTCTCGAGAATCTGCTTTGCCTCTCAGGTGTTCCTCCTCTGAACTAATATGGGCAAGCGAAGTTGAATTAAGGAGTGTATGATCTAAGTCAAGGATCAAGTAAAGCTTTTTGTAACGTAGCAAATTTCTCATATCTGTCTTCCGCAATCGATCAATCTCATCATTCGCAAGCCATAAACCCTGCATATACAAGTACTAATACATCATATCCATCTAAAATAAAAATGGTAAAAACTAAACATAAATGACAAACCAAAAATCAACCATTTCCTTCTGCAGAAAAGAGAATGTAATGGTCATCCCCTGAGCCATTTCAGAGAAATGAACATCTTGATCCATGATTCAAGATTATTTTACAACTCTAATTGATACATAATTTTCCATCTTGGACCATACTGTGCAACAATGGCAAAAACAGAAACTTCTAGCATATAAAAATAGCTTCCGAGGTGCTGGACTTATGCTAGTCTGACACAAGTCTGCTCCTTTGATCCTCTAATGGAAAAGAATCACCACTAGATGGCATCCACATTAGCTAATATGGAAAATAAAGAAATTGCTGAATGCTAATTCTAAGACGGCCCATCCAGAATAGGACATGACAATCAGTAAAACATAAAGTTCATGTTTTAACTAAATTTACAAAGCAAACAAGACACGTGTAAGGGATTAAAGAGCTACTTTTCCATTTAGAATGAGAACCGATTGAAATTAAGCCACAACTGATCATTGTTCATTCATTTCCTAAAAGGAAAGAAAGAACTATTTCAAGCAAAACAATGCTCAAAATCACTAGTTACCAAACAGTTCGGGAACCCTCCCTTCTTCACCCTGTTCCAACCTCTCTCAAAACTTATAAACTATATGAGACATGTTGAAAAGGCGGAACCTTTCGACTTTGGGATATGATGTCTTACCTTATGTATATAGCCAAATGTTACACCTGATTTCTCTTCAAGGGATTTGCCACAACGCATGCACATTCCCCCGAAAGAACCAGGATGTGAACAGGAATCCTGCTTTATGGTTGTTTCTGCACATTAGCAAATGCCCGATATTATCTGGTCATCCTAGAGGAAAATAAAAGTAAAGCAGCGAAAGAGGATCAGTGACTAAAAACCAACTGCTAACTCATAATTAAGATCATTCTGTCATTTTAAACTAGAGCTGAACACAGACTTGTGGGTTTTGAGTCAGCAATTAAAAACTGGATAACTAAAATAAATACTTCCCCCGCTGCCACTTCACAATTGTGCCACTAAGCATGTCAAGGATTCCATCACGTGTCAAAATAAAAGAATAAGCTATCATGCTAAAGGTTAAGCCAAACTAAACCACTCAAGCTCATGACATTCATCCTCTACCTTATTAAATCACCAATTGAGTTGTCTGACTACAGTTAAGAACCTTTACACATGAATAAGAAGGATTGCAGAACTTAGCATATGGCCATTCCTAAAGCAAAAAATTGGACTTACAAGGGTAAAACAGGCTTCCTAGTTACACCATGATGAATCTTCCACTGTTCTTCCCCGTGGTTACAATTAATGCATTCTAAAGTTAACAGAAATATAATGTTGACAGGTTATTAGGCTGCAAGTTCAAAGAACGATGTTCTATTCATCTATATGTATGTGGTCACCTTAATTGTGTATGGGCTCATGCGCACAAGAGCATGTGAGCATATCTCCACAATCATTATAATTCGAATTCAGGGGACCCATTAAACTTAACTCTTCAGGCCCATACATGAAATTGCCAAGCCACTTTTCTTATAAGTAAATGAAAGTGTCAAACCGTTGAGTCAATAGTAAGCTAGCATACAAGAGGTCCTAGTTAATACATTACATCATAAAATCTCTAACTCTTTATGTCCTTCTTAAGATACCTAAGCTAAGAACAGCATCAGACCCATCTCATTCTAAACTAGAAGCAACTCACTAGTATCAACCCATTTAGAATGTCAATCATAACAAGTCTTTTAGACCTTGGCATAAAAAATACCCAAACATCTATATGAATGAGGGAGATTGATGTGATAAAGGTTGTTCTTGCAAGAGCTGCATGCAGAGTCCATCTTTGGTGGGCTTTCTACTTTCCTATATAGAGTCTCCTAATGTTTTCATATATCAAACCAGGTAAATGCATCTTTCCATTACATAAGATTGTGCATGATTAAAGTTAACAATAAGAAAGAGCTGTGCTTGATACCGTCCACACACATTATCCACATTGTTAAGCTAATACACCTATGTCACAGGCCAAAAGTAGTGACACCTGTATGTAAATTAAATATGAACTAAGCACACCCTACACCTGAGACAAAGCTAGGCAAAGGACATTTCTTCCTCCAGAACCAACCAAAGCTTAGCATTCAATGCAGAAGCTCATTCACAAAATTCTTGAACTAAAAATCAACTAATGATTGTGTGATGTATCTTAAGTAGGCTGAGATCAAGAATTTCCTACCCTCTAGAGACCATTGTCACAGGAATAAAAGAAACTGAAATGGATACGCATTTAGTCTGGAGGACTTCTTACCTACAATTTGTTCTGAATCTACAATTTGTTCTGAATATTCATGTGAAGTTGACCGCTCAGGTTCCTCTAAATTTTCCAGTTTCTCTGCCTTGTGCCTCTTTATCCTGGCAACAAACTTGTTAGTTAAAACTTGATAGAAACCAAAGCACCTGCCCTGTTGATAAAATATAGGTATAACGAAAAGATTAAAAAGATCCAATATCATTGAACTCTGACACGGTTGCGCATTCAAATTAAGAGAGCTGATTTTGTGTAGACATAAAATCCAAAAGTTACAGATAGAAGACCAGAAAACTATAGACACCGAAATTGGACAATGCCACATAACCACTGTAAAATTGGTATGAACTGTTCACTGCAGACATCAAAACTATCATCGGACAATACCTTTTGCTTTCATGATCACTCTCGTTGTCAGTTTCGTCATCGGCGGATGAACCAGATGTACCAGTAGAACCAGAAGCTAACTGAGCATCAAGGTAGGATGCGAAGTCATCACTGCTAGATGAATGCACTGGTGAATCCGTCACAAGACTCATCTGCAGCAGGATACATTCGATATACAAACCATATCAAATTTCAAATACTGAATGCCCATTTTGGAGAAGATGAATACAGAAGCAACAAAGTAAGGTGGAAATAACAGTCATCAAATCAAAAACAAAAGTCACCAGGTCAGGACCATTAGACAACCTTTTTGCAAGCTCAGTTGGGAAGGGGGAAGCTAAGAACGGGATAGAAGACCCTTCAGACCTCAATTAGGATACAGTGCCACTAGGTCAAAGCCTTGATTCATATACACCAATCAGTCGAAATGGCGAACACAGTCAGCACTTTCCACCCACACGAAGATAAATGCCAATAAATGTGAATCTGCCGTGCCCCCATCCCCACACCACCTTCACAGGGCAAGGAAATGCTCCCTCACAGAAAATTACAGACAATTCCCCAAATCTTGTTTAAATCCACTTGTATTTTCCACTAAAATTAAACATCCAGCAATAAAAACCAGAGAAAAAAAAATAAAAAAATAAGCACCACATATGAGAAGCCATCATAGAATTTTCCTTAAGTGAAATGGCACACGCCCCTCTATCAAATCCCATAACACAATATCTTCCTACACCTCTTGCCTCATGAGAGGAAAATCTAGCTATAACTCCTTCGGATATTCATTCCCTATCGATCGCAGCTCCCCACCCAAAAATAAGAATCTCCAAGTCGGACCGACGAGGCAACGACCATGCCCCACTGTCCGCTCGGCACTGTTCACGCTTAAACGGAGTCCGGAGAGAGAGAGAGGGGGGACACCTTCAGGAGTCGGTGGTGCGACGGAGAGGAGTCGGCGGCGGCGGCGGCGGGGGGCGGCGCTCCGGCGAGGTCCGGCGTCGGTTCTGCGAGCTAAAGGAGGTTAACCAGTCGCGGATGAGAGAATTAGGGCTTCAATTGAGGGCGGAAATTGAAACCAACGGACGACGATACCGGTTTGACCCCAAAAAAGTATGGTCTCGCGTTCCAGAAATTACTGCGCACCTCTTAGGGAATATGGAACATATTAAATTTCAGTAATATACTTGGATATGGTATAATTAACACAAAAATAAATGGTAATCGATTTTCCATTTTGAATTTTCATTTTCATCCCGATTCCTTCCAATCAAACGAGTGGCGTCGAGAGATGGAATGAGGAAAGATCGTGATAGTCTTGACCACATTAAATAATATTTTCAAATTCATTTTATTATCAAGTCATTTCTTTAATTGATCGAAACATAGAACTTATGTAATGTGAGGACCCTCGATAGCAACATGATGTTCCAAGGGAAGTGGGTAAAAATTAAAGAAATTAAGTAAAATCATGAAAAACCGAAGAATAAATTAAATACTCGATATCTAATCTGGAATTGAGGTAAGGATTGGATTTTCGACTTAAAGATTGGTTATTTATGTGGGTGACCCTAATGAATCTATCTTGCGTAACGAAGTTTTTAATCTTGAACATTCAAGATAATAATCAAGGGTAAAGTTTAGAGATTGGTTTTTTATGGGGACCAAGGAACGGGGAAAGGAGGCGCGGGTACAAGATGGAGCACCCGTGATGGGAAGCTTCGTCTGGTCTGATCACTGGAAGACTCGGCAGTAATTGGACGACCGCTTGGTCACATGACGAAGGAACCCCAGCGGAAGAAAGATGTCGTGACAGGGGAGTCGCAGTGGCGCAGCTCAATCGCGGTCCACCGATGGGATGGGAATGATTGGCTTGGGACAGAAGGCAGCTCAATGAGGACGCGTGAGAGAGATGTTGAGATAGTGTCTCTCAACCGAGGGTACAAGACCAACAAGTCAGTTAAGAGAACCGTGCGAAGTACAAGTCGACTTTACAGTGGATATTATTCACATAAACAACTAATCAATTAAAAAGAAACGGATCCATATATGATTGTAAATACCAATATCACTAAATACAGTGGAATTAAAGCGTACTTATTTGAGCCAAAGTAGATCACTCTGATAATCAATGATCTATTAAAATGCCAGATCTTCTTCTCTATGATCTATTTCAGTGTAGTAACTTTCAATGGAAGTAAAGCAATTGATAGATATAACCTATCATTTTTATAGGCTAAAGAAGGGACCTAGCAAACCCTATTCAACAGCGTGTTAACTGGGCCATTCCCATTACGGGCTTCAGTTAAACACAATCGCCTACACTTTGCTGCTCAACTAGGCCCTTTATCAATAGATGCCAATACCCAATTTAATTAGATCACTGTAGAGTTCAATAAATATTGAAATTTCTATTAATCCGATTATTTAAAATAGAAAATCAATTAATTAATGTAAGCCCATATTATAAAAAATTTATAACATTTCTCACCCCTCCACCTGATGACTACTATATTGATCTACCAATTCCTCAAACAGCCCTTATTAGGTGCAATGGAGTCTACACTCCCACCTGAAGGGCCCCCTAATTTTCGAGTATAATTTTTTCTTCCTCATCCAAGAGATAATATTTTCAATATTTTACGTTTCAAAGTTCAGACAAAACAGTTTTAAGACATACTTGGATCCTATGCATATGAGATTGATGCATGATGGTATTGCTTGTGTAAGTGTTTATAAAAAGGATATGAGCGAGAGAGAGAGAGAGAGAGAGAGAGAGAGAGACTCTTGTCTCTATCTACTTTCTCATTAGTTTTCTTTTATATTTTGTACCCTATCGATTCTCAATATCTCTAAGGAATATTGCTTTCCGACTTTTTTAAAAATTCAAATTCGTAATTTAGAACTCAAGTTCGACCCTATATGTATAAACTCAGGTTTGACCCTAGAAAAGTCTAGAGCTCGGGGCATTCTACCAAAGTGAGGGAAGAATGGGCTTGACCGAGATTAGTCTGAGTCCATTTAGCATATTGGGCCAATTTCCATGTAACTTGTGAAATTTATATAATATGGACACGTTATTACTAAATGAAAATTGTTCCTAGCACTTGAATGTGACGCAGATGTTGAATTATGATAATTGATAATTTTTTTTGAGGTAAAATTCAATTCCTAATTTTCTATTGTAATGGATGGTAAAATTAAAAAACCCAAAATTAATGAGTGTCAACACAAGAAATAAAGAGCATAGAAATAAAAGGGCAAAGCAATGCGTAATGAATGGACTTAGATCAGACTAACATTTTGATAGGTTATTGGTCCATCATTGGTCGATCAGAAAGCGGTAATGACCCGCCTTTCGAATTGATTCCTGATTTGAAGAATAATTCAATCCCTCCAATGAGAATGATTGTCAAAACAAAAAGCCCAACGGTATGCTTGTCATTTCGGCCCGTTGAGCTTGAGGGAAATGCAGCCCAACCGAGCCCAGCCAAAACAAAAAGCCCACTTGAAGCACGAATTAAAAAAATGAACCCAAGAAGGTATCGAAATGGGCCCCCAAGACAGAAAGGCCCATGTTCCCAACTCCCCTTCCGTTCCCCTTTAGCTCGCGTGCGAAGCTGAACGCGCACGAACCAGAGAGCTCCGTCAATGGCGCACGGCTCGCGCCGATTCCTTCGAGGAGTTGCTGAGCCGGGGACGTGCGCAACGGGATCAGTTTCTGACCACGGTGGAGAAGGCACACGCGTTGGCGCTCCCGGAACCGACGGCGGAGAAATTCTCTCCGGGGGGTGATTCTTGGGGGATTTTCTGTTTCTGATATTATTCATTTATAACGCCGTGCATCGGAGCTCGGCTCCGCTTTGTGTCTCGGCCAGAAAGGTGAAGCGACTCGCATTATCCTGTTCGAGATTGCTTCGCCGTCTTTCAGTTTCCGAGACGCGGTCGCCACGCTCTGTTGTGCTCTGTTTCGCAGCCGAAAAGCCTTGGAAGTAATTGGGCTCTCCTCGGTCCTGCTTTTGCATGTGCTTTACGATTCCAAATGTTATCGAGGCTCGACTCGATCGGTATTAGTATAGTCGAAATGGATGGGATGGATGAGGACGTTGGTCAAATTTTCCTCTAGTGTATTTGGATTCTACATGAAGCTAGCTGTTGAGTGATGCTTGCCTTCGCCGTATAGATTAAACTTCAGAAAATTGAAAGATGATCTGCGTAAAATGGGTAGCTATTTTGGCATTGTAGGTTTTTGAATGAGTTGTTGAGTTTACAAGTGTGTCGTTGCTTCTGCATGTCTTTTTCTGAAGTCTTCTTCCACACCCTTGTAGAAGATTGCTCCTTCGAACCCGGGTTTTTCCAACCCTGATATTTGTCTCGGTTTGGGCTGATAAGAGAGTTCTACATGTGCATCTTTGGGATTACACGGCTATTTTTCACATTCGATGCTTGAAGTTATGAATCTGTCGGTTCTCTCTAGACCATGCGTTGAGTGTCGTGTTTTGCTTGAGACTGTTTGCTGCACTGAAGTCGTGGCACCATCACAAGTTGTCGCTCGGTCGCACTATCCATTTTTGGCTGTTGAATTTTTTTTTTTTTTTTTTTTTTCCCTACAGCTGTTGTGCAGTCTAATCATCTGAAACTTTCTCCTTACAGGTGGTGTCCTTTGTGGCGAGCTGAAGATAATCCTACGTCGTATACATTTCGCGCATAGTTGGTCATTGCATCTACCGGGTACCGAGTGTTCTTAATCTGATATGGCTAATCGAGTCTGAGAAATGTGGTTGAGACTCATGTGAAATTCATCTCGGTATAAAAGCTTCATCCATGTTTCAAATGTGTATTGATGCTGTAGTGATGACTTGATAGTGATTCTTTACCTTGTATGTAAGTAGAAACTTTTTTTTTTGTCAGTCCTACTCTATACCTATTCTACACTCACTCTCAGACTTTTGCCCTGCCTACCCCTACTCCTGAAACTTGCGCGTCCCCACCTGAGAAGGTGGAGGTTTGAACTTCTCACCTCCCCCTTCCATGTTGGAAGGGTGGCCATTAGGGCGAATCCCAATAGTTAAGTAGAAGTTTATTAATCGAGGTGCATGGCAGGAAATGGTCTAAGTGAAATCAGAATTCATGTTCTTTGAAGAAAAGGAGTTCAACAGCAATTTTGTTCGGTGTTTTATTTCTCGCAATATGACCGTTGCATTTTCATGTATTTATATGTCCTTTTCCACGATTAAGCGAGAGCCATATCTTGTTAGCCCAACTGTAACCTAATTTGTCAAAATCATGTTACTTCTGATGATTCATGAATTAATCCACATTGTTTGTCAATCTGACGATTGATGTGAAAACTGTATTTTGTAACTCTCAAATGACCATGACCAAGACTGACCAATCGAGTCGTTGCTCGTGTGATTTGATTCTGCCATCTTTTAACATTGTTGTGCCTTTCTATGTTCATATTTTATATGTTGACTATGTATTTTGACTGTGCATGTGTGGCGACAGGGAATATCGACCTCCTCATTCGTTGTTCTTCGGAGGGACTCTCATTGCCCTTTGGGTTGAGAGACTCTCCTTATTTGTTAGCCGCTACTCATTCCTTATAAAAGGGGCGAGCACCGGTTGATACAAACACAATCGATCCCATCTGATTCAACTTGGAAAAGAAATAAGCCTCGGAATTTGGAAAGAAACGATCGAGTGGCTCATCAAACATCATGGAGTTTTTGGTTACGAGGGAAAGGGAGGAAAATCTTGAGTATCTAGAAGCACCGAACCAACTACTCGCGAATGAAAGTAACACCAATGATGAGGTTCAAGAAGCTACCGAAGAATTTATCGGTGTAAGTTTGTTATTCTCTTCCTCTTTTATAACTAGATTTTAAATTTATACGAATTTCTCTCATGGTTATATGCTCATTAATCGAATGCCAATTGATTTTCTTTATGGTCACATGTAGTGATCCTATGTTGATGGCGACATCCAACCGGAGTCGACAAGCAGCCCCGCATGACCAACCATCGTGGGGATTCGGCATGACGAGGACCACGATGGGCAGCAAGTACGAGGAGATTTCTCCTGAGCTCATAGTGGTCATGGTGGTGAGCAGCAAGGTTGAAGTGGAGCTTGGAGAAGACATAGATGGAGATCTAACCAACGGAGTGCAACATTCAAAAGTGTGCCAAAATGTGTAGTTTCATAATGTATTTAAGCAATCTTCGTAAATTCATGTCTTTTTTTATTTCATTATTATTGCTAAAACTTAGATAAAATTTCACCTTAGTCCACTTTGGACCACTTTTTGAGAAATCGATCTACTTCAAGCTCTCATTGGAATTTTCCCAGAAAAGAAGGAATGGGGGGTCATCACTTTACAGTGAATATCACTGAGCCGAGATTCGAATTTTAGTCAATACATCAAAATAAATTATTAAAAAAAAAAAAGAACCTGGCCCGATTTGTTTTCAGCCCGAGTCATTCTCAGGGCCCATGCCCAATCTCGATATTTTGGCCCATTAAGCTAGAAGGAAATTAGCCCATATTAATTCGAGGAAAGAAAAGCCCAAGTGAGTCTAAAAGAACGAAAGCCCACTCAAGAAGGAAGTCAAAATGGACCGCCGCTATTATTCATTTCTAACGCCGTGCATCGGAGCTCGGCTCTGCTGTGTTTCTCGGCCAGGAACGTGGGAAGTGACTAGGCTCGCCGGTGCCGATCTTCATCGCCGGCGCACCGAGGGCCAAGAGTTATAGAGTCTTTGCCGGTCAGCGTCGATAATGCTAGAATACGGAATTTTCTCTTGTCGAACCAGGCGCGAGAGGCTTCAAGAGCACTGGTTGACACCGAAAGAAGAATGCAACGATCACCCCCTGAACTATTTCCAGAGAAATGAACATCTCCATCCACAGTTCAAGTTTATTTTACAACTCTTAATTGATTTATACTTTTCCATGCGGGACTATGCTGTTCGGCAATGGCAAAACAGAAACTTCTAGCATTATAAAATGGCTTCCGTGGTGCTGGACTTATATGCTATTCTGGCACAAATCCGTTTCTTTAAATCCCTCTGATGGAAAAGAATTGGCACTGGATTGCATCCACATTAGCTAAAAGGGAAATCAAGAAATAGCTGAATGCTCATTCTAAGCAGGGCTCATCCGGATTAGGACACGGCTCAGTGAAGCTTATATTTCGACCCAAAAGAAAATATTCAGTAAAATGTAAACAAACTTGTTTCCTTGTGCAAAGGAAGTTCATGGTGCTAACGCAAAGCTACAAAGAGATTCAAAGTATATTTCCTCAGTCAAGTTCTTCTAAACAGCACTTTGGCTTGGAGACAATTTCCTGAAAGAAAAACTTCACTCAGACACTTCGTCAAAAGTATAGTTTTTGTCTGAGAAGCATTCCAGGAAAGTTATGAAGTTTAATCATCGGTAGAGAAGGGTGAGAAACGAAAAATACAGACGTTAGATGCCTAGAGGGGGGCGCTAGAACTGCCAATAGAGTTAATGCACAGCTAGATCAATGATCGGCATCATTTACTAGCTAAGCACGCATTCACTTATGCTAACAAAAAGCTGGAAGACTGGTAAAAAACTAGAGGTAACTCGGGGGTAAAGAATCAAGCATAAGTAATCTGAAAGAACTCGAACACTTTAGCATCTAGAGAGACTACTGGATAGAAGAAAAGAAAAACAGGAAGAGAAATCAAACCTCTTACTTTGACCTGAAGCTTCACCCTCCGCCCCAGTGAGATGACTTCAATTCAATCTCAAACAGTCTCGACGGATTGGTAAAAGTGCAGAGCTCGATTGCGTACTGACACCCACTAACAGCCAAGTCAGCGGAGTTGATGGAGATGGAATTGACAAGGAGGATGGAGTTGATGAGGAGGATGGAGTCGTGATTTTCACCTTTTAGAGAAGAGAGTGTATTAGGGTTTGAAGTCGTAAACCTTCTAGAGAAGAGAACACCTTATCAATGTGTTCTGATTTGTTTCAAGCCCTAACGTCAAGTGTGTTTTGGTTCAGTTCAGGTATAAAACTGAGCTGAACCGAAACCATTACAATACCCATATGTTAAACTACTACCCGAACATGAAGAATACCTGGCCTGAAAAAAATAGGGTAGGGTCGGGTCGGGTATTGTTGATGAGGTGTCTTGAAAACAAACTGATGGTGCAACTTGTGTGCCTTCTGAATGGACATAATTAGGGTGCCGCAGGAAGAACTGAATCAGTTTTCTCATACTTACAGACAGGCAGGTTCTGGGAAGAGCTTCTCATCATATTCGCGAGGAACTGACAAGTTCTCAATATACTTGCACAGTGGCCACCTAGATATAAACGTTTTAGAGCAGCTTTTTTAATTGCGTCTTACTGGTGAATATGAGAGTTAGTGGCTGTACTCATCCTCTCTTTAGCCAATTGAAAATGGAGTTTTAAGCTTGGAACAAGATGGTCCTTTCTTTATATTGACGGAAATTCCGTTTTTGATTTGATAATAATTATTTCCACCATACTTTATTGCTTTCATATTCATTTTCTCTAAAATGGGCGCTCAGTATTCAAAATTTGACAAGGTTTGTATATCGAATGTATCCTTCTTTAGATGAGTCTCGTGATAGATTCACCAATGCATTCATCTAGCAGTGACGACTTTGCATCATCCTACCTCGATCCTCAGTTTAGCTTCTGGTTGGTCTGGTTTGTTGGCTGACGATGAGACTGACGGTGAGAGCGATCATGAAAGCGAAAGGTATTGTTTGATGATAATGTCGATGTTGGCAGTGAACATTTTTCACCAATTTTAGAATTTTCATGTTGCATTGTCCAATTCTGGCGTCTATAGTTTTCCGGTCTTCCATCTGTAACTTTGGGATTTCATGTCTACACGAAATCAGCTCTCTTTAATTTGAATGCACAACCGTGTCAGAGTTCAATGATATTGGATCTTTTCCTTCTTTTCATTATACCTATATTTTATTTTATCGGTAGGCTTTTTAACTAACTAGTTCATTGCCAAGTAAAGAGGCATAAGGCAGAGAACCTGGAAAATCTAGAGGAACCTGGGGTCAACTTCACGTGAATATTCAGAACAAATTGGAGGTAAAATGTCCAAACTAAATGTGTATCCGTTTCAGTTTCTTTTATTACTGTGAAAATGGTCTCTAGAGGGTAGGAAATTATTGATCCCAACCTACTGAAGGTACACCACAATCAGGAGTTGATTTCTAGTTCAAGAATTTTGTGATTGAGATTCTGCCTTTAATGCTAAGTTTCAATTTCTTCCAGAGTAAGAAATGTCCTTTACCTAACTTCGTCTCAGGCGTGGAATCTGCGACATAGGTGTATTGACTTAACTATGTGGATAACGTGTGTGTCATCTACCAACACAACTATCTCTTATTATCAACTTTAATCATGCACAATCTTATGCAATAGAAAGATGCATTTACTAGGTCAAATGTATGAAAACATCAGGAAACTCCATCTAGGAAAGTAGAAAACCGGCACAAGATGGACTCTGCATGAAGCTCTTGCAAGAACAACCTTTATCACATCAATCTCCCCCATTCACAAAGATGTTCGGGTATTTTTAATGTCAAGGTCATTTAACTCAAAAACTAGTCAGGATAGACATTCTCCACAGGTCGATTCTGGTAAGTTGCTTCTAATTTTGAATGAGATGAGTCTGATGGTGCTCTTAGCTGAGGTATTCTCAAGGTTAGAGATTTCATGACGTAATATATTAACTAGGAGTTCATATATGTTACCTTATTATTGACTCAATGGTTTGACACTTCCATTTATTTAGAAGAAAAGTTGTTTCAATTTGACCCACCCATTTGACAAGCCTAATGATAAGCCACCTAGGGATTATGTCATGACAAGAACCTTGATAACGAGCGAGAACAAGGAAATTGCTCCCACGTTCGAGCATGACACACCATTCGAGGTTGAACTAGAGCTTGGAGAAGGCATAAATGGAGATGCAGCCAATGAAGGTGCCGACATCAATGAACACCTAATCCACCGAAACAATTATTGATGCCTAAATTTAATTAGATAGATCAAAATAAATGATTAAAAAAACATAGTCCAATTTGTTTTCAGTGACTAAGTCGAGAGGCACATCTTGTCAAACCAACTATAGCCCGACTCGTCGCAATGATATTACTTCCATTCGTGCATGAATCAATTCATGTTGTTTGTTGGATGAACAATTGATGTGGAAACTGTATTTCATGACTCTCAAATTACCATGAACAAGACCGACCAATCAAGTTGTTGCTCCTGTGGTAATGTTTCCATCATTGTGCGTTATTCTGGCTTCATATTCGATATGTTGACTGCTTATTCTTGTCGTGCATGTGTGGCGGGCGGCGGGTGCTTATGTAGATCCCATGGTGACTGGAGTTGATCGTCAGTGGAATAAAGGCGTGCGTGGATCTTTAAATGATAAGGCCCATAAATATCATGCTCCTGTGAAGAGTTTGCGATTTGTTGTTCAGAAGTAAAATTTGCGTCAATGATATGAATTGAGTTAAAGAGGGGAACTCGTGTTCTAGAAATATATAGGATTGAAAAATGTAATGGAAAGAATAATAAAAGGGAAGAAAAGAAATAAAAAAATGGGTTCGGCAAAGATAGTAGAAATTGGGTTTGGTTTTTGACTTGGCGCTAAGCATGAGTTGATAAAGATGTTCGAAGTTGGGTCTGTGCTGACCAAAAAAAAAAAAAAAAAAAAAAAAAAAAAAGTTGGGTCTGTGAGGTTTTGAATGAAATAGATAAAACGAATGAGTCCATTTATTTTTGTTGCTTTAGACTCTCGAAGTTCAACTGTGACTCCATACGCGGCGAGTCCGAAAGCGTGGCTTGCGTTTTGTGAAGTTCGAGTTTGACCTTACCCGCCGATCGGGCCCAAGGACCTGGCCTGAGTTCTCATTTTCCAGAAATTAAAAAAAAAAATATTTTCCTTTTTTTGGTCGGAAAAAAAATAAAATTTTCCTCAAAAAAAAAAAAAAAAGGAATGTGAAAAACTGGTTAGGGAAACAGGCCTTGATTGGGTTAAACATAGCTCAATTTCATTTAGTTAGTCTACAAATGGTTTAGGGTTTTAGTGGACACATTTGATTTAGTTTAATTTCAGAAGGTTAAACCTTTAGAATGGAAATTGAACTCAATTTGAGCTAAGCTCTTAGAAGTTGTTGCTTTGGGACTTAATAATAAGGCCGTTTAATATTCATTGCTCGACTTGTATTGGATTACTTTATTGCATTGTATCTTTTACTCATTTTCATTGCTATTTTTGATTTGTTTTGTTGTGATTGCTTTTATATCATTTTTTGTGTTGTAATTCATTTTCACAGTTGATGTAACACCTTCGATTCCGACCTTGTAAGGATCGGCCATAATATTCTAAATGGATTAATCATGGGCCATTGACCATAGGATCAATCGTTTCGATCGGTAAGGAATCAATGATAAGTCATAGTCCGACTGATCGACCAACCAAGCGACAGACCATGAATTGGTCGAGGTGTCGGTTGTGAATTGTTCACCAACCATACCGATGGGATTGGATCACCAATTCATAAGATGACTTTTGGATCATAAGGACTAGTCATGGGATGATTTTGGATCTACCAAATGGTCATGGGTTGATTTGACCGATCATAGTGCCTAGTTGCGGGTGATTTCCCCGGCTATGCCCCGATACATAGACGACTCGACTTGATCAAATGCGATCATCTTTCAACAAAAACTATATAATTCCCTATTTAATTCTTAGTGATTAGAAATGAATCTTGAATTGGTAATATTTGATCGTGGATTGGTAATACATCGACTATGAACTATATGGATGGATTGGGTGCTGATCAAAATGAGCCTTGGGATAGACCCGGTTATTCTATCACTAATTTTAAGGCCATGAGTGTCTTGGATTAGTGTTAGGCCATGAATAGCCTTAATATTGGCCTTGACTGACCGAAGGACTAATGATCGCCCTTTAGGCAGATTGACCATCTAAAGGAACGGTTTAGATTTCTATGTTTTGCTCGTATGGGAATTTGGTATGGTTTGCTCATATGTTTGAAGGTACGCTCCGGGCCATTAATGGATCTTGTTTGTTCGGATTGGCATTGAGGTGTGTCATAATGAACCTCGTTTGGTGATTTGGTATTGAGGTTACTAATCCAAGGCCTTGCTTGGTGTAGGTTGGCGCCTTGACCAGTTAGTTTGGGACACAAACCTTTTTCCGTGCCCGATATGATGTATGGTTTCGAAAATGTTAAGCATATTATACACGTGGCATGATTCACGCTCTCAAGCCTTATTTGTATTGGCTAAGACAAAAGATAATGAATTGGCTTGTGTGATACATAACATGTGATCACCTAATGAAAGATAAGAATCGTCGCCACTTGTGGGGATGATGCCCCCACATCAACGGGATGTGTTTGTTTGCATGGTCAAACAAGGGAATAATTATCACGGTGATCCTTGGATTATGGGGCAACTTCAGAAGAGCCGATGAATTTTAATTGATTAAAAAATAAACCCCGTGTGCATGGATCTTGGTTTATGCTTGCATATTATTGAATGAGGTGTGAATTTCTCATGTTATGGGATGAATCTTGATTTATGCTTTGAAGTATACACAAAAAGATTGATTCAAATATGAGTAAAGATATATTTCTTATCTTTTTCCCCCAAATAATGCAAACCACAACATTCGTATTTGCCACATTGTGGGGTGATTCTTGAAAAGGTATTTTGCAAAAACATGTCCACATTTTCACATAAACACTAATTGCGATGGTAAATCATGTGCCTTGCCTAGAGGTGGGATAATCACCATTTGGGCTTTAGAAATGAATTTGTAGGCTCAACTTGGCTAAGCAAATGACATTAGTGTGTACAGGTGTGCAGTCAGACTAGGTTACACAGAACCCGGACCAGACCACCCGAAAAACCGGTCCGGGAACCGGTTCTCGATAGAACTAACCGAGAATCGATTCCAGCTTTTGGAAACTGGTTAGAATTGGTTTGATTCCTGGTTCTGAGTATAGACCCACCCGGGAACTAGATTGGTTTTGGACCCAATTTTCATATATTATTAAAAAACTCTCTCTCTCTCTCTCTCTCTCTCTCACACTCAATCACAGCTTACAATTTGTGCGAACCCTCTATGTGCAGCAAGCAACAAGCCTAGCAACAAGCCTGTACGTAGCAACCATAGATTTGCCACACCCTTGCTAGTTGCCACCATCGTCGCCAGCTGGTTCACCTCTTGTTGGCACGTTGTAGGAACGCAACTCGTTGTTACTTCTCGTCTCCTTATCGCCTCTTGTTGGTGGGTTCACGATCCCAATCGATTGATTGAGCTCGGGAAGTGACGGTAGGAGGAGAAGATGGATATGACATTGAGATACAAGGTAATTTGTTGTGGTTTTGAGGATTTTTTACTTTGTGTAGACATTGTACTTGGGGCATTTGATTTGGGGCTCCTAGGGTCACGAGATGGTGTAGAATTGTTGTTTTTTCTCGATGATATTTATGTTCGCCTAAAAAAAGGGTTTTTGCGCGGGGCGTTATCAAGATTGTTTTCGGCCATGGCAACACTTCTTCGACTGAAGACAAGTAAGTTCTCATCGTTAGCGACTCGCTACCTAGAATCACTACCATTGCCTCTCTTTTGCATCTCGTCGACTCCGACACAGCTATCTAGAGCGAGGTGAGTCCGAAATTGAAATTTTTTGGTAAACCCTTTTTGCCTTTGCTTTTTTGGGAGGGTCACAGGTTTGGTTCCGAAGAATTGGTTGATCTGGGCTTTGCGTTGTATGTTGCTGAGCTAAAATGTAATATTATTCTGTTGAGAGGGACAGATGGGGAGAGAGAGACTGGTGAGAGACCCAATGAGCAATACCTTACGAGGCCTAAAACACCATAAGTGTTATAGCTTAGAAACAAGACAAAAAAGGATGAGAGAATGCATGAGAGAGAAGAGAGTTTTATGAGGAAGACAAAAGCATTTCGTATTTTCTATTCCTCTTTTCTTTTAGTTACGGAACAGTGGACACTATAAAAAAAAAATTAAAACTTGCCAATGTCGTTAGCTTGCCAACTGTTCCTATTGGCTTCTTGTTTGGTACAAATAGAGCTTTGATAATGCCAGGACATGTTCCTTCAATGAAAAGATGCAAACTGTGCAAAAAGATTTTAGCCAAAAATGTTTAGGAAATTGAACATGACAGCATTTCATCTTGGATAAGTTGAGTCAATAAATGTGTTTTCAATGAGGAGCTGTATATTTTGGCACAAATGTAGCACCCTTGGCCCTTTTGTATGACGTGTTTACCAGCTTTTGGTTTCTCAATGTGCCCATGAGCATTTGTGATACATGTTGTGTTATGGAAGAGGCTATGAAAATCCATGAGGGCATAGGTGCATGGTCTCTGTTGGATCAACCTTAATATTTTTTTGGTTCAATGATATCATGGTGGTTCGTGGAAGCCCAAACTGAAGTGGATGGATTCTTTCCTTCTTTCTTTTTCTGGTTTTTATTTTCGGCATCAACAAGGTATCTGAGGGGTGGGTAGATCATTTACAAGAGATGAAGTCTGCTGGATCCAAAAGTCGTGGAGCTCTATTTCTCTTTATATTTGAAAAATTAAGAAGTGCAGAAGCCTTTTGTTACATTTAAGATAATGTCGTTACATCTAAGATAATGCCATCTCTCTCTCTCTCTCTCCCCTCCCTCTCCATGTTTTTGTCCGCGTGGGCGTGCAAGTGCGCTACTCCAATCTGTGTGTCTAATAAGAGCTTATCCATCAAAATACATTACATAATTTTCTGTAACTTGGAAATAAACGATATTTTAAAATTAAATCAAGACTATAATGGTGGATTGGCTATTTGGTACTGCAAGTAATGCTTCTATGGATTGCATCATTTTGATTTGTGGCGTCTTGGATTATACCTTTCCTAGCTCACATGGGAGGGTTCAGAAAGGCAACCCTAACATACAGAGGCCAAGCACTGTACAGTACTCGAATGCTTTGATAATGCCAAGACATATCCCTATTACACCCTTGAAGAATTAGAAAACTTGGTTTCATCTTCCACAATTTTGTTGGACTCTAGGGATTGTCTTGCTCTATTGGTCTGCACAAATAGAGAATATGGACATTATTATAGACGCATGCCCTAGAGGACATACAAACTAATTGGGTATTGATTTCCATGTTGCTGATTATACAGTTGCAAAACCACATTATTTAGTGCTTTTAAAAGTTTTCTTGCAATTGTTAGATGGTCCTTGGGAACTTCTATCACTGATTAGCTTTTTCTGGTAGCACTGTCAAAATAGCCAAAGAAAATGTCAGAAAATTCCTAATGTCTTAGTTTTCCTATGATAAAGTAGATTGATTTGTTAGAAGGAATTAGTATTTTTTGAGTTCGGCCATTTGTCTCTTGTATAATTTGTTTTTAGTAGAACCATGTTTTTAGCTAATGGATCACGATAAAAACATATCAATGGAAGTGGATGGACATAATGAAATGAGTCCACTCATAGAATTAACATTCCATGGAGCTGATGAAGTAGAATCTGTGACCATGAGTGTGAAAAATAAGGTGAAGGCACCTAACTCTCCTCCTTCTCTACGTAAAAAACAAACTAATCAATCAGAAATTTGGGATAATTTTTCGAGAATCATAGATGAGAAAGCACTAAAAATAGTAAGGGTGAAGTCCATTCATTGTGGGGTTGAATATGTGTATAATGTTGATCATAGAACGTCTACTATGTGAAAGCATTTGAAAAAGTGCAAAAAGTATTCTCACGTAGATAAAAAGTAGATGTTGTTTGCATCACGTAACAAAGATGATGTGGATGGCGAGGATAAGGGAAAATACTACAAGTGGTGATAGTGTCTTAACAACGTGAAAATATGATCAAGAACTATTGCGACCTACCATCGGGGGGAGGGAATAAGTTTAGGGATATTGCCTAAAAGACGGGCCTAAGGCCCATAATTAGGTGCATGCTCTCCTAAGCCCATGCCCCACGTGACATTGTGATATATTTTAGGAATTTTGCACAAAAGGAGTCACCACTAACCTATTGGGGTCGGCTAGAAACCAAGTGAGGCATGGGAGTATACCTCACTTCCTACGCAATCAGAGAATTTAGGGTTGGGGACTTCATTACACTAATTGACCAATTAGTGCCCGTACGATACCTAATCTTGTTCATTTTAGGAAAATGATTTTTTTTTTTTTTTTTTGTCATACAGTTTGGATTGATTTTATACTTATCCACTAACATGTGAAGTGATCATGCATGAGCGCAATTATTAAAATAACAAGCATAGCTATTCAAGATCCTCATTGCAGTAAAATTAACACATGCCACTAAGCAATTGCAAACATAGTTAAATTGGTAAATTAAACATGCAATATAATAAATATATGAGCAATTAAAGGCCTAAATACACTATAAAGGCAATACATGATCATTTCTAATCAAAACCTACATTTTTGGGATTTTCGAATTTTTTTAATTTAATTTTTTTAAAAAATGAATTTTTTTTTTTAATTTTAATTTTTGAAATATTATTTTAGTATAATAATAATATAATATATTTAAAACGAACCGGCTTGGATCCCTGGGTTAGGTTTGGCTTGGTTCGGTGAAAAGGGCCTGGGATCGAGCCAGACGAAAACCTAGCTGGGCTGGGCCTAATGTGCAGGCCAGTATGGTCTAATAATCTTTTTTCTAAAAAGGAAGCCCATAAGCTGATAAGCCCATAAGCCCACTAGCCACAAGCCACAAGCCCACATGCAAAAACAAACCAAATCAATCCTGAATTACTCAAAAAACCTACCCAATTCGCAACCCGCACCCGACTCGGTTTTGGGCCGAAACCCTACTTGACCGTTACTCGATGGACGTCCTTCCCCTTGCTTGCGGCTGAGGTGTCGCTGGGCAGATAGACGGCGGTGGCGACGACAATGGGCTTGACAGCGACGACGGCGACGACATTGGCTTAGTGTCGGTTGGGACGTAGCGGGAGGTGGCACGGTGGCGGAATAGCAGCAGCGTGCGATGGCGAACGTGGGTTCTGCAGGTGGAGGCACGACGGAGCAGAGGCGGAGGTGCGGCAGCTCGGATGGCGTTTGGTCATCGTGGGTGAAGGCGGGCGGCGCTCAAGTGCAGCGACGGCGAGCCTCCTCCCTCCAGATCTAGCTTGCTCAGGTAGCAGCGGCGTCGCTCGGAGGGTGGAATGACTCGGATCGGCGTGGAGGGGGATTGACGCTCGATCGACGGAGTCGAGCCACTGTGGTGACGACGACGACGGGTGGAAGTGCGGTGGCTCGGCGAGGATCAGCACGCAGGAGCAGAGGTGGCGTCGTGGGGGTTCGGGATTTGGTGCTTGGGCAGGAGGGCGGCGAGCGGAGGCTCGGCAGTTGCCAGTCGCGGCAAAGATCGGTGGATGAGCAGCGGCAGGGGTGAGTGAGGCAGCAGCGGCGATCGTCGGGGTGTTGTAGATGAACAACTGCAGGTTGTGCAGCGGGAATGGCGGTGGCGGAGTCGGTGTTCTGGCTTGGCGGAGGTGGTCGGCGCTCAAGCGCGGCGACGGCGTCTCGATCTGTTGGATTTGACCTCCTCCCCACGGTGCCTTCGGATCTAGGTTCCGGGTCGAGCTGCGGCGGGGTTGGCGTCGGTTGAGTGGCGGCGGAGTTGGTGTCGATCGAGCGGCAACGATGGCGGCGGCGCCGCCGCCGCTGCCCTTCCTTACGGTTTTCTCTTTCTTTTTCTCCATTCTCTCCACTTTGTTCCCCTCCTGCTTGATGCTCTCTCTCTCCCCTTTTCTCTAGGGTTTCTTTTTCTTTTTCTTTTTATCTTTTTTTTTTTTTTACTTTTTTTACTTAATTAATTAGTTAATTTTTAATTAATAATAATTTTTAATCAAATTTTTATGTATTTGAAAACAAAAATTAGGTGTTCCATAAATCGAAAAATATTCCATTCTTCACAGACAGAATTCACAGCCACTCCCATTCTAGGTTGGAAATGTGAGAACAACCTCTCATCATCATCATGTCCCTGAGGTTAACCTGCAGTGCTAAACCGCGGATCACTTGGAATATTTTCGAAGGCTTCCTTAGCTGATCCTTCAGATGTCACTCCGAGCTTTTCCATCTCACGAAAAAATATCATCTCATTTTTAAATCCTCTTTCCCTCAAAAACTCATCAATCAGTTTCAATGGAGATCCTCCCTTTTTTAGCCTTAAATAGAGAGAATAGGCAAGATTCGGTCTTAAAGTTCTTATGGATTCAACGTCTTCGACCACGTCTTCTTCTTGACGCTGTTGAGAAGGTTGTTGCTGACTTGGTTGATCCTATTGAGGAGTTTCTTCTTCTTCAGTAAGGTCAAAATGGGTAGGAGTCTCAAACCTCCTCTGTGGTCGCTTGCTCACGATCCTCGATGACTTCCTTGAAGACATACTTTCTTTTTGGGAGAAAGTCACACATTGTTCACGAAAAGATGAATTTTTTATGGAATAGGCAAGAGTAAAAGAAATTGCAAGTGGGAGTTTTTAACTCTAGGGTTTGAACAGTGAGGGAAATAGAAATGAAGACGATGAAACGAAGGTATAAATAGTAAGTGAAGAGAGGTAAACGAAACGTCGTAAAAGAAAAAGCGAAAACTGCATTTTTAAAAAAGAAAAACTGCAATTAATTCAAATGTCAGGAGAGAAAATTTAAATTAATAAAAGGCAGGAGTCGATTCGGAATAAAAATATACTAAAAATAAATAACAAAATTATGTATTTAAAACCTTACAGACGTATCTCTAAGTCGGAAACCTTTCAGACTTTATGTCTAAGTCTGAACTCCTTCAGACTTTACTTTTGAGTCTAAATACTTTCAGACTTTATGATATTCAGTCTTGAGCGAATAGACTCAAAATGGCTTTTCTCCAGTGGCTTTGTAAATATATCCACCAGTTGATTTTTTGCATTAATGAACTGAATCATCACTTTTCTGTTTTGAACATGATCTCTAATAAAATGATGTTTAATTTCAATATGCTTTGCTCTTGAGTGAAGAAGAGGATTCTTTGTAAGATTAATGGCACTAGTGTTGTCGCATTTGATCTCTGTACAAGAATCTTTAATTCCAAAGTCTCTTAATTGTTGTTGCATCCACAAAATTTGAGAACAGCAACTTCCAAGTGCTTCATATTCTACTTCAGTTGTTGAAAGAGCTACGGTACTCTGTTTTCTCGAAAACCAAAATACTAATCTATTTCCAAGCAGTTGGCATGTACCTGAAGTACTCTTTCTGTCTACTTTACAACCTGCTAAGTCTGCATCTGAATATCCAAGGAGAGTGAAGTCTCCTTCTTTGGAATACCATAAACCTAGCTTAGAAGTTGTTGCAACATATTCGATAATACACTTTGCAGCAGTTAAGTGAGATTCTTTGGGGTTTGATTGGAATCTAGCATAAATACAAACACTAATGTCAGGTCTAGATGCAGTAAAGTAAAGAAGTGAACCAATTATATTCCTGTATAACTTCTGGTTTACACTCTTTCCTTTTTCATCTTTGTCCAGCTTCGAAGAACTCGACATGGGAGTCTCCGTCTTTTTGCAATTTTCCAATCCATACTTCCTGATAAGATCCCTTGCATACTTTTTTTTGGTAAATGAAAATTCCTCCTTCGGATTGTTTGATTTGTAATCCCAGAAAGAAATTTAACTCACCCATCATGCTCATCTCAAATTCATCCTGCATATGTCTTGAGAATTTCTTGCAAAGGTTTTCATTAGGAGAGCCAAATATTATATCATCAACATAAACAAAGTAGTATCTACTTTACCTTTAGCAAAGCCATTTTGGGTTAGAAAATTACTTAACCATTCATACCAGGCTCGAGGTGCCTGCTTCAACCCATATAATGCCCTTTGTAGCTTGAAGACAAAGTTAGGTTTCCTTGGATCTTCAAATCTAGGTGGTTGTTCCACATAAACTTCCTCTTAGATAAATCCATTTACAAAAGCGCTCTTTACGTCCATTTGAAATAACCTGAAATTTTTTAAACAAGCAAAAGCAAGTAATAATCTAATTGCTTCTAACCTTGCTACTAGAGCATAGGTCTCATTGTAGTCAATCCCTTCTTCTTGTGTGTATCCTTTAGCCACGAGTCTTGCTTTTTTTCTGACCACTTTTCCTTGTTCGTTCAGCTTGTTCCTAAAAACCCATTTAGTTCCGATAATTGATTTACCTCTTGGCTTAGGAATAAGTTCCCAAACATCATTAATGCTGAACTGTCTGAGCTCTTCTTGCATAGCTTCAATCCAGCTTTCATCAATTAAGGCTTCATCTATTGTCTTGGGTTCGATTTCTAAAACAAGTGCCAAAGCACTAGACTATTCACGCCTTTTGAATCTTGTACGAATCCCTTCATCAATGTTGCCAATGATAAGGTCCATAGGATGACTGGACTTATGTTTCCAGTTGCTAATTGTTTTGAATTCCTGCTGATCTTCTGTTTGAGTTGAAGTTTCAGGTTCAATTTGTTGTTGAGCTTCTGAAGATTGAACCTTTTCGGGGAATATAGATTTTGCAACATCTTGAACAGGTTCGGATTCTTCAAGTTGAGTCTGATCAACTTGATTCTGCATAGAGTCTTGAAACTTTACATTCATGGATTCTTCCATTGATTAAGTCTTCTTGTTGAATACTCTGTATGCTTTGCTTGACATTGAGTAATCAAGGAGATTCCTTCATCTGACTTCTCTTCAAACTTACCGGTTTGATCATTTGCATTTTTTAAAATAAAACACTTACAACTAAATACATAAAAGTAAGAAATAATTGGCTTATTTCCTTTGAATAACTCATAAGGAGTTTTCTCTAGAATTAGCCTTAAGAATACTTTGTTAATAATATAACAAGCAGTTGATACTACTTCAACCTAAAAATGAGGAGAAATATTACTTTCAATTAAAAGAGTTATAGCCATTTCTTGCAAAGATCGATTCTTTCTTTCCACAATCCCATTTTGTTGTGGAGTATATGGAGAGGAAAAATCATGCCGAAAACCCGAGTTATCATAGAATTTAACAAAGTCTTGGTTTTCAAATTCACCTCCATGATCAGTTCAAATACTAGAAATAGTATAACCTTTTTCATTTTGAAGTTTCTTGGCAAATTTAGAGAAGTATGAGAATGCTTCAAACTTACTTGAAAGGAAGAATACCCAAGTAAAACGAGAATAATCATCTACTATTATCAGGCAATACTTCTTTCCACCAATGCTCTGAGTTCTAGTTGGTCCAAAAAGGTCCATATACAAAAGTTGCAAAACTCAATTAATGGAAACCTGATTCGATGGTTTATAAGAATTGCTTACCTATTTTCCTAACACACAAGGTGTGCAAAGATCGGATTTTTGATAAGAAAATTTAGGAATTCCATGAACGAGTTTTTTGGAGGAGATCTTGGCAATTTGCTTCATGTTGACATGGCCAAGCTTTCTATGCCAGAGATTTGTCTCATCTTGAATAGAGATTAAACACTAGGAACTTTCAGACTTGATATCAAGAAGATAGATGTTTCCGTGTCTTCGTCTAGTAAAGGATTGTGAAAGATCTTTGCTGATTCCCGAACAAATGCCTTCTTGGAAATTAATCTTGGATCCTATCTTGCACAATTGACTAATATTAAGAAAATTGTAATTTAAACCTTCAACCAAGGAAATATTGTTGATTGTGAGACTTCTTATCTTGATAGTTCCACATCCAACAATTTTTCCTTTGTAATTTCCACCAAAAGAAACTTTTCCTCCTTTTACTTATAAGAGATTTGTAAAACAAGTTGAGCCTCCTGTCATATGTCTTGAGTGGCCACTATCCAAATACCATTTGATCTTCTTCTTGATAGTGACCTGCATTTATAAGAGAAACTCAAGTTTTCTTTGATACTCAAACTTTCTTGGGTCCAACAGTGTTAGTGCGAAAAGTCTTTGCCCATTCTCTCTTAACAGGTTTTCAAGTCATAGGACATTTTGTCTCAAAAAGTTCTGAGTTATTACACTTTCAACATTTGAGAGCACTTCGCCCAGTAGGTTTTACAAAAACCTTTTGAAAATGATATTTGTAAAAGGTTTTTGTAGGTCTATGTTTAATTCTTTCCTTTACCTTTGGGAAATCGATTAAAGGAATGATTTCTAATGTCATTCCTAAACCAAATGTATTGTAATAAGGTCTTTGAATTGAAAGAATCTTTTCCAATTTTTCAGATCCCATTGAAAACTTTTTAGTGATATTAAATATGCCTTCTTTCAAAAAAATGTTTTTTTTTTTTAAAGGGAATCTGCATTTTCTTTTAAATCAGCAAGATGTTTGTTTAACTTTTCAACTTCTTCTTTCCAAGAAATTTCATGTTGCTTCGGTCTGGAATTTTCCTCCTTTAGCTCAGAAATTCTTTTAAGATAAACTTTAAGGCTAAGACAAAGTTCATCTATATACTTCGAGACTTTAATAGGAATTTTTAGATTACTAACCTTGACTTCATTGTTTGAGTCTGAGTCTAAAACTGAGTCTAAGTCTGAGCATGATTTTGCCATTAGACATATGTTGGCATAATCCTCATCACTTTCTTCACATTCTAACTCGCCCCAAGTTTCTACTTTGAATGCCTTTTTAAATTTCCCTGTCTTTTCTTTTTTTATTTTTAGGAGGGGGCAATTGGGTTTGATGTGCCCCTTTTTCTTGCATTCGAAACAAATCACTTCTTTGTTGGTTTTAGTATCATCATTTGATTTCCTCTAAAATCTTTGATTACCCTGCTTCCTCCAGTTAAACATTTTTCCTTTTCTATTTAACTTTTTAAACTTCCTTATCATAAGTGCTAGCTCTTCATCATCCAGATCATCTTCAAAGTCTGCTTCATCAAAATCATCGTTAGATTTTAAGCAATTGACTTCTTACCTTTCGGATCTTCTTCATTGATTTGCTCTACTTCATATGATTGAAGTGTGCCAACCGATTTATTTACAGACAACGGCACAATCCTTTATGTTTCCCTTATCGAAGTCTTTACATGGTTATAGTCTTTAGAGAGTTCTCTCAGCAACTTATTGACATTCATTAGTCCGAAGATTGGCTGTCCCTGAAATGCTAGACCGTTTACAATTTCTGTAAACCGAGTAATGGATTCTCCTGGCTTCATTTTGAAAGTTTCATACTGTCCGAGTAAAATGTTGATCTTTGTTTCTTTAACTCGATCGGTTCCTTCATAAGTGACATGCAACCTGTCCCAGACTTCTTTGGCTATTTCACAAGATAAAATTCTGTTATACTCACTAGGAGATAAATCACAATATAATGAATAAATAGTTTTAGCATCAAGAGCTTGTCTCTTGGTTATTTTTGCTTGTGACAATTCTCCAGTATCTGTTATTTCTTTCCTTGTGGTTGATGCAGCTTTAGGAGTGATTCCTTTTTCAACTACATCCCATTCCAGATGATCTTTCAATCTAAGAAATGCCTTTATCTTGTTTTTCTATACGTTATATTCATTCTCATCAAAGTAGGGTGGTCTGGTGTTACTTTGGCCTTCAACTAAACCTGGAGCCAAAATACTAGTCATAAATCTTTAGCTTAAAAAGTATAAACACTTCAATAAGTAAGCACACAAGCTCTGATACCAATTGAAAAGGCTAGTAAACACACCTATAGGGGGTGAATAGGTGTATATAATGTTTTTGAAGGACTTTAATAAATTTAATCCCCTTTGAGTTATAATTCAAGATATGAAAGACTTTTAAATAGCTCTATAAAGCAAATAAATAAAACAACAATTAAGATAAGGAGATTAGGGTAAGAGAAATTGAACATAAAAGCTTATAGTGATTCGACTTAATCCAAGTCTATGTCCACTCTCCCGCGCTGATAGCTCACCGGCTAGATTTCACTATGAATCAAAAGAGATTGGTACAGCTTATAGTCTTGACTTCCTTAGAGGAGAGTCTCAGCTATTCTTTTCACAATTCTCACTATATGCTTCTCTCTTTCGTACACAATTATAGCTCAAAGAATGAGAAAGCAAGGAACTACAAAGATTCAGACTTTGAAATTTTTCTTTCAGCCACATACCAAACAATGAAAAAATACACCTTCAAATACACCCTTGTGCCTTCATATCCGTTGACACTTTCAAAAGGAGTTCTTCCAATCTATCTATTGGAATGAATCAATTAAGGTGATTGTGAGTTGTTGATTAAATGTAGATGAGAGCCAATTAATCCTGTTTGCCCATATAATCAGGATCTTGAATTTTCATAAATAAAAATTTTCGAGTTTGCTCGTTTTTCAAAAAAATATTCAAATCGGAGTAGATCTCAATAAGAATAACCGAATATCTTGAGGCTATATCCAGGCATAAGATTTTCCAGATATCAAATAGAACAAATCTTCAAAGATATAATCCCATCTGTAAAGTTGTCTTCCTTTGGTCTGATGACTGTCAATTTGGGCAGACTTTGAAACTTGAGTCTAGCTGTCTTCAGACTTTGGCAATAGAATCTGGAGATCTTTAGAATTTAACACTTGGGTCAAGAAATCTTCAAACTAGACTGACAGAGACGTTTTGTCAATTTCAAAATAATAAAGGAGTTTTCTCCAACACAATGCACGAGAGAGAGAAAAACCTAAAGGGAGAAGGAAGCATGGGAAAAAGGTGACATTTTCTCAAATGTCTGGGGAGGGACACCACGTAAAACATGTCGCCCCAATCGACCTTCTGCTCCTCGGACACTACAAACGCCTGCCCGAAGCCCTGCAAGTCTCCTTCTTGTTGCCAAAACTTCGTCTTCTCCTCCATTGGAAGCTTGAAGAACTATTGTATTCCTAACTTCGCCTCCTCCAACAACGAAAAGCTCACTCCATGGTTCATCAACTGCATCCACAAAAAGGGGATCGATTAAGCCGAATTCTTGAAAAACAAATCTGGACCTCACGGAAGACCTGGAAGAATCCCCAATCTCTGCATGCAGAGTGCAGCTTTTCAAGCTCGGACTCCGTCAAATCGCCATCGCTCGACGAGAGCTTGCTCAGGTCAATTACCGGTACTTGAAGCAACGAAGTTCCATGGTCGAGGTCGGTACGGATATAGCGAGGTGGGAGTTCGGTTATGGCCTCTTTGGCCAACTCCTGAACGCTCGGGACCGGAAGAGAACCACCAAGCTTATTGACAATCGCGTCCATCGTCGCAACGAGAGGATCGGATGACGAAAATCTCATAAGAGCTGGCTTAAGCTGGTTTCTCATTTATGGCACTGGTGTCAAGAGACCTTGCATTTCGAGCCACGAGAAGTACACGTGGCTTTCGGCCAAACCCAATCTACTAACCGACAAACTCGTGGCTTCGTGATCGGTAGTCGGTGGCCTTGTCTTATTTTAATAGTAGAAGCTTCAAGAAATAAGATTTGAAATTGGCCATGAGATTATGCTGACTACTTATCAAACAAATTATTACGGTTGACCTGATAAGCTAGCAAACGTAAGCAAATCACTTTTGTGTTTATTTCTAAAAAGCGATGTCGCAAGAATTAGAATTTGCGTAAGCAACAAAACTTGAGTAAACTAAATTATTCTTACCTTTTGAAGATTCCATTAATCAATTTTAGTCAATTATAAACCCAAATGAGGTAAAAGAGAATATTTTATTTTTACGAACGAGAAATTTAATGAATTTGAGAACGTGATTACGTTAAATTAATTTTACATTTTTTTCCTTATTTTTTTCTCTATCTCTCTCGATCTCATTTGAAATAATCCCCATTCACCCAATAATGCTCACTTTGTTAAATCAAATCTTATTTGTTTGAACCTCAAGGCCTCTCACCAAATCACCGAATTGCCCTCAATTTCCAATCTCTAACGGAACTTCTTTTAATTCTTCTTATTCTGATTATTCATTGCGTCAAATTCAAGTTCTGACTATCTCAACAGGATCATGGCAGAGCGTTATCTTATTCTGCTTGGTTTGTTTAGTAACATTATCCCCTAGCTCACGGTTTTCATTTGTCAAATAGAATCTGCTGTGCTTGCTGGATAGTGACCAAACTCCCAAATCCCACTGGTCGCGCCTTATATTTTTAAACTGACCGAGTCCGTCGATCATCTTTTCTCTTCGCATCCTGCTATTGTCTCCTATCACGCCATCTATTACGTGGGTTTTGAAATTTGGCCATGGGATAAGATGAAAGAGAGATGGTCAGCCATTATGAAGAAGAATCTGGCGCACGCTCGCCATCATGATGAAAATAGAAATCCATGTGACTGGCATGTGATGACGGCATGACTTCTATGCAGATCATATTTTCATTTTGGGAACGGGGTCGATGAATTAATTATATAGAATAGCTTAAATTTGCGTGTCAAGAGGGATTTGAATAAACAGATGAAATTTTTGGGTAAGGTGTATTGATGGTCCTGCCTTGAAAACAGTGATTTCCTCCATATGATTTGTGATCCAAAGCAGTGGGTTCTGATGGAAGTCCTGTCCCCATGATGCAACGCGCAGACACTAGCCTTCCTCACTTGGTCTGCTTTCTAAGCGAAGGACGATCCCAATTTGAAATGATAGCCTTGAGTTGATCTCGGTTTTTATGCAATTTTTAGAGACACGGACCAACGAACATGCAGACCAATCTTCGTTCCAGTGGTCGCATGAAGACCAAAATGGGAAGGGAAATTCATGCCTATCCACTTTGTGGGGTTCCCAATGCAGGAAAGCGATTCCCTACTAGCTATTTCCTTGAAACATGTGGCAAAACCAATACGAACCTTAATTCTCAAAATATTAATTTAGATTTTGCTCATATCGAAAAAGACTTGTTGGTTCTTCTAAGGTTGTGTGTTATAGGTCATGCTCTCATCCTGATTAGCAAGAGCTTTAAAGATTTATCATGATGCTAGGAAGCGATCCTAAATTCCACACTCACAAAGTCCAATCTCATCTTCCTTTTTCACTCCACTTGTCTAATGGGTTTTTACGAATGATTAATTTCAGCCTTTGTTATGATGTAACAATGCACATTTTGCATTGGCAAGAAGAATATAGATTTGTAGAAATTCGAGAACATTGCACTGATACATTCTTTGTAACATATTTACGCTGGTTTGTTTTATTATGAGTAAAGTTCACTTGTTTTCCCAACAAAAAAGAAATGCATAAGAGTTAAAAGGGCTTTATTTATGTCATCATAATGTCATCCGGGAAAAAAAAAGGATGAAATTGATCAACAAAAGCAAGGAGGGAGCGAAATGAATATGGATTATACAGATATTCCATCAACACATGATCCACTTATTTGAAGTATATGGAGAGTGTAAACATAAAGATATTTTTCAATCCTCATTACGTCAAGATAAGACTTCCCTTGGAGCTCACAAGAGAAGAGACCCCTCAAGTAATCGGCCATACCTATTCTTCTGAACAATGCTGGCTTTTTCGGTGTGATCAGGCTTGGTGCAGGACCACATTCCCCTTCCAATTTTGGGCTGTGAAATGCAGCAATTGAGAGCCTCTCCTTCATCGAGTTAACCATTGCTCGATGCTCGATGCTACGATAAGTGTCATTCGTCACAATCTGTGTCAATCATCATATACACAGACTAATATGTCATCCCTCTTATGGATTTTATTCGTGAAATTGTTTAATCGTGAAATTGTTTAATCCATAGATCAAACTAACTAGCTCATTGCATATCAATAAACAATGATGTCCACATGGGGATTTGGAAAATATACATGTAACTATACAAATTTCCCACATTTCATAATTGAAATATCTACCATTTTATTCAAGATTATTGTTGCGTTCACAGTGCATAAATTTTCATTTAGATTGATAACTCCTCCCTCTTTAACATTTATAAGTGAAATGTTAGATGGATAGTGTATTATATTATAGTTTCGTCATCAACAGCAGATGGATATAGACAATACTAGCTCATATAGCAAACAAAATTAGGTGGAACTCCGTGTCAAAGCAGTAGAAATAGGGCCAATCGTAATACTTACCTCTAAAATGTCTCCGACGTTGACAACGAATGCATTAGGGAGGGGCTTGACAGAGACCCACTTGCCCTCTTTCCTTACTTGGAGACCTTCCATTTCATTGACTTGGAGAAGAATGGTGAGGCCTGTGGAGTCGGAGTGAGGAGTGAGGCCCGTGACAAGCTCAGGTCGCGGACACGGAGGGTAATAGTTCATCCTAAGGGCCTGCCTGCCCTCATCAAACAGTTCTATCATGTCCTTGGATTCCATCTGCAGAGCTTTTGCCATGAGAAGGAGTATCTTCATTGCAAGGTCTCGCAGCTCCGAGCTGTATTCATCTAAGACTTCTCTGCATAATGATAAGGTGATACATGTAAGAATAGGTTACAAAGGCAAGAGAGGGGATGGGATCTGTAAAGTATGGTAAACAGGCTGAGCATACAATATTTACTGTAAAGTTAAGATATTCTTGATGATGTGGGCTAATCCTAAAGCTAGTCTTCCGTGCATCCGACTCATAATGTAGTTTTATTATATTTTCAGCCCTTGCTAATCTTATCATGCAAACTTAGCATTAAGCCTAATAAGCGATTTAATCACATACTATAGACATAATTTGTTAACATAATTTCATTAATCTTACAATGTATGCAAAATAAGTCATGTATGGTTTCCAAATCTTGTATATGTCATAAACGAGAGTTCTCTATAAATGACAGACCATTGATATTCTTAATTAACTCAAATTCATAAGAATTCCAATAACGCACTTCTTATTCTTGAATTTAAAGTAACCAACTCTCGTACATTCACACTAATACTAATCCCTACTGGCCTATCAACAAAGTATTTCTCCGTCGAAGTGTGTTGTAGCTAAGTAGATTTCATCGTTATTTCTACACAAAGTCTAGTAATACTCAAACTCTAAGAAAGATCTTCAATAAAAATTAAAATCTACTTATCTATGATTAAATAGGTAGCAAACCCATAAGAAACTGTTAGTCAATAGATGCCAGAAATCCAGGTATAGGATCATCTCGAAATCTCCCCCACTTTGATTAAATTGCTCTTTATGGACAAGGGATGTGCAAATCATTTGAGTTGTCAGTAGACATTATAAAATAATTTGAGTGTGATCTTCGTTTGATTTGGCCAGCTATAATTTGCCTAAATCCAAATATAGAATGTTTACGTACGTGTACCCAACAACTCGCGTGAACGATCATCTCGCCTGTCCATGAAAAAAGCTGAAAGCGACACTTTTTGTCCTCGCTCCCAAGTCTCACTCATAAACCAAATTATGCTTACGCAAGTGACTGTACTAGGATAAGTAGAGTGGTAGTCCAATTATACAAATCTCCCCTTTACGTGTGAACACGAAGACAAACCCACATGAATTATTGTTTCACGTCACACCAGAGATACCGACATTGATATATAAACTTAATTCAGCTATTTTGTGAAATCGAGAGAGAGAGAGAGAGAGAGAGAGGAGTCGCGGTCCGATTATAGAAATCTTCCCTTTACGTGAGCACGGAGACAACCCCACATGAATTATTGTTTTGTGTCACACCAGAGATACCAACATCGGTATGAAAAATTAATTAAACTATTTTGTGAAATCGAGAGAGAGAGAGAGAGGGATCACCATAAAAGGCCGCAAAAGAAGGGGCAAAGAGTGGGGCTAGGTGCGACATAGTGATGCTAATATGATATGTTGAAATATCTCACATCGCTTGACTATGAAGTTTTTATATTTATTATATATATGTAATCTCCATTTACCTATCAGCTTAAATATTTAGGTTAAACCTTCAATATTAGTATCAAAGTCGTCCACCTAATTCTTTGATACCTACCTTCACCTATTGGTTTAATTTTTGACATAATGAATGGCGAGGGTCAAGTGGCTTATCAGTGGGGGTGAGGCGACAGCGGTGGAGACGTCCTGTGTGAGATATGGTCAGGTAGGAAGCTATGTTCGTGCACGTTGGGAATGAGAAGGGCAGACGTAGAAAGGGAGAAAATAGAAGAAAAGAGGGGGAAATTGGGGAAATCAAATCGTAATGTCTTTGGCTGGGAGGGGTAATAAGTCTATTCCACCAAATTTAGACAACCCCGAATTCTTTTAAACGATATATCCATTTGATATAAAGTGTCTCAATGCATGAGAGAGAGCGAGAGAACCTGAACGGAGAAGGAAGCATAGGAAAAAGATGAGGTTTTCTCAAATGTCGTGGGAGGGACGCCATGAAGAAGACGTCGGCCCAATCAAGCTTCTGCTCCGCCGACCCAACAAACATCTGCCCAAAACCCTCCACGTCTCCTTCTTCTTGCCAAAACTTCCTCTTCTCCTCCATCGGAAGCTTGAAGAACTCTTGGATACCCAACTTCACCTCCTCCACCAATGTACAACTCACCCCATGATTTATCAACTGCGTGCAGAAAAAAAAAAGAAAAAAAAAGGATCGATTATACTTGAAAAAGAAATCCAGACCATTTGTCTTAAGTAATACTCACAGAAAGAAAAAGTATAAGTACGCCTTCATGAAAATTGTACCTGGAAGAATCCCCAATCCCTACATGCAACGTGCAACTTTTCCAGCTCGGACTCCACCAAATCGTCATGGCTTGACGAGAGCTTGTTCATGTCAATTACTGGTACTTGAAGCAACAAAGATCCATGATCATCACGCATGAACGGATGATCTTGGTCGGTACGGACATAGCGAGGCGGGACTTCGGTTATGGCCTCTTTTGCCAACTCCTGAACGGATGGGACTGGAAGAGAACTGCCAAGCTTCGTGAGATTCACCTCCATCGTCGCAACGAGAGGATCGGACGGCAAGAACCTCAAAAGATGTGGTAATTTGTAATCGATAAAGAGGTAATGAACTTACAACTCTTTTTTGGTGGGCTTCACTGTAATGGCTTACTTAAAGGCACACTATCTTTGTATATGTATTCGCATTCATCCCCACGAGATTCTTGATGCCAATTAAAGAAATTAAATAATTCTTTCATTATATTTTTCTTCATCCAAAATGACTGTTTAGTTATATGTCATTGTCATTGTCACAGTCAGCATCATAAGCAAGCAAACTTAACCAAATCACTTTAAGATTGTTTTTAAACAAGCAATAACGCTAGGATTAGGATTTAGACAAGCAACCAGACTTAAGTAAACTGACTTATCTAGATTTATAATTAAAAAAAAAAAAGAATTAAGATTAAGATGTAGACAAAATTACTTCACCTTAAAATTCTATGCAAATGAAGGCTAACTAATGTACTAATATAGTATGACTCCCAGACTAGAAATAAGTATCTCAACTTACATAATATGCAACAAATTTTAAAGTAGCTATTGTAAACTCAGTTACTATTTATATAAAATTCACAAAACATGATTTATTATCTACTATTGAATAGCAACTAGATTAATAATAATAATAAAAAAAAAAAAAGACTTCTTTATATGTTATTGTTCCTCCCAAATAATAAATGGGATTATCATCATCTCAATTTAGGAGGTATAACTGCTACCACATTGTCAGGCCCCTCTCAAATGATTATGTTGTCAATATTGTAGACATACTGCAGGAAAGGGACTCAATTATATGTTTCGGGCAATATTAGAGTAACCCTAGATAAAGAATGACTAGTTTGAAAAATTTATATATTTAGTAAAGTGGTAGATTGCAAGGAGATGTTTAAACGAGTGGATCATCCAATGCCTTATTAGAGTAAGTTGATCTTCTCTAGATCTATTTCAATGTTGCATGTATAATTCAAAATTCATGTTCGTTTCTTAAATTATTATACCAACCTGGTGAAGTTAGATACAGCCAATAGATAATATGCGCATAAAAACCTGAACACTCCTTTTCCGCCGAGAGAGAGAGAGAGAGAGAGAGAGAGAGAGAGAGATTGAGTTTTGGTCGTTTACCTACATTTGTGGCAGGTATCAATCTCTCAATAAACTTAATTGGGGAAGGATTGCAATCTTAAATTTCCAATGTGTGAAAGCTAAACTTGTAAACTATTGTAATACTTCGTTTACCTATAGATATTCTATTGTTTTCTAGCTAGTATCCAATTACAATTTCATATTTTGATTGGTTCTACTGTACCCTTTAACAACAATCATATGTATTATAGTGAATTTTTTAACTATTAGACGAAAATCGATACTTATTTCAAAAATAATGGACAAATGATGACAAATGGGTCATACCGGATCATTGAATATCAAATCTGTTAACACATAAACATTGACCAGCTATTTAAGTTTAAATTAGAGATTGGCTTGGTCCTAACAAAAAGAATTTTCATTGAATTACAAACATATAGGTATTAGGATCATTTGCATTAACAGTTTGCATTAACAGTACTAGTTTTTTCTTTTGAAAAAAAGAAAAATAATAATAATAAATGAAATGGGGCCTGATCAAACGGCCCATTTCCTTTCCTGGCCGGGCCCTGACCCGGTCCCCTCTTTTTTTCTTCCCTCACCACCCCTGTGCGGGCCGGCCCACTTCCTTTCCTCCCCGGCCCGGTCCTGTCCGGCCCGGCCCGTGCACGGGTCTTCTTCCCTCTCTCCCCTTTCTTCCTGGCGCGGCCGCACGGCGCAGGGCACCCGAGAGACCGCCGGTTGAGGGAGAGGACCGGCTGGCGCTCCAAGGACCAGAAGGAGATGAGCTTCACCTGACTTGACAACTCAAGCTCTGTCAGTCAGGTCGAGGAGCTCAAGGCGGCAGGTCTGTCTAAGGCAAGGGACGGACCGGCGGCAGAGCAGGGAGGAGAGAAGGGCCGCCGGTGTAGGCCAAGGACCGGCCGACGCGCAAGAGACCGGAAGGCGAAGGGCCTCCACTGATTGGACTTTTGGGCAGGTCGATTCGTGGGAGAAGAGGGGCTATAAAGGGGGGTTCGAACAGAGAGAAGGCGAGAGAGCGAGACCGAGAGTTGAGGGAGACCGAGAGTGAGACAGAGCCGAGAGAGGAACCGAGAGCGAGTGAGTGTTCTCCGGCGACGGACACACTTGACGTTGCCCCTTTTCCCTGACGGAATAGTTTGGGTTCTCGGTTTTCTTCTTCTTCTTCTTCTTCTTCTTTTAAAATTTTCTCGGGTCGGGTCCATTTCCGGAGTATTCCTGCTCGGATACTCGCGAGGCGAACGGACGTAGCCCGACCTATCGAGCTCGCCCACCGTCCCACGCCGCCGAGCCGGGTAGGGAGCATTTCCGACCGCCCCTCTTTTGCTTTCCTTTCTGTGCCCTGTTTTGGGCTCGCCGGACCGGGCTGCCGTCGTCCGGTTCGCGCGAGTCCCGACCCCATCTATGTCGTGCTTTGCTGCTGTTGGGTATTTTTTTTTTTCGGTCCTTTGCGATCTGTATCGGTCCTCGTCTGAAGTCCTGGTTGAGCTTTCTGTTCGTTCCTCAGATAGCGCGCCCCACCTTGCTCGATGAAATGCCTAAGGTTAGATGCTCGTTTGTGGCTAAGACTTGCTGTTTTTTTCATTCATACTTGTAATGAGTGCAAACGTGTCGTCCCTGTACTAAAGCTGAATCTCACTTATTCATTGCTTGCTGATTTTGGTCTGAGTTCGCACCTCGGACAAGTCTATAACCTCCTCTCAGCTGCCGCCTTCCGTATGTTCGATGAAATGCCTGAGTGAGATTTGTGCAGTTGTTCTTAGTCTTCTGTCCATTTTGGGTGCTTGTTTTTTGTGAGATGCGTTATGGTACATTCCCATCGCTATCCTTTGCTTCGTATGTCCTTGTTTTGTCGCTTTTTCGGTGCGCGTCGCGTTTCTGCGAGTGACCGGTTCTTGGCCGGCGAAGATAAAGGGTGGTGGTGGCTGTAGCCACAGATGGCAGCGGCGTGATGGCTGGACACGGCTTATAAATTATAATGTTGCCTGAGTTATTTTAATTAAACTTGAGCGTTTTCTGTAGTGCTTGAACCAGCGGAGATTCTCGGTCCATGGAGAAGAGGGGAAGCTTGCGTTTGTGCTGGGAACGCTTCTGGGAGCAGTGTGGGTAAACGGAGAGATTAGCAAAGAAAGATGGGGATAGCAAGAGCTTAAGGTTAATTTAGACCCCGGGCTGGGCTTTGTTTGTTTTTTCCTTTTTAATTTCTTGTTGTTTTGGGTTGTGGCTGTTGCCGACCTTGGTTCGCCTGATTATATAATATAATCTAATGTTTTTTAATATTAAAATATATTTCTAAAAAAATTTCTGGAAAAAATTCATCTTTTCTGGAAGTTAGGAAGAAGCTTGAAAATTAGTTTTTGAATACTTTTTCTCTTTAAACGTGTGAAAATCCTTTTAAAAAAGAAATTATGCTCAAAATTGAATGAGCGCTCAAAACTTTAAAATAACCTCATTTTGTTTAGTATTTTAAATGGGCTTTGGGACTCTAAAGTCCTTTAGCCAAATGCAAATAATATTTGATTCATTTTTTGCTCAACTTTGGGGAATTATAATTGCATTTTTAAAGGGCTTTAAAGGTCTTTAATTCAAAATAGGTTTGGAGGTCCTTTTAGGAAATTGCAATTTCGAAATGCAAATCTTAACCTTTTGTTTAATATTAATCTTTTCCATGATTTGCATGGAAAAGCTAGTCAAAGGTCGACGCTAGGCAAGGGGTTGTGCATGCTAGGAATCTCCACTTGGGGATCTACAATGCACTTGAATATATAGTTTGTAGATTCGACACATCAACTAAGAGATATCTTCACTAAGCCCGTGGACAAGCCAGCCTTTGAATATATTTGTGGTGAATTGGGGATCTACAATGCACTTGAATAGTATCTTCTAGATAATATTTCATTTACTTGACATTGATTAAAAAATAAAATATGCTAACAATGTAGGTACACATCTATTGTTTTTAAAAAACAGTTATTGTTATAGTGTATTTTCCTCTATCTCATTTTATCCGTCTAACACATGACATCCCTTATCTCTAGTTATTATTGGTATTGTATTGCTAATTTAATTCCTGATTGTTTAAATCAACTATGTAGTAAAAATTACAAGTAAGAAAGTTACCATTGGATACAACAACTAGCTCTCTCTCAATGTGAACTTACTGCTTCCATTTATAGAGACCGTATTCACGTCTTTCCTCACCACAAATTTATTTCAAATATTTCATTTTCTCTTGCATTTTCTTACTCTCTTCGACACTCCCTCTTTTTCATTCCAAACCATGACACATAAACCTCACCCTGCCTCCAAGACCGTGCGAAAATCAGCTCGCACTACTAGACCAGTAACTAAAGCCTCAAGGGAGGAGACCTCTCAGCCAAAAGGATCGATTGAAGCCACTCAAAGTCAGAGTGTTGTTCAATCCCGACTACAAGGTGGATCAACTACTGCCAGCACTATATTGCCTTCATCAATTGAAAGGGTAACTCCAATGGCAAAAACACTTGAGTTGACATTACCAACTGAGAAGGATACGACAGTTGTACTATCGATGTCACCTTGACCCTTACTGCTTCGTCACTATCAGCCCCCGCTCTACCTCTACCTGAAGGCCTACTGAAAGGGCTAGCTACTTTCATGCCAACCTATGAATCATACCTGAAGAAACTGCTTAAATTTGAAGCCACTGGTTCATAAGCCTAGTAGGTCGAACATTTGTTAACTACCCAAGAATAGACAATCGCTGAATCATCTCAATTATTTGTTCAACTCTCTCCTCAGAAGTCTTCTACCAAAGAAGAAGCACCTTCAGAGCTTATTGTTGCAAAAGACAAAGGCAAACAAGTCATCGAGGAACTCGAAACAGTCCCCGACCAAACAGTTACTTAGCCTAAAGGAAGCGAACCCAGAACAGAAATAGAGAAAGCCTCAAGTGACAAACGTCATGAAGATTATGATGACTGGGTATTTCAAAATCTCGAACCAACTGTCAGTTTTGGGGAAGATAAAAACTTTGATTTTGAAATATTATTTCTCAAGAGCATCAAAAGGCCCATAATGCTTTTAATGATCGAGGAATCATTCCTCACAGATTTGTTGACTTTGATTTTCTCGACAACCATGGCATTTTTCTATTTGAACTTATTGAACCCCTCAAGCTTAAGTTTTTTTGCTCCATGAAAGAAGAAGTTCGTCCTACTCTAGTGGTTTTGTTTTACTTAAACTTGCATTTTCCAAACAAGGACTCATTTGTTTTCACTTTCGAAAACAAAATTATGTTGCGACTCTGAGATAATGTAGGCCGAGTACAATGTTTTCAAAAGAATTCCTATAGAGCCTGATGAGGCTTATAGTTTTGTGTTGGAAACCCCCAATTTCTCTTGAAGTTCTTGAGAAATTGTGCCTTTGAGTTTGCTCCCTCTGAAAATGAATTTATTCAAAAGATCTTGACCCTATGCCTTCGTCCTAAAACATCTTTTACCAATGATGTTTCTCGTTATGAGGTTAGAGTTATTTGGACCATTCTCAACAAATTCAATAAGTTCTCCTTCTCCTGGATGATCTTTATTCACATGTACCAAATGATAAATAGAAAGATGGGCAAGCTGCCCTATGGTGCTCTCATCACTCGTATCTTTAAGCACTAGAAGATCGACTTCTCTGATGCTGCCTCGTTGAGCATGGCAAACGTTCAGATCGGGAGGAAGACACTAGATAAGATGATACTGAGAATGACTTTTAAAGGATGGGTCAACCAGAAATGAGAAATCATCCCCATTAGACATGGAGAAGAAGAAAGGGCTGTTGCAAAGATTAGAGAAAGACTTGCCGAACTGATCGAACAAGAGGGAAGAAGCACACTAAGACACGGCATTGCCTAAGGCCCCTTGTCCACCAAGACCAAAAAGATCACCATCTCCAACTATGGACTTATTTGACTTTCCTGCTGCTAATTTTGCCTAGCTTCAAGCCGATGTTCATGAAATCAAAACTACTATCTCCTCTCCGACTCAATATATGGTGAAGATCGAGCGCACCCTTCTAAGCTTGGACTACTACAACCTTGTCTGTCTTGACCCTAGGCCAACAGAACCTAAACTCCCCACCTTCTCACAGCAACGCAAATGCCCTCGCGCTTAAACATTTTCAAATCTTTATGTGCTCATGTTTTCCTTTTGCTGCTTATCCCATACTCATATCTGTTGATCTCATGTACTGGCCTTCTATTTGCTATCAATGAAATTAAATTTCCTTCATATTTCTGTGATTGATAACAAAAAGGGGGAGAGTTGACTTGATATGAATGCTCATAATATTTGCTCACTCATGATATTTGCTTATAGTATATCTTGCTTATATCTTGCTTGTCCGTCCTTGACGAATTTTACTAACTGCAAGTTTCCCAAGTTATAAGGAACTGCTCTTCAAAACGGGAGGAGCATTAGAATGTATCATCAAAATAGGAAAGCATTCAACTGTCATTCTTTGAACCCCATGCATTTGGTGATACACTCTGGCTAGGAAATCTTTTTGCTAACATCTTCCATTCTATAAGATCGTCTGGTTCATATCTCTAGATTCATTGCAAAAATCATGAGGAGATCCTATTTAATTTTTGCAAATTCATTCAAACAAAACTTATTATTTGTTCACATTTGCAGGATAAGTTTTGTCATTATAAAAAAGGGATAGATCTAAGTAATTTTGATGATGTCCAAACTATCATTGGTATAATATTTACTATGATATATGTAGATATTTAGATCAAAGAGCCATGCGATATCTATGGTTTGATCCATTTGAAAGAAGTTCGCAAAATATCTTGATATGGTTTATCTGTGAACAGTACTAGTAGACCTAAAAGATCAACAATTGATGATATTTGTGTCAAAGCTATAAATATTGGGTCGATGATGCCATGACAACCACATACATCTAATGATGTTTGTTGGGTGAACAATCTAGCCTTTGTGGCCTTGGATTTACATAGCAGTAGAATCTAGATGAAACATGTAGCCGGGTAGGTAGGTTGTCTGACAAGTTTGTTAGAGACTGCAATGAGAAGACAATAACAGTTGCTATTTCTCCGTAGTTTGCAAAGGTTCGAGGAAAAGAGTTATATGGGTAATTCCATCCATGGATAGTAACTCAATAGTAATTCCGATGGCTACCTGCTCTTCCAATCCACCTTCAACAAATATATTGAAGATGGCTATAAAAGAGAAGACTTCAAAAGCCATGTGTTAAGATTGCACAACTTCAAAAGATCAAGAAGCTTATTTCCTGCTACTTTTTGTTATATACTCTTTATCGTACTTTTTCAGTATTTGTACTATTCAGTAATTGTGTCAAGGATTAAGTGTACAAAAGTAAAAGTTGTAGTTAAGTCTTGATAGTGACATCTATCTTGTAAAAGATAAGTGCTAATTATTTGTAACTTTCCAAGCAAATTACTAGTGGAATCTAGCTCATCTTGCGACTATTAGTCTGAAGAGTGGAGGTAATATATGGATAAAGTCAAACCACTATAATTCTCTATCTACTGCTATTTTCATCTATTTACTCGTGCTTCACGGCTTTTCTAAACATCACGATGACCTAATCTTTACTTAGTGATTAGCTAATTTCTCCAAAAGATCACCAAATTTTCTAAAACAACTTATTCACTCTCCCTCTAGGTTGTATTGTTAGCCACCAACAATTTCAATGTAGTGGGCTAAATTAGCTCCAAAGACTCATAGGCTGAAATTAGATTAAATGGAGCTCAATTTGGCCCATTCCCCATGTAATTTTTGGCCATAATACCTCTCCCATACTGTCTGAATTTTTCCTTCTCTTGCAGCCTAAATTTATATTAAATTTTACGCTAAAAACCATCCATTGCTGATCCAATACTAATGCAATGAAATAAACTATAAACTATATAATAAATGCTCCTAAAACTATATGTTATGTAATTTATTCTAATATTTTGTTTAGGGTTGAAGATTAATTATTAATTCTTGTGCAATTATTACTAAATGATTAGTTAAAATTTTAGGTGTCAACATGACAATTTTTTTTTTATTTTTAATAGTAAAATTTATTTTTAAAGTAGCGATCTATTTGTTTGAAGTGAAACCATTTTTGAAATTTTTTTCGACTTTTTGATGTCAAAATGATGGAAAATTAATTAGTCTACCGGAACACGTTTTCCGCGGGCCAAAAACAACAAGCTTAATTTACGGAAAAAAGACTTCCCTTTATTGTAAAAAGGAAATCTTTTTCCCTAAACTATCAAATAAATAAATATTAAACATTTTTTTCTAGAAAGTAATTTTCATGACATATATTTCCTTAATCATAAATTTTTCGGTAAAAAAATACACCTTAATTGCACTTTGAAGACTTAAAAATTGAGTGAAAGACCCTTGGCACCTCTCAAGTGACCAGGGGACTTCTCCCGGTTGCCTAGGATTTTGACATTATCGATGCACATACATAAAAATTCAGCCTGGTTGATTTTTTCTATGTTCTATATTAATAATTGATTGATAGATATTTGTTAGTGAAGACTGATTTTAGGAAGCTGAATATTGAGGACTGTGTTTATTTCGTAAAAAATAAAATAATTTACAAAATCTTTTTGTTAAAAATGATAGCACGTATGACTTATAAAGTAACCACACGAAAAAAATATTTTCATTATCCACGAAAATATCGTTTTTGTCAATCATGAAAGTATTTTTCATTAAATAATTATTTTAAGTGATTATTTTTAAGAAAATATTTTCTAAATTATTAATTTTTCATAATACAAATGGATGCTAAGATAGCCTAAACTTAGGGTACAAAAGGCTATGGGAACCAATGTGTGCATATTCCCCCACTTTGTGGTAAGTTGTCCCTTATCATGTGTAATTAAAATTAATTTACTTGAATTAGTTTATTTGGGATAAGTATAATAGGAGTGTCATAACTTTTGTACTATGCTAATTTGAGTGCTAAAACATTTTTTTCCCTCATTTAAGTGCCACATTAGAGTAAAATCAATCATTTGATTGGCACTTCTAGCACATCGTCATTCGTGGATTTTTTTTAAAATTTTTGAACTTCTTAGTTTTTATTTTGTATTTTCCTATTCCTTTTTCTTTTCGGTGCCTGCCACAAAGGCCCAGCCCTCGACCAGCAGGAGTGCGAAGGCCTTGGGTGAGGCCATCGCGGTCTCATCGACCTTATAGGTCGCAATCGAGGTGGCCTCATTGTGAAGGCCCTTGTAGGTAGCTGATGAGGGCCTCACCTAGGTCTATCGCGTCCTTGCTAGATTTGGGTGAAGGCCTTTGTGGTAGGCAATGCCTTGATTGTCTTGCCAAATAAGTGAGGCCATGATGGCCCTCGCCAAATCTAGACAAAGCTGGTGATGGATTTTACCAAATGAGTGAAAAAATTTACAAAAATTGTCAACGTTAGTACTAATAGGGCTACATAAGACAATCAGCATCCACGTCGAATTTTCCAATGAGGTTTATCATCAATAACACTTAAGTGAGAAAAAAAAAATTATGACACTCAAAGAAGCACCGTAAGAAAGTTATGGTACTCCTATAGCATTTGTCCCGACTTATTTGTGCCATTGACCACGGGTTTTTTCAAAATGGTGCCATTCACTTTAGTCCACGACCTTTAGTAATTTCGGATTCATTCTTTAGAATTTTATTTTTGTGAAATTGTGATCCTCTCTTATGATAATTGAATTAGGTCCACAACTGTTAGACGTCACCAATGACCTGGTGTAATTCTTGCGCTTCGGTTCATTATGAACGTGACTCTCATGTTGAAGCATAGTCAAAACCCATGCCTGAACTATCTACGTGAAAACTACACAAGAATAAATTAAAAATCAAGAACTAAGCACGTTTAATTCACCAAAGTATTATGTCTGTTTTAACACGTAACCGACAAAAAAAGGACGAGCAAAGTTAAAACCCATGCCTCAAATCAATGAAGAAATTACACAATAATTAATTAAAAACCAAGAATTAAGAACGTTTTAATTCATTAGTTTATATAAATATTATGCCGTTTTCTAGACGCAACTGTGAAAGAGAAGGACGAGCAAAATTTTTTGTGAAATAGCATGGAAGCTAACAGACTTTGCAAATTGAGTCTTATACGAAAAGAAGAAATTATCAGAAAAAATCAGTAAGGAATGACAAGGACACGGATATATACTTGATTCGGTTTGTGTGTTTGTACATATTCCAAGAAGAGAGCTCGCCGCTAGGAAATTCACTATGAATCTGAGAAGTAAAGATTTAAACTCTGTCAATTGCTTGCCAACCTTTGATTATATCCAAGAAAACACACAAGTGTTATTTCACAATCACTGACAAAAAAATTCACTCTAAAAACTCACAAAAAGAAAATCCTAACACTCCTCTCGTTTGTTTTAGTGCGTAATGTGTGTGTCCCCATATATATATTATACGTGTGTTGTTTTTATCCAAAATTGAAAACCCATTTTAGGAAACTTGCTCAAATGAAGAAATCTACTTAGAATTCCATCCTTCAAGTTCCCTAAGCCACCCATGTTCATAAACCTTTTTACAGTTATTGCCACACTACTTGAATTATATCCTCCAAAATACGCCTCAACATTTTTTGTTCCCAACAAAACCAACAGGTTCCACTTAATAACATCACCAGTATATGCATGCATTAACTGTGTGCATTCCTCTACTTGTACGTGAAAGAAGCCGAATACTATCCAAGTACATGCAACAAGTGGGATGTTTCAGAATTTCTCAATTGAATGTTGAAGTGCCTCAATGCTTTTTTCTAATGTATCTCTTTCAAGTCACTCGCAACATTTCCATAGTCTCCACTCTTTGCATCTCCCTACCAAATTTGTCTCTAGTGTACCCAAATCATTTATTTTAATATATGCATACAATTGTCACTCTACCTCATCTATCTCCACTGAACACCTTGAAACTTTATCAATGTGACCTCGAAACAATTATCCATTGCTATGGAATCTAACAACTTTATGAACATCATCACATATAGTGTACTCTAAGCATCTCTCGGTTCTCTCTAAAGCTCCATTTATATATGTGTGTGTGTGTGTGTGTATTATCACTATTCTAATCTTTCTCTATAATCAATCCCTCTCTCATCTTCTAAAACATTTTCGATTTATTGAAGGTAATCTCTGTACTAAACATAAAACTATGAATCTTTCTTAGTGAACCATAGCTTGTATACCTACAATCTATGCGCATAGCCTAGGAGTATGCACTTCCTTACCCCTGACTCTAGTGTGCCATCACTCACACAAGCATGAATAGGGTAAACAAATACTTTTAGTTTGGTGCAATTAGTAAGCTTACATAACCACATTTTCTCAGGATTATTCCAATCAATCGGTAGTGATGTTGATCTATTCCCTAACCAATGAGTAGTATTTACTTTGACCCACAGATCTTCACCTAATCCAACATTGGAGAGCAAAGAGCGATCCCTCTCTAATATGATGTTGGCATCAATTTGCAGCTTCGTTTCAACTACAATATTTTGGCATCAATGTGGTGTTTCAACATACCTTCCTCTTCGCAAAACCATCTAACCTCCTCGGAACAAAATTCCAACTCTTTTTCAATTATCATGCACATGATTTTCTTGCCTATTTGATTTTTGATCATCACCTTCCATGACTTGAACTGACCAAGCACTCTGCTCTTATGCTTGAGAAGAGAAATCGAAACTTTTCTCAAAACATCATCAACAAAGTGTTTGCAACCTACAAACTCCGAGGTTCGATGAATTGCCACACTAAACATCACTCTCTATTCACTATCTACATTGCAGTGTTCATAGAAGTTTAGCTTCTCAATGACCTCCTAGGAGACCCGCTTACTTAAAACAGTCATCTTCCTCTCATTCATGTGTCCGAGTCTCATGTGTGACAACTCTATTTTGTCCTAAACCCAAAAGCTTAGAGAATCGAGTAGATGAGCCAAACATTGTCATTCTTTAAAGGAAGTATAACTTGTAGTCAATCTTCCCCTCATCACAATAAGCACACTTCAAGAGACCTTAAAACCTCTACCTTCATAAGAGATTTGGCATCCGAATCCATCCAAAGCACTTGATGAGATAAGATTTTTCTTTTTCCTCTTCGGTGCATGCCTCACATCAATCAACTTCTCACCATTTCATTATGCATCTTAAGCTGAACTGTTTCGATTTGTAGTATTTCACAAGAAGTATTGTTTCCCCAAGGAAACCTTACCACCCTCCATGCACTACGAGGTAACATGATAAAAACATTAAGAGTCAAGCACTCAATCATGACATGATGAACTCATGGTGACTACGGACCTATCATCCGTATTACTAGAACTCGTATCCGTTGTAATAATAAAATTATCATCCATATTAACTCCTTCACCCTTGTATTTTGAAAATTCTCTCCTAGAGTGTCCTACATCCTCAAAGTGATAACATTGATGTTTCCCAACGTTGAACCATTGAATAGGAGCTCGAAGAGGTTGCATTCAAAGACAGAAAACACCTAAATTATTTCGGCGGTAGAGAGACCCTAGGTGCATAGGCATGTATCAGGTCGACAGAAATGACTCATAACTATGGAAGTGCGTCTTGTCAATAAGAGGTAGAAAGACTTTGAGCTACAGAAGCCCACCGGGTTATAAGAAGGAGAGAAAGACTTCGAGCTACAGAAGCCCATCGGGTCATTAGAAGAAGAGGAAGACTCTGGGCTACAGAAGCCCACTGGGTCATAAGAAAAGAGAAAGATTCTGAGCTACAGAAGCCCATCGGGTCATAAGAAGAGAGGAAGACTCCGGGTTGAAGAAGAGAAAGACTCTGGGCTACAAAAGCCTACCGGGTCATAAGAAGAGAGGAAGACTCCAGGTTACAGAAGCCCACTGGGTCATAAGAAGAAGGAGAGGGACTCCGGGCTACGGAAAACCCACCGGGTCATAAGAGGAGGGAGAAGGACTCCGGGCTACGGAAAGCCCACTGAGTCATAAGAAAGAGGAGAAGGACTCCGGGTTACGGAAAGCCCACCGGGTCATAGGAAGGGGAGAAGGACTCCAGGCTACGGAAAGCCCACCGGGTCATAGGAAGGGGGAGAAGGACTCCGGGCTACGGAAAGCCCACCGAGTCATAAGGAAGGGGAGAAGGACTCCGAGCTACGGAAAGCCCACCGGGTCATAAGAAGAAGAAAAAGACTTCGGGCTACAGAAGCCCACTGGGTCATAAGAAGAGAGGAAGAAAGAGGTCTCACCGTGTAACAACAGATTTTGACTGGGTTGAAAATGCATGATTTGAGGAAAAACAATTAACCTTTGTAGATGACGTGGTTTAAGGTTGACCAAGAACCTTTTGAAAATCGCAGTTCATAGATAGACTCATGAACATTTTAAAAGCGTGGTTTAAGGATTGACCCACTAACCTTGTGATTTAAGAATAGACCCACGAACCGTGTGGTTTAAGGATAGACCCACGAACCGTGTGATTTAAGGATAGACCCACGAACCGTGTGGTTTAAGAATAGACCCAGGAACCATGTGGCTTAAGGATAAACTCACGAACCGTGTGGTTTAAGGATTGACCCATGAACCTTGTGATTTAAGGATAGACCCACGAAACTTGTGGTTTAAGGATTGAGCCACGAACCATGTGGTTTAAGGATAGACCCACGAACCTTTGTAGATGACATGATTTAAGGCTGACCATGAACCTTTGGAGATGGCATGGTTTAAGGCTGACCATGAACTTTGGGTTTTTAGGGAGTACCCGCTAATCCCTTGAAAACTGCATGGCTTCACTGAGGAATCATATCAAACTCAATTTGAGCAAATGTCATTAGAGATGTTATCTAGAGACATATTGACAATATTGCAGCATTAATTGAACAAGCTAATCAAGCTAAGTACGACTGCCTTCTTTTTTTAAAAAAAAAAAAAAAACATTTGACGTCAACCAGCATCTTGTGGCGCAAAACTATCACATTGCTCTGGGATGTATCATTACTTATCAAATTCTCTAGGAGTCAACTTCTTATCAGAATGGCTACAACTCATGAAAAAGGCTCATTAATCATGTCAAACTAGAGCTTATTAGTTAGAAAGGGTTTCTCACACACTCTCGATGAAATGGCTGCTTGGTCCCATCTATTCGCGTGGGAAGTAACCGATCACTGATGGTATCTCACATAACCCATGTCAAAGGCTTTTACAAATATTCGCAATGACCACAATCTAATCGATCAAATAAGATCTTTTGAAAGGATCGCAATATAGGCTCGGTTAGGGCTTACAAAAATGAATTATTGCTTTGAGGCCAATAAAGGAACATTTGTCGTTGTTTTCATCGAGCTTACAAGTCGAGAACTTGGAAGATAAGACAAGATAGAATTACCTCCACTCCTTCAAGCAGTAGCTTCTTGGTGGTATTCTCATTTTCACTTAAACCATCCCAATCAGAAGAGACTTTGGAAGAGGGTTGTAATGTTGACTCGGGAGAGGCTCGAAAGGCTTAAAATTTTCAAAAGGGTTTTTAAGAGTCGGTGATCATCATGGCATCGTGACCATGTCATTCGACCTTTCGAAATCATTCGGCTTTTGAAACACAGCACATCTCGAAAGTCCCTTGACTAATCATTTTTGCATGGGAGTTTTGCTCATTTTTCTAATTTCCTTTGCACTTGCGATGATTTTTTACGCAAGCACTTGGACTTTGATAATTTTTTTTCACATAAGATGTAGCCTTTTGGCTCTTTTTCTTGATGGGCATTGGCCTTACTTTTACCAGGCACACTGCTTTTTTCATGCCTCCTAATTTTGTCGCATTTTTTGCTCTTTGAACTTTTGTAACTCTTATGACTTTCGAGATGCTTTTCACATTTTCTCATAACTACCAATTGTATTTGGTCAATTCTTATGACTTGCCCCAATGAAGGGAAAATGATCACTGCTCGGGGTTTAGAAATGAATAATCAGGCCCAAATTGGTTAAAGCAATGGGTATTAGTGTTTGGGTAGAGAAAGAAATGCTCTTCTTCACCCTGGGATGAGTCAAGTTCTAATGAGAATTCCTCTAAAGCTATCACCAGAAGATTGATGCAAGTGAAAGTAATAGGATCTTTCTCAATCTTTTGCTCTACAACATGATCGTAACCCCTTATGCTGCCCAAATGTAGGGTCGTTCTCGACAAGGGTACTTTGAAGGATCATCTTTTTTCAATCCAAAAGGGTAACAAGATATTAGTGCAATGCTTGGGATTGATGAAGGAAATGCCTTTATCATTTCGATCTTTGCGTTCAATGTGAATGAATCCTTTGTCCTAAGAGAATGTTGTTTTTCACGCAACTCTCAAAAGTATTTGAAGGATGTGTTTGGGAATAGCTTGCCTTTCTTCATCCTAAGCACTTCTAGTTTGGCATGGTTAACATCTCCATTTCACTCTGTTGAGATCATCTGAGTAGATTAATCTCCATAGGGAAATTTGATTCAAAATGAATAATTCGCAAAACGAGAAAACAATTTTGAGATAAAAATGATGCTTAAAAAGTTTGTAGAAATTTTTTCTTTTCTCAATTATTCATCTTTTTTTTTGCTTGTCTCTAGGAAAGCGCCAAAGATTCTCTTTTGTAATGGAAATTCTCCAATTTTTTTTTTTTTTTTTTTTACTTACAAAAAAAAAATTGAGAAGAAGGGTACTTACTTGCGGCATGGCGACTTGGTAACCCTGTAAAAAAAGTAAAAGAACATGTTAGTGCAAAAATCTTTAGGGATTGAAATGTTGGAAACGATACATTATTACCCTTCATTCGCTTTCATCCTTTTAAGGGCCAACATCTCTTGGATTTACCCTTGTGGATATTTGGTAACTTGGCATTACCCTTTACTTGTATTTGCCTTTAAGGATATCTTCCTATCAAAGGAAAGAAAGAATCATGTCAGAGACGCTATCAAAATGAACAATTGGAATCGACACCATTTACTCTTCACATGTTTTCATTCTTCAGGTATGAACTTTGCCTGAAGTGGAATGGCTATGTGGTGCTAATTTTATCCATGAAAGGCACTTCTTGATTGTATATAACAATTTACAAAGTTCAATTCATGCTCTTTCGAATGCTCTTTTCAAAGAGATGTTTAATTGACAAGGAGCTTAAAAATTTAAATATGGATCATTAGATGTGTTTTTTTCAAGATCTTGCTTTGAAAAAAGGGGGGATTGCTCGTTGTTTTCACATTTGGAAATATTGTTCTTTAGATACTTCGCCCATTTATTGCTCGATTCCTTAGTGGAAGGCGTTGCTTCTACGGTCAATGTGCAACTTCTTCCTCATTTATCACCCTGTAAGAAGAAGAGATGAAAATGGTTATCTCCATACTTAATTAAGTTCAATTGAGGAACGATACATCCTTTCTTGATGAATTTGACAATATTATTTCCAGCACACTTCATTGGTAGGGGAAGGAGAGATTTTTCTCTAAATCAAATATTATTCTCCCATTCTTTATTTGACAAACCTTTTTTCTATTCGAGTTTATCCTGTACCAAGGAAAAGAAAATGTCATTTTTTATGCTAAAGAAAATCAAGTTTAGGAACGAAATACATCCCTTTCCAAAGTCGAGCAATTGACATCTCAAGGTGTCCCTTATGGAGGAAGGGATAATATTGCCCCTCTGTTTCATTTGAATCTTTCTTTAATTAAGATGAACATGACTCAATAATGCTCTATCTCGTTTGTTGGAACGTTACAAAACTTGGGACTCTTGATGTCTCCTTGACAATGCAAAGAAAATCATGTCAGAAACGGTATCAGAAATGGATAATTGGAATCAATACAGTTTACTCTTCCATCGAATTTGCCCTTTTGGATACTTGGCGACTCCCTTCATTTGTCTCATCATGTGAAGTGAACGAGATCTATGGGTTGTTTTGGCACCTAAGGCATTTGCAAATAATAAAAATTCCCAGAACAGAATTCAACTTCATTTCACCTCTATGGAAAATTGGCACTGAGGATGACTCAACAGATGCTTACTCCTCAAGTTCCATAAGCTTGCACTATTATCTTTTAGAAGGAGCAAATATCGATCTCAAATAAACTCATCATCTTATCGTAGAAAGCGATTCCGTGAAGAGAGGTCCTTAAGCAAAGCTTTCTTGAAATTCATTTTGGAAGGTAGATGTAAAGATTCACTTGAAACACTTCTGAATTCGTTTTTTTTTTTTTTTTTCTAAGGGATGATTTTCATGGATTTGAATTCCGTCATTAAAAAAAAAAAAAAAAGAGTCGCATGATTTACAAAAACATTAATTGGATTCACAATCAAAACCCAAAACGGAAAACATGGTTCTTAACAAGAATAAAGACAACGATAAAATACAAGAAACTCTTGCACAGATGAAGGTAAAAATCAACTCCTGTCCTAACTCTATAATTCACTTCTTTATGTGGTCACCACGAGATTGTCAAGGAGCATCGTGCACAACTTGCAAAAAGACAACAATGTCAGTACGTGATTAATGAGGTCGCTTCTTACAACAAAATCGAAGCGACGATACATGCCCCATAGTCCTTACTATGGATCTTTGTATTTAGCCAAGATTTTATCATAAAAGAAGACATCATTAAAATAATCAATCCATGACCATCAATCGAATGTCCACTTTTATTCCAAAAGTTTAATATGCAAAAGCGGCATTGATTTTTTTTTTTTTTTTTTTTTTTTTGAAGAGATTGATTTTATGATTTTACTCTTGCAAAAAATGAAGTGACTTCTATTTTGAGAAATCTATACAAAATGTGATTTGCATTTCAGTCCCACAATGTGAAAAGGAAAGAGTTTGATCAAAAATGCAATCTCAATTTTTATGCCCCAATATATAATCGCAACTTGTGAGCCCCTTTTTTCTTTAGCTTCTTGTTGTTTTTTTTTTAATGTGATTTTGTGCCCATAACTAGGAATTTAAATAAAATCATGTGTTCAACAGGGCCAAATCAAAATGTTTAGAACTTGCATTCAAATGTTCACTTATCAAAAGTGATTGCCATTTTTTTCAAGGGCAATCGATTGATGTTCGCGAATTTCAATATGGAAATTCAATACAAAATAAGCAAATAAAAAGGAAAATGATACTTACAATAGGTGCCGACATTTGTCTTTGTTTCTCTCTCTCTTTTTTTTTTTTTTTCAATTACATAGACATGTACATGAGATGTGGTTCGATTTCTACTCTATACAGCTCAAAATGGAGCCATAGGATCAGCAGACCAAACCAACATGGTTGCGGCTGGGTTGGGTTACCCATGACTTCGACTTCGTCAAAGAACCAACCCGTGTCGCGTGGTTGCAGACCGGGGTAGGTACCTTTGATGTGAAGAAAGAAATTTTGGGGTTGAGATGAGTGACTCGTATTACATGATTGTAGTCATAGTGGTATCCACCTCAACACCATCCTTGGTGATCCTATGCGGCCCAGGTCCGGCGGCAGGTAGTATGTGCCATGATGTAGTGCAATGCAAGAAATGCAGGCACGGCAATTTATAAGCAAGCAACACTTTGTACATAAAAAAAATAAACCATACATTCATTCACCTCTTTGCAAGACAAAGGTGAGCAAACACTTCCCGTTATATCTCCCATTCTGCAAAAATATCTAACACCTTTAATGTTAGGGACGTACCTGGAATCCTCGCTGCCAAACAAAAATATTTTTAAACAAGATTAATTTTGGCCTCTCGCGACCAATTTTTCGGGTGTGAACCACCTAGGGTTTGGCTAATGGATTGTTAAGCCTAGACTTAACTCGGGCTCTCCCAAGCCCATACTAATTCGTGACTTAGGTTTGAATTCTTAACATGCAAATAATTTTCATTTAGGAGTCGCCACTAATCAGTTTTTGGTGGATCGATTAGAAACCCAAGTAAAGTAATGGGAGATTTACTTTACTCCTACGAACCAGAGATTCTAGATACGAGGACTTGGTTACGCTAGATTTATCTAGCGCCCTTTCGGTACCTTTTCTTTTATTTTTGAAAAAATGTTTGAATTGATTTTAATTTATCTCCCTAACATGTGAGGTGATCATGCGGGTGCGCAAACCACCAATTTAACATCCAAGTAAAGTAGTAAATAAATTGCAGGACTTACCTCATAGCAACGAAAGCATCTGCAATGTTAGATTAGAATTCACATCAACAATCCTAGATATGATTTCTAATTAACACGCAATTTCTTTTTTGTTTTCACTTATTTAATGAAAATCATGCAGTGCATCCAATCTAACATGAAATGGTATGGCATGACAATGTATTCTAAACTATATGACATGAATAAATTTTTGTGTTTTCTTAATGAACATGCAATAACTAAATATGCAAATCTAAATTAACAAAATGACCTAATTCTAAGGATGGGCAATTTTTAATTAAATGAGCCTAATTCTATATGACGTGCATTGTATGAACCTAATCCTAAATGATATGCACATGACATTTTTTCTTTTTCCTAAAAGAATGTAATTTATCCTAAAAAAAAAGGAGTAACTTACCCTAAGACTTTTGTATGAAATCCCTAACTAAATTAAAATTCCATCTAGTTTAAACTAAGGATTAAGTCACACTAAATCCTAATTTAAACTATGACATTATTTTAATTTAGAAGTTTCAAACCTAAGATGCAACCTATCTAAAGCATTGACCTAAATTTAAAATTAAACATGCAGTTATATTCTAAAATGCATGATGATTTTTGTTTGTTTGTTTGTTTTTTTTTTTTTTTTATGACCTAAAATAAAATCCTTAATCTAAACATGCAAGACAATAAAGAAACAAACCCTAATTCAACGCTTTTTTGAGTTTTTTATCTCCTTTTTTATTTTGAAATTAACAATTCCTAAGCATGCAACGTAAACCAATTAATTTATTTTTTTGATTTTTTATTATCAGAAAAAATGAAATTTCTATCCTAAGCATGTAAACCCTAAAAAACTACATTTTTGATTTTTGATTTTTTTAAAAGAAAATTAATTTAAACAACCCCCAACAAATCAAGCAAAATTGATCCCCCAAATTGACGAACCGTATCTCGTGCATGAGATCGGGTTGGCCAATTTCACGAAAAATCACAAATTGGATCTCGGGCGGGAGATCGGATTAGCAATTTTTTAAGTAACTACAAGTCGGATTTCGGGCGCGAAAATCGGACTGGCAATTACTAATTTCAAGCAATTTCATATCATGGAATTTCAATTTAACATTAAAGGGAACAATTACACCTAATTGAACAAATAACATGCAATGTTAGTAATAAAAATAAAACAGAAAAATAAATAACCTAAAAGAGTGGAAATAAAAATAAAGTAAAATGAAATTTACCTAATTTTCTTTTCTTTTTTTGCTTTTTTGTTTTCTTTTCTTTTTTCGAAAAAGAAAAAAAGAAAGAGAAAAAGGGGGGGGCGGCGAGGGGACGTCGGCTAGGGTTCCGGCGCGGCGGATTCGGCGTTCGGCGGTGTCGAGGGTCTTTGTGGCCTGGGATCGGGACGCGTCGGGGCGGGTCGCGACGGCAGGGGGGTTGCGGCTCGAGGCAGCTTGGATTTGGGCTCTGCGGTGCTGGGACGCCGGGACAGCGGCGACTGGCGCGGGAGCTCGGCGGGGCAGTGGACGTGGCTGGCGCGGGGGCTCCGGCGTCTGGATCTGGGCTCGGCAATTGCGGTAACTTCACAGGCGGAGCGAGGCGCTGCCCGGAGACACGGCGGCACGGCGATGCGAGCGGATTTGAGTAGAGGAGGGCGTCGGGCGTCACGAGCGAGGGACTAACGGTGGCAGGCGAGGCGGAGCGTTGGCGTCGCTGGCTGTGAACGCGAAGGGCGGCCGATCGAGGGTCCCTGGTCGCGGGCAGAGGCGAGGCTGAGGCGGCGACAGGGCGGTGCGGTGTCGGGCGGCGTGGCGAGACCGTCGGGTGCTGAGGTGCGTGCAGGAGCAGCTCGGCGTCGAGGCAGGCGCGGCGGTGATGGTGCGGCTTCAGCGGAGACGGCGCTGGTGCGGGCCGACGGCGCCGGGGTAGGCAGGGCACCCCCCCTTTCGAGGAAGATGAACAGTCACCGAGGGGGGGGGGAATTTTCACCTTTTTCTTTTACCCTTCTTTCTCTCTCAGCTCACTTTTTTTTTTTGCTTTCTTTTCTCTTTTTTTTAGCCAAAAGAGCCCCCCTCAATGTGGCCGAATGTCTTAATTGCGTGGCCTCCCATTTACCTTCCGCACAATGTATTTTATAGGTCCAAAAATGTATCGATGCGAAATATATTTTTTTCTTTTTTTGTTTCCGCACGATACCCCTAAATATGTCGTTGAAATATACACACCCCGCGCAATATTCCCTTCTGTATTTCCCGCATATTCTATCCAGAAAAATTCCTTTCTTGCACCAAATACACCCCTTAGTGTATATTACCCAAAAAATCTGAATGAGATATGCGAAAAATCTTCCTTCCACCAATGGTCTAAAATGAAAACAAAATTAGCAAAAATCAACCCCAAAAATTTAGGTGTCAACAGCTGCCCCTCTTTGAAGGTGAGCTCACAGAGGTTACCTTCAAAGACAAATTGAGACCTAAATTTTAGTCATGCGCGTGCAATGAATGATTTTTTGTTGGAAATTGAATTCCATTTTTCAATGCAATTTTTATGATGCATGGAAATGCTAATGCAAATGCATGATGCGAAAGGAAATAACGTACCTATAATTGCTCACCAATCAGTGTTGTAGAGCATCTTATGGTACATGATAAATACCCATTTGCTTCACAAGTACCCAATTCTCACTCAGGTTCCTTGAAAAGCCTAACAGGTAATAAATTGAACATTCACATCCAAAGTGAAATGTTCAAATCAAGACATCCAGGTCCAGATTGAGATGTCAAGAGTTTTTGGGCTTGAAATACCTAGATCCTGACTAAGGTATAACAAGAAAGATTAAAAACATTCACATCCAGAGTGAAATGTTTAAATCGAGACATCCAGATCCAGACTGAGATGTCAAGAGTTTTTGGGCTCGAAATACCTAGATCTAACTAAGGTATAACGAGAAAGATTAAAAACACTCACATCCAAAGTGAAATTTTTAAATCGAGACATCCAGATCCAGACTGAGATGTCAAGAATTTTTGGGCTCGAAATACCTAGATCCTGACTAAGGTATAACGAGAAAGATTAAAAACATTCACATCCAGAGTGAAATGTTTAAATCGAGACATCCATATCCAGACTGAGATGTCAAGAGTTTTTGGGCTCGAAATACTTAGATCCAGACTAAAGTATAACGAGAAAGATGAAAAGTTTAAATCAAGACACCCAAATCTTGATTGAGATGTCAAGAGTTTTGGACTCGAAATACCTAGATCCAGACTAAGGTATAACGAGAAAGATGAAAAACTTAAATCAAGACATCCAGATCCTGACTGAGATGTCGAGAGTTTTGGACTCGAAATACCTAGATCCAGACTAAGGTATAACGAGAAAGATGAAATATTTAAATCAAGACACCCAGATCCTGACTGAGATGTCGAGAGTTTTGGACTCGAAATACCTAGATCCAGACTAAGGTATAACGAGAAAGAGATGTTTAAATCAAGACATCCATATCCAGACTGAGATATCAAGAGTTTCGGATTCGAAATACCTAGATCCATACTAAGGTATAACGAGAAAGATGAAAAAAACATTCACATCCAGAGTGAAATGTTTAAATCAAGACATCCGAGATCAGGCATCGAGATGTCAAGAGATTTAAACTCGAAATACCTAGATCCAGACTAAGGTATAATGAGAAAGATTAAAAACATTCACACCTAGAGTGAAATGTTTAAATCAAGACATCCAAATCCAGACTGAGATGTCAAGTGATCTTACCTTCAATGAAGATAGTTGGTGTTACATGTCCAGGACCTGTACCATTCTACGGTCGCCCAGCCTTGGGACAGAAATCATCTGACTAGGACCCGAACCATTCTTCGATCGCCTTAATCAGATTGAATCTTGGAAAGAAATCTTTAGGGGACAACTCCATCGAGTGTCAATGTAAAGGACTCTGGGCTACGAAAACACACTAGGTCAATAAAAGAGAACCGGGCTACGGAAGCACGCCGATTCAATAAAAGAGAACCTGGGCTACGAAAGCACGTCAGGTTAATATAAATGGACACCGGGTTACGAAAGCACGCCGGGTCGATAAAAGGGACTCTAGGCTACAAAAGCACACCAGGTCAATGAAATGGGACATTGGGCTATGAAAGCACGCCAGGTCAATATAAAGGACACCGGGCTACGGAAGCACGCCGGGTCAATGAAAAGGGACATCGGGCTACGGAAGCACGCCGAGTCAAGAACTGGACACTGGGCTTTGAAAGCACGTCGGGTCAATGAAATGGGACACTGGGCTACGAAAGCACGCCGGGTCAATATAAAGGACACCGAGCTACGGAAGCACGCCGGGTCGATGAGAATGATAGCTTGACCGAGTCAAGTGTCGATGCACTTGAGAGAGAATACCTACGCAATGACAAGTATTTGGAGTATGGGTAGAGATGTACTTACCTGGTGATATCTCTGATTCTTGGGGATATGTCTTTTGGAATCCTGTGGAGGTCTCTCACCTGTTGGTAGAAATAAATTTTGGAACATCGAGGATGCACCTTGAATGTTCACGAAGGTTTCTCATCTTCTAATTTCATGAGGCATTCCAAAAGGAACCTGATTGTCAGGAGCTCTTAGACCTGTCAGACATGATTAGAGCAAAAATTGATATGCATTCATCAAAGAGGTAAACAATTTGAGCTACTCTAGAATGCACATTTCAAAGTTCAATGGGTTCTCTTCAATTCAAACAATGTTTCTGCATACTGACTCTACCATATCTGCATCATCCAAATTCCCATAGGAGAGAATTGTTACTCAAGACAATGTTTATTGATTTTTTAAGAATGCTAAATGAGAGACTTTCAGTTAGAAAGGACTTTCACTCACTCTCATTTAGAAGGGCTATTTTATGATAATCACTCAATTTCACTATCATCATACCAACAAGGGTTCGAGTAATCTCGCAAGCAGTACAACCTTACCAATCTGAGAGATCTTTAAAGGGACTGTAATATGGGCTTGGTCAACAGCTTAACAAAGGGACTCTTCGAGTCAAGGCTATTGAAAGAACAATTTTGTATTCATCTCCTGGTTTACAAGTCAAGAACCCTGCAAAATGAGAAAGAAATAATCTTGCTCGCACTTCTTCGAGCGATGCTTAAAAACATATGAACTCCCACGTTAATTCAAGTGCCCTAATCAGAAGAGACTTTGTAAGGGACGTAACTTAGGCTGGGTTCATGGGTTGAGAAATGAAAGGATCATTTGGCTCAAAAAAGTGTTTAAAGGGTGAGAGTTGATGATCATCTTGGCATTGCCGCTAATTTTCTTTTTCATCATTGGGGATTGTCCTCATGAAGTGCCCCATTGATTGTAAAAACTCATCATTTGAGTTCTTTGAATATTGCTCCATCGGGATTCAATTCTTGCAATTGACAGTCACCTATCTTGACTCTCTTTTTCATCTATGGGCATTGGCCTTGCTTTTACCGGGCACCTTTGCTTTTTCATGCCCCTAGTTCTCATTCATTTTTCTTTTTCTTTTTTTTTCATGGGCATTGGCCTTGCTTTTACCAGGCTTTGCTTTTTCATGCCCCTTAGTTCTATTTTGATTTCAATTCTTGCGCATGATGCATGCATCAAGCAATCACACTTTGAATGACACTCGAACCTTCAAGGATCTTAATCTGCCTTTTGCCTTACCCCAGTGTGGGGAATGATCACCAACTGGGTTTAAAGAAATGAAATTGCAGGCTCAAGTGGGCTATGCAAAGGATATAAGTGTATAGGATAGAGAAAGAAATGCTCTTCGTCATCCTAAGGCACTTAAATTACCACATGAATTCAATGTAATAGCATGACTAGAAGATTGATGCAAGTGAGAGCAAGAAAATTTCTTTTCATTTTCCTCACCTCATGATGTTGTCTTACCTCCAACTTGCCCCGATGTAGGGTGGTTCTTGACAGGGGTAATTTGAAAAGAATCTCTACAGGTGTATAAGGCTCAAAGGAGTTTAAGCAATGGATCATATGTAGTGTTTGGGATAGAGAAATGAATTGCCCCTCATCATTTCGGTCATCGTACTTTTTGCGAGAGAACCCTTTACCTTGCAGATATGGAACTTCCTACACTCATCTCACAAGTGTATAAGTAGGGGATTGTGTATGGGATAAGGCTTGCCTTTCATCATCCTGATACGTCTCATTTAGCATTCTTAAGTATTGATATCACTCCACTGAATTGTCTATTTTGACAAATCTCCACATGAAATTGGTGAACTAAATAGGTAAAATCACTATGAAAATTCTCTTTTTAAAAGAGTTTAACAACTTTAAGCATGAAAGGCTTTTGTGACTTCAAACAAACAGTTTACCATACTCAAAAATGCTCTCATAAGTATGAAAAACATTATTACAAGCATTCATTCAATGAATTGTCCCATGAAGGGACTATCTTAGCAATGGGTGTCCTTGGATTGCCCCTATCAAAAGGGAACAAACACACAAATTGATCAATCAAGGATGAAAAATCCGATCTTTAATTCAAAGAAATCTGGCTTTTGCCCCTGCATAGAACAATGTGCATGAATAGGATATTATGCATCATCAAAGTAAATTCAAATTGCATAACCATTTTGGCTTGGATCGAGATTTTGTCTCAGTCATGTCACTACTAGAATCCATAGTGTCCCAATTCGTCATCTGCAAGGAAAAGAACAGAGTGTCAATTCCAAAATTGATTATGTTTATGAACACAATGTATCCATTTCATCCAAGACGGATGATTTTCTTTTGACTTGTTCCATCATTTTCTCATGGGAATGAGAAACTTCATTTGGCTTTCAAGAATGACAGCTCACACAAATTGTAATGAGATGTGCCACACATCACACTTTGGGATCTAAATGATCTTCTTTTGACTTGCCCTGAGTTTCTTATTGATGTGCAAGGAAATGCTTGGGACAAGTAGTGTCTAATGTCTTTCTCTTGAGAGATGTCATCACAATCAGCTAGGAAATGATCCTTTGCCCCCACGTCTATTTTTCCTTGGATGTATGTTCCCAAATCAACGGGTCCACTATCATTGGAAATTGACGCGTTATTTTCAAACGCCTCTCTGTTATGCTCTGAGACATGAAGTAAATGAGTTAGAAAAACAGACAAGGATAACCTAATGCATGCTTTTTGAAATGGTTTCAAAAATAATTTTTTTGGATGAGGAAGCATGAAGAAGCCCAGTCCTCAGAATTTCTCCATGGATGATGTTTTCTTTTCATTGTTGGATATCGTCACCGAGCTGGTTTGGTATACCCCATCATGTCCTCAAAACAAAACTTGTAATTTTATTGATATCCATCAACCGAATTACATTTATTGGAATATGATGTTCAAGCATTGAAGAATAAATTGAAACCAATATCTAAAAGCAATAAAAATTCCCACATAGGGGAAGGTGCAACTGAACATGCCCCTAATTAAATAAGGAAAGCAAACTGCTTAGGACCATGAATTGTGTGCTTGAATTCTTCACCCTCCTTAGTCTTATGATGTGAACCCTCCAGGTCAGATATTTTTCCCTCTGGACTAGTCCTTTCATGGTGCCATCAAATTCAGCTGTCTTAGAAAAATGAGACGATTCAAAAAGTCTTCTTGGCTCTCTTCTTGGAGTCGCAATTTCTCATTGAAGATAAATCGCAGCACTTTTGCTTGACGAGATTAACTCTTTTTGATCCGTCATTTTAGCTCTCAATCATGAACGGATGGGCGAGTGGGATCGCTCCATAATCACCTATTTTAAATGAATGGGAACATGTAAGCATGAGGTGTAAATAGAAAGTCAGTCCATGACAATGATCTAATCGATTTTTTTTTCTTTTTTCATTTATTCATGAAAAGTTCGTACAAGAATGGCATTTCCTAAAAATGGACTAGGAAAATAAAGATAGACACCCTAGCAAGATCAAATTTCCTAACCATGAATTGAAAACAAATTCTCTATTTTTTATTTTCCAAATGACTCATTGCATGACAATTTCCTCATCTCATTTCAAATGAATTAGAACAAATGATTAACCTAGATTGTCATGGACCGACCAAAAGCACGACAAAATAAATTGCAAGGTATAGAGATAGAAGACTTACTTCACCAAGAAAAACCAATGGCAATCACATAGACATGCGCATGGTAAGTGGTTCGATTTCTAATCTATAAGGCTTAACAAAGTGGAGCCACAAGGATGATCGGACTAGCCACGGGCACGTGGACTATGTCGGGTCCTCATGACTCCGGCGTGGTCAAAGAGCCGACCCAGGTCGCGGGCATGCGGACCGAGGTGGGTACTCTTAACACCATGAATGAAATTTTGGGATTGAGATGGGCGACTCGTACCACGAGCTTGCGGTCGAAGTAGTATCCATCTCAACACCATCCTAGATAATCCTATGCGGCCCAGGTCCGACGGTAGGTTGTGTGTGCAATAGTGTAGTGCAAAATGCAAGGCATGCACAACAGTTTAAATCACACAACACTTCAATAACTTGAATTTAAAACATTCATTCCCAACTCCAATCTGCAAGATAAAGGTTAGCAAAGACTACTCCCCTTATATCTCCCAATCTGCAAAAACATTTAACACCTTAAATGTTAGGGACGTACCTGGGATCCTTGCTGCCAAACAAAAACATTTTTCAAAAAAGAAAAATTGGCCTAAGTCCACTAAGAGTTTCAACTCAAGTCCCTAGTGGAGTCGCCAAGCTGTCGCGACCATTTTTTGGGTGTGAACCACCTAGGGTTTGGCTAATGGATTGTTAAGCTTAGACTTAACTCGGGCTCTCCCAAGCCCATACCAATTCGCGACTTAGGTTTGAATTCTTAACATGCAAATAATTTTCATTTAGGAGTCGCCATTAATTAGTTTTTGGTGAGTCGATTAGAAACCCAAGTAAAGTAATGGGAGATTTACTTTACTCCTGTAAATCAGAGATTATAGATACGGGGACTTGGTTACGCTAGATTTATCTAGCGCCCTTTCGGTACATTTTCTTTTATTTTTGAAAAAATGTTTAGCAGGCAGCTTGAATTGATTTTAATTTATCTTCCTAACATGTGAGGTGATCATGCGGGTGCGCAAACCACCAATTTAACATCCAAGTAAAGCAGTAAATAAATTGTAGGACTTACCTCATAGCAACGAAAGCATCTGCAATGTTAGATTAGAATTCACATCAACAATCCTAGATATGATTTCTAATTAACACGCAATTTCTTTTTTGTTTTCACTTATTTAATGAAAATCATGCAGTGCATCCAATCTAACATGAAATGGTATGGCATGACAATGTATTCTAAACTATATGACATGAATAAATTTTTGTGTTTTCTTAATGAACATGCAATAACTAAATATGCAAATCTAAATTAACAAAATGACCTAATTCTAAGGATGGGCAATTTCTAATTAAATGAGCCTAATTCTATATGACGTGCATTGTATGAACCTAATCCTAAATGATATGCACATGACATTTTTTCTTTTTCCTAAAAGAATGTAATTTATCCTAAAAAAAAGGAGTAACTTACCCTAAGACTTTTGTATGAAATCCCTAACTAAATTAAAATTCCATCTAGTTTAAACTAAGGATTAAGTCACACTAAATCCTAATTTAAACTAAGACATTATTTTAATTTAGCAGTTTCAAACCTAAGATGCAACCTATCTAAAGGATTGACCTAAGTTTAAAATTAAACATGCAGTTATATTCTAAAATGCATGATGATTTTTTTTTTTTTTTTTTTATGACCTAAAATAAAATCCTTAATCTAAACATGCAAGACAATAAAGAAACAAACCCTAATTCAGCGCCTTTTTTGAGTTTTTTTATCTCCTTTTTTATTTTGAAATTAACAATTCCTAAACATGCAACTTAAACCAATTAATTTAATTTTTTTGATTTTTTTATTATCAGAAAAAATGAAATTTCTATCCTAAGCATGTAAACCCTAAAAAACTACATTTTTGATTTTTGATTTTTTTAAAAAGAAAATTAATTTAAACAACCCACAACAAATCAAGCAAAATTGATCCCCCAAATTGACGAACCGTATCTCGCGCATGAGATTGGGTTGGCCAATTTCACGAAAAATCACAAATTGGATCTCGGGCGGGAGATCGGATTGGCAATTTTTTTAAGTAACTACGAGTCGGATTTCGGGCGTGAAAATCGGACTGGCAATTACTAATTTCAAGCAATTTCATATCATGGAATTTCAATTTAACATTAAAGGGAACAATTACACCTAATTTAACAAATAACATGCAATGTTAGTAATAAAAATAAAACAGAAAAATAAATAACCTAAAAGAGTGGAAATAAAAATAAAATAAAATGAAATTTACCTAATTTTCTTTTCTTTTTTTTGCTTTTTTGTTTTCTTTTCTTTTTTCGAAAAAGAAAAAAGAAAGAGAAAAAGGGGGGCCGGCGAGGGGGACGTCGGCTAGGGTTCCGGCGCGGCGGATTCGGCGTCCGGCGGCGTCGGGGGTGCTGCCGCGCTGGGATCGGGACGCGTCAGGGCGGGTCGCGACGGCAGGGGGGTCGTGGCTCGAGGCGGCCTGGATCTGGGCTTTGCGGTGCTGGGACGCCGGGACAGCGGCAACTGGCACGAGAGCTCGGTGGGGCAGCGGACGTGGCTGGCGCGGGGGCTCCGGCATCTGGATCTGGGCTCGGCAACTGCGGTAACTTCGCAGGCAGAGCGAGGCGCTGCCCGGAGACACGGCGGCACGGCGGTGCGAGCGGATCCGAGTAGAGGAGGGCGTCGGGCGTCACGAGCGAGGGACTAATGGCGGCGAGTGAGGCGGAGCGTTGGTGTCGCTGGCTGCGAACGCGAAGGGCGGCCGATCGAGGGTCCCTGGTCGCGGGTAGAGGCGAGGCCGAGGCGGCGACAGGGCGGCGCGGTGTCGGGCGGCGTGGCGAGACCGTTGGGTGCTGAGGTGCGTGCAGGAGCAGCTCGGCGTCGAGGCGCGCGGCGGCGATGGTGCGGCTTCGGCGGAGACGGCGGGTGCGGGCCGACGGCGCCGGGGTAGGCGGTGGCACCCCCTTTCGAGGAAGATGAACGAGCCACCGAGGGGGGGGAATTTTCACCTTTTCTTTTACCTTTCTTTCTCTCTCAGCTCACTTTTTTTTTTTTTTTTTTTTTGCTTTCTTTTCTCTTTTTTTTTTAGCCAAAAGAGCCCCCCTCAATGTGGCCGAATGTCTTAATTGCGTGGCCTCCCATTTACCTTCCGCACAATGTATTTTATAGGTCCGAAAATGTATCGATGCGAAATATATTTTTTTCTTTTTTTGTTTCCACACGATACCCCTAAATATGTCGTTGAAATATACACACCCCGCGCAATATTCCCTTTTGTATTTCCCGCATATTCTATCCAGAAAAATTCCTTTCTTGCACCAAATACACCCCTTAGTGTATATTACCCAAAAAATCTGAATGAGATATGCGAAAAATCTTCCTTCCACCAATGGTCTAAAATGAAAACAAAATTAGCAAAAATCAACCCCAAAAATTTAGGTATCAACATGGCCTAAGTCCTCTAAAGTTTAAAACTAATTCCCCAACGGAGTTGTCAAGCTGTCGCGACCTACCCTCGTGGGGAGGGAATGGGTTTAGGGATATTGCCTAAAAGACTGGCTTGAGGCCCATAATTAGGCGCAGGCTCTCCCAAGCCCATGCCTTGCGTGACATTGGGATATATTTTAGGAATTTTGCACAAAAGGAGTCGCCACTAACCTAATGGGGTCGACTAGAAACCAAGTGAGGCATGACAGTGTACCTCACTTCCTACGCAACTAAAGAATCTAGGGTCGGGGACTTGATTACACTAATTGACCAATTAGTGCCCTCTCGATACCTAATGTTGTTCATTTTAACAAAATGATTTTTTTTTTTTTGCATGCAGTTTGGATTGATTTTATACTTATCTACTAACATGTGAGGTGATCATGCAGGAGCGCAATCATTAAAATAACAACCATAGCTATTCAAGATCCTCATTACAGTAAAATTAACACATGCCACTAAGCAATTGCAAACATAGTTAAACTGGTAAATTAAACATGCAATATAATCAATATATGAGAAATTAAAGGCTTAAATACACTATAAAGGAAATACCTGATCAATTCCGCTCAAAACCTACATTTTTTGGGATTTTCGAAATTTTTTTAATTTAATTTTTTTTTAATTTTTTTGAAAAAAATTATTATTTATTATTTTTAAAAATTTATTTCAGTATTATAATAATATAATATATTTAAAACAAACCGGGTCGGATCCCCGGGTTGGGTTCGACCCGGTTTGGTGAAAAGGGCTCGGGATCGGGCCGGATGAAAACCTAGCTAGGCCGGGCCCGATGTGCGAGCCCGCACGATCTAATAATTTTTTTTTATAAAAAGGAAGCCCATAACCTGATAAGCTGATAAGCTCACCAGCCACAAGCCACAAGCTCACATGCAAAAAAAAAAAAAAAACCAAATCAGGTCTAAATTACTCAAAAAACCTACCTAATTTGCGACCCACACCTAACCCGATTTTGGGCCGAAACCCTACTCGGCTGCAACTCGATGGACGTCCTTCCCCTTGCTCGCAGCTGAGGCATCGCTGGGTGGACGGACAGTGGCGGCGATGACGACGGAATTGACAGCAACGGCGGTGACAACATTGACTCAGCGTCAGTTGGGACGCAAGGGGAGGTGGCAGGGTGGCGGAATAGTAGCGGCGGGTGACGGCGAACGTGGGTTCTGTAGGTGGAGGCACGGCGAAGTAGAGGCGGAGGCTGGCGGCGCACAGGCGCGGTGATGGCGAGCCTCCTCCCTCTAGATTTGGCTTGCTTGGAAAGTAGCGGCGTCGCTCGAAAGGGGGAATGACTCGGAGTCAAGCCGCTATGGCAGCGACGACAACAGGTGGAAGTGCAATGGCTTGGCAAGGATTAGCACGCAAGAGTAGAGGCGGCGTCGTGGGGGTTTGGGATCTAGTGCTCGGGCAGGAGGGTGGCGAGCGGAGGCTCGGCAGCTGCAAGTCGCGGTAAAGACCGGTGGATGAGCAGCGGCAAGGGCGAGTGATGCAGCAGCGGCGGTCGTTGGGGGTTGCATATGAAAAGCTGCAAGTCGTGCAGCAGGAACGGCGGTGACAGGAGTCGGTGTTCTGGCTTGATAGAGGCAAGCGGCACTTAGGCGCGGCGACGGCATCTCTGATCCTGTCGAATTTGACCTCCTCCCCGCGGCGCCTTTAGATCTAGGTTCTGGGTCGAGCAGCGGCGGGGTCGACGTTGGTCGAGTGGCAGCGGTGTTGGCGTTGATCAAGTGGCAACGGCGGCGACGGCGCTGCCGCTGCCCTTCCTTTTGGTTTTCTCTTTCTTTTTCTCTCTCTCTCGCTGTTCCCCTCCTTACTTGATGCTATCTCTCTCTCCCCTTTTCTCTAGGGTTTCTTTTTCTTTTTTGTTGTTTGTTGTTTTTCTTTTTCTCCTTTTTTTAAAATTTTTTTTTTAACTTAATTAATTAGTTAATTTTTAATTAATAATAATTTTTTAATCAAAAAAAAATTTTTTTTTATGTATTTGAAAACAAAAATTAGGTGTCAACAAGAACGTTGTAGACACATGCTTGCTTAGATGATTATTATTGATGAACAACCGATTTCCATGGTTAAGTATGTTAGTTTTCCCGATTTTGTTATTGAATTACAACATCTTTCCTAACATCTTTCACGATTTATAGTGGCTAGAAATTGTATTTGAGTGAAAAAACTTGTTTGAAAGCTTACTTTTATAAGCTTAAATATAAAATTGCACCCTCAAAACTGATAGGTAGAGTTCTATTCAAAATCTGAACTATTTGTATTATTGCACATTTTATTGATGAAAATTGGACGTTGTATAAAATAATTATCAATTTTGTGGTGATGCATAGTTACAAGGGCAGGGAGATTGAGAAAATGGTGGAGGGATGCATTTATGACTGGAGAATAAAAGAAAAAAGTGTTCGTAATAACTGTGAATAATGTTAGTTTAAATGATGTGGTCGTTGGTTATTTGAAGAAAAAATTCTTAAGAGAAGGGCTTTTGATTTTAAATGGCAATTTTTTACATATGAGGTGCACTGGTCATATACTTACCTTGATAGTAAGAGACGAATTTAATGAGGTGCGTGATTCTATTGTACGTATCTAAAATGTAGTTAAGAATGTAAGGGTTCTCTTATGACAACTAAGAAATTCCAATCTTGCATTGAGAGCGAAAGGATTATATATATAGGTTCGGTTTGTCTTGATGTTGTCACTTGATGTAACTCTACTTATACGATGTTAGACACCTCCATAAAATTTAGGATAGCTTTTGAAAGGTAGGAAGAAGATGATTTATTTTTCTTAAGGGAAATTGACAATGATTCTCCTTAAAATGAAGATTGGGAAAATGCCATCATTCTTTCTAAATTTTTGAAACATGATACAACAAAAAGAATGTCGGTATTACTTTAAATAATTCTTTTGAGGAGATAGCTATGTTGTATAAATATTTCAATAATGCGGTGAATTTTTTGGACCCAAAGCTTCAAGCTATGAGTATAAAAATGAAAAAAAAAAATTGACAAGTGTTATGGGAGTCTAGATAAAGTAAACATGATGGTGTTGATTGCAGTTGCATTGGATTCTACAAAGAAGTTGAATTATGTGCAGTTCTATTTCAAACAAATTTATGATGATGAAGCAAAAATTGATGAGATGCATGATAAAGTGAAGGTTGCATTGGAGCATTTGTATAAATTTTATGAGCTATCTTCTGTTGGTTCTTTTAGTAAAGAAAATTTTAGTGGTTCAAGTGTGAGTAACAGTAGTAGTGCTTCTAATGCCAATTTTGATGATAATGAGTGTGAAATCCACGCTTGACAACGCGAAGAAAAGAGTGTTGGATGAAAACAAATCTGAGCTTGATTGATATCTTGAAGTTGAAAGTGAAGATGTCCTTAATCTCGATCTTTTGATTTGATGGAAGAGTATTAGGTTAAAGTATAAAATCTTATCTTTGATGGCTTTGGACATTTTGTCTATTCCCATGATTACAATTGCTTCCGAGTTGACTTTTAATACATTTGGACGTGTACTTGATGGCTTTTGAAGTTTTTTTGACTCCTAGAGTGGTGGAAGGTTTGATTTGCACTCAAAATTGGTTGAGAGCTGTTTGCATATCGAATAATGTTGAAGAGTGTATCGGAAATGTAGAAAAGTTTGAGGTGAGTAAGTCATATATATTTCTTTCTATCTTGTAATTCATTTGCATAACTATCTATTAAGTGCATACTTTATTTAATCTCTTTTTTGGATTTTAGATGTGGACTGTCTTAAGAGGACGTTATTACTAGAAAATAGACTTCATTTTATGGATATTTTGATTTAGTGGTAAGTAAATAGACTTTATTAAACCAAAACTTTTGTGTATGTCTCTAGAGCATAATTTCTTGTTAATTTTTCTTTACATATGAATTTCAGGTATTTGTTAGAGGTTTTGTACCACGTGGATTTGCTCGCCTAATTTCATTTTTGGAGAAGGTGTTATGTTGATTTCACTTTTAAAGGAGGAGTTATGCTTGCAGCATAAATTTGCTAACCGTTTTAGATAAATGATCAATTTCATGTAATGGTTGTGGGAGTGAGACTAATATTAGATTCATGTTTGTTGCCAAGGTTTATGCAATGTTAGGATTTTTGCTTTGCCTTATGATTTTGGTTATGATAATGAGCCTTGTGGATCTTTATTTTTTTTTATCTAGTCAAAAGATTCTAGTCAAAAGATTCATGTACTTATTGATTACATGTCCTTAATGTTTCAATATAAATTATGAGAATTAAATTATTTTATCGCGTATTAATATAAAATTTGAAATCGTATAAGATATCGGATGGTTGCAAAATAGGTTCCAGTAGAAATATGGTTGCTTGTGAAATTGGATCAGAAAAATAGAGTGGGTTGGGTATAAGGTCTAGTATAGACATGGTTGAGTATAGGGTCTAAAAAAGGGAACCGGTTATGATAGAGTCGGATACAAAGTTCAGGTCTAGACCCTACTCGCCCTGAACTCGATCACCCCTACTAGTGTGGTTGACAGCGCCTTAACAACAAACTTAACCATGGGTGCATTCCCTAGCTCTGCACTTAGCACATTAAAATTTACCAACACTATATTTGCTGCCACCATCACTCCAACCAGCCTTAACTTATAATCCTTAATGAATGTAGTCGGTATGAGTGGCACCATTGATCTCGCTATGGAAGCCAATGCAAATGCCCCCGCTGCTTGCCATTAGTTTGGTAGCTACTCCTTCACATCCCTCAACTAATCTTATTTGGCTTTACTCTTGTCCTCTCTTTGAATTGTGGCCACCCCAATATCGTATTGAGAGTAGACCGATACGAGCTCCACAATGGCTCTTATGCTGGCCTCGACAAATAGCACTATTAACTCGGATATTACCATAGTTTTGACACCCTTGTTCATGGCGCCAACACCCTTTATAAGTGACGTTGTTGCGACCAGGCATTCATTTGCACCTAGCATGGTGGCATGGAGCCACTGAGCTCGCTTCGATAGGTTGATGAGCTCCACCTCAGAAGGAGGAGGAGGGGGCATTGATTGCATTGATATTTCAATTTCGAGGTGGATTTGGAGGGGAAAGGAGGAAAAGGCAATAGTTGAGTCGATGGTTCAACCTTTTATTTGAGGGACTGTTTGGCTTGTCCCTCGAGGAAGACTTGGGGGGGGAGGAGACGATAATTAGGGGTTTTGTGGTTGAGTGGAGGGTGGTGTTGCCATGGAAGCTATATAAATGAAGAGAATGACAGAAAGAAAGACAAGGATTTGTGCAGCACAAACTTAGGAGAAGTCTTTTTTTTTTTTTTTGGGGGGGAGGAGGAGGAGGAGACAATAATTAGGGGTCTTGTGGTTGAGTGGAGGGTGGTGTTGCCATGGAAGCTATATAAATGAAGAGAATGACAGAAAGAAAGACAAGAGGATTTGTGAAGCATGAACCTAGGAGCAGTCTTTTAAAGAGAAACGTGCCTTGTATAATTGGTGTAATATCATGTTTTCACACTTTGGAGTAGATTAATTTATTTGATACATTATATATATATATATATATATATATATAATATTCACAAAGAAGACATAAACATATTTATTATCTTTATTAGATAAGTATTTTGAAAATAATATCTCAATTAAAATATATACAATCAAAGAAAGATATTCATGCACCTTACTAAAATATGCATTGAGTTTTGAGTTGATCTTTCAGTCAAACTTTGGCCAAAAAGTCAACCCCAATTTTCAATTTAACTTTTTGCATAAAAAACCCCAAAATAGTCTTAATTTCAATTTCGCATAGTCAATTTTCAAAAAAAAATTGAAAGTTTGACCCCTTAATCTCTTAGGGAGCGTACTGCACAAACCTCTCATCTTAGTATCCGACATTCCCTTCATTTTTACACTTTTCATGGCAATACTACCCCACACTAGACTGCAAGACCCCCAACCCTTGCCTCCTCCACCCTTCCAAGTCCACCTCAGAGTCAATCTAAATGGTCCCTCAAGTAAGAGGTTAAACCATCAACTCAACCATTATCTCTACCTCCTCCTCCTCCTCCCCTCCAAATCCACCTCGAAATTGAACCATCAACGCAACAATTGTCTCCGCCTCCTCCTCCTCCTTCCGAGGTTAAGCTTGTCAATCTATCAAAGTGAGCTTGGCTTTGTACCACCATGCTTAGTGCAAATGAAAGCCTAGTCGCCACAGCATTGCTGGGTGTTAATGCCACCGACAAGGATACCAGAACTATGATTATATCTCGGGTGGCATAGCTAATTATCAGGGTCTGCATAAAGGTCATCAGCGAGCTCATATCGATGTACTCCCAATATGATATTGAAATGGCCCAAATTCAAAGAGAAGACAGGAACAGAGTAGAAGGAACTCAGGAAAGGGATGTGAGGGAGAAGCTACCAAGCCCATTACAAGCGACGAGGGCATTTGCACTAGCCTCTGTCGTGGGGTTGTTGGTGCCTCTCCTAGAGGTTACATTCCTTAAGGATTACAAGTTGAGGCTGCTTGTGGTGATGGCGATGGCAAGCATAGTGTTGGTCGGTTTTGGCGTGCTAAATGCAAAGTTGGGGAATGTGCACATGGTTAATAGGGGTGTCAAAAATCGAATCGAAAACCAAACCGAACCAAAAAATTCAAAATTTTTTTTCTAGTTCGGTTTTCATTTGATTCGGTTCTCATTAAAAATCAAAATTTTTGTTATCGATTCGGTTTTTATCGGTTAACCGAACCGAACCAAACCGATAAAATCCTCTCCACGCGTCGCGATCATTGGAGACGCCTGATCGAGCGGTTCCTGCTTGGGTCTAGAAGGCCGTTTCTCCACTGAGCTCGACGATTTCAGGTCGATATTCTGTAGCCCCCCCGGCGGCTATATATATATATATATATATATATATATATATATATCTTTTCTTGGGGAGGGAGCGAGCTTAATGCGACTTGACGCGAGGAAGAGTGATGCCCAGTAGGTACCCATGAATATTTAAGCACGTCTCTTAAGTTGGCACGCCGACCGTTCGACGAAATTCCTGAACTTTATCTACTTTCGAGGCTGGTCGTTTCTTCTTCTAAGGGGTACCCCTCTCCGCTGTTTGTAGGGTCCGACGGAACATCTACTTGTTTAGGGAAAAGTGAATGCTTTCTGATTGACAATAGTGGATGCTTTTCTAGAAAATCAAGCCCATCGATGGAGGCATGATATGCTTATGTTCTTAATACCGTTGGAGTTACATTATTTGGAGGAAAAATGATGAGAAATACATCTTTGCCCTCACTTGCATCAATATTTTTGCGGCAACTTTGACAAAATTCTTATGGAAGCTCAAAGCATCCCAACATTAAGAAGAGCATTCCTTTCTCTATTGAAACATTAATGCCCTTTGCTTAACTAAGTTGACCTTGAAAATTCATTTCTAAAGCCCAAATAGATTATCTCCCTACATTGGGACAGAGAACATGATTATATATATTTTAATTGAGATATCCTCTGCCTTCTCATGGCTTCCTCACCTCTTTCTATGAGCTACGGACTCAATTTCTTTTTCCCCCTATTTTATCATATTTTTTTCATTTTTTTATGTCATCAATTTTTGTCATCCTCATGTTGAACGTGCATTCTTATTTTGAGAAAGATTAAAGTTCAAAAGGTGATTGCTTTTTTTACATTGTTTTAGAGGTTGAGGTGTTCATCATAATCCACACTCTTGTTGGCTACGTCTCCATCTATGCATTCTCCAAGCTCACTTTGACCTTAAGTGGTGTATCATGCTCAGTGTGGGAGCAATCTCTTTTGTTCTTCTCATCATCGAGGTACTCATCATGCTAGAATCCCTTGATGGTTCATCATGTAGGTTGCATGAATGATGCGGAGTGCTTTTTTGCCAGGACCTCTAAGGGCCCGTTTGGTTCAACTTTGGGGGAATGCCTTTGGCCAAATGCAAATATCTTTAGGGTAAAGGGGTTTTTGGGAATGTTCGGGCGTTTGGCAAATTACGCAGTGAAAAGTGACTTGTGTAAAAATACCATTTGGCAAAACTTATTACAAATGAGCTTTTGCTTTTAATTTTTTTAAAAAAAAATTTTGAAAATCAAATCCGTCGGCTGGTGGTGCCGGACGGCCAGATCTGGCCGTCTGGCGACCGGCCACTCTGGCCGCCTGGAGGAGCATAGGCTAGATTTGGCCTCTAGACCGCCAGATCTGGCCGCCGGATCGCTAGATCTGGCGGCCTAAGGTGTCGCGGACCTCAAGCGGTGTCGCCTGGTTCCGCACGAACCAGGAGACGCCGCCTGAGGTTCGCACAACCTCAGGTGGCGACGCACGTGTGTCCCATGTGCGTCCCACGTGCAAGCGTCAGTACTGCGCGTGTGCGTCACATACGCCTTGGGCTCGAATCGGCACGTGCATTGCACGTTCCGATAATGCTGGTTCATTCCGGCCGCGCGTGGCGGAGGGAAGTTGGCGTGCGGCAAGGTCGTGCGAACCTCGGGCGGCGTCGCCCGGTTCGCACGCCGCTTGAGGTCCGCGTTGCTTGGGTCGCGCATCGCTGCCTGAGGCCGCGCGGACCCCATCGTCTCCGCCTTCGCCCCGCCCCCGCACCTCCTCTCCGTTGCCGGCGCCGTGCCCCCACCGTGGGTCTACGTGTCGAGGGCCACCGCGCCGATCCACATCACGCACGACTGCATCTTCGCCAGCCCTGGCGGGAGGTCGCCGGCGGCAACCCCACTCGGGGGCCCCGCGGCGCAGCCCGGCGTGCCGGGCCGGGCGGTGTTTGATGGGCCTTCTTTGGCGAGTAGGTTCTCGAGAGGGGACGGTGGGCCCAGCTTCAACGAAGGGTGGGGTCTGGACTTGCACCTGAGCCTCGCGCCAGCCGCGCCTTAGAAGATCGGCAGCTTAAAGTTTTAAAGCGGCTGGCTGGCTGGCTGGCTGGCTGGCTGGCTTAGAGGGGAGAGTGTTCGGTCACCGGCTCGGCGATGCTCACGTCACGCGGCTGGTTCGGTTGGATCCGGCTTGATCTTGGACGCTCGGCCCGGTTCAGAGGGTCACGGACGAATTTGTATCATTTTGATCTGTTATTGCTCATGGATCCCTCTGTACACACCCCCTCTGAAGCAAAATTCTCTTCGTAAGAGCAGCGATTCTCTTGAAAGGACATGTTGAACGTTTAGCCATATTGGTTAATTTTACCGACGTTACATGAATTTCCGAGTGGGGATGACAATGCATAACTAGAAGCGAGTTATTGTATGATCGAAATTTTATACATGTCCTCCATCAGCGGCATCGGCTTAGGGCATTTCTTGCACTACTCGAAAGGAACGCATAGAACAAGATATCTGCGCGTGGTATGCACTTATCGAGTATCAAGGCCCACCGTGACAATATATCCGTAGGAACTGCTTTGACTTTCGATAACATATCTTCTAACTCCTAACAGTATATTTGTAAAGAACCGTTCTAACTCCCAGCATTTCCAACGATCCTAAGTAATTTCATTAATTTAATACGGGCCATAATTCTATATTCAGTTTTCTTGAGAACGTGTTTCGTTCATATAAATAATTTCCAGGCCTTAATAAAACCTTAAGAAACTTATTTGGTTGTTTTCCTTTTGATGTTGAAACTTCAAAAAAAAAAAATAATAATAATAATACATTTTTACAGCGATAAAAGTGAAGACGCTCGTCAACTCCGAGGAAGAGGCCACACTTCAGCTCATTGACATCAAGGAGGCTGCCCATATCTCTAAGTGCAACAAGGATATTGCCAAGATCACTAACCAAAGCATCGGGGAAGGCATGAAGCAAGATCTTGTGCTCCTCCCGAACCCATCTATCTACCACATGCTCATCCGAGAGCATTAATCAATATAAAGATATTATTTTCAATTTGTAGTATATATCGATATTTAGTTTTAGTGAGGTACTTTTTTATTTTTTATTTTTCTTTATTTTTTCATTTACATCATATTTAGAATTTTACAATTCATTAGTATAATTGAAAAATATATAATATTATATTATTTTCATACAAGTCGTATACATAAGAATAGGATAGGAACCTTAGTCTATACGAATTTCCCAAAAATTATAAAAGATCATGAATTTTGCTAAACCATGTGTATTATCAAAATGAACATGAATTTTCTAAACCAAGTGTATTATCAAAATGAAACTAAACTAATTCTAATAATAATATTAGGACTATTTTTCTAACCAAGTTTCTACTTTTTTTCTATATTTTATTTTTATTTCTACATTTTATCCATGTTTATTGCTTTCCTAACTTTTCTTTCATTCCTATCGTCTTCCATCAACAATTGGACCGAATCTATATGAAATCATTTCAAAACGTCTGCAACAACTGATGTAAACTTCAATAGGACCGATTTGATTCTAAACTTTTCTCAACTTTTTTTCCCGTAAAAATAGGGTGTAACCAAGCAGATTCAATCAAAAAAATAAATAGACATGAGCATTCATATGACTAGTCGAATTTGGAAAACATATTCCAATATTGGTTCAGTTTCAGATACGACCCGACGACATCTGGCAATCAGCAAGTAAAAGACATGCTCGCGAACGAACTAAATCACTCTAATTGGACTTGAGCATTTCGTGGATCCGAAGGTATGCATCTCGAATCTAAGTCCAAATGCAACAGTGAAATAGCGGTTCAACACCAAACCATCACAGAGACAAGATTGCAGATTCGTTATATCAAATGAATTTCAATAGCAATTAAATCTCTCACAAGCAGAAGTTAGTATTCTCGGTCACTGTTCAGCACGAAGAGCATCCGAAGACTGAACATGAGTTAATGTTCAACATACCTCGAGCTTTAGCGTCGGACGATGTGCAGAGTGAAGAACAGAGTCCTTAGATGGTTCAGTGGTGAGGACCGGTCTCTGACCAAAAGCAGATCTATCAAGAATGAGGCTCTTCGAGGTCTCTGATCTGTATACAGAGAAAAACAGGGGTGAAACTGCACGGCTCGAGAATTGTGGACGGCGGTTGGAGATGGCTACGACGGCTTGAAATCAATAAAGAAAATACCGTCGCTGGTGCGTGGCGCCAGCGGCCAAGCCACGAACAAATTCCAAGTTCTGCAACCTTTCTTCGTTCGAAAACAAAGCAGAACCGGTAGGAGCCGAGCGCAAGTACGGAGTCCGACAAGCGGCGGCGTTTGGTCGCGTTGGGTGGCGACTGAGATGGGTTCTCTTCCTCCGGAGATATTTCATCGCGAGATGGGTCGCCGGGGAAGAAAGAAGAGAGAACTCGTGATAAGGAGTAGCGGTTCTCCGAGAAAAGAAAGATCCCGAAGGATTTTCTCTCCTTCCTGGCCGTTGTCCAAGCGAGATTTTCTGCCCACGTCCGAGACGTGGACGGCGTGTGCTTTCTCCACGATCGAATACGAGGATTCGCGTGCAACCGTCATCGGCTTCACTAAAAAGAAAAAAAAAAAAAAAAAAAAAAAAAAAAAAAAAAAAAAACTGACAGCAAACCGTATAGAATAAAAATAAAGATTTAGAGCTCCCAAGTTTGAATTCCCCTTCCTTTGTTGTGGCCGAATTCACAGGGTCTGTATTTTCTTCTTTGTCGAAAATCCACCTTCCTAATTTAGAACTCAGGTCCGACCAAAAAAACATTAAGATTTAGAACTCGGGCCTGACCCGAAAGCAAAAAGGTTAAAAAAATTAGAACCGGGTCCATTCGACCGAAGGAAGGGAAGCAATGAACTCGGCCGAGATTGAAGGTTCCAAAGAGTTTAGGGCCTCGCCTCTCTCTTAAGTTTAAGTTCATTTAGTACGTTGGGTTAATTTCAATATAACCCACGAAATTTACTTAACGTGGACGTGCTATTGCTATATGAAAATTGCTCCTAATACTTAGATGCAATGTGAATGCTAAATTATATTATATTGGTATCTAGATTTAGGGGTAAAATTCGATCACTAATTTTTTATACAATGGATGACAAAGTTGAAAACCAAAAAAGTTTAGGTGTTACCATGTAAAATAAGAAGGTAAAAACATAAAAGAGCAAAGCAATCTGCGGTAACTTGTTGATAGGTTATGGGTCTGTTATTGGTTAGTCAAAAAGTGGCGGTGACCCACCTTTCAAACCGGTTTGGGATTTAAAAACAATTCAATCACTCCAATGAGATAATGACTATCATAAGTTCATCCCCATCACCTAAACACAATGGAATAACGCTTTTATCATAAGATCATTTTTACCGCTAATCCTATACTAAAGATCATATTTTTGAAATGTCCAACACAAATTAGCCTCCCTATCACATTCAAGACATAAGTTTATCATGAGCCGAGATTCCCCATTCATTGGTGAATGAGATTCGGTATCATGAAGAAAACAATTTATTTACCGCTTTCGAAACACGTAGATTCTTCCCACTCTATAATTGATCCGGAATTAAATTGCGATTTGAACCAAACTTGTGGTTATAGAGGATGATGGAAAGGTAAAAATGGAGATAAGAAAGGAAAGAGAAAGGAAGGCTGTTCTTGTGAAGCTGACTCATCGAAATCATGGCTTTAGCACAACACACACAACACCTTTTCTTTTTTTCCCCTTTTGACTTTATTTTATAAAAGCTGAGCACGAAAACATCACGTGGATACACACATGAGATAAGACGCTTTGTAAGTGGGCCTATAAGAGGTTAATGCAATTCTCAAGAGGCTTTCTTTCCCTTTGAAGATTCTACTATTTTGGGCCCACAACTGTTCTTGGTCCCCCCAACTTGTCGCCGACACTTGTCATCTGCGCATTCGTCGTCCTCAGCCCAATCCTCTATCACTAGATTCTGTTGATAATATCTGAAGGCCACATACAGCATGAACACTGAAACCCGAAAAAGAAAAAGGAAAGAAGGTAAATAAACCATTGAAATAACAAGAAGGAACCTTTGCGAAATTCAAAAAGAAAAACCGACATTTTCCTTCTTCTTCATGGCATTGTGTTTTTTCTTTTTTGGTCAAATTCGTAGCATTGTGTTTACCTGCCCAAATTCTCGCAACAACTGAACATAAGTTCCACACAAGAGTGAAGATGCCCACCGCCACAGCTTTCTTGTGAGAACATGAGTTCCAAGCATCTCGGAAGCGTCGTATCCAAAATTTACCTATGCATCGAGGGAAAAAGGAACCACCACATATTACTAGATTTATGATAAATTCACAAACTTCAGATTAAGTTTTGTCGACCCATTTGTGAGTACATAAACTCAATTCAGCTCGATTAAGTAACCCCATGAAATTAGATGATATGACAAGGAGGAGAGAGCCATAATGACCCTGTGATTGCTGGGCCTAACCACTTCCAATGAGACCTCCTGACACATGACCTGTCAAATGGGCCCTAATAGAAAGACCCAAAGAAAATGGACTCAAGATGGTCCAAGCAAGCACTACTAGAAACTGTCAAATGGGCCCTAATAGAAAGACCAATGAGATCTGCTGACACATGAGCTGTCAAATGGGCCCTGATGGAAAGACCGACAGGAAAACAGATGGTCCAGCAAGAACTGCTCGAAACCGTACCTGTCCTGTTCATTGTTTTCGGTTCTAAAAGTTTGCTTTAAGAAAGCATCTTATGAGAGGTACAGACATATGGAAAGAGCATCACATTAGGTTAGAGGTAATGATTTAGTTTTGATGTGATGTTTTGGGATCCTAAGAAGACCCATTTGCCAGTTTCTATTTTGGGGGACCCACCAAAACCTATACCCACAAGCAAAGCATCGTCCGAAAGAAAGAGCCGTTGGATAACAGAGACAACATACAACCAACCTTTCAATTCTTCCACCAAAAAGTCCAAAACATGGAGGCCCCATGTCCCGTTAACGGCTAGTAGTATGAATTACACCTTCACTCCTCGTCCTAATCCAATAATTTATGTTTAAGGCAAGTCCTTGAAAGATCCTATTCCATGAAATGGGAAATTCCAATTCCAAAGGATGTTATACTCAATGTTTTAGGGCATGTTGATGGCAAAGTTTTCCAAAACATTAATGAACTGTAAGCTGCGAATTGCGAATTCAGTTTTTAAATGCAATGCGATTGAATAAGTTGATTCAATCAAAAGGACGAAAAAGATAAAGAAAACAGCAAAAGAGCTACACGGGACGCTAATCTAGCTGGCAAAACGAGTAATACTATTTACAATATTAAGCTGGTATTCCAAAGAGTCTCTAATATCTTGTTTATATAGAAAAAGAAGGGAAAAAAGCTTGCCGGTTTGAGAATGCAATGCATGTACAAGCACCGACATTTTCATGGCATGAGTGCGCGATGGGATGATGCTGCAATGATAGAAAGAAGAGCTACTTGAATTCAAGGCGAGGCTTTTACCGTATGCAGTGATGTGGCCGGAATACGAAGAGCAGACTTTTGGTACGGTGAATGCTCCGAAAAAGCCTGTTTTTGCCCAGCGTGTGTGTGAGCACACCCAAACGTCAGTCGACAAAAAAAAAAAAAAAAAAAAGAAAGGGAAATTCTGGACAGAATATTCAGAATTCAGGCAGTTTCTTGTTGTTTGTCTGCAGCCTACTGCACACCCGTAATGAAAAAATAAAAGAGAAAAAAGACAAATTCCACCACCCAAAATGATTGTATGCTTAATTGAGAAAGAGTTTCTTTTTGGGTTTTTTTTTTTTTTTTGGGGTCATATTGGGGGTGTTAGTTTGCTAAGTTAAAGAGAATTTTTTTTTTACTTTATGGATAAAATCTAAAATATAATCTATCAAGGAATCATGAAAAAAAATGTGAATTTGTATACTACTTGTATATTATGAAAATTTCGGGTATTTTTTGGGTTAAGGAAAATCCAAAGTGAGTGCATGATACGATTTAACTTAAATAAAAAGAAAAAAGGTCATAATAAATTAACTGTTCCAGAAAAACGGAAAATCGTTAGCGGACTTACCAAATTTTGCCATCTTCCAGATGGTAATGGAGCTCCCACACCTGGCCAAAACAAAGAGCAGCACTGCCAACTGCCATTTATCAAACACCATCATCCATCAAATTCACTGCGATTTCCCCCTTTTTCCTATATCCTCTTTTCTATATTTTTCTTGAAAAAAAAAAAAAAAACTTGCATAAATTTAATCAAATTAACCTTCATCGTGGTTCCTGGATCTCCAGAAAACAGAGCCTTGAGCTTCAACAAGAACTCATTCAAGTAGGGGAGCACCTTTTTCAGCAACCAGACCGCCTCTTCCTCTCCCAAAACACAGTTGCTATCATCTATATCTACATAACCTCTGAATAAATTGCATAAATCCAGTGATGAGAAAGAATCATAAATTGGTTGATCAGTTGCCAAGTCATAACATATCAAGGAGTGAGCTGAAAAATTACCTGCAAATAATGGATCTGTACAGGAAAATTGCAGCGAGATAGAACAAACCCAGATAAGAAATTACAGTAATGGAGCTGCAGAAGGGAAAAACCAACAGAGTAATTTTAGCTTCATCCTCCTGTTCTGAGAAATGGGTGTGGGTGAATTCATAAAATTTGGGGACATTTCTTGTACCTGAAACTTATATCTTTTGTGTAGGAGGATGAGATCACCACAAACGTTCCCAATCCGAAGATCAACGCTGATCTTGATGCATCTCTCCACATGACCAAATCCACTGAGATATAAACGAGACAAATTTAGACATCCCAAGAAAGGAAAAGTTCAGGAACCATAACTCGAGAGCCCGAGACTGAAATTGACCTAAACTCTGCAACTTATTCTGCCTCTGTGGAACACTCTGGTATTTCTCTGTAACTGCAGGGAGAGAAAAAGAAAGAAAATAACCAGGTCAAAAGCAGAGAAAATGCAAGAAAATAAGCCAATACACTAAAACCCAGACATGAAAATTCTCAAGCAATTCCATGCAGAAGGAAAGCAAAACGGGGGACTCACATGAATTTGTCTTGTTGGCGAAATTTTGGTGAAGCGAGGAACGTCTTGGGACGGTTTGAGGCTGTTTATGTTGGACATTGGAGGAGGGGGAAGAGGGGGACGTGAAGATCTTGCTTGGAGTTGGAGTGGCAGTGTTTCTGTGTACTATCGCCTGCCTCACCACAGCAGGAGAAGGCCGTTTCTTCACAATCGGAGGAATGGATTTGGGCTTTTCAGTGACTTGGACAGCCTTCGTCTCTTCCTTCACAGCGACATCACTTGTCTTTACCTCTGCTACTACCATCTCTTTGATCTCCAACCTCTTGTTCTCGGGCTCAGTCTCAGCATCTTCATCGAACTCTCCTTCTCCTTCCTCTTCCTCCTCTCCCTCTGATTCTTCAGAAAATTCTTCTTCTTCTCCTTCTTCGGCCAAATTGTCGGCTGCATTGTCATTGCTATTGTTATCATCTTCACGAGGTGCTTCTTTTGGAGCGGGCTTGACCTGAATCACGTTGCTCGTAATGACCTCCTTGCGAATTTCATCCGATTTGCTCTCGCCAACTGGGTCTTCCCCGTATCCATCAGCAGATCCATCAACGGCTTCCTTCTCCTCCACTTCCTCCTCCTCCTCCGCCTCCTCCTCCTCCCCCTCCTCCTCCTGCTCCTCCTCCTTCTCCTCTACTTCCTTCTCCGCTTCCTCCTTCTGCTCCTCCTCCTCCTCCTCCTCCTTCTCTTGGCGCGATCCATCAAGAACGACGGGTGGCTCCGAGCTCGCCGTACTCAACCGTACTGCATTCTCTTCACTTTTACTACCATCGCCATCCCTTCTTGACTGACCCAAGACCTTCGCAGAATCAGATTTAACTTTCCTCAATTCAACCGAAGTCTTCTCAACTGACCCCCTCGTACCTTCGGATCTTGATCTCCTCACCTGAACCGGGCTCCTCTGGACCGCCTGATCAGCACCGGGCACCGCGTCCCTTCTGCCCTTCTTGCCCACCGCCGGGCTCTTCTTCTCGACCACCTCATCACCGCTCTTGCTCAATTCACCTCTCGTTCTCGCACTCGACACCTGAACGACCGGACCGTCGCCGCTCTCGGGTTTCCACGTCTTCCTCTTACTGCCAACGGGCCCGGCTCGCTTGGTCCTGCCGGCATTGCCGCCGGCGCCGGCGCCAGCGTTCTCGGGAGGCTCTTCCGCCTTGTCGTCGCCATTGAAGACCTTGATGCCGCCCCTCACCTCGTCGCTCCTCATCCTGGTCTCCCACACTGACCCGGCAACCACGCCCGTCTTGGCTCCCGCCCTGCGTCTGCCCAAGTCCATCTGGTCGATCTTATAGCGGGGAGGGGCGATATAATAATGTCGCCACTCTCTCTCTCTGTTTCTTCCCCTTTACCGGTGGTGGCCAATGAGTAGTACACAGACTTACTGGTACAAATTGGATAAGAAGCGTTAAGCTAAAGAAATGGAAATGGTTGTGTTTGGTGATGATGGTGGGGTACAAAAGATGACACCCCCACACATGATTTCTTAAGGCATAGGCATGGAGGAGCTGTACCAGAGAGAGAGAGAGAGAGAGAGAGAGGAGCTGTCCCAGAGAGAGAGAGAGAGTGACTGTGTCGCAAGTGACTGCAGATTTTTCTTTTTTTTTTTTGCCTTTCACTTTTCCATTGTATATGATTGATGAGAGTAGGGGGTCAAGTGAAGTCAGAACCTGATCTTCTCTCTCTTTTTTTTTTTTTTTTTTTTTCGGTCCCATCACCCCGAGCCGCACTTAAGATTCCGTGCGATCTGCGGGATTCGAACTCTTTCGTCCTTGGCAAACATCATGGGAGCGCTTATCCAATTAGACCACCGCTGACGGTGGTAGCCAGAACCTGATCTTGATAATACTATACTATAGAAATTCACATTGACTCGTCTATCCGCATCCATCAAATAAAGCTCCGTTGCTCTACCCATGGAATCTACAAAATGGGTTTCGAAAGATTATTCCGACTGAAATGCGTTATTGTAATTTCGATACGCGACCCATCTCATCCAAATTCAACACTCAACGACTTCAATTACTCCTCTTAATTTTTCTTTTTCCACTTGGAATGATGGGAGGAGATTAATTTATGAGATCAATTTATTATAGAGCACAGGAGATTGTTGTTCAATGGATGATTGACTATGATTTACTTACATGATATTTATCTTTATATCAATTTCATTCGGAAAATTTTAGTTAACACAAACTGACATCATTAACATAAATAATCACTTATAGTTAAACTACTCATGTCAAATGTGATAAATATGAAATATAAAGATCTTTAATTACATAATTTCCGTATTGTCGGTTCATTAATCTGCGCTTTATATTTTCCTAACGTTATCGCACTTTCGCTTTTTTGGTGTCTCTGGATTTGGGGAAGAAAAGCGGAAGCACAAACGTGGTGGGGACTAAATGATGGAAGCGTTAAGGATGTGATACGAACCTTCGCTTTTGTTCAGGTAAAAGATTAGGGAGATTAAATAAAAATTTGGCCTTTAACAAAAAAAAAATAAAAATTGGCTAACTTTAACTTTTTGCATCAAAGGGGATTCCAGCGGAGGCACTGGACACGAGGTAACGAAAAGTTATTTTGATCTCACATGCAGTCGGCACGACGTTGCTGAAAAATATATTATTAGAGGAATATATGGATAGCTGCCTTTGTCCGGAGGCAGAGAGGCGCAGAAGGAGAGTAAGGCAAAAAAAAAAAAAAAAAAAAATACAAAAAAAAATACAAAAAAAAATCCATGAAGTGCCATTTTCGGGTCGGAGTTTCTACCATCTCTCGAGGGATTGGGACCGATCCCGTCTTAAAGATGTTGTAACCAAAAGCATTTTGTTATCTCCCTTTGTGTCGTTGGGGTTGGCCGTGCCGGTTTTCGAAGAAAAATATTAGGTTGAGTTTGAGCCGATAAATTGAGTTAAGTCAAAAGGGCACCGATGATCATATTAAAATCAATCCATAAGACTAATAAGCATGCACGTGACGGCTCTTGAATGGTAGTCAATCGAGTAGGTGATAGTTAAAGATGTAAAAGAGCATTAAGACATCACATGCAGCCTATTTGGTTACAGTAATGAATTAATGCTGTGATGTAATGATTATTAGAGTTGTAATGATCATTACTTTTTTGGTTTAAGTAATGTAATACCATTATACTGTTTAGTTTTATTAATGGCATATGTAATAGAAGGGAATACTATTGGAATTCTTTAAAAAAAAAAAAACCCTAGAGAGAGAGATGTTGGCCGTGTCATTTCGCCCACTAGTGAACGACATTCAATTAAATGAAACTATTCTTTTTCTTAGCCAATTAAATCGCTTCTTTAAACAAAAGGGGATAATCTTGATTGAGACAAGATCTAAGAGAATAATCTTAGGTCACCCCCTTGAATTTATATAAACATTAAACAAAGGGAGAACATAAACAAAGAGGGAAATCCGATTAGCTCGACTGTTTAGTGATAGATCCAACCCACTATAGCCACTAAAAAATTGTTCATGTATGTGGTACAACGAACGATTTATTATTCACCAAGCATTGGTTGAGCTAGGCGATTGGTACACCACATTGATGTTTGGTCAATTAGAAAACAGATTTATTGACCTCAAAGACTTAAAAAAAGTCACATCCAGTGATTATTTCATGATAAACAAAAGAAGAAGGGGAAATTAAAATAACCTAGGTAATAAAAAAGATTAGTGAAAAGATTTTAGAGTCGTGAGGCTACATTGGTAACTCACTAAAAGTTGGCGAGTGTTGTGAAGTGGCGCTTACTATTTCTTTCCTTAAACTCGTTATTTTCGGCTACATATTGTCAATTCGCTTTTGTGCATAGAAGCAATATTTTCATCGGAATTGTTTGTGCAAAAATTAGTTTTTATTTTCTTGAGAAATCAGTTTGGCCCCTCCCACTCTTGGTTGCTTATTTGGATCCGACGGCATGCTAAGCTATTAGGTCATGTGATGAAGCGTGGGAAAATAACAAAAAAAAAGTCTTAAACCATACGACATTTGTGCCAATTTAATCATAAATTTTTTCATGTTTTGCCAATCGAGTTCATCTAAGCAATTTAGGCTGTAAATTACTGAAGCATATGCTGACCATTTTACGTGGCATGACCGGCGTTGATATGGACATTTTTTAATACTATTATAATAATTTATTATTTTTATTATTTTTTTCTTTTTTACTTTGTTTTTTGGGGACTAAAGGCAAGTGAGGGACTGAGTAGGCTCGCTTTGGCCAACGAGGGCATCGAGCAAGGGGCATGACGCCCTTGCCAGTGCTAGCAAGTGTTGTCAGTCCTCGAGTAATAAAAAAAATGAAAGAAAAAAGCATTAAATTCATTGTAAAAATTCAAAAGAATTATTAAAAAAATATCAACGTTAGTGTTGGCCATGTCACATAATGCTGCCGATATCCATGTCAGCGATCTCCAATCTAAATTGCGCAATTGGACTCGATTGGGAAAATGTGAAAAGATTTGTGACTAAATTGCACAATGAAAAGATTTATGACTAAATTATCACAAATATAATGGATATAAGAATTTTTGGTAATTTTCCCAAGCGAAAACGACAATCTATAATATTTGGGTTGCACTTCTAACCTTGAAGAATTCCATTGAATATACCAATTAGATCTTGTCAAGTAATTTACTTCAAAATTTACCCTCTTCACATTATCTAAGTTGGAAATTGACGTGAATAGTAGTACTCGTCTAAAAATCCTAAATTCCATTCCAATTCCCTTCTCTCTCCTTTCCACCATAATTCACGAGCAATTGAATTTCGTGGAGGACTGTGATCGAGGAATTCGATCACCAATTGCCCCTAATTAATTGTAATTTCGCTAATCTCAAAACGTATTTAACAAAAATATAATCTATCTTTCCTCGGAAGTGGAAAAGTAGCTAGTCTTTGTTCAAGGACTAAACTGTAAATTTTCCGGCTTTATGAAGCGTGACAACCTGTCTGCCTTATGTCTTCTGGATTTTGGCAGGGTTGAATTGAATGTACAGCCAATAAAGCGATGCGTTCCTTTGTGTGTACAAAAAACCTCCGCATGACCCAGAGAGAGAAGAAAGTCAAACTCACGCTTCCCAGGGAAGGAACAAAATGAATTTTGATCCAAAAGTATAAGCACCAACATGTATAACTTGTTCTCAAATTTGCCCATCTCCTTGGATTCGGAATTGGATCCTTCTGCATTTACTTGTAGTAAGGAAATATCAAGGCGTCGACTTTCACATAGAGGTGGCGATTTGCGACTTGACCCAATAAACTAGGTGAATCTGCTCCAAAGTCGAACTCAATTCAAACCAAAGTGAATTTAGAAAAGCCAATAACCCAAACACATCTCGACCAAAATTAGAAACAACCCACAAAAACTAATGTACTAAGCAATTTGAAATCAATTGAGTTAAGTACAAGTGCAAGTTATATATAAGTAAATAACCCACCGATCTGAGACATGATTGGAACCCTCACTTTGTTGGGGTTTACAATGGATACGCTATTAATATCACGACACGTTACCAGATAGAAGAGGAAAACTTACTAAGAAAGTCCTAACTTATTGCATTTATATAAATTTAGTCATAAACATTTTAATTTGACCAATTAAATATTAAATCTTTTAACGATTTGTCAATAAAATTCATCTAGTCAATTTTGATTGAAAATTATTAATGTGAACACTAGCCATTGACATTGAGATTATTTTTATAAAGGTCAAACAAATTGAACTAAAAATGAGCAAATCTAGAGAGAGAGAGAATAAGGTGAGAGGAAAGCATCTCATAAGTCGCATCAACATCGAAGTCCTTGAGTCTTCAAGCATTAATCAAAGTCCTATCAAATGACATGATTTTTAGGTACAGCGGTCGGTTCACCGAGCGAAGACGCTGCCCGTGACATTTTGCCCAATAGCATATGCCGGCAAATAAATGAAACTATTCTTTCCCTTGGCCAATCGAATTGCTTCCTTTAAACAAGAATGAAATTCTTGCTTTGACACAAAAATCCATGAGCATAATGCCTAGGTCGCCCTTGAAAAAATAAAACCTATGTTAAGCAAAGGGAGAGCATAAAAACAAATAGGAAAATTCCAATTTGCTTGATCAATTGTTTAGTACAAAAGTCCAGCCTGCTATAGACACTTAAAATGTGACATATATGTAGCACTTTTATCGATGTTGGTCAGTAAGAACACAGATTTACCGACCTTTTGAAAAATGACATCCATCGATTATTACAAGATAAACAAGAGAACGGACCAATTACTGATTAGAACAACCTAATCAATTAAAAAAGATTAGTCAAACTCTAGGGTCGTGAGGCTATAAGGTGTGAAGACCACCGAAAGCTGGCGAGTGTTACGAAGCAGCAGTAGCATTGTTTCCACCATTTTGGAGGTGCAGATGAATGGGTGGTTACCGTGTTGGTTTGAAAATATACCGGAGGACTTTCATGACAACAAAAGCTTTGTCCGAGTACATAATGAGCTCATTGAAGTGTGCAGAGGCTTATATCTAAACCATATAGAAATTAGGATCTGACTTCAAAAATATATGAGCCAAATTCCACTAAAAGTACGTTTGTGTCCGTGAAAACTTGTTGTCACTTAAAAATGTTTCTGAGAAATCCAATTTCAGAGAAAGTAAAGCATTTTTTTGGTGTTGTTTGTACCAATACAAGATGAAAAGAATTAAGTTTATGATGTTTGACAATATGTGAATTCGCATTGAGAAAATCTAATTTAAGTTAATTTAATAGATAAGAATTAGCAAGAAATCTTTTCTTCTTGGGAGGAAGTAGAAGTCGTTTTCTCTTATTTAAGCTTGTTGTTTCCAGTTTATGGAAAACGTTATTCATAGATTAACTTATTTTCTGCTATTCAAACATAGGAAAATCAAAATTAATTTTGACAATTTTCGTTCAAACAAATGGATCTTAAGTCTGAAAATTGCATATTAAAGGGTATAGAACCAAACTCTTGAATTTTCAAAACAGTCAAATTTGATCTTCGAGCACTTTTCATGTTATATATATTAGAGAGAGAGAGAGAGAGAGAGAGAGAGAGAGAGAGACTGTTGATGCTTCTAAATTGAAGACTCGGCTCATAACAATAAAATATGATATTCCAAATTGTTTATGCCAAAAATCGTAGACCAACTTGCTCAAGAGATTGGCAAGACCACGTGATCAAAAACCAGTCATCAATAGAAGATAACTTGCCATCGATTAAAAATTTGATTGACAGCTTATATTGAGGGAATGTTATGCACATGTTTTTCAAGAAATTTTGCCAAGATTATTTTACAGAGAATTAAATGGATATAACGGCTATATGATCCAAGTGCAATATTCGAATGTGGAGCTCTATAAATTGGAGACAACTTAACCAAAAGTCGAGCAGTTGCAAAGGGAAGAATATAAGATGAATTGAGCATTCTCAGGAGGTTTTCGAGTCTGTCTCTTTTGTATGCTTGTAATATCCATTTCAATATTATTCCGAAGAATTAGCAAGAGTGGCGAACTCATTTATAAACACACAAGAGAAGTCATTGTGCTGAGAGGGAAGGCATTTATTTAGGTTAAAGACAAAGCGTGCAAAGGACATCTTATAAATATTTAGATGTGTTATTTATAGTTTAGGGAGAGGATCTATTGTGCTGTGTGTATAAGATCTGAGAATGCTCCAGACGAGCTTCTATAAATCTCCTTTTAAATTTCTCTTCCCCCGAATTCATTAATTTTCACTGCTTGTATTACTATTTTACTTGTGCGCGGAAGTAATATTTTTATTGGGGTTGGTTTTACAATATCTGTATTTTCTTGAAAAGGTCAAAGAAATCAAACTTAAAATGTGTAAGTCTTGAAATGAGATGACATGAGATGAGGTGAGAGGAAAGCTTCTCTTAAGTAGTAACCACATTGGAAGTCCTTGAGTCTTTAAAATGGTATCAAAGTCCAACTAAATAACAACTTTTAGGTAGTGCAGTTGGATTATGTAGTGAAGGTCCCCATGCCATTTCGCGCAATAGCGTCTGCATTCAATTGAATGACTACTCTCTTTCTTGTCCAATTAAATTACTACTTAAAACAAAAGGAAAATCTAGCTCGAGACAAGAATCCTTGAGACTAGTCTTAGGTCATCCTCGAAAAATAAACCTATACATGTTAAACAAAGATAGAACATAAACAAATAGGAAAAATCCAATTAGTTCGATTGATTGTTTACTAGTAGATAAACCTACGTAGCACAATAACCAATTTATTCTTCACCAAGCATTAGTTGAACTAGACGATTGGTACACCACATTGACGTTTGGTCAGCAAGAAAACACATTGTTGACCTCAGGGACTCAAAAGTCTCATCCAATGATTATTTCGGTATAAACAAAAAACGAGAGGCAGAAAACTAGAAAAATGTAGCATTCCCAAGAAGTTTTTGGGTCCATCTCTTTTGTAAGGTTATAATACCAGTTCAAGTGTGATTCCTAAAAGTTAGCAATAACGATAAACCCGTCTGCAAACACATAAAAGAAAAAAGAAGTGGCCGTGCTCAGAGCGAAGTCATATGTCTAGGTGAGAGACAAAGCCTAAGAAGGGTTCTTTCTAGACATTGAGAGGTGTGGTTCATAATTTGGGCAAAGGATCTGCTATGTTGTGTATGTAAGGTGCAGGGAAAAGTGCTAAAAAAGTCATAAACCTTTTGTATTTGTGCCAATTTAGTCATAAACCTTTTTTTGGTGCCAATTAAGTCCTAAACATTTTTACGTTGTGCCAATTTAGTCATTTTTGGCCAATTCATGCCGGATTTTGCTGACTGGACGCCGGCTGGCTAACGTGGCCTGATTAGCGCTGATGTGGATAACTTTTAATAATGTTTTAATATTTTTTTTTTGAATTTTTTTTGAATTTTTTTTCTTCTCATCTTCTTCCTACAGCCGGTCGTCGAGGTCTAGCGACTGGCTGGAGGAAGGAGAGGAGAAGAAAAAAAGAAAAAGAAAAAAGAAAAAAATTTTAAAATATTAAAATATTATCAAAAGTTGTCTGGCCAGGCTGGCCAAGGCGTCCAATTAGCAAAATCCGGCCGGAAAGGATTGAATTTTGACAACGTAAAAAAGGTTTAAGACTTAATTGGCACTAAAAAAAGGTTTAGGACTAAATTGGTACAAATGCAAAAGATTTAAGACTTTTTTGACACTATTCCCGTAAGGTGTGAGAATGACTATTGAGAGGTCCAATGTTTGAATGCTATAGAAGGAAATCAAGTTCTGCGTGATAGCAATTTCTGCACTTGTAGTGGTGTAGTATTTGTGCTCTTTATTTATTTTTTTGTTTTTTTGGGTCATAGTGCTCTTAGCATAACTAGTGGAGTTTTAGTCTATTAGATTGTTAAAACTGGAAGACAGGAGTAGGCACACCCAAGACGAACCACTATTATTCTCGTTCACAATTTCTCTTTCTCTAAACTCATTAATTTCCACTGTTTATATTGCTAGTTCACTTAATGGGTAGAACAATAATTTTGCTGGGGTTGGTTCTGCAAAATTAGTTTGTATTTTCTTGAATTGATTTCTTATTTGGGTCCAATTATGTCCATGTTTTATGTGATTAGGTCATGTGATATAATGCCATCACTACATATAATATTGACTAGCACTTATAACCACCAATAATTTAATCATATGCGCTAATGAGATCCCGTCAAAGTAGTTTTCTTCAAACTTTACCCTTTTCGATTCCTCTCTCCTTCGCACCATGATTCACAAGAAATTAAATTTCATGATTAGTAATCCATTGCCCCATAATTAACTGTGATTTTGTTAATCCTCAAATTGTAATTACAAAATATAATCTACAGATCTCCCTATTGTAGCCATGGAAGTGGAAAAGTAGCTGGTCTTTATTCCAAGACTAAACTGTCAAAGTTTCTTACTTTATCAAGAGTGACAATCTGGCACCTTTTTGGCTTTTGAATTTTGGCAGGGTTGAATTAAATATTCAATCAATAATGTAAAGCATTCCTATATGTGTGTCTATATATATATATCTATGTATGTATGTATGTATGTATGTATAAACTCATGCCTCTCAGGGTAGGAACAAAATGAATACAAGCACCAACATGGGTAACTTGTCCTCAAATTTGCATATCTACTTGGATTTGGCATTGGTTAGTTATGTGTTTATTTATAGTAAGGAAAATACAAGGTGTTAGCTTTTAGGTAGGGGTGGCAATCTATGAAGACCGACACGGACACGTGACACGTGACGCGACACGACACGATACGCCCACACGTCATTTCTTAAAAAGAGAATTTCGACACGTTTCGATACGTTATATATTAAATATATTTTCTATATATAAATACATAAATAAATAATAATAAAAATAACCTAGAATTAATTTGCACGAAAAATATTAAATAATATCATTCATTATTTTAATTTGTTACAATAATACACAAAACTTAGAGGAAAAAAAACATTGTTTAAAGAAAAATGCTGAAATGATATTTTTAAATTTATTTATTTATCATATATAGCATTTTTTATTACTTCTTTCATAGTAAAAGACTTTAAAAAATAAAAAAATTCTAAAAAAAAAACTGAAAAAAAGAAATTTGACCCGTGTGTGTATATTTATAGCAATTTTATTACTTCTTTTATTACTTCTTTTGTATATATTTATATTTTGACCCCTCAAGTATTAGAAAATTTTAAAATTGACCCCGTGCGTGTCGGAATCGTGTGTCGAAATTTTGGACTCGTGTGTCGGAGCGCGTCGGAAAGAGTTGACCACGTGTCGGATTTTTCGACACTCGTTGACCGCATGTCGGAGCGTGTCAGGACGTGTCAGAGCGTGTCGGACACGTGTCGGAGAGTCGGACACGACACGAAGACTTCCGGAGAGTGTCCGTGCTACATAGGTGGCAATTTGCAATTCAACCCGATAAACTAGATGAATCCACCTAAAAATCGAACACAATTCATATTGGAGTTGATTTAGAAAAGCCAATAATCCAAGCTCGTCCTGATGAAAATTAGAAAAAACCCACACCTTGGAAAACTCGTGTGCCAAGAGATTTGAATTGACGCAAATAAGTACGAGTGCAAGTGACATACATTTTTATAATCTACCAATCAAAGACACAATTGGAACCATTAACCCATTGTACATTATTAATGTCACGACACATTATCAAAAAGTAGATCTTAAAGGGCCAAATCATAACAATTATAATATCATCGATAATAGTGACGACAACAAATGATAGTACTAATTATGATAATAATTTGTATCTCAATAATAACCCATTTGTCGTTTTATAAGTCATCATGAAACATGTTTAGGAGAGGCAAATCATCTCAGCCGATCTTCTTTACATCGAGAGAGCCGGGGTCCCAAGAAAAGGCGATCGCCCGCTCCTTCGCAATTAGAAAAAAAAATCGAAACGAGATCAAACGAATCATGATTCGATCGCCTGGCCGCGGGGGGAAGCGAATGTTTGGCGGACGACCGGCCGATGGAATCAAAGGCATCCCCCTAAAGAAAAGTCGGACGTACAATTGTGTATCAGCGCTTTTGGAGACTAGACATGTGAGGCCAAATCGTACGTTGTGTGTGTGTGTGTGTGTGTGTGTAAGAGAGAGAGAGAGAGAGCGCTCCATTCTTGGATTGGATCGCGACAAGCGGGCACGTGTTCCTTCTTTTTAACGCTCACCGACACTGGATGGCGGAGTAATTGAATGACTCGGTCCTTATTTCGATGAGGAATTACAACGTTACAAAACAGCGAAGTTTTCTAAAGAGTTAATATTACGAAAAAATTTAAATTAATATGTATGATATATTTATTTTATATTTATTTTTTGACTACAAAAAAACATAAACATGTGCATTTGTAATAAATTTAGTCTTTGTTAGTTTCTTTTAAATTAAATTAATATCATGAAAATCTAAAAACTAGTAATAAGCGGATGGTAAAATCTCAAACTCGTATATCTATCAACTGTCACGTATTGTTCAACGCTGGAATTCAACAGTAAAATTTAATGGAGATTAAGAGAGTAGATTTATCATAAATATATTAATTTGGATATTAATTATAAATATATCCATTTGATGTTTATAGTGGTATCAACCCATTTTATTTTTAAATGATGATAGAATTCGTACCTTTTAGTTGATCGTAATTTAAAACTATCTAATTTTTTGAAGCATACATTGAATTTTGTCAACAACTCGTCGAGCACCTAACTAAAGAAAGTCTACTACTTTCGTACTTCGATCCCTTTCGTACCATGTGTAATCGTTGAGGGTGGAAATCGAACCTAATTTTACGATAAGTATAGTTAATAAACGTTTCCAGAACTTCCCGAGATTCTCCGTACACAAAAAAAGAAAGAAAAAAAAAACTGCAGAGTTTCCTGAATGAATGACTTAATTTGAAGAAACCGATATCGAAATCCCCATCATTTAATTACTCTTACTCCGGAATTGGCACTCTGATCCAGAACCTCACTGAAGTCCGCAACGCAGCATGACGAAAAACCCTTGAATCGGGGATAATTTCGTGGTGGGGCGTTCTTGGAATTTGGGAAGGGAACATTGGGATCGTTCTTGGTGGGAGGCAGCGATCAGGACGCGCCACCTGTCCGCGGCAGCGGCGACGGTGGCGATCTTCTGATCAGACTGGACCCGACACTCTGCGATTCCGTCGACGGCACGTGACGCGACGGATTTCTCTTTTTTTCTAAGCGAAGCGTGCATGGCATTCAACGCCTAACAGATCTCACGTTCCTGGACACTTTTTCTGGTTTGCTGGGTCACCTGCTCTTTATTTTTTATTTCAATTTTATTATTACCATATTTAATAGAGGCAACTATACAATTATTGAGAGTTGGGCACTGCTGTCTAATCTCGAGTATTTGTTTAATGCGGCTCACGTTTTCTACACCTAAAAATTGGGGGAAAGATCTAGTTGACCCTCCGTGGGTCAAATTACGTGCGTTGTTTTACAACTGAGATAATCTATGAAATTTGCCAATTGATAATTGCTTGAGTTAAGAGGGAAAAAAAAAAAAAAAAAGAATGTTCCATGAGTCCCTTTAATTAATTAAAATAGATTAAAGATGATTTGGTTCGAGAACAAGTGCTCCCTTACAATGTACTCCTACCGACTCCAGGACTAAATTGGCCAAAGGCGCTGTTCACCTCAACGAACGTTTACGTTAGCAGATTTTTATTTTTATTTATATTATTCAGATCTTGTGAGAAAGCGCATTGGGGTCCCCAGACCGGGTCCTGGACAGCTAATCATGTGTTATTTTATCATAACATAATGTCGTGTCGCACCAGAATCCGGATAAAAAGGAAACCAGAAAAAGAGAGATTTTTCTTATCGTCCCTGTCACCAGCATGTGATAGTTGATGATGGAGCCAGAGTTTATAAGCTGACATTAGCCCCTAATTCCACATTTTAATTCTCATAAGAATGAAATTACTACGATAACAAGAACCAGTCCGACACTATTCATGGTGACATGTTTTGCTATGCTCTTCCCATATAATCTTCTTTCTACATCAACTCTATACTGACTTGGCATAAAGCAGGCAACCAACAACTATCCGTTTCCCACAAAACAATCTGCGCAATTGGACGGGCAAATTGAACTTTTACCTTTTAAGGCAAATTTCATTCACTAGCCCCAACAACATGAATGATTGCTGTGTTTAACTGCCGTAGGCAAGAATTACTTGCCATCACATCTTTTCGACAAAAAAAAAAAAAACTGCCGTAGGCAAGTAATTCTTGTACATACTATTGGAGCAAGAAACGGTGGTAAGCGAACTTTGAGGAGTACCCGGGATTCTTTTCGGTACTACCCCAAAGTAGAGGGCAGATTAAACGGCATTGGGTGGACTATCAAGTCAAAATATCAGAAGGAGAAAATAAAAAATGGAACAAGAGTGATAACAGAAAACTTGATGATGCTATCCAGAAAGAACAGTTCATCAATAATACCTGTGCTACAAGACAAGTTGGTTTTCTACAGAAGGAAATTATTATTTTAAGGTCATTCAAATCAGGCAATTCACCACTTCTACAAAATGATAAAAAGAGGATGCAGAGGCAGGTGTTAGAAAATTCCTGCCCTGAAATTGTGTCCCCAGAAATTACTTATGACTAGCTTCTCATCTGGATCTTTTACAGTTGCAAATCAGATGATTTATTCCTTGCTGGCTAACGGCCTTTCTTCTTCAAATAAACAGGTGAGATCACATAACAGAAAAATTCCTGCGGCAAGAAACACATGAAGATGCGTGTTAAATAAAAGAAGGCGAGTATCGAGGCATGCTATTTAATAAGATGGAGAAAACTTACCAAGAAGGGTTGCAGTTAGCGGCAAGTTGTGTCACTATACAGCTGGACCTAATTGTGCTACTGGTCAATATGTACACTCTAATCACTACCTTCTAAACTATCTGATTTTCCGTTGCCGTCTTTGTAAGCAGAAGGCTGAGCTGAAAATTTCCTTTCTTGACCTAGATGGAGGCATGATCACAGAACATTACTTGTCAAAAGCGATGCCTGTAATTGATGATCAGCCTTCTTATGAGAATCGCCTAGCTTCGACTTGTCGGTTTCAGCTACTTTTTTCATCTCAAGTTCATGCTGCTTGCAGTTCTCCTCATGGGATTTGTTAAACATTCTTACAAAGTTGAGAAGAGTCGACACAACTGCAATAGGTATTTAAGAGGAAAATTAGCCAACACAATTGCTGTGAAAAGAGACCATGCATCAACAACCCCTACACAAATGTACCATGAATTACTTCATCCTGTGGCTGCAGCCTCGTCTTAACCATGACCTAAGTATCTTCTCATGGCAGCATTTCAATTTCTCACAATCCATTAGTATGGCTTTAAAGCTGAAGGGTATATCATAATAATTGTAACCATTTCCCACTGTATGCATATACTTCGAGAAAGTACAGGTCAAAATACCCCATTCACTAGTAGAAAAGACACTCAATTTGCTTTGTCAATCTTTTAACCCATCTGTCCATTTGTTTTGTCATTCGCTTATTAAATAACTACTTGTGATCAGGATAACTAAATACTACTCATTTGACCGTCAAATATCATACAGAACTTTGTCAGAGGGAGATTCTCTCAGAAGCAGATCAAATTTAGGCTGGATTTTGTCTGACAACGCTCAGACTTCATATGAGACTGTATTGCGCTAGCAAGCATGGCTACATATCATTTTACATAATTTTGTAAAAGTTGCATATTCACTTGCTGACAAATTGTCAAGCAAATGGAACAGCGATGGCAATATCATCTTCAAAACTAGCCAGTCCACCATTCTTTCCCTAAGAAAAACCAGAATTTCAATATTGTCTAGTAACAGTACCTTGCTCAAAGGGGCAGCGAGCTGGATCTTCTCCAAAGTAGATTATCAATGAATCCACGTTTCTACCCTGAAATAAATATTCTTAGTTATTATCATTATATAATAATACATAAATAAGTGCAAGCTCAGTTCTATGGTTCATGCCAAATTATGAGACATACCACCCCAGAGTAGAGTAAAGCCAAAGACCTCACTTCAGCTTCAGCAGAGCGAAGGAACTCCTTCAAGGTCTGCACAAATAAGCTAGAACATCAGTTTCCGCAATTTATTGTATCTAGGATCCAACAAACACCACATTTTTGTAAGCAATATTATGAAATCTGAATCAGACAAAGTTCAGGATATATATTCAGTCAAGCTTTCCCTCAACAAAAACACAAAATAAACAATTTTCCTATTTGCCTCCTTTATTTAATAGTGGAAACAACAGTTGCTACCTCCTTAAGTTAACAATATTCTTTGAAAAATCTGTTTGCAGATCCTGCTAACTAACCACTGTTATCATCCTCTGACTTCAATAACAACTTTTTTACATCCTAAACATTTGAACTCATGGAGAATTTGGGTGAAGCTGCAGGTAGCCCCCTAATATTCTTCTGACCTTGCGCCTCGATCACCACCACCAATAGTATTTATCATAATAAATGGCATTCAAAAGTCATGCATTGACAGGCAGATTTGAGGATAAAATCATTGGAAAAAGTATTGTTGGGCTCGACAAACCTTGCAAAAAGTTTCTGAAACAGGACCATCGTTTTCAGACACAGACAATTCCTGCATAACCTTTTCCAACCCGTTGCTTATCGCTTTCATTTCCTCTGCCAAGAATTTCAGTTGTATCTGAAAAGAAATGACATATTTGTCAGGATGGCATAGTAGGTTCTGCTTGGAGAGACTTGCTTTTTGATGCTGGACAGTGGAAACTTTTAAAAATACAAATGTTGACATGTAGTCATTTTATCTTTTTTTTTTCATAATTTTCTAAAGCTCGAACATTGTAGAAAGAAGTACTTAGGACAGGACAAGAAACCTTAAATTTCCTATTTCATGGATAGTTACAGAAAGTACCTTGGATGCTGGTTCCAAATGAGCCAGGTCCTTTGAGAAATCTAGAACTTCTGGTAGTTTATCAGCCAGTACCTGAAGCTCATCAAGGAAAAAAATCAAGAACATCAGAAAAACTTCTTCAGAGAAACACACTTGAGTTGCTGATGATAAAAATGGATACAAACCAAAATAAACAAACACACGTTACATAAACTACGTCACCAAGGCAAAGGCCAAAGCAGGCTTAATAAATAGAGGGACAGATAACGACCTTCTGAAATTCCTTTCCACAGCTAGCTTTTATAAAACAATCATATTCAGACATCTCTCATTAAACTTTATCCAGCAGTTCTTAATAGTTCATGCCGTCATCAGCTTTAGTTTTTGACAACTTGGTACTACTTAGCATCTGCAGATCATTCAATTTACATGCCACAGTGCTTTGGTAATTCAAAAGTAACCAGAGGAGGAGAACACCTTGTGTCAGTTTATTTCAATCTGATGTATAAAAGGATTAACATAAACTAAACTGACAAAAGGTTTATGTAAGTTCAGATATTAATGAGGGAATACCTCTCCCAACTAATCCAGAGTATATTTTATAAATCCATAAGGAAAACTCTTTTCATGATCGATATGTACAGCCCAACTTCAGGAAAGAGAAACCATATTTCGTCATCAAATTTCGAAAGCCATATTTGAATTCTAGAGGAGGTCCAGCCCATATTTTATTTATCTTCCGCTTTCCTTCTCAAGCCACCCTTTGTTTGTCACTATCCACACAAATTCAAACTCTCAACATTCATATATTGAGCAGTTCTCGGTCATGAGAATATGACTTTTAAGTTTGGCATGGCCTCACTTATGTGTAATGATGATGATTAAGTTACTAAAGACTTCCTGAGAAGAATAAGCGCCTATTCAATCCTAAAGCTCATTTCACATAACTAGTGCAAAAATTTTGTTGTCAGCGCCTGGCCAGAGCTAGCAATCATCACCTTACACAGATAATGCATGAGAGTCATCTTATTGTTCCGAGCACGTGTCTCAGTTAGCTTGAGCAAGCTATCCAACCTAAAGCCAATAGCAGAGCCTGGACCAAAAAGGAAAAAAAAAAAAAAAAAAAAAGTAAAGAGAGAGAATTCAAGCCTAAGATTTTGTTCCCCATGACAAGCAGGCGATATTACTATCACAAAATAAAGCCTACAACATAAAGTCATTATCACCAAGCATTAAGATACTTCCACAGATAAATTGATTAAACCAAAACTGCTCTTACTTCAGATGGGTAAGTTGGCATCCATTTATCAAAAAATAGAAAAAACATGGTTGTTGCTCAAATCCATTCATTCAGTTAAGCAAACTGTAATATCCCGTTCAAAGGGTATACCCTTGCTCAGACAGACCTTTAGAACCTACCTTGGAGTTTGACAAAAGCAATGACAAATATATTTTAATTTGAGTTTTGAAAAGCATCTACAAGATTTTAAAGATCTTAACTGTCTTAAGTTCTATGTCTAAAGATTCAGGAGGGTTAGTATTAGAGGAAAAGCTAAAGCAAAAAGTTGAAGCAAAAGTTATTCCAATAGGGCTTAAATTATTGCTTACAGTAACTGCAACAGATTTCGAAAAATCAACCAAAGTATAGAGAATAGATCAAAATCCATGAACCAGGACCCTAAAATAAACATTTCAACTAACTCACCCCGGGCGGTCCCCTGGTTCAAGGCATTCCCAAGTGAGAGTATCGTCTGCATAATCCTCTTCAGTTTTGCAGAATTCTTGATCTGATAGGGACGGTAAAGAATAAAGTGATATGAGTTATGGTTAAGGTTAACCTGCAGCTGGTTGCAAAATTGATGCTGCAATCTGCTGATGTGAACTCTCTCTCTCTCTCTCTTCACCCCCCCCGGGCCTCTCTCTCTCTTCTCCTCTACAGTGGCCTGGAGGTCCTTCAATTGATAGGTAATGTAATAATGCTGCTTGTAGCAGCTTCACTCAGCTCAAAGTTTTCTTTTTTTTTTTTTTTTTTTGGTAGAAAATCAGCTCAAAGTTTTCTCACCTCCAGTGTTAATAAGCTAGTCAAAAAGGACAAATCATGTTACCTCTTCAGCAGAAGTGTTCACTATATTCAAGTTTTTTCTGAGGTCAGCAACCTGATAGAAAAAAGGAAATTAACACCAAGAATAATGCTGGCCAATTTGCAAGAAGATGAATAAGACATCAACTATTCTCACCTGGGTTGAAAACTGTATCTTAAATGAAAAAACTCTCAGTTTGGATTCAACTCGGGGCACTTGCATCAATTCTAAAAAGAACTGCAATAGATCACAGTATATTTCATCAGATGGCATGTCAAAGACATCATATATACTTAGAATCCATCATACTTCTCCAAGGTGTTCAGTACCAAGTGTTTTCAGAAGACTCCATTAACTTAGCAAGATTGGAAACTCTACTCAACTATTATTTAGTACATGCGCATCCTCAGTATAATCACAAGGAGAAAGTACACAGCTAAACCATGCAAAGTAGGCAAAAAGGTTGAGCATAGAATCCAACTCCAGATATAAAAACACAGACTCATACAAACCTGTTCACATCTTCCTAATTTTTCTTTCTCTCCAGTGTAGCCCTGAAATTGGAGCACCCGAGAAGTCAATCTTCAAATGAAGGGGAACATTTTTGCAGGACTTAATCAGTTCCCAAGAAGTTTACCTTAAGTAGTTCCATCTCCTCCTTCGTTGGACAAAACTTTATGAGGTTTTCCACCTGGTCAACATCCAATGCAGAATCTTCTAGAGCAAGTACCGAGTTCTGTCATATAAATCTAGATATATTAAGGCACTCAGTGAAACATTAACCATATAAACATTTACAGCAATGTTGCCTTCGAACTAAGGGCCCAGAAGAAAGAAAAGCTACATAATCTAGCGTGCTTGCTCAAATAATACCGACCTAACATATAATGGTGAAAACCAAAATATAGCAGTACAAACATCACGGTTGAGAAAGAAAAACAACTACATGCAAAGTGTTGAATTGCTACTAATGGTCATTTTAGAGACATAAGGGCTGGGGGAATTGATGTCTGTGGTCGTGACACTACTATCAAGCACTGGCATTACAAACATTTGCTGATTGAAAACACATACGCCTGCTAATCATGCCACATCCTTGTAGCGTTAACCTAAACCATTTATCAAGCACATAAAAAAATACGATGCATGGAACATGCTTAACCAAACAGCTTTTCATAGTTAAGCAGGTGAATATCATATAAAAATGTTTGAGGACTGTCCAAGAAGTGTTCTGATGGCAGAAATAACTAGTGAAACTGTTTAATCTGCATTTCAAAGATTTAAAGAGGGTCAACCAACTAGAAGATGAACTTTTCTTTCCAGGGATCACTTGTTTATTATATCATAATTACAGTCAACAAAAGCACATGTAACCAGGTTTTGAGTAACGTCTATTAAAAATGTAGCCCATTGGATTGAACAAATTGATCTTTGTAGAATTAGTAACATTGTTTTCAACTTTTTAGTGAAGATGACCTGTTAAAGTTGATCCTTATTTCAAATAAAAGACCTAACAGGACTAGGATTCTGCTGATTGAATAAGCAACAAAGATTATTGAGATTTAAATAAATATCCAACGCAACTTTAAGTATTGTCCTAGGCTTCTTATTTCTAATCAGTGTACCATCTGGTGGAAACTAATTGAGTGGGAGAGTTGATTCTCTTGGACTTTAAAGAATTGCTTGCTTTGAATCATGCATTGCATATTGCGGAAAATGAAACAATATCTAGATTCCAGTCCAGCCTCTTCAAGTGTGATGAAAAAACACCATTTGTAATACTTCAGAAGCTTTAGGAGTGATGCCTTAAGAAATGTAATCCACTCAACTTGTCCTTTGATGCAAGTTCCCTTCAGATATTCAACTAAAATTAAGCTCATTCATTGTCCTACATCATGTTATGCAATATGATTGCCACAAATTGTCAACTGTAGGAAATCAAATATGCACCACTGACGTCTCTGAGGAGTCCAATGATTAATTGATCAAGGAGACATGAAACAGGCTGTATGATGTATGAACAGCTGTGATCATCTTGTCATTCACATGCTTTAAAATCCACCAAAATAGTAGACAAAAAGATTCTAGAAATCTTCAAGACAAATATATAATAAAGAATACAAAACAAACATCAGCTTGCAACCAAAGAGATCAAAGAAGTCCACCAGACCATACATGGATAACCATAAATGCAATACGTTTTCTAGTTGAGATTATGAGTTGGAAGTCATAAGGTCAACTTATCCAACCACAGAAGCATCATTACAATCCCACTTAATAAGGCAGAAATGACAAACAAGAAAGGAATTATTAAGAATGTATTCAAGTGCAATTAAATTAGAGAGACCGTGTCACATGACTATGCAGCTCTTATCAACTTATCGTCCTATATAGAGAAAGCAACCGGAGAACAAGACTATGTGTTCCGATGCTTAGTTAGTAAGCATACATCAGCGTCACTTATGTTAGAGGTTTAACACATAACATAGCAGGATCAAGCTTACCATTAAGTCATGCAATGGTACTTTGACCTTTGAAAGCATAATCTCACAGTTGTATGCTCGCCTGTGGTCAATCTGCAAACACCAATCAGCTAAATGCAAATATAATGACAATAAAACATCATGGAACAAAATGAGTAAAAGAAATGTTTATGACCTAACTTGACAGTTCGTATTCCACCTCCAAACTAAATTGTCATTTATTAAACCTGGAGTTCGAAAGTTCACACATTATCTTCAAAAATTTGTGTCATAGCTTCACTCTTTATAATCAACAGACATAATAAGACGAACCATTTACATGAAAATTAAGCCCAACTGTAGAAAAGGAAAACAGTACATTCACCAACTGACTTTGCTCCAACAATATGCAAATTATGCCAAAGTAAACCTCAAGAATAATGACACCATTGAAGAAAAGCATTGATAGGAGGCAAAAATTCTCAGAATGAGTCATTTATATGGATTTACTATAAGAAGTTTACTGCAAAGTACCAAATATTTCCTACCCTAATCTTGTGGTAGAAAATCTTTTGCCATGAATGACAACAGATTTTGCTTGCAGGTGGTCATGCAACTGAGCCCATGGATAGAACAAAATCAAATTTGCTATTTCTTCAATTAAAAACATAAAACTGGAAAAGATGCATAAACACAAAACCCAAATTGCCATTCTACGTAGTAAGAGATGGCTTTTTATTAGCTGTGATAGGGGTGGTTGCAGTACTCTCTAGTAGTTCCAAGAGGGGTAAAGAAAATGAACTGACAATCACAGGCTTTAACTACACAAGCACTCATTCATAAAACTGCCAATACAAGCCATTTTGTTTCTAGCATAAGCTAAATACCCACATGAAAAGTTAAACCACTGAAACCATTAGAGTAGACAAGTTTTGGTGTATATTTGGGTATCCAACAGGCAGGCTTATAACAAGTGACATGTGACTGCATACAGTCAGATATATGCATTATCACTAAACGTGACTTCGAATGTATTTGCCAATTTTTCATTGTCCAACGTGGTAAATGCAATATTGACCAATGAGCAGTCACTGAATTTTGCTCCCTTGGATCACATATGCCAATAAGGGGCTGTAAAATACCAAGATTCAGTTTTTTTTTTTTTTTTTTTTTTGGGTCGAAACCAAGATTGAGTTTCAAACTGGAATAGGGCCCCAAAATCTGAAGCCAAGTACATAGAGTTATCAGAACATAAAATTACCAGTTGCACTTTATCTGCCTTGCGTGCATCTGAGCCATGTGCACCTTTTTTTCTGCTGGGATCTGAAACTGGCACAGATGCTGCGAAAAGATTTTCCAGCTCAGACATGTCAATTTCCGGAGCACTGCAAATTGTTGCCAGACAAAAAATCATTTACTACCACATTAACAGACTACCATTGAAAGATAATACTAAAACAGCATACTCGGTAGATTCTCCAGATTTTTGAGTTTCAGCCCAAATGCTTCCTTGTACAGCTCTTGATAACTTCAACCAATGTAAAGGCTTCAGCTTTTTCATGTTGCTACTCTTTGAATTTAGAGTACGTGACAAGCCTCGTCCCCTTGCAGTGCTCAAAGCACTCAATGGTGGTCCTGGAGGTGGTCCTCCACCAGTCTTCAGTACCCCTTTAACTGAAGGAACAGGAGGAGGAGGTGCAGAAGGAACAGGTGGGGAGTTCTTCACTGTAGCTTCGGACTGTTTGGCCATGATAGGGGCAGGAGGGGGTGTTGGTGGTGCGGTAGGTGGAACTTTAGGACCCATAGCTTGCCCAGAATGAAGAGGAGGTGGCGGGGGTGGCGGAGGTCTCACATTTGTTGGTTGATTCTCCTTCAAAGGAGGTGCTGGCGGTGGCGGTGGCGGCGGCGGTGTCGGCGGTGGCGGTCGATGTGGTGTTGGTGTCTTTGAAGATAGCTGCTGAGCTGAAGAAGGAAGTGGAGGGCAAGGAGGAGGAGGAGGAGGAGGAGGAGCAGGAGGAGCAGGAGAAAGTGGCTTGGCTGCAGAGTTGGCTGAAGAATGCTTGTTCATATCATGTAAATGAGAAGTGACCTCTTCACCAACTAAAGCTCTTGGTCTCAAACCTGCTGCTGGTGGTGGTGGTGGAGGAGGAGGAGGAGGAGGAGAATGTGGCACTGGGTGAGCTGAAGCAGTCTCCTCCTTTCCCTGTATGTGAGAATTTATCTCATCACCAAGTGGATTTTCTGCTTTCGAAGACAAGGGATAATGAGATGCAGGAGGAGAAGTGTTGGAAGCAGAAAAACCAGGTTGAAGAGGAGGAGGAGGAGGTGGTGGAAGAGGTGTCGGTGGTGAAACTAAGACACTTTTGGGTCCTAGATGCTCAATGGAAAGATTCTGAGACATGGTTTGGACTGCTTGGTCTGAGGATACTGTTGTTGGGTTTTCTGCTTTACTCTCAGATGAGGCAAGATCACCAATTTGACTTTCAAATGCAAGACCAAGAGGTGCAGTCTCTTGTTTTGGCATCGTTAGATTTGAAGCTTGGGCAGAATCAATGTAATCTGGAGAATGATTGGTAGTCTGAGCAGCCTCCACTCTTCTCTCTGGAGATGGCTTTTGGGGAACTGATTGACCCTTTAGATTGAAGGAAACAGAACTATGCTTCTCCATCTTACTCTCTAACATCTTTTCAGCACTTTCTTCTCTGATACTTTCAGGATTTTCCAGAGCGTGTAGAGAATCAGCATCTGATTTTCCTTGAAGTATATTCGAAACTTTAATTTGCTGGATGACATTAATTGCGGCATCTGTTTTGGGAGCCAACCACTCTACATGGCTAAAAATTTCCTGAACTTTAGCAAATGCTTCTATTGGAAGGCCCTCCTCCTCAAAGCACGAAATATCTACGGGAACAACGGAAGCAGCGGAATCCATCTCAGAAAAGAGGATCTTCATCAACAAGATAGATAGTATATTAAGTTCAGCATAACATAGGCTTAGAAAAATTATGTCTGCAAAGACTGCACTAAAACAAAAGTGGCATCAGATATACCTCTGCTCTGAATTCCTTTGGAAATAGATCTTTAGCTTCCCATAAGGTATCAATTTCATCACGATTAAGCATCAAAATGTTTGACCTGATGAAAGCTGTATTGAACATGACTCGGAACATCATCTTTTCTCGTTCCAAGTCTTCGAATAAATTTATGCACTCAAGTACAACGTCTCCTTGAATATGGCAGTTTATGTCAATCTTAACTAACTCGCATTCTGCCTGCACAAAGGTCCCAGAAAACCTTCATCAACCTTCTCAAAGGAGGAAGAGACAATATTAACAAGGAAAGTGAAATTTTGGAAGATTAAAATGATATATGCCACTGCTAGCAGAAACCAAAAACCAAGACAGCTTGCATTTTAAAATCAGGTCAAATCACCGGATTGAAGATGAACAACAATCATTCATTCTTTATTTGACTTGTTCATTCCAGACCCACAGTACTACATAGGAATTCAATCATTCTTCAGTTTCAAAATGTTGATCAAATTGATTTTGCCCTGTTGCCTTGGTATCTAAAAGAAAACAGTAATTTTGAGATACCGATTAATTTCGATGCTCCAGTAAGTTTTTTAACATCTTTAATGACTGATTCTACTTATCAACTCCTGCCTTGTGAATAGCAGCAGAGAAAGGGAGAAAGCTAATTTTGAAGCATGTCTCTGTCAGGAAAAAAAAAAGTGTTGTTTAAACCAATGAGGGAAAAGGCTAGTGAAAAAATTGAATATATGGCGCATTGTAGCACCCCTTCAATGTGCTTACAGATAACCGAAGACTTCAGACCACGTCAAACTTTTCTCTTCTACTTTAGATGATCAGTCTCTGAAAGTAACATCCTAACAGGTTCCTCGCATAGTATCTTTGCAAATCAGCATCAATAGATATATTGAAGAAATCTACTTAACATGTATCAAAGATGATACTTACACTCTGAATATCATGACTAACAACTGATGAGCTGCAAATGTGTTCAACTATCTACTAAGGTATGACCAACTCTATATCTAAAAATCTTCCAAGTCTTCCAAGGACAGCTTTGTAGAAAATAAGAAATTAATAACACACGCTATTGAGAAAAATCCTATACATCTCCCCAGAGATTAAATGGGGAGAGGACAGGCAATTAATAGACTCTTCAACTTCAACATAATTTGCAAAAGCCTATTAAGCTTTCCTTTATACATCTTCAACCATCAGTAATGAAAACAAAGAGATTATCGACATAGGTAAGAGCAACTGTGTATTTCCATGATGACACAATTCAAATAAATTACTTATTTCAGGAACTGCAAATTTATTACAAAGCTGTCAACTCTGTCCAGGAAGATTTAAGAAGACCAAGGTAAAAATAAAAATAGATTTGATATAAGTAGGATGACATCTCACCTGCTTGTAAACCCGAACTCCTTTGCTTCTCTTTGAAGTTGAGAATACTGTTTTGGAAGTGCGATCATTAACGAGAAAGGGGTCTTGCCCATAAATCCTGAATATTGGGCGGCATCCACCCTCCCTGTCAAAATTTGGAATGGATCTGATGATTATGCAGTCTAAAGTGAGCGCTCTGTGTAAAGGAGGCCATTCGGTGGCCACATTCCTCCTTGAGACATACTGTAGATATCTCTGTTGAGAAGGGACAGGATTAAGTGGCGACAACAAGTGCAAAAGCTCACGTGGAGCCTGCTTGTAAACCATGTCCAATGTCTTTTGCTCGCCACTGTATAACTTCCTATAAATTAGAAGAGCAGCTAGCATGAAGGCCAAAACTGGCCAACCACCAAGTTCACAGTGCATTAACAACAAATTATGATGCCCAAGAGAAAGCCAACTCTCACATGACCTCAGAAAATGATGAATCATCTCCATTTTCAGCAAGGGGCAGCCCTCGTACTGCCTAGGGTAGTCCATGATGGTCATATCATACTCAGAGAGAATGTTAGCTAGTTTGCTTTGCTCCTCTCCTTCACGAAAATTGAACACCAGGATAGAAGACTCATGGAAGTGATCTCGAAACTGGCTAACTATTCCTCGCATATGAACCTTGTAGTCCTCCTCCGTCCACACATCAGTAGCAAAGCAGCAATCAAATACTAACAAAGTCACAATGAACATTTATCAATTGCATTTCCAAGTCATCGTACTAACCAAATGAAAGGGTCGCAGCCAAATCCATTTTCCATACGAAGAATTACGCAGATAAAATGATTCACGCGATCAAGGCAATCTGGTTTCGTGTACAGTACACTCCTCAGTCTCGTCCTAAGTGAAACAGAGGTCACCACGGCATCTACCCTCTGTCATTTTTTTTACCTTACACAAGTAGTCTGAGTAGGAATAAAGGCTCAGTATTGAGATTTGAATTCTTAAAGGGATAAATAAGGTGAGATATAGCTAGCCGTGTGCCTTTCCAACAACTCATCTACTGACCAAATAATGTAAGATCACGCATCTAACATCACAAATTACTAAACAGTTCCCCTGCCCCAATCAACTTTAAATCGCTATTCTCCAGAACTTCTATATCACATCGATTGTACCAATACAGCAGTCAATTCAAAGAGCTACACTAGCCGCCTAGACTAAAAACCATAATCCATGCATACACCACAATTACGCTCGGGAAAAACAAAGTATTCTTCTTTCGAATGCAAAACAGGCCGAGCAGAAACGACACCTCATCAATTCAAGTCTCGCAGCAAAAACCAAACGCCAACCCACGCCAAAAATCAAGCCGCGGAACAACACGAATTCAAAGCTCCGCTCCCCTTACCGTAGACCCGTTCGCAGATCTCGAGGAGCCCGTCGGGCGGCTTCCGGTAGAACAATTTGAGGAAGGACGCCATCCCGGCAACGGCACCCCCGGAGCGCGCGCGATCGCAGAACCCTAGAAAGCAAAAAAGCACATGCGGTTTCAGCAAGCGCGACGGGAATCGACGGAGCGACGGAATCGGAATACGCGCGGGCGGGGGTGTGCGGAGGACCTCGAAGTGGTTGTCGGCGGTTGGTGGCGGGGAGCTGACACTTGGCTTGTCACGTAAGGAAAAAGAGCTCCCCCCGTCGGTTCGCGCGGAAATGGATCGTTTTGTCCGTACCAGAGCGAGCGAGCGAGAGAGATGCACGATGAATGATGGATGACGGCGACGGTGATGGCGATGGCACAGTGAAGATTTCGATTTCTGCTTCTTCTCCTTCTTCTTCTTCCTTCCCTCTTCAACGACCGATTAGCTTTATTGATTTTTTTTTTTTTTTTTTTTTTTTTTTGGCTTTTTTCTTGTTTTGTTTTCGTTTTGTTATTGGGGGGAGCAGCCGGGAATCGCCTGCGGGGTCGCCACGTAAGCTGACATGGGGATCACTACGCACCGACTTTAGTCGTTAGCTCGCCAATTTTTTAATTTTTTTCTTTTTTAGCGCGGGGTGGGGGCGTTTTTCCCCCGTGCTTTCGCGGTCGGGATATTTTCTTGTCCGTTTTCTCGGGGCTCTCCGCTAAACGGCGCCGGTTTTGCTCAGCCCCGATCCGATCGCACGACGCGGGGTCCACCAAATTGATGCCATGCACGATTCTTTTTTTTTTCCCCCCTTTTCGAAACGGAGCATTTCGTTCATTAATGGTGAAGAATGAATTCCTGAAACCTGATTAGGCCCCATTTGGTTCGGCGTTTGCAATAGGTTTTGAAACTTTAAAGTCCCTTAACCAAATGTAAATGCGTTTGATTTGTGTTTTTGCTCGATTTTGGGAAAATATAATTGTATTTATAAAGGACTTTAAAAACCTTTAACCCAAAATAGGTTCCGAGATTCTTTGGGAATTTGCATTTCTGGAATACAAGTGTTGAACTTGATTACTATTCATATTCTCCGAAGATCGCCACACGGAAAGCCGATTGAAGGCCGATGACCGCCAGCCAAGGGGTCGTGCGCAACAGCGACCACTGCCTGAGGGTCGCCTGACCCTGGTGACTGTCACCGGACCTTAGGTGACGCTTGGGTCGTGTGACCTAGGTGACTAATGACTTGAATAGCACGACCCAAGCGATCGCCTGGGATCGGGCCGCTTGGGGTCGCACGACCTTAGGCGACCTCACTTAAGGTGGGTGACCTTAGGCGAGGCCATCCGGTAGCCAAATCTAATCGTCCGATAGCCTGATCTGGCTAATCGGCCATTGGACTTCAATAAAAAAATTTTAGTAAAAGTCATTTATAAATACAATTTTTACCAAACGGCATTTTAGCCAAAATTATTTTGCAATATACTTTTAAATTACAATTCACAAAATGCTATTTGCATTTTGAAAAACTTCTTTAATCAAAAGGTATTTATATTTTCCCAAAGATATTCTCCAAGGCCGAATCAAACGGGGCTAGACTCTCATGGACTATAGACCAGCTCAACAAAATTGGACCGGGCTAGCTTTTCTTTGCGCTCCTTGACGATGGTTCGCAACGCCCGTGGGCTCGGATCCTGGCCCGCAACCGTTTGCACCAATTATAAGTATCGATCACTGTAACCACCGACGGATCGAGTCTCGTCCTCAAATCAGCATCGGCTTCCAAGTACACCAGAACAACCCTTAGTACTACAGCTTTGATCTTCCAGCGCCAAAGAGGCGAGCAGGTTCTCAGCAAGTCCAGTGACCCCTCACCTAGTCGAATTGCAACAAATGCCAGCTGCAACTCCCCTCTCTTTCCCTTTCTAGAGTAAATCGGTCGCTATTGAACTTTAATGAGCCGATTTCTGGGGTAGTCCACAAATCGAGTATACTTCTTGTTTGCGGCACTCATATCGTCGACAATCGAGCTTGGGTTTGGTCTTCGATTTTAAGAAATGAAGCCATTGTGAGCTAACCAAATATTCCACGGTACCCGGGCAATTAGTTCTGCTGAGGGCGAGTTAGTGTTTTGTTGCACGATGTCTAACACCTAATTGTCAATTTAAAAAATTTCATCACCGGAAACATTTGGATTTTCAATCGATAACTTGACCATATGACTTTTGTATAATTGTAAAGCAGGAAGAGATGTTCTAAAGTCTCTGGAAATTGATGGCAAAGAGGGCAGAGTGGGTCGGGCATGCGTGTTCTCTTGTGCATATTCTCATGAGTGGGCAAGTTGTCTTGACAAATGGTCCATATGAAAATTTTGATTTTTGGCATAGTATTAAGGTTCAAGATATTCTTCCAAAGGGGTTTGTGTACATGGCAGGATGAGGAGGCTTGGTTGTGGTTTTGTTGTTCTGTTGGATGCATGTTGTTATATGTGCCTTCTACTGTGTATTGCCTTTGCGTTGTTCATGCCCGCACCAGCACATCTTCTTTGGGGATAACGCTCATTGATGTAGCATAATTTCCTCTACCGTGTGCTCTCCGAACATTGAATTCAGCTTCTGTTCATATTATCATTGCTCTTCTTAAACAAATAACTCTTCAACTCTTTTGAAGGTCCCCCAAGTTGGTCGGGCCTCCGATCAATCCTTGAGCTAACCACCTATCTTCCCGGATATTAATTATTTTCCCATTGCCAACTGCCCACCTACTTGTTAGATAAATGGATTCTCTCCCCGTTAATAGGCTTTGCTATCCCCCCATTAAGGTTGGGAACAATTATTGGCATTCTAGAAGTTCTTCACGGCAAATTAGAGTCCTTTGACAATTTGATTACACAAGGCTAAGGAGGACTGAATTAGTCTTTACGTATCGAGTTGTGCTAACACCTAGTAAGGTGACTTGTTTGGTAATCATATTGAGTGTATCTTGTCATGTGGCTTATATTTCAACACAATACAATTTACACGACACAATGTGAATTCCAATCTCATCTCTAATAATGAAAGCAAATATGTCAATACATCTTAAAAGTCAAAATTCACGAGAAATTATTTTGTGTATCATAGAATAGAGATGTATGATAGAATTGATTAAATAAAAAAAAAAATACAGTATATACCTATATAGCACCAAGTAGGATAAGATTGAATCACACGAGCAATAATGATTGATTGTTTATATTATGTCACCATTGTCATGATTTGTACCCATCGCATAAAATACTATTATCAAAAGCACACATTTTATTTAAATGCTCTCATTAGTACTTTTATGTCAACTCGGTTCTCATTTAGTCACGTGATTATCCAAACCTTTGGCAATCTAAGATTGACTACCTCATAATTTAGGTGGGATAATATGAGTCTTCGAGAGAGGGATGCTCACATCGAAGACTTCCCCCAGCTTTTCAAGTGGCTCCATGCCATCCCATTGTGCTAGACATCGCCGTCACTTAGTTTGACAAACAGCTACAACGGATTAGTGTTAGCACCGAAGAAATCAACATGCTATAATGCTATCTATGTTGAGGAGAAACGAAATTGAGATAATTTATCGGTGGATGACATGCCGCATTTTCAACTAAAAACATGAGTGAAATCGAAAACCAAATCTAAAGTCCCCTGATATTTGCACCTGGTGCCATGAAACTACTTGGCAAACATATCAATGCTTGAGATTATTCGCCATTGCTGGACCTTTGTTCACAATTGAGATAATTTTAAATTTCATATATTGACTTGGTGGTTAAGGAACGGACTTGTGTTCATGAATTAGACGCACAACATAGATTCATTTCCCAACATGAGAAGTGTGAAACTACTTTATATTCAAGTCACCCATTCAAGTTTCATCTCATATCATACCAAATTGTCTGTGATACGGAATATTTTTTTGTTTGGGGGGGGTGGGGAAATCAGGAACCATTGCATGAGGCATCACATGTTTTATTATTTTGCTTGAGATGGTTGGGCTTAGGATTGACTAGTGCTTATTCGACAAAGCACAAGGTGGCCCTCTTCCAAGCTACTAAATAGTTCGTTCAAGCCCTTGTATATTTCACCTAAGTTACCCTTATAGTAGTCATGTGAATTCATGTCTGTCACACATAGATTTCAAAAATTGTGATCTCGTGGCATATTTCTCAACTCAACACACACAATTCAATCATTTAACAAAGGCCACTCCTTGCTTCTTCCTTTTATTGCTTAACTCATAATATACATTCGCCAAAATTAAGTGTCCACAAGTTACTAACCTCATCTTAAGGTAACGTCAAGTTAGTGTAGTTTGTACAGTTAATCAATTGAATCAATCACTTCTAAGAGTGATTGGTTTCACGATGAGTTGGTTCTCGCCATGGAATAAGATCGTGCAAGGCTATTGACACGAATTTTTGTCAATATTCAAATAGCATTTTTTATAATAAAAAAATAATGAAATGCATAAAAAATATGAATTTTTCATTCCCATTTTTGAGGTTAGCACAGTTTGTATGGTTAATAAATCGAATCAATCACTTCTAAGAGTGATCAGTTTTGGGGTGGATCGATTCCTATCCTGGAACTGAGCTGGGCAGGATTGTTGACACTTGAATTTTTGTAAATAATCCAATTATGCTTTTTTTGGGAAAATAATCAACAACAAAAAGAAAAGGCTTGAGCCCATTGAATTTGTTCAGGCCCACTAGTCCCGTTCGGCTCATTTTTGAAAACCATCTTAGCCCATGAAAAATAAGTCTAAGCCCATTAGGGATAACAAAACTAGGCCCGGCCGGACTTATTCCAGAAGATTCGTCCAAAAGCCCAAAAGGCGGAGCCTAAGTTCAGATAGAAAGTTGAGGTCGTGCGGATGGAGATGACGAACGGAATTAGTGAGATTTCTCTCTGTCTCCTGTAACCAACCAGATTCCCATATTCACAAAAAACGGATTTTTAGCGCTCGGATTCTTGAAGGATTCATGGATGATTTTCCTCCTCCCCTCGCCTTCTGACGACGTCGCCACCGCCACCGCCCAGCCGGTCGACACCATTCGCGGCTCCTCATCTCTCGCTCTGTTCGGCTCTGTATATCGGCCGAGAAGCTCGAAGCAGTTTCATTCTCGCGTGAAGCTCCTTTCGGGGCGTTGACTTTCGCCGGGGAAACTGCCGGGCGGTGGAGGCGCAGGCGGAATCAAGGGTCACCGACTTCCTTCTTATCGGTTCTCTCTCAAGAATTCGATAAAAAAGATATCTTTGTGACTGGTCACACGGGGGAGAGAGAGAACCGGAGTGCGCTACTGATTAAACAAGAATTCTCTCAGTTTTGGGGAGTCTCTCCTTCTCCTATTCTCACGACGGAAAGCTAAGGCCGCCCCGCTGGATCCATGCATTAAAGTTGGCGGGTCACATCACTTCCTCTGATCCAAGCCGTCTGCAACTTCTCCTCCTTTGCTTGATCTCGATTTGAGCACTGACTTGGCTGTGGTGTCAGTTTCAACAGCATGGGTTTTCGCTCTCTTCACTTAGATATTTTTTTTCATCCTTTACCTGTTCAATTGAATTCCTTCTCATGGTCTTTAATTCCTTTTCAGTTCGTTTTTCCACAGCCGCATTAGATTCTTGTTTCGCTCTGTATCTTGGCCAGGGATCACTGAGAAGCACTCAACTCGCTTTCGAGACTCCTTTGCCCCGAACTCCGAGACACGTGAACAACCCGCCATGGTCGTGAATTTTGTGACATTCTCAGGTGGTGTCGTCGACCCAAATTAATTTAATAAGCGCATGCGGAACGTATTAAGAACCCCTGACAAATTAAAAGCGGGATAGAACAGCAGGAATAAAATTAATTTAATACAAACCAACATGCTATCATAAAATCATCCAAAGTTTACATACAACCAAAATGAGTTAGAGTCTATGTGCATCAAAAAGGGGTCAGACTGCACACTAGGGGTCGATCTACCAAAAAGAAGAATCAGTCCTAAAGCTACTAGTCGGACTCGATTGTCGATCCCCCATCTTCAAGCTCTGCGACTCCTTGGACGACCGCACCGATAGTCCACCATCCTCCACTGGTACCGCCACCTACGGCCCTGAAATATTTTTCCCACAACGGGGTGAGACATTATCTCAGTAAGTTCACCCCTCGTAAGCCCTTATTAGAAAGAAAATACACCCCAGCATGACCTAGCCACACATCGAGAAGACTTACCTCGCAATAGTCCGCGCCTGCAGGTTAGTACAGTTTATATCATTCAATCACATGCAAATGTGATAATTAAATAAAGCACGGCACAATCACATCATCAACCAATCAACCACTTGGATCGTCTCAGCGATCAATCGGCTTGGCCGATTACATGTCATTCAATCAAATCAATCACTGTTCCTAACCACGACCCTAAGGGTAAACTCAACCATCGGTGGTAATCACGGCCCCACGTGGCACGACCTTTAATAAGGTGGTTAAACAACTAGTGGCATCACGGCCCCACTCGGCACGGCCTCTCATAGGCGGTCAACAACTAGTGGCATCACGGCCCCACTCGGCACGGCCTCTAATAGGCGGTCAACAACTAGTGGCATCACGGCCCCACTCGGCACGGCCTCTAATAGGCGGTCAATTACGGCCAAAATCCCCACAATTGCTACACATGGAATTTCTACACATAACCCCTATTTACGCAATCACACTCAATTCGCCATCAATCAAGCATCAAATTTAAATTCTAACATCACAAAGAGCGATCAAGCACGAAATTCGAGCAACCGGGGCTAAAAATAAATTTTTTCGTTTTTTTTCTAATAAATAATAATATTTAATTAATTTCGAAATATTTTAATATTATTTTAATCATCCGAATTTCCAATAATTAAATAAATCTAAATTAAATTCCAATTATGTCACATCAACACTTAACTTTAATTAAACAATTCTTAACTTTAATTAAACACAATTAAACTTAACCCAATTTCTTAATCCAACTTAGAATAAAATAATCTAATCTAACCACCTAAACATACTTAATTCAAACTAAACATACTTAGGGCATAATTAACCGTCTAATCAAGGATTAGTGAGATAAACTCACGGATTTGGACGCCGCTTAGCTCAAATCGAAGAGGGTGACGCTGGGACCGACTTTCCCCAAAGGCGGTCTCGCGTCCGGGCCGGGAAGGGGGTCGAAAGGGCCTTCGAAGTGGCTGGAAACCCACTCCTTCTTGCTGCTATTCGGCCGAAGGGGAGACGCGGCGATGGGGGCTTCACGGCGGCGGTTCGACGGAGAAAGAGGCGGAGGAGAGGGCGGCTCGGGCTGGCGGCGGCTTGGACGGCGGCGAACGGCGGACGGAGACGGAGGCGGACAGGGACATTAATATGTATTAATGTAGTCTATGTTGATTAAATTTATATTATATTTGTGCAGATAAATATTATTTAGTAGATACTGGATATCCAAATCCGACGGGTTATTTGGGACCGTACAAAGAAGTTAGATATCATTTGCTAGAATTTCAACAAGGTCCTGCCCCTACAGGCTATCAAGAGGTATTCAATCGTGCTCATTCCTCGCTGCGATCGGAAATTAAGCGAGCTTTTGGCGTCCTGAAGAAGAAGTGGAAAATTCTAAAGCATATGCCAAATTTTCCATTTGAGAAGCAAGTAAAAATTGTTATAGCGGCAATAATTTTGCATAATTATATACGACAAAATGCCACCAATAATAGACATTTTGCAAAAGCAGATTTGGATCCCAATTACGGATATTCAGTTGACCTTGCTAATACAAATGAGGGGCCGGTACTTCAAATGACAATTTATCTTATGATATGGCGCGTTTACGTGATCAAATAGCAATGAGTTTAGTAAATACTTAAGGATGTTTATAATTTTTAATATAAACCTATTTCTTTCTTCGATGCATATGTAATCATATCTATTATAATGAAATTACTCTTTCTTTTTAATTGAGAAAAAGTCCACTTTGATATATTTTTTAACTTATGAATTTATTACTATATCTCTTTTATATATACATTTCGGTGCAAATATATATATAAAGAAAAAGTCATTGAATTTGTTAATATATCTCTTTTATATATACATCTCAAGTACAAATATATATAAAAAAAGTTATTGAATTTGTTAATATATCTATTTTATATATACATCTCAATGCAAAAAAAAAAAAAAAGTCATTCTTTTTGTTTTCAATTTTAAAAAATAAAATTAAAAACTTAAATTGGTTTCGCTAAAGGACTTCCTAAATATATGTGTTTACCAAAAAAGCATTTCCCCAAAGTTGCATTTCAAGGCGCTTTTCAATTATATTTTACCAAACAAGCCAGTTTTTCATTTCAAAACCCTTTAGGCCAAAGGTCTTTGCATTTTCCTTAAAGCGCTTTTCCCAAAAACTTTCCCAAACGCCTTAGACTCTCCTGAACTATAGACCAGCTCAACAAAATTGGACCGGGCTAGCTTTTCTTTGCACTATTTGACGACGGTTCGCAACGCCCGTGGGCTCGGATCCTGGCCCACAACCATTTGCACCAATTATAAGTATCGATCACTGTAACCACCGACGGATCAAGTCTCGTCCTCAAATCAGCATCGGCTTCCAAGTACACCAGAACAACCCTTAGTACTACAGCTTTGATCTTCCAGCGCCAAAGAGGCGAACAGGCTCTCAGCAAGTCCAGTGACCCCTCACCTAATCGAATTGCAACAAATGCCAGCTGCAACTCCCCTCTCTTTCCCTTTCTAGAGTAAATCGGTCGCTATTGAACTTCAATGAGCCGATTTCTGGGGTAGTCCACAAATCGAGTATACTTCTTATTCGTGGCACTCGCTTCGTCGACAATCGAGCTTGGGTTTGGTCTTCGATTTTAAGAAATGAAGCCATTGTGAGCTAACCAAATATTCCACGGTTCTCGGGCAACTAGTTCTGCTGAGGGTGAGTTAGTGTTTTGTTGCATGATGTCTAACACCTACTTGTCAATTTAAAAAATTTCATAACTGGAAACATTTGGATTTTCAATCGATAACTTGACCATATGACTTCTGTATAATTGCAAAGCCGGAAGAGATGCTCTAAAGTCTCTGGAAATTGATGGCAAAGAGGGCAGAGTGGGTCGGGCATGAGTGTTCTCTTGCGCATATTCTCGTGAGTGGGCAAGTTGTTTTGACAAATGCTCCATATGAAAATTTTGATTTTTGGCATAGTATTAAGGCTCAAGATATTCTTCCAAAGGGATTTGTGTACATGGCAGGATGAGGAGGCTTGGTCGTGGTTTTGTCGTTGTTCCGTTGGATGCATGTTGTTATATGTGCCTTTTACTGTGTATGGCCTTTGCGTTGTTCATGCCCGCACCAGCACATCTTCTTTGGGGATAGCGCTCATTGATGTAGCATACTTTCCTCTACCGCGTGCTCTCCGAACATAGAATTCAGCTTCCGCTCATCTTATCATTGCTCTTCTTAAACAAATAACTCTTCAACTCTTTTGAAGGTCCCCCAAGTTGGTTGGCCCTCCTATCAATCCTTGAGCTAACCACCTATCTTCCCGGATATTAATTGTTTTCCCGTTGCCAACTGCCCACCTAGTTGTTAGATAAATGGATTATCTCCCCGTTAATAGGCTTCGCTATCCCCATTAAGGTTGGGAACATTTATTGGCATTCTAGAAGTTCTTCACAGGAAATTAGAGTCCTTTGACAATTTGATTGCACAAGGCTGAGGAGGACCAAATTACCCTTTACGTATCAAGTTGTGCTAACACCTAACAAGGTGACACGTTTGGTAATCATATTGAGTGTATCTTGTCATGTGACACATATTTCCACATAATACAATTTATATGACGCGATATGAATTCCAATCTCATCTCTAATAATGACAGCGAATACATCCATATATCTTAAGAGTGAAAATTCACGAGAAATTATTTTGTGTATCATAGAAGGGAGATGTATGATATAATCGATTAAAAAAATATATAGAGTACATACCTATATAGCACCAAGTAGGATATTGTTTATATCATGTCACCATTGTCATGATTTGTATCCATTGCATAAAATACTCTTCTCAAAAGGACACATTTTATTTAAGTGCTCTCATTAGTATTTTTACGTCAACTTGGTTCTCATTTAGTCACATGATTATCCAAACCTTTTGAATTTTGGCAACCTAAGATTGACTACTCTCATAATTTAGGTGGGACAATATGAGTCTTCGAGAGAGGGATGCTCACATCGAAGACTTCCCCCAGCTTTTCAAGTGGCTCTGCGCCATCCCATTGTGCTAGATGTCGCCTTGTCACTTAATCAGTTTGACAAAACAACTACAACGGATTAGTGTTAGCACCGAAGAAATCGACATGCTATCGGAGAAACAAAATTGAGATAATTTATCAATGGATGACATGCTGCATTTTCAACTAAAAACATGAGCGAAATCGAAAACCAAATCTAAAGTCCGTTGATATTTGCACCAGGTGCCATAAAACTACTTGGCAAACATACCAATGCTTGAGATTATTCGCTATTGCCAGACCTTTATTCACAATTGAGATGATTTTAAATTTTATATATCGACTTTATGGTTAAGGAATTGACTTGTGTTCGTGAATTAGACGAACAACACAGATTCATTTTCCAACATGAGAAGTGTGAAACTACTTTATATTCAAGTCAATCATTCAAGTTTCGTCTCACATCTTACCAAATTGTTTGTGATACGGAATAATTTTTTGTTGGGGGGGGTGAGGTGGGGAATTCAAGAACCATTGCATGAGGCATCATGTTTTATTCTTTCGCTTGAGATGGCTGGGCTTAGGACTGACTAGTGCTCATTTGACAAAGGAAGAGGTGGCCCTCTTTCAAGCTACTAAGTTACACTTATAGTAGTCATAAGAATTCATGTCTGCCATACATAGATTTCAAAAACTGTGATCTTGTGGCATATTTCCAACTCAACACACACAATTCAATCATTTAATAAAGGCCACTCCTTGCTTCTTCCTTTTATTGCTTAACTCAGAATATACATTCGCCAAAATTAAGTGTCCACAAGTTACTAACCTCATCTTAATGTAACATCAAGTTAGTGTAGTTCATATGGATAATCAATTGAATCAATCACTTCCAATCACTTCTAAGAGTGATTAGTTTCAAGGTGAGTTGGTTCTCACCATGGAATTGGATTGTGCAAGGCTATTGACATATGAATTTTTGTCAATATTCAAATAGCATTTTTTATAATAAAAAAATAAAATGCATAAAAAAAAATATGAATTTTTCGTTCACATTTTCGTGGTTAGCACTGTTTGTATGGTTAATCAATCGAATCAATCACTTCTAAAAGTGATTGGTTTTGGGATGGATCAATTCCTATCCTGAAACTGAGTCGGATAGAATTGTTGACGCATGAATTTTTGTAAATAATCCAATTATGCTCTTTTTTGGAAAATAATTAATAACAAAATGCAAAGGCTTCGACCCATTGAAATGTGTTCAGGCCCACTAGTCCGGTTCGGCTCATTTTTGAAGACCATCTTAGCCCATGAAAAATAAGGCTAATGCTTCGCGTAGAAAAGAGAGTAAATACTAGCTCAGAATGACTATACCTGTCCCTGGAGCATAGCGCTCGTTTCTCTTCCTTGCTTCCCGTGTACGAAGTCCACTTTCTTTAACTACAGGCTTCTCCATTTTGGTACGGAATAAATTTCTAGTAGGATGATAATGGTATAGTCGAAGCCATGAAGATAGGATGACAACAGCCTTCATCCATCAAGTTTCCTAACAAAAGATGTAATACAATTCGAAATCAACTATCTAATAAGCAATTCATTATTGGCTCACTCAGTTGATTAATTGATTACAAAATAAGGTCGTATAATCTACATGCATGTTATCTTATACACTTCGTATGTGAATTTTAGATGTATGATCTAAGGGCGATGCATGATCATGTGGTTTATTTTGGGACAACAATTAGAACCCGACTTAGGGACTTTTTAGCATTAGCCACCATGCAAAGTGATGGCTAATAGCTGTAAATCACATTAAAACGAATTGGGTAGGTGTTCTAGGTAGGTTGTTGCATGCATCATCCAAAGACCGACCTCAAGGCTGTTCATGATTGATGGGTGTTCTCTTTTAATACTTTGGATGCTTTGTTTGTTATTTGTTATTTGCATTGGGTGCATAAAAAGTACTTTGGAATTATCAATTTAGTTTGAGCGCTACACTAGAATTAGCATAGGCTTATGGAGGTGGTGATCCCAAAGATATGAAGATGATGAATGGTCAGTGTCCAATTCGACCTTTCACTTGTACTATTCATTCTCTGACTTGATGGGTTACAATTATATGTAGGCAAGGAGAAGGGAGCATATGATGCATCTCTAATGACATTGTCACAAATTCTGCAATCAATGGAATTGGGTTTCGAGTGACTTCACTAAATCTTTTGAGTGGTCGGCCCCTCGTAGGTTAGACACCAATAATTGCCGAAGTCTTTAATGATAATTTTGGGAACATGGAACTTAATATTTTTAGTGTTATCGCGGACAAAATTTTTTCCTTTGATGGTGCCAAGATAAATGCTTTTGACATATTCAGATAATGGCTTTGGTTTTGACTTGTGCAACTTGATCTGATGCGAATAATTCAATATCTCATGGCTATTCACGTACATACCTATGTATTATAGCTATCTGAAATCTTTTTCTGAGCCTCTGCCAAGCTGGTCTAACATTCGAGCCCTTTCCTTTTTCTTTTAAATTTCATGGCGCATGTACAAAGAACATAAATCATACAATTGAGTAACTGAGTCGAGAGGCTTTAGCATAATATACCGTCTTGAACAAATAGTTAAGAGGCATATTGTATTAAAAGTAGCATGAAATGTTGCCTTGCTTCATGTGAACGCATGGGGTTCATGTTGCTTGAAATCCTCTTCAATAGGATACAAGATTACGGGGAGGACTCTCAATATCTCACGCGTGGCATTTACGGAAACGAACTCTGAATCCAGGAGGTACCATCTAGGAAAAGGAATAATGAAAGTCAACATTTACTGGTAAAAGAGGAGTGAGAGAGGACCAATTGGGGTTCCGTGAGCCGGAATGCGGTAGGGCCTTCAAGCCTCGTGCTCAATTCACAATGAAGACTTTTAAGAAATTTTCCTTACCTCTCTTGGAAAATTTTCGAAACTTGATTTAACCAAAAAAAAAAAAAAAAGTGGTTGACTTTGATGTATGTGACGTTTAAAAGTCACGTTTATTATTAGATGTTAGGCCCGTTGGACAAATCGGGCCAAGCTATGGCCGATTTAAGCAAAACCGACTAATTGGGCTTAAAAAAAATTGGATCGACCAGCTTGGTCGGACTTATTAAAAAGTATTCGCACAAACCTTCCCCGATGTATAATGGGCTTAGTCAGGCCCAGCCCATGATATTATCTGGCTCATAAACTAGTCATAATACGAACAAACTCTAATAATTTTTTTAAAATAATTTCTAGTATATATTCTTGGATGAATTGGAGGGGCAAATCAACATCGAAGCGAATATTATATTATCAACCATATGTTCCATGAACATGGACCGGTTTCAATTTAGGAAGTAGATTAAAATATATATGTGCAGAACCTAATTCAACTTTTGTGCTACGTATGGGACACTGAAGAAATGAGGGGATGGAAAATGGGAAAAGAATATTAAATTTCTGACCAGTCATTATACAACAAATTTGAAAAGTTTCCCAGTTTTCCATCCGAATTTTCATTTCTCCCTCCATGTTCTCTAATTTTCCAAAGGAAATATTAGTTTAATGATGCATTATAAAGTAGGAGTAAGCACTTTGGATTTGGTTTAACTTGAGAACTAACCAAATTGGCCTATATCTAAGTAGCACCAATACGTGACATAGACATGCAATACAACATGCCGACATGTTATTTTTTAAAAATAGATAATTCCGACACGTTGAGACATATTATATATTAAATGAATACTTTTATTTTTAATTAATTTGATTCAAATTCACAAATGATTAAATAATAAAAAAGAGCTTACAATGAATTTACATAATAATATTCATAAATCTATTCATAGGAAATTCAAAAGACATATTCATAATTAATGTATATCCATGTTTGGAGAAACATTTCTAATTAACAAAAGTTATTTGTGAAACTAATAACTAATAAGATATTAGAATCAACTTATTTAAATCTATGATCTTCTATAATGACCAGAATGCATCATTATTTAACATTCAATGCTTTTATTTTTCGTAATCACCTTTTAACCCCATTTTTTGTTTTTAGACAAAAAAAGAGATATTAGAACCAACTTATTTAAATAAACCTATGATCTTTTATAATAATCAAAATTTATCATTATTTAACATTCAACTATTTTATTTTTCGAAATCACTTTTTAACCCCATTATTTTTGTTTTTCTGACAAAAGAAAAAGCCCCATTGCCCCCGACCCTCACCCCCTCCCTAAAAAATTATTTCCCTCCCTCGTTTCTTTCCTCCCTTTTCTTGAGAATTGAAGTCATCCTCCACCCCCTTCCTCCAAAAAGAAAAAATTCACACCAAGTCCCATCAAATCCCTATTTTTAATTCTTTTACCTACTCTTCTTGCTAAAGCCTAAAACTAAAAGAGGAGGAAACTCAAAAACCCTAACCGTGGCCTCGTCCTCCTTGCACGAACCTCTTCCTCTTGATCTCTGCTTTCTCTTTTTTGTCTCATCACAATAACTTGTCGCCTCACCTCCGGCCCTTCTTCCTTCGCAACTATAGCCTCGCCTCCAGCCCCCCATCGCGGAATCGTAGTTATGGCCCTTTGGGTTGCCTCAATCTCTCCTCTTCCTCTAATCCTTCTTGCAGTCGCAACCTTGCCGTTGCTCGTGCCTCGCCTCCACTCTCTGTCACCTTCTTCGACGATTCTCTCTCTCATTGCACTTGTAGACCCATCCCAAATTCCACCATACCTCTCGCAATTTCGCAAACGTGTATCAGAACGTATTGGAAATAGTTGATCACATGTCAGATTTTTCGACATGTGTTCGTGTTTAAGTGTAGTCAACACGTGTCAAGATATCCAACACGAGACGGAAGCTCCTAAAATATGTCCGTGCTTCATTGGCCTACACTAGCCTGTTCCAAGAGGAATTGCTTCAATTTCTAATTTTCCAGACCAAGAACCGGGCCAAGATTGGTTCAACTATAGTTCCAAGGGCAAAACCGCATGTTCTACTGAGGTTGAACTAGTTTGAAGTCTCTCCTAGAAAGAAGAAGTATTTTTTCTACCTATTAGGTGTTGAATCTTCAGCATAAACAAATATCATAACCGATGGACTAAGAAATGTTTTCGTAGTGAAAAGCGTTAACTTTTATATATTATTATAAGAATTTGATTATGTGCTCAAAACATAAAAGCGACTAGAACTGGTAGTTTGCAAATCGATTAGTTAGGATTGCGATTTCTAATATTTTGGAATTGCACAAGGTGATTTTCAGTTTGCAAATCAAAAACTAACTCATCTCGAAACTGATGAACCATATTATAAGGTGAAGAAATTTGTCTAATTACTGGAGAACCGGAGCCAATATGATGAAAGAATCCATTGAAAAGAAGGCCATATTATAATCTTTAGTGGAATTGTGAAACGCGTGTTGTTTTTGGGGATTGGCCTACAGAGAAGCACTAAGGGCACGCCATTGCCAATTATGCTAAAGATTTGTATCCCCACGACAATCCTGTCCCACATCCGCGCAACACATCAATGATACTTTTGAATTCAATCATTGAACATGAGCTTACGGTATCGGCAATGAATGGCACCGAGGGGTGTTCAGTGATCGGATTGAGTTAAACTCCGCGCTACGTGCCATTCAAAATAGACTTTTCTTGGGTAGTTCTCAAAAGCCACCTATTTGATTTGAGCTTGATGATACTCAGGTTTCTCAAGTTTGAGTTTTAATTCACATATAAGGCATCACCAATTTGGACTCAGCTAAACTTAACTCGAGTATCAAGACAATAATATAATCTACGCGAGGAAGTTCCATTGTCTTGCAAAAATTTATTCTGACACGACATCAATATTTGAATCCCTTAGCTCTACCAAATTGAAATGAATTATGAGGAATCAGAATAAGAATTATACTATAACAATAACAATAACAATAACAACTTTTGACATGCAAAAGTTAGAAAATGCAAGGTTTAGTTAATAATCACATGTCTACTTGCCTTTTCATGCGACTCTTATTATTTAAACATTTCATAACCTACATATATCAATGTATAAATTCGTATGTAGCTATATATAGTTTTCTGAAACTTAAATTCTTTTGAAATTTATATTTTAAAGAAATAAGCATTCGTTTATTAGGCAAAACTGAAATTTTAAAATTATTTGAAGTTGTCTAAATCTCGAAAGTTAACCCAAAGTTTGGTGTGGCAAAGCAAAAACCCAAAATTATGGCCTGTTTTGAGCTCCTTTTATTTATTGGTTATTTAAAAATAACACCAGAAAACTTTTTTTTTTTTTTAAAATTGTCATCCTATATGTTCGGCACGATGAAAATTGGTCAACGAAGGATATCTTCTCATTCAATGGAACAATTTTTTTTTTCATTAAACGATTAAGTATTCTTAAAAGTTGAAAGCTATATGTACCTAATTAAAGGGTGCAAAGTCATTTTCTAAAGTTCACGCTTATTCCACGTTTCCACCTCCACCACCAGTTATACAAAGTTGACAAAGTGAGTCAACGTAAAAAATGAATAGTATTTACTCCCATATTGATTGAGAGAGAAAATTTATTTGAAGACAATTTTTGAAATTGTAATGGTAACGATTTATATAAATCAGCACGAAAATTTTCAATCAATTGAAAGACATGCAACATTATGTGATAATTAACAATGTCATGTTACTTTACAAAGATTCATAACACCTTATAGATAGAAAAAGAATGAGGGGTTAATAGCATTGAAAATCCAAAACTATAACTCAATGGCAAATTTATCTCAAATTAAATTTTTGCCTAAAATAAAATTCAAAATTATTAGCCCAAATACATATCTACATTTCAATCAATATTCCATCAAATGTATACATGTCAATACACGTGAATTTATCATGTCGAATCCATCATTCTCCACGTTGGATCCGTTTGGTAGTCATCTATTGAGTATGTTGACATGTGGGCATTTTAATAAGGTGTTGGATGAATGTCAACGGATGGTAAAATTGAATTTGGATACTGATTTGAAATTTTATGTAAGACAAAAAAATAATATAAAATTAATTTTTTATGAATTTCAATTTGAGATTTTCAATAGTAATAATCAAACAAAGAGAGTCTTGCTAGAAGTGTAAACACTTTCATTCCCCCCTTCATTCCCCGCCTCAGTAGTTGTCTACTGAATATGTTGACACATGGGCATTTTAATAAGGTATTGGATGGAATGCCAACGGATGGTAAATTTGGATTCAGATACCGGTTTGAAAATATGTGAGATAAAAAATAATACAAAATTAATTTTTATGAATTTCATTTTGAGAACGATGAGTTTTGCTGAAAGTCTGAAACGCTTTTCTTCCCACCCCCACGCGAAAGGTGGGTTATTGACTTTGACGAGTGCATATGGCGACATGGCCAAACGAAGACGACGCGTGCATGTGATGGTCACTGTCCGTAGGACGGCAAGAGCGACGGGACGAGTGAATCAACTTACGCACTCCACGCCGATTGGTGTGGCTGGCTTCTGACTCGCAAATCACGAGCGGCACGAAGGAACTCAAAAGGGTCATATATGATATGTGTGGGATTCATGGGAAACGTGCGCAACGTGAATGCCCTAATTTTATCATTCAGCTGACAAGATTGAACAGGGATGCCCCACAAATCTTTCTTCCTAATAAGTTTACTGAGACACGGCTTAAACTCGGTGAGATGCCAACATGGGTCTAGCGTTGCACTAGCTCTCCATAGATGAAGAAAATATGTTATTGATACACTGTTTGATGTATGATGTGGTCGATACAAGTGAATTGATGGTTTAGAAAATGTAATAAGCCTTCAATGGGGCTCGCTCTTGATATGTAATTACTTAGCTCTGAATTGCCACACTATGAAATATCATATTGTAATTATAAATGTGTTGTGGATACACTCAATTGCCTCTTAATTTGAGGCGGCAACTGGATAAAGTACCATCGTGTCTTATAATTTTTGTGCTAGAGAGGGCTGATAAGTCAATATATGCATCCGTTAAATTTTATGACATCAAGGATTTAATTGAGCATCTCTATCTATCATAATAATAAATTCTGAAATTTTCATATTCTACCATGTTATTCTTTTAGACCTTTACAGAGGTAAACAAATATTTTCTTTTTGCATTTTTGCCAACTTCTGAAATATTAATCCGAATCATTTCAGCATTTGCATATTCTAAAAGTTTTCAATATTTGGCGTAAGAAAAAAAAAAAGAAAAGAAAAAGAAAATTTGGCGAGCTGCAATATTTTAAAACGTAAAAATTAACGTACAATATCAAATACAGAGTTACAAACTATAGGTAATTATTTAAGTCATTGTAAGATAAACAAGTTTGCAAATTATGTTTTCCTCACGCAAATGTACATATTATTGAAGTTCAATCAGCATATGAATTTGTGATCAACACCTTAGATTAAACGCAAAATTACATGCCCTGCTTAAATGGAGTCGATCCTAAATAAGTAATAGCAACACGAACATACAATTTGTGATCCTAAATAATTGTTAACAACTTGAACAAAAGTCCTAACTTAACACATAAATCTCTTTATGGTTTCATCTACAACACTAAATGTCTAAATATTGTTAACAAAACAAACAATAATACTGACTAAACATATAGTTCTCTCCAGATAAATAGTCATCATGTCTTTATAAATTGCGCTATCATCGCCTTTATTGAAATATTGTCTCACATTACTTAACAAATAATTCCTATATGCTTTTTATTTTTATGCAGTGTTCCTTCATGTATTAGTTTAAATTTTTCGATTAGACTTTCTATAATCTAAAAAGGATTAAACATTTTCTATAATGAATTCCTGCAATGATTTACACAGAAAGTATTTTCTTTCACTATAAAATTTTCTTCAAAACAAACACAAAGAAAAGCCGTTTTCCTCAGTTTAAACTTATTGTTTTTAGTTCATAGAAAATAATTTTCATAAATAGATTAATCTTTTACTCTCCAAATATCAAAAAGTCAGAAAATAATTTCTCGTATATATATATATATATATATATAACAAATGGTGTTCTACATGTTTTGCCCTGTCAAAAGTATATGCCTATGGCGTCTAGTGACTAGATGTCGGTCAAACCTCGTGGCACGGAATCAATTGCCATAAACAATCCACTGCTTTCCCGGGACTTGGCTCCCTAATCCATGTCCAAAGCATCGGTTGGTAGAACAATTTACTTTTTTTTAAAAAAAAATTATTACTAGTAAGCTGAAGACTAAGACGAGTTTAATAGTTATTCTGTCTACAAACAAATCTATGTTCTGTTCAGAAAACATTTGTTTGCGTACGAATTGATAAGGTGAAGTCTAAGTAGCTATTTGGACACGGGTGAATCTATTTATGCTCTTTATAAGACCATATCCATCCAATTTCTAGTAAAGAAATAAGATTGTTCAACCATCTAAACAAAACTTCAAGTGATGGAGCTCCAAATTTCTTCACTTTTCCTTTTCTTCACTTTTTTTTTAATTTATTACTAAAAATCTAGTCGTCGTAATGAGAATAGCTCATATTTTCCTATATTTTCTTTTTTCTTGACTAATTTTATGTGGGTACATATCACAATGCATGTTAGAAGCGCTATGTATTATTTTTCTAGTTTTTAGATTTTACCTCTGCACGTGTTAGCTTTGTCAATGAGAGAAAGTTCCCAATCATTTTCATGTTAATCGAGCAAATTTATAGATTGATTGTCAAGTAAAAATTAAAAAAATTGAACATTTGTACACTTTAATTTCTATTGCACATAATACCCCCAAGCTTTTCTTTATCAGTCGTCTCTTTATATACATATAATAAGATGACCGGATGCAACAAAAAAGAGGCCCTCTTTAAATATTTGTTAAAATAAGACCATGACTAAATTTTCCAATTCAAAAATTTAAAAAACGAAATTTATTAAATCAAAATGTAACAGACAACAACAATTTTAAAGTGCAATTAAATTTCACTTCACTTCGATGGATTAAAGGTAATATCATTGATAGAGTGTTTGTTATAAGAAAATTCAAAGTACCTCAATGCCCACAAATTTTTCACGTCGTGTGCTTTATCGTACAATGGAAATGAGATGGATTTAATCATATGCAGGGTGGAAACAGCTCTATCATTTGGACAAAATTAGTCATATTAAAGCAATAAAAAGAAAAGTGGCATAAATCCTTTTTTTTTTTTTTTCCCTTACAAAATTACCGTTGGCAAAAAAGGCAAAGAAAGGAAAAAGTAACCCAAAAAGAGGGGGGAAAAAAACTAGGAGGAAACAAAAGGTTGAGGATACCTGCGAAATACCGACCACACTTTCGAAGCCGACCACGGACAAAGAAGATGAAGTTAGGGGAAGGCAACTGCCCGCATATAAATAGCCCGCAAGAGACGCCGTTTGGAGATCCTCTCCTTGGGGTTCCACCGCCTCGTCCCATGTATTGTAACCCCAGTTGCAATAACTGAGGGAGAGAGAGAGAGAGAGAGAGAGGGGCTTATCTTTTGGATACTTGAGTTTGTGTGTCTGTGTTTGGGGGTCCTCTTGAGCAGAGCTGCAAATTCTTTCTGCATTTCTGCTTCTTCATGGCTTGCAGGCTTGCAGATTCCGTCTTCCTCCTCAAGGTGTGTCCATCTCTGTCTCTGTCTCTGTGTCTCTCTCTGTGGCCTTCAAGATTGATTCTTTTTGTAAATGCAAGATTTCTTTGGGATATCTTGATTCTTGGGTTCCAAATTCTTGGTTGAATTTGGACTTTGGTTGTGTAATTTCAGTGTAACGTGTCAATGGGCATTTACTGTCCGCCCCTCCCTATTGACAAGTTCGTATGGATTTTGTATTCAGGGCCCCCATCAGACGTCGATTCGGAGCCGAAGAATTGCTACCCAGTGTTCACCTGGTATTTAAATTTTTATTATGGCTTTTCGCCTGGAGTTTAATTTTTCTTTTTTTAATGTCATGTGTGAATTGAGTAACTTAATACTTTTTCTCAAAACCTTCTCCGTTGGTTGTGCCGCGGTCGTGGTACCCTCCGTTAGTGGCCAAAGTAGCCATAAATTCGGAGCTTTGACTCTGCTCTGTAAGTTTAGAATTTGGTTGTGATGGCTGCAGTTGATAATACGGGTCATCCGTGAAACTGGTTCGTAGTTCTATACTTTTTAGAAAAGTGATTGCTCAGTGGTGGGATTTAGGATCCTAATTATGATGCTGCATAACACTCAAAAGCTATCATATTTTTCCTTCCAAGAGAACGCATTTTATGCCATATATTCACATTGCATTTTGTTGCATAGAACTTGGATTCCCAGTCACTGCCTTACTCTTCTGGTAAAATTCTGAAATTAATCCTTTTTGCAATTGATGACGCCCATTTGGATTGCCTAAGGCATGTGGATTATCATGAGTTGAGAACAATTTTTTTGTTTTAATATCTTCTGTTGGATATATATCAAGACAATTGTCTTACCTAATGCAATGCTGGTTAGAGGCTTAAGGCTCCATTTTGTTGGAGTGGCCATTCACGGACTTCTGACATTGATTGCTGTTTTGGTAAAATATGATGGTAAATGTCGAGAATGCACTTTCTTACCGTTGTATGGTCGCTGAACAATAGCTTGGAGTTGGCTCTCACACCCACCCCAGGCACCAACATGGCCGCACAGTCCCAGCCCACCCACCCAATTTTATCAAAATGATCCGTTTACTTAAATAAGTAGTTCAGATGTAGCCTGGTTCAGTACGATGTTGTTTCTTTTCATCAAACTAATGATGTGGCTGAAGGAGAGGGCCGACTAAGTGCTAGAATCATGAAATATAGCTTTCAATTGGAAAATCTGATTCCTACTAGTTGACCAAATTTATTTTATCAGTCAGCTGAAACTTGATCTTAATTAGATTTACTCGCTCAGATGTATTTTAATATGAACAAGTCAACCTAATCTCAGGTATGAGCAACAAAGTCTATGTGAACACGACCAGCTCATACATCCGGCAGCTATTCAGTCGTTTAAAAACTTAGACATCATCATATAGGCTAGAATTTATTTGAGTGCAAGCATCATTTTGATAATAGAATTTTGGGAATTGGGATGAAACAAACCAAATTACTGGGTTTTATTTCGAACATACACTTAAAATGACATGAAACAAACTGCATCAGGCAATTAGTAATGTACTGGTTTGAATGGTTTCTCTGGTTTTGTTGGGTTTCTCATAATACTTTGATGGAAGACAGGCTTATATCATCTGAATTGGGAAAATCGACTCCGGAAGGGAATAAAAAATAAAGGACATTCATCCTCACCTAAAAAGATTCACATTGTAAGGGCTGTGGCAGTTCCTTTTGCACCGATTTCAGAAGACAGTGCTGAGTACCGGAAACAATTAGCCGATAGCTATGGCTTCAGGCAAATTGGAGAACCTCTTCCTGAAAATGTTACGCTCAAGGATGTTATTGATTCACTTCCCAGGAAGGTATATGCTTGACTGGCTGCAGAATGTGCTTACATGTACTCTTATCCATGAAGCATTCCCATCTTGTCATATACGTTGCTAAGATTGTTTATTTAGATTATCATTTCCACTTAAGGATGTTGTTTTCGTAAAGGGTGAAAAAAAATCCAATGATGTTCCTAGTTTGAAATTTTAGCTCCTATTGTTTTGGAAACAGTCCTCAAATAAATGAACAATTGTCTCTTTTAATACTACTACTTTAGCTTTTTACTATGCAATTATAATATCAGCTGCATCTTGGTCATCTAGGGCTAGATGGTCACAAGAAACTTTCTGGTATAGCTGAAAGTGTTACACCTTGTTAGCAAGTTTTCTAACAAGTATTGCCCTCAAATTTCATTGAAGGTTTTTGAGATCAACGATGGGAAAGCCTGGACTTCAGTTTTGATATCTGTTACTTCCTATGCATTGGGGTTGTTCATGATTTCAAAAGCCCCATGGTACCTACTCCCTTTGGCGTGGGCATGGACAGGAACTGCTGTTACTGGGGTAAGCTTTTTTGCTATTTTTCTTCTTTGGTAAAAAATTCCCTTGCTTGTTCCTCATATGGGTTGTCTTTTCATTCCGCAACATATATTAGATTAACTTCCTAGACAGCTCTGTTTATCCCTTCTTGTTTTTCCTCCCATTTTTAAGTTCTTTGTTATAGGGCATGATTGTGCTCACAAGTCATTTGCGAAGAACAAATTAGTGGAAGATATAGTGGGAACGCTGGCATTCCTACCGTTGATATATCCTTACGAGCCATGGAGGTTTAAGCACGACCGACATCATGCCAAAACTAACATGTCTGTAAGACACTCCCTTTAGATTTTTCCATTTGATAATCCATTTTAAATACCTTTTCATACGAAATAAGGAGTAGATGGTCCTTTAACAACAAGCAGAACACTCTTGTGATGGTATGTTCTCCCTTGTTTTTTAGCAAATAGTCCACTTTAAGGCTATCTACTCTGCATAATCTACATACTTCAAGACCCTTCTTTACACTTTGGATATAGTGAGCAAATGTACATGAAGACACTTGTTTGCACTTCGCACACTCTTTCTTGTTTATGATGTTATGTTTTGGACACATTCTGCTTGCTTTTTCTTCTTCTTCTTCTTCTTCTTCTTCTTTTTTTATCTTTTACTTTCGTGAGAAAATTCCCCTTGGTTAGCATGCTCACATGGTTGTAGTTGTCTGGTTAATCTCCTCTTAATTGCCTTTATGCAAACATCATGATGTTTTTCTTCACTTTTTTCTGTAAATATTAGGTTGTCTGAAGACACAGCTTGGCATCCTATTTGGAAAGAGGAGTTTGACACTTCACCTCTTCTCCGCAAGGCAATTATATATGGATATGGCCCAATTCGTCCTTGGATGTCTATAGCTCATTGGTATGTATGGGACTATTATTTCTATTTAGATGCTTGTTTTCTCGCTCTCCATGCCTGTGAATTCAAAATATCAAATTGATGGTGGCTTGTTATAATTCTTATTTGTTGCCTTTTCTTGTAAATGCATTGATCTAAATCTGACTAAATGCCCAACTAGGTTGATATGGCACTTCGACTTGAACAAGTTCAGACCAAATGAAGTCAAAAGGGTGAAGATCAGTTTGGCTTGTGTTTTTGCTTTTATGGGGATTGGGTGGCCATTGATCATTTACAAGGCTGGCATTTTGGGGTGGATTAAGTTCTGGTTGATGCCATGGCTGGGCTATCACTTTTGGGTAATGATCTTTTTCATCTGCATTGACTTGTGGTTCCTTGCCCCTCTTTAATGAAGACACCAATAATTAGTTGACGAGTAATCCCCACAGTCATACTAAAGAAAACCTCCAAAAGAATCTAGTGGTCTCTCATCTTTTTGTAGCTTTTGATCATTTAGGATCTTTGGTCAGAAGTTGCTCAGTCATTATTGCCAAGTGCAGCTGAGGAATGTGAATACCTCAATCTTAGGATTTGGATTGTCTGTAAATCATGAGTTGTATAATTAAGAGCTTTCACTTGAAGCTTCTTTGCTCAATTAATTTAGTTGCCGTGGCTGTTCAAGTCAAGCCATCCACATTTGCTGAATGAGAAGAACAATCTGTTTCTTGTTTTTAGATGAGTACTTTCACAATGGTCCATCACACGGCACCACACATTCCTTTCAAATCTTCCAATGAGTGGAATGCTGCTCAAGCCCAGCTGAACGGAACTGTACACTGCGATTATCCTAAATGGTAATAAATCTTTTATTTTCCCCAAGTTTCTTCATTACTTGTTCTCTTTTGCTTGCATCTCGGATATAAATGAACTAGCAATGACACGATGGTGGTGGCAATTGGGTCTTGTACCTTTAAACTTAACACATTTGGCATTGCTCTTGGGCATTGCCATACAAAAATGTGTATCAAGAAACTTTTGCATTTTTGAAAGTGGACGATAAAATTATTATCAAGTTGAGGTGGTTATAGGGGAACTAGCTAATCTTAGATGACTGCATGCTTCGGAAGAAGGTTTTGTCACTTGCTTTTCCTTAAAAGTTTATCTGACAACCTTTGAGTGCAAGGATGAGTAGAATGATCAAAAAGCAATCTGAGATGCTATTCTCTTGTGCAGGATCGAAATTCTATGCCATCATATAAATGTCCACATACCCCATCATATATCACCAAGGATTCCGAGTTACAACTTGCGGGCGGCTCACAAGTCTATACAAGAAAACTGGGGAAAGGTGAGCTGGTTTCCATCGAGTATGTTATTCTGGCATTCAAAAGGCCAGCTAGATTAGGATGAAGTGGAGCAAGTTGTGTTTTTTTTTTTTTTTTTTTGGGTTGCTCTTGTCATGAGTAACAGATGCTTGAAGAGGAAGGGAGTAATTTAAAGTTGAAACTAAATTTGGCGAACTTGAGATGGTTTTTTCATTTTAGTGCCTGGTGCGTCAAATATTTGTAAATGCAGAGTGATCTTGGTATAGGATATTTGCCTGAGAACCAAGTGTCTCACTGTTGTCAAAAAATGTCTATTTGCTAGTTTGCTCATTTGGTTTACATGTCATCCACAGTACTTAAATGAAGCCACATGGAATTGGCGACTCATGAAGACAATCATGACGATGTGCCATGTGTACGATGAAGAGCATAACTATGTTGCATTTGACCAACTGGCGCCTGAAGATTCCAAGCCGATTACATTCCTGAAAAAGGTGATGCCTGATTATGCTTGAGAAGATATTTCTTTCAGACTCTGGTGATCTTCAGCTCTCTCATGGGGTCTTCTTTTCTTGAATTGACCCGAATGTAACCTACCAGTAATTGAAATGATTTTGCCCTTGTTAAGTAGAGGCTTTTTCATATTAGAGAAGAAAATATTCTTGTGAACTATCTTGGGAAGTTCAATTTTTTATATTGTCTCTGGTGTGTTTTAGCATTATGACATATTATACATTTTGTTACAGCGGCGATACTGAATTTGTGTCATTTGAGTGACAATTGATCCATGCCAATATGATAGTTGCTCCAAAGATGCACTTAGCAACTCTTAATTCTGGTCCTGCTATTACGATAGTACTTGTTTATGAATCGATTAAGCTTGTTGTTTAAACATTTTGGTATGAGTTTGCGCAGGGTGCTTCTTGACAATCTCTTGCTCATGTGTTGTAGATGGAAGATGGCCATACGACCTTTAATTAGGATTAGATCCCACAAATATGACAATATCTCGCTCATGGGTGGAAGGTTGTTTTATCATATAAAAGATAATTTCTCAATTTTTCTCAGGTATGGTAAGCGGTGTGAGAGCATGGTTGCCTTTCCTTTTCTCTCTTCTTTTGCAAACTAAAATCGATCTTATGATGTGTAACCAAAAAAAAAAAAAAAAAAGATTCTTCAAAGAGGAAGTGTCAAGTCTTTAGTTGTATGAAAAAGAAGCAGATTTTTCTTTCGAGACATTTCGACGCCAGATTATATTGAATCATGATCAAATGTGGGCAGGCAATGTGTTATCAAACTGAAAATGACAAAACTTATTACGTGTCAAGTTGTTCAGTTTGATGCTCATAAAAGGATGAGCTCTACATTTTTTTTTTTTTGGGTGGGGGGAGGAGATCTCAATGTCCAAGTAGAATTTTTTTAAGGTCAGAAGCACGAGTAGAATTTGGAAGCAAAGAAAATGAGGTCGAATCCTTCGTCAGTGTCTGAAATATAGATAGAACACCTAATATCAAATTATCGTGATTATCCTGACAATGGAAAGCTTGTCATGGCAAGTTTCCAAAAAGATGATCGGATCGGATTTATTCCGTCACAGGTTCTTGTATCAAACGAACTTGAATCCATCTTATGTCAAATTAAAAGTGAAGTGAATTTATCATGGCCGAGTCTGCCTTAGTTCGGTTTAAGATCATCCCAATCATTGGTGTCTAAAATCAATTCAGAAGTTTGTCTGGGTGGAGACCTACCCCCTTTCATTTAATTCATACTTGTTTTTATGGCCGATTTTGACTTGTGATTTTAGATCCCCTTGATGTGATTTTCGACAGCATGAAATACCCATAGCTCCTACTTTCAGCGGACGCCATTAGATTAAGAAAATTACATAACTTTTTATATCATCAAGATTGAATCGCCAAGCATGATATCTAATGACATGATCTCTTAAGTTTCAACAAATTGATATAATGTGAAAGCTCTCTTCAAAGCGTATTTACTTGATCAAACCGTAAAAGTAATAGTTGAAAAAATTGAGAATCTACAGAAACGATAACCATATATCGAGTTTTGTTAGGGTATATTCTCTGAAAGAAAATTAGAATGTAGACGATACTTGATATAGTGTGATTTGCACGGAATGATGTCATAAGTTAATACCTGATGGTCCAGGCATGCATATTAAAAGTACCCTTTAGTCCAACTTTGCCTGACTCTGAAAGGAAAAAAAAAAAAAAAAATCTGCCGGACTAACTACAAATCAATACACTATATTTTTCTCCTCTCGAGAACTACATAATGAAATACCTATAAATTAATATCACATGACAAATGCATGACACCAGATTCAGACTTATGTCATTAATAGCTAGATCAAACTTATTGCTATAGTGAAATTGAAATTGAAACTATAGCTTTTTTAGCTCAATTTATACGTGCGCGCGCGTGTTTTTTTTTTTTTTTTTTTTTTTACATTATGTAAATAAGTAATCACTAAACAAACAAGGGAATTGCAAATAGAACCGGTTCCACATAGTACATGTGGAAAATTCCTTTTCTTCTTTGAGTTAATCACACTAGTCATGTGACAATAAGTGTAATAAAAGTCCTAATCTTTTGATGGTTGATTACTTAAGTTCTAAATGTTTTATTTTTAGTCAATTAAGTCTTAAATAATTTGATAAAGATGCAACCAAGTGCCAATATTATTGTTGGTGACCTTAGTAACGGGATGGTTATACACTATGGGTGATTATGAAATGAAGAAAAAAATTACCCAAAAAGTCCTAAATATATATTGTATTTTTGTTAATTGAGTTCTAAATCTTTTAATTTTGCCAATTGAGTTTTAAACCTTTTCATAATTTGCCAATTAAGTTTATTTGGCCAATTTTGACCGTAATGCACTAACGTTTACGGTTCAGACAATTTTTTTTATAATGTTTCGATATTTCTAGAATTTATTAATTTTTTTCTAATTTTTCTTTATTATTATTTGTTATAGTGCCTGACAAAGGTCATCGAGCCTTGCTAGTCGCTGGTAAAGGCAATGACACCCTTGCCGACTATAGGCTTCTTGTGACCCTTCCCCAGGTTTGGGTGAGGCTAGCCTCGCTAGTCACAAGTGAAGGCGGCTCGCCCAAATTTGGGTAAGATTGCATTGCCCATGGCTAACAAGGGCCTAACGACCCCGCCTAGCCACAATTAAAAAAAAAAAAGGGAATGAAAAGAAAAGAAAAAAATACTAAAAATTGGAAAAAAATAATAAATATTATGAAAAAATGTCCACATCGGCGTTATGCTATACCAACATCCATGTTAACAATGTCCGGTCAAAATTGGTCAAATGAATTTAATTGACAAAATGTGAAAAAGTTTATGTCTCAATTTGTAAAATTAAAATATTTTGAATTGAATTGGTAAAAATATAATAGATTTATGATTTTCTGGACAATTTTCCTTTAAATGAAGCATCATTTTCAGAACAATTAGAAATAAAGCTTATGAATCTTTCATTTAGTAGAGAACTTGATTATGAAAACTATTCAAAAAATATAAAGCCTAAATTTTACTTAACATTTTTCTTGAGTCACATAAAGTTAAGAAGAAAACTTCAATTCTATTTTTTTAATGAAATCTCATAATCAAATTTCTCACTCAATTCTCAATGAATTTTATGTGCTTTATACCTTGATTTAAAATAGAGTCCACTTTTGTGAAGACCTAAAAGGACATTATTTTATGATAAGTAATGTCACCGGTAGGGAGATTAGGATTGAATTGCAGATTTTCCAATGAGGTTTAGGAGTCAATTTACTAAATAGAATATTAAAGACTCAATCCACAAACAACCAAAATGCCTTGTGTGCCTAGAGCATATATCTGTCATGACCTAACCTTGGGTGCACCACCATGGGTTTGTCTAATAGATTATTAAGCCTAAACTTAATTCGGACTCTCCCAAGTTTATACCAATTCACAACTTAGGTTCAAGTTCTTAACATGGAAATGATTTTTCAATTAGGAGTCACCACTAATTTACTTTTAGTGGGTCGATTAGAAATCCAAGTAAAGTAACGGGAGATTTACTTTACTCTTATGAATTAGAGATTGCGAATTCGGAGATTTGATTATATTAGATTTCTCTAACGCCCTTTCAATACATTTCTATTTTATTTTGAGGAAGTTTGAATTGATTTTAATTTACCTTCTGTAACATGTGAGATAATCATGCGGATGTGTAAATCATCAATTTAACACCCAAATAAAGCAATAAATAGATTATGGGACTTATCTCATAGCAATGAAAGTATCTGCAATGTTAGATCATAATTCATATCAACAGTTCTAGATATAATTTTTAATTAACACGTGATTACTTAATTTTTACTTTTCACTTGTTTAATGAGAATCATGCTTTATGTAATCCATGCTACTAATCTAACATGAAGTGACATAACATAGCAATATGACCTAAACTACACGACATAAGTATAATATTTTTTGGCCCTGTTTGTTTGTGTTTTTTTTTTTTTGGTCATGAACACAATTTCTGTTTTTTTGTTTCGCGGAATAAAAAAAGAACAGAAACACGTTTATTTACTTTTTTAATTCCAAATCTATATTTTTGTTCTCGGAAAGAAATTTGGAACAGAAATAAGAAACAAGAAACAAGAAAAACTTGTTTTTTGTTCCTGCAACACTTCCAAGAAACAAATTTTCTCTCTCCTATTTTTTTCCTTCTCTTTCTTTTCTTCTTCTTTTTCCTTTGGCTAGTCGCCAGCCTTAGCCAAGGTCAACAACCCGCCGTTGAGGGTCGGCAACGCTGTCGAGGGTCGGCGACCTCGCCGGAGCATCACCGACCCTTGGCAAGGCTCGGCCTCGCCTTGGCTGGGCGAGCTCGAGCTCGCCTAGATCCGGTGAGGCCGAGGTCGTCGGGCTATTACTAGGTCGCAGTAGCTATGTGAGTTTGGCCTTGCTTTGGATTTGGGCGAGCTCGAGCTCGCCTAGCCAAGGCAAGGCCACCGGCCCTCGTTGGCCGGTCACCGGCCATGGTCGAGGCCGGTGATTGATGAAAAAAAAAAAAAAAGACAAAAGAAAAAAAGAAAAAAAGAAAAAAAGAAAAAGGAAAAAATAAAAATAGAAAAAAAACTATAAAAATTTACTAGATGTGTTTCTGTTCTTTTTTTTTTTTTAATTCCAAGAACAAATTTACCAAATGCGTTTTTTTTTGTTCAAAAGTTGTTCCCGAAATAGAAATAGTTTTTTTTTTTTTTTTTTTCTATTTATGTTTCGGAACAATTTTTAAATAGAAATGTTACCAAACGCGCCATTTGTGTTTTCTTAAATAAACATGCAATTTATCCTATATAAAAATTGATTTATTCTATTTTGTTTTTGGTATTTTACGTAAAATTCGAAATAAATAAGTTTCCTAACCTTAAACATGCAAACTACCTTAAAACAAGCAATGAACCTAATCCAAATCAAATATATTTATTTTTTGGGTTTTTCTTTTACAGACACAAAATCGATTCAAACAACACGACATCAAATCAGGCAAGATATGATTGATACCTATGTAATAAATTGATGAATCGTATCTCACACATGAGATCAGATTGGCTAATACGATTGGCCAATTTTTTTAATAAAATTGCAAATTGTATTTTAAGTGTGAGATTGGATTGGTGATTTTTTCGTGTGATTGCAAGTCATATTTCGAGCACGAAATCGGATTATCAATCATATGCATATTGTGAAATTAGGAATTAATCTCTAATTGAAAGACTACTTGGGAAACGTGGGACAAGAAAATCGTTCGGGGGTTTAATCAAGAATGCAACACCTCAAATGAGCAAATGAAATATTCGAGAATTAATTTAGATGGGAACTTTACCTACCTCGATTATTGTTTCCTAGTTTAGATGGGTATCAGATCGAGTCACGATCAAATTTGCTTCACGGTAGCTGGCTCACGATTGCATCTTCGGAACCGCTGCGTCGATATTGTCGGACACAAACGATAGTCTTCAAGTGGACTTTCCTGTTTGCCGGACTATATTTAATATAACCTCTTCATATTGCCTTACTATATTTTAATATAACCTCCGCTAGAGTTCCTTTGACCACCGTTTGAAGTTCTCTTAACCTGCAGAGGCACAAATAAATTAATGCGAAGAGCGCCAAGAGGCTTTCGATGTGACACAAGATCAGCAGCGCCGTTGACGGCAGGATGGAGCAGCTACAATTTTCCTGTGCAAGGTCACGGGCAACTCAGTCGTCACAATGCGGGTTTTCTCGGATCAGCACATGTAGTAAGGATGCCCCAGGTAAGTGACAGCAGCAACGTCGTCCACGTTGGTACTGAAAGCAGCAGTTTCTTACTTGAGTCAGGCGTGGATGGAAGCTCAGCAAGGATCAGCAAGCAATAACTCGTCACGGACAGGGTTCGGGATGACGATCAGAGCAGCAGCACGGCGGGGCAACAATCTCAATCGTCTCCAACCGGGGAGGTGGATAACGAGCAGCAGCGATTTGGGCTTGTGGCAGCGGTGCAAGTAGTGGACCTGCAGCAAGACTCAGCAGCATCGGTGCGAAGCTCAGAGCAAGAACACAACGTCGGGCTGTGGAGATGGAGGAGCTCAGTCGCGGTCCTCTGGGGAAGAAGACGACCCACGCCTTTCCCTTTCTCTCTCTCTCTTAATATGCCGTGTTTTCATTGTATTGTCGCCACCTCCCCCGATCGAAAGAGAGCGCCCCTTTTATATGCAAAGGAATGGAGCCATCAAGGAAAGAAACAAAATCATGTACTGCACGGTCAAGACACGATTTTCTTTCTAATTTCCATGCAAGTATATTATTTGATTGTGTGAGTGGATCTCTGCCTTTGCTCACTTCCCTTCTACAAGTAAAAAGGAATCTTTGAACCAAGAAGAGGAAGGTCTTTCCTCTTCCTGATTGCCCTTTCTTTTTTCTTCTTCCTACATTGCTTTGCGGATCCATGTGTCCTCATTTGAAGAATATTTTTAACACATTCCTTCCCATCCGCTAATCCTTTCTTGCCTTTTTCTGATGTCTTTGTCCGCACGTTTACATTCACAGGTTCAGCAAAAAATTCTTTTCCATTGGATCATCCAACAACCCAAAGATTGATCGAATATTGCGAAAAGTTCTTGATCGTAATAGAATTTTCCTGATTCCGAACCTTGCGAAGATGAGCTCGTAATATTTCCTTCCCACGTTTGTCCTTACTAAGAATATGTGAATAGATTGTACGAATATATGAAAAATCCACCATCATATCATCAAAAATACTAAATCGCCATTCCTTATAAGTTAATTTTCGGTCATCAAAAAATAACGGGCTTTGGCTAATTCCCTTTCTTCATGGTTTTAGCCCAGTTCGTCAAATTAAAGCTTAGAACTATCAACTCAAACCCATCTGTCACAAGTCCAAGCAAAAAATGCTCCTAAAACTATATGCTACGCAATTTAATTCTAGTTTCTTTTTAGGGGTTAAAAATTAATCTCGAATCTTCTATACAATAAATGATTGGATCATCAAAATTTGGGTGTCAACAGTTGTACTTTGAGAATTTTTATTATTTATTTGACACTATAGAATCAAAAGATATTGAGTTGTCAACTACATAGTAGATTAAAATATTGTTCAATTAGGGGATATATTTGGATGAGTTAGCAAATGATTTTAGGCAAGAAAATAGTGTGAGGGAAATGAATTGCCATGAGAGAGAATTTTTTTTTTTTTTTTTTTTTTTAGCTGCCTCTTCCGGGTGTTACTATAAGAGTTTTATATTTGTTGTGGAATGTTCAGTTTGAACCTTTTGTCCAATGAGAAATTTTTGTCTTAGAAATTTTTTCTTGAAAAAGAATTATTTTGATTCAAATATAACATAATTTACTCAATTAAATTGAATGTAATACATGAACGAAATAATTAAATTTGCAAAGATCATTTTTTTTTTTTTTTTTTTTGTGTCATAAAGATTTTGTATTCACTTACTACTCAAAATCGCAAGAGCCCACAAGAGCAGTGTCATTACAAAGTGGAGCCCATAGGGCTTGAGGCAGGTAAGAACCGAATCCATGGGAGATTTTTTTTTTTTTTTCCTTTGGGCTCGAGCCAGCCAGTCGGCCACATTGTTAGCTTCTTTGAAGCAAAAGCCCATCTTCAAGTCTATAAAGTGGCACATCAGATCGACGATCACTGGTAAGCGCCCGCACTTCCCACTGGACTTGATCTGGTCTCTCCAAACTACTTGATAGTTCAGCACGGTCAGTACCCAAGGCGATGTCTTCGTGTTTCCTCTCTAGCAGGTACTTTAGAGCTACGTTTAGGGCTAGGGGGGATTCGGCATGAGCTGCAAAGGCTTCCTTCACCAATTTCGCAAATCCATCGACAATCCTTCTAGTATAATTGCAGCATATGCAGGCAATCGCTACAGCTGGTGTAAGAGTTTTCCTTATGTGGGCTATATTAATTGAGATTGTAATTACCGTTTTACGGGGTTGGTCTGATAAAGTAAGGCATAAGGTTTTTTTAATGGTCGAATATGGGCTTGGCATTGTGTGGGCTGAGTTGGGCCTGGCTCGTGATGAGAAGGCCCATCCAAACTCTATAAATAGTGCTAAGGTCTCTCCTCTAGCCCTTAATTTCTTCCACGAACTCTCTCTCTTACCTCACATAAGGCAAGTTGTGAGTTGTGAGTGGCGGTCTTATCGAGCCAGGAACCGAAGGTTATAGAGGAGAAGAACTTAAGCGTCGGCTTGTCATTTGAGTGTTGGATCGTCGTCATTCCGCATAAAGAACGATGAATTCCAAGTCAGGTACGCAAACCTTTGAATTCTACTCCTATATGTTCGGTTTTCTAGTTGCGTCGATTCTGGAAATCCACTTTGGCGGCCAACATTTGGTATCAGAGCCACGTAGCCTAGAACCCGAATTGTTGCTTCTGGCCCGTTTTTCAAAAATTTTGCTCGTTAAAACTTGATTTTGAAAACATATTTGGATTCGTCTCGTCGAGCTGAGTGTTTCGATGGGCGGCACGCCTCTGGCCGAGGCCAAATGTGTCGGCGATGAGCATTTCGGATTTCACCTACCCTTTGAATGTTTCGCCTGTTTTCGTTAATTTTGGTCCAGTGAAGGTGCATTTTGATTGTATAAATGGCTTCTACTCATCCATACGAGCATTCTGGTGGGTAGAATATCATTAGACGATGTCGGAAACAGTTGCACGCGCCTCCACGTGCCGAGACGGAGCTCGGAGGCGGTGCCACGCGCTCTCATGTGCTCGCACGCGCCCTCATGAGTGCGGACGTGTGGCCTCACCTGCGTGCATGCGCGCTCATGCACGTTGATGCGTGGACCATCATGCGGCTTCATGCGCGTGCACCGCCTCGGCGATCATGACGTCATCTGTGACGTCATCTCACTAACTTCGCCACCGCCATGGACACGTGTCCTGTGATGACGTCATCATGACGTCACGTATGCCGCCTTACATGTGACTGCCACATGGTATGTGACGTCACCGATGACGTCACCACAGACTTGACTTGGCATTGATTGGGTCAACCCGACCTAGTGTTGACTGAGTTGACTGACTCATTTAATCGGTTGACCCGACTCGACCCCTGTTGCTCGATTTGACCCGACCGAGGTCTGTTGGGTTGACCGTTGACCGGTGGGGCCATTGACCGGTTCGAATTGTTGACTGGTTGGACCGGCTTCGGGCCGGTTTCTCGGTGCCAGCGTGTGCAACTCACGCGTCGCGTGTTCTAGCAGCGCGTGAGGGTGTGTAGGAGGTCATATCGGCACGTGGCTTGAACCATTATGCTCGTATGAATGTTCTCTACACTATCATGTGTTTATTTTATATTGTTGATGATTTTATGAATGTGAAAATGCATGTGAAACCCTAAGGTACATGATTTTAGGGGTATTTTTTTGCGTATTTTTCATGTATTTATCTACGGTTTTGGAAATACATTGTGACCTCACATGTATATTATCACATAAGGAATGTGTAGAGCATTGATTCATTGATAACATGTATAAGGTTCACTATGTATTAACAAATGAATTAATGTGATTGGCCTGACGTGTGATTTATATGACGAATTGCCCCTGTCATCAAGTCTAAAATCACATGTGAAAGGTGAATGTGAGTTGTCACGACCTAATTTTTCCGGGTGCACCACCTAGAGTTTAGGTTAATGGACTACTAAGCTTTAAACTTAGCTCGGGCCCTCCCAGGCCCATGCTAATTCGCGACTTAGGATTCAAGTTTTTAAACATGCACATGAATTTTATCTACGAGTCGCCACTAATCATTTTCCGATAGGCTGATTAGACACCTAAGTAAAATAACGGGAGGATTATTTTACTCCTACGAACCAGAGACTAAGGGTACGGGGACTTGGTTACATTAGACTTATCTAATGCCCTTTGGTACCATTTCTTTTTATTTTTAGAAAATGTTTTTATGCAGGCAGCTTGGATTTATTTTAACTTAATTACTATCATGCAAATATGGTGATCACACGGGTGCTCATCCATTATTAAAACATTCAAATAAATAAATTGCATCACACAAAGCAAGCAATCATTTTTTTGGGGTTTTCTTGAAAATTAGAATTATTTTATAAAAATGCATTTCTTAACTAAATGACTTAATCTTATTAATATGCAAATTCTAATTAAATGGGCCTATTATGCAAACTAGTTATTATGCACCTCATGACCTAACTTCACTAATGAACAAATTCTGATTAAATGATCCTATTATGCAAACTAGTTAACATGCACTTAGTATTTTTGTATTTTTTTTATTGAAATTCAGAATTAATAAAAACCTTGACTAAACTATCTAAAAGGGATAATTTTCTAATTTATTCTAGGAATTAATTTGACTTAAACCTTATAAAGCTATTTTTTGAAAAATGAGATAACTAAAATGTGCGAAGATTATCTAAAAAAAACTAATTTAGGTCCAACCCTAACTTAATTCTAAAAATGCAACCCTAAAAATATAATCCTAAGAAAATTTTAATTAAACCTACATGTCTGATTTACTAAACCTATATGCTCATGATTTACTAAACCTAAAAGTGCAATTTAATTTATTAAACCTACATGGCTAATGCAAGATTTTGATTTTTTTGATTTTTTAGTTTTTTTAGTGTTTTTCCAAGATAAACAATTATCAAATAAGCATTACGTCAAAACAATCCAGATATTCAACCAATAAAGAATTAAAATAATCGAAAAAATAACCCGTTGTCTCACGGGCCAAATTAACGATTATTTTTAACCCTAAATATCACAACAAATCAAAATAATTAAAAATCTGGTCCGAAGTCTTACGGACCAAATTAAATAATTATTGTGATGTAACAATTAAAATTCTACCAAAGAGCCCAAAAATTAATATAATTAAAAAAATGATCCGACGTCTCTCGGGTCAAATTAATAATTATAATAATTTCGGGTAAAATCCCCACGGATAATGCCTACAAAAATTATAGATATTAACTTCTAATATTACAAATTAAATACCTAAACTTAAAATACTATCAAAATGAAATAAACAAAGTATAGCATAACAAATAAAAGGAGTCAGATAAACTAAACTATAAGAAAGTAAAAAGTAAAAGATAAAAGATAAAAAAAAACTACCTAGAGGAAATGACAGGGGGAATGGCGCCGGTGGTGGCTGGCGAACGCGCGACGGGAGGTCGGATGGCCGCGCCGGGGGTCCGCGGGTGTAAGGGTGGCGAGTCCGGCAAGGGGACCGGCGGAGGTATGGCATCCGGCACGGGCTGCGGCTCGGCGTAGCGGATCGGTCAGGCGCGGGGATGATGCGGGCGCGCGACGGCGTCGGGCGGAGCAGGGACAGCGGCGCGCGGCGTCGAACGGAGGCACCGCAGGGGCGTCGGGTTGGAAGGGCAGCGGTCCGACTTGGGCGGAGGCGGAGCAGGGATAGCGGCGCGGCGTCGGACGGAGGCACCGCAGGGGCGTCGGGTTGGAAGGGCAGCGGTTCGACTTGGGCGGAGGCGGAGCAGGGATAGCGGCGCGGCGTCGGATGGAGGTTCAGAGCTTTAGGGGATGGGCGCCAGGCAGTCGCGGATGGTGGCGATCGGTCACGAGGATGGGAAGCGGAGACGCAGCGGAGATGTGCAGGGATCGGTGACCAATTGGTCACGGCAGTAGAGGGCACGTGAAGGAGAAACACAGTTCCCTTTCTTTTCTTTTTGCTTTTGCTTTTCTCTTTTTTTTTTTCTCCCTCACACGTCTCCCTCACGCCGCTGTCCCTCTGCTCTCTGTTGACTTGCTTCTCTCTTTTTCTTTGCCTTGTCAGAGAAAAGACAAGAGAAAATGCACGAAGGCTTTTTCCCTTTTTTTTTTTACTCTTTCTCTCTTGCACGACTCTTCTTGCACGAATTTCTCTTTGAATTCCCTCTCACTAATTCTCTCTCAACAATTTCGAATCCCCCCATTTTCATGAAAAATGAGCCTCTCTTTTATAGTGATTCGAAACGGCCTCTTCACATGGCATTTTCCGAGTTACCATTTCTTGTCACATTAAATCAAATCTGTATGATTTGGCAATCAACTCAATTCTTGCCCATTTTTACTCGATTTCAAAATTGTTGCTGCATCTGGACATCCATCGGAATTTCAATTTTCCTTGTATAATTCAATCAAATCAATTTCCCAATTTTTTCTATTTTTTTCATTTATTTGTCCAAAATGCAATTTTATTTTTCTAAAATTAGGTGTCAACAGCTGCCCCTCTTTGAAGGTGAGCTCGTAGAGGTTGCCTTCAAAGACAAATTGAGACCTAATTTTAGATCATGCACATGCACTAAATGACTTTTTTTGGTCGGAAAATGAATTCCATTTTTTTGAATGCAATTTATAAGATGCAAATAATAAATGAACCTATTTTGAAATGCACTAAATGTTTTTTTTTTCATTTTTGTTTATTTTGTTTATTTTTTTTTGAAAATAAATCCTATTTTGAAATGAAATCTATATGATGCATGAAAATACTAATGTAAATGATAAAGGAATTTACCTAGAATTACTTACCTTTGAAGAGGATAACATAACTCAAGATAACTGGTGTTACATGTCCAGGACCCGTATCATTCTACGGTCGCCCAGAATAGTAACATGACTTTACAAAAAGACTGCTTTCCCAGGACCCGTACCATTCTACGGTCGCCCAGTATGGCATTGTTTGGTTGTGTCTAAGACTCGTACCATTCTACGGTCGCCTAAACGAAAAAGGTTTTCCAGGACCCGTACCATTCTACGGTCACCTGAGTGGTGTCTAGGACCCGTATCATTCTATGGTTGCCTAAACGAAAAAAAAGGGTTTTCCAGGACCCGTACCATTCTACGGTCGCCTGAGTGCTGTCTAGGACCAGTACCATTCTACGGTTGCCTAAACTGAGGTTTTGCTTGACTAGGACCCTGACTTGGACCCGTACCATTCTACAGTCGCCCAGTCTTGCAACAGAGATTACCTGACCAGGACTCGAACCATTATTCGGTCGCCTTAATCGATTGAATGGAGAAAAATCTTTGGGGGCAACTCCATCGAGTGCTTGTGCTTGAAAAGGAATACCTGCACAATGACAAGTATTTAAGGTTTGGATAGAGATGTACTTACCTGGTGACATCTTCGTTCCTTAGTGGGTATGTCTCCTGCAAAACACATGCATTCACAGACATGAGGTTCATGTGTGATGATTTCTATCAATCTTGTATTACCAAATCCCATTTGGAAGTATTTCAAAAGAATATTCCAATTTGAATTCATGAGTGTCATGGATATGTCAAATGAGAGATCTTTCGGTTTGAAAGGACTTTTCACTCATTTTTACGGAAAGGCTGATTTGTCCTGACCTTTGATGCAGGAATTTGACAATCACTCTGTCTTTCTATCATCATGCCGAACAGGGGCCCAAGTAATCTTGCAAGTGGTACGACTTTGCCAATCTGAGAGGTCTTTAACATGAATCGTAATTTGGGCTTGGTCAATGGCTTAACAAAGGGGACTCTTTGAGTCAAGGCTTAATGAAGAATGATATTGCTGAAATCATCTTTGGGTTTACAAGTCAAGAGACATGCGAAATGAAGTAGAAATTGCCTTACTCACACTTCTTCGAGCGATGCTTTCGAACATATGAACCTTTACTTTACGTTAATTCAAGTGCCCTAATCTGAAGAGACTTTGTAAGGGACGTAACGTAAGCTTGGTTCATGGGTTGATAAACGAAAGGGTCATTGAGCTCAAAAAGTGTTTGCGGGGTCAAAGTTGGTGATCATCTTGACATTTCACCAGTTTACTTATCAACTGTTTGAGAATTCTTTTTCCTCTCTTTTGTATCAAAACTCCATTGAGTAACATCTCAGCTTCTGAGCTTTTAGTATCACCTTGTTGGGGATACGATTTCAACTCATGTTTGATTTTTTTTTTTTTGGGCATTGGTCTTGCTTTTAACAGGCACACTGCTTTTTCACGCTCCATTCTCGCATTTTTTTTTTATACTCACATAGTCTCCACCTTTTACCACTCAATTTTTGCCTTGCCCCAGCGTGGGGGATGATCACCAACTAGGTTTAGTATGAACTGAATTCATAGGCTCAAGTGGGCTATGCAATAGTTAAAAGTGTGTAGGATAAAGAAAGAACTGCTCTTCGTCATCCTAAGGCACTTGAATTACCGCATGAGTTACACTTTGCGAAAGTAATACTCGAAGATTGATGCAAGTATGAGTAAGAAAATCCCTACCATTCATTTTGAATTTGGTCCCAGTGTGGGATGATCCTTGACAGGGGTAACTTTAAAAACACTTCATGTGTGTGGGCTCAAAGGGCTAAACGATGGGTATACCTACAGTGTTTAGGATAAGAGAAAAAATTGCCTCTCGTCACTTCAGTTGTCGTACCCTTTGTGAGATCACCTTTTTCCTTGCGGACATGAAAATTCTTTCACACAACTCACTGGGGATCAGTGTATGAGACAGTGTATGAAATAAGGCTCGCCTTTCGTCATTCCAAAGTGTCCCATTTGACACATTCAATTTATCTCATACAATTCATCAGGGAAAACATGCAAGATTTGCAAAACATTTGAACAATTCAACTCATTGAGGCAATTTATTCATCACAGAAATGCTTGTCATTCAAAACATGACATGTCAAAATCTATCATGGATAATACTTCTTGACAGCATCAGAATTAGACTAAGAGGACTTGAGGCCGTTTAAAATGGTTGTTGTGATTTTAAACTAACATGTTTTATGTAGGATCGTCTGCACGTCAAAGTCACGTGGAAAATGAGGTTAGTCGCTAATAATGTGTTAAATGTTTTTGTAGGTGGGAGTTATAAGAGGTGGCGTGTGTGTAAACCCTTTGTTTTGCAGGTGGTGTAAAGGATGTATGTGTATGTGGATATATATTGAAGTGCTGGGTGTTTAAATTAAATGCATGTTTATGAGCTTTAGCACTACACCGCACACACAACCGCAGTCTAAAACCCCGATCGCACAATTTAGGACCTTAGGAGGGTTTATGGGTGGAATCTGCGAGTGAATGCTCGTGGTAATCCACTACTACATAAACCCGCTCATCCCAATTGATAAAGATAGCACTGACCGACGATAGTAGCGGTGGGTAAACTATCTTTATCCTTTGGGATGGGAGCCTTGAGCCTTTTAGAACCCTCACCTTAGGCGTCAAAACCTCACAGTTTCATGCGACATGTGATTTGTGATTGCCATGTGTTCGGTTGGTAAGAAATCGTTCCATTTTTATCGTTCTTATTGTCTTACTCCTTATTTCAATTACGCGCTTTATATTTCAACGACGATATGTTTTAATCATGGGTGCCCCTTTAGGTTTAGGTTTAGATGGGTAGACCTGAAGTGGACGTAATCCCAGTGCCGGAAAATCTCAAGACTCTGTGAGAAAAACTCGACCCAAGACATCAAGACATCAAGACAATGTGAAAAATTCAGTTGCCGAGCCTCAAAGATTCCGGCGAACACACATCATGGAGCAAGAAGATGATGAGGGACGCTTGGCCCATGATAACAAGCGTGTCCTCATGATCCAACCTAATTCTTAGGTTTTTCGTTTCATTTCTTGTAAAAAGATTTCCCTTGTATTTCCCTCCTTTCTATGGAGGCTTCCCTGTATTCATGTTACGTGTATTCATCTTCATATTACATGTAAAATTGATTCATCTTGTAAGCTTCGAGAAAGCAAGTGTCTTTTCCCTTGTAATTGTTCCATTGAAATCAATGAAATTCAAGGAAATTTTCATGTAATTTTTAGAAAAGGGGCGCCCGATTAAATATTTGTTGTCGTTCCTTTTCAATTGTATAATTTCTTTTGAGGAAATTTTGACAAGAGGATGTTATATGATACTGGGATCATATATGCTTCTTGTCACTATTTCGTCTCAAGAAAATATAAAATTGAATAGGATTTGTACCTTAATGATTTCTTTTGATTGGTATTGATCATAATCATTTTCTTTTACAGGATATTTTTGAAAAACGGCTGAAGAACAATCAATAATTCATACTCGTCATCAAACAAAAATGGAAAACGAAGACACTCGTGCTCGTGTTCTAAATATGGAAAATCAGATGACCCAAATGATGGCTTTAATGGCAGAACTCTCAAATCAAGTCAAGAATCTGACTTCTGTCGTTCCTGCATCTTCTCAAATACATCCCCCGGCCACACCACTTGAAGTGCCGATGGCCCCGGCCATGGAACCCATGGGGAAAGGGCCGTCTGAAGATGTACCTACTGCAATCCCGATCGTCATTGCATCGGAGCCTCAGTCTAAGGAAATCCTAGCTCCACACTTCGATGTGGAGAGTTCGAGGCGTTTGGCTAAGATCGAAGAGCGCCTTTGCATGTTGCAGGGTTACCAACCACAAGGGTTCGACAAATTATCGCCTTTCGCCAAGGTCACAGTACCTGAATTTTATAAAGAGCCGGAATTTACAAGAAAGTATGATGGCATTGGGTGCCCGAAGACTCACCTGAAATATTATTTGGGCAAAATGGCTCGCTACTCGGATAACCCTCCACTTTTAATCAACTCTTTTCAAGATAGTCTGATTGGACCTGCATTGACGTGGTTCATAGAATTGGACTTGGATAAAATCCACACTTGGGAGGATCTTGCTGACGAATTTTTTCAACAATACAAATTCAACACCGAGATTGCCCCGACTCGAGAGGAGTTGATCCGGATTGAGAAGAGGAGAACCGAGTCATTTAGGGCTTACGCTCAAAGGTGGAGGGTCATGGCATCTCAAGTAAAACCGCCATTAACAGAGAAAGAAACCATGAAATTATTACTTCAAGCCATATCGAGGGACTTCTTTGAAAAAATGTATAATCATACTTGCATCAACTTTGTTGCATTGGTGGAGTTAGGCGAACGAATTGAAGGAATTATGCGTGAAGGGAGACTGACCGAGACCCCGAGTCGTCGGTATGCCCCAAGATGGGATAAGGAATCAGCTGTGGAGATCGCCTACATACAAAACTCCTCTTCTCAAAAGTCCTTTAATCCCCAAACTCACAAACCCGCCATGGAGGTAGCGGGTTCTTCACGGAGTTTTGAACGAAAGGGAAAAGCTCCTCAAAGACAATTCACTCCATTACCGAGGCCCATGTCTCAGCTACTTCCGATGTTAATTGAAAATCATCTGGTAGCAAAAGAAATTCCGAGAGACAATCCTCCAAAGTTCGTTGGGTTTGACTTTAGCAAAGCATGTGAATATCACATGGGGGAAAAGGGCCATCATGTGGACAATTGTTGGGTGCTCCGAGCCAAAATCCAGAATCTCTTTTGGATAAAAAGTTGCTCACATTTAATGATTCAGCACCAAATGTCCAACAAAATCCCCTCCCAGGGCATTCTTAAGATGTCGACATGGTTGACACTATCAATGGGAATGAAGAACCTTCAAATTCTCACTTTGTGTAGGTTTCTAGTTTTTAGTTGTATTCCTTTCTTTTCTCCCCTACGAGGGAATTCCATTCATTTTTCCCCTGCGTGGGAATTTCATTCATTTCTCCCCTGCGAGGGAATCCTATTCTTTTCATTTCATTTGTTCATGCTTGTAACAATTTGGATCACAAACTTTAAAGATCCAAGATGCTATACTTTGTAATGCCATTTTCGCATATCAATAAAACTCATGTTTTGTTAATAGACGTGTGAGGATTCCAAAATCAGTCCTATGATGATGCTTTGAGGCCTCGATCCTCCACACGATCTATAGTTTTAAAAATGTTTTGAAGTGGAACGAGGACGTCCAATGACATGAGGGCTAGTTCCCATAAACATTTCTTTTGGAAAACTCGAATTCGAAAATAATTTTTTCATGACCATTATATGCATTGCATTCATTTATATGCATATATACTAACCATTCTTCGATTGCATCTCAAGCATGGCATTTCACATCATGATAGTCATTTGCATGGCTCGGATTCGCATTCAAAAGATTGTGGCGAACTTGATTGTTCCGACTAGGAGAATGAAGATGATCTTCGAGTTATTGAAAGGTAATGGCTCAAACATGAAGAATCCAAGCCTCCTACCACCGAACAACCAATCACTGTTAATTTGGGAGATTCAGATAACTCTAAAGAAGTCAAGATTGGGGGCATGTATCTCTCAAGCGAATGCCAACAGATTAATTAGGCTTTTGAGAAAGTACCAAGATATTTTTGCTTGGTCATATGCAGATATGCTGGGACAACACCATTCTCATTGATTTATGGGATGGAAATTGTATTACCCGTGGAAGTGAAAATTCCTTCACTGAGGGTACTTTCTCAAATCAAGCTCTCTGAAGCTGAATGGGTTCAATAAAGATTTGAACAACTTAATATGATTGATGAAAAAGGTAAAAGCCTTATGCCATGGACAAAGCTATCAGAAGAGAGTAGTTAAGTCATTCAACCGCAAGGTTAAGCCAAGACATTTTGAGATCAATGATCTTGTCTTAAGAAAGGTCTTGCCTATCATTCCAGATCCTCATGGAAGTCCACTCCAAATTATGAAGATCCGTATATTGTGAGGAAAGTGCTACCTGGTGGGGCACTGATTCTTGTAGAAATGGATGGTCAAGAATTTCCAAGACCTGTAAATGCCGATGCTGTCAAGAAGTATTATCCATGAATAAATTGAAAGGCCTTTGAGCCACTTTTGGATTGAATCTGAGCCATTTTAGGATGTTTGCATCATGCATCGCATGCATACATATTGCATTTGCATGTTTGTTCCTCTTGCAGGTATTTGTGATGGAGGTCCTATCTGTTCGTGAGAAGTTCATCTCAGAAATAAAAAAAACAAACAAACAAACAAAGAACAAAAAAAGAAGAGCTTGTTCTTTAGAATTTAGAAGTGATCTTGTTCCTTAGGATGCCGAAAGAGTCATTTAGAATTCTAGAAATACAGCTAGAACTCTAGAGGTGAACTCCTGTTCTGAATAAAGCCTGTCCTTCTCACAGATTCTATTCTACCTTGTTTTCAAAAGTCTCTCCAGTAGAGTCAAAGAAACATGTGTTTTCAAGCAAAATTTTATTGCATTTTCATTCCTCAAGGAGATGAATTTGATTAAAGTGGGTTTTGGAAAACCTGAAAAGGATTGTTAAATATGCCAGGTGGTAGTGCCTAAAATGATGAGAGGCAACCTCTTTACCAAACACGTCCTTATACACTCTTTGAGAGAATTGAGTGGGAAGAACCATGTCTTAGGACATAGGATTCATTCACAGTGAGTACATGATTTGAAATGATAAAGGCATTTCATTTCTCAATCCCAAACACTATTGGTATCCCTTGCAAGCCACTTTGAGCCAAATAGGGAGCATTTCCAAAATAACCCTGTCAAGAACTACCCCACATTGGGACAAAATAGGGGGTCTTGATTGAAAATTGTGGAGCAAAAGATTAAGAAAGATTTTATTGCTTTCACTTGCATCAATCTTCCTGTGTTAGCTTCAGGTGATTTCTGATTGAAACTCGAAGCATCCCTAAGTGAGGAAGAGCATTCCGTTCACTACCACAAACACAATTACCCTTTGTTTAGCCAATTTGAGCCTTATACAATTCTTTCATAACCCCAAGTGATGATTATCTCCCCACACTGGGGCAAGGCACATGATTTACCAACAAAATTGGGAACATTAGTCATGCCACTCGAGAGTCCTAGATACTCAAAAGAAAATGAAAATTAGGGGGCATGAAAAAGCAGTGTGCCTGGTAAAAGCAAGGTCAATGCCCATGAAAAAAATGCAAAGAAAAGCAAGAATGCAAAAAAGAGCGAAATTCATGATCATGCAAAAGATCATTCATTGAAAAACAAAAGAAATGCCTTGCAAGAGAAAACATGTATTGCAAGTGATATCATTAGAACAAAGAGCGAAGCTCTCATGTCTCAAGACAAATTACCAAAAGGACTCTCGATAGGTTAAATTTCAAGAGTCGAATTTTTGAGAAGTCGTGTGATGGTAATGATGCCAAGATAATCACTCACTTTTTAACCCTTTGATATCTGAAAAATTTTCAAACCTTTTTGAAGCCTCACCCGAACCAACATTACAACCCTTATCCGAAGTCTCTTCCGATCGGGATGGTTCGAGTTGAAATGAGAATATCACATAGGAGCTACCGCTAGAAGGAGTGGAAGCAATCATATCTTATCTTATTTTCAAGGTTCTTGACTTGTAAACCCGATGAAGATATAGATTGAATATTCATTTCTTGGCCTCAAAGTACATACCCTTTGTGTAAGCCCATGACCAAGCCATCATTACAGTCCCTTCTAAAGACCTTTTGATCAATGGATTGTAGTCGCTGTGAACGTTTCCGAAAGCCTTAGACATAGGTTGAGTGAGACTTCTCTAGTGAGATTTAAACAAGTTTCCCATATCAATGGTTGGGAACAATAGCCATTTTTGAGAGCTAGTGTGAAAGACCTCTTTTGATTAGGATATTTTCACTTGGCATATTTGACTTAACCCTTACATGGTTAATCGGATCTCATTTTGTTAAAATCTTCTCTGAAAGAATTTGACAATTGATATGATTTTGCAAGGTTGATTCTCCAGCAATTTCGACTATCACATTGGGTCGAAACCCGTTTTTGCACGGTGAGACCTTTCTTCAAGTCAAAACCCGTTTTTTAGACGGTGAGACAATCACATTCGGTCGAAACCCGTCTTTGCACGGTGAGACCTTTCTCCAAGTCAAAACCCGTTTTTTAGACGGTGAGACTATCACATTCAGTCGAAACCCGTCTTTGCACGGTGAGACCTTTCTCCAAGTCAAAACCCGTTTTTTAGACGGTGAGACTATCACGCCCGGTCGAAACCCGTCTTTGCACGGTGAGACCTTTCTCCAAGTCAAAACCCGTTTCTACACGGTGAGACCTTCCTTCCAAGTCAAAACCCGTTTCTACACGGTGAGACCTTCCTCCCAGTCGAAACCCGTTTTTACACGGTGAGACCTTCCTTTTTCCAGTCTAAATCATACGGTTTATAGGTCCATCCTTAAACCACTTAGTTCTAGGTCAACTTAAAAACCTTGTCTTTAGGTTCTAGGTTATCCTTAAAACCTTGTTCCCCAGTTCTAGGTCAACTTAAAACCTTGTCTCCCAAGTTCTAGGTCAACTTAAAACCTTGTCTTTAGGTTCCAGGTTATCCTTAAAACCTTGTCACCCAGTTCTAGGTCAACTTAAAACCTTGTCCTCAAGTTCTAGGTTATCTTTAAACCTTGTCATTAGGTTCTAGGTTATCCTTAAAACCTTGTCTTCAAGTTCTAGGTTATCTTTAAACCTTGTCATTAGGTTCTAGGTTATCCTTAAAACCTTATCTTCAAGTTCTAGGTTATCTTTAAACCTTGTCTCTAGGTTTTAGGTCATCTTTAAACCTTGTTTTCTCGAGTTCTAGGCGATCCTTAAATTTTATCTTTAGGTTAGTGGTTATCCTTAAACCATTCATTTTTCATTTAGTAATTCCATTGTTTTCATTCCACCCCACGAGAGAGAGAGAGCAAAAGGCATAATGAATAAACCCCAACAAAAGTTCGAGAGGTCTCAATAGGCAAAGGTAAGTATCAGGTAGGTCCACAGTTGAATGCCTTTCCTTTGTTTTCCTCTGTTTTCCAAAGTCGAGCTGATTAAAATTCAGGCGTCAATTTTTATCTTTGAGTGGAACCTCTTCGAGCTCCCACCCAAAGAGGGGCAGCTGTTGACACCTGAAATAAAAAATTGTTTGAAATTGAATAAACAAAAAAACAAAAGAAGAGAAAAAAAGAGCAAAAGAAAATCGAAAGAAAAAAAAATGGAAAATGAAACAGAAAATTAAAAAAAAGAGAAAAATGAAACAGAAAATAAAAAAATAAAAAATGGGAAAATCTAAAAGGGGCCCCTTTGGTTCGAGCCGCGGTCTCTCTCGGCCCCCCTCTCAAACGCTCGGGTCTCCTTCCCCCCCCGCTCGATCTCTCTATGATCCATCTCTTGTTCTCTCTCGAAGCTCTCTCTCCTTCGCCATTCTCCCCGAAGAACCCTAAATTGGGGTTTTGATTTGAGGCGTTGGGAGAGGAGTTTTCCGACGGATCTCTGGTGGATCGACTTCCTGTGATCCATCTTCATCTCCCTTTCACTTTCGGCCCGGATTGAAGGCGCCAGAGAAACCCTAAAAATCGAAAAGGGGGGGAAAGCTCTCTTTGGCGGCTCGCTCCAGTTCAATCTCCCTCTCTCGATTTCCATCAATCCGTGCCAGATCAGTAGGGACGCTAAGATTGCCGGGGACGATTTGGCCGTGAAGATCGAGTTTCAGAAGACTTGGATCGGATCAGGGCTTCGGTCGCGATCATGGCGGTGATGACAACGGCCGTGGATTGAGTTCGAGATCCGACGCCACTGGTTCTGTTGGCCGAATCTAACTCGATCCGAAGCCAACTGACGAAGATCTGCGACGCCTACGGAGACGACAGCGGCCACGATCGAGGTTTTCCTCTCCTGAAACCCTAGAGGGGCCAATCGACGCTGATCGACGGTGGCAGAGAGGCAGGATCGAGATCCCCTCCCCAGAACCCTAGGAGACCGATCCGATCTACAAAGATTGGTGAGTTCCTTTCCTCTCTCGCGATCCGATTTTTTCTAGAGGATTGGATTCTTTTCGTTCGGTCTCTGACTCCGAACATTCTCTTTCTCTGGCTTTCGCTATTGGACGGATTCGACACGCCTGTTGTGAACCATGCTTGCTGTGAACCCCATCCTCTCTCGGTTCTCTCTTACATGCCCGATTTGACCTATCGGAACGGCTGATTGAGATTGTTGGAGGTTTCGGACTCAAACAGCGTCGACGACAACAGCGGCCTCTGATCATTCACTGATTCGTTCAAGGCGAATACAAGTATCTGCAATAGCCTTCATGTCACCTGTGATTGGTATATTGGTATGATCATTTGATGCATTGTGGACTTCTGACCAAATTCGATTAGTGATTTTGTAAAGCGCCCGCATCTCACTCACCAATCGCCCATGGTTTTTGTTCTCTATTATCTCTTTGTTCGCCAGTTCTTTTGTTTATGGCGGATACTTTGGGTGCTATAGATTGTTGAAACTTGTACGTTGAGTTTGTGAATGCAGTAATGTTTGGTCTGAATGGAACTTAATGGAGGAACACTAGCTCTGTTGCTTGACTGACGTGAACATTGTTGAGAATAGGGCCGTACAAGCATATTGCCTTTGCTGTGTAGTAAGATGTTCAGTTTGATATTATGATTAGACGCTTGCTGGAAATTACTAATTAGTAAGATTGTGTCTTGTATTAGAAAAGAGCTATTAGAGGCATTGAATTCTGTTTGCATAAATTCTATGGCTGCTTCTTGTTGGTGCACTTGCAGGCCACTTGTGGGACTTTATGTTGTAATTACAAATGCAAATTTAGTTTTTCGGCGCTGTTTGATTGTATGTTTGCAGTTCATATATCCTAATATGTGGAATAGTTCAATCATACATTTGATTGTTTGCTGTCCGTCTATGCAAATGCTGTGTTATGAGTTGATTACTGAGTTGAGTAGATGGATTGAATAATTGCTCTATTTCTTTTGATGAATTTGAGATCTGATTATCTAGGGGTAGGATGAACAGAGAAATTTTTGTTCGTTGTGGCAATACTAATGCGCAATCTATATGTTTGTGATCATTTCAAAGAATCGAAACTGTTGAGTCATGTTAATTGATGTTGATTGGTTGCTGATGTTCTTGCTAGTTTTATGCTGCTGTTTCTACTGATTCTGCTTTGCTATGAAGCTATTTTTGCTATTTCTCCTTTGCTATCTTTGCTGTTTTTACTGTTTCCGCTTTACTGTGCTGCTTTTTGTTGTTTCTGCTTTGCAATGATTGCTGTTCTACCGTTTCTCCTCTGCTGTTTCTTACTACTCTGTTGCTTTTTACATTGTTGTTTTGCCGTCCTACTGTCTCTATAATACCTTGTTGTTTTGCTGGCCTTATTGAGATGTTATGTTTTAAGTTTTGTTACTCCATTGATTTTGTTTTGATAATGCTGTGGTCTGACTTTGCTACTTTGTCTTTTTAGGTAGATTATGGTAGCCAAATGATATATTTTTGTTTTAATCTTATGCATTTAGTTTTCAACTTCTTAGTTTAGCTTTAGATTAAGATTTTGAAGATAAAGAATATTGAAGACGACGGAGGTTGATGTCCATTCCGACCGTTACAAATGTAACTTTCTTTTCTTTTCTTTTCTTTCCCCCGACATATGTCTCGGGTTATATGTGTTGTATAAAACCCGACGAGTTGCGGGTATTTTCTTTTCCTTTCTTTTTCTTTATTATGCTTTCTTTTATTCTTTTTTAGAATTGCATGCTTAGATTTATCATTTTCTCTGAATTGCTTGTTTACTTGTCTTTTAATTGTATGATTATTGATTGTTTTCTTTTCTTTTAGAAATAGAATTAAAATGAAAACAATCTTCCACGCATGATCATTTAGTATGTAATTGACGATCCTGAAAACGTAAAAATGCATGGACACGATAAAAAACACAACATACTGTTAGGTACCGAAAGGGCGTTAATAGAAATATTAACGTAATCCATGTCCCCGAACTTAAAATCTCTGGTTGCGTAGAAATCGAGGGATTTCTCCCAACTCTCGATTAGGTTTCTAGCTGACCTCCAAAAAGGCTAGTGGCGGCTCCAATTTTTACTTAGGTTGTTAGATTAAATCATATAAAAATTTTGTTGCGTACACCATGAGCTTGGGAGAGCTCGAGATTGCATGTTAAAAGTTAGGCGCGACACACTCAATCACTAAAAGAAATTGAAAAACATCTCTTTAAAAAATTCCCACGCAGGGGAATGTGCAAAAGCAGTAAAAGAGTTACTCTTGTGGGCCAGGGCCCATCTCTCCTGGGAGTTCTTCCTCAATGGCTCCTATGAGGAGGTCATCAAACAAGCTTGTAACTTCCTCCAGCATGTCATCAGGGTTCTCTGTCTTCGGGGGTGTTGAATCATCCATGCCACCCCATCCATCTGGGACTATCTCACGAGGATCAATATAGAAGCTGGGAGGGGCCAAATACTTCACCAGGTAGTCGAACTTGCCACTAGGCTGCCCCATAGTGTCTATTACTTCCATCTCATCCTGCATCATTCTTGGGGGACCAGGGAATGTCTCATGAATGTTCGGGGATAGTGAGTTTTGTCTCCTTCGCCCTTGCTCAAGTGGCGGGTTCTGTCTTTCCTGTCTTCGTCCTCTAGAACTTTCCCCACCTCTTCCATGGTACCCTAAACCAGTAGAACGGAACCTCTGAGGGGCTTCAATGGGGCTTCGAATGCCCTGACCATTCATTCCAAGACCATTGCCAGGAACAAAACCATTCCCGACCATCACTCTTCCAACCATGAGGGCAGCATCTGAAACTTCAGGAGTAGGTGGTGATGAACCCCGAGAAGCATGTATAGTGGATACCAACTCAAATGAGTGGTAACTTGCCTCGAACTCAGAATCTGGCTCTACATAGGGGATGGCTGTCTCATGATAAATCTGATGGTCTTCCTCACCATACACGGTGACTAGCTTCCTTTCGATTACAAATTTCACAGCTTGGTGTAGACTTGAAGGCACCGCTCCAGCAGTGTGTATCCAGGGACGACCTAGTAGGAAATTGAACGCAGTAGGGATATCCAACACTTGAAAGGGAATGTTGAAGGTGACTGGCCCTATTTGAACGTCAAGATGGATTTCCTTGATCACTTCCTTCTTCGTTCCATCAAAAGCTCGTACCGAAGTCCTGGCAGCATGTATCCTGGATGGGTCTACCTTGAGGCGGTGAAGAGTAGCCAATGGACATATGTTTAGAGTGGACCCATTGTTAATGAGCACTCGGGACACATGGGAAGTCTTGTGCTTGACGGATATGTAAAGTGCCTTGTTGTGCCCCCTACCTTCAAGAGGGAATTCCTCATCAGAAAATGCAATTAAGTCCTTGAGAAGGATTGATCCCACAAATTCCTCCAGCTTGTCTGCCTCGACCGTCTCTGGCACACGAATTTCACTTAGCACCTTCATTAGCGACTTTTGATGCACGGGGATGTCATCAAAAGTTCAAGTAAGGAGATCTCAGGCGGGCATTTTCCGCAATTGGTCAACCACGTTGTATTCGCTTGCTTTAATTACGGCCAAAAATTCCTTAGCCTCCTCGTCAGTAACCGACTTTGCAAGTTGAGCATTAGCTTGAGCATAGGTCCGCCCAGACCTTGTCACAAGATCAACATCTAGGTCATGAGACCAAGGCACTGTTTTATTGTTGACATACTCATATGGCTGAGGTACCTCTATCACTATTTCCTCGTCAGATGCATCTTCTAATGGGGGCATGTCTGCAAGCGAAGGATCAACTTCTTCCTTAAGCGCAGCCTACTCCTCTTCCCAATCGATGATGATATGGGAAATAGTGGAAACTGTGCAATTACGATCGGCATACACGATGATGCCTTCATCCACCATTTTGACAACCCTTTCCTTCATCAATGATAGGGGGACATCCTCCTGATCCGGATAATATCCAGCTCTCACCAATCCATTATAGGCATCGCTACATGCACCTTCGAGTTCTTGATTCGACCGACTTCGGGTTCCAAGATAGCATTCACCGTACCCTCATGCTCCGGTAGCGGATTCTTTTAGACATTCGGCCGGGTAGTTTGGAACGAAAAGGCCTTCGTGTCTAGGAGGTTTTGGATCTTGTGTTTGAGGGTGAAACATTCATCAGTCGAATGCCCCAGTTCACCACTATGGTAGTCACACTTCTTTGTCGGGTCGTAACTACGATGCTTTCGCGCTTAGGGCGCTTTGGCTCAATGGAAAGCAAACCTTTCTTTTGGAGAATTGTTAAAACCTGGGATGGAGATCCAGGGAGTGGAGTGAACTGTCTTCTTGCTTGGGCAAACGACTGACGGCCAGCAGCTTGTTGTTGCCTTGCATTCATCGGGGCACGACCGGAACTTTCCTGGCTATAGGCTACATTTACATCCACGACGGCTTCTTTCTCCTTCTTGGCAGAGAATCTCTTACTTGATGACTCGGTGAACCATCCTTCCCTTATTCCCATCTCGATTTGCTCTCCCACGGGAATCGGTTGATTGAAACTTTCGACATATGTGCTTGCCATCCGGTTACGAAACTCGGACGGAAGGGTCTTCACGAACAACTTCATTAACTCCTTATTGGTGGGTTCAGGAGTGATTTGAGCCGCCAGATTTCTCCACCTCACAGCGTATTCTTTAAATGACTCGCTCCTCTTTTTTTCCATCCGTTCCAGGTCTTCTCGGGAAGGTGCAATGTCCATGTTGAACTTGTACTGCTTGAGGAACGCATCAGCCACTTCATTCCAAGTATCAAGAAGATTGATATTTTTCATCACATACCAGTTCAATGCGGGTCCGGTCAAGCGGCATGGAATGATTGGATCATGAGGGGCTCATTTTTGACATGCTGGGCCATGCGTACGTGGTACATCTGCAAATGAGACTTTGGGCAAGAAGTACCGTCGTACTTCTCAAACTCCGGCATCTTGAACTTGCTAGGTATCCTAACCTTCTCATACACCGAGAGGTCGAACGGGAGTGAGCTCTATGATTCCTGCAGTTGTTTCACCTTCTCTTCAAGTTTCGCAAAGCGTTCATCCGACTCCGTCTTAGGGATGTTAACAAGCTTACCCTTTTCCACATTGATTGGGAATGGGTCCTCTTCTAAATTGGGCATGCCATTATTACTCGACTGGGGCTTATCTGCTTGCTTCGGGATAACAGCCTGAGGAAGAATGGATGGAGGAGTCGGATTGACTTGGAATGATTTGAATTGAGTCATTATAACCTCCATGGAGGCAGCTAACTGACGGAGCTGATCTTCCATATTGGACATACGATCATGCATCTCATTTTGTTCCGCCATTTTGGCCCTTGATCGCGTAACGATAGGCGAACGTGGCGGATCCGTCGTCACCTAAAGGAAAAATGGTATGATGTAAGAACCAATTGTAAAGATAAGAAAATGGCCCATGACAATGGTCTAGTCGTCTTATTTTATTTTAAAATTTGAACCAGACTTCATAACAAGGAACTAAGAATTGAAATTCAAGTCCCTAAACATTGAACTAAAGATTGAAAACACTGAATTAAAAATTGAGATCAAGATCCCTACACATTGAACTAACAGACAAAAACCAAAACATCTCATTTTATATGCTTTCGGGATCCCAATGCTTTGCGAAGCTTCTTATTTTCAGCTTCAACCATTTCCAATTTCCGCTTAAGATGCTCAATTTGTGCTCGTTGGGTGGGCTTCTCGGTCACATCAGGGACTACTGGGCGCAAGGCGGAAGGAATCCGGTGTTGTTGGATGTAGAACGCCGATGCGTGGTGGATCTCTTCCTCGCCTTTCAGTCTCTTGGGCACCAAAATCTTCTCTGGGTGGCATTCATTCCATGCAGCAATGACCATTTGGATCTCGTTGAAGTAGTCATAGTCCGTACAAAGGAAACAGACTTGGAACAACTCCGTCTTGAGAGGTGGAGGAATTTCCTGAAGAGCCTTGTACTGACGGGCCACCCTATGTGGGTAATAGGAAGTAGCACCAGAAATGCCCAGCAACGGGATTGGCCCATCATGCTTGTGGGAGAAACGAACCTCCTCAACACGGAACCATTTAGTATGCCATAAGAATGCCTTAGGATTAGGATTTTTCAAGAAATTAATCCAACTTGCATACTGTTTATCCGGGAAAAACGTTCTAGAACTTGAAATTTTTGAATGGGATGCCTAAAATCATCAACTTTAAATTGTTTCATAAGGTGCCCAAACCCTCTTATGTGTGAGAAAAACCATATTTGCAAAAGTTCAGGGATGGCACGCATGGTCCTTTCTTCATTTTGTTTAAAACGGGTTAATAACAAGAAGGTTTCAGCTAAGACCATATTGACATAATTTAACCCATCGCAAACACGATTAACCACCCATGAAATTGAAGGATTAATACCATTTTTTCGATAAGGAAAAACAATTGACCAAAAAATGCTAATATGAAAATCCTAGCTTTTGAAATCATTGGTTGTTCAGCAAAACACTTTTCCAATAATGACAATGGGCATGCATGGCAATTGGCTTTAATAACCTTCTTTACCACTTCGGTCTCGATTTTTAAAAAAATGTGAGAGTTCAAAGATAGAATCTGTACCGAAAGGTGGCATAACAAGTTCCTTTTCCAGAGGCATTCCCATGGCAACACTATACTCCTTTAGTGTCGGGGTTAACTCGAACTCATCAAAGATAAATGTGGAAGTCTGTGGACACCAGAAGTGAGGCAATGCTTGTATAACACTGGAGTGAATGTTGATCTCTAACAAAGGGAGAAGCCGGGCGATCTTGGCTTTCACATATCTCGACCTTCTTGATCCAACGATCCAGCCACATTTTGAGCTCTTTTTTGGGAGTGGAAATGATTTGCATGTCGGTTTTCCCCATCGCATATAAAACGAGATTGACGACAAAACCTATTGTCATGGACCGACAAAATTGCAATAAAGTAAGTAAATTGCGAAGTGAAAGTTAAACAACTTACTTTCCCTGGAAATGAATGGCAATCACATAGACACACGCATGAAAAGTGAGGCTCAATTTCTATCTAAACGGCTTAGCGAAGTGGAGCTAAGAGGATGATTTGACCGCCGCAATCTCGCATAACGTGTCAGGTCCCCCTAACTCCGGCTCAGTCGAATGGAATATCCAATAATCCTATAGTCTCGCGGATATGGATAAACACATTCGACACCATGAAAAACTTTCGGGGAAAAGAAGATCAACCTCCATATAGTGGTCTCGCTTTGGAGGAAGTATCATTCTCAACACCATCCTAGAAATCCTATCGCAGCCTGGTCCAGCCCGCAGGTTGTGTGTGCAATACTGTAGTGCTAAAAGCAGTAAAACATGCACAACAGTTTAAAGGCAAACAATACTTCTATAGCTTTAATTTAAACATTCATCCCTAACTCCAACCTGCAAAACAAAGGTCAGCAAACACTTCCCCTTATACCTCTCAATCTGCAAAAACATTTAACACCTTAAATGTTAGGGACGTACCTAGTATCCTCGCTGCCAAACAAAAACATTTTTTTTTTTCAAAGAAATTTGGCCTAAGTCCACTAAGTGTTTTAACACATGTCCCCAGCGGAGTCGCCAAGCTGTCGCGACCTAATTTTTCCGGGTACACCACCTAGAGTTTAGGTTAATGGACTACTAAGCTTTAAACTTAGCTCGGGCCCTCCCAGGCCCATACCAATTTGCGACTTAGGATTCAAGTTTTTAAACATGCACATGAATTTTATTTAGGAGTCGCCACTAATCATTTTCCGGTAGGCTGATTAGACACCTAAGTAAAATAACGGGAGGATTATTTTACTCCTACGAACCAGAGACTAAGGGTACGGGGATTTGGTTACATTAGACTTATCTAATGCCCTTTCGGTACCATTTCTTTTTATTTTTAGAAAATGTTTTTATGCAGGCAGCTTGGATTTATTTTAACTTAATTACTATCATGCAAATATGGTGACCACACGGGTGCTCATCCATTATTAAAACATTCAAATAAATAAATTGCATCACACAAAGCAAGCAATCATTTTTTTGGGTTTTCTTGAAAATTAGAATTCTTTTATAAAAATGCATTTCTTAACTAAATGACTTAATCTTATTAATATGCAAATTCTAATTAAATGAGCCTATTATGCAAACTAGTTATTATGCACCTCATGACCTAACTTCACTAATGAACAAATTCTGATTAAATGATCCTATTATGCAAACTAGTTAACATGCACTTAGTATTTTTGTATTTTTTTTCATTGAAATTCAGAATTAATAAAAACCTTGACTAAACTATCTAAAAGGGATAATTTTCTAATTTATTCTAGGAATAAATTTGACTTAAACCTTATAAAGCTATTTTTTGAAAAATGAGATAATTAAAATGTGCGAAGATTATCTAAAAAAAACTAATTTAGGACCAACCCTAACTTAATTCTAAAAATGCAACCCTAAAAATATAATCCTAAGAAAATTTTAATTAAACCTACATGTCTGATTTACTAAACTTATATGCTCATGATTTACTAAACCTAAAAATGCAATTTAATTTATTAAACCTACATGGCTAATGCAAGATTTCGATTTTTTTGATTTTTTAGTTTTTTAGTGTTTTTCCAAGATAAATAATTATCAAATAAGCATTACGTCTAAATAATCCAGATATTCAACCAATAAAGAATTAAAATAATCGAAAAAATAACCTGTTGTCTCACGGGCCAAATTAACGATTATTTTTAACTCTAAATATCACAACAAATCAAAATAATTAAAAATCTGGTTCGAAGTCTTACGGACCAAATTAAATAATTATTGTGATGTAACAATTAAAATTCTACCAAAGAGCCCAAAAATTAATATAATTAAAAAAATGATCCGACGTCTCTCGGGTCAAATTAATAATTATAATAATTTCGAGTAAAATCCCCACGGATAATGCCTACAAAAATTATAGATATTAACTTCTAATATTACAAATTAAATACCTAAACTTAAAATACTATCAAAATGAAATAAACAAAGTATAGCATAACAAATAAAAGGAGTCAGATAAACTAAACTATAAGAAAGTAAAAAGTAAAAGATAAAAGATAAAAAAAAAAACTACCTAGAGGAAATGACAGGGGGAATGGCGCCGGTGGTGGCTGGTGGACGCGCGACGGGAGGTCGGATGGCCGCGCCGGGGGTCCGCGGGTGTAAGGGTGGCGAGTCCGGCGAGGGGACCGGCGGAGGTATGGCGTCCGGCGCGGGCTGCTGCGCGGCGTAGCGGATCGGTCAGGCGCGGGGATGACGCGGGCGCGGCGACGGCGTTGGGCGGAGCAGGGATAGTGGTGCGGCGTCGGACGGAGGCACCGCAGGGGCGTCGGGTTGGAAGGGCAGTGGTCCGACTTGGGCGGAGGCGGAGCAGGGATAGCGGCGCGGCGTCGGACGGAGGTTCAGAGCTTCAGGGGATGGGCGCCAGGCAGTCGCAGACGGTGGCGATCGGTCACGAGGATGGGAAGCGGAGACGCAGCGGAGATGTGCAGGGATCGGTGACCAATTGGTCACGGCAATAGAGGGCATGCGAAGGAGAAGCACAGTTCCCTTTCTTTTCTTTTTGCTTTTGCTTTTCTCTTTTTTTTTTCTCCCTCACACATCTCCCTCACGCCGCTCCCTTTGTTCTCTGTTGACTTGCTTCTCTCTTTTTCTTTACCTTGTCAGATAAAAGACAAGAGAAAATGGACGAAGGCTTTTTCCCTTTTTTTTTACTCTTTCTCTCTTGCACGACTCTTCTTGCACGAATTTCTCTTTGAATTCCCTCTCACTAATTCTCTCTCAACAATTTCGAATCCCCCCTTTTTCATGAAAAACGAGCCTCTCTTTTATAGTGATTCGAAACGGCCTCTTCACATGGCATTTTCTGAGTTACCATTTCTTGTCACATTAAATCAAATCTGTATGATTTGGCAATCAGCTCAATTCTTGCCCATTTTTACTCGATTTCAAAATTGTTGCTGCATCCAGACATCCATCGGAATTTCAATTTTCCTTGCATAATTCAATCAAATCAATTTCCCCATTTTTTCCATTTTTTTCATTTATTTGTCCAAAATGCAATTTTATTTTTCTAAAATTAGGTGTCAACATGAGTCATAAAGTTGTATTCCCAATATGAAAGAATTTCGATGATTCAGTTGGGTTGTGACCGCCAAAGTGGCACACTTGATTGGATTTGAGAAACATCGGTCTCATATCATAATGGGATGTCTCCTATTCTAATACATGTTTATACTCTCAAATGAGGTAATTGTGTGTTAGTTTATGGAAGGATGCATGTACAGCATATGGTTGAAGAGTGACTGACCCTAGTGGTTCATACACCCAAAGGTGATGAATCTGTGAAAGGTTAGAATATATTCTCATGACCATTGTCATGTGGAGAGTATGCAATTGCATGTCATATATTCTACCCAAAGGTGTTTATATGATGATGCATGTAACTCTTAGGATGTGTATTTATAAGGTTTTCAAGTTGCATAGTATTCACATGGTACCAATTACATATGCTGCTTTTTATTACGTTACATTATATGTAATGGTAACTTCATTGTAATTGAGGTTCCTATTGGTCAAATTTTAAGTAGTGAAAAAATTTTTCTGTTAAGGTTGGATGCTGGTAGATGTTCACATGGAATCTCACTATTAGTTATATGGAATTAGAATGTATTCTTTGCTGCTTAGGAAAGGGAAATTGAATTTGTCCATCATCCATAAGATGTTCCATTTAAGAACACTTGAAAATGGTTTACCAGCTGACTGCATTATTAGAAGGATGATGAAAGCCTTGATGACTTGAAATTGTGTCTTGTCTATTGTCAAGATTGATATAAATGCAAGGACTCTTCAATATAAGGTGTGATGGTTCTGATGAGGTTAAGGATTACGTCCTAAGGATGGTAGATTTGAAGTCCAGAATCATATTCATAAGGGTATTCATAAAACTGTCGGTCATTCTGACAATCTGATCTTAAGATAACACATTTTGAAAGAAGTGGTGTCATTTACTACTCTTGTAGGAAGAAATGACACATAAAGATATTGTGATGATATAAAGCTTAATTATCCAAGCGTGAGTCTAGAATTAATGATTCATTGGCATTCATTTATGAATTCAATTTCTATCAAAAGTCTTATCTGGTTCTTGGTGGCTAGATGGCGGTGCAACAAATTATGTTGTTTACCATAAAAGGATTCATAAATCTAAGGAAGCCAAATTAGAATGAATCATAACTCATCATGTGAAACAACATTTAACGTCGTTTTAGTGGGAGATGTTATTTTGACTATGGATACTAGTTTGCATTTGATGTTGAAAAAAACCTTTTATGTACCTTTCTTTTGACGGAATCTAGTTTCCGTATAATGTTTGGAAGTGTGTGGCTATTCTTTTGAAACAAAGAACATTGTTATTTCAATGTTTTCCAAATCAAATGAAGTTGGATGTTGTAATGGGTCAAATGAATTGTATTAGTTGTGTTCACCTCTCAAGGATATGTATGTCATTTTACAATTGAAAATGTTGTTTCCAATAAAGATTTACTTGAAGAACAGTCTTATGCATTGTAGCATGAATGTCTTGATTATATGTCTAGAGAAAAAATAGAAAGACTGATAATATTGATATTTTGTCTACTCTTAAATGTTGCCTAAAGACTTGAGTAGACTATTGTAGAAGTAAGATGATTAAGATAAAGAAGAAAACTGCAGTCTGAAGTCCTAACCTATTAGAGGTCATTGACATTGATATTGGTGACCATATATGGTTAATTTATATTGACAATTGTTTTCCTTTTAATTAAAGAAAAGTCTGAATTTTTGGATAGATTCAAATTCTTTCAGACTAAAGCCAAGAAACAGTTGGGATGAACCTTAAAGGTTGTCAGATTTGACCACAGTGGTGAATATTTTGACTAATATGGCAATGCTGGATAGCTTAAAGGGCCATTTGCCAAATACTTCAAAGATTCTAGGTTAGTAACTTAGTTTGCTATAGCCAAAAAGCTTGGAACAAATTGGTATGGCTGAAAGGTGTATTTCCACCATGATGGACATGATAGTGAGTATGATTACTAGAACTAATTTGTCAGGTTTTCTATGGGTGAAAAGCCATTATGCATTACACCGTATTACTATCAAAGGTGTTCCATTGGCTCCCTTTTGAGTTGTGGATCAGACATAAACTTGACTCGAATCATCTTAAGGTTTGGAGCATCATGCAGAAGTTTGACTACATAGTCCAACATTAAGTAAGTTGGAATCTAGTACCACTCGGTATCTTACCCAGATCATTTGAAGGGATATCGGGTTTTATTATCCCAATAGAGGCATAAGAGTTGTGGAATCACAGACAGCGAAGTCTCTAGAGCTCGACGAAAATGCAAAGGATAACTGCTCTTAGATTATTAAAGATAATCGTATGGTGGGGACCATTATGTCTTTGTCTTTCCCTATACAGACAATTATGGAGTCTTTTATAGCACAAATTAAGCTTGTGAGGTTCTGGATATTGTTATTAATATGATTTCTAATGAAGTTTCTCAAGCCTCTCGAGTATAGGAAGTGACTATAGCTTCACTCAAGAGATTTGTTATAGAAAGATGTTCAGTTATACCACCATACTATATAGTCTATCTGTAAGAGCATGATTAGTAACTTGTATGTGCAAATGTTGTTTCTTGTCCTCGGTTTGATCTGTGGTTAGATATAATGAAAATACGAGATGCAATTTATAAAATGAGATAACGTTTGGGAGCTTATTGAATTAGTTGAGGGTCACAAGCTCATCCACTGCAAATCGGTGTATGAGACTAAGAGAAATTTTTAAGGGAAATATTGAGAAGTTTAAATTCAAATTACTAATAAAAGGTTTCACTCAAGTTTAGTCTTTTCTAAAGACTAATTCAGAGTGAATATGGTATTACTGGCCCATTTTTATATGGAATTACATTAGATAGCTGATTCTAACCGTGTTTCTCAATGAATACCTAGATAAAGAAGTCTATGTGGTATAACCCAAAATTTTTGCAGCGGATGACTCAGGTAAGCTTGTGTGTAAACTGAAAATCCTTATTTATGGCCTTAAGAGAGTCTATAGATTAGACAATGCTTGAACTTTTATAGTGTTATCACTTCATTCAGTTTTGCTGAGAATAAAGTACAACAGTGTATATACTGCAAAGTCAGTGGGAGAAATTTTAGTTTTCTCAGATTCCATGTAAGTGATAACTTGCTAGCAATAGCAATATTGGATTACTGCATATGATAATATAAATATTGTTGAGAAATTTTGACTTAAAAGACCCTAGTCAAGTACCTTTTGTCCTTGACATTGAGATCTATAAAGATCATTCTTTGCGCACGTTAGATTTATTTTAGATTGCATATGTTGATTGTATTTTGAAAATGTTCAATAAGCCATGAGTTGCTGCTATTGTTAGGGCTGATGGATTAAATATCTGGCATTGTCCTTGTTCAAATTTTGGGAAAATCCAAATGAACGATACACTTTATGCTAATGCATTTACAAGTTTCATGCATGCTTAAGTCTGCACTAGACTATATGTGACTTTTGTAGCAAAACTTTTAGGCAGATACCAATCAAGCCTAAGACACGATCACTGGATTGCTGCTAATGTGGTTTTGAGACACTGAAAAGGATAAGAAAACTATATACTGACAAATATGTTCAACATCTAGAGCTAGTAAGGTATTCGAATGCAGATTTTACTAGATATAAGGATAACAAAAGTTGATAACATAATATATCTTTGTATTAGCAAAAGGTGCAGTGTTATGACAAAGCGATAAACAGAAATCTATGTTATCATTTATCGTACAAACAGAGTTTATAGCATGCCTTTCAACTGTACTTATGATATTTGACTTTGGAACCTCATTAAAGAGTTGATCATATTTGATATTATGAATAGACCTATATGGTTGTATTGAGACAATAACTCTTCAAACAACCATATGGGTCTTGAGGAGTCTAGATATGTGATGGTCAGGTTTTTGACCATAAAAAAACGATACAGAATGGTGACACTATAGTAGAGCATATTTCCACAGATGATGTGGTTGTAGACCCACTAATTAAAGATTTTCGCCCTTGTGTACTTGAACGAAATGTCTTGACATGGGCTAAGGAGCATCATTGGATACTGTTATTTAGTGGGAGCCGTTTTGATTTTGCTCTAATAAAGCTTGTATATGTTGCACATTCAATAAAGTGTTCATGAATGTGTGATCAACATATTGAATTGATTATATGTAATGAAAATCTTAATGTATTGTGTAAGTCTTGAGTGAATGCTAAGGGACATCTGGTTATTAGCCTTTAACATATGTCTTAATTACACATAAAGAAATGTTAACCATGAAGGTAAGACATGTGGGTTCATTAGAACCATAAAGATATTCTCTAGTGGCACATCCGGTTATCTGTGACACTTAAGGTAAGAGAATGGTGACCAACAAGGGAGATAACACATAAGGTATTGCTCTTTATGAGGTGTTATTCGTTTGCCACACAACCATATTCAATCCATATTAATAAAGTTGAAAGTATTCGTGACCATGGAAGGCTTTGTATGAATACATGCAGTTACCGCCATGATTTGGTGTTAGAGACTTTATGAGATAGGATTGACTATAAAGAATTGCCACTAGACCAACATAAAGGTGCGCACATAAAGTATATTCTCAATTAATATAACCCAAGTAAGAGAATGTAAGAGTTTTCCTTATGTGGGCTACATTAATTGAGATTGTAATTACTATTTTACAGGGTTGGTCTAATAAAGTAAGGCATAAGGTTTTCTTAATGGTCAAATATGGGACTGGCATTATGTGGGCTGAGTTGGGCCTCATCACAGGCCCGTCCAAAACTCTATAAATAGTACTAAGGTCCCTCCTCTAGCCTTGAATATCTTCCACGAACTCTCTCTTTCACCTCACATAAGGCAAGCTGTGAGTTGTGAGTGGTGGTTTCATCAAAGCTAGGAACCAAGAGTCATAAAGGAGAAGAACCTGAGTGTCGGCTCGTCGTTTGAGCATTGGATCGTCGTCATTCCGCATAAAGAACGATGGATTCCAAATTTGTACACAGATAGTTGAATTCTACTCCTACATGTTCGGTTTTCTAGTTACGTCGATCCTGGGAATCCGCTTCGGTGGCCAACAGTTGGGACTCCTTCGAACGATCCATCGATATTAACCTTCAGACCTCCTTTTCCTGGGGGAGTCCAGATCTGACGTTGGCTCCTACTTCTCGGCTCCGTAAAGTTACTTTTTGTATTCCACTTTCTCAAATTTTTCGCTCGATCTCTGCTTCCTCGTGGGTGCTTCTCGGATCTGGAACTAGGTGCCTGAAGATAGAATTGTTGTGCGCCTTCCATATATACCATAAAACAGTGGTTACGTGCTCTATTGAAGGTGATGTTGCTGTTTTCTCTGTGATCATTGCATGCAACGGACCTTCGTGGATTCATACATAGACGTTCACCACAGGCCAATTTTCCCCGATGAGAGTAGTTGGGGGATCTCAATAATGCAACGAAGGAAAAGACAAAAAAAAAAAAAAAAAAAAAAAAAAAAAAAAAAAGAAAATACACTGCCAGCGCCTGGCTCGTCCACAAGTCCTCGATATTCCCATCTCTTTCCTCATTATCGAAAAGAAAAAAGAAATTCCAGCACTCTCTGGCTCGTCCGCAAGTCCTCGAGATTCCCATCTCTTTCCTCATTATCAAAGTCGATCAGTATACAAAGTTCCTGAAGATGGAGAGGAGGCACTCGTCACATGGAACAATGGCGTTGACCACCGAGGGTGGTGACGTGAAGTCGACGATGGGGGCTGAATTCGAGGTATTCTTGAATTTTAGAGGTCCCGATACTCGACAGAATTTTGCCGACTGCCTCTATCACTCAATGGACGGAGCTGGGATTTGTGTTTTTAGAGATGAGGAAGAGATCAAAAGAGGAGAAACGATTGGAGGTGAACTGGAGCGTGTGATCAAGAGTTCCACAATCTGTATGCCTATCTTTTCAAGAAACTATGCATCGAGTACTTGGTGTCTTCGAGAGCTTGCATACATGGTGGATTGTTCAAGAAGTAGGGACGGCAAGGTGACGATCTTGCCAATTTTTTTTTGATGTGGATCCTGACGATGTCAAGCTCAAAACGGAACTATATCTCGACGCGTTGCATAAGCACGAGCAGAAATTTGGCTGTGATGTTGTGCAGCGATGGAAGGAGGCGCTGAGAGAGGTTGCTCATATCAAAGGATGGGATTTGAAAGACAAAGGGTAAGGTTTGCGCCTCTTTTTATTTTATTTTATTTTAAAGACATGTAATTTATATAAATATAAATAATAAGAAATACTCCCGAACTTACGTCAAAAGTAAAAACTATCCTGGCTCTGTTTCATCAACTTGTTATTCAATTCATACATATTTAATAACTGCTCACTACATCTTCACTCAATTCCTTTTAAAAAAATTTGATTCACTTCATTTCGTACGTACTCAGCCAACAACAAGGCAAGCGCGGTGCAGGGGCCTCAACGCTAGTTACAAATAATGGCTAATTTTTTTCTAACATTATAATTAATCAATACTGTTTTTAAAAATAAAAAATTATAAATATAAATTACATGAAAGGACCAATTAAAATGATGATCAATCATTTCTAATTATACTCTTAATATTTTGTTGATTGGTGAAGTATGGGAGTGGATTAAAAATTCTTATAATTTGGTTGTAAGCAAAAATGTTGTGTGAATTACTTACCTTTACCAAAAAAAAAAAAAAAATGTTGTGTGAAAGGAATTGTGTTGAGTGCGACTATTCTAATGAATTTAATTTACATTCTACTTGTTTGTATTTATTGCAATATCATTGTAACTTAAAATATGTTATTATACATTTATAACTAGATATCTAATAGTGGGCACATTATATATCTATTCCATTCCATTCCCTGTCTATTCTATTTGGGCGTACCAGCCGCAACATATTAGAGGTCACAGGACCTCGTCACTCCAATGAAAAACACATTAGAGGTCACAGGACCTCGTCTCTCCAATGAAAGACACTCTTTTATTGGGGCAAAAAGAGGCTTTATTTAGTTTGTGTCAGTGATGGAGCCAGGATTTAGGTCCAGGGGCTGCCAAAGTCATCGATGAAATATAGAGAGAAATATAATTCTTTCACACAAGTGTAGTGAATAAACTTACTCCCTAAGTGAACAATCTGGACAATAGAGATATTTTTTTTCCTTGATGACTCCTGATTTTGATTATGTGTAATTCTAAAAGTTATTTTTTCAGTTGAACTCTTTTGCTAAAATATTCAATTGATGTTGGCTTCATCGTAATTTAAGTAATACTTTTGTATGAATGGAAAAATTTACCTAGACAACATAGATTGCCATACACGGCGTACAAGTAATGTCAAAATAACAATAATAATTCTTTAACAGGAAATATAATACCCAGAAACAAAGAATTCAAAAGAACTGTTGATTCTTTTATAATAGATTCTTTTCCTATATATTTGCAGAGTCCCCTTCCCTCTGTGGCCGGCTTGTGTTTGATTGAAAATATTCCTGAACTTGATAAGTTAATACTCTACCTTTGATCTTTCTGACTAGACCCTTTGTCTTGAATATGACAGCCAAGGTGAGCTCATTAGATTAATAGTTGCCGAACTTTTGATCAAGCTGAATAAAAGATACAAAAATCTGCCTGATCATTTAGTTGGAATCCAGGATCGTGTTGATGATGTGGTGCGCCTATTAGATGAAGGTTCTCCTGATGTACAGTATCTGGTAATTCATGGTATGGGGGGCATTGGTAAGACGACTCTTGCCAAGGTTGTGTTTAATCATATTTCTAGTCGGTTTCATGGGTATAGCTTTCTTTCTAATGTTCGAGAAGCTTCAAGGGGTGGAAAAATTGTTCAATTGCAAAAACAATTATTATCTGAAATTCTCAACTTCAAACCAGTGGAGATATTTGACTCTGATGCTGGGATTGAGCAAATCAAAAGGAGATTTCGTGACAAGAAGGTTCTCATTGTTCTTGATGACCTAGATAAGTGGGAACAACTCTCAAAACTTGCAGAAAAGTGTGATTGGTTTGGTCTAGGGAGCAGAATAATTATTACAACGAGGGACACAAACTTTTTGCCAACCGAAGAGCAAAACCGAGAAAATAATGTTCAAATGCATGTCGGAGAGTTTAAAATCTATCAAGTGAGGGAAATGGACGATGACAATGCTTTTCAACTTTTTAGCATGCATGCTTTCAGAATGGATTCCCCTCTATTGGACTACAATGACATTTCTCACGATATTATTCGCAAAGCTGGTGGACTTCCTTTGGCTCTTGAGGTTATCGGTTCCTCTCTTTATTGTAAGAGCAAACGACTTTGGAAAGACACATCGAAGAAATTAGATGTAGTTCCCAATCAAGATGTGCTTGACAAATTAAAGATAAGTTTTGACATGCTAGAGGAGGGGCATAAAGAAATTTTTCTTGATATTGCATGTTACTTTATTGGTGAAGAAAGAATTTTTCCACATTACATGTGGAAAGCGTTGGATTTTTTCCCAGGAAGTGATATTATTGTCCTTACCTGTATGTCTTTGATAAAGATCATTGACGATAGACTGTTGATGCATGACCTACTCAGAGACCTTGGAAGAGAAATTGTTCATCAAGAAGATATCAAAGTTCCTGGGAAGCGTAGTAGACTATGGTGTCCCAAGATTGCATTAGACATAGTGCAGAATAGAAAGGTAAATTTAATTCACAGCTACTGTCTTCTAGATCTGGAAACATCAACTTGAAGTTTGGAGTAAATTCCCGGATGTGCTATATCATGATTTATAGCTAGCCAACATTATAAATAGCTTACATTTACGATCTGCAAATAGAAACGGTTTGCTGAATAGAATATACAAACTCTTATACAGTTATTTCCCTGTAAACAAGTCAATGCAATATGTGCTCACGGAATGTGTTCTCTTTTGTCACTGTTGAAAGTCCACTTGTTTCATTTCATGTTGTTAGGGAACAGAGAACATCATAGCACTCAAGCTAATTGGACTTTCCGAAGATCACAACTTTACAAGGGAAGAGTTTTCGAGGCTGCCCAACTTGAGGTTTTTGGAGTTAGAGGGGGGTAACTTGGCAGGAGACTTTAAGAATCTTCTCTTGAGTTTAAGATGGCTCTCATGGCGTCGTTGTCCTTCAAACTTGCAGGCGGTCAATCTATATTTATGGAACTTAGTCGTGCTCAAGCTTTTGGACAGCGACACTCCAGAAAATTGGAATGGATGGAGCCCATGCTTGGTAAGTTATCCTGTCGCATATGTACACTTGTTGCCATTTGCTTTTACCTACTTTTCTAATTTTCATTTGTTTTGCAGGCGAACTGTAACTTGAAAGTTATACATCTCATAAGATGCCACCTCTCAACATTTCCTGACTTCTCGACGTGCTTGAATTTGAAGATATTGGTTGTTAATGAACATTGTCTGAAGTCCCTACAATCTGGTAGCTCTATCAGTAAGCTAGAGCACCTAAAGCGCTTGGAAATAATTGCAGACCAACTTCAGCCGACAAAGTTGTCCGCAAGCCTCCATTTTGACATGTCCTTTGTGCCTTTTGCCATATGCGGTCTAAAGCGCTTGTCAAGTCTAAAGCTAGAGGGACAGTGTATACAGGGGCTTCATTCATCTATTGGAGAGATCGTGGGCTTGACAATCTTGTCTTTAAAGGGTTGTCATCGGCTTAGAAAGCTTCCAGATTCCATTGGGAAATTGAGATCGTTGCTAATATTGAATTTGTTTGACACAGGAATCACAGAGTTACCCGATTCTATCGGAGATCTCAAAAAGTTGGAGAAAATGAACCTGGGTTTCACTAAGATAATGGAGCTGCGAAACTCCATCGGAGGACTAGAATCATTGCTCGAGTTACATTTGCGGGGTACAAAGATTACTAAACTACCTACTTCTATTGGATTTCTTAAGAGGCTTGAGTGCTTAGTTCTAGCAGAGAGTGAGATAAGAGAGCTACCGAAGGCCATAGGGATGATGAAGAATCTTAGGGTGTTGAAAGCTGGCAGTTGTAGAAATCTTGAGGGGGAACTCCCTAGTGAAATCGGGCAAGTATCCTTTTTGGAGGAGCTGGACTTGTCAGGTAGCAAGGTGAGCAGAGTGCCAACAACCATTAATCAGTTATCTCATCTTCGAGAACTTCGGTTAGGAGATAATCGTAAGCTTGAAAAGTTGCCAGAACTTCCTGCGACCTTAAAACATTTATATTTCGTAGCGGAGACTGTGCTTGGCACCCGAGGACAAACTTCATCCAAGTGGATGGAGGGGTCACCAAAAGGGGAGGAGTGGAGTCTAAGTACAGATATCACATGGCCTCCTCGGCTTTGGTCACTTCGCATTTCTTGTGATGATCCTCGATCTCTCACAAGGCTTCCTTTTAGTCTTTGTCGTTTGGAACTAGGAGATGTTAAGTCGCCGATAGAACAATCATTCTTTTCCAACTTGAGATATTTGAGATATTTGTCCGATTTAACACTCTTTAGGTGTTGGTCGAGAGAGATTGAGTTTGAACTGCTGGCAAGTCTCCAGAATTTCACTGTGGCAGAGTGTGAATTGCTGGTGAGGTTATCGGGTCTATCGAGCTTAGGGAAGCTCAAAGAGCTGAAAGTGTGGAATTGCGCCCAGCTAGTCGAAATTCAAGATTTGGGAGAAGTGAAATCGCTGATGGAGTTATTAATTAAGAGTTGCAGCACCATAAAAATGTTACCAGATCTATCAAAACTATGTAAGTTGCAGATATTGCGCCTTTTTCACTGTGAATCACTGCAAGGTTTGCCTGATATACCAAAGACATGTCAGCCCTATGTTCATCGATGCCCAATGTTAGGCGAGTCTGTTGACAACTACAAAGCTTGCGAAGAATGTAGGAATTCTGACATGGATGTGGATGTTGCGTGAGGTTTATTCAATTGATCAAACCTAAATTTGGAAGAATTTGGAACAATTGGAAGCATCATGCAAAAGCTAACATATTTATAAGACACTCCCCTCAGGTTTTTGTATTGAATTATCCATTTTGAATTCCTATCCAAATGAAATAGAGGAGTAGTGGTCCTTTGACAACGAGCAGAAAGCTCTTGTGACAGTATATTTTCCGTTGTTTTTTTAACAAATGGTCCATTTTAAGGCTGTCTACTCTGTGCTTAATCTACATATATAAAGGCACTTGTTTTCACTTTGCAAATAGGGAAGAAATATGCATGAAGGCAATTGTTTGCACTTTGCATGCATGCATACATACATACATACATACATACATACATATACATATATATACATATACATACATTCATATATATATGTATGTATGTATATGTATATATATGTATATACATACATACATACACACACACACATATATATATATATATATATATATATATATATATATATATATATATCTCATTTCATTGTTTTGTTCTCTTTCATGTCTGCAATGTTATGTTTTGGACACATGCTTCATTTTTTTTTTCGTGAGAATATTCTCCTTGGTTGACGTGATCACATTCTTGTAGTTGTCTGGTTAATCACCCGTGACTACCTTTTTGCAACCATCCTAATGTTTTCCCCCCTCTCTATTTGTAAATTGATAGGCTGCCTGAAGATACAGCTTGGCATCCTGTTTGGAAAGAGGAGTTTGACTCCTTTTCTGCGCAAGGCAGTTATTTATGGATGTGGCCCAATCCTTCCTTACATGTCTTAGCTCGTTAGTAGGTGCGAAACTAAAAAGCAGGATCATTTCCATTTGGATGCTTGTTTCTCGCCCTGCATGCCTTCAAATTCAAAATGTCAAATTGGTGGTAATTTATTAAATTAATTGGTAATTTATTAAATTAATTCTCATATGTAGTCTTTTCATGTAAATGCGTTGATCTTAATCTGACTAAATGCCCTGCTAGGTTGATTCGGCACTTTGACCTGAACAAGTTCAGACCAAACGAAGTCAGAAAGGGTGGAGATCAGTTTGGCTTGCATTTTTGCATTTATGGGGATTGGGGGGCGGCTGATCAATTACAAGGCTGGCATTTTGGGGGTGGATTATGTTCTGGTTGATACCATGGTTGGGCTATCACTTTTGGGTAATGATCCTTTTCCAAGTGCATTAATGTATGCTTCTTGCCCTTCTTCACTGAAGACACCGATAATTCGTCGACAAGTAGTCCCCTTTGTCATAGCAAAGAAAGCCTTCAAAAGAATCTAGTGGTCTCTCATCTTTTTGTATCTTTTGATCATTCAGGATATATGGTCAGAAGTTGCTCGTAGTCAGTCATTATTGCCAAGTGCAGCTGAGGACCGTGAATACCTCAATCTTAGGATTTGGATTGTCTGAAAAATCACGAATTGTATTATTAAGAGCTTTCACTTCAAGCTTCTTTGCTCTATTAATTTGGTTGCCCTGGCTGTTCAAGTGAAGCCGTCCACATTTGCTGAATGAGAAGAACAATCTGCTCCTTGTTTTTAGAAGAGTACTTTCACAATGGTCCATCACACGGCACCACATATTCCTTTCAAATCTTCTAATGAGTGGAATGCTGCTCAAGCCCAACTGAATGGAACCGTCCACTGCGATTATCCTAAATGGTAATAAAACTTTTATTTTCCTCAAGTTTCTTTATTACTTGCTGTGATGGCCCAACTGGTGGTACACGGGAAGGAGGGATGGTGGTGTGTTTGTGCCTTGGTCTCTGGATGTGTGCAAGGAGGGGACATGTCTCTTATCCCACATCACCTAGGGAGGGTGTGACATCTTGAAAATTCAACCCTATTTTGATAATATGAAATGTGTTTTTCATCAACGTGATTATCCTAAATGGTAATAAAACTCTTATTTTCCTCAAGTTTCTTCATTACTTGCTCTCTTTTGCTTGCATCTCAGATATAAATGAACTGTCAGTGACATGATGGTGGCGGCAATTGTAGGGGTATGCAAAATGGACTACCCGAACTGGGATTGCCCGGATCAGACCGGGTTGACTAAATATACTTTTTGTTTTATTATTTCTTCAAAAATATCAATAAAATATGAATTAAACACTATCTCGGTCCCGTTTCAAGTGGTGGGAAACAAAGTAATGGGAAAAGGTAGTGAGAAAAGATAAGTTAGTGGTTCCAGTGGATCGGACTTGACTGATGGTTTGATTCGATTCTTGGTTCTAGGACCAACTGCTTTGGTCCCTAGTTCCGAATTTTGGGAACTGACCCTCTTAGTCCAATTCCTTGTTAGAACCGGACTTGACTAAGAACTAATCACCCCTTGGCAATTGGATCTTGTACCTCTAAACTTTAACACATTTGGCATTGCTTCTGGGCATTTCCATGCAAAAATGTGTATCAAGAAACTTTTTCATTTTTTAAAGTGGAAGATGAAATTATTGTCAAGTTCATGTGGTTATGGGTGGACTAGCTATCTTAGCTGACTGCACACTTTAGAAGAAGGTTTTGTCACTTGCTTTATCTTGAAAATTCATCTTAGTTGACCTTTGGGTGCAAGGATGAGTAGAATGATCAAAAAGCAAACTGTGATGCTCTTGTCTTGTGCAGGATTGAAATTCTATGCCATCACATAAATGTTCACATGCCCCATCATATATCACCAAGGATTCCGAGTTACAACTTGCGGGCGCTTCGCAAGTCTATACAAGAAAACTGGGGAAAGGTGAGCTGGTTTTCGTGAAGTATGTTATTCTGGCATTCAAAGAGCCAGCTAGATTAGGATGATTCGGAACAAGTTCCCTTTTTTTCTCTTGTCATGAGTAATCGGTGCTTGAAGTGGAAGGGAGTAATAAAGTTGAAACTAAATATGGCAAATTTGAGATGGTTCCTTGATTTTAGCGTTTGGTGCTTCAAATATTTGTAAATGCAGAGTGATTAGTGTACTGCACATTTGCCTAGTGACCAGTGGTCTCGCTGTTGTTGAAAAAGGCCCATTTGCTAGTCTGCTCATTTTGATTTACATGTCGTCCACAGTATTTAAATGAAGCCACACGAAATTGGCGACTCATGAAGACGATCATGACGATGTGCCATTTGTATGATGAAGAGCACAACTATGTTGCATTTGACCAATTGGCGCCTAAGGATTCCAAGCCAATTACATTCTTGAAAAAAGTGATGCATGATTATGCTTGACAAGATAAATTTATCGGACCCTGGTGATCTTCAGCTCTCTCTCTCTCTCACTGGTGGTCTTCTCTTCTTGAATTAACCCGACAATAGTTTATCAATCATTAAGATGATTTTGCCATTGGTGATTGGTTAACACAGATTTTATGTATATAATGGCATGGGAGGTCCCTGAAATTCTATTGACTTGCATTTGTCGTCCCTCTACTTCTGTTTTCTCTTGGCAATCAAGTCTTTAAACTCCATGTTTGTTTGTTCAAGTTAGTCCATCTGTTCAACATTTAGACTACAATGCCGACATACAATGCGGACATGCCTATCCACATCAATGCCGCATCATCCTTCTTCTTCAGCAAATTTCTGAGGTGGAATCCAAGAAAGAGAGAGAGAGAGAGAAAGAGAGAGGATGGGGAAGGCTAGGATAAGGGCGACTTGGTGGGGGAAGCCGAAGGCAGCAGCCACTGCCAGGGTGGATGCGACTGGGGCTGGGGCTGGGGCTGGGGCTAGGGCTGGGCCAGCTCAGCCCTCTTTCTCCTTTCTCCTTTTTATTTCCCCTCGCGTGGCCCAGCCCGCTTCTCCTTCTTTTATTTCCCCCGCGCGGCCCACCTTTCTTCTTCCCCAGCTCGGCCCGCTCTCCTCTTCCTTCTTCCTCCTCCTTCCTCGCTTGGACGTTAGGTTCAAGACAAAGCAAAGAGAGGGACGCTCGCCGAAGGACGCAAGGACACGCGACGAGGAATAATATCGTGCGATACGGGGCGGCCAGAAGCAGCTGACAATAGGGGTGAGCATGGTCCGGGTTGGTCCGGGCCACCCCCTAACCCTAGGACCAACCCATACAGTGTCGGTCCTCAATTTTTAGGACCGAGGACCGACCCTATTGAGCCTAGGACCAAGGACCGGACCAACCCAATGGGTTCGGTCCAGGTTCTGTGGTCAACCCAGGGACCGATCGATAATTTTTTTCGTCTTATTTTTTATACTCTCTAAAAAAGAAAACATACAAATTAAAATTACACATCTATCGACAATGTGGCATTGTGCAACTAAACTATATATACCAATACCTATTTAGCAAATTTAATATGACACAATAATAGAAATTTCATACCTGCTAATAGCTCATCGAGATCTGGGACAAGATGGAAAGTTCTTGTAATCATCTATCTTTAATATTCATAACACCATATGCAAAAGCGTTTTCCTGCGTTTGATCACTAGAGTTCACTCAACCAAAAAATGAGCTTCACACCACTTGACTAGCATTTGATCATGTAGAGTCTACTCAACCAAAAAAATGGGCTTTACACCACTTGACTAGCAAATCACCGTAGCAACTGCAGTACTACTCTACTCTTCAAAAACTTATACCATTTGACACAAATTGAAAGCAAAGTGCAGTTGAAATTCATTAGTATAATACAATTAAACCATAAAAAGTTCAAAATACTTAACATAAACCATGAATATATAACTTCACATCTTGTTAATTCACTTGAACTTCTAAACACCTGAAAACAAAACAAATGACACATAATTAATACTCAACAAAAGTTTTAAATTAAAATTACTAATAGTGCTATTGATAGAACATCTTAATATAATATAATATAATAGACATTTTACTTAGGTTTGAATATATAAAAGAATTATAAATAATATAATATAATATAATATAATATAATATAATATAATATAATATAATATAATATATAGGGTTGGTCGAGGGTTGGATCGGCCTAAAACTCTGTAGGATCGACTAACTCCGCGGTGTTGGTCCCCGGAATTTCGAGATCGATCGACCTGGCCCCAGAACCGAACCAGGGACCAGGCGGGGTTGAGGCTGGTCATCTGGGGGTCGGTCCAAGGTCGACTCTAGACTATTACTCACCCCTAGCTGACAATAGTGGAGGCCATGCGGGCCGGAGGGCCTTAAATGGGAGAGAGCCCGAAAACCAGGCGGATTTCCTCGTGGGGCTGGCTTCTTTCTTCGGCTGGAAACACACACAGAGCGAGAGAGAGAGAGAGAGAGAGAGAGAGAGAGAGAGAGAGAGAGGAGGATCCGAGAGAGAGAAGCGTGGGTTCTTCGTGGGGAGGTTCGGAGAGCTTGAGAGGGGAGCGGAGAGAGAAGCGAGGGCCGAGATTGAGAAAGAGAGCGACTGAGAGCCTATAGCTCGGCTACGCCCGAGCCCCACCTGAAATCCTCATCCTCACGATCTCGCTTTCCAAGTGTCCATATCTACGGTAAGTTTCCTCTTTGGTTCGAGCCCCGTTGCCCTGAGGATCTCGGCTTGGGGATGTTGAGGCGGCTGGTCGTAGTTCGACTCGTCTCAAACTCATCCTGTGGCTGTCGTCTTCGAGCTGGGTAGGAGTACTAGCATTGGATGCTCATTCCCGTGAACCTTTGCTGCTTCGCCTTGTTTTGGTCCAGCCGGAAGCCGAATCTCGTTCATCTTGTTAGTCCACACGTGCGCTGAGTTCAAGTAAGCTGACGTGTCGATTTTGTATGTTTCTTGGTGATTTCTCTGGGTCTGGACTTGGGCAGATCCTAAAAATGGGTTAAGATCCTCTCCCTCAAGTTAGTGCTCACGACATGTTTGACGAAACGCTGGAACTAAGTTAACGTGGATTTGGCCGTCATTTTCAGACCATTAGAATGAGTATGCTTCTGTTTGCATAATAGGGATCCTTTATGGCTCGTTGAGCATGATTTTATTTGGATTTTGTTGTTGTCGTGGCCCGAATCTGAGCTTTCCTTGGATTCGTGTTTCTTGGTTCTTGCCATGCTCATGGCGGGGGTGATCCTGTGGTGGTTCGTCTGTGAGAATTGGCTTACGGTTAGTGTAGTGTCGATGGTGATAGGAGGTGGGCTTTCTCAATTGTTCTCTCCTCTATGTTATGATAATACTTCCGCGATGATGTGTAGTTGAGAACCATCAAACCGATTGGTGGTCGACTAGAATACTCTAGTGATAAGAAGCAACTGGAGATGGCGATTCGGTGTTGGACGTATAGGTACTGCATGGTAACACTCCCGGGAAGAAGAATTTCTATTCTTTTATTTCCGGGAACAAAAAAAGAATAGAAACCGCATGATAACCGCAAGTTAGTTTTTGTTCCCAGGGAATAAAAAGTTAAAGGAATAAAAATGAGAAGTAAAAAAGTTGTTTCGGTTCCTGGGAATAAGTTTAAGAAATAAGTGAATTTTTTTTTTCTTTTGTTCTTCTCTTGCGCATGGTCCATTGACCGCCGTTGATCGTTGCTCGCCGTCGCCCCCGCCGTCGCCGCTGCCGCCGGTCGCCGGCCGATTGCCACCGCCGCCGGTCGCCGGAGGCCGCCCGCCGCCTCCGCCGCCGTCGGCCTCCGATCACCTCCGCCGATCGACCGCCGTCGGCCGCCGGAGGCCGATTGATCGTCACCGGCCGCCGCTGGCCGTCGGCCGCGGCCCGCTGCCGCGCATGTCCCCGCCGCGCCGCCCGGCGGCCGACCTCCGCCCGCCATCACATGTCGCCGCCGTAGCACGGCCCCGTGGCAGTGGCCGACGGTTGACGGCGGCCGATGGGCCGTGCGGCCGGTGGCGGTGGCGGTGGCAGCAGTCGGCCGTGGCGGTCGGCCGCGGCGACATGCGGCGGCGGGCGGAGATCGGCCGGCGGCGGCGGCGGCGTCCGGCGGCGCTCGGCCAACAAAAATAAAAAACAAATAAATATAAAAAAGAAACTGTTTTTTACCAAACGCGTTTCTATTCTTTTTCTATTTCTAGAGTAGAAATTTTGTGTAGTTACCAAACGGTTTTTTTACACGAAATTGTCCCCAGAATAGAAATAAAAAGAACCATTTCGAAAAAAAAAAATTATTCCCACCCTGCCGGAATGGTTGCCATGCGCAGCCATATTGATTGATTGTGAGGGAAGTTGCTCGCGTTCCGACGTGGTGAGCTACGGCCATAGGTGTGTGTGCTTGTCCCCTCCCTTATCGGTTTGTGCTAAGGAAGAGCAAGAAGTGAGCCGCGTGAAAGACGACGACAAATTAGGGGGTTTAGGGCTTGATTCTAACAATATGATTACTGGGCTTTGGGCTGGGCTTCTTTATTTCTCTTTTATCCTTTTCCTTTTTTTTTTCTTTTTTGGGAGGGCCATAGGACTGGGCTCAAGTCGTGGACCCAGACGGTCCTGACCCGGGTCGGATGTGGAGATCCGACTCGGGTCCCTTTTATGTTATATTATTTAACTATTAAAAAATTATATATTTTATATAAAATTAACTTAATTAAAAATTCCAAAAATTTCTAAAAAAAATTGTTATTTTTCAAAATTCAGAAAATGCATAAAATATTTAAAAAACTAAAAATTAAAAAATTTTGGGAAAATTCAAAATTCATAAAAATTTAGGAAATTCCAAAGAAATTCTAAAAAATTCTTAAAAAAAATAAAATTCCTTGAAAAGTTCAAAATTATTTTTTTGGATAATTTTCTCCTAAAAAGTGAAAGTCTTTCAATTTATAATCATGCTCAAAGTTGATCAAACCCTTAAGGCTCGCCTTAGAGTTTCAATTGTCCTTAGTGACAAATATTCATGATTGCGCACTTTCAATATGATGATTATGGTTTCCCTTTAGCCTAGTTAGGATTGGTATTTATTTATCTCTTAGTATTAGATGCTTGTTTTCTCTTACAATTTATTTAATGCTTTCTTTGGATGCTGATTGTCATTTTAATAATTGTGTAATTGCATGATCAACTCATCTGTTAGTGCATCGGTCTAAAATCATACAAATTTCCTAATAAATATCTTTTTGAAATGAACAAGATTGGGTATCAAAATGGCACTACTTGATTAACCAGTGTAATTAAGTTGCTAACTCTAGATTATCTGATTACATCAAATGTGAAGCATACTTCCATACTTCACTTGGTTTTTAGCCGACTCTTATAAGCTAATGGCTACTCCTCATTGGAAATTTCTCATGGTGCCAATTAGGGGTGAGCATCGGTCTAAGGTCAACCTTGGACTAACCCTGGACCAGCCCAACCCTACCGGTCCTAATCCGATTCTCAGGGAGACTAGGTCGGTTCTTTGTCCTATAATTCCTAGATCAATACTGTGCGGGTCAGTACTCGGTCCTAAGAGTTCCGGGTCGGTCCAACCCGGACCAACCCAAACTATATATCTAATATATTATTTATAATTTTTTATATATAGAAAACCTTAAAATAAATAGCGTCAACAACATTAAATAGCCGTTTAGTGAAGAGTTCAAGTAATTTTACATTATTCTTTAATAACTTAGATTTTTAATGTCTTTTACAATATCAATAGTCATAATTTACGTAGGAGGAAAATATTTTTGTGAGGAGCCCTCACGGCGTTCAAAAAGGCATAAACAACTCATTATGGTATCCTCTTCTCGTATTCGTTCTCTTATGTCTTATTTGTCCTCTTAGTCTTCAATTTGGCAAAATCGAAATAAACAATTTCTCCGCTCGCCACTCAACACTCACCTTGCTCACTTTAGGTCATTCATGCTACTCATCGCTCGATATTCACTTGGCTTGTTGCTCCCTGCTTGACATTCAACGCTCATTTTGTTTGACGCTCACCCTACTTGATTCTCATTGATTGCCTTCCTTAACTAACCTTGCTCATCATCGAACCCATTGGGTCGGTACGGTCATCGGTTGCCCTTTCAAGGAATACAAAAAATGAAATAAAAAATTATTGGTTGATCATGGGTTGACTTGGAAATCGGATCGAACCCATTAGGTCAACCGGTCCTCACATCTTTTTTTAAGGAGTACAAAAAATGAAATAAAAAATTATCGGTTGGTCCCGGATTGCCCTAGAATCGAACCGAACCCATTGAGTCGGTCCAGTCCTCGGTCCCAAAAATTGAGAACTGGCATTGTGTGGGTTAGTTTTAGGGTTAGAGGGTAGTTCGGCCCAACCTAGACCATGCTCATCCCTAGTGTAAATTTGAACACTCAACGATGCGTGAAATATAAATTTGGAAGAGCCCACGTCTAAAACTAGGGCTATAGGCTTGTCTCTTGAGTAATGCCTTTAAACTTACTCTCCCTACCGAGGGGTAGGTTGCGACATTGCTCGTCACCCATAAGGGATGTTCAGTTTGAATTCTTTGTCCAATGAGAAACTTTTGAGAAAATAGTATTTGTTATTTTTCCGTTAAATTTTTATTTGAAGTAACCTATATATTTACTTAATTAAATTCCATGTAATATATGAATGAAATGCTTTCTTTTTTCTAAACTTGAAAAAATGATTACAAGCATCGGGTCTTCATAGAAAAATGCAGTTATGTAGGCCACAAACAACTTAATATGGATAGTGTGGAAAGTTTGTTTGTAAAACAAATTAAGTACGTGTTTCCTTGTCTCATATAGAAAAGATGGGAGGAAGTGAGCTAGTTAATAAGTGTAAGACTTCTTTAGTGTATCTAAAGAAAAGATTAGATATGGGCTAGACCTTACTATAACCGCATGTGGGTGTGCAAATAATTACACGATTTTGGCGCAATTATGAGGTGCATTTAGCACTTTGCACGCTTGCACGCCCGCGGTTTTATTAGCTTTAACCCCTTTGTTTTTATTTTATTCCATACAATTATCTCATTAACTTTATTTAGTTCAAAAATTGTTTTTGTTTATCAAGAAGTTTTGGAAATTATGAAAATTTGAAATTTTATTTATAGAAAAATATTTTTATTTTTTATTTTTCCAAATTTTTATATCTGTGCATTTTAAGACAACTTTTGAAAATGATACTCATTCAGTTTACAACTTTTCCCGAAGGGTTGCATTTGTTCATTTTTCAACTTCTTTCGAATGAACACCTTTGTTCATATGGTGTTCATTTTGCAACTTGTTCCGAAACAATACATTATTCAATTTGCAACTTTTTTGCGAAGAGTTGTCTATGTTCTTTAAGATCGACTTACATATCTATGCATGTGTGTGTGTGTGTGTGTGTGTGTCAATTTTTTTGATGAAGAGTATGAGATCATTTTTTAGTCTTCTTTTCGAAACCACAATAATCTTTTCAATTATTTCCTAGAGAAACCCTAGAGAAATAGAATTCCTATATAATATTCTCATTTTGAGACTTTGTTGTGTCCTAAAGGATACTTGTTGGTAATCATTAGCAATTTTATGGGGCAAATAAATTTTTAAATAAAGTGATATCATCCCTTAAAATCTGACTTGATTGCTCTATTGATTTGAAGCCATATTTTTCTAACAATTTTAAGGATTTATTTTGTTCAACAATTGTCGCAACCTCACCTCAAGTTGATGTGATTATAGGCGAACTAGCTATCTTAACTGACTGCACGCTTTAGAAGAAGGTTTTGTCACTTGCTTTGTCTTACAAGTTCATCTTAGTTGATTTTTGGGAGCAAGGATGAGTAGAATGATCAAAAAGCAAACTGTGATGCTCTTCTCTTGTGCGAATTGAAAATCTATGCCATCACATAGATGTCCACATACCCCATCATATATCACCAAGGATTCTGAGTTACAGGTTGCGTGCGGCTCACAAGTCTAATACAAGAAAACTAGGGAAAGGTGAGCTGGTTTTCGTCAAGTATGTTATTCTGGCATTCAAAAGGCCAGTTAGATTACGATGATTCAGAACAAGTTCCCTCTTTTCTCTCTTGTCATGAGTAACAGATGCTTGAAGTGGAAAGGCATAGTCAAGTTGAAACTAAATTTGGCAAACCTGAGATGGTTCCTTGATTTTAGCGTTTGGTGCTTCAAATATTCATAAATGCAGATTAATCTGAGCACTGCACATTTGCCTAGTGACCAGTTGTCTTGCTGTTGTCAAAAAAGGCCTATTTGCTAGTCTACTCATTTTGATTTACACGACATCCACAGTGCTGAAATGAAGCCACGTGGAATTGGCGACCCATGAAGACTATCATAAAGTTGTGCCCTGTGTATGATGAAGAGCACAACTATGTTGCATTTGACCAACTGGCGCTTGAGGATTCCAAGCCAATTACACTCCTGAAAAAAGTAATTCCTGATTATGCTTGACAAGATAAATTTATCAGACTCTGGTGATCTTCATCTCTCTCTCTCTCTCCTTGTGGTCTTCTCTTCTTGAATTAACCCGACAATAGTTTACCTGTTATTAAGATGATTTTGCACTTGTTGAGTTGACACTTATCCATATTAGAGAAGAAAAAGTTCTTGTGAACTTTTTTGGAAGTTAAATCTTATGTTTTGTCTCTAGCATGCTTCAGCATTAGCATGATGACACATGTATTTTCTTCCATGCCAACATGATAGTTGCTCAAAAAGACGCACCTAGTATCTTTATATTCTGGTCATGCCATTCCGAGAGTTCTTGATTATAATTAGAAGAAGCTGCTAGTTTAAACATTTTTGTCATGGGTTTGCGCCAAAGTGCATATTTCTTGAGAATCTCTTGCTCATGGCCATGGGTTGTGAATGCAATGTCAATACAACACTTTAGTGAGGATTAGATCCCACATATATGGCAATAAGGACAGCGCTCCCTACTTTAAAGGTAGTTGTATCGTACGACGGTAGTATTCCTAATTTCTTGGGCGAGGCTAGGCGTCTTCTATTGATCAATGAATTCGTCCATTTGTGAAAGTTTAGCTCTACCAACGACATCTTCGTAGTGTACCACGCAACGTGAGAGCATCATTGCCTTTTTTTGTCTCTCTTCTTTTGTGGACCAAAAAAATTATCAAATTCTCCTTCTCCGGAGAAATCTCTCAAATTGTTTTGCATCATGGACAAATGTGGGCGATCAATAAGGGCGTGAATGATAATCATTTTGGCTAAAAATTGATTTATAGAAGAGAGATAAATAACAGCGGCAGCGACGATCGGCAACCAACGGCTGACGGTGGCAATTGGCAGCTGGCGGCGGCGTGGTGACAGAGCAGCAGCGGCAGAAGAATCGTCGACCGGCGACCGGTGGCGATCGGCGGTGGCGGTGATTAGTGATCGATGGCGAAGGCAACTAACGCTCGGTGGGCGACCAGCAGCTAGCGACGGCAATCGACGATCAGTGATGGGTGGCAGTGGCTGGCAGATGGTGGACGATGGTTGGCAACAACTGATGAGCGATCGGCTAGTAATGAGGACGAACGATAAGAAAAATTTTTATTTCTCATTTTTATTTCAGAATTGGAAAAGTAAAAAATTTTTACTTCTGATTTCTGTCCAAACCTATTTTTAAAACAAAAATCTATTCCAGAAATAGAAAAATGAAATATTTTTACCAAACGGATTTCTCTTCCAGAATTAAGTTTGAAATAGAAAAATAGTTCTGGAATAAAAATAAAATGATTATCATACGTGCCTTAAATGAGAAAACTAAGAATAATGAATTCATCTCAATATCACGTTTGATGCTTATAGGATGAGCTCTACATTATTTCTTATAAACTGAGTCAATGTATGCCCACGCCTATGCATGCAAACATTGAAACCGACTGGATGTCTAACTTGAGGTCATGGGCAACGATGTCCTTGCCGATGGCAAAGCCCTCGTTGGCCATCGGGGGCCCTCTCTAGCCACACGCACCATTGGCACAATTTGGCGAGGCAATGGCATCACGGCCCTTGTTGGTCACTTTGTTTAAATCTGGCGAGGTGAGCTCACCTACAGTCAGCAAGGGGTCAATAGCCATCGTCAAGGCCCTGTCGGCCTTGAAGGAAGAGCTCCACTAGAAAAAAAAAAAGTTATAAATTATAAAATATTCATAAAATGTTTTGAAAAAGTTACAAAAGTTGTTTATATTAGCATTGATTGTACCATGTATGTCATTTTCTTTTGGCTAGAATTAGCTGGTCAAAGACTACATTAACAAATTATTAAAAAAATTATGATTAAATTAGCAAAATTGATAAGTTTAGGACTAATTTGTGACATCTTGGAATTTCAGTCCTATTTTCAATTGAATAAATCGGACTTTTCATCGATGCGCCTATAGTGCTATTCTCAGAACTGATCACTAGTGAGATAACTAGACTATTTGGGAAAATCATTAAGAGATTTTAATTCAATAGACTTGGGAATTCGATTAGGAATCGATTACTCAACTATGCTCATCTGCAGAGATCATTACGGCATAGTTAAAAATCGATTAGAAATTAGGGATACGTTAGTTCGGCGAGATGTGTGGTTAAATATGGGTGATTCCACTAAATTGCAAAATTCTCGTCATTCGGCACTAGATTGATTTTTGTGTCATTTTGGTACATTGTGTCCATATTTGAAACCTCCAGATTTGCATGACCATCGAGAGTCACCAATGTGTCGAAGAGGTTCATTGTAACTCGAAGAAAATTGACTACGAGTCATTTGCACTAAAAATTTCTGAAAGCTACCCGCTAGTCTAGGTCACGCTAAAATTGCGCCAGATTGAAATTAACTGCAAATTTGAATCCAATTTTAGAAATTGAAAATTCTATCATGTCACAAGTCATTTTAGGAATGTCAATTCAGTCTCTGAAGATTTTTTCCACAAATCAAGATTTTTGGCAAAAAGTCAGAATAGGGCCATTTTCGACCGGGAAATTCAGAAGACCATTTTTTATCGTGAAATTGGGATGCAAGTGAGTTCTATTGGTGAGGAAAAATGTCAATTTGATCAAGGGTATGATGGTTAAATTTATAGAGGCTGAATTGAATTGATTCAAGTGGAATGTTGGTCTAATTTGGGGGAAATACTTTCAAAATTTGTAGCCCCCCCCCCTTGGACACAACATTTGGACCATTTTAAAAGCTTCTAAGACAATCCTTGTGGCTGGATATTGGCTGAGGAAGCCAGCTAGCTTGGTGGACCAAGTCAGGGGAGCAAAAGGATAGAAGAAAGGCCAAGAGGGACCCTCCACTAGCCAAAGCGTCCCCCTCCCTCTCTCCTTGCTGCTGTTGACCCCTCCCCCTCCATTGCAGCCCTTGAAGCTTCCAGCAATCCAGAAAAGCAAACCAGCAAGCCAGCAACCCGCTTGGAGCCATCGCATTGCCACCGTCGCATCCTCGGAGCCATTTGCCGTTCGCCCACTCACGCGCCAGACTCGCGCATCCCTGGCTGCCGTTCCACCTCCACCGTGACCTCAAGCCATCCCCTCCATCATTGCAAGCTGCTCCTGCTGCCTAAGCCATCGTGACCCACCATTTGACTGCCGCTCGCCCCTGCTAAGCCGTCCGCCTCCTCCTTGGTCTATTCCAGCTTGAGTTGAGCCCGGAGTAGCCTTGTTCGGCCCAAGACCAGAACCGAACAGCCCTGGGTTTCTAGCCACTGTTTGGCCCATTTTGGTGACCATCCGGACCTCGCTTGGTGCACTCGCTTTGGAGTTTGTGGATCGCCTTCATGTCCCCGTCGTTTTGGTATGAGTGGGTTGCAAATCAAGTGAGTTTAACTCGCTAATCTCTACTTAGTAAATTAATGATGCTTAAGAATTGATTAGTTTAGGCTAAGCTAGGATTAGGTGGTTAGTTAGAACAGATTAGTGAATTACTTAATCGTCATAGGTGGTTAGATTAGTGTGATTAACAATTAAATAGGCCATAATATTTATTTAGATAGGTTCGGGAATTTTCCGAACCCATCTTAGCTTTTAATTAGGCTTTACGGGCCTAAGTCCTATTTATTTACATTTAATAATTAATTTTCGTAATTATTTAATGAATTATTATTTTCTGGAAATTAAATCGGAATAGTCAGTGACCGGAATTTTATACTGATTGTAGTGGTGTGATTGATTTATTTAATTGACTGATATTTTGTGCAAATTGAGTGTGATTTGCAATTTTGGGGTATTTATCCCAAAATTTATTAATTTTGGTAATTAATTAAAAAATTACCAGGCATTGATTTACAATGCCAAAAATATTTTGATGGATCATATTAAATAGTGGGATTTATAAAAAGGAAAATATTGTATTTTGGCTAAGGCGGACCGTGTACTCATACACGATTATTTTTATCGGATATTTTTCACATAAAGAAAATAGGCCAAGATATTATCTTAACTGAAGAATTTAATTGTGAAGTACAATGTCCTTGACTGTGGGTGATTAATCGTGTGATGGTTTATAATCGTAGTAAGATGACTATTGAAAGTTGTTGGGCATGACGATATGGGATGGGTAAAAAAAAACTGCCAAAGTATGATTGTGCCCATTGGGCTGTAATTAACTGCCGAAGTATGGCTGCGCCCATTGGGCTGTGATTCACCGTCGAACTTGGAACAGGCTGTGCCCGTTGGGCCGTGATTCACTACTGAACATTTAGTAGGCAGTGCTCGTGGGACCGTGATTAATAGTTTGAATGAGTAATTGAAATGACCGCGTGATGGTCCTGATGACATGGAATCGACTGAGTCGATTGATCGATTATTCTATCCGATGTGATGAATTGATTTGTTGGTGTGTGATTCAATGAATTACAAATTATGTTGACTTGTAGGAAGGGACCGAGGCCAAGGTAAGTCCTCTAACTCGTGTTTGTGCTTAGGCAGCCCTTGGGACGTATTTCCTTCCTAGTCAAGTCTTAGGGGGTGAACTCGCTGAGATGTTGTCTCACCCAGTTATGGGATAACATTTTCAGGTCTCTAGATGGCAGCTCCTCCCGAGCATTTTGGACAGCTGAAAAAAGTCATGGAACGGGTAACTTATATTCCAATGCATGGGGACTCTAGGGGATGAGAATACACACTCGTTCAGTCCGTGGTTTGGGTTGTTATGGGTCTACCCCCACAAGGTGCCCCATCATGATCGATCATGGTATCATCGAGAGCGGAATGGACAGAGAGAGGGCCCCATACCGGAATCTGAGGTGCCTCAGCTCGTGCTAGAGGTTGCTTTTAGGAAAGGCACTGCAAATCCTCCTAGTGGTTCGGTGATGGACCCGAGTCCGTTGGATCCAGGATCCCTGTTGTATTCAAAGGAGGACTCGACTGCCTAGTGTGCCTGTAGCACTTTGAGAACCTCCCCTTGTTTTGCAGACCTTGTGTATGTATCGGGTAGTTTAGTTAAGACATGGTTTGTTATATGTATATATAAGCATGTTGGTTTTGAAGAAAAAATTTGTGGCCCTACTTTTCTATCTCATCTTGTTATTGTCTGGGAATTTAATTAATTTCTTCCGCATGCGTATTAAAATGAATGGGACGGTGATGCATCCTAGTACGTCGCTATATAATCGACCAAGCCAAGATGGGCACGTGCTCAGAGGATCGGGGCATGACATCCCCATTTAGTGGTATCAGAGCCAGGTTAAAGATTGGAGTGATAAGGTGCGATGGTCTATGGGATAGTAGGATTGGCCTTTATTTCATGCTGGTGCATGTCTGTGATAGTTGACTGGTAGAATTGTTTGTTGTGTGGATCACTCGGTTTCTAATTCTGTATGGAATGGGGAACAGGTTCTATAGAAAAGCTACATTATGAGTGATCAAGAGCAGAGGACTCCTAGGAAGCGTATCATGGGTCCAGTGACTCGGGGTAGGACACCGATGAGGGTCAGTACCCGAGGAGGCCATGGTAGGGTGCCAGCTTAGGCTAGCGCCAGTGGCATAGCACCAACTCTCGTTGGTGCTAGGGTAACAGTTCCTGGTGATTCAGGAACTATCGGAATCATACAGGCGCTAGATGCAATGAGAGACATGATGGGGCGATAGGCCCAGAATCAAGCTGTCGCCTTTACCGCCGCCGTTGCAGCTGCCACTCAAGCTGCCACTACTGCTGCTGTTGCTGAGGCCGCCACCACACCTGTCGCCGCACTTGCCAAAGTTCCAGCTGGGAACATAGTTGTGGAGAGAGAGAGACCAATTCACAAGTTGGTGGAACATTTCTTGAAATTGAACCCGCCGAGGTTCGCTGGTACTGGAGATCCAGAGATTGCATCTCTTTGGATTCAAGATCTGGATAAGGCGTTTGCACTCCTAAGGTGCAATGAGGAGGAGAAAGTTGTCTTGACAGTATATCAACTGCAAGGTAATGCCAATACCTGGTGGAGAGCTGCCAGAAATACAGTATCTCCGGGAGGAGTAGTTCTACTGTGGGATGTTTTCCTCAAGGCCTTTAATGACAAGTACTTTTTGGGAAGCACCCGAAAACAAAAAATGAAAGAGTTACAGCGTCTCTGCCAAGGGACAATGATTGTTGACCAGTATGAGGTCAAGTTTACGGAGCTTTCTTAGTATGCTCCAAGGTTGATCGAGGATCCAGAGGATAAAGCTCAAAGGTTCAGGAATGGCCTTTGGCTAGAGGAGAAGCAACTACTAGTGCTGTTTGATTTGAAGGACTATTGAGAAGTGTACAATCGAGCTCAGCTACTAGAGGGAAGTTTGAACGAGTAAGCCACCTCATCTAGATTGAGGTTTAGTTCACATAGAGAAGAGATCCAACATGGGAAGAGGCCCATGATCGGAGGTAGGTTCCAAGTCTCGCCCAATAGAAATAGTGGAATTGGAAAGGCAGGGCCTAGTCAGAATGGCGTGTGTCACTTGTGTAAAAGGCGACACTGATCAGCCACATGCCAATCTAGGCAAGGTACTTGTTTTGAGTGGCCAGCTAGGTCACATAGCCAGGAACTGTCCCAGGAGACAAAGGAGACCACAACAGTTGCCACCGCCACCATCAATGGGTCAGATCAAAGGATACGCGCCGTAGAACGCACCACAGGGTGGACAGATCAGACCCCCGACTCAAGGAACAATTTATGCCATCACCAGAGGTCAGCATAAGGACGCGCCTAATGTGATTACAAGTATGGTTTCACTGAACAACCATGCTGCTTATGGTTTATTCAACCTTGGCACAACTTATTCTTTTATTGCCGAGCAATATGTTAAGCTGATAGGATTAAGTCCTCAGTTGCTGGAGTTAATGGTTAGCATATCTACATCGTTAAAGGATAATGTGTTGTCTGCATTAGGTTGTTCTGGTTGCAATATAGTGATTGGTGAGTGAGGGGGGAAAATAGACTTATTAGTCCTAGCCATGTATGACTTTGATTTGATAATTGGCATGGACCGGCTCACCAAGCAACGAGCTTAAATGGATAGTTATCATAAAGCGATTCAGTTTCACCCGTTAGGGGGTGAGAGTTTTGAGTTTGTCGGGAATCGAGTAGGACCCTCGATTACCCTAATCTCATCGCAAGAGGCAACCCGTTTGTTCGACGAGGGTTGTCAAGGTTACCTGGCGACTGTCGTGGATACGATAATTAAGGAGCTGAAGATCGAAGCTTTTTCGATGGTGTAAGAATTTCCATATGTTTTTCCGAAGGAATTGCAAGGATTGTCGCCAGAGAGAGAAATCAAGTTCGTGATTGAGTTAGCACTCAGGACAGAGCCAATCTCTAAGGCTCCTGATTGAGTGGCGTTATCTAAGTTGAAGGAACTAAAGATGTAGATGTAGGAATTATTGGATAAGAGATTCATGTGTCCCAATGCATCACCTTGGGGAGCACTAGTTCTATTTGTAAAGAAGAATGATGGTTCATTGTGCTTGTGCATAGATTATTGCCAACTCAATCAGGTGACGATCAAGAACAAGTATCCACTCCCAAGGATCGATGACTTGTTTGACTAGCTACAAGGAGCATCGATATTTTCTAAGATCGACTTGAGGACATGATATCATCAGCTGAAGATCAGGAATGAGGACATACCGAAGTTAGCATTTCGTACTCGATATGGTCATTATGAGTTCACTGAATGCCATTCGGGTTGACGAATGCTCCAACTGCTTTCATGGATTTGATGAACCGAGTATTCAAGGAATATTTGGATCAGTTTGTGATTGTGTTCATCGATGATATTCTGGTATATTCGAGGAGTGCTAAGGAGCACGAGAATCATTTGAGATTAGTACTTCAGACCTTGAGAATCCATCAATTGTATGCTAAGTTTAGCAAATGTGAGTTTTCACTGACTCGTGTTGCATTCCTAAGCCACATGATTTCAAGTGAAGGAATCTCCGTGGACCCGTCCAAGATTGAAGCAGTTATCAACTGGCCGAGACCGACTACCATGACAGATATCAGAAGTTTCTTAGGTTTGGCAGGTTACTACTGACAGTTTGTGGAAGGATTTTCAGCATTGGCGTCATTGCTAACTCGACTGCTCAAGAGAGAAGAGAAATTTGTGTGGACAGATAAGTGCGAGTGTAGTTTCCAAGAGCTTAAATAGAAGCTGACTACCGCACCTGTGTTAACCATTCCATATGGTTCTGGAGGATACAAGATTTATAGTAATACGTCGTTCAGAGTATTGGGTTATGTGCTGATGCAACATGGTAAGGTTGTTGCATACGCCTCCCGTCATTTGAGATCTCATGAGTTGAATTACCCGACGCATGACTTGGAACTCGCAGCAATCATTTTCGCATTGAAGATTTGGAGACATTATTTATGTGGAGAAATATTTCAAATCTTCATGGACCATCAGAGTCTCAAGTACCTATCCTCTCATAATGAGTTGAATATGAAACAGTGTCACTGGATGGAAATTTTGAAGGACTACGACTGTGATATTCTATGTCACCCTAGAAAGGCAATTAAGGTCACCGACGCTTTAAATTGAAAGTCTTCAATCACACATATGTTGGTTAAAGAGTGGAATTTACTCGAGAGAGCTCGAGATTTAGTTTTCAAATTTGAGGTAGGCCACCTTTTTCATCTTATGACCACCCTCAGAATTGAACCAGATGTGTAGATCAGGATCAAATTACTTTAGTTGATAGACCCAAATGTTTTAGAAAATTCTGCAAGAAGATACTGATAAAAGGAAAGTTGACTTTTAGATTTCTGAGGATGGAACACTAAGGTTCCGAGGACGATTGTGTGTACTTGATGATGTGGAGCTTAGAGAAGATATCTTATCGAAAGCTCATCATAGTAGTTACATCATTCATCCCGGTAGTACAAAAATATATCAGAATCTGCATCAACACTATTAGTGGTCTAGTATGAACGCGGACATTGCCAAGCACGTCACCACGTGTCTGACGTGTCAGCAGGTTAAAGCATAGCATTGTAAGCCAGGAGGACTTTTGCAACCTCTCGAGATCCTAGAGTGGAAATGGGAGCACATCACGATGGATTTTGCGATGGGACTACCAAGGAGTCAGAGAGGTAACGATTCTTTTTGGATAGTGGTCGACAGATTGACAAAGTCGGCTCACTTTATTGCACTACGAAAGGATCTTGATTTGGATAGGCACGCTGAGTTGTACATGCGTTAGATAGTTTGACTGCATAGAGTGCCGGTTACAATTACATCCAACTGAGACCCGAGATTCACAACCGCTTTTTGGAAGAGCTTACAAAGTGCTTTAGGTACGAAGCTACAGTATAGTACATCATATCATTCTCAGATGGATGGCCAGTCTGAGAGGACGATTCGAATTCTCGAAGACATGCTGCAAGCTTGTGTACTGGATTTTAAGGAAAGTTAGGACAGTTTCATCTTGTTGAGTTTACCTACAACAACAGCTGCCAACAGAGCATCCAGTTGGTTTCTTTTGAAGCATTGTATGGTAGAGGGTGCAGAACACCCGTGTGTTAGGATGAAGTCGGGGAGAGAAAGATTACAAGCTTAGAGTTTGTTTAGCGGTTAGTGGATGCCGTCGCAGTTATCAGGAGCAAATTAAAGACCGCTTAGAGTCGTCAGAAAAGTTACGCAAATAAGCGTTGAAGGCTTTTAGAATTCCAAGTTGGTGATTACGTTTTTCTGAAGTGTCATCGATGAGGGGAACTTCGCGCTTTGGCAAGAAAGGAAAATTGAGTTCGAGGTATGTAGGTCCATTTGAGATTCTTGAGAGAATCGGGACCCTAGCATATTGTCTTGCATTGCCGCCGAGATTGGCACAAATGCATGACGTCTTTCACGTGTCGATGTTGAGGAAGTATGAGCCTAATCCGACCTACGTGCTTAATTTTGAGGAATTGGATTTGGACAACCAAGTGTCGTACGTTGAAAGCCCAGTTCAAATTATAGATTGAAAGAAACAAATTTTGTGTACAAAGACCATCCCATTGGTTAAAGGCTACGTTTGGTTCAGCATTTGTAAGGGGCTTTGAGTCCAATACAAATGCTGAAAGCTCAAAGCAACTTGAAGGAAATGCAAAGACTGTTTGGTAAATTTTGCTTTGAAAAGCAACTTTGAGAGAAATGCTGTTTGGTAGAAAACATATTTGCAAAGCCCATTTAGTGATTAATCTAAATATTTTAATTTTAACTTTTTTTACAAGAATTTTAACTTATTTAAAATTAAAAAAAAATAATGCTTTGAGGAAAGAAGTGCATTATCCTTTAAAATTACAAATATCCTTAATTATTTCCTAAATTCGTAGCTATTTGATCACGTAAACATGCCATATCAGATGCTACATCATCATTTGAAGCCTTTGGAAAATTTTCTCAGAAAATGGCCATTAAACCATAAAAGTTCAATTTGTACCTACTTTTTGACAACGTTCTCATGAAACATTCACTCTAATGACTCGATTCGCAATGATCATTGTCCAGTTTTAGCCCAAAATACCTTTTTCCGATGAATCATCTTTAGGAACATGTTCAAGAACCTTGATGGAAGCTCATAGTTTCCAAAAGAAAATGACGAGTATGAACGGCGAATACTCCCCCAGTTGAGTGACAGCCTCTTCAACATCCGATGCCTCTTCAACAACCAAGAATGATTACTTCCAAGTACATATGAACACATCGAGAATTGACAGTCTCGCATCTGCGCGGCACACGAATCATGACATCAATAGGAAAAATTCAATGAAAAAGAAACGGACAACGGATTGGACTTGATTTTCGTTCCTACAAAATTTCAAGGGCTACAAACTCAATCAAGGACTATTCTACAGATCATGTTTAGTCCTAGACCACGAAGCAAACGGAAAATGGTGACGCCCCTTCAAGTTTTCAACTCTCCTGCTCTTTAGTGGCTCCAGCATCAGTCTGCTCTGTAGCAGCTGCCGCCATCAATTCGTCAAACTTCTCTGACTTCCCCAGCAATATCTCTATATATGACCTGAACACATCAGCATGAAGAGGAGTCCAAGATCATGAGACCAAAGCCAAAAAAAAGTCTCACTGAACTGTGAATAATCAACTTCCTTCTTCCCCCAACCCCACCTCCCCCCTTCTTTCTTCTTTGGTAATGAGGTAAATTCATGCAAAAAGGTATTCTTAACATCCAAGCTCAAACCTTTTGCTCCCATGTAAACAAAACGATAATCAGAGCAACTTATATCATCAGACTCTTGGTACATTTCGGGATTTGTATGCATACGGTAACAATCAAGATACAAGTTGAGCCAATCATCGTGAAAGAATACCGGTGTTGTGTATGCTACATAGTCGGGATAGTCCTGAGATGTACATTAATGATCAATGAAAATGTCAGAGAGAGGGAAAAAAAAGAAATAGTCCAATAATCTTTCTGCAAGTGAACAATGCTTTGAGATCACTATTGAAGGAACAACCAAAAAAAAGCAAAGCCCTACATATGACATATATAAGAACCCATAGTGCAATATGCAACAAATAATCCACCATGCAAAATGAACAAAAACGACAACCCAGCGTTCATGTATGGTAATGCCTCAAGAGCTTAAGGAGGAGGGTCACTTCCTTTTAGGTAGAATTCTTCTAGTCCATATATGAAGAGATACCGTGCCACGACCTTGTACATCATTCAGAACTTTAACTTTGTATAACTCTTAATAAGTTTTATTCCGTCACACCATACCTTCACTCAAACCTTTAAGTTTTAGTAGAGTACAATTCATGCAAAGATACACTCATTAGTCCTAATTAACAATTTCAGTGACAAACTAAACAAGTAACGGAGGACCCTGAACCAGCCTTTTGGTGCCTCCAATCAGACTATTTTTCATCCAACGGCCATTGATGCGTTAAATCTGGCAGGTAACACTTACTTTCACAAAATGCCAATCCTTCAAATAAAGCACACGCGGTTTGTCACCAGTTGGAATGTCACTATCCTCCGGCTCACACCCCATAAGCCACTGCTCCGCAAAATCTGAGACCGACATCTCTTCTCTCTTCTGGTCCATAAATTCTCTCGTCCCACAATCAGCTACCTTTCATGAAACAATGGCCCAATTAAATAAAACAAAATAGCAAGGGGGGGACCTCCAAGCATGCATCTCATCTCCAACATACCAAATTTTCACAACAGGACCCTCTCAAAATGATCGAGAAAGAAACTTTAAGCATGAAATCTACATCACAATCGTGGTTCTCGAAATGGGTTCGTCGCCCTCACCACCTCAAATTCGGAATTGCAGATGGGTCTTTCGCATACCGCGAATTCGACAATTGGGTCAATGACCCGAGAACCAACGGCCAGAAGGGAAAACCTAAGGGACCTAACAGTCGAAGCCGATACCTGAACTGGTGTAAACAATTGTGTAGTACCTCCAATTGCTCTACTACAAGCACAAAATAAAAGGCAATCAGCACATACGACAATCACGACTTTCCACCTCCACCTCCACCTCCATGTTTACCACCAGAATACCGACTACGGCCACAATCATGACCACAATCACGACTGCGATCACCATCTTAGTCTCTACCTGAACCTCAAGAAATAGGGCACGAATGAAGGGCTTACCGATTCGGCCGGCTCGATCGTGCCGATTGGAAGGAGTCGTCGATGGAGCTGGCGCATGGGCGAGGTGTCGACTCAAGCTCTGCCGCTCTAACTTGCTGCTTTCCCTTGGACTCTCTGTCGCTTGAGCAAGAACTGGTATCATGAGGGAGGAGAGAGCGACGGAAGGGGAGAGAGCGACGGGAAGGGGAGAAGAGAGGAGAGAGCGACGGAGCGATGGAAGGGGAGAAGGGGAGGAGAGAGCGACGGAAGGGGAGAAGGGAGGAGAGGCGAAGCGACGAGAGAGCGAAGCGACGGGAAGGGGAGGAGAGAGGAGTGCGGCTAGGGTTTTTTTTTTTTTTCAAAATGGACAAAAGTGGGTTTTCAGGAGATTTTTGAGGGCAAAATCGACAACTCAATTTTTTCATTAATTCAAGTCTTCAGCATTCTGAAAATGCTCAAAGCTAAAGGCTGGTCTCCACGAGCCTTTAGCTTTCAGCATTCCTAAGTGCCGGCTTTCAGCTGAAAGCCTTTTGAGAATTGGTTGCCAAACATCCATACTTGGGCTGAAGGGGCTTTGGGGGCTGAATGGGCTTTCTAAATGCCCATCCAAACACACCAAAAGTGGTCTGGCAACACCATGATACTAAAAGAGTAACCTGGGAGAGTGAGAAGTTGATGAGACGTTTGTACCCCCACTTTTTTGTTTAAAGTGTTGTAATTGTTTAAATTTCGAGGATGGAATTTTTATAAAAGGGGAAGAGTTGTGACATCCTGGATTTTCAGTTCTGTTTTCAATTGAATAAATTGGGTCTTTTATTGACGTGCCTATAATGCTATTCTCAGAGCTGATCACTCGTGAGATAACTAGACTATCTGGGGAAGTCATTAAGAGATTTTAATGCAATATACTTGGGAATTCAACTAGGAATTGGCTACTCAACCGCGCTCATCTGCAAAGATCATTATGACATAGTTAAAAATCGATTAGAGATCAGGGATAGGTCAGTTCGACTGAGATGTGTGGTTAAACGTGGGTGATTCCACTAAATTGCAAAATTCTCGTCGATCGGTACTAGAATGATTTTTTTATCGTTTTGGTATCCTATGTCCGTATTTAAAATCTCGAGATTTTCACGACCACTGAGAGTCACCAATGTGTCGAAAAGGTTCACTGTGGCTCAAAGAAAATCGACCACAAGTCATTTGCACTAAAAATTTGTGGAAGCTACTCGGTAGCCTAGGTCACGCTAAAATTGTGCCAGATTAAAATTAATCGTGAATTTGAATCCAATTTCAAAAATTGAAAGTTCCGTCATGTCACAAGTCATTTTAGAAATGTTGACTCAGTTTCCCAAGATTTTTTCTGCAAATCGAAATTTTTGGCGAAAAGTCGGGATAGGACCGTTTTCGATTGGGAAATTCAGAGGACCGTTTTTTATCGTGAAATTGGGATACAAGTGGGTTCTATTGGTGAGGAAAAATGCCAATTTGATCAAGGGTATAATATTTGAATTTATAGAGGCCGAATTGAATTGATTCAAGTGGAATGTTGGTCCAATTTGGGGGAAATACTCCCAAAATTCGTAGCCCCGGACACAACATTTGAACCATTTTAAAAGCTTCTAAGACAAGCCTTGTGGCTGGAAATTGGCTAAGGAAGCCAGCTAGCTTGATAGACCAAGTCAATGGAGCAAAAGGATAGAAGAAAGGCCAAGAGGGACCCTCCACTAGCTAAAGCTATCCCCCTCCCTCTCTCCTTGCTGCCATTGACCCCTCCCCCTCCATTGCAGCCCTTGAAGCTTCCAGCAACCCATAAAACCGAACCAGCAAGACAGCAGCCCGCCTGGAGCCACCACATCGCCATTGTCACATCCTCGGAGCTGTTTGCTGTCCGCCTACTCACACGCCAGACCCGTGTGCCCCTGGTCGCCATTCTGCCTCCACCGTGACCTTAGGTTATCCCCTCAATTGTCGCAAGCTGCTCCCACCGCTTGAGCCACCATGAGTCGCTGTCCAATCGCCGCTCGCCCCCGCCAAGCCGTCCGCCTCCTCCTTGGTCAATTCCAGCTCAAGCTAAGCCTGGAGCAGCCTTGTTCGGCCCAAGACCAGAACCAAACAGCCCTAGGTTTCTAGCCACTGTTTAGCCCGTTTTGGTGATCATCCGGACCTCGCTTAGTGCACCCGTTTTGGAGTTTGTGGACTGTGTCCGCATCCTCGTCGTTTTTGTCTAAGCAGATCGCAAATCAAGTGAATTTAACTCACTAATCCTTGCTTAGTAAGTTAATGACGCTTAAGAGTTGATTAGTTTAGGCTAAGCTAGGATTATGTGGTTAGTTAGAACGGATCAGTGAATTAGTTAATCGTGAATGCATGTTAGGTGGTTAGATTAGTGTGATTAACAAGTAAATAGGCCGTAGTATTTATTTAGATAGGTTTGGGAATTTTTTTGAGCCCATCTTGACTTTTAATTAGGCTTTACGGGCCTAAGTCCTATTTATTTGCATTTAGTAATTGATTTCCGTAATTATTTAATTAATTACTATTTTCCGGAAATTAAACCAGAATAGCCGGTGACCGGAATTTTATGCTGATTGCAGTGGGTTGATTGATTTATTTAATTGACTGATATTTGTGCAAATTGAGTGTGATTTGCAATTTTGGGATATTTATCCCAAAATTTATTAATTTTGATAATTAATTAGAAAATTATCAGGCATTGATTTACAACGCCAAAAATATTTTGATGGATCATATTAAATAGTGGGATTTATAAAAAGGAAAATATTGTATTTTGGCTAAGGCGGATTGTGTACTCATACACGATTATTTTTATCGGGTATTTTTCATATAAAGAAAATAGGCCAAGATATTATCTTAGCTGAAGAATTTAATTGTGAAGTACAATGTCCTTGGTCGTGGATGATTAATCGTGTGATGGTTTATAGTCGTAGTAAGATGATTATTGAAAGTTGTTGGGCATGACGATATGGGATGGGTCAAAAAAATTGCCGAAGTATGGTTGTGCCCGTTGGGCCGTAATTAACTACTGAAGTATGGCTGTGCCCATTGGGCGGTGATTAACCGCTGAAGTAAGGCTGTGCCCATTGGGCTGTGATTCACCACCGAACTTGGAACAGGCTGTGCCCGTTGGGCCATGATTCACTATTGAACATTTAGTAGGCAGTGCCCATGGGACCGTGATTAATAGTTTGAATGAGTAATTGAAATGACCACATGATAGTTCTGATGACATAGAATCGACTGAGTCGATTGATCGATGGTTCAATCTGATGTGATGAATTGATTTGTTGGTGTGATTCTATAAATTACAAATTATATTGAGTTGCAGGAAGGGACTGAGGCCAAGGTAAATCCTCTAACTTGTGTTTGTGCTTAGGCAGCCCTTGGGACGTATTTCCTTTCTAGTCGGGTCTTAGGAGGTGAAATCATTGAGATGTCGTCTCACCTCGTTGTGGGATAACATTTTCAGGTCCCTAAATGGTAGCTCCTCCCGAGCATTTTGGACGACCGAAGAAGGTCACGGAACATGTAACTTATATTCCGATGCATGGGGACCCTAGGGGATGGGAATATGCACTCGTGCAATCTGTGGTCTAGGTTGATGTGGGTCTACCCCACAAGGTGCCCCATCATTATCGATCATGGTACTGTCAAGAGCGGAATGGACAAAGAGAGAGCCCCATATCGGAATCTAAGGTGCCTCGGTTCGTGCTAGAGGTTGCTTTTGGGAAAGACACTACAGATCCTCCTAGTGGTTCGGTGATGGACCCGAGTCCGTCGGATTCAAGATCCCCGGTGTATTCAGAGGGGGACTCGACTGCCTAGTATGCCTGTAGCACTTTGAAAGCCTCCCATTGTTTGCAAACCTTGTGTATGTATCGGGTAGTTTGTATAAGACATGGTTTGTTATATGTATATAAGTGTGTTATTTTCAAGAAAAATTTGTAGCCCTACTTTTCTATTCCATCTTGTTATTGCCTGGGGATTTAATTAATTGCTTCCGCATGCGTATTAAAATGAATGGGTTGGCAATGCATCCTGAGACTCGCTATTTAATCGACCAAGCTAGGATGGGCACACGCTCGGAGGATCGAGGTGTGACATAATTGATATTCGTACAATAACTTTAAGATTATTTTGGTAATTATCCCTTTATTTTTTAGTCAATGCTTTATATAAAAAATATTGAGTTATTGATTATGTAATGTATTAACATATCATTCAATTAGCCAATATATCTGGAAAATTTAGCAAATGATTATTCCTACTTAAATGGCAACAAAGCTAATACTTTGAAAAGACAAAAGGAACAATTTTTTGAGCTAATCTCTTTGGGCATTACTATAAGAGTCTTGCACTTGCTATGAGAGTCTCGTATGTGTTATGAAATGTTTGGTCTGAACTCTTCATCCGATAATATGATTTTATCCTGTAAAATTGTTATCTCGAAAAAAAAGTACTCATTATTTTTCCCTTGAATTTTTATTCTAATGCCTGATGTATGACATATTTTGCTTAATTAAATAGAATGTATTACATCAATCAAATGCTTTCTTTATCTTAAATTTGAAAAGATCATTGACGTACGTTAGGGGCAATTTGATATGGACAGATGGGGTCCTCACACATTGAGTAGAACAAGATGTGAATGGAAGTGCCGTCCCATGAATTGAACCGGCCACTTATGTTTCATGGTGTTTTCTTTATTTATTTATTTATTTTTGGATTGATACTTTTCATATCCCGACATGACTTACTGTTTAATGACGTTTCCACCATTTCCAAAACTTCTCTCTTAAGAAAATAGGAAGATGGGACCTGCTAGTCTAGTAGCCTTACTTTCCACGAATTTGACCCCAACAACGTTGAATAAAGGGTCATGATTCTTGTATTTCTTGTCGTCAATGTTCTTGTTTATTAATAAATTAGAACGTGATGTAGAAGTAATTCAAATTATATATTTTTGTTTCTGGAATGAAAGAAAAAGTTTTTATTGTGGGAAATTTCTGAAGTCCTTCCTAGAAATAACACAACGCGATGAAGGAGACTTCTCATGATATAAAAAATGAAGTGAAATCAATTAATGTTATATATATATATATATATATATATATATTCTATTTAGTGGGTATCCATTGGATTGTTGATAGAATATTTTTATTTGTGTCTTTTTAGCGTTATCCAATAAGAGTCACAACAAGACAAACAAGGAAATTGCTATAGAACCGATAACACATGGCATATGCGGAGAGTTACTCTTCTTCTTCTTTCAATGAATCGCACTAGTTGTGTGAGAACAAGCCTAGTATAAGTCCTAATGTTTTGACGGTTTATTAATCAAGTCCTAAACGAATTATCTTTTGTTAATTGAATCCTATGTGTTTTGACTAAGATGCGCTCAAGCACTAATATCGCAGCCAGTGACCTTTCGTAATTAGAAGTACTCTTTTTGAGATTAAGTCGACAATTTCACGAAAATGAAGTGCCGTACCTTGAATTGAACTGGCCACTTATGTTTCATTGTGTTTTTTTATTATTTTTTTCCCTTTGGATTGGTACTTTTCTCTAACACAACTGACTTGTACATCTTAATAATCTCCTTCTCATGTGTGAGCTCCAGTGTTAGATTTGCTCCCTCTTAATTCAGGTATCTTTCTGGCCTAACTTCGTTCTTATGGGCTCACGTTGCTATACCATAACATCCACCTGTCCAAAAACCACAACCATCAACTCTACATCAGAGTTGGGTGGTCTTGGGCATCTAACTTAAAGGGTGAGACTTTTCATCATACTTATAAATTGACCATCAACTCCTTTCATAATCAATGTGGAGTAATCTTACTGACCAAAAAAAAATATATATATATGGAGTAATCTTAACAAAAACGAAAGAACGTCTGAAGATAGGGTTCTATGAAAATTCACGGATGTCGGTGCATTATTAACTATCTGAATTAAGTAGCCTTCCATGTCAAAAAAAAAAAAAAAAAAAAAAAGAATTAAGTAGCCTTCGTCCAATTGTGACTTGGGGGGAAGTTTTTAGTTTAATAAATTAGAACGTCAAATCAATTGAAAATCTATATTATATGTTTTGAAAGTGTTGAAATATGTCTCGAGTTTGAGTCCAATGAGAAATCCGAATTGATATGTTGCGGACGTCTGAACTAGGAAAGTCCAACTTCGACTTGGATTTGGATTTTGTTTAAAATATACAGAGATATGTTTTGGATAAAATCGTTTAAAATAGGAAACATAATCTTATGAGAAGTCGGCAAAAGAATAAAGGTTTCACTCATATATATATAGACCTGTGGCCGTGGGTGGTAGGTGTGAATCACAAATTGTCTTAAAGCGCCGCGTGAGTGCTTGGTGTTCCGCCGTTGATCATGAAGAATTGGTCTTGAAGCGCTGTCTTGTCGTCGAGTGCTTGGGAGGGGTTTTCTTTGTCGTTCTTGTTCATGTAATTACATCCAAGAAGATTTAGTGTTTGTAGCCGATACAAATCTTGAGGTAAGATTTGTGTGTAAATTCCTTTGTGAGATTGAGAGATTATTTTGTGAGGAATTTTGGGGCTAAACATTGTGTGCGTTTTTGGGTGTAATTGGGGCTTGGGAAACACCGAGAGAGTGTTTGAGTGACTTAAGTGTGTAATCTCCTTGTATCGCTTGATCTATAGTGAAATTCGCCGTTGCTCTCTCCGTGGACGTAGGTCTTTATGACTGAACCACGTAAATCCATGTCCAATTTATTTTACTTCTTTTGTCTATATTATTGTTCGATCGCTCGCCCTATCGCAACAAGTGGTATCAGAGCCAGGCTTGGCTAAGTTGAAGCGAATCGATGGCGACAGAAGAAGTAAAAGTGAGAATCGAAAAATTTGATGGGAAGGATTTTAGTTTCTGGAAGATGCAGATTGAAGATTATCTTTATCAGATGAATCTGCACTTGCCTTTATCTCGGGAGAAACTAGCAACGATGAAGTAAGCTGATTGGGATTTGCTGGATAGACGAGCTATGGGTGTTATTCGGCTGACGTTGGCTCGTAACATTGCATTTAATATCTTGAAGGAGAAGACCACTGCTGATTTGATGCAAGCCCTGTCGGATATGTATGAGAAGCCCTCTGCGATCAACAAGGTCTATTTGATGCGACGTTTGTTTAATTTGAAGATGAGCGAAGGTGCGTCAGTTGCTGATCATATCAATGAATTCAATGTGATTGTTAGTCAATTGAGTTCAGTTGAAATTGACTTTGAAGATGAGGTATGTGCTTTGATTCTATTATCTTCATTGCCTGATAGTTGGAATACTACTGTTACTACTGTTAGTAATTCCTCTGGGTCAACAAGTTTGACGTTTGATGGAGTTCAAGATTTGATTCTGAGCGAGGACATTCGTAGAAGAGAATCTGGTGAACATGTATCTACTGTTTTAGTGGGTGAAAATAGAGGAAGATCTAGAACACGTGTGGGTAATAGTAGTACTAATATGAACAAACGTAGTCAATCTAGGACTGCTAATGTTGTCTGTTGGAGCTGTGGCAAGAGGGGGCATCTTAGAAGGGATTGCCTTAAGCTTAAGAATGAGAAGGGTAAGGGAATTATGGTTGATTCTACAGATAATGTTGCAGCTGTAGCAGATAATGCCGATTATGTCTTGTTTGTCACTAATGATTCATCGCTTGATGGATGGATTATGGATTCTGGTTGTTCTTTTCATGTCACACCAAATAAAAACTGGTTTATCACTTATCAGTGCACGGGTAGTGGTAAAGTCCAGTTAGGGAACAACGCTAAGTGCGATGTTGTGGGTGTTGGTGATGTTAAAATCAGAATGCATGATGGTATCGTGAGGATATTGACTGGAGTGAGGCATGTTCCAGAGTTAAAGAAGAACTTAATTTCCTTGGGTGCCCTAGATTCAGCTGATTGCAGGTATTCTTCAAAAGGTGGAGTTTTGAAGGTTGTTCGAGGTGCCCTGGTGATAATGAAAGGAATCAAGCATGGAGGCTTGTATAAACTTCAAGGTGAGACAATGATAGGTTTCGCCTCGGAGACGTTGGATGCATCTGTTCGAGGGTCTATGGACTGCTCGAAGAAGACCTGGGTGTTTGTGCCAAGGCACAAGTTTGATGCTGGTGTTAGGATCTTGCAGTCAAGAGCTTTGATCGAGACGGAGACTGGTAAGTCGATCAAGCATGTGCAAACTGACAATAGCATGGAGTTCTACTCGAAGCTGACAAATAAATTCTGCATGAAAGAGGGCATAGTGAAACACCGCACTAGTGCCAATAAATCACAACAATTTGCGGAATTGATGAGTAGAATATTACTAGAGATGGCCCGAAAAATTATCTCTAGTGCTGGTGTTGCTAGGAGAATCCTAGCTGATATGCTTAGTACGGTAAGCTGCCTGGTGAATAGATCCCATCAACTGCTATTGAATGGCGAACTCCTGAAGAAATATGGTCAGGTAACGTTGCTGATTATTCTATTTTTAGAATGTTTAATTGCCCATGTTATTTTCGAGTGAGTGATGGTAAGCTCGATGGGAGGGCAAGGTGCATATTCCATGGCTATGCACAAGGTGAGCGAGGTGATCAGTTGTGGTGCTCAGATATAAATTCACCTATTGACAGCAGAGAAGTTACCTTTGATGAGTCTCCGATACTTCTGGCTAGGAGTGTTTGTGGCAGTGTTAATACGGATCTGGACGGTGTTCAGCTTGAGGTGGAGTTGTGACCAGAAACTCCTGAGGTAGCGAGTATGAGTACTAGCAAAGTAATCAATATAGATGGTGCTCATAGCGAGGTGGAGCCTATAGAGCCAACGGTTGCTGTAACTGCTGAAATTAATAAGGTACATATTCGATCTCCTGACAGATATGGATGCAACAATAGTTTTGCTTTATCTACGGTTAGGGAGGTTGTGTCAGAAAATCCTTGCAGAGCAGTTAAAGGTGCATGTGGAGTTGGTATCCTGATGAGGTCCTTAGTTATGGCGAAATTCAAGCAAGGCTTGGACTTGAATAATATATGTGGCGGTTGAGCCCATCGGGGGCTATGGGAAAGTAGCAGCAGAATTTGAATTTTTATGAAGCGATTGCAACTTGGCTCAAACGTCGAGCCAAGGTGGAGATTGTTGAAATATGTCTCGAGTTTGAGTCCAATGAGAAATTCCGAATTGATATGTTGCGGACGTCTGAAATAAGAAAGTCCAACTTCGACTTAGATTTGGATTTTGTTTAAAATATACAGAGATATGTTTTGGAAAAAATCGTTTAAAATAGGAAACATAATCCTATGAGAAGTCGGCAAAAGAATAAAGGTTTCACTCATATATATATATCGACTTGTGGCTGTGGGTGGTAGGTGTGGATCACAAATTGTCTTGAAGCGCCCCGTGAGTGCTTGGTGTTCCGCCGTTGATCATGAAGAATTGGTCTTGAAGCGCCGTCTTGTCGTCGAGTGCTTGGGAGGGATTTTCTTTGTCGTTCTTGTTCATGCAATTACATCCAAGAAGATTTAGTGTTTGTAGCCAATACAAATCTTGAGGTAAGATTTGTGTGTAAATTCCTTTGTGAGATTGAGAGATTATTTTGTGAGGAATTTTGGGGCTAAACACTGTGTGCGTTTTTTGGGTGTAATTGGGGCTTGGGAAACACCGAGAGAGTGTTTGAGTGACTTGAGTGTGTAATCTCCTTGTATCGCTTGATCTATAGTGAAATTCACCGCTGCTCTCCCCGTGGACGTAGGTCTTTACGATTGAACCACGTAAATCCGTGTCCAATTTATTTTACTTCTTTTGTCTATATTATTGTTCAATCGCTCGTCCTATTGCAACAGAAAGGTAATCAAACTCATATTATTAACTAGAATAGCATAAAATATAATTTTCTATCATAGGAAAATTCCTCGGTCCTTCCAAGAAAATGCTCGGTTGGGGTTGTCAGGACCTGGCCAAAGGGGGCGACCTTTGTCAATAGGTAGCAAGGGCCTGTGAGCCCTCGCCCAGATCTGGAGCAAAGGTCATGGCTCTCCCTCATATTCAATAGGTTGCCCTCGCGGGCGGTGGCCTACCCCCTCACCCCAAATCTAGGTGAGGGCTCGTAGACACTTGCCGCCAGTCGGCCAAGGTTGTCGGCCCCTAGCTAGGGTCCGGCCACCCAGAGCAACCTTGCACCACTGTCGTCGGCCTATGGTGAGCCACGTAAGTGAGTGTTATTAATATAAAATTGCTACGTAAGATTTTCTACGGAGTTCACCGAACTTGGCACTCAAGTGTCTCATTTTTTTTTTTTTTAAATGATTATTAAGTGTCATTTTCCTAACCTTTGATACTAAAGTGTCATCCTGTATCAAGTTAAGACCGAGTCCCAAGTTTGGTCTCCCACCTCTTTTGTTCTTTTGTGTATGTCAAAGAAGAGTTTTTTTTTTTTTTTTTTTTTTAATCCTACTCTATTCTTATTCTAACTCTCACTCTTAGACTTTTGCTCCGTAAATTTATAGGGTATGATAATCGAAATCAGCATCTAAAACTAAATCGTCTCTACTTCAATTCCCTTGAAAAGATGGAGATTCAAGCCCCTTGCTTCTCTCTTGTCAAAGAAGAGTTTAATTAGTCACTTATCTTTTTATTTTATTTTTTTCCGTGGATCCTTTGTTATTTTTTTCCTTTTTGTCTTTGTCGCTTTTTATTGAGGTTTGTTGTAAGGGATTTCCAAGGAATCCCCATCATACAAAGTCCTTTTTCTTTCTTAATACGAATTATATGTCTATGCTTATGATGACGTCCCCACCGTTTCCAAATTTCACTATTGTACCGCATGCGCTCTTAGATCGTACACAGTCAAAAATCTCGAGGATTAAGCTCCAGTTATACCTATGAAATTTGGTAGTCTTTTAGGTTCTTTTTCCCCCTTTCAAGTGTTATTGTTATAAGGAGAAAAATTACAAAATTAGCAACATTATGTGCGCAGTTGTTAGATAGGGTGCACTAGATATCTTGCTTCAAAAACACAAAATTCTGATATATCACTTAGTGAAAAAATAGCTGAGAATTCAAAGGACGCATCATGATTTTAAAAAGAACAAGTTATTTCGTTTTGCAACTAATCCTTTTTTTCTTTTTCGGGAAAAGAGTGGGAGTGGCGACTAGCACTATTTATCCCATTTGGACATAATCATAAGGTTAAACACTTGTTATAGAATATTTAGTTTGGCTCACAGCTTCTTCACACCACCCACAATTCAAAGGTTTGAGATTGGTGAGGTTATCTCTATAGGTCCATTAAGATGTAATCAACCAAAAAATCTCTTCACACGGATTATGTTGCCGTTAGGTATCGTAACTCTCAATGAGTACAGAGTGAAGTTGAAGGGTGGATTTTGGTCTCGTGAAGAAAGGATGTTTGAGACTGAGTCCCAATTTTGATGCCCACTCCCCACCTTCCATTTTTATTTACTGCGCCGGCCAACCGCCCCTTGCTTTTGTCCTCCTGCTCTTTTGTTCTTTTGTGTATGCCCGATAAGAATTTATTTGGTCAATCATGATTAATGTTTTTTTTTTCTTCGCAGGTTCATTCTTATCTTATCTCGGCACGATTGGTAATTTTTCTATTTTGTATTTGCCACTTGGTATTGGGTGCTTGTTGCAAGTCATTTCCAGGAATGCACGGCAGACTCCCGACACTTTCTTAATCCGAATTAGATACTTATGCCTAAGGTGACGTCTCCCACCATTCATAAACTTATCTCTCAAGGAATATTTCACGAATATTCCACGAATCTGGCCCAAACAACGTCAAATCCGGGGTTGTGATTATTTGTATCTCTTGTCGTTTATGTTCATACTTATTAAAAAATTTGATCGTGAAGTAGAATCAATCCAAATTATGTATTTTCTTTATGGAGGATAATGAAACCCATACTATCAATTAGAATAGTTCATACAATGATCTTCAATTCCTCGCCCTTTCAAGAAAAACCGCAAAGCAACGAAGGAGACTTCCCAGGAGTCTCAGGCTCGTCCATAATCCTCCAGAGTCCCATCTATTAGACACCACTCTTGCATCGCTCCTCATTATTGAGCTCGATCGCTACACTTGAAGATGGAGAGGAGAGATGAAACAACGGCATCAACCACAGATAGAGGTGATGTCGAGTCATTTCTGGGGTCCGAATACGAGGTGTTCTTGAACTTTAGAGGGCTCAACACTCGCTTAAATTTTACAGATTGCCTCTATCACTCCATGATTGAAGCTGGAATTCGCGTGTTCAGAGATAACGAAGAAATCAATGAAGGCAAAGCGATCAAAGGCATATTGGAGCATGCCATCAAGAGCACCACAATCTTTATGCCCATCTTCTCTAGAAATTACGCGTCCAGTGCTTGGTGTCTTCGTGAGCTAGAATACATGGTGGATTGCTTGAGAAATAGAGACGGCAAAGCGATGATCATGCCGATATTCTACGATGTGGATCCCGACGATGTCAAGCTCAAAACTAAGCTGTACCAAGAAGCTCTACAGGAGCAAGAAGAGAAGTTTGGTTGCGAAGTAGTGCAACAATGGAAGGAGGCTATGAAAGAGGTTGCTCGTATCAAAGGATGGGAAATCAAAAATAGAGGGTAAGGTTTGAGCTTTTCTTATTTAAATTTATTCGTATAAATAAAAATAACTCTTTCATCAACTTATCAGTCAATTCACACTTATTTAATAACTACCGGCTACGCATCCACTCCATTAATTGGTCACTTAATTCCTCTAAAAACGATTCCTTTCTCTTCGTACGTAATTTACAAGACTACCAAGCGCACAGCGCGCGTGCATGAACACTACTGGTAAATAAAGGCTGAACCTTTTATTAGTCAGTTATATATAATAGTAATACGATAATTATTAAAAAAATATCAATTACGTTTAAGGATCGATTACGAATGACGATAATAATTGCTATTACTAGTTAATAAAAATGAATAATATGATTGATATCAAATATCTAATAGTTCTAAATCATATTTAACAAATATCAATTAATTCTAGTCGATTATAATTACAAAGTATATTAATTTAAAGAAAAATTCCAAATGATTATTCGAAATGCTCTAATTTTCTTTGATAAGAGTCTAAAGTAGACATTGTTTCCAATAAGGATATGAAGTGCCCTCATTTTCTCAAATAAATATTTGAAGTGAGTTTTGTTTCAAATAAAGACATGAAGTAGCTATATCAGTTTCAAAGAATGACTTGACTTTAAAATTGATTCAGGGCATTTTCGTCCTTTATCATTTTAGAGCTTTTTCTTCACTCTTTTTTCCTTTTTTTTTTTTTTTTCCTAGTTTGCCTTTCTTCTTCGCTAGTGGCTAGCCATTGGCAAGGCCACCCTCACTGGCCTAGGCGAGGTCAGCCCTCAACAGATCTAGGCAAGGGTTGCCTCATTTGTGGCCAACAAGGGTCGTCGAGCCCTTGTTGGCGCTCATTGGAAAGGGGAAAAAAAAAGAAGAAAAGAGAAAAAATAAAAATAAAATTGTATTTTAACGACAATGCCATTGACTAACTGAAATATCTAGCCGACTAATGGTCAAATCCTTATTTAAAACTGTCATGGCTACTTTAGTCCTTTATTTGAGATTGATATGACTACTTTAAGCCGTTATTTAACACAAGATTCGCTTCAGGCTATCATTTGAGAAATTAATGATACGCTAGGCCTTTATTTTGAATTTTTTCTTAATTTAATTTAAATGGGATGATTATAATAAATACAAGTGAGAACAATATTAATTAAATTCGTTAGTATTTATTAGAATACTCGCATGCAATACTATGCGTACAATATTTTTCTTCTAATTAAATATCATTTCCATTTCATTTTCATTACCAAACAAAACAAAAAAAATGTTGAATCATTAGAAATCGCAGGACCTCTTCTCTTCAAAGGAAATTATTATTTTATTCTGGTAAAAAGAGGCTCTATTAATTGGTGTCAGGTAGGAGACCAGATTTAAGTCGAGGAGAGGCCAAAGTCATTGATGAAATATAAAGTAAAACAATTCTTTTTACACGAGAGTGAAGAATAAACTTATTGCACATTAAGTGAACATAAATATGTATTTGGAAATGACAAAATACTTTTTTCTTGATGATTCTTTATTTGATACAATAAGAAAGTATAAAAGTTATTTTTAGCAAGAACTTCTGTACCAAAATAAACTAATGTTGACTTCCTTGTAATTTAAGTAATATTTTGTATAAAAGGAAATATTTACCTAACCAATGTAGATTGCCATACGAGGGATATCGATAATGTCAATGAGAAAGCACATTCTCTTACGAGAAAAATAATACGAAGAAATAACGTATAGCAAAGAATTATTGCTACATACAAGGTAAGATCTCAAATAAAATAATTGTAAACCAATTCTCTATTAAGACATAACAAACCCATAGTTTAATTTTTCGATTTGCATATTTTAGATACAATAAAAAAATTTCAAAAACTTTTTTTAGACTTTTAGATCGATTTTGTGGGTTTGGTATAGAAAACAATGGTTCCAGCTATTACTGTTTTAATCCATTTCAAACGAAGAAAACAAAAGGCACAGTATATGTGAGCAATAAAAAAGATAAAAAAAAAAATCCTGTTTATATATTTAAAGGAAGATCAAAGCTTTTACTTTTACATTTTATGTATGAGGAGCATCTTTTATAAATTTTATGATTTCGTTCTTATCAAACCAATTTACATCTTTGACCCTGAATAAAATATACAATTGCAAATCATTTTAATTAAACTGACATGGATTCTGAATTGATTTTTGTTTTTGAAAGAAAAAAAACAAAGAGTTAGAGCTTGAAACAATACACGAATTACAAGTAATATCTACTGGTAATTGATCCTTTGCTAGGGGTGAGCATGCCGGACTGCCCAAACCGGGAACCACCTAAACTAGACCAAACCGGCCAGTGTGGTCTAGTTCCCGGTTCCTTTTTTATGGAACTGGTGATTGTTGGTCCGGTTCCCAACTCCGGGAGGGAATCGGATCAAATCGGACTAGACCGACCCTTTTTAAAAAATATATTCTTCAATTTCTTAAAAATAGTAATAAAATTTAAAAATAGTAACCATTCTTGTATTTTTCTTAATTTTTTAATTTTTTTTGCTAAGTAATCAGTCAGTCTGATCTGGTCCGGTTCGGTTCCCAATTCGGTTCCTCAGACGAGAACCAATCACCCCTATCCTTTCCTATAGATTTGTAAAGTATAGAGAGAAAGACACTAAAAGCGTCAAAAGTTATAAACAACGCTCATTGTAGTGCTAAAAGTTTCTTTTGAATAACTTAAATGCTATATTAAAAAAAAAAAACGATTTTTGCAGTGACAACTTCGATCTGCTTGGTCAGAAATCCAACATGACCTTTTTTTTTTTTTTTTTTTTTTTAATTTCTTAAGCCAAAATGGCTCGTGAGGGTTGATTAGCATTTAAAGCCATAAACGACGTCATATAGTAGCTTCCCTCAAATTAGACACCTAAATCACCCAATTGAAAGAGAACCCAATTTCAAACCCAAATTGGCCATTGAACCGAAATTCACATTTTATTTCGATTTGCCCTCAAAATTAATAGCTTAATCTTGCAATTAGAGGGTAAAAGCTATGATAGCATCTCAAAACCCAACTTTTCCCCTCACAAGCCCTAATTTTCTCTTGTCAACCCTAATTTGTCCCTCTAATTGAGTGACACAGAGAGAGAAATGCACCTTTTTATGATGGACGACGAGCAACTGATGGCAAGTGATTGACGATGAGCAAGTGATAGGGAGAGATGCGACAAGGCCAACCTTTTTACTGAAGTTTGAACGATGTCGCTTTTGCCATGGATAGCATGTGAAGTTTTTTCATCCACATTGAACTGAGCAACGTAGTTTCGCAGGTCCACGTGGACTACGTTTATAAAAATTATGACTTGTCACTTAAAATTTTTATTACAAATGCTACGTAATTAATGTGGCTAGAATTTCTCACCGTTGGCATTTAAGTGATAATTTTTTCTCCAATTTAGCACTTTAGTAAGTCAGCCAGAATTTTTTGCACTAAAGTGAGTGTTGTATAAAAACTTTTTGACACTTCTAATATTCTTCTCCCGCAAAGTATATGTACAATATATATATATATATTTTTTTTTTGGTAGGGGGGCAGTCGCCCATCCTTGCCTCTCCTTCCTTCATGGCTTGCTTGTGTTTAATTTACAATATTACTGAACTTGATATGTTTATATTATATTTGCAATCTTTCCGACCAGACCCTTTGTATCAAATATCATAGCTAAGGTGAACTCATTAGATCAATTGTTTTTAATTTACAATATTACTGAACTTGATATATTTATATTATATTTGCAATCTTTCTGACCAAAGCCTTTGTATCAAATATGACAGCCAAGGTGAACTCATTAGGTCAATTGTCAATGAAGTTTCGATCAAGTTGAGTGGAAGAGTAAAAAATCTACCCGATCATTTAGTTGGAATTCGGGATGGTTTTGAAGAAGTCATGCGCCTATTAGATAAAGGTTATCCAGACGTACGTTATTTGGTAATCCATGGTATGGGGGGCATTGGTAAGACAACTCTTGCAAAGGTTATCTTTAACCAAATTTCTAGTTGGTTTCACGGGTGTAGTTTCCTGTTCGATGTTCAAGAAGCTTCAAAGGGCAGCAAAGTCATTCAATTGCAAAAACAATTATTGTCAGAAATTCTCAACTTCAAAGGAGTGGAGATTTTTGACTGTGATGCAGGGATTAATCAAATTAAAAGAAGATTTCGTGACAAGAAAGTCCTCATCATTCTTGATGACCTAGATAAGTGGGACCAACTTACAAAATTTGCAGGAAAGCGGGATTGGTTTGGTCTTGGAAGCCGAATTATTATTACGACAAGGGACACCAACTTTCTGCCAATCAAAGAGGAGAATCAACAAAATAATGTTGCAACACATTTTGGAGAGTTCAAAATCTATCAAATGAGAGAATTGTGCCATCGCCATGCTCTTCTGCTTTTTAGTAAGCATGCATTTGAACTGGATTCCCCTCCACATGATTATTATCATATTTCTCGGGATATTATTTGCAAAACCGGTGGACTTCCTTTGGCTCTTGAGGTCATGGGCTCCTCTCTTTACGGCAAAAGTAAACCACTTTGGAAAGCCATGTTGAAGAAATTAGATTCAGTTCCCAATCAAGATGTCCATCACAAATTAAAGATTAGTTTTGAAATGTTAGAGGATGCACAAAAAGAAATTTTTCTTGATATTGCATGTTACTTTATTGGTGAAGAAAAAATCCATCCTTATTATATGTGGAAAGCATCGGATATTTCACCAAAAGTTGAGATCTTTGTCCTTTCCCATATGTCTTTGATAAAGATTGATGGTAACGACAAGCTATCAATGCATGACCTGCTTAGAGATCTTGGAAGAGAGATTATTCGACAAGAAGACAAAGTCCTTGAGAAGCGTAGTAGACTATGGTCTCCGAAGGATGCGTTGGGTGTTGTGCAGAATGGAAAGGTAAATCTTATTCACAATTACTGTCTTCTCGGTCAAGGAAACATCATCAAAATTTAAAGTACATTCCTAGACGTCTTTTTTTTTTTTTTTTTTTTTGTCCATGTTGGGTGTCCCGAAAAACAAAATTTGTTAATCTTGAGTGAAATGAAGGTACTATCATAATCTATGTATGTTGGTTTTTGGTATGATCCGGCTTGTTGGTTTTTGAACTGATACCAATGTTGTATTGCGGAAGCATAATTTTGATATCATTGATTAGTTTGTGGTTTAATGGGGAAGTGTGTATGTATGGGATATTTTTGGAAAAGGATGACTAGAGAATAAGGTAAGAGAACTTTAAAAATATAGGCAATGGGATAAGGAAAATATAATTTTATTATTTCACCAAAGTAGTTTTACTTCTCCCCACATAGTTAGACGAACGATTCTAAACTCTGCTTACAGAGCAATTCCGCCGACTTCGACGGGAAAATTCTCAAACGAGCTGGGCTGAGATATATATATTTTTCTTTCTTTTTAGATATTTCTAGACATAAGCATGCGTGGACCTATATCCAAGATATCTTGTTGCCTTTGCAGAGAAGAAGAGGTCTATATGCTTCTTGAAAATGGATTACTTATTTTAACAATATCTAGTAAAAGATATTAATAGCTTACATTCAGAATCCGAAAATTGAAGCAAACAAAATGATTTACTTAATAAAATGAGTCTATACGATATTTACTCACAGAATGAACTCTTTTTCTTCACCGGCCTTTTCATGTTGTCAGGGAACGAAGAACATCAAAGCACTCAAATTAACTGGACTTCCAAAAGAGCACGACTTTTCCAGTGAAGAGTTTTCATGGTTGCCTAACTTAAGGTTGTTGGAATTAGAGGGGGGGAACTTGACAGGAGACTTTAAGAATCTTCTCTCAAGTTTAAAGTGGCTCTCTTGGCATCGTTGCCCTTCAAACTTGCAGGCAGTCAATCTATGTTTACGAAACTTAGTCGTGCTCAAGCTTTCGAACAGCGAGATTCCTGAGAAATGGAATGGATGGAGCCCATGCTTGGTATGATTTTGCATCACATATATACATTTGTTGCCATTTCCCTTGCCTTACTTTTCTATTTCTAATTTGTTTCCCAGGCAAATGGTGAATTGAAAGTTATACATCTCATGAGATGCCATGTTTTGACAACTCCTGACTTCTCAACATGCTTGAATTTGAGGGTATTGATTTTTGCTGAACATTGTCCAGAGTCACCACAAATCAGTAGCTCCATCAGTAAGCTAGTGCACCTTAAGCGCTTGGAAATACTTGCAGCCAGAGTTCAGCCGTCAAAGTCATCTGGAAACCCCCATTTTGAATTGTGCGTAGTGCCTTCTGCAATATGCCATCTAAAGCAACTGTCAAGTCTAAAGTTGGAGGGGCAATGTATACGAGAGCTTGATCCATCTATTGGAGAGATGGCATGCTTGACGTGCTTATCTTTGATGCATTGTTATCGGCTTAGAAATATTCCACACTCCATTGGGAAATTGAGATCATTGCTTGTATTAAATTTGTTCAACACAAGAATAAGAGAGTTACCTAATTCTATTGGAGATCTCATAAGGTTGGAGAAAATGAACTTGGGACACACTCGGATAAGGGAGCTACCCAATTCCATTGGAGGACTAGAATCATTGCTCGATCTAGACTTGCAGTTTTCAAAGATTACAACATTGCCTGCTTCTATTGGGTATCTTAAAAAAATGCGGCGGTTATTTATGATTTTTAGTAATATAAGAGAATTACCTAATTCTATTGGAGATCTCAAAAGTTTGGAGAACTTGCACCTGAGATCCACTCAGATAAGGGAGCTACCAAACTCCATAGGAGGACTAGAATCATTGGTTAAGTTAGACTTGCAGAAAACAAAGATTACTAATCTGCCTGCTTCTATTGGTCATCTTAAAAGGCTGGAGATCTTCCATATGCAGGGGAGTAACATAAAAGAGCTACCGAAGATCATAGGGATGTTGGAGAATCTTCATTCATTAGGATACTCTGGTTATAGAAACATTGATATGACATGGCCTCCTCAGCTTTCAGAGCTTGTAATATCTGGTGATGATTTTCAATCTCTCATATGTCCTCCTCAGCATTCAGCACTCGGCACGTTCTATTCTGATCGTCAACATCTTACAAGGCTTCCCTTAGGTCTTCGTTCTTTGGAATTGGACGGTATCAAGTCACCAATAGAACAGACACTCCTTTTAGAATTGAGATTTTTGTCCGAGTTATGGCTCTATAGATGGTGGTTGACAGAGATCGAGATTGAACAGTTAGAAAATCTCCATATTTTAAGGGTGTGGAAGTGTAAATCGTTGGTGAGGCTTTCGGGTATGTCAAGATTAAGGAAGCTCGAAGAGCTGGATATTCGTGATTGCTCACGGCTAAGTGAGATTCGAGATTTGGGAGAAATAGAATCATTGGAGAATTTAAATATTAATAAATGCAGCTCCATAGAAAGGTTAACTGATCTATGAAGACTACATAAGTTGCGGTATTTGTGCGTAAGTGATTGTGAATCATTGCAAGGTTTGCCTGATTTGCCAGACTTGTTGGAGGCATTGTCAATTTATAGTTTGAGCTTTATAGAAAGGATACCTGATTTATCAAAACTACAAAAGTTACAGTGGTTGTGCATAAGTCACTGTGAATCACTGAAAGGCTTGCCTGATTTACCAAACTCACTGGAGGAATTATCGATCGGGAAATGGAGCTCCATAAAAACGTTACCTGAGCTATCGACACTACTTAAGTTGCGGAGATTGCGCCTCTTTCACTGCGAGTCACTGCAAGGTTTGGTTGCGGTACCAAACACATGTCATCGTGATATTCATGCATGCCCAATGTTAGGCGAGTCTGGTGACGTTTCCGAATATTGCGAATGGTGTTGGCAATCCAACCCGGGTCTATCTTCAAGGACGCCAGGCATGTGGCGGTGACACTTGGTAGGCGTTTCCATCTCACACGTACTTTGCCGTATTTTCTTCATTTTTCTTTTCCCTTCCCATTTCTTTATTTCATTGTCTACTTTCCAACAACGAGCCAACATTTTTCGGTTCTTCCCCCCACTCTTAAAGATGCATATCCCCGTTTAGCACATTACAAAATAACTCAGTCTAATCTTATCTAGTTTAATTAAATAAATGCATGGTGGTGTGTAGTGCCTTATGAGAAGTTGACATTGACTCTTTCTCCACCTAACACCTGGCAATTTTCCTCTATCTTTTTTCTTAAGCCAACTTAGTTATAATTAACAAATGAAGAAATTCCATGGCTTCTTTTTAAAGAAAAATCACATCGAGCTTCATCGTAGTAGTACAATAAGTTGTATCCACCAGGTGACAAAATTACAGGAAAATCGTAATAAAAGAAAGCTACAATAAAAATATCAATTAAAGTCTATGTCACTCACAAATTCAATGGTAAGAGCAAATTGAACTAAAACGGGAGATTTTCATAACTAATACAGCATGGTCTTAACAAGCTCGACCATGAAGTTAAAAGAGGTCAAATTCAAATTATATATAAAATAAAGTGACTTTATAAGTAAATACTGCATTGAAATTGAAAGTCTATGGTACAAGAATAGAGTTGAAGGCACAAATGCATCTTGAACTTTTGTAAAATGTTCAATTGGCTCTCTGACCTTTTTTTTTTTTTTTTTTTTTTTTTTTTTTTTTGTCAATTGAGTTCTTGAACTATATGTAATTTTGTTCATATTGGTCATTTTCTAAAAAACTTCTGACATGGTGTCATGAAATCACTGACAAATGCGACAATGATGTCCTAGTCGACAATGTGGGGGGTTAATTATCAACATCTGAAAGTATTTTTTATTGCTGAGATGATATGCAATGGTGGATTTGTGGCTGTAGGGGAAAGATCAGTTAGGAATAAGTGTATTTGAATGGAACTAGATATTGAATCAGGGGGGATATGTTTGATAAACTAAGGAGGAAATTGTGAAGTAATGCCCCTTGAGTGCTCTTCAAATAACATCCCACTTCGTTATCAATCTTCTTTTACTCCCTTAATGACCTTTTGGTTCTTCCACTTTTCTTTCCTAATTTCTGTTTCTATTAATAGTCAATATATTCACGGAACACTGAGGAGCGCAGCTTTTTTTTGGATACTTTATATATGTTCATTTACCTGCAAGGGACATATCTGAAATCACGTGTGCGTAACTCCTTTTTAAGGTTCATACACTTTTTAGCTTTTTTGAGATATATAGTCAGTCTACTGTGTAATTGATAATTTCGGGCTTGGATTTTCCCCTGAATTTCACTCGGTTTCTGTCATGAACTTTTGACACTATATATCATTAGCTAGAAATCATAGAATAGGGTATTGATCAGAAACAGAACTTTCATCCAAGATTCCTATAATTTGGATATATACATATACATATACATATACATATACATATACATATGCATACACAGAGTATAAGTCGTCTTATAGTTTTTGAATTGATGCTTCGACTTTCGTGATAAGTGGTTGAAGTATGCTTTAGAGTTAGCTTTTTTTGGTCATGGATGAGAAGCTTGAACCTTGCATCTCGCGGTATGTATTACTAGATTCCAGTGATACCGAGATTGCTAATATCCCTGCAAACTACAAACCATGTACACATTGTATAGCCCTGGGTCCGTCACTGTACACATATTGTCTGCTTTGAACTCCACTAGTTTCTCACAATTTTGTTCCTCTAGGCTTCATCTAGAAAACGTGTACGTACAGAAAGAGAATCCCAAACCGACTCCCCCCAAGCGACGCGGGACAAGAGATGTGCACCCTCTTTGCGTATGTACGAGGATTGAGGCTCGAACACACTGCCATCTCTCCTCCCCACGCATTGCTACTTGGGACGTCACACTCTCCACTCCTTATGAGCACAGCGCCCTTGCTGAGGCCTCATACACGATTGGAAGTCGGCTCGAATACCACTTGTAATGCCCTAAGTCTGCCACAATATACATGTTGTCCGCTTTGGACCCCATTGGGCTTTCGTGTGATGGCCCAGGTGGCAGTGTGTGATGAGCAGGGATGGTGGTGTGTCCGTGCCTCGGTCCTTAGACATGCGTAGGGAGGGGACATGTCTCTTGTTTCACATCACCTAGGGGGAGTTCTAGACTGGATTATAAAGTTCGAGGTTCTCTATCTGTACATACGTGTTTTCTTAGCATAGCCTAGAGGAACAAAACTGTAAGAGCCCAGGGGAATCCAAAGCAGATAATATGTGTACAGTGGCAGACTCAAGACGTTACTCACGTGCTGATATAGGGAACTCTTACACTGCGGGTCCCTAAAATTGGCAAACTGAATATTGAGTAGTTCACCTTACGATTAGAAAGCGCTTACACAAACTTTTGAAATCTTGGGAAAATACTTGGATGAATGATTTTAGTAATATTCAATTAAATGTTACTCTAAACATGTAATCTCACAACCAAAATTGGCAAAGTAGACTTTCTATGTTACAAAATGAGTGATTGTGGCTGAAAGTGAGTCCTTGTGATTTTTGACATGATTCTTCTCGGAGAAGAACTAATTGTATTTTATGTTTAGCTCCTGCGCTCTTATTACTCTACCTTCAATTAATAGAGAAGAATAATTAAAAATCATTTAGGTTTTTCCCACTGAGTTGCTTGAGGCAAATGCAAAGCGAGTGACATTTACTGTAATCAGTCTGGAGTAGACTAGTAGTCATTTTATATGCATAGTTTCTTCCCTATCAAGCAGGATTCATTTTCTTAATTAATGGCATGATGTCCTCCAAGTTACTTTTGGTATCTATTATTCTGCATTTAATATTATATTAAAGAGTTGTTTTACTTGACATGAACTTGTCAACCTATCTTCACAGTAAAAACTACAAGCATAAATTATTTAGTAGGTTCTAAAATTTTCCTTTTAGTCCATCAGAGTTGTTTGAAGGTCTCAGAACTTGTTATTTACTTTTGGGCAGCTGGCTATCTTGGACAGTGTCATTATGGCAAGTGGAGCTGGAATTTCTCTCGCTGAAATGTTTCCATTAGTAACTGAAAATCTAAATGTGGTATTTTTGCATAATGTAGTACATTGCATGCCAATGGAGATGTTAACTGCTTTCATATATGTTTAAGCCGGAGTTGTGTTTATTCAACTTTCTTAGTCAACTTATTTCTTATCATAGTGTAAAATGAGGTTCAATGCTATTGGCCGTCATTTCACTTGATTTTGCTTCTGAGCTGGAACATAGTTTTTGGCCAAATTATTGAGCCAAATTATCAAGGGATTGGTGATTATTATAGAATTTATATATTAGATAAAAACATGGGAGGTTCCTGAACATTTTTTCGACCTGCATTATCATTCATCGACTTTTTTGCTGTGCAATCAACTCCTCGAGTTATATTTTTGTTTATTCAACCTGTAAAACAGATAGACTAAATCAACCAAACAAAAGTACAGGTAGACTAAAATGCCACACATGCCCATCCACATCAACTCCACATGTATCATTTTTCTTCAGCAAATTTGTGAGCTGGAATAAAAAAATGTTTTTAACTAACTCTATCATTCTTATGAACATATGCTCCTGCCTTGGGGTAACATCAATCTCTATTCAATATTACAAACCGCCCTATCAAGTCTTTTCTTGACAAAATCATCCCTTTATTGATTGTTTGCCCATGTGAAAGCACATCCCTCATTCTCTTTATCTATCAAAGTCTTTGCCAGTCTTTTACCTAAGTTATCAAAGCTACTTAAGTTGTGGAACTTGCACCTCTTTCATTGTGAATCACTGCAAGGTTTGCTTGATGTACCAAACCCATGTGGTCGTGATATTCATGCATGCTCAATGATAAGCAAGTCTGGCGACGTTTTCGATTCTTGCGGATGGTGTTGGAAGTCCAACCCGGGCCTCTCTTCAAGGAGGCGAGGTATGTACGTGTGACACGTCGTACTCTCTCCGATTTCACACGTCCTTTGCCTTATTTTCCTACTCTTTTTCTTTTCCCTTCCCATTTCCTTATTGCATAGTCTCCTTCCAAACAATCAGCCAACTTTTTGGTAGTTCTCCTGTTCACTCTCAAGATGCATATCATATCCCCATTTTTCACTCTTTCCCGTTTCTTTATTTCACGGTCTAATCTCCTCAAGTTTAATTAGATAAATGCGTGGCGGTGCGCACTAGCAGTTCGCACTCGAAAAAAATTATTATGATTTTTATTATTATTTAAAAAGAAAAAGGCGAGGGGCTCGTGGGGCTAGGCTTTCACCCCAACCCACCCCCCATTATTTACAACTCACGGGCCTGGGCCCATTCCACCTATTCTTTCCCTTGGCCCGGCTCCCTCCCCCTTGTCTTCTTCCTCCCTCCTTTGCAACCCACGCGCGTAGGACGCCCTAGAGTGGCCGGCGACGGATGGGACGGCGGAGCAAAGGATTCACTGCTTTGAGGAGTTGGAGGCGGTAGGCCTGGCCAAGGTATAGAGGCCTTGCGCGGAGGGGACGGGAGTTGACACCGGTTTGGCCAAGGGAGAGGCCATTCGGCGCGCCAAGGACCGGCGGCCGAAGCCTCCGTCGACCGGCCTCCTCGGCCTATAAGTAGGCCTTCCACGAGCTCGGTTGAAGGGGGTGATACGGGGTGGGGGAGAGAGAAATCGGGAGAATCGGTTAGGATCTGAGGAGAAAGGGCCGCGAAAGAGAGACCGTGAGTTGAGAGAGAGAACGCGACTGAGAGAGTTGCCGTTCACCTCCACTTCCGAATTAAAACTGACGATCCGCCACCGCTTCTTGTCCGCTTTGAAGCCACGGTAGGTCCCCGATAGGGCGGTCTTGGATCTTCCCGTTTCGGGGTCGGCTTCCCGAGGATCCTGGCTAGTGGACAAGCGAGGCGGATGGACGTAGCCCGATCTGTCGAGCTCGTCCGCCGTCCGAGGCCGCAAGCTGTGTAGGGACTCTCGGTTGACGGCCTTTTTTTGTGCCCATGCCCCGCTTCGGGCTCGCCGGACTGGGCTGCCGCTGGCTGGTTCGTGCGAGTTTCTGGCCTTATTTGTGTCTCGGAGCCTAGCGTGTTGATTTTTGTGAATCCCAGCTCGGTCGTCCCTGTTCCTCATCCCCAGTTTGCGTATATCACATGCTCGACGAAATGTCTAAGTTAGATCCTCTTGTGTTCTTCATGGTTGAGGTTTGCCGCTTTTCATTCACGCCTACACTAAGCACACGAGTCGTCCCCTTGTTGAAGTCAAGTTTTGCTGGTCCGTTGTTTGTCGATTTTGGGTCCGAGTTCACGTGTCAGGCAAGTCTATAGCTCCCTTTTAGCCCACGCCCTCCACATGTTCGACGAAATGCCCAAGCAAGATTCGTGCAGTTGATTTTTAGTTCCCCGTCCGTCGTCGGTGCTCGTCGCTTGTCAAACGAATGTTGATAAAATCCTCGTTGCCATCCTTCGCTTTGCACGTTCTTGTTTTGACGTTCTTTGTGTGGGCATCGTGTTTCTGGACAACCCGTTCTTGTCCGGCAAAGAGGAAAGACGGTGGTGTTTATGGCCATGAAATGACAGCCGCGTAAGAGCCGGGCATGGTTTACATGCTGCCTGAATTTTTTTGACTAAACTTGGGATCTTTAAGTTGCTCCAACCAGCAACTTCTTCGGTCCCTGGGAAAAGAGAGAAGCAGGTGGGAATGCTTCTCTGAAGCCATGAGACCGTGAGTGGGCATATTTGAAGAGAAAGCAAAAAGGAAAAATTAGGTTTTTGCCTTTTGGGTGGGCTTGGTAATTTTGGGCCTCGTTCTCACTGAGAGAATATTGTCTGTACGGATGAGTGTGCTTCAGGCTGGGTTTTCTTTTTTGACCTTTCTCGGTTGGGCCTTTATTTTGGGGGAGGGGAGTCCGGACTGGGCCCTCACGTCAGGCCCAACCCGGCTGATGTTTCTCCCACTCAGGTCATCTGACCCGATCCGGTCCAGACCCGGTGATCCGACCGGGGTCCGGCCGTTTTATATTATATTATAATATTATTATTATTATTTTAAAATTTGTATAAAATTTAATTAAAAAAGAAAAAATCCCTACAATTTTATTTTATTTCCAAAAATCAGAAAAAAAGTTTGAAAATAGTCTTTGAGTGGTTTTTCTTTAAAATATGTGAAAATCTTTAATAGAAAACAAAAATGAAACTTTGTTTAAATCCTCTCAAGTAAATGTTAAAATGCCGTTTGCACATTTCCTTTATTCTAATTATGTTATTATGATGCATAGATTGTTATTTCCTCAGCCTAGTTAGGAATTGAATCTTAGGGCTTGTCATTGGCAAAAAAATGATGCATAAATGCTTCACTTAATGTTTAAATAAGATTAAATATTGAAGGGGTGTGAATTGATTAATTAGTGTAATTAAATTTCCGATCCTAATTTCACCGCGTTTCTTCTCTAGTTATGCAGGAATTTTTTTTTTTTGCAATATTTTCTTTGAATTTTTAATCAATCCACAACAAATCGATTAATAGTGACTCATAAATGAAAATGACTTGTAGGTTAAAAATTTAGACCACGAATTGCGAATTTGGGGTTTGGAAGAGTCTGGGCTAAAACTAGGCTTAGTGAGCCATTAGCCTCCACATGCTCGCGGGAGGTCTTTGAGGAGGTTGCAACATTTGGAAAGAGGAATTTGGCTCTTCTCCTCTTCCGCACAAGGCAATTATATATGGATATGGCCCAATTCGTCCTAGGATGTCTATAGTTCGTTGGGTATCTATTATTTCCATTTAGATGCGTGTTTCCTCGCTCTTCTATAGAATTCAAAATGTCAAATTGAAGATGCTTTATTATAGTTCTTATTTGTTGCCTTTTATTGTAAATGCATTGATCTTAATCAGTGACTAAATGCCTGTCGCGACCCCTTTTTTTTCGGGGGCGCCCGGCCGGATCGAGTACGAGCGACGAAAGGAGGCTAATGGCTCGGCTGGTTTTAATTAAAGCCCTGGACTCTCCCAAGTCTGCCAATTCACGACTTTAAAATATTTGGTTTGTAAATTGGTTTTTAAAACGGAGTTGCCACTAATCAATTTGGGGTAGGTTGATTAGAAACTTAAGCAAAGTATCGGGAGAAATACTTGCTCCTGCGCAACCAGAGAAATTAGGATCGGGGACTTGATTACATTAGTTAATCACTAATGCCCTTTCGGTACCTAATCTTGTTTAAACTCTAAGGTTTTTGGATGTTTGGGGATTTTTCATGCATTTTTGGAAAAATCACATTTTTTTTGGGTATTTTCCTCATTTTTGGACATAAAAGGAATTTTTGGATTTTTGGGGTATTTTTGGAAAAATGCAAGCTTTTTTTGGAATTTTATGAAAATTTGGGCTTTTTAGGGATTTTGGGATTTTTTGGGATTTTTTCATATTTTTGGATTTCTTGGAAAATATTAAAATATTAAAATTTTTTGGGTATTTTGGAAAATAATAATATTTTTGATTTTTCTGAATATTTTTGAAAATAAATGATTTTTGTTTTGATTTTTTGGAAATTTAAAACATTTTTAAAACATTTTTTTATTTTTTGAAATTAAAAATGATTTTTGAAATAATAAAATATTAAAAAAACTAACCCGGGTCGGGTCCATGGGTCGGATCCGCCCGGGCCGGCCCGAAACGCGGAGGGATCCGCATTTTGGAGCCAGACGCCGAAACGGCGCCATAGCTGAGTGCGGGGACCCGGCCCGGCCACGACGACCCGCTTCTCGACCCGGTCCTATAAACAGTGTCGTTCTCTCCTCATGAAAACGGCGTCGTTGCCATTGACCTAGAGGTCTGGGTCTTGGGGTGAAAACCCTACCCGGATCCGACCTGGATTACGACCCGATTCCCGGCGAGGTGCAGAACGACACCGTTTCTGGGCGACCGACCTGGTTTGACGACCCGAATCCAATCTCCCTTCAAAACGGCGTCGTTCCCTCCTTCCCTACCAAACGACGTCGCATTCGACCGACGTAGAGATCTGGGTCCCAGGGCAAAACCCTACCCGGATCCGGCCCGACTTTCGACCCGCTTTCTCGATGAAACGACGACGTTTTAGAAGGACGCCCGACCCGGTCCGACCTGACGACGACCCGACTCTCAACTCTTGACTCTTTTACAAAAACGACGCCGTTCCACTTCTTGCGTAAACGACGCCGTAGAGGGGGCGGATCGGGCGCGCCCGTGGGTCACGCGTCCGGCCCGTTCCACGACCCATCCCGTTTTCGGCAAAACGGCGCCGCTTTTGGTGACTCTACCCAGATTCGACCCGCTCCCGACCCGACTCTAAGCCGCTTCTTAAATATGAAACCCTACCCGGTTCCGGCCAGTCCGACCCGGAGACCTCCGGGATCGAGACCCGAAATCGGGAACCCTAGGGTTTCGATTTGGGGATCGACTAAGGGCGGCTCGCGACGGCAACGGCGGCTGAGGCGGCGGCAATGGTGGAGGTGCAGAGCTGGGGGGTGAGGTGATGGCGGTGGTGTCACCTGTTTCACGGTGGTGGTGCGGCGGAGGCCACGGCGAGGGAGGTGGTTATTCCTGCCCTTCTCTCTCTCTCTCTCTCTCTCTCTCTCTGCAACTCCGGCAAAGTCGAGACCGGAGCTCGAGACCTCGGCCCCCCCTCTGATGTCTCTCAGCGGGGTTCCGAGGGTTGCGATCTCCGATCTGCCTCCCTCTCTCCTTGTTCGCATGTGTGTGTGTGTGTGTGTGTCTCTCTCTCTCTCTCTCTCTCTCTACAACTCCGGCGAAGTCGAGACCGGAGCTCGAGACCTCGGCCCCCCCTCTGATGTCTCTCAGCGGGGTTCCTAAGGCTCGCGAGCTTCGCTCTCTTCCCTTGCCGTGCTGCTGTGTCGATTAACGGAGGAGGAAGGGCCTATTTATAGGCGACGAACGGCCGGTCGGCGAGGGTTCGGCCGGGGTGAATGTTGCGGCTTCCACCGGCCGAACCGGCGTCCCATCGGCCGTCGGGCTTATCCGGCCACGTCCCTCGCCGTTCTTTGTTCACCCGCAACTCCCCCGCCGCCGTACGCCGCGTCGTTCACGCCACCGTTTGCCTCGCTTTTCTCGGCAGCCGCGGCTCGGGCGCGTGTTGCACACGCGTTTCCGGGTGAGGGAGACGGTGTCCGTGGGTGCGGGTGCAGGCGCGGGTCGACCCGCGGGCTTTGGGGGCTGAAGGCCTTCGAGCCGTTTGGGCCGTTTCTTCCGTTTTTGGCCGTTGGGCCGCTTTTTTTTTTTTTTTTTTTTTGGCGGTTGGGCCGTTTTTTTCTGGTTTTTCCTTTTTTTTTGTTGGTTTTTGGGCCGGTTTTTCCGGTTTTAATCAAAATAAGATAAAATAAAAAATAAAAAACATTAATAAAAATAATTAAAAACTCAAAAAAACAAAATCAAAAATTAGGCGTCAACAGTTGCCCCTCTTTGAAGGTAAGCTCGCAGAGGTTGCATTCAAAGACAAACTGATGCCTAATTTTTACCCAGCATGGGCAGCAGGTTATATCTTATTTAGGACATACTATCCTATGCAAAAATGGGAATGTAACATTATACTAAGACAGATAAGAAGATACACGGAGTTACTTACGGGAATGAGTGAGATAGGGTGTGAACCCGGGTTTTGGCAAGTATCAAGGTGTCATCTTACCTGGTGATATGAGGAGGCTGCTTTTCTAGGACTCGAACCAATCTTCGGTCGCCTGTTAAAACAATGGATAATTTGTCTAGGACCCGAACCTTTCTTCGGTCGCCTTGACGGGAAATTACTTCTCCAGGACCCGAACCATTCTCCGGTCGCCTGTTGGAGCAATCAAGGGGTTGTCTCGGACCCGAACCATTCTTCGGTCGCCTGTTGGAGCAATTAGGGGGGTGTCTTGGACCCGAACCATTCTTCGGTCGCCGTGACGGGAAATTACTTCTTCAGGACCCGAACCATTCTTCGGTCGCCTGTTGGAGCAATTAGAGGGGTGTCTCAGACCCAAACCATTCTTCGGTCGCCGTGACGGGAAATTACTTCTTCAGGACCCGAACCATTCTTCGGTCGCCTGTTGGAGTAATTAGAGGGGTGTCTCGAACCCGAACCATTCTTCGGTCGCCGTGATGGGAGATGCGCCGACCTTTCTCAGGGCATCTCATTTGGGGGTGTCTGATTTGTATCGAGAACACCAATTGGTACCTGACCATTCTCAGGAGATGCGCCGACCTTTCTCAGGGCATCTGTTTTTGGAGGGTGTTTGACTTCTGTCAGGGACGCCAGTTGATACCTGACCATTCTCAGGAGATGTGCTGATTCTCAGGGCATCTGTTTTGGGGGTGTTTGACTTCTGTCAAGGACACCAGTTGATACCTGACCATTCTCAGGAGATGCGCCGACCTTTCTCAGGGCATCTGTTTTGGGGGTGTTTGATTTCTATCAGGGACACCAGTTGATACCTGACCATTCTCAAGAGATGCACCGACCTTTCTCAGGGCATTTGTTTTGGGGGATATCTGAACATTCACAAAGATATTAGAGAGTACATGGAAATTCACAAGTACTAACCTGACGGATATTTGGGCCTTGGCAGGCGTCCTAAGCATTGAGGGGGGTACTTGGATGATCACAAGTATGAGTTTTTAGGGATACTTGGGCATTCACAAGTATCGAGAGGAGTTTTTGATAACATGGAGAGCATACCTTGCGCATTTGTGAAGGTCTCTTACTTTCTGGAGATTGGGAATACCTAGGACATACCTTGGGTATTCGTAGAAGTTTCTTGGCAATTTGAGAATACCGAGGGCGCACCTGTGATATTCGTGGGAGTTCCTTACCTCTTGGGGATTAGGAGTATTGAGGACGTACCTCGCATATCCGTGAAGATTTCTCACCTCCTGGTGATCGGGAATACCAAGGACATGCCTCGTGTACTCATGAAGGTCTCTCACCTCTTGGCAAGGGGAATATTGAGGACATGCCTCTCATATTCATGAAGGTTTCTCACCCCCTGGTAATTGAGAATGTCGAGGACGTACCTTGGACATTCATGAAGGTCTCTCACCTCCTGGTAATTGGGAATGTCGAGGACGTACCTTGGACATTCATGAAGGTCTCTCACCTCCTGGTAAAGGGAATAACGGGGACACGCCTCGTGTATTCATGAAGGTTTCTCACCTCCTGGAATTTTGGAATGCCGAGGACGTACCTCGGAGATTGGTGAAGGCCTCCCGCCTTCTGGAAATTGGGAACACCGAGGACGTACCTGAGATGTTCATGGAGGCCTCCCGCCTCCTGGAATTTGAGAATGCCGAGGACTTACCTCGGATAATGGTGAAGGCCTCCCGCCTTTTGGAAATTGGGAACACCGAGGACGTACCTGAGATGTTCATGAAGGCCTCCTGCCTCTTGGAATTTGAGAATGCCGAGGACTTACCTCGGATAGTGGTGAAGGCCTCCCGCCTTCTGGAATTTTGGGACATCGAGGACGTACCTGAGATGTTCATGAAGGCCTTCCGCCTCCTGGAATTTGGGGAACATCAAGGACGTAGCTGAGATGTTCGTGAAGGCCTCCCGCCTCCTGGAATTTGGGAACATCGAGGACGTACCTGAGATGTTCGTGAAGGCCTCTCGCCTTATGGAATTTGGGAACATCAAGGACGTACCTGAGATGTTCGTGAAGGCCTCCCGCCTCCTGGAATTCGGGAACATCGAGGACGTACCTGAGATGTTCGTGAAGGCTTCTCGCCTTATGGAATTTGGGAACATCGAGGACGTACCTGAGATGTTCGTGAAGGCCTCTCGCCTCCTGGAATTCGGGAACATCGAGGATGTACCTGAGATGTTCGTGAAGGCTTCCCGCCTTCCGGATTTTGGGAACACCGAGGACTTACCTGAGATGTTCATGAAGGTTGCTTCCTTTTGGTAATTTCAGATGCAACGCGAGGCTTACCTGGGTAATTGTAGCTGCATGATGTGGGGGAATGCTTGAGAGCTTGCTAGCATCCAATGTCATGATTTTGAGGACAACTCTAACAGGTCGAGTGTCAATGAAAGGAGTACTCGGTGAGTGGGGGGTACTCGAAGATTATCAAACATAAGGCTCTGGGAACAGGAATGGGGATATGCTTCTTTTTGGTGACATTTTTTTCATTTTTATGAGCATGCTTGTCATTTGTACAATGTGCACATGTGTATGCAATGATCGTATGTGCTTGTAAAGATGCGATTTATGCATGATGACCATGTCAACTCGTATCATTTGAATTCCATTGGGGAAGATTTTGAAAGACAACTTTTGTTTAGAATGTAGATGTATTGAGCATGCCGGATGAGGGACTTTCGCCTGAAAGGACTTTCCACTCACTCTCATAGGAAAATTTGTTTTATCCCGACCATTGATGCGGGATTTATAAGGACCACACTATCTCGCTGTCATCATGTTAACAGGGGTCCGAGTATTCTCGCGAATGATACGACTTTACCAATGTGAGAGGTCTTTTTGAGAGTTGTGATGAAGGCTTGGTCAAAGGCTCATCAAGGGGGACCAATGAAGTCATGGCTTTGTAGGGAAAATGCTGCACGGTTATCTCTGGGTTCGCAAGTCGAGGATCCTGTGAAAAGAGATAGAATAATCTTGCTCGCACTTCTTCGAGCGATGCTTATAAACATATGAAATCCTACGTTAATTGAAGTGCCCCTAGTTTGAAGAGACTTTTTACAATAGGACGCTGCCTAGGCTTGACTCTTGTGATAGCTGGTGATTGTCTTGGCGTTTGTCACCAATCTTTCCTCTTACAGTCTGGTGAAGTTTCCATGGATCTTGATGGCAACTCCTCTTGGGGATACAAATGACTGTCTTTTTGTTCGGGGCATCGGCCTTGCTTTTACCGGGCACACCTTTGCTTTTTTATGCCCCCATTCCTTTTTTTTTTTTTTTTCAATTTTTTATTCGTGGGCATAGACCTTGCTTTTACCAGGTGCACTGCTTTTTTATGCCCCGGGTTTTTTGTTCTTGTTGCTTGAGGAACTGGTCTTGACAAGTTCGAGCAAATGCCTTCACTAGACTTGTTGAGTCTTCATCTTTTGCTAGCTCTTCTGATTGTGCTGCTTAAATGGCAGCTTCTGCTTAGCCTCCTTGTGAGGGTGACTTTACCGACTCAATTGGGTTGTACAATGGATACAAGTGCGTAAAGAAAGAATTGCTCTTCATGACTCTAGGGCACTTAAATTAACGCGAGTGTTCATATACAAATAAAGACACTCAAAGATTGGTGCAAGTGCAAGCAAGAGAATCTCTATTCCTTTCCTCACCTCGTGATGCTGACTGGCCTTTGGCTTGCCCCGGTGTGGGGTGATTTTTTGACGGGGGGTAGGATGGAAATTTGGCCAGTGTATGGGGCTTAAGGTGGGTGATGGAATGCCTCCCACTGTTTTGGTCATCGTACCATTTGCGAGAGAACTCTTTACCCTGTAGTCATGGAATTTTCTGCACTCATCTCACAAGTGTATAAACAGGGGATTGTGTATGGGATATGGCTTGCCTGTCATCATTCTGACGCGCCTCATCCGACCTGCTCAATTGATCTTGTATTCTTTACTTGGCCGGCTATTCTAATAATCCTTAATGGAATCAAAGATTTAGGTAGACAAAATCATCATGCATAATTTACATGGAAAAAGGCATGCGGTATGATGTGAAAGAGTTTTGTGTTTTCAAGAAAAACTATCAACAGCTTCGAGTGAGTTTACTCGGTGAAAAGGTATTTACAAACGTGCTGAAACTTGAACATCAAAAGGGGCCATTTACAAAGGATTATTTATAGATGGGTGTCAATAAAATGTTCCTATTGGTTAGGGACATGACACATGCATGCTCGGCCGTGGACCGGGGCTCTGATAAGGAATTCCTATTTTTGCCTTTTGCAAGCTGAGAAGCTGTGGAAGTGGCTTAAAGAATAGGGCCTAGACTGTAAACGATTTGAAGCTTGAGGGATCTCCGCCATTTTTCTTTGGTGATACTTGAGATGTCATTCTGCTTTGGAAAGTTTATCAGAATTTGACAAGACTTTCATTGATCTATTTTTCGTATCTCGGACGGCCAGGCGATCCTGTAAAAGGCAAGAGAAAGTGTGTTAGTCACGAATCTCTTTTTGGCAGTTAAATAATTGGAAGTGATACAACATTACTCTTCACTAGTTTGCAAATGATTAAGTGGACGGGGAGGATATGAAGTCTTGTGCTTCCCATTTCGCCAGGCCGATCATTAGCTTGTGGATGACACATCCCTTTACGAAGCCAGGTGTATTTGATGCAAGTCATTTCTGCACCCTAGCTTGGCTAGCAACGATTTATCAAATCTAACCTTTGAGTTTGGTCCTTGAGTTGTGAAGTTTCCTGTCAAATAGGGAAAACATGTCAACAACGGGTTCAGATAGTAGGGGTATTGGAAATGATACCAAATTACTCTTCCCCAGAGCTTGTCTGTGCTATCTCTTGAGGATGCTTGAATGTCGAGGATGGCCTATTTATCTCGACACGGTTCGGTGTTGGCCTTCCTTATTTGTGACCATGATTGCTGGTTGTTGATTCATCTCCAACGCATTCCTTCTGTGGAATTTCCCTTTTCTGTCTTTGGCTATAGTATCATTGGGCAAAAATCATGTACCTCGAGCTTCTACGGAATGGACAATCAAAACTTCCAGTTTTTTTAATAGCAACTACTTTTTGCGAAAGCATGTGTTTGGAACAAGAAGTGAGGTTTCCGGATTCTAAGCTGTTGACTGAAAGCTCTTTCAGACTGGAGTGGCTCCCGAATGATGCCTCCTTTGTGTCGAGCTGGGTGAAATCGTCACGCATCTGCCTGGGTAATGTCGATTTGCCTAAGTTATGTCATTAAGTTTGACACTTCCCTAAATGCTGGTGGTTACTATTTAACCAAACGCACATTTCTTGTGATGGAGTAAATACATCACTCATATAAAAAGGTGCATAGGCATTTTCATTCTAATAGAGAAGTATTTGGCAATGCCAGACAGTGAACACTTTTCAAGGGTCGTACTTTTTTTAAAGCATCGAATTCAACGGCTTAGAAAATTCTCGCCCATCCATCTCGGTTAGGATCAAGGCTCCTCCGGGGAGTATCTTCTTTATTACATAAGGACCCTTGTAATTTGGGGCGAACTTGCCTCCAGGCTCTGGAAAGATTGGCAGCGTCTTTCTTAAGACTAGTTTGTTTACTTCAAAGTGCCTGGGCCACACTTTTTGATTAAATGATCGAGCTACCTTCTGTTGATAACATTGGCCGTGACAGAGAGCTTTCAGTCGCTTTTCCTCGATCATGTTCAGCTACTCGGGCCTTTGTTGTGTCCACTTCTCCTCGGATAAGCCATCTTGGGATAGAACTCGTAGGGAAGGGATTTCTACTTCCACAGGCAAGACCGCCTCCATACCATAAACCAGGGAAAAAGGGGTTGCCCCAGTAGAAGTTCGAATCGAGGTTCGGTATCTTTGTCGGTGCAAAGGGTAACCTCTCATGCCGATCACGGTAGTTTTCAGCCGTCTTGGCTAAGATCTTCTTGATGTTCTTGTTGGCGGCCTCTACAGCTCCATTCATTTGTGGCCGATAGGGTGATGAGTTCAAATGCTGGATTTTGAACTTAGAGAATAACTGTTCGATCAGCTTGTTATTCAGGTTTGTCCCATTGTCGGTGATGATGGAATCTGGTACACCATAACGGGCGATTATGTCGCACTTGATGAACTTCATGACATTCCGTGCGATCACGGCGGCATATGATGTGGCCTCAATCCATTTTGAAAAGTAGTCAATTGCCACCGGGATGAATCGATGTCCGTTCGACGCCTTTGGGTTAATCGGGCCAATTACATCGATCCCCACATTGAGAATGGCCATGGCTCGATAAGCGTGCGGTTCGGTTGGAGGGACATTTATCTTGTCTCCGTGAATCTGACAACGATGGCAATTTCGCACATGCTGAGCACAATTACTCTCTAAGGGGAGCCAGTAATAACCCAGTCTCATTATCTTCTTGGCCAACATACGTCCATTCATGTGAGGGCCACATACTCCCTCATGTACTTCCTGCATTATTTGTGTGGCTTCGGCCGCATCCACACATCTTAGCAGGACTGAGTCATACGATCTCTTGTACAGATTTTCACCGCTGACGAAAAACCTTGAAGCCATTTTTATTAGGTACTTTCGATCGAGGGTGTGCTTTGTTCGGGAATTCTTGCTTCGGACATATCTCATGATATCGTAATACTAGGGCTTCCCATCGGGCTCCTCAGTTATGGTCATGCAGTGGGCTTGTCTTGCTAGGACTTCGATCTTTAAAGGCTCTACTTCTAACCCTTTCGTTGCTTGCAACATAGATGATAGCGTTGCTAGCGCATCCACGAACTGATTATGAACTCTAGGCAAGTATTCAAATGAGATGTCTTGGAATTTTCCCGCCAACTTTTCCAAGTAACCGTGATAAGGCACGAGCTTGGCATCCTTTGTCTTTCATTCGCCCACCGTCTGGCATATTATTAAAGTAGAATCACCGAACACCTTTAGCTTGATCACTCCCATTTCAATAGCCGCCTGCAAGCCGAGGATGCATGCCTCATACTCGGCTATGTTGTTGGTGCACGGAAATACCAGTTTTGCAGCCACAGGGTAATGTTGTCCATTTGGGGATATCAAGACTGCCCTAGTGCCGGAGCCCGACAGATTCACGGCTCCGTCAAAGAACATGGTCCACTTGTCTTCTTCTATGGCGGAAATCTGGTCGTCCGAGGGATTATCCTCGCGTACTTCTTCAGGACAATCTGCTAACATATCAGCAATCACCCGCCCTTTAACTGATTTCTGTGGCAACATCTGAATGTCAAATTCTGAGATCAGGATTTGCCATTTGGCCAATTTTCCTATCAATACTTTGGACGGCGAGCGGATATTTGATTGGATCGCTTTCGGTTACAAGGAAAGTTTGGTAATGCAAGGTATACTGTCGGAGTCTATGCAATACCCATACCAATGCGGCACACGTCTTCTCTGATGTGGAGTAGTTTTGTTCTGACATGGTGAACTTTTTACTCAAATAGTAGATGGCTCGCTCTTTCTGGTCACAGAGTCTCTTTTGTGCCAGCATGGCACCTAGGGATTCGCTGTTGATGGTAAGGTAGAGAATTAGAGGCTGCCCCGGGACTGGGGGTACCAGGATTGGGGGTTTCATCAAATCTTGCTTCAGGTCTTCAAATGCCAATTGGCAATCCTCATCCCATTTAATTTGTGCACCTTTCCTGAGAAGCTTAAAGAAAGGTTTTGCAGTTTCGGAAAGCTAGGAAATGAATCGTGCAATGTAATTTAATCTTCCCAGGAGACTCCGGACTTCTTTTACAGTTGAAGGAGGAGGCATCTCAGATATCGACTTGGCTTTTGATGGATCTACTTCTATTCCTTCACAGCTTACAATGAATCCTAGTAACTTGCCAGAAGTTGCCCCAAACACGCATTTTGCTGGGTACAGGCGCAATTTAAACTGGCGAAGTCGCTCAAATAGTTTCTCCAAGGTCTTCACGTGGTCTTCTCCATGCCTGGTTTTAGCGATCATGTCGTCGACATATACTTCAATTTCTTTGTGCATCATGTCGTGGAAAAGGGTGACCATAGCACGCTGGTAAGTTGCTCCAGCATTTTTCAGGCCGAAAGGCATGACTTTATAATGAAAAGTTCCCCATGGAGTAATGAATGCCGTTTTTCCCTTGTCTTCCTCCTTCATCCTTATTTGGTTGTATCCCGAGAATCCATCCATAAAAGAGAAAAGCCTGAATCCCGCAGTACTGTCTACAAGAACGTCTATGTGAGGCAACGGAAAATCATCCTTCGGGCTTGCTTTGTTCAAGTCACGATAGTCGACACAAACACGTATTCGACCATCCTTTTTCTTTACTGGTACAATGTTTGCTACCCAGCTAGGATATTTTCGAGACTTCAAGGAAACCCACTTGGAGTAGCTTCATTACTTCTTCTTCAATCTTTTTTGACAATTCTGGCTTGGTTCTTCTCAGCCGTTGCTTCTTGGGAGTTATATCGGGTCGGTTGGCAGTTGGCCTGTGCTCCACAATTGTTGGATCAAGGCCTGGCATATCCGTGTATGACCATGCGAACACGTCTTGATACCTCTTTAGAAGGGCAATTAAGTCTGCGGCTTCTTTTTCAGGGAGGTTGGCGCCGATCTTTATCTCTCTTGAATTCTCTGTGCTGCTTAAGTTGACAGTGATGGCGTTTTCAGTGGTAGGGGGCCTTGTTTCTTCATGCCGCTCCCAACTCCGTTGGATTTCATTGGAATTATCAAAGTCATCTTCCGAGCTATCAGAGTGGCTATCCACGCTATCGGTTTGGACCATCCCCATCCCCTTGCCTACCGCTAGATCATTCCTGTGTCATAAAGTAGATAGGCTAAGGGAACAAATAAGGTTAGTAGCATGCATGCTTCTTTTTTTTTTTTTTTTGAAAACGTGACGAATTGTTCTTTTGAAAATTCAGGACAAGGAAATACGGGGAGATCCGGGCCTCAGATTTCTTCTTTCATTTGACGGCTGGTTATCATCAACGGGCCGGTTTGGAGTGTCTCCTCATGCCCTCAAAATGTATTCAACTTTATTTATTAGTAGACGGATTTACAGAGTGATTTCAAAAAAGGGTTCCTTGGATGGAATCGATGTTGAAAACAAAACAGGATTAAAGAAATATGTACAGGCTCCCACGTAGGGGAGTATGCAGAGAATAAGAAGGATTCTACTCGAGCGGGCCAGCGCCCATTTCCCCTGACGATCCTTCGTTGATGGCGCCCACAAAGCAGTCTTCATACCAGTTGCCAGCTACGTTTCCCTGTGACTTCGCGGACTCTAGATCATCCAGGCCTTCCCATCCATCGGGGACTATGCGGGGAATGTGATCATAGAAACTTTGAGGGACCGAATAATTGACATAGTAGTCAAATTTACCACTTGGTTGTCCCAAAGTGTCCATGATCACCTCCCCTCCACGTGCTTTCTCCGCATGTTGAGGGAACATGGTGCGAGTCTTGGGTACCACAAGGAGGTGATCGTTGCCGAAACACAGCCATGGAGAGCGGAAAGTGAATACCCCAGCATCTAGGAGGTCCTGCACCTTATCTTTCAGGCTCGTACAGTCGTCCAGCGAGTGTCCTAGCTCCCCTGAATGATAATCACATTGCTTGGATGGATCGTAATCGAGGAAATTCTCGGGAGTAGGATGACTCAGCTCCCTGGCGATTAATCTTTGCTCTAGGAGGATGGGGAAAATGATAGTCATTGGCCTAGGAAGGGGTGAATATGGCCGCGCGCTCTTTGAGGATTGAGATAGCGAATCCTCTTGCCAGCTCGTATCAATAGGGCTTCCTTCCTTTGCCGTCAAGTCCTCATTATGACTAGAGCTGGTAGCTCGAGTGAAATTCTCCGTTAAATAGTCCATTGTTTCACGTAATTCGTCAATCTGGCGTTGGAGCTGGATGAACGAGAAGCCATTGTCCGCTCTCTCCAATGGTTCTTCTTCGATGGCGCCTACGAAAATGTCTTCGAACATGGTGGTCATGTCCTCCGCCTCTACTTTCTCTGCCAGAGAGGGCCAGGCCGTGCCTTCTTGAATCGTGGGCAAGTTCGAGCTTCCGCGTTTGGACCATTTCGAGGTGCTGATTATTTCTTCTTCTTCGTGCATCATCTTGGCTGGGCCCGGGAAAGTTTCCTCGAGACGGGGATATTCAAAGCTGACTTTCTTCTTTGCTTTTATATCCGGGGAATACCTTAGGCCGATGGTGTGAGGTCTCCTCACGGCATCAATAGGTTGTCTGATGCCCTGAACTTCCCTACTGAGCCCCTGCCCAGGAATTAAACCGTGTCCGACCATGATTTTTCCCACCATCATTGCAGCACTTGATACCTCGGGGACGAGAGGCGGAGTCCCACGAGCTTCGTGTATAGTGGACACGAGTTCGAATGATTGATAGCTGGCTTCGTTCTTGTCACTAGGTTCAATATAAGGGATGGCCGTCTCATGATAAATGCGGTGATCTTCTTCTCCTCGACGGTGATCGTTTCCCTCCAACTACGAACTTCACACTTTGGTGGAGGCTTGACGGTACCGCCCCTGCGACGTGGATCCATGGGCGCCCTAAGAGGAAATTGAACGCAGTGGAGATATCCATTACTTGGAACAAGATTTTGAATATGGTCGGGCCAATCTGGACGTCGAGCTCAACTTCTCCTACTGTTTCTTTCTTTGTTCCATCAAATGCCCGAACGGAAGTTTTGGGCATCTGGATTCGTGATCTTTCTATTTTAAGGCGACAGAGTGTTGCTAGTGGACATATGTTCAGGGCAGATCCATTGTCAATCAATACTCGAGCAACGTGAGATGCGTTGCATTTGACCGATATATAGAGGCCTTTGGTGTGTCCTCTACCCTTCTCGGGGATTTCTTCATCAGAGAACGCCGTTTGATCCTTTAGAAGGATGGTGCTGACAAATTCCTCAAGTTTGTCATGATCGATTGTCTCAGGGACATGTACTTTGCTCGTACCTTCATGAGGGATTTCGGTGTTTCACGGATGTCCGGAGCAATTCTAGCAAAGAGATTTGTGCTGGTGATTTTCGCAATTGTTCCACCACATTATATTCACGGCCTTGACCACGGCCAAAAACTCCTTGGCTTCTTCGTCGGTGACGGGCTTAGCGGAGTGCGTGTTTGCTTGAGCATAGGTCCTCCCAGATCTCGTGACTAGACCCACATCAAGGTCATAAGACCATGGTACAGTATTATTGCACTCATATTCATAAGGCTGGAGTATTTCGATGACTATAGTTGTTCCTGCTATGGATGCTTCGATTATGGCTTCTTTTTCTTCAGGTACATCTTCGGATGGGGCGGGACCCTTCTTCTCTTTTTCTGACTTTAGCGCGGCACATTCCTCATCCCAGTTGATGAGGACTTGTGATATAGTGGAAACTGTGCTAGCGTGGCCAACGTGCCTGACTACTCCGGCTTCTATCATTCTCGATACCCTTTCTTCTATTGTCGCAAAAGGTAGTATTTTATCACCTGGATAATACCCGGTTTCGACTAGCCCTCGATAAATGTCAACAATATGCGCACTTTGGTGTTTTTGATTTGGCGAGCTTCGGAATCAAATCTTGCATTTACTTTATCGCATGATCGGGAGCGGGTTGCTCGGGACATTTGGCTTCGTAGTTTGGAATGAGAATGCTTTAGTATCCAGAGGTTCGAATTCGATGTTTAAGGGTGAGACAATCATCAGTTGAATGGCCCACTTCCCCCATGTGATAGTCGCATTTTTTGGACGGGTCATAGCTGGAAAAGCTTTCGGCATTAGGCTGTCTTGGCTCAGTCGAGAGGAGATTCTTATTCCGGAGGATTGGCAGAACCTGGGATGGAGATCCAGGGAGCGGAGTGAATTGTATTCGGTCGTTGTAGCGCTGAGGCTGACGGCTATTGGTCTGACGCTGGCTTGTGCTTGTCTGAACGACTGGGGGACGACTGGTGTCTGCGGTGTAGGTGGCATTGACATCAATCGGGGATCCTTATCTTTCTTCAAATTGAATCTTCGCCGACAGTGCAGGCTCGGTGAACCAACCATCCCTTAATCCTATCTCTATCTCGCTCTCCCACTTTCGGAATGAGTTGATTAAATGATTCGGCAACCGTAGTTACCATTCTCATTGCGGTACTCATAGGGGAGGGTTTTGATAAACATTTTTCTTAATTCAAAGTCGGTCGGCTCGGGACTCGATCCGGGCGGCGAGATTCCTCCATCGATAGCATACTCTTTGAAAGATTCCTGCTTTTTCTTTTCCGTGCGGTCGAGATCCTCACGAGAAGGGGTAATATCCATTATGAATTTGTACTGCTTGAGGAATGCCTCGCTTGCTTCACTCCATGTTTCGACGAGGTTTATGTTTTTCTTGATGTACCACCTCAAGGCGGGACCTGCCAGGCTTGACTGGAATGACTGGATCATTAGAGGCACATTACTGACGTACTGGGTCATTCAAACCAAGTACATTTGCAAATGAGCTCTTGGGCAGGTTGTGCCATCGTACTTCTCGAATTCAGGCATCTTAAACTTCTCGGGCATTTTGACTTTGGAGTAGATAGAGAGGTCTGTAGGAGTAGGATCTTGTAGGCCCTGCAGCTGCTTCAGCCTCTCCTCGAGCTTCTCGAGACGCTTGTCATGCTCAGTTTTAGATGAAACGCCGGGTTTGGCTTTCTCTACTATGCTTTGGTGAATGTCGTCTTCCAATTCAGGCATGCTATCATCGGTATCTCTCCCTTGGTTTCCTCGGGCGAATGACTGTGGCAGTACCACTTCGATTGAGGCCGGGGTAGGGGTTAGTTTGCCTTGGATGAAATCCATTTGTTTTGAGAGTTGTTGGAGCACATTGAAGACTTGCTTCATTTCATTTTCGATGATCTCAACACGGCTTGGTACACTTTCTTCAGCCATTCTAATATTTGGATTTGGCGAATATGACTATGATTTCCTGTTTATGTAAGAAATGGGCAAAGTGTAAGTAAAGGAAACACAGAGGACACTGGCTCATGGCAAGGATCGAGTCATTCTTTATTTATTAACAAGAGATTTGTACAATATCAAAAGAGCCTTTTTTACACAAGTCAGAATGACCCTAGATATTCACATTAAAAACCACGACGCCCATTTTTATATGCGATAGGAAGTCTCGATCCTGCGACGTCGCTTGCTTTCTTGAGATGGTTTTGATAAGTGTCTCTTGCTGGTCTCCAAACTTTCTTCAAGGAACTTGGTCTTTCTTTGCTTGGTAAGCTTCTTACTTACATGAGGGATTTCTGGTTGCAACTCTTTAGGAATCTCGTGATTGAGGATGTAAAAGGCGGATGCATGATGGGCTTTCTCCTGTCCCTTCAGTCTTCTGGGCACGATAATCCTCTCGGTTGGCATTTATCCCATGCATCTTGAATCATGCTAATTTTCCCGAGTAATCACAACCCGTGGGGGCGAAAGAAATCAAGCCGTTCGGCTTGAGTGGTGGCGGGACTTCTTGAAGGGCTCTATATCGGCGGGCCACCCTATATGGGTAGTACGAGGTAGCTCCGGAGAGGCCCAACAGTGGGATGGGATTGTAATAATCGAGTGTGAAACGTGCCTCACTTGCAGTGAACCACTTCGCTCGCCATATAAATGTCTCTGGGACCGGGTTTCTTAACAAGTCAATCCACCGAGAATACTCTTTATCAGGAGAGAATTTCTCCAAACTTTGGAATTTTTGCAACGGGTGTCTATACTCATTAATTTCAAATATTTGCATGTGGTGCCCAAACCCTTTGACATGGGAAAAGAACCATATTTGTAAAATTTCTGGGGCGGCTCTCATGATTTTTTCTTTTTGTCCTTGAAACGATTAAGGGATAAAAATGTTTCGGCTAAAACCATGTTTACATATCCCGCACCAAAAATGATTTGATTTACTATCCCTGTGATTGAAGGATTTATGGCATTCTTTCTATAGGGGAAAATGATGAATCCAAAGAATGCCAAAAGGAAGATCTTGGTTTTTTGGGACATTGATTGTTTTTCAAAGCATTCGGTTAAGGATGATAGTGGGAAAACATTGTTGTTGGCTTTAACAATTTCCCTTACCGAATTATTTTTTAACAAACGTGATAGACTGACTATGGGGTCGACATTGATTAGTGGTTTAGCGAGTTCCGCTCCCAGGGGCATTCCTATGGCGAGACTGTATTCCTCCAAAGTGGGAGTTAACTCAAATTTGCCGAACACGAAGGTGGATGTCTCCGGACACCATAAATGTGGTAGGGCTTGCATGATTCCAGAATGGATATTGATTTGGAGCAACGGGAGGAGATGACCAATCCTCATCTTGACCTCGCTCTTGACCAGCGGCTCTAACCGATTCCACCATCCGAGGAGCTCCTTCTTTGGGCAGGATAAATTTGATGTCGATTCTTCCCATCGCATTTAAAAATGGGTTTACACGACCTGATCCTATTTTGCCATGAGCCAGCAAGGACTCGAGTAAAATTTAAATAAATTACCTTGCTTTGAAATAAATATGGCAAACACGAGACATGCGCGGATGGGACGTGCGGCTCGATTTCTAACTCGAAGGCTTGGTGAAATTAAAGGGCATCTCGCGGTCGCATCTCGCGTTAGCGGCGTACCCTCTTAACCTCGGCTAAGAAATTTGGGGAAAAGAAGGGCAACCTCTACATGGCGTCTCGCGAGGCCGTATCCTTCTTAACACCATCCTAAAAATCCTATGGCGGCCCAGGTCCGGCGGCCGGGTTGTGCGTGCCATGTGTAGTGTTTAAAAGCAATAAAGCATGCATAACAGTTTATAATCACAAGACAATTTAAGTAAGCTTTAAAATAAACTTCTTAAATAATTGACCTGTAAAAAGAAAAAAACCTAAGTCAGTAAAGAATTTAAACAAGATAAATATGGCCTAAGTCCTCAAAGTCCCCGGCGGAGTCGCCAAGTCAAGCGTCGCGACCCTTTTTTTTTTTTCTGGGGCGCCCGGTCGGATCGGGTACGAGTGCCGAAAGGAGGCTAATGGCTCGGCTGGTTTTAATTAAAGCCTGGACTCTCCCAAGTCCGCCAATTCACTACTTTAAAATATTTGGTTTGTAAATTGATTTTTAAAATGGAGTCGCCACTAATTAATTAGGGGTAGGTTGATTAGAAACCTAAGCAAAGTATCGGGAGAAATACTTGCTCCTGCGCAACCAGAGAAATTAGGATCGGGGACTTGATTACATTAGTTAATTACTAATGCCCTTTCGGTACCTAATCTTGTTTAAACTCTAAGGTTTTTTGGATGTTTGGGGATTTTTCATGCGGTTTTGGAAAAATCACATTTTTTGGGTATTTTCCTCATTTTTGGACATAAAAGGGATTTTTGGATTTTTGGGGTATTTTTGGAAAAATGCAAGCTTTTTGGAATTTTATGAAAATTTGGGCTTTTTAGGGATTTTGGCATTTTTTGGGATTTTTTGATTTTTTTGGATTTTTTTGGAAAATATTAAAATATTAAATATTTTTTGGGTATTTTGGAAAATAATAATATTTTTGATTTTTCTGAATATTTTTGAAAATAAATGATTTTTTTATTTTTGTTTTGATTTTTTGAAATTTAAAACATTTTTAAAACATTTTTTTGATTTTTTGAAATTAAAAATGATTTTTGAAATAATAAAATATTAAAAAACTCGACACGGGTCGGGTTCACGGGTCGGATCCGCCCGGGCCGGCCCGAAACGCGGAGGGATCCGTGTTTTGGAGCCAGACGCCGAAACGGCGCCGTAGCTGAGTGCGGGGACCCGGCCCAGCCACGACGACCTGCTTCTCGACCCGGTCCTATAAACGGCGTCGTTCTCTCCTCATGAAAACGGCGTCGTTGCCATTGACTTGGAGGTCCGGGTGAAAACCCTACCCGGATCCGACCCGGATTACGACCCGATTCCCGGCGAGGTGCAGAACGACACCGTTTCTGGGCGACCGACCTGGTTTGATGACCCGAATCCAATCTCCCTTCAAAACAGCGTCGTTCCCTCCTTCCCTACCAAACAACGTCGCATTCGACCGGTGTAGAGATCCGGGTCCCGGGGCAAAACTCTACCCGGATCCGGCCCGACTTTCGACCCGCTTTCTCGAGGAAACGATGACGTTTTAGAAGGACGCCCGACCCGATCCGACCCGACGACGACCCGACTCTCAACTCTTGACTCTTTTACAAAAACGACGCCGTTCCACTTCTTGCGTAAACGACGCCGTAAAGGGGGCGGATCGGGCGCGCCCATGGGTCACGCGTCCGGCCCGTTCCACGACCCATCCCGTTTTCGGCAAAACGGCGCCGCTTTTGGTGACTCTACTCGGATCCGACCCGCTCCCGACCCGACTCTAAGCCGCTTCTTAAATACGAAACCCTACCCGGTTCCTGACCCAGGTCCGACCCGGAGACCTGGGATCGAGACCCGAAATCGGGAACCCTAGGGTTTCGATTTGGGGATCGACTAAGGGCAGCTCGCGACGGCAACGGCGGCGATGGTGGTGGTGCAGAGCTGGGGGGTGAGGTGATGGCGGTGGTGTCACCTGTTTCACAGTGGTGGTGCGGCGGAGGCGACGGCGAGGGAGGTGGTTATTCCTGCCCTTCTCTCTCTCTCTCTCTCTCTCTCTCTCTCTCTCTCTCTCTCTCTGCAACTCCGGCGAAGTCGAGACCGAAGCTCGAGACCTCGGCCCCCCCTCTGATGTCTCTCAGCGGGGTTCCGAGGGTTGCGATCTCCGATCTGCCTCCCTCTCTCCTTGTTCGCATGTGTGTGTGTGTGTGTCTCTCTCTCTCTCTCTCTGCAACTCCGGCGAAGTTGAGACCGGAGCTCGAGACCTCGGCCCCCCCTCTGATGTCTCTCAGCGGGGTTCCGAGGGTTGCGATCTCCGATCTACCTCCCTCTCTCCTTGTTCGCGCGCGCGCGCGTGTGTGTGTGTCTCTCTCTCTCTCTGCAACTCCGGCGAAGTCGAGACCGGAGCTCGAGACCTCGGCCCCCCCTCTGATGTCTCTCAGCGGGGTTCCTAAGGCTTGCGAGCTTTGCTCTCTTCCCTTGCCGTGCTGCTGTGTCGATTAACGGAGGGGGAAGGGCCTATTTATAGGCGACGGACGGCCGGTCGACGAGGGTTCGGCCGAGGTGAATGCCGCGGCTTCCACCAGCCGAACCGGCGTCCCATCGGCCGTCAGGCTTATCCGGCCACGTCCCCTCGCCGTTGCTGTTCACCTGCAACTCCCCTGCTCGCCGTACGCCGCGTCGTTCACGCCACCGTTTGCCTCGCTTTTCTCCGGCAGCCGCGGCTCAGGCGCGTGTTGCGCACGCATTTCCAGGTGAGTGAGACGGTGTCCGTGGGTGCGGGTGCGGGCGCGGGTCGACCCGCGGGCTTTGGGGGCCGAAGGCCTTCTGAGCCGTTTGGGCCGTTTCTTCCGTTTTTGGCCGTTGGGCCGCTTTTTTCTTCTTTTGGCCGTTGGGCCGTTTTTTCTGGTTTTTCCATTTTTTTTTGGGGCCGGTTTTTCCAGTTTTAATCAAAATAAGATAAAATAAAAAATAAAAAACATTAATAAAAATAATTAAAAACTCAAAAAAACAAAATAAAAAATTAGGCGTCAACAATGCCCTACTAGGTTGATATGGCACTTCGACTTGAACAAGTTCAGACCAAGTGAAGTCAAAAGGGTACGGATCGGTTTGGTTGCGCTTTTGCTTTTATGGGAATTGGGTGGCCATTGATCATTTACCAGGCTGGCATTTGGGGTGGATTAAGTTTTGGTTGATGTCATTGTTGGGCTATCACTTTTGGGTAATGATCTTTTTAATCTGCATTATCGTATGCTTCGTTGCCCTTCTTTACCGAAGACATCAATAATTCGTCGAGGAGTAGTCCCCGCAGTCACAATAAAAATTGCGAGTTGTGTAATTAGGAGCTTTCTCTTCAAGCTTTTTTCCTCTAGTAATTTAGTTGGCCTGGCCGTTCTAGCCAAGCCGTCCGCTGCTGAATGAGGAGCAATCTGTTTCATGTTTATAGACAGGTACTTTCACGATGGTCCATCACACGGCACCTCATATTCCTTTCAAATCTTACAATGAGTGGAATGCTGCTCAAGCCCAGCTGAATGGAACTGTCCACTGTGATTATCCCAAATGGTAATAAAACTTCTATTTTCCTCAAGTTTCTTCATTACTCACACTCTTTTACTCGTATTTCAGATATAAATGAACTATTGATGATGTGATGGTGACAGCAATTGTGGGGGTGTACAAAATGGACATCCCGAACCAAGAACTGCTCGGATTGGACTATACTGGTCCTAATTCCTAAATGTGGAACCGGTGTCCAGGTAGTCTGGTTCTGGGTTCCAAGAGGGAGCTAGACCGGGCTGGACCGAACGACAAAATATGCTTTTTATTTTATTATTTCTTCAAAAAAATTTAATATAATGTGAGCTAAACACTATCTTGGTTTGGTTTCAAATAGTGAAAAAAAAAAGTAATGGAAAAAAATAGTGAGAAAAAATAAGTGACCCCAACTAGTTTGGTCCCCAATTCCAAATTTTGGGAACCGGTCCTCCTAGTTTTGGAATGGACCGGGAACTGATCACCCCTAAGCAATTGGGTCTTGTACCTCTAAACTTAACACATTTGGCATACCTCTAAACTTAACACATTTGGCATTGCTTCTGGGCATTGCCATGCAAAAATGTGTATCAAGAAACTTTTCCATTTTTGAAAGTGGAAGATGAAATTATTATCAAGTTAATGTGATTATAGGCGAACGAGCTATCTTTACTGACTGCACGCTTCAGAAGAAGGTTTTGTCACTTGCTTTGTCTTAAAAGTTCATCTTAGTTTATTTTTGGGAGCAAGGATGAGTAGAATGGTCAAAAAGCAAACTGTGATGCTCTTCTCTTGTGCAGGATTGAAAATCTATGCCATCACATAAATGTACACATAGCCCATCATATACCACGAAGGATTCCAAGTTACAGCTTGCGTGCGGCTCACAAGTCTACACAAGAAAACTAGGGAAAGGTGAGTTGGTTTTCGTCAAGTATGTTATTCTGGCATTCAAAAGGCCACCTAGATTAGGATGATTCGGAGCAAGTTCCCTCTTTTTTCTCTTGTCATGAGTAACAGATGCTTGAAGTGGAAGGGAATAGTAAAGTTGAAACTAAATTTGGCAAACTTGAGATGGTTCCTTGATTTTAGCGTTTGGTGCTTCAAATATTTGTAAATGCAGAGTGATATGAGTACTGCACATTTGCCTAGTGACCAGTTGTGTCGCTGTTGTCGGAAAAAAGCCTATTTGCTTATTTGCTAGTCTGCTCATATTGTTACATCTCATCCATAGTACTTAAATGAAGCCACATGGAATTGGCGACTCATGAAGACGATCATGACGATGTGCCATGTGTATGATGAAGAGCACAACTATGTTGCATTTGACCAACTGGCGCTTGAGGATTCCAAGCCAATTACATTCCTGAAAAAAGTGATGCCTAGTTATGCTTGACTAGATATATTTATCGAACTCTGGTGATCTTCAGAGCTCTCTCTCACTGGTGGTCTTCTCTTCTTGAATTAACCCGACAATAGTTTATCAATCATTAAGATGATTTTGCACTTGTTGAGTTGACTCTTATCCATTTTAGAGAAGAAAATGTTCTTGTGAACTTTTTTGGAAGTTAAATTTTTTGTTGTCTCTAGTATGTTGCAGCATCAGCATGATGACAGATTATACATTTTCTTCCATGCCAACATGATAATTGCTCAAAAAAGATGCACCTAGCATCTCTATATTCTGGTCATGCCATTACGAGACTTCTTGATTATAATTAGAAGAAGCTGCTTGTTTAGACATTTTTGTTATGAGTCGATGCCAAAGTGCATATTTCTTGAGAATCTCTTGCTCACGGCCATGGGTTGTGAATGCAATATGTCAACACAACCCTTTAGTGAGGACTAGATCCCACAAATACGGCAATAAGGATAGCGCTCCCTACTTCAAAGGTAGCTATATCGTATGAGGATAGTATTCCTAATTTCTTGGGCAAATCTCGGCATCTTCCATTGATGAATGAATTCATACATTCACGAAAGTTTAGTTCTATCATTTTAGATTTCTGTACCAACGACGTCTTCCAAGTGTACCACGCGGCGTGAGAGCATCGTTGCCTTTTATTTTCTCTCTTGTTTTGTTGACGAAAAAAATTATCCGTTTCTCCTTCTTTGGAGACATCTCTTATCAAATTGTTTTGCATCATGGACAAATTTGGGCAATCAATAGATGAGCAAACTAAGAATAACGAATTAATTTCACGTCACGTCGGTTAGTTTAATGCTCATAGGATGAGCTGTACATTATTTCTTACAAACCGACTGAATGCATGCATATGCCTACGCATGCAAACATCGAAACCGACAGGTTGTCTAACTAAACTGAAAAAGAAAAAAGAAAAGATAAATATAAAAATAATAAAATAGTCATAAATTATTTTGAAAAAAAAAGTTGCAAAAATTGTCCATGGTAGCATTGATTGTGTCATGTAGGACGGTCGACGTGAATATCATTATCTTTTGGCTCGAATTAGCCGGACAAAGACTATTGGCAAAATGTTAAAAAGTTTATAACTAAATTAACAAAATTAAAAAGTTTAGAACTGATTGGTATTCGTACAATGACTTTAGGATTATTTTGGTAATTATCCCTTTGTTTTTTAGTCGACACTTTATGTAAAAAATATCGAGTTATCAATTACTTAATATATTAACATATCATTCAATTCGTGAATATATCTGGATAATTTACCAAATGATTATTCCTACTTAAATGAAAATCCGATTATCATTTGCAACAAAACTAATACTTTGAAAAGAGAAAAAGAATAATATTTTTTTAGCTAATCCCTTTGGTGTTACTATAAGGGTCTTGCGCCTGTTATTAGAGTCTCCTACGGAATATTCAGTTTGAACTCTGTCCAAATGATATGACTTCATCTTGTAAAATGGTTATCTTGAAAAACAATGCTCCTTATTTTTCCATTGAATTTTTATTCTAATACCCGATATATGAAATATTTTACTTGATTAAATAGAATGTATTACAACGATGAAATGCGTTCTTTATCTTAAATTTGAAAAGATCATTCACGTATGCCACGGGGAATTTGATATGGACAAATGGGGTCCTCACCCATTGAGTAGAACAAGATGTGAATGGAAGTGCCGTCCCTTGAATTTAACTGGTCACTTATGTTTCATTTTTTTTTTTTGGTGGATTGATATTTTTCATATCCCGACATGACTTCTTGTTTAATGACGTTGCCACCATTTCCAAAACTTCTTTCTTGAGGAAATAGGAAGATGGGACCTGCTAGTCTAGTAGCCTTATTTTCCACGAATCTGGCCCCAAAAACGTTGAATAAAGGATCATGATTCTTGTATCTCTTGTCGTTAATGTTCTTGTTTGAAGTCAGTCAAGACTCAATTTCAGTGTGAAGACCTTCAAGACTTAGTTTCAGTCTAACGACCTTCAAGACCCAACTCTAAGTCTGAAGACAGTTCGCGATTTTTACAAGCTGTCCACAGGTTATTCTTATGGCTAAGGAAAGTAAGATATTGGATTTCATATTTCCTAATCTTAACCATGGAATATCTCTGGCTGTGATTGAGAGCTTGGAAGATTTACTCTTCGGATTTATCCGTTGAAGATCAAGTTTATTCTTGGAAGAATCTAATTTTGGGAACTCAAGATCCTGATTGTATGGGCGAACAGGATTGACGAGCTACTGTCTACTTACGTTTTCGGTGACAAGAAGATCACTTAAATTGATTCAGTCCAACGGGTTGATTGGATGAATTTTTGGTAAGTGCCAACGGGTATGAAGGCACGGAGGCTATTTAAGGTGGATTGATGTTGCTTGGAAATAAGAAGAGACTGGGTAGAAAAATCTCGATGTTAGAATCTCCAAAATCACTTGTTCTCTAAAATCTTTCATGTTCAAATTGTGTATCGAAGAGAGTGAGATATAGTGCGAAAGCAGCAGGAAGTTGTAGGAGAGACTGTCTACTGAAGAAGTCTAGTCCGTATACTGTAACAATTCTCGTTTGCTACATAGTGATTACAGCTAGTTGGCTGCCAGCGTGGAGAGTGGACGTAGGCTTGGACTAAGCCGAACCACTATAATCCTTATGTCAATTTTCTCTTACCCTACTCTATTTACTTTATGAATACGTGCTTTATTTATTTTTCATATATCTTTGATATCAACGTATTCTACCGCAAAAGATTCCAAAAGAATTCCGCAACAACCTATTCACCCCCTCTAGGTTGATTCACTAGCCTATTTCAATTGGTATCAGAGCAGGTTGCTTATTCATTAGAAGTGTTATTACTTCTGAAGCTAAAGATCTATGGCTAGTGTTTTGGCTCTAGGATTAATTGAAGGGCAAAGCAATACCAGACCTCCCTACTTCGATGGCAAGGATTACAACGTATGGAAAAACAAGATGAAGCCATTCCTAAGATCAAGGATCCTATGGAGTGGGATGTAGTGGAGAATGGAATTACTCCTAAAGCTGTATCTATTACAGGGAAAGAATTACCTGATGGAGTGGGAACAACGCACACCGATGTCTCAAAGAGACAAGCTCTTGATGCAAAGGCTATCTACTCTCTATATTGTGCATTATCTCCTACTGAATATAATAGAATTTCATTTTGTGAAACAGCCAAAGAAGTTTGGGACAAATTGCACGTCACCTATGAAGGAACAGATCGAGTCAAAGAAACCAAGATCAATATCATTCTTGGTCAATATGAAGCCTTCAAAATGAAGCCAGTAGAAACCATCACGGATATGTTCAGTCGATTTACAGAAATTGTAAACGGCTTGGCATACCAAGGATAGCCAATCTCAGGACCTATGAAGGTCAATAAATTGTTGAGAGGGCTCTCCAAAGATTGGAATCACGTCAAAACATCTATAAGAGAAACACAAAGGATCATGCCTCTTTCAATAAATGAATTGGTCGGCACACTTCAATCCTATGAAGTCGAGCAATTCAATGAGGAATTTGACACAAAAGGTAAGAAGTCAATTGCTTTAAAATCTAATGATGATTCTGATGTTACAGATTCAGAAGAAGACTTGGATGATGAATAATTGGCACTTCTGATTAGAAAATTTAGAAGGTTGAGTCTGAGTTTGCCATAAGGAACTGTGATGATTGGAAATCTCACAATCAACAATATCTCTCTTGTTGAAGGATTGAACTACAATCTATTGAGTATTAGTCAATCATGCGATTTTGGATACAAAATCAACTTTCAAGAAGATACATGTTCTGGAACAAGCAAGGATCTCTTACAATCCTTTACTAGACAAAGACATGGAAATATTTATTTGCTAGACGTAAGGTCTAACAGTCCTCAATGCTTGATATCGATTCAAGATGAAGTCATTCTCTAGCATCGGAAGCTTGGACATGTCAACCTGAAGCAAATCGCAAAAGTGTCATCCAAAAAGCTTGTTCGAGGACTTCCTAACCTCAAGTATCAAAAGCATGAATTATGCACTCCCTGTGTACTTGGAAAACAGGTTAGAAATTCCTTTAAATCTATAAATCAAGTATCCACTAATCGTGTTTTGTAGCTATTATACATGGATTTATTCGGGCCAACAAGAGTTCAAAGTATTGGAGGTAAAAGATATTGCTTGGTTATAGTTGATGATTATTCTCGTTTTACATGGGTTTTCTTTCTTGCAAATAAATCGATGCATTGATTCATTTTACTAAGTTTGCAAAGAAAATTCAAATTGAAAAAGGATATGCGATTTCAAGTATTAAAACTGACCATGGTGGAGAATTTGAAAATTATGATTTTGCCAAATACTGTGATGACAATGGTATTCAACATAATTTTTCATCCCCATACACTCCACAACAAAACGGAGTTGTAGAAAGGAAAAATCGTTCTTTGCAAGAAATGGCAAGAACTCTTTTAATTGAAAGTAATATTTCACCTCATTTTTGGGCTGAAGCTACTTCTACTGCTTGTTATATTATAAATAGAATTTTTCTAAGACCTATATTGGAAAAGACACCTTATGAACTGCTCAAAGGTAAGAAACCAATTGTTTCATATTTTCATGTATTCGGTTGCAAATGTTTTATCCTAAAGAATTCCAATGATCGAATTGGTAAGTTTGAAGAAAAATCAGATGAAGGAATTTTCCTTGGCTACTCCATGACAAGCAAAGCCTTTGAGTCTTCAACAAACGCACTCAAACGTGGAAGAATCCATGAATGTGAAGTTTGAAGACTCGTACAAAATCAGACTCAACCTGAAGATTTTGAGTCCGGCCAAGTGTCTACAAATTCTCTTGAAGAAAATCAAGCCCTAGACACTGAGCCTCAAACAAATTCAGAAATTCCAACTGAAGAAGAGCTTCACCAAACTGACAAACCAACTACAAGTTGGAAGCAAAAGTCAAGTCATCCTCCAGACCTCATCATTGGAAATATTGATGAAGGAGTTCGTACAAGATCTAAAAGACGTGAAGCTTCTAGTGCTCTTGCACTCATTTCTGAGATCGAACCGAAAAACATAGAAGATGCATTGAAAGATGAAAGCTGGATCGAAGCAATGCAAGAAGAGCTGAATCAATTCAAAATCAACAACGTTTGGGAGCTAGTTCCTAAACCAAAAGGTAAATCAATCATTGGTACCAAATGGGTTTTCAGGAACAAGCTTGATCAACAAGGAAAAGTGGTAAAGAATAAAGCAAGACTTGTGGCAAAAGGCTACACATAAGAAGAAGGCATCGACTATGACGAAACCTATGCTCCGGTGGCAAGGTTAGAAGCTATAAGATTACTTCTTGCTTTTGCTTGCTTTAAAAATTTCAGGTTATTCCAAATGGACGTGAAAAGTGCATTCCTAAATGGAATTATCCAAGAAGAAGTCTATGTCGAACAACCACCAGGATTTGAAGATCCTAAAAGACCAAACCTTGTTTTCAAGCTGAAGAAAGCCTTATATGGTTTAAAACAAGCACCCCAAGCATGGTATGAAAGGTTAAGCAACTTTTTAATTCAAAATGGCTTCTCTAAAGGTAAAGTAGATACTACCTTATTTATAAAAAGAGAAGGCAAGAATTTCATACTTGTTCAAATTTATGTTGATGACATTATTTTTGGTTCTTCTAATGAAAAACTTTGCAAGAATTTTTCAAAGTGTATGCAGAATGAATTTGAGATGAGCATGATGGGAGAACTAAACTTCTTTTGGGACTTCAAGTCAAACAATCAAGTGAAGGAACCTTCATCCATCAAGAGAAGTATGCAAAAGACCTTATCAAGAAGTTTGGAATGGAGAATTGCAAGAAAACAGAAACTTCTATGTCAAGCTCATCAAAGTTGGATAAAGATGAAGAAGGAAAGAGTGTAGACCAAAAACTATATAGAAGTATAATCGGGTCACTTCTTTACCTTACAGCTTCTAGACCTGACATTTTGTTTAGTGTTTGCATATGTGCTAGATTTCAATCTAACCCTAAGGAATCTCATATGACTGCTGTTAAGCGTATCATTAAATATGTCGCAACTACATCTAAGCTAGGTTTGCGGTATTCTAAGCAAGGCGATTTTCTCTCCTAGGGTATTCTAATGTTGACCTTGCTGGTTGTAGAGTGGATAGAAAAAACACTACAGGTACATGTCAATTATTGGGAAACCAGATGGTGTCTTGGTTCTCAAGAAAACAGGGTACCGTGGCTCTTTCAACCGCTGAAGCAGAGTACATAGCTCTTGGAAGTTGCTGCTCTCAAATTCTATGGATACAACAGCAATTAAGAGACTTTGGAGTTGATGAAACACATACGGAAATCAAATATGACAACACAAGCACAATTAACCTCACAAAGAATCCTATACTTCATTCAAGAGTAAAGCACATTGAAATTAAGCATCATTTCATTTGAGATCATGTTCAAAAGGGAGATGTGGTGATTCAGCATGTAGATTCAAAGAATCAATTACCATATATATTCACAAAGCCCCTAGAGAATGCTCACTTTGAATCAATTCGCTCAAGACTGAGTATTGTGGAATTTGAAGATGATCAGACTCAAAATTAAAGTCTGAAGGTGGTTCAGACTCATCGCTAAATCTGAAGGTGGTTCAGACTCAACGCTAGGTCCGAAGGCGGCTCGGACTCAAAGCAAGGTCGAAAGTGTTTCGAGACTCTACATAAAGTCTAATTGTACTCGGACGCAAAGGTAAAGTCCGAAAAGGGTTCGGACTCAGAGGTACAGTCCGAACAACCGTCGACTCGGTTGTTTATTCTCTTTACGTATTTTAACTCTCTCTTTATTTTACTTTTGGTAATTATTTTTCGATATTTCAAATTCAATATCTCAAAATCTCTTTTTACTTTTTTTCTGACACGAAATTATGGCAGTTTATATTTTCAAAAATGCAGTTTTCTTTTTCGATATTACAGTTTATTCTTTTGGCGTTTTTACCTTTACTTTCTGGCGACGATTCGTATTCCCGTGTTATCTCTCTCACTATTTATACTCTCGAACCGTCACTTTTCACTCACAGCTACTCCTTTTCGATTCATCCTCATACTCTTTCACTTTCAAAACCCTAAAAGATCCCATTTACCGTTTCTGTTCCATCCATTTCTCGTCACAAAGTTTCCATTTTTCCCCGCGTTCAAGTTGAATCTTTGCTTGCTCTCCAAGGATGTCGTCTCACAAATCTTCTAGAATTGCTAGTAGGGGACCACAGAGACAGCAAGAGGATCCTACTCGAGTGGATCTAATGGAAGAAGATTCGCCTCAACAAGAAGCTGAGAGTCAACACTTTGAGGAAGTGGTTACGGAGGCAGAACCGGTAAGAACACTCAAACCTAATGTGGCTTACGATCTCTATAAAAGGCTTAAGGATGGAAAGGTTAGCCTTAAGACGATCGAGGAATATTTGAAGGAAAGAGGGTTTAAGAGCGAGTATATGTTTTTGATGGAGATGGAAAAGCTGAATGTTGTTGAAAAAGGTACTGCACAGAGGACGTTGGAAAATATTTCGAGTAATCCACTTGAAAATACTCCTGCTGAGACCCTAGATGATGATGAGAGACTGTTCTCTCACTTTGAACCTCATTTTGGTGTGGCTGCTAATACTATTTGTCCTTTGGGAAGTCTATTTCGGTTGAGGGAGCATGAGCGAGTTTATGTGAAGCTGTTAAAGAGGGGAGTGGTCAATCCGAGAAGTGTGGGTTTTGACTTCCTAGATTCGATAAAGATTAATTTAAGAGGGAAGTTTGCTAGATTGCAACCGGAGAATTTCGCACGGATATGGCGTGGCCCACTCGAACGGGCGGCGGCTTACTTTTACTCGAATCTATCTTTTTTGGATGCAAATCATTTGTCCTTTTCTTTTATGGACAAAGACTATATTGTTGATGTTGACTTGCTGGCTGACATTATTGGTGTGGAAAGAAGGAGTTTCCAGCCAATCAAAGTCTCAACAGCTTATGCAACCTTGGAAATCGTACGAGACAGAACTGTTGAAGGCAAGATATCCTACACTAGGATGAATGCCACGAATGTTTTGTTGCATAAAATAGTCATCAATTGCATCCGGCCAAAGACGACCTCGAAGACTGATGTTTCCAAAACAGAGGCAAAGCTGATGTTTGCCATCAATCAGGGCAAACCCTTCTCTCTCCCGCATGTCATTCTTTTCCATATGTATAGAATCGTGGTAAAGGATAAGGGTCAACTGCCTTATTCATCCATCATCACCAAACTTTTTAGGCATTTCGATATTCAAGTCCCTGCATCTTTATGCCTAACTAAGTTGAATTCGATGCTTGTTGGTGAGAAAATAGTGATGAAGATGAAATTTCCAGAACTGAATGCAGCATTGGAAAGGTTGAGGAGGGAAACACCTTCAAAAGAGATCCCCACCGCTTCGTCGAAAAGAAAGGGCAAAGAGCCCATGGCTGAAAAGAAAAGAAGGAAAATCATCCCGCAAGATGAGGAGGATGAAGAAGATGCCATGACTCTGTCCACTCTCTCTAGGATGAGGAGCCCGCTGTTTTGAGAACAGAGGCTGAAGAGAGAAGGAGAAGAGAAGCGAGAGGAGAAGGAAGCCGAGAGACGAGAGAAAAGAGAAGAGGAAAGAAGGAGAAGAGAGGAAGAAAGAAAGAGAAGAGAAGAAGAAAGAAAAAGAAGAGAAGAAGAGGAGAGAAGAAGAGAAGAGGAACTGAGAGAAGAAGAAGATAGACGGAGGAAAGCTGAAGAAGAAAGAAGAAGGGAAGAAGAAGAGGAAGAACTGAGAAAAGAAGAAGAAGAAAGGAGGAAGAAGGATGAGGAAGAAAGCAAACAGCAAGAGGATATGGCTACAGGATTAGAACCATCTTTTGCTGGGGAAGAGACTGAGAAACATCCACATGCTGATATGGATGTTGGCGATGAATTTTCTACTCCACCCACTGGCATTCACATAAGGGGAGTTGCTACAGAACAGGGGACAATATCGCCACTACACTTTAGCGATATGAGTAGGTCTGGTGCTGACCCTGAGGAGGTTTATGCATCCCACTTCCCTGAACATGAAGAATCCTCACCTGTCAAGAAGGAAAGGGCTGAAAGGGAAGCTCCTAGTTTCCAAACTCATTCTGTTGGTCCAAGTGGAAGCAATGCCAATTCCACAGCCTTTACACAGCTATTGGATATCATGTTGGATCTGAAAAAGCAGGTTTTTGGGATGGACTTCGAGATGAGAGATTTGAAAAAGGCGCTGCTGAGTACTTCAGTGAACATGCAATAATAGATCAATGCACTGAGAGCACAAATGGAATCGAATCAGACCAGTGCAGAATTAGCTTCAGTGAAGGAAAACCTTGCCAAACTCAAGAAGTCAGTCTAGGAGCTTAGCAAGTTTCAACTTGTTCGTTTCCCTGCAGGCCCCTAAATCTTTTCAAAACTTTATCACATTCACTCTACATCTTTGATGGGACAAAAAGGGGGAGAGTTGCGCAGATTTGATTGCAGGTTTTGAAGATTTGAAGTTTTTGAAGCTTTGAGAAAGCTTTGAGAGTTTTTATTTTGAAGTTTACTTTTATTTAGACTGTTTTCATTTTGGATTTCGATTGGGTTGTTTGAACTTCTATGACCTTATGCTGATTTGATGATTTGGATCTAGACTTGTGAATTTGATTGCAGGATTATTATATTTGTGAGGATAATTGTTATTGGACTAACACTGTTTTGCGAGATATAATCCTCAAAATATATATGAGTTTTTCCTTGCAGGTTTTTAAATTCGCAAATCTGTTGAGGGTTTTGTCACCATAAAAAAGGGGGAGATTGTTGAAGAAAAATCCCTTGGAGTTTTGAAGTTGACAAAACAGCCTCAACAGTACAGTCTAAAGACTCCAAGACTCAGTCGGTTATGTCTGAAGTTTTCAAGGTCTAAATGTTTTCAAAGACAGTCAGACCCAGAAGTTCGGTCTGAAGTTTTTCCGTCTGAAGTCAGTCAAGACTCAATTTCAGTGTGAAGACCTTCAAGACTCAGTTTCAGTCTAACGACCTTCAAGACCCAAATCTAAGTCTGAAGACAGCTCGCGATTTTTACAGGCTGGCCACAGGTTATTCTTATGGCTAAGGAAAGTAAGATATTGGATTTCATATTTCCTAATCTTAACCATGGAATATCTCTGGCTGTGATCGAGAGCTTGGAAGATTTACTCTTCGGATTTTATCCGTTGAAGATCAAGTTTATTATTGGAAGAATCTAATTTTGGGAACTCAAGATCCTGATTGTATGGGCGAACAGGATTGACGAGCTACTGTCTACTTACGTTTTCGGCGATAAGAAGATCACTTAAATTGATTCAGTCCAACGGGTTGATTGGATGAATTTTTGGTAAGTGCCAACGGGTATGAAGGCACGGAGGCTATTTAAGGTGGATCGATGTTGCTTGGAAATAAGGAGAGACGGGTAGAAAAATCTCGATGTTAGAATCTCCAAAATCACTTGTTCTCTAAAATTTTTCATGTTCAAATTGTGTATCGAAGAGAGTGAGATATAGTGCGAAAGCGCAGGAAGCTGTAGGAGAGGCGTCTCTTGAAGAAGTCTAGTCCGTATACCGTAATGTGCTCTCGTTTGTTACATAGTGATTACAGCCAGTTGGCTGCCAGCGTGGAGAGTGGATGTAGGCTTGGACTAAGCCGAACAACTATAATCCTTGTGTCAATTTTCTCTTACCCTACTCTATTTACTTTATGAATATGTGCTTTATTTATTTTTGATATATCTTTGATATCAACGTATTCTACCGCAAAAGATTCCAAAAGAATTTCACAATAACCTATTCACCCCCCTCTAGGTTGATTCACTAGCCTATTTCACCTCTGTGGTGCACTGCTTAAGAACGAACCCCCCGAAAGAACCCCTCTGAAAACTCTGCTAAACTTGTAATCTCTGATCTAAATTTGAAATATAAATCACCCCCGGCACTCCATGCCGGTGAATTATCCGATGCCCACACACTTCGATATACCCACTTCGTAACATGACAAAATCTCAAATTGCTGAAATCGAACTTAGATTTGGCGATTAATTTCACTCCGACGCGCTTTTAGCGTGACCTAGGCTATTGGGTAGTTTTCAGAACTTTTTAGGACAAATGACCTGTGGTCGATTTCCTTCGAGCCATAATGAACCCACTCGACACATTGTCGTCTTGATTGTCGTGAGAGCCTCGAGGATTCAAATACGGACATAGGGTACCAAAACGACAGGAAAATCAAATTAGTGCCAGTCAATGAGAGTTTTCCAATTTAGTGGGGTCACCCACGATTGGTCATTCATCCCAGTCGAACTGATCTACCTCTGATCTTAATTCGATTTAATATTGTGCCGCAATGATCTCTAAAGACGAACACGGTCGAGAAGTCGATTCCTGGTTGAATCGTCAAGTCTATTTGCCTTAAAGTCCTTAATAGCTCACCCAGCGAGTCTAGTTATCTCGTGAGTGGCCAACTTAGAGAAAAGCACTAAAGCGCGCCGATGAAATGCCCAACTTATCCAATCAAAGTCAGAATCCAAAATCTGGATATCACACACCCAAAATAAGATCCATTCCTATCGTACCAAAGCGGACCGACTCCATCTATCAAGCAACCACTATCCTCAAATGGTATTAGTAATCCCCTGAATCCTTAGTAAGCTCATCGCCATGTTCCATTGTGATATATTTTCATCCTCACTCCGGACTCTCGAGTGATGGTAAAATCCTCCTAGTCTTCATTACTGAACTTCCACTTACTGACAACTCTGGCACTTGCAACCTGCTTGGCGATATCTATCTTCATATCAGCCTATCAATTTAACTGGTGCCAATTCCGACTTACTCGCACCATCTGGTCAAACCGCAATACTATAGTGAACTTCTGACAAAAATCTTTTCCCAGAGTGCTACACTGTCAAGTGCATTCAATCGCTCATGGAACTTGAACTTTCCATTTTCAGAAATCTCAAAGTCAATCTCTTTCTTACTAGTATCCTCTTATCAGACTTTCTGAACATCTCTGTCTGTTAATTAGGCGCCGATTAAAACTTGAGCATCTGGTTCAATTTTAAGGGCAGCTATAAAATTCAAAGGGTAGCCTACCTCAAATTTGAAAACCAAATTTTGAACCCTTTTCTAGTAAAATCTATACTTTAGCCAGTCTATGCACAATTGAAGATTCTCGACTCCAAGCATCAATGACTTCTTTCATCCTTTCGGGTGGTATCGATACCACTATCCAAGTCCTTCAAAAGATCTGGTTCATAGAGCCATCTCAGTCAATTCCTCATAGGAGAACAATTACTTTGAGGCTTTGACGGTCGATAAAGATCTGGAGTCTCCCTTTACACCATTGATATCTCTAGATCTCCGGAGCAGAAATTGTTGCCGTGAGTTCCAAGTCGTCTGTCAGGTAGTTCGGTTAATAAGGTTTCAACTGACGGGACACACATGCAATAACCCTATCATGCTGCATCAATAAGCCACCCAATCCTTTAAATGGTGCATCACTGAAGATCTCACACCTTCTAGGACTAAATGGAATGGCCCACACAGGTGCAGTAGTCAGCCTCTTCTTAGGCTCTTAAAAACTACACCCGCACTCATCTATCCACACGAATTTTTCTTCCTTCCTCAGTAGTCTTGTCAACGGCAATGCTATCACTGAAAGAAAACCCATATACGTACTGTCTGTAACACTTTACTAAACCCAGAAACTTCTGATCTCTGTCACTATAATCAATCTCGGCCAACTGTTCACTGCTTTAAATTTTGACGGGGTCCACGAAGATTTCTTCGCCTGGAATCACGTGACTTACAAGCGATACACAAGTCATGCAAAACTTGCACTAACTAAACTTAGCATGAAATTTAAGAGCCCTCAAGGTCTGAAGTATTATCTTTAACTATCTCTCGTGCCCCTTGGCACCTTTTGAACACACCAGGATAACTTCACTGGACACGATCACAACTGGTTTAAGTACCCTTACGCATTCTGCTCATACAACCCAAACAAATATCTAAGGTATCCGTCAAACCACACCGCATTACAGTGAACTCATAATTGCCATATTGAGTGCGAGATGCTAACTTCAGTATGCCTTTCTTCCTAATCCTCAACTGATGACACTCTAACCTCCAGTCGGTCTTGAGAAATATCAATGTACAACCACAACAAACCAACTTTCTTCTTCACGAATAGAACAAGTGCTCCCCAAGGTGATGCACTGGAACGCATGAATCCCTTATCCAAAAATTCCTGCATCTGCACCTTCAATCCTTCTAACTTAGGTAACACCATTCGGTAAGGAGCCTTAGGGATCGACTCTGTTCCGGGTACTAATTCAATCACGACTCTACTTCTCTTCCTGACAACAAACCCAACAACAAACCTGACAATTCTCCATAACATACTTTTAGGAAACTTCTGTACCACGATTGTGTTTTCCATATTCGACCCCTCAACTGACGCATCCATTACAGTTGCCATGTAGATTTGATAGCTAGCACACTGAATCAGGTCATCTTCCAAGACAAATAACAATGATTGAAGTTCCTCTTTGACTTTTTGTAACCCAAAACTTTCGCACGCTAACTGAACGAGCTGAATTACATCACTGTCACGATTTAAACAACAGAAAGCTCCTTGAGCCAAATCTTTTGATAAATGACTTTCAAGTCATACTTAAGCAAACCCTTCAAGCACAACTGTCGTCAGAGATTCATCTTTCCATCACTTTATTACCACGACGAAGATCCTACAACCTTCACTGAAAATTCTGCTGCACTATTCTGATAAAAGCATCTCAAAAGTATTCTTCTCTTAATCGATGCATGGTCCATCCCTTCGTGCTCTTCTAGCCATCCTAGTGGCGTTCTACCTGTAATAACGACGCTTGCGCTCTCCTGAGCTTACACGGACAATTCCTGACCTGATGGCCATGCCAGCCACTTTCAAACCATGTTCCCTTTTTACTCTGACCCTGGGCTAACTCATGCCTCATGTTCATAAACTCGGTACACAATCGGTGAGTCCTCTACCTCCCATCAAGGAGCATCATACACCCTTCCTTGCACTGAGATCCATTCCAAATACCCCACTAAATATCCCGAAGCATAATTCCTATGCTCTATCTTATCAACGGCGATTATAGAAGCAGCTGTGATTCCATCTGTCTATACGGACAATCTTTGATCAACGGCCTCACTGGCGACATCTGTAACAAGTCTTTTCCCTCTTACAGCACGGAACAGATCCATGTCCTTTCTTACGGACATGACACACAACTATCGAGTTGAGCACTGACTTTCCAGTTCTACTCTTCCAGCTGGCTGAAACATGTCACCTTTCTTCTGACATCGGCTTTTTCTCCTATCGATTCCCATTTCTGTCTAAACTGAACCTCGACTCAGATACGATGGCTTGATCCTCGATCACAATTCCAGATTGGGCCTCAAGAGGCATGGCCACAACAACGGTCACAACACTGGAAGCGGTAGAAACAACGACAACAACAACGGTTACGGCCTTGGCGACAGTGGCAACAGCGACTGAAGCGACGGCCTACTGACCTATTCTGTCTCCCAACCTTTCAAGCATCCTCAAAAACTGAGCAAACTTTGAACCTTCAAGGGCTATTACCCCAGCATTGACTTGAGACAATGCTTCACCGCTCGCACTGGCCCCAACTTGCGCTCTACCCGGGGCACCACGGGCACCAACTTTCAACAGCGGCCCGCCTCGAAACACAAGGCCTACAACCCTCACTAAGCGGCCCATGACACTCGGTCACTCACGCAACAGGCTCAACACAGATGCCCGCTTCCAAAACCAACGCTGAGTGACCACACAAGCAAGCTACCAAGCAACTATCAATCATATGCATCAGAATATTAAAAGCCTTTCCTACTAACTATCCCCTGACTCATCGTACCTTATCACTCCATACACAGACCATGCTCTAATACCACTTAAACGGGGTTGTCACGCCCCGAACCCCAAGACACGTGAACAACCCGCCATGGTCGTGCAATTGCGACATTCCTAGGTAGTGTCGCCGACCCAAATTAATTTATTAAGCACATGCGGAACGTATTAAGAAACCCCTGACAATTTAAAAGCGGGATAGAACAGCAGGAACAAAAATCAATTTAATACAAGCCAACATGCTTAACATAAAATCAAACAAGGATTACAGACAACCAAAATGGGTCGGAGTCTACACACTAGAGATCGGCCCACCAAAAGAAGGAACAGTCCTAAAACTACTAATTGAATTCGATCGTCGATCCCCCATCTTCTTGGCTCTGCGACTCCCTGTCCAATTGCACCAGCAGTCCACCTTACTCCGCTGGAATCGTCAGCTACGGCCCTGAAATATTTTTCCCACAACAGGGTGAGGCATTGTCTCAGCAAGTTCACCTCTCCTAAGCCCCTATTAGAAAGTAAATACACTCCAGCATGACCTAGCCACAACATCAAGGAGACTTACCTCGCAATAGTCCACGCCTGCAAGTTAGTACAGTTCATATCATTCAATCACGTGCAAATGTGACAAATAACTAATCAAGGCACAATCACATCATCAACCAACCAACCACTTGGATCGTCTCAGCGATCAATCGGCTCGGCCGATTACATGTCATTCTAGCAAATCAATCAATGCTCCCATCCACGATCCTAAAGGTAAGCTTAACAATCGGTGGCAATCCTGGCCCCACGCGGCACGACCTTCAAAAAGGCAGTTTATCACGGCCTCGATAGGCACGACCTCTAATAGGTGGTTCATCACAGCCCCATTAGGCACGATCTCTAATAGGTGGTTCATCACGGCCTCACTAGGCACGACCTCTCATAGGCGGTTCATCACAGCCTCACTAGGCACGGCCTCTAATAGGCGGTTCATCACGGTCTCTAATAGGCGGTCAATCACGGCCAAAACCCCAACAATTCCCACACTTGGAATTTCTACACATAACCCCTAAATAACGCAATCACACTCAATTCGCCACAAATCAAGCATCAAATTTAAATTCTAACAGCACAGCAGCAATCGGCACGAAATTCTGAGCAACCGAAGCAAAAAATAAATTTTTCCTTTTTTTTAATTTTTTTATTTAATTAATTTCGGAATATTTTAATATTATTTTAATCAACCGAAATTCGAAGCATTTAAATAAATTTAAATTAAAATGTAATTATGTCACATCACCACTTAACATTAATTAACCTCTTTTAACCTTAATTAAACCCAATTAAATTTAAACCAATTCCTTAATCCAACTTATAATAAAATAATCCAATCTATCCATCTAAACATGTTTAATTTAAACTAAACATACTTAGGGCATAATTAACCCTCTAATCAAGGATTAGTGATATAAACTCACGGATTTGGACGCCGCTTAGCTCAAATCGAAGAGGGCGACGCCGGGATCAACTTTCCCCAAAGGCGATCTCGCATCTAGGGCCGGGAAGGAGGTCAAAACGGGCCTTGAATGTGCTGCCATACCCATTTTCTCCCCCTTTGATTTGCTGCTATCTTGGGGCGGAAATGGGTAGATTCGAGGCGGTTTCGGGTGGAGGAACGGCAGAGGAAGGGTGGCGGCCGACGGCGGCGGCTCAGGGGACGACGACGGCGAGTTGGGTTGGCGTGGCTGCTGGCACGGGCTGCTAGTGCGGGCTGGCCGAAGCGGGAGGAGGGCGAGGCGCGCGCGGCTGGCGTGTGGTGGCAGTGCGCGCGACGAAGGCGGCTGGCGCGGCGGAGGCGACTGGCGTGGCAGAGGCGGAGGCGCGGCTGGCACGCCGGGTTGACGTCGACCGGGGGAGGGGCTTCGGCCGAACCTCCTTCTCCTCTCCTCCTCTCTCTCTTCATTTTTCTCAAGGTAGGGGATGACATGTGGGGTCCACCCCCTCTCTCTCTCCCCCTTTCTTTTCCTTTTCCTTTTTCTTTCTTTAATCCTTCTAGTGGCCCACCATGACATCACCGTTGATGTCATGGTCCACTAACTTCTACAACTCCTTCAATAGGTGCAATTTCCTTCTCTGCCGGGGTCCAACTCTTTGCGCAACAATTTCTTCAATTCCATTCGATTTTCTTCCAATTGAATTAAATTGAAGTCCATAAAAATAATCCAATGTTACCACACTTTAATTCATACCCTCACTTGTCCATAGAACCTTCTTGAGTCTCAATTGCGCGATCAAAGGCGGACCTTAATCCCTCTTGATTCAAATTAAATTGACTCCCATAATTTCGTTCAACACCTTATCATTCAGATTGGTATTTTTTTCCTCACCAATTTAGCCCACTTGCATCCCAATTTCACAATCAAATGGTCCTCTGCAACACTCTGATTAAAAACGGCCCTATTTATCCCGTCGAAATTAAGGCCCGAAAATCTGGATGTCACAGTTCATGTATTCTTTCTTTTTATTTGTTATTTATTAGTACCCGGAGACTTTTTATAGTATGGATATTATTAGGTCAATTCTATGGGTCATCTTCATATGTGTAACTATTTTGCTTATCAGCTCGCTCTGGCATAAGCTCTCTCTTTCTATCTCTTGGAGTACTACAATGGAGTGTAACGAAGTGTAAGGAGGAGAAAGAATAAGTGTATTTGTGATTGTCAAAAATAAAGAAGTTTTATTGTGCATCATCCTCTTGTGTAGTGAAACATGAGATTGAATTTGCCTAGCTTGTTAATGCTGCTTCTTGAGAAACATTTGTGTAGCACTACATTTACATGAAAACGTGTGATGGGCCCCCAACTCGCATTTGTTCATTAACAGAGACCAAAATATACATTTAGTATTAAAATATGGTCCTCCTGGCCTCCGTGGACCCAGGCCCGGTCTCCATGGACCTAAGCTCGGGTGTCAGGGATCCAGGCATGAGCATCGGGATCCCAAGCCTAGTCAAATGGAGCCTACATGTCGTCAACCAATTGGTAGGTTGGAGCCAATTAAACTAAAGGGGCTTTTATAACTAACATAATATGGTCACAACAAGGTTGGCATTGAAGCTAAAAGAAATTAAACTCGAGTTATCAAAAAAACAAAAAGTGACTTGATAAGTAAATATTGTATTAAGATAGAAAGTCTACGGTATAAAAAGAGGTATAGAGGTAAAATGTTCAATTGAGTCTTGAAGCTATTATTTTATCTTTTTTAGCCAATTGAGTTCTTGAATTTCAATTTTTAGGCTAGCGAATGATTACTATGAAAGAAAGAAAAGGAATACTCATGATTTAGTGAAATTAATTGGGTCCTTTAAGAAGTCCGAACAGTCAATGCTTTGATTACATGGCCACTCAGCATGGTGTGACGTCGTATTCAATCCAAAATCGTTCGTTAAAATTTCGTTAGATGCCACAATCTAGACGTCACTGTTTCAGAGGTGTAGCAAAGTATCAACTTCGCTAGAGCCCCTCACACGGGTGTTCTCTTTGTCACTTTCATGTACTTCCTTGATTTGTGGCAATGGTATATAATTACTGAAATATAAACTTTCAGATGAGAATAAAGTGAAATTGCCAAAACAAAGAAGAAACCGAAATGAACAAGAGGAAAAAGCGAAAGAGCAAATTTGATCTAATCAACTAATTGGCGTAAGTTCTGGATTTAAGAAATCCTAGGCTCGCTTTTTATTTTTTATTTTTTAACATGAAGATGCTTGAATGCCTAGACTCACTGTGTGCTCCGATCTCCACGTGCCCAACTTCGATTGGCCGCTGGTGGCGAGCCACGACTAGCACGGCGGAGCACGTATGGGCGAGGGAGGTTTACGACCTCACCTCAGCAACGCTGCGAGGTGCAAACGAAATCCAATCAACAAATAATGATGCAGAAGTGTGCGGGCTGGATGGGCCTGGCTCGGTCCCAATCGGACGGGGCAGGACCTGATTAATGTAGGCCCTTGGTCAGGCCGACAAAGATGCTTTTCGGCTAGCCCTTATGGCTCGGGCCGAATCTGGGTGGGCCCTTGTGGCGCCGGGCCCATTTTAAAGTCTACCACCAATTATTGAGTAAAATATTTAAAATTCAGGTCACTTGATAAGAAAAAAAATTATATTAATCAAAAAGGTCTTAAATGAGTTCATGAACTTCATCACTAATAAATTTACTGCTAGCTATTGCAGTAAGCATAACCTAATGGTAATTTCTAGTCGTTTTTGACAAATACTAGAGTTCATGGTAAATAGAAGTTGTTTTTCATAATTACTACTTCTTTTTAGCATTTACAAGTTATTCTTAGTCAACACATGAGTTGTTTTCTTATAAAACTAACTCGTTCTTGCTAAATATAAGTTCTCCTCTTCCTCATTTGGTTTAATAATAGTGTGGCATTAGTGATGATAACTGTAATTTATCGAGTAAAAGTTTATTTGAAGTTATGCTCACTCGGATTGAAAAAGTGTACAATGAACATTTATCACGAGTTCATGGCCTTTGTCATTTTTGTGGAATAGTGCGAAAGGTAAAGGATCTGATTAATTAATTAATTAATTTAAAAACAAGAGTAAAAGTAAAGAGCAAATCTGATCCAACTAATTAATAAGGCCTGGATTTAAGAATTCCTAGGCCCATTTTTCCAAAACGTGAAGACGCTTGGACGCTTAGACTCATTGGGTGCTCTGATCTCCATGTGGCCCACCTTTGAATGGTGGCAAGCCATGACGAGGTGGGCGACATATGAGGCGTGACGCTTTCACTCGAGTCCGACGAGAGATGCCGGACGCTCATCGGTGCCGCCGCCCATCCTTCCTCTTCCTCGTCTCCCTCCCTCTCTAGTGTTTATCATTTTAGATTTTTAATTTTCTTCGTTGTTTTTATTTTATTCCACGTCAGTAAGTAAATCCAATTGCTTGATGGAAGGCCCAACATGAACAAAAAACGTTTTAAGGACCTGATTAATCAATTTTACGAAATTTTAGAGATCAATTGTGCTTTTATCCCATTAAAAAAATTGATGGAGCTCATAAATCTTATGTTTTTTTTAATAATACTCTTTTTCTGGTCATTTCCCCAAAAGAAAAGGCCCCAGCCAGCTTTCACCTGTGGCCAGCTTTCAAGTGATGTACAAAAAAGCTCCCAACTCATACTCTAAAGATAAATTTGGCCAGACTTTGCTTACGTGGCATCTGATTTGTAAGGAGGATGATGACGTGGCCAACAATGACTGCCACGTCACTAGTGGAGCTGATGATGTATATATACAGGTGTGGAAAATTGAACGTGGTCATATTGCATTGGAGTCCCATGTGTGAGAATCCGAAGGTCTAGCTTGAATCGAGTGTGGAGTTTCAAAATACAATATAGCCTGAGTTCAAATGAGAAACTCAATCGACTAAGACTTGTTCGCAAAGTTGAGATAGAACTTTTTATTTTAAGTTGAATCGATGATTATTATGTCCCCGCAAGCCCGGGAGTTTTGAATGTGACGTGCGACATGCACGAGAATCCGAAGGTCTTTTAAAGCATGATGAGACTTTTGGAGTTCCTGGTTCATCGTCGTCGTCATGGCTTGATTACCTGCTAGCGAGAGCAAAGTCATCATCGCCACTCGTCACTGACACTTTGGAGTGTTTGTTCACTAGTATGCTTTTGTCCTCCATGCAAATACATTCTGGGTTTCTTAATTAAACCCGGCATCTTGTCGTGGTCTCGTGCAGTACGCGAAACCGATGCTACGGTTGCTAGCCACTACGCATTTTGTGGAGATCGTTTCGAAAAGTGGATTTTTCACTTGCAAGACTGCATTTTTATATGTTCGGTAGCTCTTTTGTTGGTTAAAAATCCGCGTTTGTATTTTCGTATTTTGATACCTATTTTGACAAATGAGGGAGTAAATTGGATTCGTATTCCTCCAAATCTGTTTTTTCTCGGAAACCCTAGCCCCTAAATTGATCAGAATTCATTCCACGGATCAAATTGGAGCTTTGGGCCCAATTCCATAAAAAAGCACCAACTTTATGTATTGTCCTGGATCTTGTCCAAATTTTATTTTATCTAAAAAAGAAAAGCACGAACTTTCACTCATATTCTAAATCTAGCCCGGTAACCCTTCTTTCACGGTCAATGTTAGTCATCCGACCTGGCATTTCCACGTCAACAATAAGCTTTCTCAACTAGTTGAAAAAAATATTAGGTGGGCTAGCCACACCATGTCATCATGTGCAAGCCCCATTAGGAAGTGACGTGTGGCTCCACATGCAGCCATGTGGAACTCAAGTCCCACTTTTTTCTGAGCTAAATTTTTGCCTTCCTTTTCTCTCCTCATTAATTGCTATGTCCTTTTCTATCTTCTCTCACTGTTCGCATTTGAACGCCTTCTCTTCTCTCCTCTATCTTCGCTATCAAGCCGCACCAATTCACACTCTCTCTCTCTCTCTCTCAAATCTCTCAAATCTCTCCTTCCCAAGAGTCCGCCAGTTGCATCCGTTTTCCTTCGCCACTATTGCCTTCAGCACGACGCCTTTGCCATCCTAGAGCCACTCCCTCAAGCCACAAGAAGCCCTCTTTCAAAAATCTCTTGAGAGCTCGCCTGTTGCATCTCGAGCTCAATCCGCCACCTTTGGCACTTCACCTTCGCCTCCACCTCTATCGTCACCATTCCCTGAAGCCACATGAAGCCCTCTTTCAAAAATCTCTTGGGAGCCTGTTCGTTGCATCCCAAGCTCAGATCCGCCGCCTCTGGTGCATCACCTCCATCTCTGCCTCCGTTGTTGTCACTCCCTCAAACTGCACAAAGCCCTCTTTCAAAAATCTCTCCCTCCTAAGAGGGATGTGTCGGATGTGGTGGATTTGAGCTCAGAAGTGATGGGCGGGCTTTTGGGAGGGAGAGATTTTTGAAAGAGGGCTTCGTGCAGCTTGACGTTGTGGCGATGATGGAGGCGGAGGTGACATGCTAGAGGCGGTGGATCTGAGCTTAGGATGCAATGGACAGGCTATCGAGAGATTTTTGAAAGAGCGTTTTATGCGACTTGAGGGAGTGGCGACGACGAAGGTGGAGGTGGAGACGAATCTGAGCTTGGGATGCGATGGGTGGACTCTCGATAGATTTTTGAAAGAGGGCTTTGTGTGGCTTGAGGGAGTGGTTCCAGGAAGGCAAAGACATCATGCCGATGGTAGCGGAGACGGAGGCAGAGGCGACATGCTAGAGGCGGCAAATCTGAGCTAGGGATGCGATGGCCAAGCTCTCAAGAAATTTTTGAAAGAGGGCTTCGTACGGCTTGAGGGAGTGGCTCCAGGACGGGGGGCCATCGTGCCGGAGGCGAAGGCAGAGGTGTCATGCCGAATGTGACCGGCGAACTCTTGGGAAGGAGAGATTTTTGAGAGAGAGAGAGAGAGAGAGAGAGAGAGAGAGAGAGAGAGAGAGAGAGAGAGAGAAGGAGGAAGGGAGGGAGTAGGAGAGTGAATTGGTTGAAGGTGAAGACAGAGAAGAGAAGACAGGGCATTCAAACGTGAATGGTGGGAGTAGACAAAAAAGGACGTAGCAGTAGCAATTAATGAAGAGAGTAGGGGAAGGCAAAAGTTTAGCTTAGAAATAGTGGGACTAGGGCTCGACTTGGCTCCATGCAAAGCCACGTGTCGCTTCCTAATTGGGCCGGTGCACGTTGACTTGGTGTGGTCGGCCCACCCAATATTTTATCAAAATAGCTAGGCATAGTGCATAGCAAAACCATCACAAATACAAAAGATAATTTGCCAAATCCCTAAACACATAATTCATAGCCATCCTGCTCAAGAACAATCGAAGAAGCTCATCACTCAGAAAAGTTTTTCCCACTTATTTTTTTCTCAAAAATTTTCCATTCATTTTTGTTTGGAATCGAGCCAAGACATCACCGGATTCTCATCTCGGAGAGCACAAGGTCGTGATTGCAACAATGAATTCCAAAATGGTGGAGGAGATCGAGTTCGAAGAGGATGAGAAAGTTAGGGTTGTGAAGGAGGGCGGCATTCTCGCCACCATCAACGAGGATGGCGAGGAGATGACGAGGAAGAAGAGGAGGAAGACGGCGTGCAAAGCCAAGAGGAAGGGAATGGTGAAAGAGACGGGCATGGTGGCGTGGACGGCAAGGACGACAGTAAGGAAGTGGAGGACGATGAGGACGACGGTGGGTTCGACCTACTCAAGTCTTATTTCTGTATCTTCTTCCTCCTTTGACCTCGCTTGTCGCGACCATGGACGAATCTAGAGTTGGCCGTAGATGAATAAAGGGAATCGCGAGCAGATTGTGAATTTCTAAGTCAACTCTAGCATTCAAGTCTAGGTTTTTCTTTTTTCCTATTCTAGTGACGAGCTACGATGAAAAGACCTTTAGCATTCAAGTTTCTGAGTTTCCTTTTTTTTTTTTTTCCCTAGATTCCACAGATTTCCTACAACCCACCTTCCATAGATTTCACAAAACTCGAGTTGTTTACGGCCATGTCTTCTATGTTTGGCCAAAAGGACAAGCCAAGAGACCCACCAATTTTTATCCATGTTACTATGTAAATTCCTCCAAATGTTAGATCTTTTCGCTAAAAAGACAAGCCAAGACACCCACTACCCAAGACACCCATTGCCCCTTGTCTCAAAGATTTGTCCCCAGATTTTTTTTTTTCTCAAGAGACTTCTATTTTTTCCCAGATTTTTGGCAGCCAAAAAAGGGTAAAGATGACCCCAAAGATGACGAAGATGGAGGACTCCTTCCAGCGAAGAAAAAGCTAACAATAAGGACAACAAACGGGTGGTCTGGTTTGGATGCGCAATGTTGGCCTGGACGAGTGTTGGCAGTGGACTGTAGATGTTAAGCTTGGCAGTGAACTCTAGCTGGAGGAGGTCGAAGAGAGAGAAAGACTCGATGAGCAGATTTTCTCGTGCTTTAGAGATACAGAAGAGAAAGCCCAGGTTTAGTTTTATCTTTATATTCACGTCAGCCTACTATGTTGGATATTAATGTTGACATGGAAATGTCACTAACAGTGACTATGGAAAGATGGTTAATGAAGGTCAGATTTGGGATTAGAGTAAAAGTTCATTTTTCTTTTTTTAGACAAAATAAAGTTCAGGCCAGATTTGGGACAATATCTAAAGTTCATGCTTTTTATGGGACTGGGTCCCTTTTTGGGGATAAAACATCCAAATCTTACACTGAAGAAGTTTGCGAATAGAAGAAGATAAAGAAAGAGTGAGAGAATGTGAGAATGATGAGAGAAAACAGAGTCGAACTTCTTTTGTTATTCCATAATCTATTTTACATAAGGAGAGCTTGCATTTATATCAGCATTTGCTCTTTTTGAATCTGTTTATACAGATGTCGAAAAAACTAAAAGAAGAAAACTAACTAACTAACTAAGAGAACTTGAAATAGAAAGCTTTTGACTTTACAAGCTTAAAATAGAATACTTGTTCTTCAATGTACACATGCTGCACGTGGTGTAATCCTTGTCTTCAACTTCTTTCCTTTCTCTGTTTTTGACAATACTTCTTGTTTCTTCACTCTCTTTCCTTCCCCTGTTCTTCTCAACAACATTCACATACACCGATTCTTCTTCACGAGCTTTCTTTCCCCTGTTCTTGGTTGCATCAATAACAGCATCAATGCTGCTTGTCACTGTAGTCTTAACATACACAACTCTCTTAATGTGGCTCTAAATTCACGCGGATCTCGTTTAGCTTTCATAAAGAAGGAATCGTCAAATTTTCATTCCAAGTAACATCATTATTCCTTGGAATAAGATTCCTTTTTATTGTTTGGATGATAAAATATTCCAGTACTCTAATAGAATACTTCTTATCGACCACGGAGATCACTGATTGGCAATCGTCATGGCCACCGAGCGATCTATTGTCGATCGACAACAATCATTAGTGATCGTTGACGGTAATCAAGAAAAAGTGTTTACTTGAAAGAAAACTATTTTGAAAAAATTATTCTCCGATTTTCCGATATTTGGATGATAGAAAACGAATCGATTTATGGAAAACAATTTTCATATACTGGAAACAACAAGCTTAGATTTAAGGATAACGATTTCCACTTCTGGTAAGAAAATAATCACTTCCTCTAAACTAACAAATAAATGAAAATTAACCATTTTCCTTGAAAATATCTTTCATGGAAAATATTTTTCTTTATCATGAAGTATTTAGTGAAACAAGCCTATCCTTCATTAGAATAATCATTTTCTAGTATTTTACTGGGTATAAAGATTAGCTTTCATTTAAAGAATTCATAAATTGCATTCTCCTACCTAAGAAAATATTGCCTATATCTAGTGTGCCAACGTGGAGAATAAGAAGGCATCTCAGAGTGTGACACATGTCGAAGCTGGAGTTGGAGGAGAAGTATAAGGGCTTGTTGATTGGGTGCGGTGGTTCGTCAATGGGAGAGAAGGGGGCAAAGAGAAATGGTCGGGCGCGAAGAGAGAGAATGAGCATTCTCTCAAAAGGAGAAGAAAAGGAGGCTGCATAGTTTAGAAATTCTAGCCTGATAATTAACCCCCTTAGGCAACACTTGTCGCGCTATGCGCGACACATGTACAAAGTGGACCCAAGTTGTCAGGCCACGCAAAATTCGAACTTCAATGAGCGTGAGCGAGCAATCTCCCTCCCCTCCCCCCTTCTTTCTCTCTCTCTCTCTCTCTCTCTCTCTCTCTCTCTCCTTTGCATGGTCTCTCTTCTTTTCCTGCCTGACTTTATCTCCTTTCGAGCCCTCAACCGACCGTTGACCACCGCGCCCAACCAGCGCACCATTGCAGCCAACTGACAGACCATCGTACTGGCCCTCTGGCTCCGACTCCGGGCTCGTCTTGCACGCTCTCTCCTTCTCTCTCTTCCCCCAACGTTATCTTCTCTGCCCCCTTTCTCCCTCCGACAAACTACCGGGCCCTCATCCGACCGACGAACCACCGTGCCACCAAACTGACTCCTCTGTGGCCTCCACTATAGCCAAATTGCTAGCCCCTCGTGGCTCTTCCCTCTCTCTTCCTTTGAGTTACAGCCGAGCCCTTGACTAACGAACCACTGTGCAGCCTCCGTTGTTGCCGAATCGAGACGAACCACTACCTCGGCTCCGGCCCTGACTCCCGACCAAGTATTGACGATGCCGCACCATTGCCTCCACCTCTGCCTCTATGATTTAGGGTAACTGCCCTATTTTTATTTTTTATTTTTATCATGGGCATAAATTGCCCTAATTTCTTTTATGAATTTTGCTGTGTCCCCATTTTTTTTTTCCCTTGAGTGTTTGACTTGAATAGATATTGATAGTAGTGAGCATTGGTTCAAGATTGATCATGGATCGGCCTTGGATCGGTCTAATCCCATCAGTCTTGGGTTGATTTTTAGGAGAATTGGGTCGATTTTTGGTCTTGAGAACCCTAAACTCTACACTTTATGGGTTGGTTCTCGGTCCTAGAAGTTTAAGGTTGGTTCAACCCAGGCCAACTCTGTAGATATTATATATCTAATACGTTTTATATAATATTATTTTATTTATTCTAAAGTCAACATTCTAACTTAACACTAAAGGCATTAACGAGGCCTCTTCCTCCAGCATTTGTTTTGTCCTCTTCTTTCTCTTTTATTTTTGCGAAGTAAATCCAAAAGAAAAAAACCCTAATTAGAAATTTAGAAACCATCTTTGTGAGCAACACTTGATGCTCACCTCACTCCCACTCATCGCTTGTGGCTCACCCTGCTCTTGCACGTCAATTGCTTGCCGCTCGCCCTACTCTCGCATGTCGCTCACTACTTGCCCCTCACCTAGCTTGCCCAATTGCTTTGAAAATCATAAGCTGTAAAAGGTTAGTTAGCACCACGTCAGCTTGAAAAGAACCCTTCTCAATAGCTGCTTCAAGTCATTAGTGTCATTCATTAATGCTAGGATTTGGATGCTTATTTTTGTTTTAAGTATTCCACAAAATCTTTCGTGGAGTGTTAGTAGTGTGGATCTAGTCTAGAATTCTATATACGAGAAGCGGTACTTCCTTAGTAAATTCGTTGTTGTTGTTGCACCTCACGCTCCATCCATGACTGACACTAGAGAATATTTTCACATAATTCTCAAATCGCAAAACAGGGTCTCTAAATTAGTGGAAGCATGGAAATAACTAGAGAGAGCAAGAAATGCTATGAGAGCGAATTGACAGAAATGTGGAAAAGTGATCGCATTGTCTGACAATTCGTTTGCATTCAAATGCACAAAACATCCTAAAATGCTTACTTTCTTAGCTAACATGATCTCCCCAAACTTTTTCAGTTCGTTAGGTAGGGAAGCATGGTTGATCTCAACTCCTAATATGGCAATTGAAATCTTGACGGCAAAAATGCTACATTTGATGGGTATTCTAGAATCCATCTGCATTGTCTAAGGCTTAATAATAATCAAAATTAGCAAAGAGTAAAAAGTAAAGTTACTTCCAAAAAATAGAGAGACAATTTCTAGGATCTCACTCAACCACAAGCAACTAAGGTGCATGCACATAGAAAGCCTTACTTCTTTTAAATTGAAAATTACAAGTTGAACTTGTCTTTGCAACATTTCTTCTACCTTCAAATGTAATCTTGGTGCCAAATGAACAAAACAACATGCCTCTTGATGGAATTTGGGAAGTCAGGTTGGTACTAGAACATCACATTTAATGTGAAGAATCTTATTAGAAGATCTTCTTCAAGAAAGTCTAAAGCAATTTGTTGATATTCGTAGAAAGAAGGAAATCACACCAGGCCTCAAATTTTCAAACTTCTCTTAAAAACCAACATATTCATGCATGCCTACGTCTTGAGCAAGATAAAGGATGTTATTGTGCATGAGAACATTGACTTGGTTGATGCCATCAAGTTGCCTTTCTTTCTTCATAACTCAAAAGAGACAATCAAGATCACATCACATAAAGAGACGTATGTAGTAACTTGAAGGATACTGTTGAGTTTTCATCTGTACCATCTTATCTAATTACAATACAAATTATTACCCACTCCGAGCAAGGGGGGAAAGTAGCAATCTTGAGCATTCTATATCATTAGCCAAAAAAATTTTCTAATGCCAACATCAAATCATACTCCAATATATACATAGTGATATCATATGTTAATACCATATTTACGTATATGATGGTCATATCACCTACCCAGATAGGAATAATAGCCTCATAAAGAAGAATAACATTCCTTGCTGCACGGGACAATTCCAACGCAACTCTGTTGGACGACGAGCAAACATCTTGCATGAGGTCTCAAGTCAAAATTATCTTCTTCTTTTTTTGTTACTATATGTTCTATTAAAAAAAAAAAAACCATCATTTTGTGCCACTAGCACCCTTCACATATAACACTAGGCAACAAATTGGAAGGTATGGAGAAGTTATGCTTCTCACAAATTAAGACTATGAACAATAATGAAAGAGTGATATCGTCGCATCAAGATAATCAACGAGCTTTATGACATTCACTAAAAAATATGAAAGCATTTCCATTACTAATCAAAACAGTTAGATAATGCAATCATAATTCTGCTGCAAAATACAGTTTTAAAGTAATTAAAATCTACATGTGTACCCTCACTTCTGTAGCACAAGTAATTAGAGTGCACTCTACCTAAGATATGGCAAGTTGATTTTTTATGAAGAATCTACGTGTATACCCTCACTTCAATAGTTTCGCCATGTAAAATGGAACTTCTTTTTTCTAGATTTGAACATATTTGGGCGGCCAAATTTTACACTGGTGTGAAATTTTGCAAAGAGTTTAGAACTCTAACTACCTAAAACATTTTGCAAAAATTCATTCAAATTATGGCTATACTTCCTTCAATTGACAAATGCATAATAAAAAGTCCAAACAATGCTTAAAACATATCTACCATTGCTAAAATCATATAATCTTATAAAAAATGAGGCTTTGCTAAAATCACATACTCCATCGAGGTGAAGGCGAAGGTGGAAGCAATCGGGCCGAGGGGGGGGGACTGGTGGGTTTGTCAATGTAAGCCTTTGGATTCATTGTGATTTGTCAATGGTGAAGGTAAAGGCTGGGCGACTAGTGTGACATCCTGAATTTTCAACCCTGTTTTCTACTGAATTAATCGAGCATTTCATTGACGCGCTTATAGGGATGTTCTCAGAGCTTATCACTGTCGAGATAACTAGACTAGCTGGGTAAGCCATTAAGGAATTTTAAGGCAATAGACTTAAGAATTTGACCAGGAATCAACTTCTCGACCGTGCTCATCTTTAGAGGTCTTTACGACACAGTTAAAAATTGATTTGAGATCAGAGATAGGTCGGTTCGACTGAGATGTGTGCCCAATCGTGGGTAACTCCACTAAATTAGAAAATTCTTGTCGACCAACACTAATTTGATTTTACTATTGTTTTGGTACCTTGTATCCGTATTTGAATCCTCAAGATTTTCATGACAACTAAGAGTCGCCAATGTATCGAGTGGGTTCGATGTGGCTTAAAGAAAATCGACCATGGGTCATTTGGCCTAAAAAGTTCTGAAAACTACCTAGTAGTCTAGGTCACGCTAAAAACGCGTCGAATGGAAATTAATCACCAATTTGAGTCCGATTAAATTCTGTCATGTCACAATAAATTCTATGACCCACAAATAAGTCTTAGAAAAATTTTCTGCCAACCGAGACATTTTGGGAAAATGTCGGTTTAGGACAGATTTTGTTCAAACAAGGCCGAGGATTATTTTTGATCGTGAAATTGGGAAGCAAGATGGATCTAGAAGTGAGGGAAAATGCCAAGATGATCTATGGTGGATTGTTTGATTTTATTGAAGCCAATCGATGTTGATTTAATAAAAAACAAGTGTCCATTTGGAGCCAAGGTTATGGAAAATTCGTGTGCCCCTTCCCCTTAGCAATTTTGGACCATTTGAGAGGTTGTGGGGAGTGCATTGGTGGCCAATTGATAGCCATGGGTTGCTGGCTTCTTGGACAAGCTTGAGGGGGGACAAAACCTTGGAAAAACTTGGCATGTGGCTCCATCTCTCCCTCAACTCTATCCTTTCCTTCTCTCTCTCTCTCTCTCTCTCTCTCTCTCTCTCTCTCAACTAGTCACCTTCTTTGCCCTTTCCCCCTCCATTTTCAAACCCAGTAACGGAAGAAGAGCTAGAGCAGCCATCGCCTGGATGCCAAGCCGCCGCCGTTGTCACCGAACCGCTGGTCTCGCCACCGCCCGCTCGCGCGCCGCCTACCCTCACTGCCTCTCTCATGCCGTCTGGCAACTTCCTCTTGCTGTCCTGAGCCTAGCCGGGGTTGTTCATATCCGTTTCTTCGTCGGTAAATCTCCACCTAGGCCTTGTTCGGCCTATTCCTTCCTTCCCGAGCAATTCCCGCCTCAACCGAGTTGTTTCCTTCCATTTCCACCCAAGATTAGCAGCTGAAAGAGTGGGTCTCGCAGCCACTTATAAGCCCGTTTTGAGGTGCTTGTGGGCCCCAAACCCTAGGCTCGCTTTGGAGAAAAACATCCTCGGTGACGTTCTCGACGTTTCAATCCAAGCGGATTGTTAAACGGATGAGTTTAGTTCACTAATCCTCGCTTAGTAGACTAATGATGCTTAATGGTTGATTAGTGTTAATTAAGTAGGATTAGGTGGTTAGATTAGAATAGATTAGTGATTATTAGTTAATTTCAATGCATGTTAGACAAATGGTTAGTGCAATTAGCTAGAGGATAGTCGATAGTATTTATTGAATATCTCTCGAGATTTTTCCTGGCATTACGGGCCTAAATTGGATTTATTAGTATTTAATAATTATTTATTTATTTATTTATTTATTTATTTATTTATTTATCGGAAATTAGGCTGGGATGGTCGACGACCGAAATTTTATACCGATTGTCATGGTGTAGTCCATTTATTTATTTGAGCTTTATGTTGTGTTGAATTGATTTAATTGTGGAATTTTAGGAATTATTCCTAAATTGAATTGAATTTGGGTAATTGATTAGTGAGTGACCTAGCATGGGTCTATAGCGCCAGTAATGTTTGATGGACTATTAAGTGGCGAAAAATTGTGAGAGTGAATTAAGTGTATTCTTGGCTAAGACTAATCGGGTATGATTAAGTTAAGAAAGAAAGTTATATTACGTGGCTCGGAGACCTAGAGTGTCGTCCTGGAGAATGCATGTGAATTGTCGATTATATACATCATCTGGAAAAGACACGTGACTCGGCAATTAGTACGTCACTTTGGCGAATATGTTGCCTTAGAAAATGCACGTGACTCGGTGATTTGGTATATCCCCTTAGAGAATGTACATGGCTCGATGATAAGTACGTCGCCTTAGTGAATAGGTCGCCTTAGAGAATGCACGAGGGTCGGTGATTGGTACGTCGCCTTGGTGAACATGTCGCCTTAGAGAATGCATGTGGCTTGGTGACTAAGTGTGTCGCCTTAGAGAATGCACGTGGCTCGGCGAGTAGTTATATATTATCTGGAGATTGAATAATAAGAATTGAAATGACCGAGAAATGGTCTGTTGACATGTAATCAACAAGGTCGATTGATCAATGCTTTGATCTGATGTCGTGAATTAATTGATTGGTTGATGTGTTATAAGGCAACTGTGAATAATCTTGAATTGCAGGTTGGGACTGAGGCTAAGGTAAGTCCTCTGACTCGTGTTGTGCATAGGCAGACCTAAGATGTATTGGTTTCCTAATCGAGTCTTAGGAGGGTAGAACTTGCTGAGACGTAGTCTCGTTAGTTATTGTATAATCAATTTCAGGCCCCTAAATGGCAGCACCGGTACCTCCACCTCCCCCTATTCCTGAGCAATTTGGTATCCCCGAGAGCATCTCAAAGATAGCCACCCTCTTCCACATCCATCCCGACCCAGAATGATTAGAATATGTTTTGATAGAATCTACTGTTTGGGTGGATGTGGGTAGAGATGATCTGGTACCCCATGAATATAGGTTGTGGTATCGTTATTACTTCAATGGAAGAAGAGTGGGTCCCATCTCGGAAGAGAATGTGCCACGACATGTCCTTGAGAAAGCATTTGGAGCAGGGACTTTAGACCTCGATGACGGAGCAGTAGACGATGCTAGAAATCCCGCACTTGGGAGTGAGCCGACTTCTCTGATGTATATAGTAGAGGATGCTAATTGGAGTGAAGAGGAAGTTGAGATCATGGAGTAGGAAAGGGAAGGGCTGGAGGAGGACCAAGAGTGGGGAGTACAAGAGAAGGAGCCTGAAGAGAAGGATCTCGAAGAGAATGAGCTTAATTCAGAGGAATCTGAGGAGGATTAGGATGATGACCCTGAGTATAACCCAAATGGGGACTGAGACCTCCCCTTGTCTTGTGAACCCTCGGTTGTGAGCTGATGTGTGAATAGTATTGTAATATATACTATGAGATGTACTTTGTATAAAAGTATGGTTGTGAATTTTAATATGAAAAATATAGCCCTACTTTTCTATCCAATTATTTGATTGTCTGGGGATTTATAATTACTTCCGCATGCGTATAGTTAAAATAAAGGGTCGGCGATACGTCTTGGGATATTGCTTCTAAAATCGACCAAGTAGAAGAATGGGCACGTGCTCGAGAATCAGGGCGTGACAACTAGGGCTTGGTTGTGACTCGGGAGGACTTTTTGAGGTGAAGGCGAAGGCAATGGGATGGCAATGTCAGCATAAACCCTCTAGATTCATCGTGATTCAGCAACGGTAGAGGTTAAGGCCATGCGACTGGGGCTTGGTCAAGGCGGAGGCAGAGGTGGCGATAACAGGGCGTCGTCATCAATGTAAACCCCTTGAATTCATTGAGATTCAATGACGGCAGAGGCGAAGGCTGCATAGTTAAGGCTTGGTCGTGAATAAGAGGGAGAGAGAGATGGCACGGCCGAGAAGGACCAATGATTCAACAACAGGGGACGCAACGGATGATTCAGAGGGCGGCGTGGAGCCTCGTCGGTCGGACGTGGGCTTGGTGGGTTGTCAGAGGGATAGAGAAGGGGGCAAAGACGGGTGGAGAGAGATAGAGTATGTAGGGGGTTCGTCGATTGGGCAAGTCGGGGCTGGGGCTGAGGTCGAGGCTAGGGGCCGAAGCCAGAGTCGGAGGGGCGACGTGGGGGTTCGTTGGTCAAACACAGTGGTTCGTTGATGGGAGACAGGGTCGAGCGCAAAGAGTCAGAGTGCAGGGGAGAGAGAGCGTTCTCTCAAAAGAAGGAGAAAAGGAGGCCGCATGGTTAAAAAATTTTGGCTTGATAATTAGGTCTTACGGTGACACATGTCGAGCTATGAGGTGTCTTCTTGTTCTCTGTTGAAGAAAAATCCCTTGGAGTTTTGAAGTTGACAAAACAGCCTCAAACAGTACGGTCTAAGGACTCCAAGACTCAGTCGGCTACGTCTGAAGTTGTTAAGGTCTAAAGGTTTTCAAAGATAGTCAGACCCAGAATTTCGGTCTGAAGTTTTTCCATCTGAAGTCAGTCAAGACTCAGTTTCAGTCTGATGACCCTCAAGACCCAAATCTAAGTCTGAAGACAATTCGTGATTTTTACAGACTGGCCACAGATTATTTTTATGGCTAAGGAAAGTAAGATATTGGATTTCGTATTTCCTAATCTTAACCATGGAATATCTCTAGCTGTGATCAAGAGCTTGGAAGATTTGATTCTTCGGATTTTATCCGTTGAAGATCAAGATTATTTTTGGAAGAATCTAATTTTGGGAACTCAAGATCCTGATTGTATGGGCAAACAGGATTGTGAGCTGCTGTCTACTTACGTTTTCGGGACAAGGAGATCACTTAAATTGATTCAGTTCAATGGGTTGATTGGATGAATGTTTTGGTAAGTGCTAACAGGTATGAAGGCACGGAGGCTATTTAAGGTGGATCGACGTTGCTTGGAAACAAGGAGAGCGGTAGAAAAATCTCGATGTTAGAATCTCCAAAATCACTTATTCTCTAAAATCTTTCATATTCAAATTGTGTATCAAAGAGAGTGAGATATAGTGCGAAAGCAGTAGAAGGCTGTAGGAGAGACTGTCTATTGAAGAAGTCTAGTCCGTCTACTGTAACGGCACTCTTTTGCTATATAGTGGTTACAGCCAGTTGGCTGCCAGCGTGGAGAGTGGACGTAGGCTTGGTCTAAGCCGAACCACTATAATCCTTGTGTCAATTCTCTCTTACCCTACTCTATTTACTTTGTGAATACGTAATCTGTTTATTATTGATATATCTTTGATATCAACGTATTCCATCGCAAAAGATTCCAAAAGAATTCCGCAACAACCTATTCACCCCCCTCTAGATTGATTCACTAGCCTATTTCAATTGGTATCAGAGCAGGTTGCTTATTTGTTAGAAGTGTTATTACTTCTGAAGCTAAAGATCTATGGCTAGTGTTTTGGCTCCAGGGTTAATTGAAGGGCAAAGCAATACGATACCTTCCTACTTCGATGGCAAGGATTACAATGTATGAAAAAACAAGATGAAGACGTTCCTAAGATCTAAAGATCCTATGGAATGGGATGTAGTGGAGAACGAAAGTATTCCTAAAGCTACATCAAGCACAGGAAAAGAAATAGCTGATGGAGCAGGATTACCACAAGCAGAAATTTCTAAAAGACATGCTCTTGATGCAAAGGCTATTTACTCTCTCTATTGTGCATTATCTCCTACCGAGTATAATAGAATTTCATCTTGTGAAACAGCCAAAGAAGTTTGGGACAGATTGCACGTCACCTATGAAGGAACAGATCGAATCAAAGAAACCAAGATCAACATCCTTCTTGGTCAATATGAAGCCTTCAAAATGAAGCCAGGAGAAACCATCACGGATATGTTCAGTCAATTTACAGAAATTGTAAACGGCTTGGCATACCAAGGACAGCCAATCTCAGGACCTATAAAGGTCAATAAATTGTTGAGAGGACTCTCCAAAGATTGGAATCATGTCAAAACATCTATAAGAGAAACACAGAGGATCATGCCTCTTTCAGTAGATGAATTGGTTGGCACATTTAATCTTATGAAGTCGAGCAATTCAATGAGGAATTTGACACAAAAGGTAAGAAGTCAATTGCTTTAAAATTTAATGATGATTCGATGTTACTGATTCGAAGAAGACTTGGATGATGAAGAATTGGCACTTCGATTAGAAAGTTCGAAGATTGAATAGAAAAGGCAGAAGATTCAACGGAAAGAAACAAAACAATCAAAGATTTCAAAGGAGATCAAATGAAGAAGAAGATACTAGTAAAGAAGTTGTTTGCTTTGAACCCAAGAAAAAGGGACACATTAGACCCAACTGTCCCTTATTGAAGAAAAAGAAAGGAAAACCTGAAATGTTCAAGAAAGCACTCAAAGCTTAAACGTGGAGTGACACTGAATGTGAGGAGAGTGATGAAGCATATGCAAATATATGTCTTATGGCAAACTCAGACTCAGACTCAGACTCTAACTCTGACTCAGACTCAGGCTCAGATTCAGACTCAGACTCAAACAATGGTATCAATGTTAGAAATCTAAAAATTCCTACCAAAGTATCAAAATACATGGATGAACTTTGTCTCGTCTTAAAGGCTCTCTTAAAAGGATTTCGAACTAAAAAGGGAGAATTCCAAACTGAAATAACAAGAAAAAATTTTACATGAAAAAGTTGAAAGTCTAGACAAGTCTCTTGCTGTTTCGAAAGAAAATGAGAATGATCTTTCCAAAGAGAATACTTGCTTGAAAGAAGACTTATTGAAAGTTTCAAAGAAATTTTCAATAGGTTCTGAAAAGTTGGATAAAATTCTTTCTATTCAAAGACCTTACTTTAATAAATCCGGTTTAGGAATGACACAAGAAACCGTTCCTTTGATCGATTTCCCAAAAGTAAAGGAAAGAATTAGGAATAGGCCAACAAAATTTTTTTATAAAAATCATTTCCAAAAGGTTTTTGTAAAGCCTGTTGGTAGACATGCTTTTACTTGCTCAAAATGTAAAAGTGTAAATCATTTTGAAAAGGAATGTCCCGAAGTTTGGAGACCTGTTAAGAAGAGCTGGGCAAAGATTGTTTATACTACTAACAATGATGGACCCAAGAAGATCTGGGTGCCAAAGAAGACATGAGTCTTTCTTTTAATTGCAAGTTATCTTCAAGAAGAAAGTCAAGTGGTATTTGGACAGTAGATGTTTAAGACACATGACAGGAGACTCAAGTTGTTTTACAAAATTCTCTCATATAAAAGGAGGAAATGTCTCTTTTGGTGGTAACAATAAGGGTAAGATTGTTGGTCAAGGAACTGTGATGATTGGAAATCTCACAATCAACAATGTCTCCCTTGTTGAAGGATTGAACTACAATCTATTGAGTATTAGTCAATTATGCGATTCTGGATACAAAATCAATTTTCAAGAAGATACATGTTCTGGATCAAGCAAGGATCTTTCACAGTCCTTTACTTGTCGAAGACATGGGAATATCTATTTGCTAGATATAAGGTCTGATAGTCCTCAATGCTTGATATCAATTCAAGATGAAGCCATCCTCTGGCATAGGAAGCTTGGACATGTCAATCTGAAGCAAATTACAAAAGTATAATCCAAAAAGCTTGTTCGAGGACTTCCTAACCTCAAGTATCAAAAGCATGAATTATGCACTCCCTGTGTACTTGGTAAACAGGTTAGAAATTCCCTTAAATCTATAAATCAAGTATCCACTAATCGTGTTTTGCAGCTATTACACATGAATTTATTCGGGCCAACAAGAGTTCAAAGTATTGGAGGTAAAAGATATTGCTTGGTTATAGTTGATGATTATTCTCGTTTTACATGGGTTTTCTTTCTTGCAAATAAATCTGATGCATTGATTCATTTTACTAAGTTTGCAAAGAAAATTCAAATTGAAAAAGGATATGCAATTTCGAGTATTAAACCGACCATGGTGAAGAATTTGAAAATCATGATTTTGCCAAATATTGTGATGACAATGGTATTCAACATAATTTTTCATCCCCATACACTCCACAACAAAATGGAGTTGTCGAAAGGAAAAATCGTTCTTTGCAAGAAATGGCAAGAACTCTTTTAATCGAAAGTAATATATCACCTCATTTTTGGGCTGAAGCTACCTCTACTGCTTGGTATATTATAAATAGAATTTTTCTAAGACCTATATTGGAAAAGACACCTTATGAACTGCTCAAAGGTAAGAAACCAATTGTTTCATACTTTCATGTATTCGGTTGCAAATGTTTTATCCTAAAGAATTCCAGTGATCGAATCGGTAAGTTTGAAGAAAAATCAGATGAAGGAATTTTCCTTGGCTACTCCATGACAAGCAAAGCTTTCAGAGTCTTCAACAAACGTACTCAAACTGTGGAAGAATCTATGAATGTGAAGTTCGAAGACTCGTTACAAAATCAGACTTAACTTGAAGATTTTGAGTCTGGCCAAGTGTCTACAAATTCTCATGAAGAAAATCAAGCCTCAGGCACTGAGCCTCAAACAAATTCAGAAATTCCAACTGAAGAAGAGCTTCACCAAACTGACAAACCAACTACAAATTGGAAGCAAAAGTCAAGTCATCCCCCAAACCTCATCATTGGCAATATTGATGAAGGAGTTCGTACTAGGTCTAAAAGACGAGAAGCTTCTAGTGCTCTTGCACTAATTTCTGAGATTGAACCAAAAAATATAGAAGATACATTGAAAGATGAAAGCTGGATCGAAGCAATGCAAGAAGAACTAAACCAATTCAAAATCAACAACGTTTGGGAGCTAGTTCCTAAACCAATAGGAAAATCAATCATTGGCACCAAATGGGTTTTCAGGAACAAGCTTGATCAACAAGGAAAAGTGGTAAGGAATAAAGCAAGACTTGTAGCAAAAGGCTACACACAAGAAGAAGGCATCGACTATGACGAAACCTATGCTCCGTGGCAAGGTTAGAAGCTATAAGATTACTTCTTGCTTTTGCTTGCTTTAAAAATTTCAAGTTATTCCAAATGGACGTGAAAAGCGCATTCCTAAATGGAGTCACCCAAGAAGAAGTCTATGTGGAACAACCACCAGGATTTGAAGATCCTAAAAGACCAAACCTTGTTTTCAAGCCGAAGAAAGCCTTATATGATTTAAAACAAGCACCCCGAGCATGGTATGAAAGGTTAAGCAATTTTTTAATTCAAAATGGCTTCTCTAAAGGTAAAGTAGATACTACCTTATTCATAAAGAGAGAAGGCAAGGATTTCATACTTGTTCAAATTTATGTTGATGACATTATTTTTTGTTCTTCTAATGAGAAACTTTGCAAGAATTTTTCAAAGTGTATGCAGAACGAATTTGAGATGAGCATGATGGGAGAACTAAACTTCTTTTTGGGACTTCAAGTCAAACAATCAAGTGAAGGGACTTTCATCCATCAAGAGAAGTATGCAAAAGACCTTATCAAGAAGTTTGGAATGGAGAATCGCAAGAAAACAGAAACTCCTATGTCAAGCTCATCAAAGCTGGATAAAGATGAACAAGGGAAGAGTGTAGACCAAAAGCTATACAGAAGTATAATCGGATCACTTCTTTACCTTACAGCTTCTAAACTTGATATCTTGTTTAGTGTCTGCATTTGCGCTAGATTTCAATCTGATCCTAAAGAATCTCATATGTCTGCTGTTAAGCGTATCATTAAATATGTTGCAACTACGTCTAAGCTAGGTCTATGGTATTTTAAGAAAGGAGATTTTACTCTTCTTGGATATTCTGATGCTGACCTTGCTGGTTGTAGAGTGGATAGAAAAAGCACTACAGGTACATGTCAATTATTGGGAAACAAGATGGTGTCTTGGTTCTCAAGAAAACAGGGTACCGTGGCTCTTTCAAACGCTGAAGCAGAGTACATAGCTCTTGGAAGTTGCTGCTCTCAAATTCTATGGATGCAACAGTAATTGAGAGACTTTGGAGTTGATGAAACACATACGGAAATCAAATGTGACAATACCAGCGCAATCAACCTCACAAAGAATCCAATACTTCATTCAAGAGTAAAGCACATTGAAATCAAGCATAATTTCATTCGAGATCATGCTCAAAGTCAGCATGTAGATTCAAATAATCAATTGGCGGATATATTCACAAAACCCCTAGAGAAGGCTCACTTTGAATCAATTTGTTCAAGACTGGGAATTGTGAATTTTGAAGATAATCAGACTCAAGATTAAAGTTTGAAGGTGGTTCAGACTCATCGCTAAAGTCTGAAGGTGGTTCAAACTCATCGCTAAGTCTGGAGGTGGTTCAGACTCAATGCTAGGTCTGAAGACGGCTCAGACTCAAAGCAAGGTCTGAAAGTGTTTCAGACTCTACGTAAAGTCTGATTGTACTCAGACGCAAAGCTAAGGTTTGAAAAGGGTTCAGACTCAAAGGTAAAGGCGGAACATCCGTCAGACTCCGTATTGTTTAATCTCTTTACGAATTTCTTTTTCGTATTCTCTCTTTAACATATTTTTGGTAATTACTTTTCAGTATTTCAAAATCTCTTTTCGCTCTTTTTCTAACATGCATTAATGACAGTTTATATTTTCAAAAATGGCAGTTTTCTTTTACGGTTTATTTTTGGCAGTTCTTTTCTTTTACTTTTTGGCGACGATTCGTATTCCAGTGATTTCTCTCTCACTATTTATACTCTCGAACCGTCACTTTTACTCTCAGCTACTCCTTTTCGATTCATCTTCATACTCTTTCACTCTCAAAACCCTAAAAATTTCCTTTTGCCGTTTCAGTTTCATCCCTTTTTCGCCACAAAGTTTCCATTTTTCCTCACGTTCAAGTTGAAACTTTGCTTGCTCTACAAGAATGTCGTCTCGCAAGTCCTCGCACTGCCAGCGGGGACCACAGAGACAACAAGAGGGTCCTACAAGGGTGGACCTAACCGAGGAAGATTCGCCTCAACGAAGCGAGAGTCAACATTCGAGGAAGTCGTTACGAAGCGAACCGGTAAGAACTCTTAAGCCAAATGTTGCTTACGATCTCTATAAAAGGCTTAAGGATGGGAAGGTTAGCCTTAAGACGATCGAGGAGTATTTGAAGGAGAGGGGGTTTAGGAGTGAGTATGCATTTTTGATGGAGATGGAGAAGCTGAATGTCGTTGATAAAGGCACTGCATAGAGGATGCTGGAAAATATCTCGAGTGATCCACTTGAGAATGCTCCTGCTGAGACTTTAGATGATGATGAGAGACTTTTCTCTCACTTTGAACCTCGTTTTGGTGTGGCTTCTAATACTGTTTGTCCTCCGGGGAGCTTATTTCGATCGAGGGAGCATGAACGAGTTTATACGAAGCTGTTGAAGAGGGGTGTGGTCAATCCAAGGAGTGTGGATTTTGACTTCCTAGATTCGATAAGTATTAATTTAAGAGGGAAGTTTGCTAGGTTGCAATTGGAGAATTTCTGCACGGATATGACTGTGGCCCACTCTGAATTGGCGGCTTACTTTTACTCGAATCTATCCTTCTTGGATGCAAATCATTTGTCCTTTTCTTTCATGAACAAAGATTATGTTGTTGATGTTGACTTGCTGGTTGACATTATTGGTGTGGAAAGAAGGGGTTTCCAGCCAATCAAAGTCTCAACAGCCTATGCAACATTGGATGTTGTACGAGACAGAATTGTTGAAGGCAAGATATCCTACACTAGGATGAATGCCACCAATGTTTTGTAGCATAAAGTTGTCATCAATTGCATCCGGCCAAAATCGACCTCGAAGACCGATGTTTCCAAAACAGAGGCAAAGCTGATGTTTGCCATCAATCAGGGTAGACCGTTCTCACTTCCACATGTCATTCTTTTCCATATGTATAGGACTGTGGTGAAGGATAAGGGTCAGCTACCTTATTCATCAATCATCACCAAACTATTTAGGCATTTTGATATTCAAGTTCCTGCATTTTTGTGCCTAACAAAGTTGAATTCGATGCTCGTTGGTGAGAAGATGGTGATGGAGATGAAATTTTCAGAACTGACTGCAGCACTGGAAAGGTTGAGGAGGGAAACACCTTCAAGGGAGATCCCCACTGCTTCATCGAAAAGGAAGGGCAAAGAGCCCATGGCTGAAAAGAAAAGAAGAAAAATCATCCTGCAAGACGAGGAGGATGAAGAAGATGCCATGACTTTGTCCACTCTCTCTAGATTGAGGAGCCCTGTAATCCTCAGAACAGAGGCTGAGGAGAGAGTGAGAAAAGAAGCAGAGGAGAAGGAAGCATAGAAACAGAGGAAAGAGAAGGAAGAAAAAGAAAGGAGAAGAGAAGAGGAAAGGAAGAGAAGAGAAGAAGAAAGAAGAAGAGAAGATGAGAGAAGAAGAGCAGAAGAACAGAGAAGAGGAGAAGAGAGATAGAGGAAAGCTGAAGAAGAAGAAAGAAGAAGGAAGGCAGAGGAAGAAAGCAAAATGCAGGAGGATATGGTTGTTGCATTTGAGCCATCTTTTGCTGGGGAAGAGACCGAGAAACATCCACGTGCTGATATGGATGTCGGCGATAAATTTTCCACTCCACCCACTGGCATTCATTCAGGAGGAGTTGCTGTAGAACAAGGAACAATATCGCCACTACAATTTAGTGATGTGAGTAGGTCTGGTGCTGACCCTGAGGAGGTCTATGCATCCCACTTCCCGAGCATGAAGAATCCTCACCGCCGAGAAGGAAAGGGCTGAAAGGGAAGCTCCTAGTTTTCAAACCCATTCGCTAGTCCCGGTGGAAGCAATGCCAATTTCACAGCATTCACACAGCTGTTGGACATTATGCTGGACTTGAAAGAGCAGGTTTTTGGGATGGACTTCGAGATGAGAGACTTGTAAAAGGCGTTGCTGAGTACTTCAGTGAACATGCAGGAACAGATCAATGCACTGAGAGCACAAGTGGAGTTGAATCAGACCAGTGCAGAATTAGCTTCAGTGAAAGAAAATCTTGCCAAACTTGACAAGTCAGTCCAGGAGCTTAGCAAGTTTCAACTTGTTCGTTTCCCTGCAGGCCCCTAAATATTTTCAAAACTTTATCTCATTTCACTCTACCTCTTTGATGGGACAAAAAGGGGGAGAGTTGTGCAAATTTGATTGCAGGTTTTGAAGATTTTAAGTTTTTTGAAGCTGAGGAAGCCTTGAGAGTTTTTATTTTGATATATTTTGAAGTTTAATTTTATTTTATTTACACTTTGTTTTCATTTCGGATTTCGATTGGGTTGTTTGAACTTCTATGACCTTATGCTGATGTGATGATTTGGATTTAGACTTGTGAATTTGATTGCGGGATTATTATATTTTGTGAGGATAATTGTTATTGGACTAACACTGTTTTGCGAGATATAATCCTCAAAATATATATGAGTTTTTCCTTGCAGGTTTTTAAATTCACAAACTGTCGAGCGTTTTGTCACCATCAAAAGGGGGAGATTGTTGAAGAAAAATCCCTTGGAGTTTTGAAGTTGACAAAACAGCCTCAAACAAGACGGTCTAAGGACTCCAAGACTCGGTCGGCTACGTCCCGAAGTTGTTAAGGTCTAAAGGTTTTCAAAGACAGTCAGACCCAGAATTTCGGTCTGAAGTTTTTCCGTTTGAAGTCAGTCAAGACTCAGTTTCCGTCTGAAGACCTTCAAGACTCAGTTTCAGTCTAATGACCCTCAAGACCCAAATCTAAGTCTGGAGACAGTTCGCGATTTTTACAGGCTAGCCACAGGTTATTCTTATGGCTAAGGAAAGTAAGTTATTGGATTTCATATTTCCTAATCTTAACCATGGAATATCTCTGGCTGTGATCAAGAGCTTGGAAGATTTGATTCTTCGGATTTTATCCATTGAAGATCAAGATTATTTTTGGAAGAATCTAATTTTGGGAACTCAAGATCCTGATTGTATGGGCGAACAGGATTGATGAGCTGTTGTCTACTTACGTTTTCGGGACAAGGAGATCACTTAAATTGATTCAGTCCAACGGGTTGATTGGATGAATGTTTTGGTAAATGCCAACGGGTATGAAGGCACGGAGGCTATTTAAGGTGGATCGACATTGCTTGGAAACAAGGAGAGACTGGTAGAAAAATCTCGATGTTAGAATCTCCAAAATCACTTGTTCTCTAAAATCTTTCATATTCAAATTGTGTATCAAAGAGAGTGAGATATAGTGCGAAAGCAATAGAAGGCTGTAGGAGAGACTGTCTATTGAAGAAGTCTAGTCCGTCTACTGTAACGGCACTCTTTTGCTACATAGTGATTACAGCCGATTGGCTGCCAGTGTGGAGAGTGGACGTAGGCTTGGTCTAAGCCGAACCACTATAATCCTTGTGTCAATTCTCTCTTACCCTACTCTATTTACTTTGTGAATACGTAATTTGTTTATTATTGATATATCTTTGATATTAACGTATTCCACCGCAAAAGATTCTAAAAGAATTCCGCAACAACCTATTCACCCCCCTCTAGGTTGATTCACTAGCCTATTTCATTCTCCACGTTGACACACCAAACATACCTGATATTTTCTCATAAATGAGACAAATTGCCAAATTAGATTCGAGATTGAACTAAAGAACAAATCATAGATAGGAAAAACGAAGGGACATCTGACGATAGGGATCAACGGAAGTAACGAGAGTTGGTGCATCGTTAGCCATTTAAATTAAGTAGCCTCATCCTCAAAACAGATATGCAGAAAGCCTATGATAGAGTGGAGTGGGATTTCTTGAATGATTATCTTCTGAAATTGGGTTTCCATTCTGTTTTTGTCCAATGGGTGATGCAATGCATTACTACAGTGTCCTATGGCGTGAAAATGAATGAGGATCAGCTTCCTTTTTTTCACCCAACCCATGGTTTGAGACAAGGTGACCCCCTTTCCCCTTATATTTTCATACTACTAGCGAATGTGCTGTCTTGCCAAATTAATGAAGCTATCTCCATTGGCCATCTCAAAGGGATCAAGCTTAATTGAAGGTGTCCCACTCTCTCTCATCTGTTTTTCACTGATGATGCTCTATTCTTCTTAGAGGGGAGTATTAGTGAGTTTCAGAACATTGGCAACATTTTAAATCAATATTGCATGGCAACGGGACAAGCTCTAAATCGTAATAAATCAGGGATTATACTAGACAAGCATTGTCCTATTCGTTTGCAGGAAAATCAATCAATGGAATTGCGTATTCCAATGATCAACAGATGCAATAAGTACCTGGGAATACCTTCAGAGTGGGGTTGATCCAAAAAGGAGATGTTTTCCTGGCTAGTGGGACGCGTCCATTCAAAGCTGCAGGGATGGAAAGAGAAATTATTATCTAAAGGAGGTAAGGAAACACTGACTAAAGCAGTCATTCAAGCAATTCCTACATATGCTATGTCGATTTTTAAGGTTCCAGTGTCCATATGTCAAGCTGTTGAGAAAAGTATAGCTCGTTTCTTGTGGAAAAATAATCAATCTAAGGCTGGCATCCATTGGTTACAATGGTCTACGCTGCAACGAAGTAAACAAGATGGTGGATTAGGATTCCGTGACCTGATTCAGTTTAACAAAGCTATGCTTGGTAAACAAGCATGGCGGCTCCTGCAGAATCCTCATTCATTATGGGGCAGACTTTTTAAGGGTTTATACTTTCACTCTATGGATTTTCAATTTGCCATTAGGGGCTCACGATCGTTGTGGGGTTGGCAGAGTATCCTGTTAGGTCAGGATTCAATTCTATCTAATGTGCACTGGTCAGTGGGTGATGGCAAAGTGATCAGAATTAGAGAAGACAGATGGTTACCTCGAGGTATTATAGGTGGCCCAGCAAACCGTTAGGATCCTATCTTCGTCACCGACCTATTAGACTTTAATCACAATTGCTGGAATGTAGCAGTCCTTCAGAGCATGTTTGATGATCAGATTATCGATGAGATCCTCTCTATTCCTATCAGACCACAATACACTTCAGATAAATTAATCTGGTCGGCTTCGGCGAATGGTCTATATGCTGTTAAGAGCAGTTACCATCTACTTCAACAAATGACAGCCAATTCTAGCACTCAAACAGCCTCCTCGTCCTACCAAACTCCCACAGTATTATGGCGCCGTATTTGGGGAATGCAGGTGGAGCCTAAGATTGAAGCTGAGAACTCACTGAAATTGGAAGTGATTGCTTACCTCCTCTGGAATGTATGGCGCCAACGGAACTCCTTTATATTTCGACAGCGTCCCCTGAACTTGCAATACGCAGTCGATGCAGCACTGTCTCAACATCATCTGGTCCTCGCTTCGGCGTCGCTCAAGTCCAGTAAAGCGGAAAAATCATTAAATCCTTGGCAGCTTTGGAGACCTCCCGAGCAGGGGGTAATTAAATGCAACATCGACGCTTCTTACCTTCAGGGCAGCTCTGAGGGATCCATGGCGGCGATTTGCAGAGATCACCGAGGAGTGCTCTTAGATGTCTATTCCAGCAGCTTTTCGGCTTCCTCTACTTTGGAATCAGAAGTTCATGCCTTAATCCTGGCTTTGCAGCACCTCTCAGCAAAGGATCTTCATTAGACCCCGTTGGTGATGGAGTCGGATTGCAGCGTTTTGGTTGACTCCTTAGCTGGGAAGATGTCGCCACCGTGGAGACTCAGACCTCTCTTTGCAGAGGCAGTTGTGCATCTCTCTGCGTTCCAAACCCTAGATCTACGATTCTGCTGGAGGGAAGCGAATGTGGTGGCCGACTGGGCCGCAGAGGCCCATGCGCGGCATAACTCGGTCCAGCTTTGGGTTGCTCCTTTTACTTTTCCGTTCCTTACTGTTCTATACACGGATGCTGTTAAATCTGGATGTATTCGGTCTTCTTAAGTTAATATATTATCCCTCAACCAAAAAAAAAAAAAATTAACTAGCCTCCGTCCTGTTGTGACTTGGGGGAAGTTTTTAGTTTAATAAATTACAATGTCAAATCAATTGGAATTTTGTATTATCTATCCTCGGACCTTGGACTTCCGATCGGTTGAATGACTTTTGTGAAAGCCAGTGGGTGCTGCCACCTATCAAGGCCATCCTTGATAACCCCTTAATGGAGGCAGCACCCATCAAGGCCGTCCTTGATATTTTGTGAAAGCCAGTGGGTGCTACCACCTATCAAAGCCATCCTTGATAACCCCTTAATGGAGTGTCAGCAGAACTGCACTTGTTATTTTAACACGCCGATATCCATATGCCTCACATCCCTAAGTTAACTATGGATATTTTTCTTCCCCCAAGTCAAGGAAAACCAATGATGTCACACTAAAGAAATACTGAACATTAGTAACATCTCATTTCAAATCATCCTCGTACCAGGTTTTTCCTATAGAGTCATTGAATGTGTGTTTAGTGTAATTATAACGTCAAATCAATTGGAAATTTGTATTTTCTGTTTTGAGGGCTAATCAAACTCGTATTATTAATTAGAACAGCATAAAATATAATTTTCTATCGTAGGAAATTTACTGGGTCCTCACAAGAAAATGCCTAACGCAGTGAAGGAGACTTCCCATGATTCTTTGGCTCGTCCATATTGCTCTAGAATTGTATGGATGAGACACTGCTCTTTTACATCTCTCTCCTCATTTTTCAACTTGGTCACTATACTTTTGCTCCAGAAGATGGGAAAGAGAAAATATTCAGATGGACCAGTAGCGTCGACCGATAGTAGTGATGTCGATTCGTCACAGGGGCTGAATTCAAGGTGTTGTTGACCAATAGAGGCGATGCTGAGTCATCATTTGGGATTGAATATGAAGTGTTCTTGAATTTTAGAGGGCCCGATGCTCGTTTGAACTTTACCAACTGCCTCTACAATGCCATGGATGGAGCTGGTGTTCATGTTTTCAGAGATGATGAAGAGATTAGAAAAGGTGAAGTGATGGTAGGTGAATTGAAGCGTGTGATCAAGAGTTTCGCAATATGTATTCCCATCTTCTCTAGAAACTATGCTTCCATTGCATGGTGTCTTCTTGAGCTTGCATACATGATGAATTGCAAAGCAATGATTCTGCCGATTTTCTTGGATGTGGATCCGAGATGTCAAGCTTAAATCTAAGCTATCCCAAGATGCTCTACAAAAGCACAAAGAGGAGCTCAGTTGTGAGGTTGTGCAGTAATGGCACAAAGAGGATACTTTGTTCTCACAGCGATTTTTTTTTTTTTTTTTTTTTTTTACTAGTGAAATTGAAATTGAAACTACAGTTTTCATTAGCTCAATTGATCTATATTTTTCCTTGAATTTTTATTCTAATAACCAGTTTATGACATATTTCACTTGATTAAATAGAATGTCTTACATCAAGGAAATGCTTTCTTTATTTTAAATGTGAAAAGATCATTCCCGTAGACCATGGGCACTTTGATATGGACAGATGGAATCCTCACCCTTTGAACAGAAAAAATATATGAATGGAAGTGCCGTCCCCTCGACTTAATTGGCTACTCATGTTTCATGTTTCTTTTTTCTTTTTCTTTTTTTTTTTCGTGGATTAATACTTTTCATAGTCAAACATGAGTTATTGTTTATATATGACGTCCCACCATTTCCAAAACTTCTCTTAATGAAATAGGAAGATGGGACCTAGTCATCTAGTAACCTTATTTTCCGCAAACCTGGCCCCAGCAACGTTAAATGAAGGATTATGATTTGTTGCATCTCTTGTCGTTGGTGTCCTCGTTTTTTTTTTTTTTGGTCAGTCCTACTCTATACCTATTCTACACTCACTCTCAGACTTTTGCCCTACCTCTTGTAGGACGTGGGAGTCGAAACCCACTCCTGAAACTTGCGCGTCCCCACCCCATCCCTCCCTGAGAAGGTGGGGGTTTGAACCCCTCATCTCCCCCTTTCATGTTAGAAGGGTGGCCACTGGGGCGAATCCCAGTGGCTGTTGGTGTCCTTGTTTATTAATTAATTAGAAGGTGAAGTGGAATCAATTCAAATTATATTTTTTCCTGTATTGATTGAAAGAATAAATTTTCATCGTGAAAAATTTGTGGGGCCCTTTCAAGAAATAACTCAACGCAATGAAAGAGACTTCCCACGACTTAAAACGTAAAGCGAAATCAATTGATGTTATATATTTTCTTTTTCGAAGGTATCAGTTAGAATAGTTAATAGAATATTTTTAATTAGATCAATTTGTTTGTGCCTTTTAACTTTATCTAGTAGAGTCACACACACAAACACCAAAAAAAAAAAAAAAAGGAACAACGAAATTGCTATGGAGCCGATAACACGTAGTACATGTGGAAAGCTACTCTTCCTCTTTCAATGAATCACACTACTTGTGTGGAGTTTCAAATCCCTACCTTCTTAGGGAGGGATGAGGTGGGGATGAGTAAGTTTCAGGAGTGGGTTTCGACTCCCACGCCCTGCAAGAGGTAGGACAAAAGTCTGAGAGTGAGTGTAGAGTAGGCATAGAGTAGGACTGACAAAAAAAAAAGTCCTCAATAATTTTTTTTTTTTTGTTAATTGAGTCCTAAATGTATTGACTAAGATTCTCTTATCTTCACCCAAAAAAAAAAAATGTATTGACTAAGATAAAATAAAATACTAATATCAATGCCGATAACCTTTCCAGATAGGAACTTTTTTCTCTTTGAGATTATTATAAAATGAATCATTTGAACCACATTTAGAAATAAAACATAGGAATCTTATAGATCATTGAGTGAAGAATTTGATTATGGAAATCACTAGAGAAATAAAGCATCCATTTTACCAATACAAATAAGGAAAAACCCAATGTATATGATTTTCATTTTCTCTTGAGTCACATAATGTTATGGAGAATAATTATGTTTTGATTAAAGTCTCATAATCAAATTCCTGACTCCACTTTCAATAAAACTTATTCATTTTATTCCTTGGTCATTGTCAAAATAATTTCTAATTTTGTAAGGCACTATAAAAGGACATGATCTTGCAATGAGTAACTATCACCAGACTTTTCCCAAAAAGGCTTAGGAGTCGATTGATCAATATAAAAAAGTCTCCATCAAGAAACAACCAAAATGCTTAGGTCTCCTATTGTTGAAGAAAAATCCCTTGGAGTTTTGAAGTTGACAAAGCAGCCTTAACGGTACGGTCTTTGGACTCCAAGACTCAGTCGGTTACGTCTGAAGTTGTCAAGGTCAAATGTTTTCAAAGACAGTCAGACCCAGAAGTTCGGTCTGAAGTTTTTCCGTTTGAAGTCAGTCAAGACTCAGTTTCCGTTTGAAGACCTTCAAGACTCAGTTTCAGTCTCATGACCATCAAGACCCAAATCTAAGTCTGAAGACAGTTCGCGATTTTTACAGGCTGAACACAGGTTATTCTTATGGCTAAGGAAAGTAAGATATTGGATTTCGTATTTCCTAATCTTAACCATGAAATATCTCGTCGTGATCGAGAGCTTGGAAGATTTGTTCTTCGGATTTTATCCGTTGAAGATCAAGATTATTTTTGGAAGAATCTAATTTTGGAAACTCAAGATCCTGATTGTATGGGCGAACAGGATTGACGAGCTACTGTCTACTTACGTTTTCGGGACAAGAAGATCACTTAAATTGATTCAGTCCAACGGGTTGATTGGATGAATGTTTTGGTAAGTGCCAACAGGTATGAAGGCACGGAGGCTATTTAAGGTGGATCAACATTGCTTGGAAACAAGGAGACTGGGTAGAAAAATCTCGATGTTAGAATCTCCAAAATCACTTGTTCTCTAAAATCTTTCATATTCAAATTGTGTATCAAAGAGAGTGAGATATAGTGCAAAAGCAGCAGAAAGCTGTAGGAGAGACTGTCTATTGAAGAAGTCTAGTCCGTTTAATGTAACAGCTCTCATTTGCTACATAGTGATTACAGCCAATTGGCTGCCAGCGTGGAGAGTGGACGTAGGCTTGGACTAAGCCGAACCACTATAATCCTTGTGTCAATTCTCTTACCCTACTCTATTTATTTTATAAATACGTAATCTGTTTATTGTTGATATATCCTTGATAGCAACGTATTCCACCGCAAAAGATTCCAAAAGAATTTCGTAACAACCTATTCACCCCCCCCTCTAGGTTGATTCACTAGCCTATTTCAATTGGTATCAGAGCAGGTTGCTTATTTGTTAGAAGTGTTATTACTTCTGAAGCTAAAGATCTATGGCTAGTGTTTTGGCTCCAGGGTTAATTGAAGGGCAAAGCAATACCAGACCTCCCTACTTCGATGGCAAGGATTACAACATATGGAAAAACAAGATGAAGGCGTTCCTAAGATCTAAAGATCCTATGGAATGGGATGTAGTGGAGAACAGAATTATTCCTAAAGCTACATCAAGCACAGGAATAGAAATAGCTGATGGAGCAGGATTACCACAAGCAGAAATTTCTAAGAGACATGCTCTTGATGCAAAGGCTATTTATTCTCTCTATTGTGCATTATCTCCTACTGAGTATAATAGAATTTCATCTTGTGAAACAGCCACAGAAGTTTGGGACAAATTGCACGTCACCTATGAAAGAACAGATCGAGTCAAAGAAACCAAGATCAACATCCTTCTTAGTCAATATGAAGCCTTCAAAATGAAGTTAGGAGAAACCATCCCGGATATGTTCAGTCGATTTACAGAAATTGTAAACGGCTTGGCATACCAAGGACAGCCAATCTCAGGACCTATGAAGGTCAATAAATTGTTGAGAGGGCTCTCCAAAGATTGGAATTACGTCAAAACATCTATAAGAGAAACACAAAGGATCATGCCTCTTTCAGTAGATGAATTGGTCAGCACACTTCAACCTATGAAGTCGAGCAATTCAATGAGGAATTTGACACAAAAGGTAAGAAGTCAATTGCTTTAAAATCTAATGATGATTATGATGTTACAGATTCAGAAGAAGACTATGATGAAGAATTGGCACTTCTGATTAGAAAGTTCAGAAGGTTGAATAGAAAAGGTAGAAGATTCAACGGAAAGAAACAAAACAATCAAAGATTTCAAAGGAGATCAAATGAAGAAGAATATACCAGTAAAGAAGTTGTTTGCTTTGAACCCAAGAAAAAGGGACACATCAGACCCAACTGTCCCTTATTGAAGAAAAAGAAAGGAAAACCTGAAAAGTTCAAGAAAGCACTCAAAGCTGAAACGTGGAGTGACACTGAATGTGAGGAGAGTGATGAAGAATATGCAAATATATGTCTTATAGCAAACTCAGACTCAGACTCAGACTTTGACTCTGACTCTGACTCAGATTCAGACTCAGACTCAAACAATGGTATCAAGGTTAGAAATTTAAAAATTACTACCAAAGTATCAAAATATATTGATGAACTTTGTCTCAGTCTTAAAGGCTCTCTTAAAAGGATTTATGAACTGAAAAGGGAGAATTCCAAACTGAAACAACAAGAAAGAATTTTACATGAAAAAGTTGAAAGTCTAGACAAGTCTCTTGCTGTTTCGAAAGAAAATGAGAATGATCTTTCAAAAGAGAATACTTGCTTGAAAGAAGACTTATTGAAAGTCTTAAAGAAATTTTCAATAGGTTCTGAAAAGTTGGATAAAATTCTTTCTATCCAAAGACTTTACTTTAATAAATCCGGTTTAGGAATGACACAAGAAACCAATCCTTTGATCGATTTCCCAAAAGTAAAGGAAAGAATTAGGAATAGGCCAACAAAATTTTTTTATAAAAATCATTTCCAAAAGGTTTTTGTAAAGCCTGTTGGTAGAAATGCTCTTACTTGTTCAAAATGTAAAAGTGTAGATCATTTTGAAAAGGAATGTCCCGAAGTTTGGAGACTGTTAAGAAGAGTGAGCAAAGACTGTTTATACTACTAACAATGATGGACCCAAGAAGATCCGGGTACCAAAGAAGACATGAGTCTTTCTTTTAATTGCAGGTTACCTTCAAGAAGAAAGTCAAGTGGTATTTGGACAAAGTGGATGTTCAAGACACATGACAGGAGACTCAAGTTGTTTTACAAAATTCTCTCATATAAAAGGAGGAAATGTCGCTTTTGGTGGTAACAACAAGGGAAAGATTGTTGGTCAAGGAACTGTGATGATTGGAAATCTCACAATCAACAATGTCTCTCTTGTTGAAGGATTGAACTACAATCTATTGAGTATTAGTCAATTATGCGATTCTCGGATACAAAATCAATTTTCAAGAAGATACATGTTCGGATCAAGCAAGGATCTTTCACAGTCCCTTTCGGTCGAAGACATGGGAATATCTATTTGCTAGATATAAAGTCTGACATTCCTCAATGCTTGATATCAATTCAAGATGAAGTCATCCTCTGGCATAGGAAGCTTGGACATGTCAATCTGAAGCAAATTGCAAAAGTATAATCCAAAAAGCTTGTTCGAGGACTTCCTAACCTCAAGTATCAAAAGCATGAATTATGCACTCCCTGTGTACTTGGTAAATAGGTTAGAAATTCCTTTAAATCTATAAATCAAGTATCCACTAATCGTGTTTTGCAGCCATTACACATGGATTTATTCGGGCCAACAAGAGTTCAAAGTATTGGAGGTAAAAGATATCGCTTGGTTATAGTTGATGATTATTCACGTTTCACTTGGGTTTTCTTTCTTGCAAATAAATCTGATGCTTTGATTCATTTTACTAAGTTTGCAAAGAAAATTCAAATTGAAAAAGGATGTGCAATTTCAAGTATTAAAACTGATTATGGTGGAGAATTTGAAAATCATGATTTTGCCAAATATTGTGATGACAATGGTATTCAACGTAATTTTTCATCCCCATACACTCCACAACAAAATGGAGTTGTAGAAAGGAAAAATCATTCTTTGCAAGAAATGGCAAGAACTCTTTTAATCGAAAGGAATATGTCACCTCATTTTTGGGCTAAAGCTACTTCTACTGCTTGTTATATTATAAATAGAATTTTTCTAAGACCTATATTGGAAAAGACACCTTATGAACTGCTCAAAGGTAAGAAACCAATTGTTTCATACTTTCATGTATTCGGTTGCAAATGTTTTATCCTAAAGAATTCCGGTGATCGAATCGGTAAGTTTGAAGAAAAATCAGATGAAGGAATTTTCCTTGACTACTCCATGACAAGCAAAGCTTTGAGTCTTCAACAAACGTACTCAAACCGTGGAAGAATCCATGAATGTGAAGTTCGAAGACTCGTTACAAAATCGACTCAACCTGAAGATTTTGAGTCGGCCAAGTGTCTACAAATTCTCATGAAGAAAATCAAGCCTCAGGCACTGAGCCTCAAACAAATTCAGAAATTCCAACTGAAGAAGAGCTTCACCAAACTAACAAACCAACTACAAATTGGAAGCAAAAGTCAAGTCATCCCCCAGACCTCATCATTGGCAATATTGATGAAGGAGTTCGTACTAGGTTTAAAAGACGAGAAGCTTCTAGTGCTCTTGCACTAATTTCTGAGATCGAACCAAAAAATATAAAAGATGCATTGAAAGATGAAAGCTGGATCGAAGCAATGCAAGAAGAACTAAATCAATTCAAAATCAACAACGTTTGGGAGCTAGTTCCTAAACCAAAAGGAAAATCAATCATTGGCACCAAATGGGTTTTCGGGAACAAGCTTGATCAACAAGGAAAAGTGGTAAGGAATAAAGCAAGACTTGTAGCAAAAGGCTACACACAAGAAGAAGGCATCGACTATGACGAAACCTATGCTCCGGTGGCAAGGTTAGAAGCTATAAGAGTACTTCTTGCTTTTGCTTGTTTTAAAAATTTCAGGTTATTCCAAATGGACGTGAAAAGTGCATTCCTAAATGGAGTCATCCAAGAAGAAGTCTATGTGGAACAACCACCAGGATTTGAAGATCCTAAAAGACCAAACCTTGTTTTCAAGCCGAAGAAAGCCTTATATGGTTTAAAACAAGCACCCCGAGCATGGTATGAAAGGTTAAGCAATTTTTTAATTCAAAATGGCTTCTCTAAAGGTAAAGTAGATACTACCTTATTTTTTTGGTAAAGATAAGAATTATATTGATTTTGCAAGAAATATACAAGAAGGAGGCCTGGCATCAACAAAAACAAACACTCTAAAAGACAAGCAAAAAGAGTGTAAGGATGCCATGGTACCCGAAGGAGTAACTAGATGCTACCTTATTTATAAAGAGAGAAGGCAAGGATTTCATACTTATTCAAATTTATGTTGATGACATTATTTTTTATTCTTCTAATGAGAAACTTTGCAAGAATTTTTCAAAGTGTATGCAGAACGAATTTGAGATGAGCATGATGGGAGAACTAAACTTCTTTTTGGGACTTCAAGTCAAACAATCAAGTGAAGGAACTTTCATCCATCAAGAGAAGTATGCAAAAGACCTTATCAAGAAGTTTGGAATGGAGAATTGCAAGAAAACAGAAACTCCTATGTCAAGCTCATCAAAGCTGGATAAAGACAAACAAGGGAAGAGTGTAGACCAAAAGCTATACAGAAGTATAATCGGGTCACTTCTTTACCTTACAGCTTCTAGACCTGATATCTTGTTTAGTGTCTGCATTTGTGCTAGATTTCAATCCGATCCTAAAGAATCTCATATGTCTGCTGTTAAGCGTATCATTAAATATGTTGCAACTACATCTAAGCTAGGTCTATGGTATTCTAAGAATGGAGATTTTACTCTTCTTGGATATTCTGATGTTGACATTGCTGGTTGTAGAGTGGATAGAAAAAGCACTACAGGTACATGTCAATTATTGGGAAACAAGATGGTAATCGGGTACCGTGGCTCTTTCAACCGCTGAAGCAGAGTACATAGCTCTTGGAAGTTGCTGCTCTCAAATTCTATGGATGCAACAGCAATTGAGAGACTTTGGAGTTGATGAAACACATACGGAAATCAAATGTGACAATACCAGCGCAATCAACCTCACAAAGAATCCAATACTTCATTCAAGAGCAAAGCACATTGAAATCAAGCATCATTTCATTCGAGATCATGTTTTAAATGAAGATGTTGTGATTCAGCATGTAGATTCAAAGAATCAATTGGCGGATATATTCACAAAACCTCTGGAGAAGGCTCACTTTGAATCAATTTGTTCAAGGCGGGAATTGTGAATTTTGAAGATAATCGACTCAAGATTAAAGTCTCGAAGGTGGTTCGAGACTCATCGCAAAGTCCGGAGGTGGTTCGACTCTAGGTCCGAAGACGGCTCGACTCAAAGCAAGGTCTGAAAGTGTTTCGAGACTCTACGTAAAGTCCGATTGTGCTCGGACGCAAAGGTAAAGTCTAAAAGCGTTCGAGACTCAAAGGTAAAGTCCGAACATCCGTCGACTTTTTTTTTTTTTTAATCTCTTTACGAATTATTTTTTTTTTTCGTATTCTCTCTTTAACATATTTTTGGTAATTACTTTTTAGTATTTCAAAATCTCTTTTCGCTCTTTTTCTGACACGCATTAATGGCAGTTTATATTTTCAAAAATGGCAGTTTTCTTTTTACAGTTTATTTTTGGCAGTTCTTTTCTTTTACTTTTTGGCGACGATTCGTATTCCAATGATTTCTCTCTCACTATTTATACTCTCGAACCGTCACTTTTACTCTCAGCTACTCCTTTTCGATTCAAACTCATACTCTTTCACTCTCAAAACCCTAAAAATTTCCTTTTGCCGTTTCCGTTTCATCTCTTTTTCACCACAAAGTTGCCATTTTTCCTCACGTTCAAGTTAAAACTTTGCTTGCTCTCCAAGAATGTCGTCTCGCAAGTCCTCCAGAATCGCCAGTAGAGGACCACAGAGACAGCAAGAGGGTCCTACAAGGGTGGACCTAACGGAAGAAGATTCGCCTCAACGAGAAGCAGATAATCAACATTCTGAGGAAGTTATTACCGAAGCAGAACCGGTAAGAACTCTTAAGCCAAATGTTGCTTACGATCTCTATAAAAGGCTTAAGGATGGGAAGGTTAGCCTTAAGACGATCGAGGAGTATTTGAAGAAAAGAGGGTTTAGGAGTGAGTATGCATTTTTGTTGGAGATGGAGAAGCTGAATGTCGTTGGTAAAGGCACTGCACAGAGGAAGCTGGAAAATATCTCGAGTAATCCCCTTGAGAATGCTCCTACTGAGACTTTAGATGATGATGAGAGACTTTTCTCTTACTTTGAATCTCGTTTTGGTGTGGCTGCTAATACTGTTTGTCCTCCGGGAAGCTTATTTCGGTCGAGGGAGCATGAACGAGTTTATGTGAAGCTGTTAAAGAGGGGTGTGGTCAATCCAAGGAGTGTGGATTTTGACTTCCTAGATTGGATAAGGATTAATTTAAGAGGGAAGTTTGCTAGGTTGTAATTGGAGAATTTCGCACGGATATGACCGTGGCCCACTCGAACCGGCGGCTTACTTTTACTCGAATCTATCCTTCTTGGATGCAAATCATTTGTCCTTTTCTTTCATGGACAAAGATTATGTTGTTGATGTTGACTTGCTGGCTGACATTATTGGTGTGGAAAGAAGGAGTTTCCAGCCAATCAAAGTCTCAACAGCCTACGCAACCTTGGATATTGTACGAGACAAAACTGTTGAAGGCAAGATATCCTACACTAGGATGAATGCCACCAATATTTTGTTGCATAAAGTTGTCATCAAGCGCATCCGGCCAAAATCGACCTCGAAGGCGATGTTTCCAAAACAGAGGCAAAGTTAATGTTTGCCATCAACCGGGCGAGACCTTTCTCACTTCCACATGTCATTCTTTCCCATATGTATAGAATCGTGGTAAAGGATAAGGGTCACCTGCCTTATTCATCAATCATCACCAAGTTTGTTTAGGCATTTTAATATTCAAGTTCCTGCATCTTTATGCCTAACAAAGTTGAATTCAATGCTCGTTGGTGAGAAGATGGTGATGAATATGAAATTTCCAGAACCGCGGCAAAGACAAGGAAAGGTTGAGGAGGGAAACACCTTCAAGGGAGATCCCCACTTTGCTTCATCGAAAAGGAAGGGCAAAGAGCCCATGGCTGAAAAGAAAAGAAGAAAAATCATCCTGCAAGACGAGGAGGATGAAGAAGATGCCGTGACTTTGTCCACTCTCTCTAGATTGAGGAGCCCTGTAATCCTGAGAACAGAGGTTGAGGAGAGAGCGAGAAAAGAAGCGAGAGGAGAAGGAAGCGAGAGAAATAGAGGAAAGAGAAGGAAGAAAAAGAAAGGAGAAGAGAAGAGGAAAGGAAGAGAAGAGAAGAGGAAAGGAGAAGAAGAGAAGAAGAGAAGAAGAAAGAAGAAGAGAAGATGAGAGAACAAGAGTAGAAGAACAGAGAAGAGAAGAAGAGAGACAGAGGAAAGCTGAAGAAGAAGAAAGAAGAAGGAAGGCTAAGGAAGAAAGCAAAATGCAAGAGGATATGGCTACTGCATTTGACCCATCTTTTGCTGGGAAGAGACCGAGAAACATCCACGTGCTGATATGGACGTTGGAGATGAATTTTCTACTCCACACATTGGCATTCATTCAGGGGGAGTTGCTGTAGATCAAGGAACAATATCGCCACTACACTTTAGTGATGTGAGTAGGTCTGGTGCTGACCCTGAGAAGGTTTATGCATCGCACTTCCCAGAGCATGAAGAATCCTCACCGATTGAGAAGGAAAGGGCTGAAAAGGAAGCTCCTAGTTTTCAAACTCATTCTACTGGTCCAAGTGGAAGCAATGCCAATTCCAAAGCCTTCACACAGCTGTTGGATATTATGCTGGACTTGAAAAAGCAGGTTTTTCGGATGGACTTCGAGATGGGAGACTTGAAAAAGGCGCTCGCCGAGTACTTCGGTGAACATGCGGAACAGATCAATGCACCGAGAGCACAAATGGAGTCAAATCGGACCGGTGCGAGAATTAGCTTCAGTGAAGGAAAATCTTGCCAAACATGACAAGTCAGTCCAAGAGCTTAGCAAGTTTCAACTTGTTCGTTTCCCTGCAGGCCCCTAATTATTTTCAAAACCTTATCACATTTCACTCTACCTCTTTGATGGGACAAAAAGGGGGAGAGTTGCGCAGATTTGATTGCAGGTTTTGAAGATTTGAAGTTTTTGAAGCTGAGAAAGCTTTGATAGTTTTTCTTTTGATTTATTTTGAAGTTTATTTTCATTTAGACTGTTTTCATTTTGGATTTCGATTGGGTTGTTTGAACTTCTATGACCTTATGCTGATTTGATGATTTGGATTTAGACTTGTGAATTTGATTGCAGGATTATTATATTTTGTGAGGATAATTGTTATTGGACTAACACTCTGTTTTGCAGATATAATCCTCAAAATATATATGAGTTTTTTCCTTGCAGGTTTTTAAATTCCCAAATCTGTCGAGGGTTTTGTCACCATAAAAAATGGGGAGATTGTTGAAGAAAAATCCCTTGGAGTTTTAAAGTTGACAAAACAGCCTCAACAGTACGGTCTAAGGACTCCAAGACTTAGTCGGTTACGTCTGAAGTTGTCAAGGTCTAAAGGTTTTCAAAGACAGTCAGACCTAGAAGTTCGGTCTGAAGTTTTTCCGTCTAAAGTCAGTCAAGACTCAGTTTCCGTCGAAGACCTTCAAGACTCGGTTTCGCCAGTCCCCGATGACCCTCAAGACCCAAATCTAAGTCCGAAGATAGTTCGTGATTTTTATAGGTGGGCATGAGTTATTCTTATGGCTAAGGAAAGTAAGATATTGAATTTCGTATTTCCTAATCTTAACCATGGAATATCTCTGGCTATGATTGAGAGCTTGGAAGATTTGTTCTTCGGATTTTATCCGTTGATGATTAAGATTATTTTTTGAAGAATCTAATTTTGGGAACTCAAGATCCTGATTGTATGGGCGAACAGGATTGACGAGCTACTATTTACTTACGTTTTCGGGACAAGGAGATCACTTAAATTGATTCAGTCCAACGGGTTGATTGGATGAATGTTTTGGTAAGTGCCAATGGGTATGAAGGCACGGAGGCTATTTAAGGTGGATCCACGTTGCTTGGAAACAAGGAGAGACTGGGTAGAAAAATCTCGATGTTAGAATCTCCAAAATCACTTGTTCTCTAAAATCTTTCATATTCAAATTGTGTATCAAAGAGAGTGAGATATTGTAACACCCCTTAACCACCTGAGGCTGTCACAGTCACCTATTTCTAGTTTGAAGTTTAAGTTAAGCCATAAATTCTTAGGCATTTATATATATATATATATATATATATATATATAGCGGTCCCAGTGCAAAGTCTCACAGCGGAAGTAAAATTAAACATCTTCATTTCCTTCTCCATCAGCTTACATCACAATGCACACCTACTAGCCCATCAGAGTGAAAACATAAGGCCTGAACACGCTACATAGCAAGAGATGGACATCGGGTGAGTCGATACAACAAAAAGCTCGAGCTACTTGTAGGCTCGGCTAGAAACAAAAGTATTCGACTCTGAGGCCTTCGATCAACTGGTCCATCATCTCGTGTTGGCCTTCCAAAAAGTGTCAGCCTACACCAGTCACACGCTCTCTTCACATCCAGCCGGGTGCATCGGCCGGCGACGGCGGCAACATCCCCCTCATCGTCCCATCACGGCATACATGAACAGACAGAAATTCTTGAGTCATTGGGCCACCAGGGAGGCCCGCATCAAAGAAAAACACAATGCGCACTCGAAAGAAAATCAATCCAGGGATCTCTAAGCAAGGATGCTCCGTGCACTCGACCTCTACATCCATAGGGATACCATAGAACGTACCACGTGCGACAGGTGCTAGCGGCATCTTGCTAAGCTGAAATGTTAGTCCCCAAAAGGGGTGAGTACAACCACTCAGCAGATAATTAATTCCCTATGGCTACTCAAACATCATACAAAACAATCAAGACATCGCATCGAAGCACATATCATTACATGCATACAGTATACCACTTACCTTGTAGCCATTTACATGTAGTTGCACCATATATGAGTACATCATCACATGTCAATGCATATATCATGCACATATATCTTTCAAAGCACAAGCACGTATGTCATTCAATACATGTCACCATATGCATATGTATCTTTCCATGCCCATGTATACATATCATCATATGCATGTATATCAATCAATACCCATGCATACATGTCATCATATGCATATATATCATTCAATACCCATGCATACATGTCATCATATGCATATCCATCTTTCAATGCCCATGCATACATGTCATCATATGCATATATATCATTCAATGCCCATGCATACATGCCATCAAATGCATGTATATAAACATCCTTCAATTTTTCACAATTTTAATTGGCTTTTAATGCACCCCCGGCACACGTCATCCGGGCTTCCGGCCCCCCACGTTTCGGGCATCTCGCACCCCAACTGGCATCACGAGGAATTCACGGCGCACACCATCCGTGCTTCCGGCACCCCCAACGCTCCGGGCATCTCAACTCCGAGGCCATCTAGAATTACGCCCCTAGGGCCACTGGGCATCTGGCATTTAAGCTCCCTGGCCGGGCATCCCGACATTCCCGGGGCATCATCGGCTCACACCATCCGACAGCCTTCTCATTTATCATGAGTTAAATGCACATGCATGGTCCAATTTCATAGGGCATATGACACGATGTACACTTTTATCATCCACATGATATGTCAAATATCATCATGCTTGCAACATGATAAGATTCTTAGAATAATACTAAACATTTAGTTTATGTAATCGAAAATAGTTTTTATACTTTCTCCTTTGAAAATTGTGCAAATTCCAGCATGCATAATTTATGAAAATGTCTAAATTGAATGCCTAAATGACTTTAAAAAATTATGGAATTTTCACACATAATAGTCAAGACATAATGGCACATTTTTCATGAAGAAAGCAAGTTCTAAAAATCGACATATAAAAAGATATAAATTCAACATCACAGCAAACCATATTCGAGTTCCACAGCTTACACGATTTCAGCATTTTCCTTAATTAAATATTCAAATGTCCTCTAAAAATCATGAAATTTCACCACAAAACAGACAAGACATAAAAGTACAACTTTCATGAAGAACTCAACTCCAAAAAATCTCTACACAAAAAGATATAATTTACATAATACGGCTAACACATTTCGAACACACAGTTTGCACAGCTTTATGATCTCTTTAAATTAAATATCCAAAAAATCTTCAAAAATTATGAAATTTTACCACGTGATAGCCAAGATGCTAAGGTAGATTTTCCATGAAGACATCTAGGTCAAATTAGTTATAGATAATTTATTTCAGTGGTCGTAAGCTTCTGTTCATGGCACTGCTACATCCAGATCAACGCCTAATGTCAATACTCACCATTTTTCAAAATTAAATACTCAAACAGTCTTCAAAAATTATGAAATATTTACCAAATGATAAACAAGACTCTAAGGTAGGATTTTCATGAAGACACCTAGATTAAATTCGTTATAGGTGATTTATTAAAATTAAGAAAATCTCTGTTTACTGTACCGCAACTTCCAGAACTTTCTATTACCGAAAAATCTTCATATGACCTACTTATTCTCCTTCTTTTGCTCTGGATTTTGGATATGTTCTAGCTTAGAGTGTTCTCTCCAACTTTCATTTGGACATCAGGATGAAATACCCAAAGAAAAATCATCTTATGGTCCCCCGAAGTTACTGGCGTCAAGCACTGTTCATCCAGTTTTCACATCTTCAAGAAAAACGACATTTCACTAGGCTATTCATGTTAGTTTGGTCTCAAATTTGAGTATGTTGTTCCTCTTGATGTTCTCTACCATTCTTATGAAGAAATCGAAGCAAGATTCTCAGTAGAAAGTCGAATACAGCAGCCAAATTCATGAAAACTCCACATGCATCACCAGATCTGAATGTCTTTTTAGAAAATAAGTTTCACCCCTCAAATCTCGTCCTTTTTATCTCAATTTTTAGTATGTTGTAGTTCAAGATGTGATCTACAAGTCTTATGAAGAGATCGAAGTCAGATTCTCGCTCTAAAGTTACATGCAAGACCTCACAAGTTACTGGCGCGCATGGATCTACACGAGACAGAAAACATCATCAAGCAAAACCACCTCAAAGTCTTACTTCCTACCCTTACAATCCACGAATTTCACCATAAAACAGCACTATACTCACAATACAACATGCAAGAGTAGATAAGGGAATCAAATCTTGCCTTAATTTCAAGAAAACAAACGCGGGAACGGGCGGACACGGGCGAGCAACGACCAGCGGCTCTCCTTCCTTTCTCTCCTCCTTCTTCTTTCTCTTCTTTCTTTCTCTCCTTCTCTCTCTCACCGTCGACTAAAACCCCTCCTAAACCGGTCACTCTCCACTTTTATACCCCCAAATTATCATCATTAGTTGTAATCATTATTTTTCATGCAAATTGCCACATGTTATTGCATGCAAAGACCTCATGCAAACCGGCCAACTTCTCCCCCTCTCTCCTTGCTCGACCGCCCACGGTTTTGTGGGTTTGTGGGCTTGTGGCCGGCCCACTTAGCCCGCCATAGGCCCACTCAAATTTGGCCCAAAGTCCTTTCAAAACCCAATTTAATTAAATAAATTTCCAACTCTTAAAAATAAATTCTTAATTAGGTTAATTAAAAATTTAATCAACCCATGCTTGAGTCTAGGGATGTACAAATTCTAATCCCTATACTTTTCATGGCCAAAATCTTTTGCCGTCAAAATATATCCCTTACAAGCTCATAGCCGAGCCTCACCACGAGTCATGGGCAAATGGTCACTAATTACGATCACAAACTTTATAAAATTCCGGGATGCCACAACTCTCCCCTCCTTAGAGAATTTCGTCCTCGAAATTAGACAAAACTTATGTCTCCTTAAACAAGTGAGGGTATCTTTTCCTCATCTCATCTTCACTTTCCCAAGTGGCTTCCTCTACATCATGGTATCGCCATAAAATCTTAACTAATGGAATCCTCTTAGTCCTGAGAATTTGTTTCTTTTGATCCAATACTTGCACAGGCTCTTCAATATACCTTACTTTCTCATCCACTTTGATGGCTTCATGATCGAGTATGTGACTAAGATCCGGTTGGTACTTCTTCAACATCGACACATGAAACACATCATGCAAATTTCCCAATTTTGGAGGTAATGCCAAACGATAAGCCACATCTCCAATTCTTTCCAGTATTTCAAAAGGTCCAACAAATCTAGGGCTCAACTTACCCTTCACTCCAAATCGAGATACTCCTTTCATTGGGGATACTTTAAGAAATACATGATCTCCCACACTAAACTCTAGAGGTCTCCTACTCTTGTCCACATAGTCTTTTTGTCTACTCTGAGCTGTTCTAAGTCTTTTCCTGATAATTTCAACAGCTTCTGTAGTGACTTGTACTAACTCAGGTCCTGTCAATTTCTTTTCACCTACTTCGTTCCAACAAACAGGGGTCCTACACCTTCTCCCATACAACGCTTCATAGGGAGCCATGCCTATACTTTTCTAGTAACTATTATTATAAGCAAACTCCACCAAATGCAATCTCTCATCCCAGTTTCCTTTAAAATAAATCACGCAAGCTCTTAACATATCCTGTATATCTGAATTACTCTTTCTGTTTATCCATCTGTTTGGGGATGAAAAGCAGTACTAAGCTGAAGTTTAGTTCCCAAAGCATCTTGAAGACTCCTCCAAAAATTCGAAGTAAATCTTGAGTCTCGATATGAGGTAATAGTGATCGGAACACCATGTAAGCGTATCACTTGGCTTACATATAACTCTGCATATTTATTCATTGAGTAATCTGTACGGACAGCTAAGAAATGAGCAGACTTAGTTAAACGATCCACTATTACCCAAATTGAGTCATGACCACTTGACGTCCTTGGCAATCCTTGTATAAAGTCTATTGTTATATGTTCCCACTTCCATTCTGGTATATCTAGTGGTCTCAAAAGTCGTGTAGGTTTGCGATGTTCTGCTTTTACCTGTTGACATGTTAAGCATTGAGATACGTACTTGGCCGTATATGCTTTCATACCATTCCACCAAAATTGCTGACGCAAATTTTTGTACATCTTGGTACTACCTGGGTGAATACTGTAACTACTTTTGTGTGCCTCCGACAAAATTTCCTTCTTTAACTCCTCATTGTTGGGAACACAAAGTCGTCCTTGACATCTTACTACTCCATCTTCGAAATTTGAAATTCTCGGTCTTTTCCCTAAAGATACCGCATCTTTTACTTTCATAATTTCGGATCGATTTTTGTAAGATCTTAACTTTTCGAATAATTTCAGGTTCAATTCTCAACGCACTAAGCATACTAGTAAGTCTATCCACTTTTAATTTAAACTCTGAGTCTGCTACTGACTTCAACAGGCTCCACTCAGCCGTTCTTAAACTAGCTATTTCCATGGCTGACTTACGACTAAGAGCATCCGCTACCTTATTCGCCTTTCCTGGGTGATATTGTATCTCACAATCATAATCCTTCAATAATTCCATCCACCTCCTTTGTCTCATGTTCAACTCCTTTTGAGAAAATAAATATTTCAAGCTCTTATGATCTGTATAAATCTCAAACTTTTCCCCATACAAATAGTGTCTCCATATCTTCAAGGCAAACACTATAGCAGCTAATTCTTCTAAATCATGTGTTGGGTAGTTCAATTCATGAGGTTTCAATTGTCTAGATGCATAGGCTATGACCTTACCATGCTGCATCAAAACACATCCTAGTCCTTTGTGAGATGCATCACTATACACTGTAAATCCATCAGATCCAGAGGGTAAAGTCAAAATTGGGGCTGAGGTTAACTTTCTCTTAAGTTCCTAGAAACTCCTTTCACACTCCCCATTCCATTCCAATTTCGTGTTCTTTCGAGTCAATTTTGTTAAAGGTCCTGCCAATTGCGAAAATCCTTCAATAAATCTCCTATAATAACCAGCCAATCCTAAGAAACTTCGTATTTCAGTAGGTGTGGTCGGTCTTGGCCAATTTATCACCATCTCAACCTTTATTTGGATCCACTACAATTCCTTTTCCTGATATTACATGTCCTAAAAATATTATTTGGTCCAGCCAGAACTCACACTTACTAAATTTGGCATACAGCTTATGCTCTCTCAGAGTCTGCAAAACTATCCTTAAATGTTGCTCATGTTCTCTAGGCCCTTTAGAATACACCAAGATATCATCAATAAAAACAATCACAAACTGATCTAAATAAGGTTTGAACACCCTATTCATTAGATCCATAAATGCAGCCGGTGCATTCGTCAATCCAAATGGCATAACAAGAAACTCGTAGTGTCCATAACGAGTCCTGAACGCAATCTTAGGAATATCCTCTTTCTTAATCCTCAGTTGATGATATCCCGACCTCAAATCAATTTTAGAGAAAACCGAGCTTCCCTGGAGTTGGTCAAAAAGATCATCAATCCTAGGCAAAGGGTATTTATTCTTAATGGTCACTTGATTCAGCTACCTATAATCAATGCACAAGCGCATCGATCCATCTTTCTTTTTCACAAATAATACTGGTGCACCCCATGGTGAAGCACTCGGCCTAATGAATCCCTTATCAAGCAACTCCTGTAATTGCACTTTCAATTCCTTCAGTTCTACTAATGCCATCCTATAAGGAGCTTTAGATATTGGTGCTGTTCCAGGCATCAATTCAATTTCAAACTCAATTTCTCGTTCTGGTGGGAATCCAAGTAATTCCTCAGGGAATACATCTTGAAATTCATTAATTACCCTAATTTCCTCAATCTTAGGCTCTTCTTGAGTATGATCTTTAACTATGGCCAGATAGCCTTGACATCCTTCGTCAAGCAACATACAAGCCTCCATTGCCGAAATAAGTGGTACAGATAGGTGAGTTTGACTTCCCAGAAATTCACAACTAAACTGATCGGGTAAGGTAAATCGAATTACCTTTCTATAACAATCTACCTTGGCTTGATACTTATGAAGCCAATCCATTCCTATAATAACATCAAAATCATACATGACCATTACAACTAAATCTATCTCCATATCTCTTCCTCCCACCGTTATCTTACAGTTTTCACACCCCAGCGTAGACAATATCATATTCTTTAAAGGCGTAGAAACACAAAGAGGCGTCTCAAGAGGCGTAGTTTCTATCTTATTCAACTGTCTATATCTTTCAGACATAAAAGAATGCGTAGCACCCGTATCAAACAATGCATATGCCTTTCTATCATTTATAAGAATCGTACCTGAGATAACATTTTTGGAAGCTTCTGCTTCCTCTTGGGTGATCGCATACACCCTTCCTTGCGCTGGTGGCCTTTGAGGATTTCTTGGTGGATTCGGCATAACAGCGCTACCAGGTGCTTGTTGCACCGAACTAACACTCATCTGCGACCTTTCTTGCGGGCAGTTTCTCCTAAGATGACCCGCTTGTCCACAACCATAACATTTCAGTTGTCCAATGCAAGGTCCTGGGCCATGTCGTCTATTACACCTTGGACATTCTCCATTTCTATTAGGTGCTCTCCCTAAATTCAAGCTATCCCTACCTTTACCAAATTTACCCTTCTTTTTAGACGGCCATGTCTGTCCTTGACCTATATAGGGTCTCTTACCCCTTCTCGCATCACCAAACGACCATTGTTTCTTACTCTCTGACTGTTCCCTTTCTAATTCCTGCTCTACCATCTGTGCCCTTTCATAGACCTCAGTGTAATCTCTTATGTTCAATGGCACCAGTTGTTTCCTAATATTGGTTCTCAACCCTTTCAGAAATCTCTTAGCTTTCTCCTCTTGATCCTCAATAATCTAGGAGCATATCTAGATAATTTAGAAAATTTAGCCTCATACTGATCTACAGTCAGCTCTTTTTGTTCTAACTGAACAAATTCATTCTTCTGAGATATGGTTGGTCTACTGCGTAATTGATCATTTCAGGCCTGGATTTTCATCCGCATTTCTCTTGGTTTGAGTCATGAACTCTTGACACAGTATATATTATCCACGTCAATGCCGCATCATCATTTTCTTCAGCAAATTTCTGAGGTGGAATCCAAGAAAGAGAGAGAGAGAAAGGCCCCGTTTGGTTCAGCTTTCCCAAGGGGCTTTGAGCCCCCAAAGCCCCTTGGGGAAAATTTTTTGCGTTTGGTTCGGCTTTTCGAGTCTCCATTTGCCAAATGTTGGCATTTGGAATGCTGAAAGTCCAAAGCAGGTCCGGACCTACTTTGGGCTTTCAGCATTTTCGGAATGCTAGCTCAGGGTTTAATGAATTTTTTTCTTTCCAACATTGCCCTTATTGATAATTGCATTTTCCTTTCTTGCCCTCGAAAACACTGTTCATCGTCTTCTTCCTTCTTCCTCACGAAGCTCGCCGCCGAGCGCCCGGCCGCGAGCGCCGATCCAGGCGCCGGGGGCCGATCGCCGCCGGAAGCCTCGCCCGAGGTCGCACGGCCTCGGCGACACCGCCGACGGCGACGGCAGCACTCAACACCTCGAGAAAACAACAGTGAGAAAATCCTTCCCGAAACCCGCGACGATTGGAAGAAGATGACGACGGCCGCGAGTTCAAGAGCGCGCTACCTGGAGGCAGGAGAAGGATCGGAGGGAGAAATCGACCCAGGTGACGTCGCCTGAGGTCGCGCGGCCTCAGGCGGAGTCGCCTAGGTCGCTCGACCTCGGCGGCGTTGCTCGAGGCCGCGCGACTCGGGCGTCGCCGGGTCGCCCGACCTAGGGCGTCGCCGAGGTCGCCGACCTCGGGCGAGCCGCCTTCCGCCACCGCCACCGCCACCGCCACCGCCACCACCACCAGTCGCCTCTCCATCGCCATCAGCCACCTCCCCACCACCACTAGCCCCACTGCCGAGCACCTGCATCTCCTCCTCCCTTTTCTTTCCCTTTCTTTTTTTCCTTTTTCTTTTCACCTCAAAACTACTTTGCAAAATATACACAAAAATAAATTCCCAAACACACTTGCAGCCCCCTTTCTCCTTTCTCCTTTCTCCTTTTTATCTCCCCTCGCGTGGCCCAGCCCGCTTCTCCTTCTTTTTTTTACCCCACGTGGCCCACCTTTCTTCTTCCCTAGCCCGGCCCGCTCTCCTCATCCTTCTTCCTCCTCCTTCCTCCCATGGACATTAGGTTCAGGACAAAGCAAAGAGAGGGACGCTTGCCGAAGGACGCAAGGACACGCGACGAGGAGTATCGTGCGGTACGAGGCAGCCCGAGCCCCACCTGGCATCCTCATCCTCACAATCTCGCTTTCAAAGTGTCCATATCTACGGTAAGTTTCCTCTTTGGTTCGAGCCCCATTGCCTTGAGGATCTCGGCTCGGAGATGTTGAGCTGGCTGGTTGTAGTTCGACTCGTCTCAAACTCGCCCTATGGCCGTCGTCTTCGAGCCGGGTAGGAGTACTAGCATTGGACGCTCATTCCCGTGAACCTTTGCTGCTTCGCCTTGTTTTTTGTTCCAACCGGAAGCCGAATCTCGTTCCTCTTGTTAGTCCATACGTGCGCTGAGTTCAAGTAAGCTGATGTGGTTCGATTTTGTATGTTTCTCGGTGATTTCTCTGGGTCTGGATCTGAGCGGATCCTAAAAGTGGGTTAAGATCCTCTCCCCCAAGTTAGTGCTCACCACATGTTTGATGAAACGCTTGAACTAAGTTAACGTGGATTTGGCCGTCACTTTCGGACCATTTAGAATGAGTATGCTTCTGTTTTGCATAATAGGGATCCTTTATGGCTCGTTGAACATGATTTTATTTGGATTTTGTTGATGTCGCGGCCCGAATCCGAGCTTTCCTTGGATACGTTTTTCTTGGTTGTGGCGGGGGCGATCCTGTGGTGGTTCGTCTGTGAGAATTGGCTTGCGGTTAGTGTAGTGTCGATGGTGATAGGAGGTGGGCTTTCTCAATTGTTCTCTTCTCTATGTTATGATAATACTTCCGTGACGATGTGTATTTGAGAACCATCAAACCGATTGGTGGTCGACTAGAATACTCTAGTAATTAGAAGCAACTGGAGACGACGGTTCGGTGTTGGACGTATATTAATTGACTGTGAGGGAAGTTGCTCGCGTTCCGACGTGGTGAGCTCCGGCCATAGGTGTGTGCTTGTCGCCTCCCTTATCGGCTTGTGCTGAGGAAGAGCAAGAAGTGGACCGCGTGAAAGGCGATGGCATATTAGGGTGTTTTGGGTTTGATTCTAACGATAGGATTACTGGGCTTTGAGACATTTCTATCAGATTATATTGAATCATGGACAAATGTGGATACGCAATTATCATGACGTTTTTCCTCATTGACTATTTTCCCAGGAAAACAACCACTGTTCCGTATTTTCTCTCTTTCTTGCTCCTCTTCCATGGAGGAAACCGACCCCGACGTTTCCCGGTGGATCCTTGAGTTCCTCCTCCGCCAGCCCCGCCTCAACGATGGCGCCGTCAAGCTCGCCCTCGCCGTCCTCCCCCTCCCTGACTCCGACCTCCGCCTCAAGAAATCTGTCCTCCTCCGCTCCATCCAGTCTGAGGTTGACGCCGCCTCCGTCTCCGAGGAGACCCTCGACGCCCTCGAGGCCATCGAGGAGGTGGACCGGATGACGGCGGCCAGTGGCAGCAGCAGTGGTCCCCCGCCCACCGTCTCCGATGCCATGCGGGAGGCGTACTGCGCCGTCGCCGTGGAGTGCGCCGCCAGGTTCCTGCACGGGCGGGTGGACGAGGGGGGCGAGTATTCCCGCGCCGTGGAGAGGATATGGCGGGGGAGGGTCCGGCGGATGGAGGAGTCGGTGGTCAAGAGTGGGCTCCTCTTGCCGGAGCTGCTCCGGTGGGGCCGCCGCGTCGAGGCGGCGATGCACGATGAGGGGGAGCGCGAGAGCGTGCTGGCGATGAACACGAGGGGCGATGCTTTCAGGTCGGTTAGGGCCTATTTGGGCGAGGCGTGGGAGAGGATGGGTCCTTCTTTCCTCGAGGTGGCGGCAAGCCAGATGGCGGAGGATAATCCGTGTAGAGAACTGGTTGTCACGAACGGTCAAGCGGAATCCCGTGCGTGTGAGCGTGACTATTTGCCCGACGTTAGAGCGAGTGCCGGTCCGAATAGTGAAAGGCCGGCTGTAAGGGTAGAAGATGATGGGGAAATGCCTGGTTTGTTCTACTGGATTTAGTTGCTCTGCTACATTTCAATTTTTCTTTTTTGGCATGTCCTTTTGTGATGATCTCATTCTGTTCTGGCTGATTGTTATTGGTGCATTGGAAACAAGTTGGTGAATTGGGTTTTTGGTAATGTATCAAGTTGTTTTCCTTAGAAAAATCGAAGCCGGATGAGGGATTGATCAAAAGAAAGCAGCTTGCCCGCCATAGGCGATCCAAAGTGGGAGTTAAGATCATTGATGATAATGGGGAAACTGAAAGAGATGTTGCATCGCGATGCGGATTTGATACCGTCCCTTCGCCTGATGTTAATAGAGTTCAAGAGGCGCTCAAATCTAGTTCTGTGGAGCTGCGAGTGGCAGTCACGGACCCACTTCCTGATGCGATACGGTTGGCTGATTCCCTTGTGCGAAATGCTGCTGAATCGTCTACGAATTTTGAATGTGCAGAAGCACAGATTAGGGAAGATGTTAATGCATTCGATGCTGACCAGAATGTTGGGCCGGTTCCAGGCGGTGAAGAAAATCATGTTAACCAGTCAACCAGCCATCAGAATAAGCAGCGTAAACCTAGTTTGTTTGAGAGGAACAGCTCTGCTCGCACCTATGAGGTATCTAATTAATGGTTGCATTTTGGTTCGCCTCTCCGTACTTCTTTCATTATTATGTGTATGTGCAAACGTGTGCTTTTCTCTCAGCATCTCTGTCTACTTCACACATGAGAGTTATGGCTTGAAGCATATAACGATTATGCAACTTAATTTGTTATCGAAACTTGGTGTTGGTGTCAGCATTTGTCTTGTCTAAATAAATAGCTTGTCCTTGGTGGAAGATACTTTGCCAGCGTATATGCAACAATGGGATGCCCTGCATACATACCTTAATGCTTCATTTTGTTATTAGTTAAAAGAATTGGTGGATGCTTCTAGTTGTGGGAAGAAAAAAATGTTCACTTTCAGGTCTTGAAGATAATTAGTAAAGCATGAAGAACAAAGGTCCTCTAATCTTTTGTAACTTTTTTTTTTTTTTTTTTTTTTTTTTTTTTTGGTTATAGAGACTCAAAAGTTTCCACAGATTCAGGAAAAATACATCTACGTGTCATAAGAATGTTTTTAGACCATGTGAACATACTTGCTGCACTAGACTCAGGGTTGTCCTCTCTCGTCATCTCCGTGATAGGTAAAAATGAAGTGCTATCGAGTGCAGAGGATGCTGAACTGCCCCTTTTCTCTTCCTACTCACTTTTGGGACTTTTGTTAAGTTAAGCACTTTTTGTTTAAAATCCCTCCCTTCAAAACATAAATTGAACCTCTGTAAGAAATTTTAACTTGGAATATTCTCATCTTGAGACACAAGGAAGTATGATGTGTGGTGCAGACATGACGTGTACAGGTTGTTTTCGTATTTAAGTGGGGTGCCTTTGTTTGGTAAGTAGTAATTAGTTTAGTGGAAAATAATAAAATCCCAGTACATGGAAACGATGCAAAAGAAAGAGGAGCAATAGAAAAAGTTAATACATTCATAAATTGATATGCACCAAATGGAAGTCAAATCTCTCTAAACTAAGAATTAGGAATCGAAGATTGACAACTTCATTCTTGGAGGCGAACTTGTGAACTGTTTCTCAAGCTTCATTCCTTTTTTGCCATCTCAAGCATATTTAATAAAATATTATTCTCTCTTGTAGCCCAAACAGACTGGTATTTGAAGGATGATAAGTCTGAATCAGTTGGTGCAGGGCTATCTTTACTGCAAAGTAATGTAATTATGGTTAACGGGGGACGCATTAACTAGTAATGTTAAATTTGGGTGGCATGCAAATTACGGTACGTATGTAGTCACTGGACCTTCTGATCCATTTATCATCTCATTCTCTCAGTTGAGCATTTGAGAGGAGCTTTGCATCTCTCAATGCTTGTTGGTCCTTCAATTGATTCAATATTTGAAGAAAGCCATCTCTTTACTGAAGCAGTCTCAATACTGATCATGACCTGTTCGATTCCTCTTCATATTATTTCTTGATCTTTATGGAGATTTTGCTTAGGTGTGGTAGGATTTCTTCATCTTACATTGATGAAAACAAAGGTGGTGATAGCTCTGATCTGCTGAAAGTTTAATCCTTTGTGGATTATTTTAGAACTATATTTGGAGGTTGGCTGGCATAAAAATGAGGGCATCATGGAGCCATGTCAATCTAAAAGTATATCTAATCATTTAACTGATTCATGAAGCATTGAAGTTTAGCTGTAAAAAGGTAAAGCAGGCACTCTTAATGCTGATCAACTCTTGCAGATGCAGAAGTATACTATGCCTAATGCCTCTTCTTTATTATGGTTTTTCGGAGAAACTTTAGCCTTTCTTCGTTCATGGTTTGATATTCTGGTTTGTTTCTTTTGATGATTTGATAGTTGTAGCTCATATTATGTTTGAAAATGATCATTTTTTCAGTGGGACGATACAATAGATGGCTCATCTGAAGAACCTTCGGGCTCCGATAGGGTTGTGTTACCCAGCCCAAGAAGAAGCACCGTTTCTCCATTGAGGAAGCCATTGACTCGGAGTTTGAAAGTTTCTGGACGGAGAAAAGTAAAGAGATGGAGTTTGGAGGAAGAAGAAACTTTGAGGAATGGTGTCCAGAGGTACAATATTAATTTTTGCGGTATCCATTGACAGCGTGAGGGTCTCATTGTTGATATTTGTTTTCCTTAGACTTTTGGGTGCCTTTGTGTTGAAGTGTTGTCATGTGCTTTGAGTCCCAAGTTGATCAAAATATCACAGTATCTCATTGTTATATTGGTTTTGCAATCTAGGTTTGGCAAAGGGAATTGGAAGCTCATCCTACACTGCTACTGCCACATTTTTGAGGAGAGAACTGAGGTAATGCTGGAAACTCATCATACCATAGATTTGACTGCGTGACAAAGTGGAGCTTTTCTGTTCAGGTGGACCTGAAGGACAAATGGAGGAACATGAACCGCTACTGAAGTGCAAATAGCTGGTGATTCAACCAGTGCTGGAGAGGCTTGCCAGCCTGTCGATCGCTTGCCAGTGCAGAAGTTTGTGTCTAACTTAGTCATTTTAACGATTCATAGTGGTGTCTATGTCCACTTAGATTGTCGAAAACCTTCCTCAAAGCTAGTTTGTGCGCATGAAGTACGTCAAGTGTACATTGTTAGAATAGGATGTGCGCAGGTGTAGTTAATCTTGAAGGCCTTGAAGAACTTGGAATAATGAGAAAAAGGTTGCTTTCTTATTTAGTGTAAATGGATATCCAGCCAACCATTTAGACATGCACCTATGGATGATTTAGGTGCATTTGCATGGTCGGGACAGTTTTATCTCAGTGCTCAACCCTCGAGAAACTAAGGGCGTGTTTGATAATCATTTTATTTCCAGAAATAATTTTTGCTCAGAAGTGATTTTGTTTTATTCCGTTCCCAAGGACAACTCATTGAGTGTTTGAAGGCATTTAGTAGGATTCTTAATTTTTTTTTTTTTTTATTCTCAAATCCCAGTTCTTTCCTTAACCCACCTTTGAAGATCCTCTCTTTGTTGCGCCCGCAAGATAAATGGCTTCTTCTTGCGCAGCATTTTGGGTTTCTCATGCGCTCACTCACTGGAAGGCCCGTAAAGCTCTTTGCTCCGTGCAAAGACCCATGTCGATTAAGGCCCTTTCGGCTTCCGTGGATTACTCCAGTGCCTTGGTTGCTGAAAAGCCCGCGAGCTCATCAAGGGTACGTGCCACTTGTACTAGTCCTGCAATTTACCTTAATTCACCTTGTCTGTTGGGTGGTGGAATTGACTGAGCTAATTGGGTGGGAGGCAGTTGAAACAATTGATGGGTTGTGATGGGTTTTTTTATTCTAGTGTTATTTAACCCATGAATGATTTGCTGGTTAGCGATGGATTTTTCAATTCGAGTGTTGTTTACCCATGAAATGTTTGCTCTCTCTTGTAAGTGCTGTGAAAATTTGGTGGTGTGGAAGAATTGTCCTCGAGGATACATTCTGCCCTTCATAAAGTGGAGAAGGTATGTTGCAGCGATCCGCCAAGATACAACAGACCGTCTAATTTGCGTGCACTTGGCTATTGAGGCAATATAGGAAGAGCATGATTATTTTGATACAACAAGTCCTTTTCTCTCTCTATTGCTCTCCCTATCTAAACACTTGTACTCACAGTTGAAACCTTGCGACCTTATGCTTTTCTTAAACGCATTCTGTTTCTGAGAGAAGTACATCAAACACATTAACATATATCTATGGGACCGAGTATAGATTGCCTCTCATTGGTTCAAGTTGCTGCCAAAGACCATTTAATTGCATTTGATGCAAGCTGGCTTCTGAAGTCAACATAGTTCTTGGACTCGGCTACCTCTTGCTTACTTGTGTAGAAATTTCCAGCTTGCTCGTGTACTTGCCACTGCCTCAAATTCGCTTTGTGAAGAAGCGAATGTTCTGGACATTGTTCATGGTCCATTTGCTCGACTTCCACCACCAAAGGCTCTTCACCGAAGTTCTATTTTCAATGTTGCTTTAAACTCAATAGAATTTAGTAAAAGTGAGAATATAAGCCTTTTGGAATGCCTACTTTATACAACAGTAGGTTTAGTGCAATTCTCCTTGATAATTGGTGTTTGGCAGTTTGCCAATGATCTAAGTTTCGCAATCACACTCATGTTTTAGCTGCTTTGCTTGCGTTGGCTTGTACTATGGAATTAAATGTAAAATGTGAAGTGGCATTTTATCAGTGATTTTTGGTGGTTGCGCAGCAGACTGGCTGATGTTAACCAAATTTGTCCGATGTAGAGGCAAGTAGACTGACTGATATTGACTGACCAAATTTGCCTGACAAAGAGGCAAGCAGACTGGCTGATCTTGACTTAGATTATAGGGTTAGATGGTCCTGCATTTGCAACGCAATTATTAAACAGTGGCGAACTTGTCATGCAAAATTTGGGTGTTACATGATTTTGTTGTTACATAAAGCAGTACATGATTGTGACTACAAATAGGTGGACATCAACTATTTATGGTTTGCAATTTAATTTCAGTCCAACAATTGGCTGTGGAAGTTCAAGGACAATGATATCAACATCCACTACGAAAAGCATGAAAGCAAAAGCCCTGATGCTTCTAAAGATATCCTTATGGTGCCGACAATATCTGATGTGAGTACTGTAGAGGAATGGAGACTAGTGGCCAAAGATATAGTCGAACAAGTTGGTAAAGTTAATTGGCATGCTACTATTGTGGATTGGCCTAGTCTGGGCTACTCTGATCGGTTAAAGATGGACTATGACGTGGATGTCATAGAGAAATTCCTGGTTAATTTTATAAATGCGCCTGATAGCCCTCTTAGTCACTCAGGTAGTGTGTTCCAAGTAAAATACATGTAAATGATTACATTTACTTCATTGAAGCCTCCATTTGAAACTTTTTCAACTACATACACCATAGTGTGCTGGTGTGTTGGTGATAAAGCCTTTTTAACAGTTGAAATCGTACAATGCTTTTAACAGGGTATCATGTTCTTGTACAATCAAAGCAAACAAGGTGATTGACATACGGATACATGTGCTACAGAAGTGTCCATGATTTTCTCTATGAGGGTCAGAGAATTCTAAAGGTGTTGGACAGACAAAATTTTAATTATTCTGATAGATTTCTTTTCAATATAGTAAAAGAGGTTAGTATATGCAGCCATGAGGCTGCTCCATGATCTAACCTTTAGTCTGGCTTGCTTTGTACAAGGACAAGCAATTTGAGCTCAATAGTTTCAACCTTGCTCACAGCTATCTTAAAATTTCAGTCGTCTTTAATTACTTACTGGTTTATTTTGTCTGCTGCTCTGTTTAAAGCTTTTATCTTCTAATATGGCTTGTGTGTCTCTCAAGTTGTATGGATGATACTGTCGCTAACTCTCTTGTCTTATTACCAGCACATGATTTGGTGGTTTTTGGAGGAGGCCATGCTGCCACAATCGTAGCTTGTGCTGCAAAAAAGGGTTTGGTGAAGCCTAGAGCCATTGCCCGCAGTTGCTCCGACATGGCCTGGGCCTCTCCCTATTGTGTTTGGCCGAGACTCTGACATGGAAACAAGGTAATTTTGGGCTTCTTTTGTTTCTTTTTGTAATTTCACTTTCCAGGTAGGAGTTGTTATCTAATTACGGGTGATTGGTTGCGAGTTGAGTAGGTTCTAGATTTGGAACTTCTACCCCAGTAGAACCGATTTCCAGTTTTTGAAATCTGGAACGTTCTCTGTTTATCTTGGGACCAACCCTAGAACCCACCCTGTTTGTCTGATCTGATTCCAGCTTCTATCCAGTAACCGGTTTCTTTTTTCTTTTTCCCTTTTTCTTTTTGCTTCATTTAAAAAAAGAAAAAGAAAAAAGAAAGACACATAGCAATTACAACAAAATAGTATGAGCAACAAAATGGCTCAAAGTAAAACATCGATACAAACCAACCAGAAATATAAAGCAATAGAGAACTTAATCTCATTTAAGAATAATAAATCATCTTTGTCCAACTTATTAAAAGAAATAAAAATGTTCTAACCGGTTTCCTGAGTGGGTAGGTAAGTTCAACACCCAAAACTGGAACGTACCCGCACAATACCGGTTCCAAAAATTTGGGACCGGAAATCAGACCTGTTTCTATGGGCGATCCAGTCCAATTCCAAGGTAGAACCGGACCAGTTGCACAGCCCTATATCTAACAGTTCGAAAAGGGGGAGGCTAAGTGCATACTTGTTTACATGGTGTAGTGTGGCGAGTTGGTGATAAAGCCAACCGCTTGAAGGTAAAAGAAGAGAAAAATGGAGGAGAAAAAGAAGCCAATTACTTTAGTCTTGGCCCATGTGATTCATTGTGCTAATCCACACCCATGCTTATTGTTGCGTTATCCGCTAAAATATTTGAGTGCAGATTTAGTATCTGTCTTGGAAACAATATGGACTTGGTTTCTTGTTCCTCAAAGCATTTAGATCACCAAGCCACTTTTCATGTTGAAAAATGAGATTTGCTTTCGCATTCTCAGCTAGTTTATATTTAAATGTCGCTATGTACTAAATCTATGGCTCGTCCTTGCCACCGTCATTCTGGGTAGCCTTTCAAAAAGATTGTCCCCCTCGGTCCCTGTAAGTAGCGCCATTCCCTGAGTTCAGAGGTAGTTTACTCTGTCATGCTCGATTTTCTATCAGGTACGGTTTGCTTAGAGGCACTATACGAGCTCCTGCTTTGGAATGGATGGTGTACAACGCACTGGTCAGCAACGAGAAGGCAATCCAATCCCTGTATAAATCTCATGTATATGCAAACCCTGACAATGTGACACCAGAAATTGTCGAGAGCAGGTATGGGCTAACAAAACGACCAGGCGCCCGATATGTGCCTGCCGCTTTCTTGACAGGTCTACTTGACCCCATGAAATCGCGAGAGGAGTTTCTTGAGCTGTTTGCCAGTTTGGAGGGAAAGATGCCAGTCCTAGTCATGTCAACCGAAGGCTCTCCTAGGAGGTCAAAAGCAGAGATGGAAGCCCTTCGAGGAGCCAAAGGGGTTGCCAAATTCGTCGAGGTTCCAGGTGCGCTCTTGCCACAGGAGGAGTACCCATCTATCGTTGCAGAGGAGCTGTACCGCTTTCTGCAGGAGATTTTTGAATCTTGAAAGCTTCTCAATTTGATATCTCCATGTTTGCAGCTTTAGTATCTCAATATGTTACAGACAGTGATTAGTTCGACTCTTTGCCACCAGAGATCTCATAATGCGCATAAACATATACTCTGGAAGCTACCGCAAGATTTTACGTCAGTAGCTTTAGAGTTTAAAGGGATCATCGAATGTGTCTAAATTCATACTGCAAAAACCTGTCCATGGATCTGCAACAAACACGAAGCTTTATTGCCAAGTCCTACTTTCCTGTTGTACTTTCGTCGAATTGATTTCCCCATATTCTAAGATATATCCGCTTAGTGTTCATGCAGCAGAGGCTTTTCGCCTCAAAATATTAAAGATATTCTCTGGTATAGTAGGCGATCATGACCATGTGCCTCGTGTACCAGAAAAAGCACAACTATGTTGCATTTGACCAACTCGCGTATGATGATTCCAAGCCTATTCCGTTCTTGAAAAGAAGCGATGTCTGATTATGCTTGAGATGATGTTTCTACCAGTCTCCAGTGATCTTCAGTTCTCTCTTGCTGGTGGTGGTCTCTTTTGGAATCAAACAAACAGTCGATTACCAATCATCGAAGCCGTTTGACTTTGGAACATTGCATCTTCAAGACAAAGGCCTTATATAATGAAGCCATGAACTATTGATCCTTACCAAGAAGTAGGCATCTTATGATACCACTGGAGGCCACCTTGCCTGTCCAACGAATATTTTGTTGGCCAGCTGACAGATCGACATTCCTTATTTTTATGTGCCGGTCTCCGCACGCCTCAGCTTCCAATTTCTCCTTGTAGCTTTATCTCCCCCAAGAGGAAGGAATATCCTCTAGGTATTTTATGTCTAAGAAATGCTGAGGTACCATTAGCCTTAGACGAAGCAATTAACGTCACCAAATCAACTAAAGTATATTACTCTACTTGTTATATGTACGCGTGCTGAGTAATAAATTTGGAGAGAAAGTTGACTTTGGAACATCGCATCTTCAAGAAAAAAAAGGGCTTCTATAATGAAGCCATGAAACAAAAAGCCGTGAATGCAAAAGTGATCTCATTATTGCATATTTGCCCGGGATTAGTCATCTCGATGTTGCGGAAAAATGCCTATTTTCTATTTTCCTCATGATAATTTTCATCAACAATACTTAAACGAAGCATCATGAAATTGTTGACTCATGAAAACGATCATGACCATGTGCCTCGTGTACAAAAAAGAGCACAACTATATTGCATTTAACCAACTCACATATGAGGGAAAATTATCCAAAGTGTCCTAAACCTATTGCACTTTTGTCAATTTAGTCCAAAACTTTTTTTTTTTGTCAATTGAGTCCTAAACCTTTTGTAATTGTGCCAATTCAGTCCATTTGGCCGGCTGGAGTGGCGTGGATGCCGGCCGGAGACAGCTGGCCGGCGAATAATTTTTTAATATTTTTTCAATTTTTTTTTTTTTATTTTTTCGAATTTTTTTTATTTTTCTTAATTTTTTTTTTTTTCTTATTTTTTCTACTTTCTTCTTCCTTTGGCCGACGCCGGCCGGCCGGCTAGAGGGGGATGGTGGCGAGGTCGGCATCACGGCCCAGTGAGGCTCGCCCCCGAAAGAATCGGCGGAGGCGAGCCTCGCCGTCGCTAGGCGAGGCCACCATCGCCCAGCCAAGGCGAGGCTCGGCCTCGCCCGGCCCGCGAGCCTCGCCCGGCCGTGGCGAGGTCGAGCCTCGCCAAATCCGGCGATGGCGGCCTCGCCCGGCGACGGTGAGGCCGTCGTCGCCTAGCCGAGGTGAGGCTCGGCCTTGCCCAACCGTGGCGAGGTCGAGCCTCGCCGGATCTAGAGACGGCGGCCTCGCCGTTGCCGGGTGAGGCTTGCCCCCGCCGGCCGGGGGAAGGCAAGCCTAGCCCGGCCGACGGCGAGGCCGTCGCTAGGCGAGGCTCGGCCCCGCCGGCCTAGCGAAGGGGAGCCTCGCCCGGCGACGGCGAGGCCGCCGTCGCCCGGATCGGGCGAGGCTCGACCTCGCCACGGCCGGGCGAGGCCGAGCCTCGCCTCGGCTAGGCGTCGGCGGCCTCGCCGTCGCTAGGCGAGGCTCGCCCCCGCCGGCCTAGCGAAGGCGAGCCTCGCCCGGCCGACGGCAAGGCCGCCGTCGCCGAGATCTGGCGAGGCTTGACCTCGCCACGGCCGGGCGAGGCCGAGCCTCACCTCGGCTGGGCGACGGCGGCCTCGCCGTTGCTGGGCGAGGCTTGTCTCTGCCAGTGGTTGGCGAGGCTGACCTCGCTGGCCATCCTCTCTGGACAGCCGGCGTTGGGGAAGAAGAAAGTAGAAAAAAAGAAAAAGAAAAAAAATTTAAAAAAATTCGAAAAAAATATTAAAAAATTGTTCGCCGACCAATTGTCTCCGGCCGGCGTCCACGTCAGCTCCAGCCGGCCAAATGGACTGAATTGGCACAATTATAAAATGTTTAGGACTCAATTGGCAAGAAAAAAATGGTTTAGGATTGAATTGACAAAAGTGCAATAGGTTTAGGACTTTTTGGACAATTTTCCCCGCATATGAGGATTCCAAGCCTATTATGTTCCTGAAAAGAAGTGATGCCTAATTATGCTTGAGATGATGTTTCTATCGGTCTCCGGTGATCTTCAGTTCTCTCTCGCTGGTGGTCGTCTGTTCTTGAATCAGACCAACAGTCGGTTACCAATCATTGAAATGATTTTGCTCTTGTTGAGTTGACAATTATCCATATTAGACAAGAAAACATTCCTGCGAAATATTTTAGGAAGTTCAATTTTTTTTGTATCGTCTCTAGTATGTTTCAGCATGATGAGGCGTTATACATTGTGTTAGAGCGGCAATACTGAATTCGTGTCATTCGAGTGACAACTGATCCATGCCACTATGATGATTGCTCAAAAGATGCACTTAATGTCTTTTAACTTGGGTCATGCCATGACGAGAGTGCTTGGTTATTATTAGGTTGAGCTTATGAGTTTGAGCGCAGTGCATGTCTCTTGAGAATCTCTTGCTCATGGCAATACAAACCTTTAATTAGGGTTAGATCCCACATATATCACAATAAGGATAGTATTCTACTTTGCCAATTGTTATATCATATAAAGATAGTATTCATAATTTCTCACATTTTTAATCGTTGAATCTTCTGTACTAATGGTGTCTTCTAAGGTATACTAAGCGGCATGAGAGCATCGTTGACTTTCCTTCTCTGTCTTCTTTTGCATACTAAAATCGATCAATTTAGTTTACCAGAGAAAAAAAAAAAGATCAATTTCTCCTTCTTTCGGACAATTCTATCAAACGATATTGAATCATGAACAAATGTGGGAATGCAATTAATTATTAAAATAAGAATGACAAATTCAAATTCATTTCATATCAAGTTGGTTATACAAGACCTACTTATTTATTTATTTATTTATTTATTTATTTTTATCCAAAGAAGATTGTATTCATTACTTAAAAAGATATATGAGAAGTACGTAAACGATAAGACCTACTTTACTAATAATAAAAAGGAAGAGTTACGAGAATGGAATCAGTGACATGACTCCCCTTCCTCCTCGGAGCAATAATGACATGGCCTAGAGCTATTAGAGACAGCATAACAATCTATATCATGGACGCTGCGACGAAAAAAGCTATAATAAATAACAATTTTCAAGAATTTACAGCCATAAATAAAGCAAAGCAATGATGGAGATGTGAAATTTTTGCATAAGACCAGGGCACAAGCGACATTGGAGCATTTTCGCATTCCCAGCCCAAGGCATTAGAGTTATTATATGATTTATTTTGGGTCAAACTCCTCTGAGAAGGCCCAAAAGATTGATGTTCGCACACTCACAATAATGTTGCATAGAACTGCTTTTAAGGTACTCTAATATTTCATTCGTTTCATGAAAAATAAATTATTTGAAAAATATTGATGTTCGCACACTCACAATAATGTTGCGTAGAACTGCTTTTAAGGTACTCTAATATTTCATTTGTTTCATGAAAAATAAGTTATTTGAAAAATATTTTTCTAAAAATGATCTCTTGTATCTCTTACAAATATAAATGAATGATAATTATATGTATTGTTTATGAGAAATTTTAAACATAAATTATTATCGATAATGATGATATTTTTCATTGAATTTTAAGTGGTAAAAAGGATCGTTTTTGGAAAAACATCTTTCGCAATTGAAGCCTAAGACCCATCCTCACTCCTCAGAGTGAGAAAAATCTCGGGGCTGGTTGCACGCAACAAATGAAGCACGATTTGCGAGAAACGCTGTCGGCATCCTCAGCTTGTCAGATCTACCAAAACAAGCTTGAATCTTTTCTTCACGGCTTGAGGAATTGTTCTTCAGAGAGAAACCTATGTTAAGTTAGTTCATGAGAACTTCTTTGCTTCGAACACTACAACTCTGGATGGGACTTTATGTTCAGATTGGTCTGCAAGCACTTACTTGATTGGAGGAATAAGCTCTTGTGTTTCAAAAAAATTCTCTCTTTCTCAAAATGACATGTCTCTAAGTTCAGCAGGGTGCAAATGAGGTTACAGGCAAATGAGTTGCAGAGCATGTCGTCAACTGGAGACTCTCCCTCTCTAATCCAATTTGGACGGTCAGAGTTCCGCCTTGGGGCGGTGGGTTAAACTTATGGGGCAGTTTCTGTGCAATGATGCTGGTGATTGCCTGGGAGTTATGTTAATTCTGTAGTTACTTCTTCCTCGCGTGAGCAGAATCAAGGGTTTCCTTTCCAAGCATTTTCATGGGGTTGGAACAATGGACTGCACTATTTTTTCTCACAAAGTTGATTCAACAGGTCCACCAGACCTTCCTTCAAACAAGAAGCAAGTCAGAAGCAGGGCAAGTGTGAAAGCAATCTATCTGCAGATTGATCGGCTAACCTTGCTTAGACAAGTCCAACTTTCCACGTCTCCTAAGAAATATTTACCATATGAAAAGTTCAAAAAACCAAGACTTTGTCCAAAGAAATCTGTGAAAAAATGAGTTGAGAAATGAAGTTTCTCGTAATAATTGGACGGGATAAGTGCAAAAAAGCCATAAAATTTATCATGAAAGTGCAATTGACTCTCAAAACTTTCAAAAAGTGCAATTAAATCTTAAAACTTATCATCAAAATGTAATTGAGTTCTAAAATTTTCAAACAGTGCAAACAAGTCCTAAAATTTGCCAAATTAGTCTAATTAAGCCTTTCGTTGAATGCATGTTTTCAAAATTTTAAGACTCAATTACACCTTCATAATAAGTTTTAGAACTTGATTGCATTTTTGAAAGTTTTGGAACTTGATTGCTTTTTCCTTACAAGTTTTAATACTTATTTGTAGTTTTTGAATGTTTTATAATTCAATTGCACATTTGTAATAAGTTTTAAAACTTCACGAGCACTTATCACATAAATCCCTCATCTATCACGAAGTGTTCGAGTTGAACTTTTTGTCCAACAAGAAAATTTTATCTTAGAAATTATTATCTTAAAATAGAAATGTGTGGAATTTTTCCTCTAAATACTTATTTGGACTTTAACTATATATAACATATTTTACTTAATCAAATTTAGATGAATGAATTGCTTTCTTCATCTTAAATTCGAAGAGAAGAGTAAAAACATGTCAAACCTTCGTGGAATCATACATTCTCGTAAACCACGGGGCAATTTCATATGCACGGAGGGAGTACTCACTCATCGAATAGAACAAATTGTGAAGGAAAGTGCCGGCCGATTATTCAAGAAAAGAACACCACCATGTGTTCATATTGACATATGAACAAGTTTTGTCAATACGACCCTCGTTTTTTTCAATTGACTGGATCCCGTTGGTCGTGCCTTCCTACCACAAGTATGTATTATTTTGGAGTATGTCTTCTGTTTGTTTGTTTTCTTAGGCTTCGTTCGTTTCACGGAAAATAATTTCCTGGAAAACGTTTTCCGGATTTTCCGGCGTTCGTTTCACGGAAAATGAATTCTTTGGGGAAAATGTTTTCCATCAAAGGAAAAAAAGTCTTCTAAAGTAAGGAAAAATGTTTTCCATTTTTGAAAAGTGGAAAACATTTTCTTCACTTGATCTATCTTACCTCCCAACTCTACAAATCCTCACTTCCTCTTCTCATTTCTTCTTTTTTTTTTTTTTTTTTTTTTATTCGAATTATTTTTTAATTTTCTTTTTCTTTTTTAATTCGAATTATTTTTAATTACCTTTTCTTTTCTTTTCATTTTCATTTTCTTTTTTTCTTTTATTTGTTTCCTATCTTCTTCTTTCTTGGTTAGTTATTGGATCAAATGAACCTCAAGCTCATCGATCCGGCGACCCTTGAGCTTGAAACTTGCACTCGCCAATTTGGTGAGCAGAAAATATTTTCCTCACTGAACACCGGAAAATATTTTCCGCAACACTTTCAGGTTTTAGCCGAACACCAGAAAATATTGTCATTTTCCTGGAAAATGACTTCTGGGAAAATATTTTCCGGAGATGGCCCATTTTCCGTAAAACGAACGGACCCTTAGTTTAAAATTAGGGAAGGGGTTCATGCATCTTGTGCATTGTTAGCTATCTGAATAAGATAGCCTTTGTCCTGTTGTGACATGGGGGAAGATAGCGAGACAGTGGCAGAATTGCAAAAGCTTTTCAACTTTTTATGAGACTATTGTTTTACGAAATGGGGACACTTTGCTGATGTAATTTTTTGTTAATTAACACACTCAAATGCGCGTCTTTCTATACCCGACTCAACTCGTTGGATTGGATTTATCTAGTGCGTGCAACAGTTTTTGGATTAATAAATTAATACGTGAAGTGGAATCAATTGAAGTTTAGTATCTTCTATTTTGAAGGGTAATCAAACTCATATAAACAATCAGAACGTGGAGTGAAATCAATTGATATACTTCATGAGCAATGGAAAATATATTCAAGAAAATTGTTTTAGGGAAAAATGAGTTGTTCTCCTATGGTTGATTTTGCGGAAAATTACTTTGAGAGAAATTCTGGTGTTCAACAAAAAATGAAATTGATTGGGGAATCCATTACAAATTGCATTTAAAACACCAATTCAGTCGTATTTAGAAACAAATCACAAACTTTCAAGGTCAAATAAGTCTTCTAGCTATTATTCTTTTTTTAATAAATTAGACGAGTTATTATTCACAAAACAAATTGGTTGAAGGAACGTAAGATCTGAGGACAGTAGATCTCTGAAAGTCGATGAATCCGTCAATGAAAAGAGATTTGTGAAGTTCCAAATGACAACTGGCCATCCATGCATGTGGTGCATGAAGAGTAGAGCATCGGTGCATTGTTAACTTTCTAAATCAAACAACCTTTGTTCAGTTGTGACCTAGGGGAAAGTTTTAGTTTAATAAATTTGAACGGAAAGTGGGATAAATTGAAATTATGTATTTTCTATTTTGAAGGAAAATCAAGCTCAGCATAAAATATAATTTTCCATTGTTAACTTTCTAAATCAAACTTCACATGTTATTTTGGCTCATTGGCAAAGTGTGACAGCCTGAATTTCTGATTCTGTTTTCAATTGAATGAGTTGAGCTTTTCATCGACGTGCCTATAATTCTTTTATCTGAGCTGATCACTTATGAGATAACTAGTCTATTTGGTGAAGCCGTTAAGGGATCTTAACGCAATATACTTGAGAATTTAGCTAGAAATCGATTGCTCGATCGTGCTAATCTGCAAGGGTCAATATGGCACTGTCAAAATTGATTAAATGTCAGAGATAGGTCAGTTCGATTGAGGTATGTGATTAAAATGTGTGTGATTCCACCTAATTACAAAATTCTCGTTGAACAGCACTAAACTGATTTTTCTATCATTTCTATACCTTATGCCTGTATTTGAAATCTCGAGATTTTCACGATAATCAAGAGTCACCAATGAGTTGAAGATGCACAATGTGGCTTGAAAATAATCGACCACGGGTCAATTGCACTAAAAATGCCCAAAAGCTACCTAGTAGGTTAGGTTACGCTAAAATCGTGTCCGGTTGAAATTAACCGTGAATTTAAACCCGATTTCAGAAATTGAAACTTTTGTCATGTCACGATTCATTTTAGGAGCGTCGACTCACCCTCCGAAGATTTTTCTGCAAACCCAAGATTTCGGCGAAAAATCAAAGTTGGGTTATTTTGGATCGAGAAAATTAGAGAGCCGTTTTTTATTACACTTTTGGCATTCAAGTTGGACTATTTGTCAAGGGAATTGCAAGAATTTAATGTGGGCACCTTGGCTAGAATTATTGGACATCAATTGGATTGAATTGTGTTGCAATTGAATTGAATTTGGAGGGAATTGTCCAAAGTTCGTAGGTCCAATGGGGCAGCCACTTTTGGACCATTTCAATGGCTTGTTGGGGAAGTTTGGGGGTGCAAATGGCTGGGGATGAAGGCTGAGGAGGTGGGGGCCAAGCAATGAGCATTTTGGGGTATTTTGGTTGACTTGGAGGCCAAATGGTGGTCCCCCTTCAGCCAGCACTCCTTCTTCCTCCTTGCAGCTACTTTACCCATTGTTGAAGCCTTTTGGAGCTCAAAGAAAACCAAAGAAACCAGCTAGCCTTCCCCCTTCACCGTTGACCACCGCCCAAAGCCACCGTACCCATCGCACGCCAGCCATGAGCCTGAGCCACGCGTCCCTTCCATCCAATGTCTATACGCCATCTTCGTCGTACCCCTGGTCATCGTCTTAGGTCGTCCAGTTACCATTCGCTGCCCCCAAGCCGTCGACAATGCCCACCTAGAGTCGCTATAGCTCGCTGTTGCCACCTAGCCTGTGTTCCAGCCCTTCCAACCATTCAGCCCAGCCCTTCGGTCCTTGGATAGAATCAAAGGCTAGCAAGGGCTCTTGAGCTTCTAGGCCCATTTGGACCTTCATTGGTGTCGTCGCAAGCTTGAGTGTTGCTCACCTCCATGTCGCCGTCGCCGTGGACTAACCTGCCTGCTAGACTGGTGAGTTTACTTGCTAAACTCTGCTTAGGAAGTTAATGACATTCAGTAGATAATTAGTATAGGCTAAGTATAGATTAGGTAGTTAGTTAGTTTAGATTAGTGATTAATTGCTTAATTATACATGTTAGTGATTAGAATAGATTGATTAGGGACTAGATAGATTGTACTATTTATCTAGATAGGTGCAATAATTTTCTAGGCCTGTTTAGGTGGTTAGATTAGCATTTCCGGCCTAGATTAACATTTTTGGGATTTAATTTGCATTATTTAATTACTTTTGTAATTTATTTAATTATTTTATATTTTCCTGAAATTATACCGAGATAGTCGGTAACTGGAATTTCGTGCTGATTGTAGTGGTGTGCTTAGTTTATGCAATTGAGTGTTAATTTGTGCAAATTGAGTGGTGATTAGAATTTTGGTTATTTATTCCAAAATTGTGAAAATTTGGTATTTAATTAGAAAATCTCAGATATCGGGTTTTGACATCAAAAATGGTTTTTAAATACCATCAAACAGTGGGATTTTAAAAGGGATGATATCAATTTTTCTAGTTCAAATTAACCGTGTACCTACACACGATTATTTTACTGTATGTTTTTAATACGAAGAAAATAGGCCGAGTATATTATTTTAATTGAGATATTTGAGTGCAAAGCACGATTTCTTGGCCAGGATTGGATGAACGCATGAATGGTATGAGAACCCGTCCCCAAAATGAGTCGGGTGGACGTTGCCCCTATATGGGATGCCCTCATCAACGAATGCCGGTCATAGTAGATTCTGGACCGATGCTTCTTCAGGACTACCATCTTGTGTAGACGTTGCCGTGCTCAATGGCATGAGATGATGCTTGGTTATGCCAGAAGATCACTGAACGTTAAGTAGGTCGTGCCTATTGGGTCGTACCTGTTGGGTCGTGATAAAAATTGGAATGCATGATTGAGTGAAATTGACTAGCCTGATTATGAGACAAAATTGTGCGGCGCGGTATGAGATGTGTCATAACGATTTGGCTTTATAATCGAGACCCCTGTGGCTATGTGAGATATGAAATGTGGCATTCCAATTGATTGAGTTTTATTACTGCATATGGTTGAGTAAATGAACTATGCTAACATGCAAGGAGGATCTCAAACGAGGTGAGTCTCTATGGTTGTGTGGTTGTGGCTGTGTGGTTAGGACGCCTCTACGCGTATTTTTTTCCTAGTCGGAGTTTAGGGGGTGGACTTGCTGAGACGTTGTCTCACCCTGTCGTGGACTCAATGGGTATAGGGTAGGTCTCCTTCAAGGATTTGATATCCCTGTCATTGTGGTCAACGCTGCTCTAGGCGAGGGTGCAGCTAACCCTCCTAATGGGGCTATGGAGGATCCGACGCCCTCGGAGCCTGTGGAGGTGGAGTCCGAAGGATCGGTGAACGTGTCTGACTAGTGGGTCGTAAGATAGTTTCCTTTTTTAGAGCCAATCTTTTTGGTAGACAAACTAGTATTGTATATAATCTAGTTTGTTTATAAAAGGGTGTTTTGTTCTGATATATGATTATCCTACTTTTCTATTCCAATTGAGTGTTGTCTGGGGATTTGATTATACGCTTCTACATATGCAATAAAAAGAAAGAGTCGGCGACGCGTCCTAGGACGTCACAATTTGATTGACCACCGAGGGATGTGTGCGCGCTCGAAATTCGGGTCATGACACAAAGAGGGGACAAATAGATAATACTTTGAAAATAGGGAGAAAAAAGAATTTTTCCTCACCACCCCTTCTACTCATCAATTTAAGAGTCCCATACTCGTTACAAAATGTTCGAGAAATTTTCATCTTAGAAATTTTTACTTTGAAAGAAGTATTTGGTATTTTTCCCTTTTAATTTTTTATTGAAAGTCTAACCTCTATATAACATAATTTACTTAATTAAATAGAATGTAATACACGAATGAAATGCTTTCTTTATAGTAAATTATTTATGGACAGACGATGTCCTCACTCATTGAATACAATGAAATGCGAATGGAAGTGCCATCTCTTCAATTTAATCGGTCCCTCATGTTTCATGTTTCTTTCCGTAGATTGACACCTTTTTGTCCCCACATGATTGGGCTTGTTGTAAGTTAATTTCAAGGAATCTCCATCACGCAGACTCCTTATTCCTTTTGAATTCGAATTATATATCTATGCTTGCGACGATGTCCCCACCCATTACTATACTTCTTTCTTAGGAAAAGAGGGAAATGGGACCTGGCAGTCAACTACCCTCATATCTACCGGAATCACAATTATTAGACACTCCTCTTGCATCTCTCCTCATAATACCTTAGCTCCTGAAGATGAAGAGGAGGAGGGACTCATCGCATGGAAAAGCGGCGGTCATTACCGATAGAGGTGATGTCGAATTGTCGCTAGGGGATGAATTCGAAGTGTTCTTGAATTTTAGAGGGCCTGACACTCGCCTAAATTTTAGCGATTGCCTCTATCACTTTATGGATGGAGCTGGGATTCATGTTTTTAGAGATGATGAAGAGATTAGAAAAGGCGAAGTGATCAAAGGTGAACTAGAGCACGCGATTAGGAACTCCACAATTTTTATGCCCATCTTCTCTAAAAACTATGCGTCTAGTGCATGGTGTCTTCTTGAACTTGCACTCAGGGTGGATTGCTCGAGAAACAAAGTTGACAATGCAATGATCCTACCGATTTTCTTTGATGTGGATCCTGACGATGTCAAACTCAAAACCGGTCTATACCAAGACGCTTTGCTAAAACATGAGCAGAAGTTCGGCAGCAATCTAGTGCAGCAGTGGAAGGAGGCTCTGTTAAAGGTCGCTCATATCAAAGGATGGGTTCTCAAAGATACAAGGTAAGGTTTCAGTTTTTTTTCATTTTTGTTGATTTAGATATTTAATTGACAATAATAATACTCATCCTGGCATCAAAAGTTGAATCTACCTATTGCTCTCTCTTTCATCAGATTATCACTCAATTCACACATATGCAATTACTACTAACTACACATCCACTCAATCAAATAAACAGTCAATTTCTATCAAAAATAGATAATTTCTCTAGAAAGAAATGACGAATCAAATTTGAATTAATTATTTGTTTTGCATCTTTTAGATAGACTAGAAATACTTTTTTCTAACTTCTAAATCCAATTTGTGTAGGATTTGAAATAGAAAACAATTGTTCTAGCTATTACTATTTTAATCCATGCAAAACTAGAAAAACAGAGCACTCACCATATATGAGCAATCAAAAAGGAATAAAAAAAATCCTTTGCATATTTAAAAGAAGAAAGTCCACAGGTTTCGATTTTTACAATTTATGCACGAGGGAGCATCTTTTGTAAAGTTTAAGATTTATAAACTTACATAATTGCAACTAATTTTAAGTACATCCACATGGATTTTGATTGATATATATATTTTTTATAAAGCTTTAGTAAAATTAATATTTCTTTTTCCATTTTTTTGGGAAGGGGGGGAATTTACTTACCATTGACTTTTTCCTACATATCTGTAGAGTATATATATAAAAAATTTTGGGAGGGGCCAGTCGTCCCGTCTCCACCCCGTCTCCCTTAGCTAGTTAGTGTTTAATTTCTAATATTCCTAAGGATTAATACTCTAAAAAACCCCAAACTGGTATACCAGTGATAAATTTATCCCAAATTATTTTTTTTTACCACCAAAAACCCCAAACTAGTATACCTTTGACAAATTTACCCCAAACTGGTACACTTGTGATAAATTTACCTTCTATTAGTTTTCATTAAATTTTACTATCAAATTATTAAGTTAAATGACACATGACAGTTGACTAATATACCCATTTGGAATTTTACGCTTTGTTTGTTATAATTTACAATTTTTGTGATTTTTTTGTGGTATTAATCCAACTTAGCAAATGGTATATTTGTCACAGATTTACCAGTTTGGAGTTTTTTGCGATCGAATAAATTAGTTTGGGGTAAATTTGTCATAAATGTACCAGTTTATGGTTTTTTACGATTAGTCAAGGTAAATTTGTCACAAGTGTATTAGTGTGGAGTTTTTCATGATCAAAAAAATAGTTTTGGGTAAATTTGTCACATGTGTACTAATTTTGAGTTTTTCAGGGTATTAACCCTATTTGTAACCTTGATAGGTTAATATTCTTTCTGCAATAGACCTAACTAAACCCTTTGCATCAAATATAACAGCCATGGTGAACTCATTAGATCAATCGTTGCTGAAGTTTTGATCAAACTGAATAAAAGAGAGAAAATTCTACCCGATCATTTAGTCGGAATTCAAGATCGTGTTGAAGATGTCATGTGCCTATTAGATGAAGGTTCTCCTGATGTACGCTATCTAGTAATCCATGGCATGGGGGCCATCGGAAAGACGACTCTTGCCAAAGTTGTCTTTAACCAAATTTATGGTCGGTTTAATGGGTGTAGCTTCCTTTCGGGTGTTCGAGAGGCTACAAAGAATGGCAAAATTGTTCAATTACAAAAGCAATTATTGTCAGAAATTCTCAACTCCAAACTAGTGGAGATTTTCGACTCTGATGTAGGGATTAACCAGATTAAATCGAGATTTCGCCACAAGAAAGTCCTTATTGTTCTTGATGATCTAGATGAGTGGGACCAACTCTCTATACTTGCAGCAAAGGGTGATTGGTTTGGTCTAGGGAGTAGAATCATTATTACAACGAGAGACACCAACAATCTGGCAATCGAAGAGTACAAAGTTTATCAAATGACAGCATTGCAAGATCACCACGCCCTTCAACTTTTTAGCAAGCACGCTTTCAGAATGGATTCCCCTCCACATGACTATGATGATATTTCTTTCCATATTACTTGCAAGACTAGTGGGCTTCCTTTGGCTCTCGAAGTTATTGGTTGTTCTCTTTATCGCAAAAGAAAACCAATATGGAAAGAAACGTTGAAGAAATTACAATCAGCTCCTGACCAGCATATCTTTGATATATTAAAGATTAGTGTTGAGATGCTAAATGAAGAACAGAGAGAAATTTTTCTCGATATTGCTTGTTTTTATGTTGGTGAAGAAAAAAGCTATCCATATTATATATGGAAAGCATTGGACTTTCACCCAAAAATTGAGATCAATTTCCTCATTGGTATGTCTTTGATAAAGATCAACGATGATGATAGACTGTTGATGCACGACGTGCTTAGAGACATCGGAAGAGAAATTGTTCGACGAGAAGACATCAAAGTTCTTGGGAAACGTAGTAGACTTTGGCAACCCAAGATTGCGTTGGAAGTAGTGAAGACTAGAATGGTAAATTTCATTTACAGTGATTGTCTTCTCAATCAAGGGAACATTAACTCGATTAGAGTATATTTCTGAATGTGTTCTTTTGTCTGCTTTGCACATTGCAAAAAACTAAATTTATTCATTTTGAGTGAAATGAAGGTAGTAAAATTTGTTTACATCTAGCATATACTAATAGCTTACATGTACAATCTGACAATAAAAGCAAACAATAATGCTTTAGTTATAGAAAAGTGTATGCAAAATTTACTCACATAACACATTCCTTTTTTAGTTGTAGAAAAGCTCACTTATGTCTTTTCATGTCATTAGGGAACAGAGAACATCATAGCTCTCAAACTATGTGGACTTTCCAAAGAGCATAACTTTACAAGTGAAGAGTTTTCAAGCCTGCCTACCTTAAGGTTGTTGGAATTAGAGGGTGGAAACTTGGTGGGAGACTTTAAGAATATTTTCTTGAGTTTAAAATGGTTTTCTTGGTGTCGCTGCCCTTTAAACTTGCAAGCGGTCAATTTATGCTTATGGAACTTAGTTGTGCTCAAGCTTTCGGACAGTCGAATTCCCAAGAACTGGAATGGATGGGGCCCATGCTTGGTATGGTTTTGTATCACATATTTACGTTTATTGCCCTTTCCCTTGCCTTACTTTTTTTTTTTATTCTAATTTGTTTCACAGGTGAATCGTGACTTGAAAGTTATACATCTCATTAGATGTTATCTCTCGACAATTCCCAACTTGTCAACATGCTTGGAGTTGAGGATACTGATTTTTGCTGAACATTGTCCAAGGTCACCACAAATCAATGGCTCTATTGGTAAGATGGAGCGCCTAAAGCGTTGGGAAATCATTGCAGCCGGAATTCAGCAGTCGAAGTTGTCCAAGGTCACCCCATTTTGACTTCTGTGTAGTGCCTTCTGCAATATGCCGTCTAAAGAACTTGTCAAGTCTAAAGCTAGAGGGGTTATGTATGTGGGAGCTTCATCTATCTATTGGAGAGATGGCAGGCTTGACATGTTTGTCTTTAGAGGGTTGTTGTTGGCTCAGAAAGCTTCCAGACTCCATTGGGAAATTGAGATTGCTCCTCAAATTAAATTTGTCCGAAACAAGAATCAAAGAGTTACCTGATTCTATCGGAGATCTCAAAATGTTGGAGAAAATGAACTTGGGAAACACTGAAATAAGGGGGCTACCAAACTCCATCGGAGGACTAGAATCATTACTTGACTTAGACTTGGCATGTTCAAAGATTATTGCATTGCCTGTTCCTATTGGATATCTTAAAAGGCTAAAGAGCTTAGATATGAAATATAGCAAGTTAAGAGAGCTACCCAATTCTATTGGAGATCTCAAAAGCTTGGAGAAATTGGACCTAGGACTGACTCAGATAAGGGAGCTACCAAACTCCATTGGAGGACTAGAGTCATTGCTCCACTTATCCTTGTACAGAACAAAGATTACTGCGCTGCCTACTTCTATTGGATATCTTAAAAGATTGAATTTATTATGTATGGCTTGTACTCAGAAAACGGTGCTACCAAACTCCATCAGTAGACTAGAATCATTGCAGTTGTTGTTATTGGAGCATACCATGATTACTGAACTGCCTGCTTCTATCGGATGTCTTAAAATGTTGGAGCACTTAAACATACGTGAGACTAAGATAAGAGAGTTGCCGAAGGCCATTAGGATGTTGGAGAATCTTGGAAGGTTGGAATATGATGGTAGTAGAAATATGGATATGACATTACCTCCTAAGCTTTGGGAACTTGACATATCTTGTGACGATCCCCAATCTCTCACATTGCCTCCTCAACTTTGGATACTTTATCTATCTCGTGATGATCTTGGATCTCTCCCAAGGCTTCCTTTAGGTATTCATTTTTTGGAATTAATAGGGATCAAGTCACTTATAGCACAACCACACCCTTCCAAATTGAGATATTTGTCTAAGTTTATGCTCTCTCAATGGGATTCAAGAGAGATCATTATTGAACAGCTAGAGAGTCTCAATTATTTGAAGGTGAATGACTGTAAATCGCTGGAGATATTGGGTCTATCAAGTTTAGGGAGGCTCAAAGAGCTACATATCAAAAAGTGCCCCCAGCTAGTTGAGATTCGAGATTTGGGAGAAAAGAAGTCGCTGAAGTTATTAAATATTAAGACATGCAGCTCGATAGAAAGGTTACCTAAACTATCAAAATTATATCAGCTGGAGATTTTTTGTGTAGAAGACTGTAGATCACTGCAGTGTTTGCCTGATCTACCAAACTCCACCGAAAGTTCACCTGAGCTATCATTGTGTTTGACTCACTGTGAATCACTGCAAGGTGCTTTACCAGATGGCTGGGATCGCGATATTCATGCATGCCCACTATTAGGCGAGTATGGCGACGTTGCCTCTTTTTGCCTTTTCTGTTGACCCGGGCCTACTTTCGTGGATGCAAGCTAGGTGGTGGTGACACGTGGTAATCTTTCCCATTTCACACGTCCTTTGTGTTATTTCATGCTCTCGTTTCCCTCCCCATTTCTTTACGGTATAGTCTCCTTCCAAACAGTCAGCCAACTTTTTTGGAGTTCTTCCTGTTCACTCTAGAGATGCATATCCCCATTTTGCACTCTTTTCCATTTCTTTATTACATCTTATAATCTTATCTTGTTTAAGGGAAAATGTAACAAATGGTCCCTATATTTTTAGTCAATGTACAATTTGGTCCCTGAACTTTCAATTCGCTCAATTTGGTCCCTGAACTATTGATAAATGTCCGATTTAGTCCCTGAACTATTGATAAATGTCCGATTTAGTCCCTGAACTTTCGATTGGTTCAATTTGATCCCTGAACTATTGATAAAATGTTCGATCTAATCTTTCATTTTATCAAAGAGAAAAAAGAGGAAAAAAGGAAAAATAATAACGAAGGACTAGATCGGACATTTTATCAATAGTTTAGGGACCAAATTGAGCCGATCGAAAGTTCAGGGACTAAATCGGACATTTATCAATAGTTCGGGGACCAAATTGAGCAAATTGAAAGTTCAGGGACCAAATTGCACATTGACTAAAAATATGGGGACCATTTGTGACATTTTCCCCTTGTTTAATTATATAGATGCGTGGCGGAGGGTACTCGTAGTACTTTATGACAAGTTGACATTGACAATTTGTCAGCCTTACGCATGGTGATTTTTCTTCTATTTTTTTTTTTTCCTTTTCTTAGGCTAACATTATTGTGATTCACAATGAAAAAATGCCATGATTTTTTTTTTAAAGAAAAATTAAACCAAGCTTCATCATAGTAGTATTAAATGAGTAGACAAAACCTTGTCTCCACCAGGTGACAAAATTAAAGGAAAATCGCAACCAAATAAAGCTACACCAAATATATCACTAAAGTATATGTGATTAGCCAATAAAATGGGAAGGGCAAATTGAAGTAAAGCAAAGGACTTTCAAAACTAACATGGCATGGTTGTAACGATTTCGGGTTTGGAGTTAAAAGAGGTTAAATTCAAATGATCCAACAAACAAAAAGTGATTTTATAAGTAAATATTGTATTAAGATTGGAAGTCTATGGTATAAAAGAGGAATAAAGCAATGAATAGATCATAAATTTTTGTAAAATGTTCAATTAGGTTTCTAAACTGTTTTTTTTTCTTTTTTTTTTTGGCAAATTAAGTTATTGAACTCTATACTATTTAGTTCATATTGGTCCTTCTGTTAAAAAAAAAAAAAAAAACTGCTGCCATGGCCATTAAATCACCATTAAATGCCACGGTAGCATCCTTGTTCACAATGTGGTGTGTTAAATATCGACATCTGAAGGTAATTTCTTTAGCTGAGAACTGCAATGGTGGATTTGTGGCTGTACAGAATAGATCGGATAAGGAATTACTGTATTTGAGTGGAACTAGGAATAATCTAGTGGGATATGACAAATAAACTAAGGTGGAAGGTGTGAAGTAATGCCTCTCAATTGCTCTTCAAAGAACATGCAACTTTACTATCGATCTGCTTTTACTTCCTTGATTATGATCTCTTGGTTCTTTTACTTTTATTTCCTAATTTTTATTTCTAATCAAATGATCAATATATTTATAGGGAACGTTGAGGATACTTTAAAAACGTTCGTTTACCTACAAAGGCCATATTTGAAGCCACATTTGAAACCACATGTGAGTACCTTCTTTTAAGATTTGGAGACTATTTAATTGTTTTGAGATGTTGAGTCAGTCTACTGCGTAATGGAGAGAAAAAAAACACCCCAAGCATCAAAACTTGGCACAAATTTGGACACTTAAGTGCCAAAACTTATGAAAGTGCCACCTAAGTGCCACTTTTTATGAAAAATGGAAATTTGAGTACCACATTTGGCGAACCTCGCCTTAAATCCTATATGGCAATTTTTTATTAATTTTCTTGCTTACGTGGCTTGCCAAAAGACTGATTCAGCAAAACACACACAAAAATGACATCGTTTTGATATAATTCGAATTTAAATAAAAAAATTAATTAAATTTAATTTAAAACAAATAAATAGTTATTATTTATATCTATTAAAAAAAAAGGAGAAAAGAAGGAGGATGAGGGAGGCGACAGCGGCTGCAAGGGCTTTTTTAAAAAAATATAAATAATTATTATTTCTTTGTTTTAAATTCAATTTAATTAATTATTATATTAATTATTTACCATGTCAGCATCAAAACAACGACCTTTTGACACTATTTAGCCACATCAACGTGCAAAACGACGTCATTTTGCACTAAACTCGCCGAAAAATTGCCATGTCAGCATTTTGGCCGGATTTTGGCTAAATTGGCACTTAAGGGATTTATTTTGCTTTGATTTTAGCACTTAAGTGTTATTTTCATAAGTTTTGATACTTAAATGTCCATTTGCGCCAAATTTTGGCACTCTTGCTATCCTTGTGTCGCATAATGGATAATGTCGAGCCTGGATTTTCCTCCGCATTTCTCTTAGTTTGCGTCATGAACTCTTGACACAATATAAATTAGCGAGACATCATAGAATATGGTATGATGAGAAACAAAACTTTCATCCTGGATTCCAATGATTCTAATAAATGGGAGAAGTACACTAATGGTGCCATAAGTTGTGTAGGGCGCTCACTTTGGTGCCAAAAGTTTCCGCCGGATCACTTAAGTGCCAAATCGGAGGAAAAACGATCACTTTGGTGCTACCGACGACAAATTCCGGCCAAAATGATTACGTGGCTTTAAAAAAAAAAAAATCAATAGGGCCTCTAAATGACGTCGTTTTCGGTCCTCCTTAAGAAAATGACGTCGTTTTGCCGTCTTACGTGGATGGCTTCACGGAAATGATGCCGTTTAGCTCAATGGGGATTGAAATTAGGGTTTCTGCCGCTCGGCCACCGTCGTTCATCCGTCGTCGCTCGGCCACTGTCGCTCGGCCACCGTCCCTCAGTTGTTCGACCAAATGAGCGAAGAGAGACTGAGATTGTTGCTCAAGCAATAAGTTGCAGGAAAAATCGGAGGCGAGGGCGGAGGAGGAGGAAGAAGAAGATGGGTCGAAGGTGCCATTGGTGTGTTGCTGCTGCTGGTGCGTTGCTGGTGTCGTTGCTGGGGTGCTGCTGCTGCTGTTGCTGGTGCCGTGCTGCTGTCGTGCTACTGCCATTGCTGGTGTGGGTCTTCGAGGAAGAAGAAGACGAAGACAAACGGCGTCGTTCTCTCTCAATTTGGGGATTAGGGTTTCGAATTTGGGGGAAAAATGTCAAACGGTGTCGTTTTGGTGTTTGGATGCTGACTCAACTCTCCGACGAGCCACGTCGGCTTAAAAAATTAATAAAAAAAGGCCACATCGGATTTCCGGCCAATTTCGTCGGTGTTGGCACTTAAATGATCGTTTTTCAAAATTTTTGACACTTAAGTGATTCAACAGAAACTTTTGGCACCAAAGTGAGCGCCGTACACAACTTATGGCACAATTAGTGTACTTCTCCCTCTAATAAATTATATAGCTAATAGTACGAAACTCACCCAATAGATTTTGAATTGATGCTTCAAGTTTCGTCAATAAGTGGTTAAAGTATGCTTAAGATTTAGCTTTTTTGTCATGGATGAAGAGCTTGAATCTCATATCTTGCGGTATTACTGAATTCCAGCGACACTGACATTGCTAATGTCTATGCACTTTACAACCATTGTACACATGCTAATATAGGAACCGTTACATTGTGGATTGCTAAATTTGGCAATCTAAACTATAATTTATTCATCATACGATTAGAAAGAGTTTACCCAAGCTTTTGAAATCTTGGAAAATAACTTGGATGAATGGTCATGGTAACTTTAAATTAAATGTTTCTCTAAATTTGATATTTCGAAACAAAAACTGGCAAAAGAAATGTTTTATGTTACAAAGTGAGTGATGGCGGTTGAATCCTTGGGGTTCTATTACTATTCAAGTTATTGGACATACTTTGTTACAGATGAATCTCAAGTAGTTGGGGTGCCTCCGCATTGATGGCATGACCATTAAAACTATCTTCAAATAATGATCTGAAATGACGGTGACCTTTATGTGCAAGGCCATTCATAGTGAGATGAGAGGAGAAATTAAGTCCTTTTGATTTTTAGTTCTTGCACTCTCCATACTTTACCTTCAATTAAGAGATAAGAACGGATAAAAATTATTTAGATTTTCCCTCTTAAGTGGCTGAAGTCAAACGTAAAGCAAATAACATTTACTTCAAGAGGTTTATAGTAGTCATCTTATATATGCATAGTTTCTTCCATGTCAAGCAGGATTCTGGCTCTAAAATTAATGACAGATGTCCTCCGAGTTACTTTCATTATTCATCATTTTTGGAAAATAATTTTTTATCAAAGTGTTTGTTTACTTGACATCAACTCGTCCACCTGTTTTCACAGTAAAAACTACAAGCCTAATCATTTAGTCGTCTAGGGTTTATTTTCCAGTCAATCAAAGTTGTTGGAATGTCTTGGCACCTGTATTAGTTTCAACTTATGAGTCGGTCACTCATTATTTTACTTCACTCTTGGGCAGCTGGCTATCTTGGACGGTTCACTATGGCAAATGGAGCTGAAATTTCTCTCCTGAAATGTTTCGATTGGCAACTGATAAAACTGCATGTGACTTTTACTAAATGCTTGGACAATTTTGGTCTTTTTACGTGATGACGTGTACTTTCCACATGTATGTGCTCATTGGGGGTTGTGTTTACTCAATTTCCTCTGTCAACTTAGCGTAAAGTGAGGTTCAATGCCGTTGGTTGTCATTTGCACTTGATTTTGCTTTTGAGCTGGAATATAGTTTTCTGACCAAAGTAGAAAGCTAAATTGTCATGCGATTGGTGATTGATTGACACAGATTTTGTGTATGGTATAATGGCATGGGAGGTCCCTGAAATTATATTGACTTGCATTTGTCGTCCCGCTACTCCTGTTTTCTCTTGGCAATCAGGCCTTTGAACTCCATGTTTGTTTGTTCAAGTTAGTCCATCTGTCCAGCAGTTAGACTACAATGCGGACATGCCTATCCACATCAACGCCGCATCATCATTCTTCTTCAGCAAATTTCTGAGGTGGAATCCGAGAGAGAGAGAGAGAGAGAGAGAGAGAGAGAGAGAGAGAGGAAGGGGAAGGCCAGGGTAAGGGCGACTTGGTGGGGGAAGCCGATGGCAGTGGCTACCGCCAGGGTGCAGGCGACTGGGCGCTTGCCGCCATCGCCTCTGAATGCCACACGCAACAGAGAGACAGAGCGACTTTGGGGGAGCAATAACGTGGTGTTCGCATGACAAAATATCTTCAAGAAAAGAGGAATCAATCACTGGGTCACAAACATGAAATAGCAAAATTCTCAAAACACGAAGCCGAAATTAACAATGCCAATCAAACCCCGCATAACCCATCAACCCAAATTAAGGTAATTTAACAAAGCATCAACAAAAGTAGCACAGATGAAATGCCAGTTCTTTTCTTTGGGGGCTTGACTCTATTTGAGCCCAATGCAGAATAAGAAGCTACGATGACCACGCTTGAGCTGGGTGCTTTCTGAATCATAGCCCAATTCTATGACGAGGCAATTCATCAGAAATCTAGCAAATATCAAACAATTACCAGATTATCAACTTTGGAGAGTGATTCCCTTATCAAAGAAAAGAGCCTATTAGATGATGAAAAATTGAAAAATGCATTAAGTCCATTTCTTTTAGGAGCTTGCTGCTTCTGATATCAGGCGACTTCTGCTAAATCTCGGATGATGAATGTTCACAAACATTACTGCATACCAGCCACCTAACCATTGGCTGACAATATATATCAGCGCTAACCAACTGCTTATCATTGCGTCAGTTGGTTTATCACATGCCTTCGAAGGTTGAAGAAACTGTCATACGCAAGCCAAGTATCAGAAAATACTTTGTTAGTTGAACCATATGAAAATCAATTTTGTACTACACTATTAGAAAGACTTACCTCGGACATGGATAATGAATCCCCAACACAGAGGAAGTTTCTATTCAACACGAGTTCTTTTTGAATGCATATTGATTGCCATAAAAAATTGTGGAGCAGAATGCCAAGAAAACCATCTTTTCTTTGAAAACAATCAGGGAAACCTCCAACAAAGGTTAAGTTACATAACTCTAGGAATTTTCCACTTTCGAACATTTCAAGCTGTTGATTTGTGGTCAAGATCGGAGTATACTTTGTTGAAGAAAAATCCCTTGGAGTTTTGAAGTTGACAAAACAGCCTCAACAGTGTGGTCTAAGGATTCCAAGACTCAGTCGGCTACGTCTGAAGTTGTCAAGGTCTAAAGGTTTTCAAAGACAGTCGGACCTGGAATTTCGGTCTGAAGTTTTTCCGTCCGAAGTCAGTCAAGACTCGTTTCCGTCTGAAGACCTTCAAGACTCAGTTTCAGTCTGACGACCCTCGAGACCCAAATCTAAGTCTGAAGATAGTTAGCGATTTTTTTTACAGGCTGGCTACAGGTTATTCTTATGGCTACAGATATTGGATTTCGTATTTCCTAATCCTAACCATGGAATATCTCTAGCTGTGATCAAGAGCTTGGAAGATTTGATTCTTCGGATTCTATCCGTTGAAGATCAAGTTTATTTTTGGAAGAATCTAATTTTGGGAACTCAAGATCCTGATTGTATGGGCGAACAGGATTGACGAGCTACTGTCTACTTACGTTTTCGGGACAAGGAGATCACTTAAATTGATTCAGTCCAACGGGTTGATTGGATGAATTTTTGGAATGTGCCAACGGGTATGATGGCACGGAGATTATTTAAGTTGGATCGACATTGCTTGGAAACAAGGAGAGACCGATAGAGAAATCTTGATGTTAGAATCTCCAAAATCACTTGTTCTCTAAAATCTTTCATGTTTACACTGTGTAACAAAGAGAGTGAGATATAGAGCAAAGACAGCAGAAGGTTGTAGGAGAGACTGTCAATTGAAGAAGTCTAATCCGTCTACTGTAAATGCACTTTTTTGCTACATAATGATTACAGCCGTTTGGCTGCCAACGTGGAGAGTGGACGTAGGCTTGGTCTAAGCCGAACCACTATAATCCTTGTGTCAATTTTCTCTCTCTACTCTATTTACTTTGTGAATACGTAATTTGTTTATTATTGATATATCCTTGATATTAACGTATTGCATTGAAAAAGATTCCAAAAGAATTCCGCAACAACCTATTCACCCCCTCTAGGTTGATTCACTAGCCCATTTCAATTGGTATCGAGCATGTTGCTTATTTGTTAGAAGTGTTATTACTTCGAAGCTAAAGATCTATGGCTAGTGTTTTGGCTCCGGGGTTAATTGAAGGTCGAGCAATACCAGACCTCTCTACTTTGATGGCAAGGATTACAACGTATGGAAAAACAAGATGAAGGCGTTCCTAAGATCTAAAGATCCTATGGAATGGGATGTAGTGGAGAACGGGATTATTCCTAAAGCTACATCAAGCACAGGAAAAGAAATAGCTGATGGAGCAGGGTTACCACAAGCAGAAATCTCTAAGAGACATGCTCTTGATGCAAAGGCTATTTACTCTTTCTATTGTGCATTATCTCCTACTGAGTATAATAGAATTTCATCTTGTGATACAGCCAAAGAAGTTTGGGACAGATTACATGTTACTTATGAAGGAACAGATCGAGTCAAAGAAACCAAGATCAACATCCTTCTTGGTCAATATGAAGCCTTCAAAATGAAGGCAGGAGAAACCATCTCGGATATGTTCAGTCGATTTACAGAAATTGTAAACGGCTTGGCATACCAAGGACAGCCAATCTCAGGACCTATGAAGGTCAATAAATTATTGAGAGGGCTCTCCAAAGATTGGAATCACGTCAAGACATCTATCGAGAAACACGAGAGGATCATGCCTCTTCCCGGTTGTCGAATTGGTCGGCACACTTCAATCCTATGAAGTCGAGCAATTCAATGAGGAATTTGACACAAAAGGTAAGAAGTCAATTGCTTTAAAATCTAATGATGATTCTGATGTTACAGATTCAGAAGAAGACTGGATGATGAAGAATTGGCACTTCTGATTAGAAAGTTTAGAAGGTTGAATAGAAAAAGTAGAAGATTCAACGGTAAGAAACAAAACAATCAAAGATTTCAAAAGAGATCAAATGAAGAAGAAGATACCAGCAAAGAAGTTGTTTGCTTTGAATGCAAGAAAATGGGCACATCGGACCCAACCGTCCCTTATTGAAGAAAAAGAAAGGAAAACCTGAAAAGTTCAAGAAAGCACTCAAAGCTGAAACATGGAGTGATACTGAATGTGAGGAGAGTGATGAAGAATATGCAAATATATGTCTTATGGCGGACTCGGACTCGGATTCGACTTAGACGCGGATTCGACTCGCACTCGAGACTTAGATTCGAGACTCGAGACTCAAACAATGGTATCAAGATTAGAAATTTAAAAATTCCTGCCAAAGTATCAAAATACATTGATGAACTTTGTCTCGAGTCTTAAAGGCTCTCTTAAAAGGATCGCTGAATTAAAAGGGAGAATTCCAAAATGAAACAACAAGAAAAGATTTTACTTGAAAAAGTTGAAAGTTTAGACAAGTCTCTTGCTGCTTCAAAAGAAAATGGAAATGAACTTTCAAAAGAGAATGCTTGCTTGAAAGAGGATTTATTGAAAGTCTCAAAGAAATTTTCAATAGGTTCTGAAAAGTTGGACAAAATTCTTTCTATCCGTAAAACCTTACTTTAATAAATCCGGTCTAGGAATGACACAAGAAACTGTTCCTTTGATCGATTTCCCAAAAGTAAAGGAAAGAATAAGGAATAGACCAACAAAAACTTTTTATAAAAATCATTTCCAAAAGGTTTTTGTAAAACCTGTTGGTAGATATGCTCTTACTTGTTCAAGATGTAAAATTGTAGATCATTTTGAAAAGGAATGTCCCAAAGTTTGGAGACCTGTTAAGAAGAGCTGGGCAAAGACTGTTTATACTACTAACAATGATGGACCCAAGAAGATCTGGGTATCAAAAAAGACATGAGTTTTTCTCTTAATTGCAGGTTACCCTCAAGAAGAAAATCAAATGGTATTTGGACAGTGGATGTTCAAGACACATGACAGGAGACTCAAGTTGTTTTACAAAATTTTCTCATATAAAAGGAGGAAATGTCTCCTTTGGTGGTAACAACAAAGGTAAGATTGTTGGACAAGGAACTGTGATGATTGGAAATCTCACAATCAACAACGTCTCTCTTATCGATGGATTGAACTACAATCTACTGAGTATTAGTCAATTATGCGATTCTGGATACAAAATAAATTTCCAAGAAGACACATGTTCTGGAACAAGCAAGGATCTTTCACAGTCCTTCACTGGTCGAAGACATGGGAATATCTATTTGCTAGATATAAAGTCTGACAGTCCTCAATGCTTGATATCAATTCAAGATGAAGTCATCCTTTGGCATAGGAAGCTTGGACATGTCAATCTGAAGCAAATTGCAAAAGTATCATCCAAAAGCTTGTTCGAGGACTTCCTAACCTCAAGTATCAAAAGCATGAATTATGCACTCCTGTGTACTTGGTAAACAGGTTAGAAGTTCTTTTAAATCTATAAATCAAGTATCCACTAATCGTGTTTTGCAGCTATTACACATGGATTTATTTGGACCAACTAGAGTTCAAAGCATTGGAGGTAAAAGATATTGCTTGGTTATAGTTGATGATTATTTTCGTTTTACTTGGGTACTCTTCCTTGCAAATAAATCTGATGCTTTAATTCATTCTACTAAGTTTGCAAAGAAAATTCAAATTGAAAAAGGATATGCAATTTCGAGTGTTAAAACTGACCATGGTGGAGAATTTAAAAATCATGATTTTGCCAAATATTGTGATGACAATGGTATTCAACATAATTTTTCATCTCCATACACTCCACAACAAAATGGAGTTGTAGAAAGGAAAAATCGTTCTTTGCAAGAAATGGCAAGAACTCTTTTAATCGAAAGCAATATTTCACCTCATTTTTGGGCTGAAGCTACTTCTACGCTTGTTATATTATAAATAGAATCTTTCTAAGACCTATATTAGAGAAGACCCCTTATGAATTATTCAAAGGTAAGAAGCCAATTGTTTCATATTTTCATGTATTCGGTTGCAAATGTTTTATTCTAAAGAATTTCAGTGATCGAATTGGTAAGTTTGAAGAAAAATCAGATGAGGGAATTTTCCATGGCTACTCCTTGACAAGCAAAGCTTACAAAGTCTTCAACAAACGTACTCAAACTGTGGAAGAATCCATGAATGTGAAGTTTGAAGATTTGTTACAAAATCGACTCAATCTGAAGATTTAGAGTCCGAGCAAGTGTCTACAAATTCTCATGAAGAAAATCAAGCCTCAAACACCGAGCCTCAAATAAATTCAGAAATTCCAACCGAAGAAGAGCTTCACCAAATTGACAAATCAACTACAAATTGGAAGCAAAAGTCAAGTCATCCCAGACCTCATCATTGGCAATATTGATGAAGGAGTTCATACTAGATCTAAAAGACGAGAAGCTTCCAGTGCTCTTGCACTAATTTCTGAGATTGAACCAAAAAATATAGAAGATGCATTGAAAGATGAAAGCTGGATCGAAGCAATACAAGAAGAACTAAACCAATTCAAAATCAACAACGTTTGGGAGCTAGTTCCTAAACCAAAAGGAAAATCAATTATTGGTACCAAATGGGTTTTCAGGAACAAGCTTGATCAACAAGGAAAAGTGGTAAGGAATAAAGCAAGACTTGTAGCAAAAGGCTACGAGACAAGAAGAAGGCATCGACTATGACGAAACCTATGCTCCCGTGGCAAGGTTAGAAGCTATAAGATTACTTCTTGCTTTTGCTTACTTTAAAAATTTCAGGTTATTCCAAATGGACGTGAAAAGCGCATTCCTAAATGGAGTCATTCAAGAAGAAGTCTATGTGGAACAACCACCAGGATTTGAAGATCCTAAAAGACCAAACCTTATTTTCAAGCTGAAGAAAGCCTTATATGGTTTAAAACAAGCACCTCGAGCATGGTATGAAAGGTTAAGCAATTTTTTAATTCAAAATGGCTTCTCTAAAGGTAAAGTACATACTACACTATTTATAAAAAGAGAAGGTAAGGATTTCATACTTGTTCAGATTTATGTTGATGACATTATTTTTTGTTCTTCTAATGAGAGACTTTGCAAGAATTTTTCAAAGTGTATGCAGAACGAATTTGAAATGAGCATGATGGGAGAACTAAACTTCTTTTTGGGACTTCAACTCAATCAATCAAGTGAAGGAACATTCATCCATCAAGAGAAGTTTGCAAAAGATCTTATCAAGAAGTTTGGAATGGAGAATTGCAAGAAAACAGAAACTCCTATGTCAAGCTCATCAAAGCTGGATAAAGACGAACAAGGGAAGAGTGTAAACCAAAAGCTATACAGAAGTATAATCGGGTCACTTCTTTACCTTACAGCTTCTAGACCTGACATCTTGTTTAGTGTTTGCATTTGTGCTAGATTTCAATCTGATCCTAAAGAATCTCATATGAATGCTGTAAAGCGTATCATTAAATATGTTGCAACTACATCTAAGCTAGGTCTGGTATTCTAAGAAATGAGATTTTACTCTTCTTGGATATTCTGATGCTGACCTCGCTGGTTGTAGAGTGAATAGAAAAAGCACTACAGGTACATGTCAATTATTGGGAAACAGGATGGTGTCTTGGTTCTCAAGAAAACAGGGTACTATGGCTCTTTCAACCGCTGAAGCAGAATACATTACTCTTGGAAGTTGCTGCTCTCAAATTCTATGGATGCAACAACAATTGAGAGACTTTGGAGTTGATGAAAGACAGACGGAAATCAAATGTGACAATACCAGCGCAATCAACCTCATAAAGAATCCAATACTTCATTCAAGAGCAAAACACATTGAAATCAAACATCATTTCATTCGAGATCATGTTCAAAGTGGAGATGTTGTGATTCAGCATGTAAATTCAAAGAATCAATTGGCGGATATTTTCACAAAACCCCTAGAGAAGGCTCACTTTGAATTAATTCGTTCAAGATTGGGAATCGTAAACTTTGAAGATAATCAGACTCAAGATTAAAGTCTGAAAGTGGTTCAGACTCATCACTAAGTCTAAAGACGGCTCAGATTCAAAGCAAGGTCTGAAAGCGCTACAGACTCTACGTAAAGTCTGATTGTACTCAGACGCAAAGGTAAGGTCTGAAAAAGGGTTCAGACTCAAAGGTAAAGTCCGAACATCCGTTAGACTCTATTTTATCCTATCTCTTTACGAACTTCTTTTTCGTATTCTCTCTTTAACTTACTTTTTAGTATTTCAAAATCTCTTTTCACTCTTTTTCTGACATGCATTAATGGCAGTCTATATTTTCAAAAAGGCAGTTTTCTTTTTACGGTTTATTTTTGGCAGTTCTTTTCTTTCACTTTTTGGCGACGTTTCGTATTCCGGTGATTTTTCTCTCACTATTTATACTCTCGAACCGTCACCTTTTACTCTCAGCTATTCCATTACGATTCATTTTCATACTCCTTCACTCTCAAAACCCTAAAAATCTCCCTTTGCCATTTCCATTTCGTCCCTTTTTCGCCTTAAAGTTTCCATTTTTTCCTCTCGTTCAAGTTGAAATCTTGCTTTTCTCGTGAAAATGTCGTCTCGCAAGTCCTCCCACTGCAAGCGGGGACCACAGCGACAGCAAGAGGGTCCTACAAGGGTGGACCTAACAGAGGAAGATTCGCCTCAACGAGAAGCGTAGCGTCAACATTCGAGGAAGTTGTTACCAAAATGTAACCGGTAAGAACTCTTAAGCCACATACGCTTACGATCTCTATAAAAGGCTCAAGGACGGGAAGGTCAGCCTTAAGACGATCGAGGAGTATTTGAGGGAGAGAGGATATAAGAGCGAATATTTATTTTTGATGGAGATGGAAAAACCGAAGGTTGTTGGTGAAGGCACCGCACGAGGACACCGGAAAATATCTCGAGTGATCCACTTGAGAATGCTCCCGCTGAAACTTTAGATGATGATGAGAGACTTTTCTCTCATTTTGAACCTCGTTTTGGTGTGGCTGCTAATACCGTTTGTCCTCCCGGAAGTCTATTTCGGTCGAGGAGCATGAACGAGTTTATACAAAGCTGTTGAAGAGGGGTGTGGACAATCCAAGGAGTGTAGATTTTGACTTCCTTGATTCGATAAAGATAAATTTGAAAGGAAGTTTGCTAAGTTACAATTGGAAAATTTCTGCACGGATATGACCGTGGCCCACTCGAGTTGGCGGCTTATTTTTACTCAAATCTTTCCTTTTTGGATGCAAATCGATTGTCCTTTTCTTTCATGGACAAAGATTATGTTGTTGATGTTGACTTGCTGGCCGACATCATTGGTGTGGAAAGAAGGAGTTTCCAGCCAATCAAAGTCTCAACAACCTATGCAACACCGGATATTGTACGAGACAGATCTGTTGAAGGCAAGATATCCTACACTAGGATGAATGCCATCAATGTTTTGTTGCATAAAGTTGTCATCAACTGCATTCGGCCAAAAACGACCTCGAAGACCGATGTTTCCAAAACAGAGGCAAAGCTGATGTTTGCCATCAACCAGGCAGACCTTTCTCACTTCCACATGTCATACTTTTCCATATGTATAGGACAGTGGTGAAGGATAAGGGTCAGCTGCCTTATTCATCAATCATCACCAAATTGTTTAGGCATTTTGATATTCAAGTCCCTGCATCTTTGTGCCTAACAAAGTTGAATTTGATGCTCGTTGGAGAGAAGATGGTGATGAAGATGAAATTTCCAGAACTGACTGTAGCACTAGAAAGGTTGAGGAGGGAAACACCTTCAAGAGAGATCCCCACTGCTTCATTGAAAAGGAAGGGCAAAGAGCCCATGGCTAAAAAGAAAAGAAGAAAGATCATCCTGCAAGACGAGGAGGATGAAGAAGATGCCATGACTTTGTCCACTCTCTCTAGGATGAGGAGCCCCGTAATCCCGAGAACGAGAGGCTGAAGAGAGAGAGAGAAAAGAAGCGAGAGGAGAAGGAAGCGAGAGAAACGAGAAGAAGGAAAAGGAAGAGGAAAGGAGAAGAAGAGGAGAAGAAAGGAAGAGAAAAGAAGAAGAAAGGAAGAGAAGAGAAGAAGAAAGAAGAAGAAAAGAAGAGAGACAGAGGAAGGAAGAAGAAGAAGAAAGAAGAAGGAAGGCTAAGGAAGAAAGCAAAATGCGGGGAGGATATGGATGCTGCATTTGAGCCATCTTTTGCTAGGGAAGAGACCGAGAAACATCCTTGTACTGATATGGATGTTGGCGATGAATTTTCCACTCCACCCACTGGCATTCATTCAGGGGGAGTTGCTGCAGAACAAGGGACAATTTCGTCACTACATTTTAGTGATGTGAGTAGGTGCAGTGCGACCCTAAGGAGGTTTATGCATCACACTTCCCGAGCATGAAGAATCCTCACCTACCGAGAAAGAAAGGGCTGAGAGGGAAGCTCCTAGCTTTCAAACCTATTCTCTTTTGGTCCAAGTGGAAGCAATACTAATTCCACAAAGCATTCTCACAGCTGTTGGATGTTATCTTTGGACTCGAAGAAACAGGTTTTGGGATAGACTTCGAGATGAGAGATCTGAAAAGGCGCTGCGCGAGTACTTGAACATGCAAGAACAGATTAATGCACTGCAAACTCAAGTGGAGTCAAATCAAACCGGTGCAGAATTGGTTTCAGTGAAGGAAAATCTTGCCAAACTCGACAAGTCAGTCCAGGAGCTTAGCAAGTTTCAGCTTGTTCGTTTCCCTGCAGGCCCCTAAAATTTTCAAAACTTTATCTCAATTTTACTCTACCTCTTTGATGGGACAAAAAGGGGGAGAGTTGCGCAGATTTGTTTACAGGTTTTGAAGGTTTTGAAGATTTGAAGTTTTTGAAGCTGAGGAAGCTTGGAAATTTTTTTTGATTTTTATTTAGACTATTTTATTTTGGATTTCGATTGGGTTGTTTGAACTTCTATGACCTTATGCTGATGTGATGATCTGGATTTAGACTTGTGAATTTGATTGCAGGATTACTATATCTTATGAAGATAATTGTTATTGGACTAACACTCTATTTTGCATATATAATCCTCAAATTATATATGAGTTTTCCCGCAGGTTTTTAATTCACAAATGTCGAGGGTTTTGTCACCATCAAAAAGGGGGAGATTGTTGAAGAAAAATCCCTTGGAGTTTTGAAGTTGACAAAACAGCCTCAACAGTGTGGTCTAAGGATTCCAAGACTCAGTCGGCTACGTCTGAAGTTGTCAAGGTTTAATGGTTTTCAAAGACAGTCAGACCTGGAATTTCGGTCTGAAGTTTTTTCCATCTGAAGTCAGTCAAGACTCAGTTTTCGTCTGAAGACCTTCAAGACTCAGTTTCAGTCTGACGACCCTCGAGACCCAAATCTAAGTCCGAAGATAGTTCGCGATTTTTTTTACGGGCTGGCTACACGGGTTATTCTTATGGCTACGAGATATTGGATTTCGTATTTCCTAATCCTAACCATGGAATATCTCGGGTTGTGATCAAGAGCTTGGAAGATTTGATTCTTCGGATTCTATCCGTTGAAGATCAAGTTTATTTTTGGAAGAATCTAATTTTGGGAACTCAAGATCCCGATTGTATGGGCGAATAGGATTGGCGAGCTACTTGTCTACTTACGTTTTCGGGACAAGGAGATCACTTAAATTGATTCAGTCCAACGGGTTGATTGGATGAATTTTTGGAATGTGCCAACGGGTATGATGGCACGGAGATTATTTAAGTTGGATCGACGTTACTTGGAAACAAGGAGAGACCGGTAGAGAAATCTTGATGTTAGAATCTCCAAAATCACTTGTTCTCTAAAATCTTTCATGTTTACACTTTGTGTAACAAAGAGAGTGAGATATAGAGCAAAGACAGCGAGAAGGCTGTAGGAGAGACTGTCAATTGAAGAAGTCTAATCCGTCTCTTTTGTAAAGGCACTCTTTTGCTACATAGTGATTACATTTGTTTGGCTGCCGGCGTGGAGAGTGGACGTAGGCTTGGTCTAAGCCGAACCACTATAATCCTTGTGTCAATTTTCTCTCTCTACTCTATTTACTTTGTGAATACGTAATCTATTTATTATTGATATATCCTTGATATTAACGTATTGCATTGAAAAAGATTCCAAAAGAATTCCGCAACAACCTATTCACCCCCCTCTAGGTTGATTCACTAGCCCATTTCATACTTTCCATCTAAATCAAATGCTTGAACCTTAAAAACCTTTTCTCTCCCGTTTCTAGGAGTCTCTCTCTCGATGGTAGAGTTTTCTTCAAGTTTCTGGGAGTCTCTCTCTCGATGGTAGAGTTTTTTCCAGCAAACCCTTAATCCTCGGCCTCTCTGAGCTTCGTTTCTAGAATGAAGGCTTCGATGAGTACTGTTCCATTCACTCGACTTGTCCTCCATGGTGAGTAAGCTTCCTTCTTTCAAAAAAGATCTTTCTTTTCCCTGTTTTCTCTAACAAAAGCATACAAAATCCCACAAAAACCCACCAGATCAGCTATTTGACTACTTTCCTCGTATCTCCCTTCTTCATCTATCCCACTCTTAAAAACCCTAACCCCATCCCAGTGTTTTTCTCCCAAAGAGACGAAACTTTTGTGCCCTAAATTTCAGCTTCCCATCCTTTTCGTGGATCCACCTCAGGAGCAGAGTAGTCCTCGGAGCATCAAAGACAGTCTCTTGATCCAAAGGTTGGTCTTTTCCCTTAAGGTGCCTCGAACTGCTTCTGCTAGTAAGCTTGGTGTTGCTCTGATACTTTTGGCGCCAAGGCTCTGGAGTATACATGGCTCATGAAGGTGCAGACCCTCGAATGGCGTTTCTCTGTAAGAAGTTGGGAAACTTGTGGTCAGAAGATGACATAATCGACCTGGAGGATATCGATACAAGTGTGCAAGAAAAAAACTGTCGCGCCATGTTGATAGGAACCCTATTTACAAACCCAGCTATTAACTTCCCAGCCTTTCAGATTGCAATGAAGAAGTCCTGGAAAAATGAAAATGTAGATATTACCCAACTGGAACAGGGGCTGATTCTGTTCGCCTCCAAAACAGAAGAGGAAGCTCGTCGAGTACTGCAAGGTAGCCCTTGGTCCTTTGCAAATTTATGCCCGTTACTAAAGCCTTGGGAGCCAAATACACCCCCTCGCTGTTATGATTTCTCTAAAGGGCCCTTTTGGGTCCACCTATATGGTCTTCCGGTGGAATGGCGCAAGGCAGAAGCTATGAGAAGAATCGCGCAAGATTTAGGAGAAGTGTTAGAAATAAAAATGGAACCCAAAGGGGCTGCTAATCTAGTCTCAGGAAAAGTAAAAGTCGAGTTGGATTTTTCAGCGCCCTTAAAGCAAGGAAGTGTGGGTAAGCGAGCGGGGAGAAAATTCTGGTTGGAATACAAATATGAAAGTATGCATGTTTTCTATTATTCTTGTGGAAAAATGGGGCATCACACCGCTAACTGTGCTGAACATAAGGTAGACCCAAAGAAAATCAGTGAGCTACCTTTTGGCTTTTGGATGAAGGCGGAGGCAAAAGATTTCAGCCCTTTCTAGAAAATATTTTATGAAGATCTGCAGGAGGGAAGTGCAGAAGAGGAAGTTGTACCTGAGACTCAAGAGGGTCCACGTCAAATGGACATAATCCAGCAGCTCCCTTGCAACAGTAGCCACATGGATAGACCTGAAAAAAGAAAAGAAATGGCAAATGTAAGCCGAAGAGAAGACCAAGGGAAAGCAAGCTCTTCGTTCCTGTTATTAACGTGGCCAGAGAATCGACCGTCTTCTGCTTTTATCAATCAAAATATCCAGGAGGGTTCTCAGAGTAGGAGAGATGGGAAAGCAGTCAGGCACACAAGCAAAAAACAGAAGAGGTTCAACCCTTATGGAAATGAGAAACAGGACCAGGTTGTCTTTGATGAAACTCAATTACTAGAGACCCCAATCCGAGAGGACAAGGGAGAAGGTACATGGGCTTTGGTGGCTAGCCCTAATAAGCCACCGAGGTACCCATGAATATATTGAGCTGGAATTGTCAGGGGCTGGGCAAACCCCTGACAATTCGGGAACTTAGAGCCTTAGTGGCTCAACATAGGCCCAGTTTAATGTTCCTAATGGAGACAAAGAACAGAGAACAGCGTGTTGTGCGATTGAAAAAGAACCTAAAGTTTCAGTACCGTTTCGTGGTAGATCCAATTGGGGCTGCAGGAGGGCTAGCCTTATTATGGAATGCGGAAGTCCAGGTAACAATTTCTTCATACTCGGCAGAGTTTATAAATACTACCTGCAAATGGGAAGGAGATAGAACAATGATGCAGAGTACGTTTGTGCATGCCCCTTCTACTTACCAAAAAAGGGTGTTACTGTGGGAGAAATTAAAAGATATGAAGGCTCAAAATCATATGCCATGGATTTGTATTGGCGATTTTAACGAAGTCCTATACCACTGGGAGAAAATGGGAGGTAGATTGGCTGAGTATTATAGAATGGCAGCATTTAGACAAGTTGTGAATGATTGTTCTCTTATGGAATTAGAAGGTAAAGGCTGTGCGTTCACATGGTCAAATAACAGGGAAGGGGATGATGCGATAAAAGAAAAACTTGATCGAGCACTATGCAACGTTGAATGGAGGGTATCTTTTCCTGAAGCCTTAGTTTTTTCTCTGCCGGCAATTGGTTCAGACCACAGCCCTCTATTAATCTCTTTAAAGACTGTAAGCAGGAAGAGAAAACGGAGTTTTAAATTTGAGGTGTTTTGGATGGAAGATCTTGAGAATGAACAGAAAGTTAAAGTGCTGTTGACTGACCTTGAGAGGTTAAATCTGAGTTGTGATGAAAAAGTACTGAAAATCACAAAAATTACAAAGGAGAACTTGAAGCTTTAACAAACAAGCAACAAGTGGAGCAGGACAGAAAGATAGTAAACGAGTTGAAAGAGCATATCAACCAGTTATGGAAACAAGAAGAATTGTATAGGGGGATGAGGTCAAGAGTTTCATGGCTGAAATGGGGAGATAGGAACTCAAAATTTTTTCATGCAACCACTGTGTAGCGAAGACAAAGAAATAGAATCTCAATGCTACAGCTACAAAATGGAGATTGGACTCAAGATGAAAGAAGGCTAAAAGATGATACACTCACCTTCTTCACTGATCTGTATAAATCAGAGGGCCCCCGTACCATCCAACCCATCATCGACCAATGCCCAACCATAGTGACTGAAGAGATGAATACCGCCTTGACTGCAAAAATCACGATACAAGAAGTTAAAGAGGCTGTTTTCCAACTTGGAGCAATTAAAGCCCTGGGTCTAGATGGACTAAACGGCCAGTTTTATCAGCACCACTGGACAGAAATTCAGGAAGACATAATGGAAATGGTAGAAAATTTCTTAGAGACAAAAAGCCTTCCTCCTCATTTAAATAGAACACACATCGCCCTCGTCCCTAAAAAGGCCAACCCTGAAAGATTAGATCAGTTTCGACCTATAAGCCTCTGTAACTTCTCCTATAAAATTATATCCAAAGTGCTCGCTAATCGCCTAAAAAGATGGCTCCCCGAGTTGATTGAAATAGAACAGAGTGCTTTCGTAAATGGAAGACAAATCCAAGACAACATCCTTATCGTCCAAAAGATCCTTCACCAGCTCAGAACCAGGAAGAGAAAGAAGAAATTTCAAGCAGTGCTTAAGCTGGATATGAAGAAGGCTTATGATAGAGTAGAATGGGATTTTCTTAAATCTTGCATGAGGAAAATGGGGTTCAGCACGACATGGGTAGCTTGGATGATGCAGTATATTACAACTACCTCGTACAGCGTGAAGTTCAATGGAGAATCCCTTCCTTTCTTTCAACCGGCACGTGGCTTAAGGCAAGGAGACCCCCTATCCCCTTATCTGTTTATACTTATGGCAAATGTTCTATCGCTAATGATGAAAAATGCAGTTGAGGAGGGTCGTTTCAAAGGTATAAAGTTAAATAGTTGCTGCCCCACTCTATCACATCTTCTGTTTGCAGACAACTCCGTATTCTTTTTAGATGGCAAGATAAAGGAATGTCAGTCCTTAGCCGAGGTGTTAAATCAATATTGTTCAGCTACTAGCCAACAGGTGAATTTGAACAAATCAGGCATCTTCTTTAGTGCGGGTTGTCCTTAGAGTTTGAGGAAAAATATGGCAGAGGAGCTACGAGTTCCAGAAATTGATAAAACAGGGAAGTATTTGGGTATCCCCTCTGATTGGGGAGCTTAAAAAAAAAAAAAACAAATGTTCGCATGGATCTTAGCAAGGGTAAATATGAAGCTGGAAGGATGGAAGGAAAATATGTTGTCCAAAGCAGGAAAGGAAGTCCTTTTGAAAGCAGTTGTCCAAGCGATCCCACAATATGCAATGTCGATCTTTAAAATCCTGGTATTTATTTGTAAGGCAATTGAACAAAAGATTGCTGCATTTTGGTGGAAAAACAATGAAAAAAAAAGATGGGGTTCATTGGAAAAATTGGAATCTGCTAAAAATGAGAAAAGATAGTGGGGGGATGGGGTTTATAGATTTAATTACCTTCAACAAAGCCATGCTAGGAAAGCAAGCATGGCGTTTAGCAGAAAACAGACCAGCTCTATGGATTAAATTAATCAAAGGTTTGTATTTCCCTCATACAGACTTCTGGCATGCAAAACAGGGGCAACGAGTGTCATGGGGGTGGAAGAGCCTCCTAGTAGGGAGGGAAGCTATAACGGAATCGTCCAAATGGGCAATAGGAGACGGACATACAGTCAAAGTACATCAAGACAGATGGTTGAAATGGGGCACTATTTTCGATCCTGCTAACAGAGAAGATCCTGAGCGTGTGTCTAACTTAATTGATCAACAGACAAGATCATGGAAGGAAGATTTAGTGCAAAATACTTTTGAAGACAGCATAGCAAATGAAATACTAGCCATCCCCATCCCGAAAACAAGCGAAAGAGACAAACTAGTGTGGACAGCAACAACATCAGGTACCTATTCTGTCAAAAGCGGGTATAACAAACTAAGGCAAATAGAGACAAAATCAGTCAACTTCAAAGCATCATCCTCCTACCAGCAACCTAGACATTTATGGTGTAAGATTTGGAAATTGAACACCTTACCTAAGATCAGAGTCTTTATGTGGAACTTCTGCCAAAATGCACTTCCAACGGCAGAAAATTTAAACAGAAGGCACATCATCCCTGAGTCAATATGCCAGATCTGCAAGAAGGAACTCGAGACGGAGGAACACTTGTTTTTGTTTTGCCCCTTGACAAATCGAATATGGTCAGGCCCTCGAATCAACATACCAATTGGACAAAGGGGACTAACAAGCATCGATAGGTGGTTGCTAAGCTTACAACAAGGCTTACCAGGAGCCCCGACTTTCGAACAAGTAGCCCATCTTCTCTGGTTCATGTGGAGAGTGAGAAACGACACCATCTTTAGGGGGTCCCGGTGAACCCGTCGGCTATTGTCGCGGAATCCCTCGAAAAGCAAGAAGAGTTCAGTAGAGGGACAACGCATCAGGATGAAGAAAAAGACGGGGGCCGAACCTGTGCGCAGAAGTGGGTTTCTCCTGCCCCAAAATCGGTGAAGGTCAACGTCGACGGGGGCTTTCGAGCGCACGAATTCGGAGGAGCCATCGCGGGGGTATGCCGAGATGCCGAAGGAACTCTGGTGGGAGGCTTCGCTCACCGGATCAGGGTGCAATCTGCACTTGAAGTTGAAACCCTAGCTGTCCTTGAAGGCCTGAAGTTTGCGCACGAGTCGGCAAAGGGAAAAGGGAAATATGAAGAAACACTGATAGAGTCTGACTCTCTTATTGCTGTCAACGTACTTTTGGGGAAGTGCCAAGTACCGTGGGACCTCGTGGGGCAAGCTGAAATGGGCCGGGCCCTGATGACCTCCTCACCTCACGTGCGACTATCCCATTGCTATAGGGATCAAAATAAAACTGTTGATTGGGTAGTTAAAGCTGAGCTAGACCAACGCTTCCCTAAAAATTGGGTCACCTCTCCACCAAAACAGTTGTCTGATGTTCTTTGCTCTGATGCCCCGAAAGGGTCATGCTCTATGTTATCTACGTAGTTTTGAAATGAAATGAAATGAAATGCAATCTTTTCGTCAAAAAAAAAAAATGCTTGAACCTTCCCCTTCCTCTACCAACCATTAACCGATACTTGCAATTCTAAGTACACATTCATTAATTATCAACTATGTTTATTTATTCACATAGAAAGAAATGTTTCTCAATAAAAAAAGACAATTCTCAGTACTAGCATGTCTGATTTACCAATTGCAAACTAGAAATTGTTGTTACTTTACCACTTTCATTCTTAATATTTTGGAAGTGAAATCTATTCCATAGTGTTCCAAATTGGAGGAATAACTATGGGAGTCTCAAGTGCTCAAGAATTTTATGATAAAAACCAAAGGCGAAACTCATGTTGGGTTGTTCTATACGTAGATTTTGTTACCAACCAATGCGAAGATTTAAACATGAGATTTATAAATAAAAAATTTGTATAGAATAAAAAAGAATTGAAATGACATTCAAAATTTAATTTTTTTTGGATTGATTAAAGTTAATATCATTCTTGGAGTGTTGGCAGTGTCAAGAATTCAATGCTTAGCACCACAATCAAATATGAAATAATTTCTCAATCTCATGGAATTAATAAATCATACCACAAAATTAATCGGCTTCAACACATGAATACTTGGTGTGAAAAAAAAAAAAAAAAAAAAAAAACTTCACTGCATGAACAGCAGACAGAGTATCAACCCTATCGAACCAAGCATTCACATAAACCATGCTCCAAGACTTCAAACCCACTCACAAGAAACATATACGTGTAAAATATATGAAACCCAAGTCATGTTCAAATCCAAACTCCGCGTTACACTATCCTATTTCAGTGGCCAAAACTCCAATGCCTAGTCGGACTTCAACTGGGAAATATCAACCCAAAAAGAACATAAAACAAAACTTCTAGTTTCCCTCTTTGACCAACTCAACCAACCTCAATGCGGAAGTTGATTTTCTCACATTCTACTTTGCTCTATTTGATACCTTCCATTATTAAAACTCGGATTGGTTTCCTAGAGTCAAACTAGACACATATTTTAATAGTTAGAGTGACATTCAATGGCATCTGATATTGATCGGCAATTTTGATAAAATTTGAAGGAAAAGTACCAAAATAGTCATAACTTTTTGTATTGATACAAATTCAATCCTAAACTTTTCAATTGGACCAATTTAGTCCTAAACCTTTTCACATTGGTACCAATTCAGTCAATCTGGCTAATTTAAGTAGAAAATTATTGATGTGGCCGTTAGCAGTCTTATATGGCACCACGTGGATAAATTTTATAATTTTTTTATATTTTTCAGATTTTTTAAATTAATTTTTTTCTTTTTTTTTCTTTTTCTTTTCTCCTTAACCCTTGGTTGACGAGGTCGCCACCGGTTGACCATCACCGGCCACAAGTTGGTCGGGGCGAGGGGCCCCGTGTCCTCGCCAGCCACAAGCGAGCTCGTTGACCCCGCCCGAGATCCAAGCGAGGGCTGAAACCTCGCCCATTGGCCAGCGAGGGCCTCGCCGTGGCCCTCGCCTAAATGGGTCTAGGGTCATGTCGCACCCTCGCCCGCCACAGGGGAGGGCATGGCACAAGTGAGGGCTGCCACACCCTCGCCTGTGGCCGATGAGGGCGCAAAGGCCCTCGCCTGGATCTAGGAGGGGGCTGATGTCCTCGCTTGTGGCCCGCGAGGGCGCGGCAGCCCTTGCCAGTGGCCGACGAGGGCGCGGGGCCCCTCACCCCGACCAGCCTATGGCCGATGATGGTTGGCTAACTTGTGACCTCGTTGACTTGGGGTTAAGGAGAAAAGAAAAAAAAAAGGCAAAAAAAATAATTTAAAAAATTTGAAAAAAATATTAAAAAATTATAAAACTTGTCTACGTGGCGCTACATAAGATCGTCGGCAGCCACATTAGTAATTTCCTGCTTAAATTAGCCGGATGGACTGAATTGGTACCAATGTGAAAATGTTTATGACTAAATTGGTCCAATTAAAATGTTTATGAATGAATCGGTACCGATACAAAAGATTTAAAACTATTTTGGTACTTTTCCTTAAAATTTGACGGTAAATGTCAATAATGAACTTTATGGTTATTAAGCAAATAGCTTGGAGTCGGCACCCTTATCCACACAAAGGCACCAACATGGCCACACACTCCCAGTTCATCATCTACTTTTATTAAAAACGATCCAATTAGTCAAATAAATAGTTCACATGTAGCCTTGCTTAGTATGCTATTGTTTATTTTTTTCAGACTAATGATGTGATTGAAAGATAGGTCCACTTTAGTGTTGATGTTGCTAGCCCAAATCACCTAGAGAGGCTGAATAGGTGATAATATAAAGGGTTAATACCTTGAAAAATCCCAAACTGGTACACTTGTGACAAATTTACCCCAAACTATTTTTTTGACCATGAAAAACCCCAAACTGGTACACTTGTGATAAATTTACCCCGACTAACTATAAAAATCCCTAAACTGGTACATTTATGACAAATTTACCCCAAACTAATTTATTTGACCAAAAAAAAACTCCAAACTGATAAATTTGTGACTAATATACCCCCGCTAAATTAGATTAATATAACAAAAAAATCACAAAAATTGTAAACTATGACAAATAAAGTGTAAAATCATAAATTGGTATACCGGTTAATTGTCACGTGTCATTTAACTTTATAATTTAACAAGAAAATTTAACTAAAACTAACAGAGGGTAAAATTGTCACAAGTGTACCAGTTTAGGGTAAATTTGTCAAAGGTATAAAAGTTTGGGGTTTTTGGTGGTCAAAAAAATAGTTTGGGGTAAATTTGTCACATGTGTACCAGTTTAGGGTTTTTTAGGGTATTAACCATAATATAAAATCTTGACAAATTAATGTGGCATGGAATAAATCAAGATCAATCTGCCCAAGGTTCAGATTTTGATAAATTGAAATGTTGGGAATTGGGATGGATATGAACAACGACCAAATTGCTGGGTTTTATAGTGAACTTAATACTTAGATTGTTAGGAAGCAACTTGCGGGGGGCAATTGGTAATATACTATGTTTTTCTAATATACAGATTATCTTGGTTTCGTGGGTATCTCATAATGTTTTGTTGGAAGACAGGCTTATATTATATGAAATGGGAAAGTCAGAAAATAGCGCTGAGTAATGGAAATTAGCCGATACTTATGGCTTCAGGCAAATCGGAGAATGTCTTCCCAAAGATATTACTCTCAAGGATGTTATTGATTCACTTCCAAGAAAAGTATCCACTTAACGGTCTGTGGCATGTGCACACATGTACTCTTATCCAAGAAACATTGTCTTTTTTTGGCCAAGATTGTTTGTTTAGATTAATCTTTCAACTTGAGAATGCAATTCTTATAAAGGGAGAAAAGAATCCAACTGATGTTGCCATTTTGTATATTATGCTCCTACCGAATACAACTCAAGTAATTGAACAATTATCTCTTTTAATACAACTGCATGAGCTTCCCTACACGATAATGATATCAGCTGCAACTTGGTCATGTATAGGTCTAGATGGTCACCTGAATTTTTCTACCGTAGTTGGAACAACTTTTAACACCTTGTTAGCGAGTTTTCTAACAATATTGCCCTCAAAATTTTGATCCAGGATTTTTGAGATTGATGATATGAAAGCCTGGACTTTAGTTTTGACATTTATCACACTCTTGGGGTCCCAGGCCCTGCCTCGATGGACTAGAGACTTGAGCCCCAGCGTTGAGTATCTAGGGACCGGCACCAAGGTCTCGTGCTTAGCCTCGATCAATAGGGATCAATTGTCGAAGATCCATGCATGGACAACAAAGTCTTAAGTCCAGTCTTGATGGACTTGAGCTCTCAAGCTTGGCTCTGACGATTTAGTCACCGTCACTAGGGTCCCAAGCCTCTCGAGGGCATAGGCAATTGGGCATGGGCACCTAGGTTCTTGATTTGCAAAGGGCCAAACCCAAGAACCCAAGATCCAATGTTTGTGCTTAGTTTCCCACATGCTTGTACGGAAGTCACCAGTGTCTGAATAGTGCATGTCTATTAACAAAAAAAGGGTTTTCATTTCCAAGCAACATAAAATAATATCTAATTTATTTTTTATTTTAACTAAATACCAAAAATATTATAATTTTTCCATAAAATGGTTTATTGGAATTTTTTTTTCAAAAAATGTCAAATTCTTTACGAAATAAATGGATCATTGATCTGATAATGGCTTGAAGTGAGATGTAGTGCACCAGTTTTCTTGAAGTTTTGGTAGTGAAGGCCTTTCTTCTGTGATGGGAAGAGCCCTCTTGGTGAATTTTTATGGTCTTAGCAAACACCAAACACCTTATAAAGTGAACTGCCTTTAATACGTCACACGTGCCAAATTTGTTACAATGGGAAATCGGAGATAGAATTCTGGCTCGAACGTGCCCTTTCTACTTCCACCCATCCCCCCCCACCCCCAACCCCGCCTTTTCCCGAGGCGTCCCCCGGGGGCGCGGCCCAGCCCATTTCTCCTTCTTTTATTTCACCACCGCGGCCCACCTTTCTTCTTACCCAGCCCAGCCCGCTCTCCTCTTCCTTCTTCCTCCTCCTTCCCGTTAGCTTCAGGACAAAAGAGAGAGAGGGACGCTTGCCGAAGGACGCAAGGAAGCGCGACGAGGAATATCGTGCGGTACGGGGCGGCCAGAAACAGGGAGGGCTTCATTCCATCGCTGGTTTTGCTGAAGCTCGAAGAAGCAACAGGAAATTCCACGCGGTGAAGGAGAAGAAGAAGAAGAAGACGACATGCCTCGCTTGAACATCTCGACCAACGTCGGCCATGACGGCGTCAACCCAGCAAGCTTCCATTTTCGCTCATGCTTTGCAACGGAGACAAATTCGTCTCCGCCCACGAAACTATGTAGCCCGATGGTGCCCCAGCTCGCGTTCTCGGTACTTCTGCTGATGAGCTTGAACCCTTGCGGGTCGCTTGACATTGACTTACGAAAAGACGGCGCGCTTTTGCTGTTTGGGCCTTGCGCGCGGGGCCCGAGCCAGAGCTTGCCCGCTTGGTTGGGGTCCAACTGCACGAACTGGACGCGACGCACCATATGCTCGGCCGCTCGTGTCGATCGTGGTGAAGGAGCTCCTGAACGTCCAGCGCGTGGTGGTGGTCCGGTGATGGAGGTTCCCGGCCTGCTGCTAAGGAAGAATCGGCTGCGCTTCCCGCAATTCCAGTAGCAAAACCGAAGCTAAGTCCTCTCTGCCTTCTCTGGCTTTCAAGTATTGTCCAATTATAACTCTCCCTTCTTGCCATTATCTTATCTAGTTTAATTAAATAAATGTGTGGCGGTGCGCTGTGCCTTATGAGAAGTTCACATGGACACTTTCTCCACCTAACATCTGTAAATTTTTCTTCTATTTTCTTTTCTTTTCTTTGGCTAAATTAATTGTGATTAACACAAATGAAGAAATGCCATATTTTTTTTTAAAAGAGAGTTCACGTCAAGCTTCATCATATTAATATTAAATGAGAAGACAAAAACTTGTCTCCACCAAGATCAGAGGAAAATGTAACAAAAGAAACCTACACCAAACATATCACCGAATCATACGTCACTAACCAATTTAATGGTAAGAGCAAATTGAGCTAAAGCAGAGGATTGTCATAACTAACTTAGCACAGTCATGACAAACTCGGAGTTGAAGTTAAAGAGGTTAAACTCAAATCATGTAACAAACAAAAAAGTGACTTAGGATTGAAAGTTTATGGTAGAAAAAAGAGGGATAAAGGCACGAATAGATCCTGATCTTTTGTAAAAATGTTTGATTGTTCATATTCATCCTTTTGTTAAAAATACTGCTAATATGGCAGTTAAATCGCCATTAAATGCCACGGTGGCACCCTAGTTGACAATTTAGAGGGTTAAATATCAACATCTGATGGTAAGTTTGTATAGCTGAGATGATGTGCAATGGTGGATTTGTGGCTGTAGAGAAAATGTCGGCTTAGGAATTAGTGTATTTGAGTGGAACTAGTTAATTGAATGAGGTGGGATATGATAAATGAACTAAGTGGAAGGTGGGATATAACGCCCCTCAAGTGCTCTCTTATAAAGAACATGTAACTTTGCTATCAATCTGCTTTTACTATTATGATCTTATGGGTCCTATACTTTTCTTTCCTAATAGTTGTTTCAAATCAAATAGTCAATATATATGTAGGGAACATTGAGGAGTGCAAATTTTTTCTTGATACCTTCATGTAACTTCGTTACCTACAGGGAACATATTTGAAACCACATGTGAGTACCTGCTTTTAAGGTTTATGAACTTTTTAGCTTAGACTACTGCATTACTGAAAATTTTTGGCTTGGATTTTCCTCTAATTTCTCTCAGTTTGCGTAATGACCTCTTGACACAACACATTATTAGCTAGACATCATAGAGTAGGGTAACATTTCTCCTGACTGGATGAGAAACAGAACTTTCATCCTCGATTCCTGTGATTAATATATAATATGTAGTTGATAAGATAAAACTGGTTTTTTAGTTTTTGGGTTGATGCTTCGATTTTAGTGAATAAGCGGTGGAAGTACGCTCAAGATTTAGCTACATTGTCATGGATGAACAGCTTGTCCCATCTGTATTTGCACATGCTGAGGATACTCTTACATTGAGGATCGCAATCCGAACAATGACCAGTTCACCATGCAATTAGAAAGCGTTTACGCAAACGTTTGAAATCTTGGAAAGTAACTTGGATGATTGTTTATAGTAACAATAAAGAAAAAGGTTGCTCTGAACTCATAATCTCACGACAGAAGCTGGCAAAAGAAAACTTTTTATGTTTCGGAGTGAGTGACGGCAGACGATTCCTTGGAGCTATACCACGATCCAAATTATTGGACATACTTTGTTACAGATGAATCTTAACTAGATGAGGTATCTCCGCATTTCGTGGCATGGTCAGTAAAACTATCTTTGATCTTTATGTGTAAGGCCTTTCGTGGTGAAATGAGACGAGAAAGTAAGTACTTGTGATTCCTGACATGATTCCTCTTGGAGCGGAAGCAAGTCCTTTTGATGTTTCACTCTTGTAATTTTTAGTACTCTACCTCTAATTAAGAAACAAAAATAATTAAAAATTCTAAATTATTTTCCCTCTTAATTGCATGAGTGAAATGTAAAACGAGGGACATTTACTGCAGTTGGTTCATAGTAGTCATCTTGTACCCATAGTTTCTCCCATGACAGGCAGGATTCTGTTTCTGAACTTAATGGTATTGTCCCCTCGAATTTACTTTCATTATTCGTTAATTTTGGTAAATAATATTCTGTCAAAGTGTTTGATTTTTTAGTCCATCAAAGTAGTTTGAATGTCTCAGCACTTGTATTAGTTTCGAGTTATGAGTCAGTCACTCATTACTTACTACGCTCTTAGGCAGTTGGCTATCTTGGACGTTGTTACTATGGCCGGTGGAGTTGATACTTCCCTCCCTGGAATGTTTCGATTACCAAATGATGTGACTTTTCCTTAATGCTAGGATAATCTTGGTCTTTTTGCATAATGATAAGTACATTGCATACCAATATAGATGTTAAGTGCTTTCATATATGTGCTTGTTGGGTTGCGTTTATTCCACTTCTTTTATCAACTTATTTCTTATCTTAATGTACAGTGAGGTTCAATGCCTTCAGCTGTCATTTACACTTGATTTTGCTTCTGAGCTGGAATGGAGCCTTCTGGCCAAACTAGTGAGCTAAATTATCGTGGGATCGGTGATTAACACAGGTTTTTTTGTATATGGGCTAACGGCATAAGAGGTTTCTGAACATTTTCGACTTATATTATCGTCTGTCAATTATTATTATTATTGTTATTATTATTATTCTTTTGCAATCAAAGTCCTTTTAGCTTTTTGTTTAAGACGGTCCTCTAGTCAAACAGTTGACTGATATGCCGACATGCCCAATTGCCCATCCACAACAACGTCGTTCTTCTTCGGAAAATTTCTTGGGTGGAATAGAGAATAAAAAAGTTAAAGGAAACCCTCAAGAGTGAGAAAGAGAGGAGGGGAAGGCCAGGGTAAGGGTGACTTGGCAGAGGAACAAAGGTCCGCCGGTGGCGGGGCGGCAGTATCACCCAGCCACCGCCAGGGTCTAGGCAATTGGCCCACCGGGACTTCGGATGCCACACGCACGACACGAAATCTTCAAGAAACAAGAAATCAAACCGCTGGTTCCACAAACATGAAACAGCAAAATTCTCGAACACGGAGCCATGAAATACTATGCTCTTTTCTTTTTGGGGTGTTGGCTCTATTTGAGTCCAATGCAGAAGAAGAAGAAGAAGAAGACGACGACGAATAAGCTACAATGACACGAGCTCTCGAGCTGTGCCCTCTGAATTACAGACCGCAGAGAAAAGAAAGAGAAATCAAATCACAAAGCACTTGTTGTTTTACTCAATCCTTGTGATCCAGTTTTTTGTTATTTATCGACAACGGTTTGGCAACGAGCGAATCTATGAACGCATAAAATTCTCAGACTCCGTCTTTCTCCGACCAGTTCAAATCCCAGCAGAAGCACTGCGGATCTGACGCAAGGGCAGCGACCCTTGCCTAGATCTGTAGGGAAGGCCGTGGCCCTTGCCCCCCGGCAGCTGAGGACCAGGACTTCTCTTCCCTTGTATCTCTCTTTCCGGGTGTGTACCTCTGTGATGGATGTGGAACACCGCCATTGTCCAAGCTCCGTGTAGGTCTGGCCAGTGTTGCCTGACCCCGGCTTGGGTCTGGCCACCTTCACCTGGCGGAGCGTCCCTGCCCTCTATTTGCAGAGCATACCGAAGATTTTTTTCATTTTTCCATTGTTTTATATTTTCTATATCATTTTGTAATAGCAGCATCGACGCTACGTGGTTGCCAAGCAGACGCCAAAGTGGCCAACGACGACTTAATAACCATGTCATCATTTCCTTTCGGTTTTCTTAAGGAGTTATTAATTTGAACAAACAAGTATAAAGTGCAAATGGTTTTATATTTTTGCAGCAATTGCTCAAAGAAAATGCAGAGATAATGCATTCAATGGCAGGCTTTTTCCCGTTTAGAGGTTTGAATATGATTTCATCCAGACACGGGAGCTTCCTTCCACCTTTCCCGTTCACCTGGCTATCTAGGTACATTGTCTCTTCGGAAAAAAGGGAGGTCTTGGAGAAACTGTGTAAGGAAATCATTCACCGAATATAAAAGAGGCCAGAAGGGTGGGATAATATGTAGGCTGCGAATTGGTGTCTGTAAACTGGAATTTCTTCGGAAATTTAGTCTTTGCTACATCATCGTGTGTTTAACTGAATGCATGAGTTCCCTTCTGGCATGGCAGAAATCGTGTTGAAGACAAGCTGATGCATTGTACTAAAGAGAAGCCTCTGTTTACAAAGTATACTTACTGATTGAAACCATGAAGAGATCATATAGGTGCTTTGTCCTCTGTAATCGAAGCTCTTATAGTGTCAACGGTATTTTCTTTGCACGGTTTAGTTCTCTTAACTCTTTAAATAGATAGTCGTCAAATACTGTTATTAGGATATTGTCTTAAAACGTGTGTGCCCTCTTCTTCCAGGAGAATTCTTGGCTTCGGGGAAATAAGCTTATTGGTGTGGAAATGGTTGCCTGCCGCTTGGCCACTCACTATTCACTAAATACGGTTTGTTTTCAGTGCACATTTGACTGCCGCTTCAGTGTTTTTACACTATCTACCTTGATAATCTCCTTTGAGTTATCAATAATGGCCTTGATAGAGACTGGCTCTGATCGAAGAGGTCTTGGTAGACTGAAAACTGATGACCCATCTGTTGTAGAGACATCTCTTTCACCATATGGCGATCTTGTTTCTCTAGAGAGAAGTATCGTTCCTAAGTAATGTTGAACTTTACTCTATAGCTTCTGGGATATTTGCAACATGTTTTTTCACTTTTATTCTCCTATGTGTGAATGATTTTATGATTTTCAATCTATATGATATTAGCTTTCATGACCTTAGCTCGAAGTGAGTTGAATTACTTAGGATTTGGCTAATGGATTATTAAACCTACATAAGCCCATATCAATTCACAGCTTAAGGTTCGTGTTATTAATGTGCAAATCAATTTTTATCTAGGAGTTATTGCTAATCATTTTTTTGTGAGTCACCTACACATATCAAGTTAAGGTTCATGTTATTCTAATGGTAAATAACTTCATCAAAGTAACCTAAGCAAATCCAAGGTAAAGTATTATGCATATTAATGCTCCTTAACTCCTCCCACAACAGGACTCTGTTCTTGAAAGTATACGATGCATGTACAAAGGTGATCATCATCACTATCTTTCTCTGCTCTTCTCTACACGTAACATGAATGTACGATTATACCACTTTACTCCATAACACCACAAGCCCTCCTACAGTCCTAATAGGGTTCACAATAAAGCAATGCTGAATTTTAATCTTTTATTCAGCTGGCACTGATATGGTAAAAATAATCCTCAATTTGCATCTTTCAGAAATTAAAGTTATTTCCATCAAATTTGTTGATTTTCACTTTTCCTATTTCTATTGACATCGATTCGCCTCAACTTTGTGAAGCCTAGCTTTGATATCAATCATCGCGGAAGCAAGCAATTGAACAATAAAATAAATGATTCTTGCATTTCTATTTGTACTTTACCAAATGATAATTACGGATGACTTATTTTATGAATAATATGATTAGCAGAATGAATTATAATGCAAATCGATGACTGCTTGCTTCTTCTATAAATAAATGTGATTGAGTGCGTTTGGTGAAATACCAAATCGGATCTAGGTTTGGCTTAGATGGAGCTAATTAAAAAGAGAAAAGTGAAGACGATGGGTTCACTTATTAAGCAATCCCCACGCGTCGAAAATAATTGAAATGAAACTGTTCATTTGGTTATCAATGTGAAAAGGATGAGTTGAAGAGAAAACGACAGTTTTGTCGTGGTGCGATTACGCAATGCCAAACTCTGTGCAGAATACTCTAGTATGTTTCACCATGATGACACATTATACATTTTCTCCCAAGCCAACATGAGAGCTGCTCGAAAGATGCACGTAGCGTGTCTTAATTCGGGTCATGGTATTACGAGAAACTATTGCTCGTGGGTTGTGAATGCCAACACAACCCTTCAACTAGGATTAGGATAGGATGGCAATAAGGATAGCGCTCCCCACTTCAAAGGGAGTTGTATTATATGAGGATAAGTATTCCTAATTTCTTGGGTGAAGCCCGGCGTCTTCTGTTGATCAATGAAATCTCACATTCATGAAAGTTTAGTGATAGTATCATTTTAGATTTCCGTACTAATGACGTCTTCCAAGTGTACCATGCAGCATGAGAGCATCGTTACTTTTTATTTTCTCTCCTTCTATGGACTAAAATCGATCAATTTGGTTTACCAAAAAGTTTATCTTTGGAGACATCTCTATCATTTTTTTTTTTTTTTTTTTTTGCGTCCTGGACAAATTTGGGCGCACAACGAATGAGCAAACTAAGAATAACGAATTCATTTCACATCATGTCGATTAGTTTGATGCGGGTGAGCATTACATTATTTCTTATAAGTCGACTGAACGTATGCCTAAACCTAAGCATGCAAACATTGAAACCGAATGGATTTATAACTCGGGGTCATGGACCATAGACAAAGGCTGTGATGCCCCGCTGATCACAAAACCTCATTGACCACTGATGGCCCCCTCTGGCCACGCGCACCACTTACACAAATCCGGCGAGTTTATGGTATCGTGTGTTAGAATTTTCCTAATATGTGGACTAAATTAATTGACATTGTTATTTACCGTTTAACATTTACCGTTTTACAGGGTTTGGTCTAAGGTGAAATAGAAGGTTTCTTAATTAGTCTAATATGGGGCTGGCTAGTGTGGGCCGAGTTGAGCCTGGCCCGTAATGAGGGGGACTGGCTGGAAACTCTATAAATAGTGCTCAAGTCTCTCCTCTAACCCTAACATCACATATCCTCACCTAAGGGACGTTATTCTAACGTCAATCATGAGGGGCCGCCTCATTGAGCCAATAATTCAGAAGGCGATAAAGGAGAAGGATTTGCGCAAGGAACATTGTGTTTTCGCTTCCACTCAAGAACGATGGATCCTAAAACAGGTGCATTAATCTTCTACTCTTTGGATGTGTGTTCTTGTTCTAGTTATGGAGATCTTGGGGTTGCGCAATTTGCGTCCTACATGTGGTATCAGAGCCTCCATAACTCTAGAACTTGAACCCTAATTGATTTTACCCTAAATTATACTAATTTGCCCTAATTAGTATGAATTTGACCTAATTTGTGATTTTCGAGATTTTTTGTTCAACAAAAATTAAATCAAATCACAAATTCAGACTGGGGGAGACGAGATGGTCAAAACCGTCGCCGGCTCGTAGCCGGGGGACGCCGCACGCGCCCCCATGCGCAGCCACGTGTCGTAGAATTGCTCATGTTATTAAAGGTGATAAATTAAGTCTTTCACAATGCCCAGATTCAGATTTTGAGAAAGTTCAAATGAAGAATTTACCTTATGCTAGTGCACTTAAAAGTATAATCTATGCTTTGATTTTGCACTAGATTAAATATCGCCTTTGCGATGGGACTTTTAGGCAGATATAAGTTGAATCCAGGATGCGATCACTGGGTTGCTACCAAAAAGGTTTTAAGGTACTTAAAAGGACAAGAAATTATATATTAATTTACAGACAAGTTTAATTCTTGCAATTAGTAGGGTATTAAGATGTTAACTTTGCTGACTGTTAGGTTGATATAATATCAATAACATGATACATATTTATGTTAACAGGAAGTGCAGTGCAATAAATAAAGTTCTATGTCTACTAAGTAAGTAGAGTTTGTAACTTTATTTTAGGCTGTTAATTGAGCTATTATGCTTCGGAACCATATGAAGGAGTTGACCGTTTTGACTTTTTGGATCGACTCATACGGTTGTATTGAGATAATAAATTTGTTGTTTATTAATAACAAATGTCTCAAGGGGTCTAAATATATGGCAAAAGAAACGGTATAGAAAGGTGACTTATTATATAATATATTTTCACAGATGATGTGATTGCAGATCCACTAACTAAAGACCTACGCCCATGAGTATTTGAGTGACATGTCATCAATATGGGCCTACGAGTATCTTCGGATACTGTTTTTTAGTGGGAGCTATTTTAGCTTTATTCTAATAAAGTTCACATCTGTGTTCGTTACTTTTAGTAACGGTTTGATATGTATCAACTTTTGCATTCAATAAAATAATTTTGAATGTGTTGTTATCATGTTGAATACATATTAATAAAGTCTCAAGGTATTTCTTAAACCTTGAGTGAAGGCTAGGGGCATCCGGTTATTAGCCTTGTGCATATGTTTTTGTAAAAGGTTAACCATAAGGACAAGACATATATGGGTTCATTAGAACCATAATTTCATTCTCTTGTGGCACAAACTTTTGTGTTGCCTAAGTAAGAGAATGCTGACTGACAAATGGATCTCTCTATGAGAGGTGTTAGCCATTTGTCACACTACCATATTGAATCCAAATCAGTAAAGTTGAAAACACTTGTGACCATGAAAGGCTCTGTGTGTATATATGCAGTTACCGCCATGATTCGGTGTTGGAGGCTTTATGGGATAGGATTGACTATTAAAAATTATCTCTGGGCCAATGTACGCATATACAATACAATTTCAATTAATATAGTCTAAGTGGGGGAATGTTAGAATTTTCCTAATATGTGGACTAAATTAATTGACATTGTTATTTACCGTTTAACGTTTACCGTTTTACGGGGTTTGGTCTAAGGTGAGATAGAATGTTTCTTAATTAGTCTAATATGGGACTGGCTAATGTAGGCTGAGTTGAGCCTGGCCCGTAATGAGGGGGACTGGCTGTAAACTCTATAAATAGTACTCAAGTCTCTCCTCTAACCCTAACCTCACATATCCTCACCTAAGGGATGTTATTCTAACGTCAATCATGAGGGGCCGCCTCATTGAGCCAATGATTCGGAGGGCGACAGAGGAGAAGGATCTGCGCAAGGAACATTGTGTTTCCGCTTCCGCTCAAGAACGATGGATCCTAAAACAGGTGCATTAATCTTCTACTCTTTGGATGTGTGTTCTTGTTCTAGTTATGGAGATCTTGGGGTTGCGCAGTTCTAGTTATGGAGATCTTGGGGTTGCGCAATTTGCATCCTACCTCGTGGCCTGCGATCAGCAAGGGTCAATGGGCATCACCGTGGCCTCCTTGGCCTTCAAGGAAGAAGAACTATATAAAAAGAAAAAGGAAAGAAAAATATAAAAAATTAAAAAAAAAAGTTGCAAAAATTGTTAAATACTGACTAATTGTGCCGTGTAGATAGTTGGTATCCATGTCATTGTCTTCTTGCTAGAATCAACTGAAAGGATTATATTAAAAAAATCATTAAAAATTTTATAACTAAATTGGCAAAATTAGCAAATTTAGGACTGCTTTGTATTCATACAATAGATTTGGGACTGTTTTGGTAATTATTCCTTTATTTTTAGTCAACTCTTTGAATAAAAAAATGTGGAGTTATCAATTACATAATATATTAACATATCATTCAATTAGTGAATATATCAGGATAATTTAGCAAATGATATTATGCAAGTTGATAGCGTGTAATTCTTATTTAAACGGAAATGTGATTATCATTTGCAACAAAGATAATACTTTTTTTTTTTTTGGGTCAGAAAAGAAATTGCATTCATTAAAACGGAGGAGTACAACCGGCCGCTAATGCATCGGAAATTAACAGATCTAAAAACATTGAAGGAGGTGAAATGGGCCAGCTTTCAGATAGGGCACCATCTCTATGGGCCTTTGTGGCCCAGTCCGCTGCGCGATTGGCTGCCCGTTGGCAAGGGCAAACCCTAACAGAGGAGAAGCTTCGTAGAAGTGTGATGGCTTCCTCGAAGACGCATCGAACCTCCCACACCAGCAAGGAAAGCTCATTCACTGATTCAACCAAAATCAAGCTGTACGATTCGATGATCAACTTATCGTGAAGTCGACAGGTCTTTTCCAGATGGTGAAGGGTGATCAGCAGAGCTTGGAACTCTATTTGAAGAGCTATAGAGGCAACAATGGTTCGGGTAAGTCCATCGATCAATCTATCGCTCTGATCTCTCCATATACTGGCGATTGACCCAATAGTGGTGTTAGGCTGAAAAGCCCCATCAAAATTTACCTTGAATATTCCAGGATCAGGGGGACGCCACAAATCTCCACGGTTGATTGTCGAATGCACTATGTTTACAGGATGAGGGAAGGAATACAGAGCTGATCAAGCGCCTATTATAGCCATATCCACAACATGGCGAGGATTCATCTGTTGTCTGCAGAAAATGAATTGATTCCGCGCCTTCCAAATATGCTAGAGAACATATGCGACAGGAATTTGTAGTGCCGAATCCAACCAAACAAAGGTGGTTGTAGGGCATAGCAGGAATAGATGAGTCGGGTATGCTGTCTTGGCGAAGAGGGCAAAACGGGTCTGTGGTTATGTGACGATGAAAAAGGTTGGCTTTTGTGGGTAATGCATTATGACAGAGAGCCCAAATAAAAAATTTGACTTTGGGGGCTATCTTCAATTTCCATAGTTTTTTCCACATTGATTGAGGGAGCTGGTTAGCAGTCGAACCTTGGGGTTGATTGTCGCCGACTGCTGTTTGCCGAAGTGCTTGATATCCACTCTTGACTGTGTAATTACCATGAGTATTTTCTGTCCAAATCAGTTTATCCTCTATATGAGAGGGGCTGATAGGGATTGTAAGGATGTCCTGCACTATGGGGCAATCATAAAATCTGTTAAGAGCAGATATATTCCAACCATTAGTGGAGACATCTAGGAGTTCCGCAACCTGAACAGGTTCATCTCGATTCGCAGGGCCCCCCCAAAATACCGCTAGGCAGCTAACGGTCTTCCCGTATTCTGATTCTTGTCCCATCACCTACTGACCAGCGAAGCCTTGAAATAATAGAATCCCGACTGAGTAAAAGACCTTGCCATCCCCAAGATGGTCTAGTACCTCTATCTGCAGTTGGAAAATCCCTAGAGTGGAAATAAATACCTTTAAAAAGCTTACTCCAGAGAGCCGTAGGATTTTGAGTTAGTCACCAGGCTTGTTTTCCGAGCATAGCTCTATTGAAATCCAAGAGATCCCTAAATCCAAGACCTCCTTCAAACTTGCTTCTCTTAATCTCATCCCATCGTGTCCAGTGAATCCCTAATTTGGAAGATGCATTCTGCCACCAGAAGTGTGCAATTTTCTTTTCAATGGATATACAAATAGAAACCGGCAATTTGAAAATAGTCATAGCGTATTGTGGGATTGCCGGTATAACTGACTTAATTAGGACTTCCTTTCCCCCTTTCGATATTAAATGTTCTTTCCAACCTTCCAGTTTTTTATTCACTCTCCCGGTAATCCAAGCGAACATGTCCTTCTTTGATCATCCCCAGTCAGAGGGAATTCCCAAATATTTCCCAGTTTTAGTCAAAATTGGGACTCTCAAAGCGTTTCCCAAAGTTTCCTGTAGGGCAAGGGGACAAGCCTTGGAGAAATATATTCCACACTTATTCCGATTGATAGCCTGTCCCGTAGCTAAACAGTATTGATTCAATAAATTGAAAAGATTCTGACATTCCAATAGTTTAGCATCGAGGAAAAACATAGCGTCATTAGCAAAGAATAGATGAGATAAGACAGGACACCACTTATTTACCTGAATGCCTTTGAGATTTCCCATATAAATGACTTGACTGATAAGATGGGATAACACATTAGCTAGGAGTATAAATAAATAGGGAGAAAGTGGATCCCCTTGCCTGATACCACGGGTCGGATGGAAGAAGGGTAGCTGGTCACCATTGAAATGCACGCTGTAAGAAACAGTTGTTATACACTGCATTACCCACCTAACCCAAATAGGGTGAAAACCCAACTTCAAAAGATAAGCTTCCAAGAAATCCCACTCCACATAGTCATAAACTTTTTGCATATCCATCTTCAGCACTGCCTGGAAAGTTTTCTTACGTTTCCTAGTGCGCAACTGATGTAACACTTCCTGGACAATGAGAATATTGTCTTGAATCTGACGGCCACTAACAAACATTTCCTAGTGCGCAACTGATGTAACACTTCCTAGACAATGAGAATATTGTCTTGAATCTGACGGCCACTAACAAACATTTCCTAGTGCACAACTGATGTAACACTTCCTGGACAATGAGAATATTGTCTTGAATCTGACGGCCACTAACAAAGGCACTCTGTTCAGGAGATATTAAGTCAGGGAGCCAGGGCTTAAGTCTGTTTGCAATCACTTTAGCTATAATCTTATAGATGTAATTACATAGACTAATTGGACAGTACTGGTTTAGGCTTTTTGGAATTGAAACTTTAGGAATCAGAGAAATGATGGTTCTATTAAGGTCCATAGGCATAACCCCAGATTTAAAGAACTCCTGTACTAGAGGAATAAGATCATCCCTCAAAACATTCCAATGATTTTGGTGAAAGAGGCCATTCATACCATCTGGTCCTGGTGCTTTGGTAAGACCCAGCTGGAAAGTGGCAGTCGTAACCTCTTTCAGAGTAACTTCGGCTATCAAAAAGTTATTCATACGTGCTATGAAATGTTTGGTCTATACTTTTCATCCAATGATATGATTTTACCTTAGAAAATTGTTATCTTGAAAAAAAAAAAAAAAAAAGGTACTCAAATTTTTTCCATTGAATTTTTATTCTAAGACCCGATATATGACATATCTCACTTGATTAAATAGAATGTATTACGTTGATGAAATGCTTTCTTCATCTTAAATTTGAAAAGTTCATTCACGTACACGACGGGCAATTTGATATGGACAGATGCAGTCCTCATCCATTGAATAGAACAAGATGTGAATGGAAGTGCCGTCCCTTGAATTTAATTGTCAACAAATTTTTGTTCATATATGACGTCCCCACCATTTCCAAAACGTCTCTCTTAAGGAAATAGGAAGATGGGATTCGGCAGTCTAGTAGCCTTTTTTTCCACGAGTCTGACCCCAACAGCGTTGAATAAAGGATTATGATTTCTTGTACCTCTCGTCGCTGATGTTCTTGTTTATTAATAGATCAGAACGTGAAATGGAATCAATTCAAATTATATAATTTCCTTGATGGAATGGAAGAATAAATTTTCATTGTGGGAAATTTCTCGGGCCCTTCCAAGAAATAATGCAATGCAATGAAAGAGACTTCTCCCAACTCAAAATGTGAAGCGAAATCAATTTATGTTATAAATTTCTTTTTCTTGGGTATCAATTAGAATAGTTGATGGAATATTTCTAATTTGACCAATTAATTTATGTTTTCTTAACGTTATCTATTAGAGTAACAATAAAACAAACAGGAGAATTTCTATAAAACCAATAACACAAGTTCATGTGGAGATTTACACTTCTTTCAATGAATCCCACTAGTTGTGCGAGAACAAGTGTAACACAAGTCCTAATGTTTTGATCAAGATACAATGAAGTATCACTGCCGGTGACCTTCCAGGGAAGTTGTGCTTTTGAGATTGTTATGAAATAAAGCATTATTGGAACCAAAAATAGAAATAAAACGTATATATTTTATCGATCATTGAGTGGACAAATCGGTATATATATATAGATAGATAGATAGATAGATAGATAGATAGATAGGAAGAATCCAAAGTATACGATTTTCGTTTTTTTCTTGAGTTACATAATATTATGGAGACAAATTTAATTATGTTTCGAATAAAGTCTCATAATTAAGATTCTCACTCAGTTTTCATTGAAATTTACTTGTTTTATTCCTTTGTTATTGTCCGTATAATTCCCAGTTTTGTAAAGAATGAAAGGACATGATTTTGCGATGAGTAAAAAACACCAGCAAGGAGACTAGGGCTCAATCACACATTTTCCAAAAAAGCTTAGGAATCAATTGATTAAATACAAATAAGACTCATTTAAGAAACAACCAGAAGGCCTACGTCTCCTACACCACATGTATTGCATTTTGAGAACCTTTATTACATAGTTGACTTTAGAATAGAAAAGTATTGAGTTATCAATTACATAATAGATTAATGTATGAGTGAATTGAGGAACATATTTGGATAATTTAGCAAATAATTTTATGCGAGTCAGTAGCATATAATTTTATCTTGAGGGAAATGGATTATCATTGGCAATAATAATAATAATAATAATAATAATAATAATAATAATAATAATAATAATAATACCTTTCTTTTTGTATAAAGATAACACTTTGAAAAAAGGATTTTTTTTTTTTTGTCTACCCTTTCTAGGCATTGCCATAGGTGTTCCACATCCATTACAAAATGTTTGGCTTGAACTCTTTGTCCAACAAGAAATTTTTCATCTTAAGAATTTTTACTTCGTATGAAAGTATTTGGTATTTTTCCCTTTAAACTCCTATTGGAAATCTAACCTATATATAACATAATTTACTTAATTAAATAGAATGCAATACGTGAATGAAATGCTTTCTTTATATTAAATTTGAAAAGATCATTACAAGCATTGGACCTTCGTGGAATCATACATGCAACGTAGACCAAGGGCAATTATATATGGACGGACGGAGTCCTCATTCGTGGATGTGAATGAAGTGTCGTCCTTTCAACTTAATTAGTCCCTCATGTTCCATGTTTTCTTCCGGAGATTGGTACTTTTTTGTCCCGACATGATTAGACGCTTGTTGTGAGTAAATTTCAAGGAATGTCCATCATGCAGACTCCTTAATCTTTTTTAATACAATTTATAATTCTCTCTTAGGAAAAGAGGAAACGTACCTTCTGGTGCCCAAATGACCACGAATCTGGCCTAGACACGATCAAATAAAAGGTTATGATTTCTTTTTTCTTTTGTCATTAATGTTCATATAAATCAATCAACTGGACTCAAACTTACGTCCTTTACAGCTAGGTCAAACTTATTACGATGGTAAAATTAAAACTGAAACTATAGTTTTCATCAGCTCAATTGATCTGTATTTTCCCTTGAATTTTTTATTCTAATAACCAATATATGACATATTCCACTTGATCAAATCGAATGTATTCCATCAATGAAATGCTTTCTTTTATCTTAAATTTGAAAAGATCATTCACGCACACCACGGGAAATTTGATATGGACAGATGCAATCCTCACCCATTGAATAGGACCAATGTGAATGGAAGTGCCGTCTCTTAAACCTAATTGGCTACTTATGTTTCATGTTCTGTTTTTCTGTGGATCGATACTTTTCATATCCGAAGACGATGTATTGTTCATATATGACGTCCCCATCATTTCCAAAACTTCTCTCTCAAGGAAATAGGAAGATGGGACCTGGAAGTCCAGTAGCCTTATTTTCCACGAATCTGGTCCCAATAATGTTGAATAAAGGATTACGGTCTCTTGTATCTCTTGTCGTTTATGTTCTCGTTTATAAATAAATTAGAACGTGAAGTGGAATCAAATCAAATTTTATATTTTTGTTTATGGAATGAAAGAATAAATTTTCATTGTGGGAAATTTGTCGAGCGCTTCCAAGGAAAAACAAAGTGTGATGAAAGAGACTTCTCATGACTCAAAACGTGAAGCGGAATCAATTGATGTTATATATTTTCTTTTTGGAGGAGATCAATTAGAATATCAATAGAATTTATTTAAGTAGATGGATTTATTTGTGTTTATTAACATAATCTAATAAAGTAACCGCAAAACAAACAAGGGAACTGCTATAGATCCGATAGCACATGGTACGTGTGAAGAGTTACTCTTCTTCTTTCGGTGAATCCCACTAATTGTGTGTGAACAAGTGTAGCATAAGCCCTAATGTTCTGACGTTAAATTAATCAAGTCCTAAATAAATTATTTATTGATTAATTGAGTCCTAAATAATTTGACTAAGATGCAGTCAAGTACTAATATCATTGTCGGTGACCTTTGTAACCAGAAGTTGTACTCCCGTCTGAATGCATATTACATGTATGCATATGAAAATATACATACACACACATACTTTGCCGTCTGAATTAAGTAGCCTCCGTCCTGTTGTGACCTGGGGGAAAGTTCTTAGTTTAATGAATTGGAAGGTCAAATCAATTGGAATTTTGTATTATCTGTTTTGGAGGGTAATCAAACTCATATTATTAACTAGGATAGCATAAAATAAAATCGTCTATTTTAGGAAATTTACTCTGTCCTTGCAAGATAATGCCCAACGCAGCGATGGATACTTCCCAATGATTCTGTGGCTCGTCCATAAATACTCCAGAATTGTATGGATTAGACACTTTTCTTTTACATGTCTCCTCATTATTCAACTCGATCACTAAACTTTAGCTCCAGAAGATGGCAAAGAGAAAATATTCAGATGGACCGGCAGCGTCAACTGATAGCAGTGATGTCGAGTCATCACCGGGGGCTAAATTCAAGGTGTCGTCGACCAACAGAAGAGGCGATGCCGAGTCATCACTAGGGGCTGAATATGAGGTGTTCTTGAATTTCAGAGGGCCAGATACTCGCTTGAACTTTACCGACTGCCTCTATCATGCCATGGACGGAGCTGGTATTCGTGTTTTCAGAGACGATGAAGAGATTAGAAAGGGCGAAGTGATTGGGAGTGAATTGGAGCGTGTGATCAAGAGCTCCGCAATCTGTATTCCTATCTTCTCTAGAAATTACGCTTCCAGTGCGTGGTGTCTTCGCGAGCTTGCGTACATGATGGATTGCAAAGGGATGATTCTGCCAATTTTCTTCGACGTGGAACCGAGAGATGTCAAGCTTAAATCTGAGCTGTACCAAGATGCTCTACGGAAGCACGAAGAGAAATTTGGTTGTGAGGTCGTGCAGCGATGGAAGGATACTCTAAAGCAGGTCGCTCGTATGAAAGGGTGGGATCTCAAAGATACCGGGTAAGGTTTGAGCTTTTTTTTTTTTTTTTTAATTAGATATTTAATTGATATAACTTTAAATAATACGAAATATTATCATTCTTGCATTAACAGTTACCACTACCCATTGTTCTCTTTTTCACCAAATTGTCGCTCAATTCCCACATTTTTTTTTAACTATTCAACACACATCCACTCAATTAAATCGATTCCTTTCAAAAGTAGATGAATTTTCCACCCAATTAAATCAATCCCTTTCAAAACTAGATGAATCCTCCATTACGACATGACAAATCCAATCTGAATTCATTATTCAATTTGCATCTTTTAGATTGAATAAAAACACCTTTTCTTAACTTCTAAATCAATGTTATGTAGGTTTGATTTTATAAAGCAATTGTTCTAGCTATTACTATTTTACCTCACGCAAAACTAGGCAACCGAGCACACACTAAAGGAAGAAATTCAAAGGTTTCGATTTTTATAATTTATGGATGAGGAAACGTCTTTTACAAAGTTGAAGATTTCGCTCTTATCTTAAAAATTTACATGTTTAACCATAGTATAATACACAATTGCAATTCGTTTTAAGTAAATTGACTGGATTTTGGTTGATTTTTCTGAAAAAAGAGTTAGATCTTGAAAGTATACGTGAGATTATTTTGTATATTATAGAAATTAATATACTTTTTTGACGAGGAGGGGGGCAGTTCACTTATAGTTGATTTTCTTCCTATATCTCCACAGATTATACATGCAATTTTATTTGGGCGCCCCCGCCCCACCTCCACGGTTGGTCTATGTTTAATTCATAATACTCTTGAGCTTGATAGTATAATATTCTATTTGTATGTTTCTTACTAACCCTTTTTTTTTATCAAATATGGCAGTCACGGCGAACTCATAAGATTAATCGTTGCTGAAGTTTCAATCAAGCTGAATAAAAGAGACAAAAAGCTGCCTGATCATTTAGTTGGAATGCAGGGTTGTATTGAAGATGTCATGAGCCTAATAGATGAAAGTTCTCTTGATGTACGTTATCTAGTAATCCATGGAATTGGGGGCATCGGGAAGACGACACTTGCCAAAGCTATTTTTAACCAAATTCATAATCGATTGATGGGTGCAGCTTTATTTTGAATGATCGAGAAGTTTCAAAGGGTGGCAAAGACATTCAATTGCAAAAACAATTATTGTCAGAAATTCTCAACTCCAATCCACTGGAGTTTTTTGACTCTGATGCAGGGATTTATCAAATTAAAATGAGATTTCGCCGCAATAAAGTTTTCATTGTTCTCGATGACCTAGATGAAAGGGACCAACTCTCAAAACTTGCAGAAAAGCCTGATTGGTTTGGTCCAGGGAGCAGAATTATTATTACCACAAGAGACATTAACTTTTTGCAAATTGGAGAGGAGAATCGAGAAAATAATGTCCAACCACATTTTGAAGAGTTTAAACTCTATCAAATGAGAGAATTGTGCCATATGCACGCTCTTCAGCTTTTTTGTAAGCATGCTTTCGGAATCGATTCCCCTCCACATGACTATTATGATATTTCTCGCCAGATTGCTCTCAAAGCTGATGGACTTCCCTTGGCTCTTGAGGTTATCGGTTCCTCTCTTTATTGCCAAAGTAAACGATTTTGGAAAGATACATTGAAGAAATTAAATTCAGTTCCAAATCAGAAAGTCCGTCAAAAATTATACGTTAGCTTTGAGATGCTAGACAATGCACAAAGACAAATTTTTCTTGATGTTGCATGTTACTTTATCGGTGAAAAAACAATCTATCCACATTATATGTGGAAAGCATTGGAGTTCTACCCGAGAAGTAATATCATTGTCCTTACCCGGAAATCTTTAATAAAGGTTGATGATGATGATAGATTATCGATGCATGACTTGCTCCGAGACCTTGGAAGAGACAGGAAGACATTGTTCATGAGAAACATAGTAGACTATGGTGTTCCCATATTGCGTTGGAAGTAGTACATAGTAGAAGGGTAAGATTTATTTACAGTTACTATTTTCTAGATCAAGGGAACATAAGCTTGAAGATTAGAATTTATTATTGGATGTGCTCTTACGTTTCTGTTGCTAATCCCTGAAATCTAAACTTGTTAATTTTGAGTGAAATGAAGGTAAAATCATAGTTTATATCTACCAAAAGATATCAATAGCTCACATTTACAATCTAAAAGTAGATGCAAGCATAATGGTTTATTTATAGAACAAGTCTATGCAATATTTATTCATGGAATACACTCTTTTTCTTTATCATAGAAAGTTCACTCATGCCTACTCATGTTGTCAGGGAACAGAAAACATCACAGCACTGAAATTAATTGGACTTCCAAAAGAGCATGACTTTACAAGTGAAGAGTTTTCAAGACTGCCTAACTTAAGGTTGTTGGAACTAGAGGGGGGAAACTTGGTAGGAGATTTTAAGAATCTTTTCTCGAGTTTGAGATGGCTATGTTGGCATCGTTGCCCTTTAGACTTGCAAGCTGTTAATCTCCATTTCGGAAAATTAGTCGTGCTCAAGCTTTCCAACAGTGAAATTCCAGAGAATTGGAATGGATGGGGCCCATGCTTGGTATAATATCATATCACATATATAACTTTGTTGCCATTTGCCTCACCTTACTTTTCTAATTCTAGTTTGTTTTGGAGACAAATCGTGAATTGAAAGTTATACATCTCATAAAATGTGATCTCATGATAGCTCCTGACATCTCAACATGCTTGAATTTGAGGATACTAGTTTTTGCTGAACATCGTCCAGAGGCACCAAAAATTGGTAGCTCTATTAGTAAGCTAAAGCGCCTAAAACGCTTGGAAATAATTGCAGCCAAAGTTCAGCCTTCAAAGTTGTCTAGAAGCCCTCATTTTGACCTATGTGCAGTGCCTTTTGCAATATGCCATCTAAAGAACCTGTCAAGTCTAAAGCTAGAAGGGCAGTCTATGCGAGAGCTTCATCCATCTATTGGAGAGATGGCGGGCTTGACGAGCTTCTCTTTAGTGCATTGTTATCGCTTTAGAAAGCTTCCAGACTCCATTTGGAAATTGAGATCGTTGCTCAAATTGAATTTGTTCAACACAAGAATTAGAGAGTTACCGGATTCTATTGTAGATCTCAAAAGGTTGGAGAAAATGAATCTAGGACGCACTCGAATAAGGGAGCTACCAAACTCCATTGGAGGACTAGAATCATTACTCAACTTAGACTTGCAGTATACCGAGATTACAGCACTTCCTGCCTCCACTGGATATCTTAAAAGACTGCAGCGCTTATCTTTGCTAGGGAGTAAAATAAGAGAGTTAACCGACTCTCTTGAAGATCTCAAAAATTTAGAGGGTCTGAACCTATCATTAACTCAGATAAGGGAGTTACCAAGCTCCATCGGAGGACTAGAATCATTGCTCTATTTAAATTTGTTCAACACAAAGATAATAGAACTACCTGCTTCTATTGGATATCTTAAAAGGCTGAAGATCTTAAATACGAGACAAAGTAAGATAAGAGAGCTGCTGAAGGTCATATGGATGTTGGAGAATCTTGAATTTTTGACCTACTATGATGGTAATAATATAGATATCACATGGCCTCCCATGCTTAGGGAACTTCACATAGTTTGTGATAATCCTCGATCTCTGCCAAGGCTTCCTCTAGGTCTTCATTATTTGGGATTAACTGGTGTCAAGTCACCGATAGAGCAGCCCCTCCTCTTCGAATTGAGATGTTTGCCTGAGTTATCACTCTTGGAATGGGGATTGACAGAGATCGAGTTCAAACATCTTGAGAGTCTCCATTTTTTAGAAGTGTGTGACTGTAAATCGCTATTGAGGCTCTCGGGTCTATCAAGCTTAAAGAAGCTCGAGAAGCTAAGGATCTTTTGGTGCCCACAGCTAATCGAGATTCAAGATTTGGAAGAAATGGAATCGCTGGAGGAATTATTTATTGAGAATTGCGGCTCCATAGAAAGGCTACCTGACCTGTCAAAGCTACGTAAATTGCGAAAATTTAGTGCAGGCCATTGCGAATCACTGCAAGATTTGCCTGGTTTGCCAACCACGTGTCATCTCCATGTTCATGCATGCCCAAAGCTAGGCGATGGTCTTGACATTTCGGAATTTTGCCAGCGGTGTTGGGACTCCTGCCCGCGCCTATATTCAAGGAGACCTCCAATAGTCGTTACCACTTGGTACGCTCTCCCGTTCCTCTCGTACTATGCCTTATTTTCTTATCAATTTTTTCCCTTCCCATTTCTTTATTTGATTGTCTCCTTTCAAACAATCAGCCAACATTTCTTCAGTTCTTCCCATTCACTTATAAAGATGCATATCAACATTTTTTATATCAGAAAATAACTCAAATCTGCTCGTATCTAGTTTAATTGAATAAATGCGTGATAGTGCGTACTTGTAGTGCTGTATGAGAAGTTGACATTGACACGTTCTCCACCTTACACTCGTCAATTTTTCTTCTATCTTTTTTGTTTTTCTTACAGTTAGCTTAATTACGATTAACAAGTGAAGAAACGCTAAAATTTTTTATAAAGAAATATAATATGATGCTTCGTCATAGTAGTATAAAATAAGTAGGAAAAAAAATTGTCTCCCCCAGGCAACAAAATTAGAGGAAAATCGTAACAAAAGAAAACTACATTAAAAATATCATTAAAGTATATGTCATCAACCAATTGAACGGTAAGAGAAAATTAAACTAAAAGCAGAGGATATATATGACTAACATAGCATGGTCATAACAAACTCAGCAACGAAGTTAAAACAAATTAAATTGAAATTATCTAACAAACAAAAAGTGACTTTATAAGTAAATATTGTATTGAAATTGAAAGTCTATGGTATAAGAAGAGAGTTGAAGACACAAATAGATCTCAAATGTTTGTAATATATTCAATATACTCCCTGAACTTTTTCACTTTTGAATTGAGCCTTTGAACTATATACTGTTTTGCTCATATCTCTTTAAAAAACTGCTGACATGGCCATTAAATCACCGTTAAACGCGACAATGGCATCCTAGTTGACAATGTGGGTGGTTAAATATCGAAGGTAATTTTCTGTTCTTTTTTTAACTGAGACGATGTGCAGTGGGGGATTTGTGGCTATAGAGGAAAGGTCAAATTAGGAATTAGGGTATTTTAGTGGAGCCAGATATTGAATCAGGTGGAATATGATAGATGCAACTTAAACATCAATCTGCAACATTGCTACTAGTAAGGAGGAAGGTGAGTAATGCCTCACAAGTGCTCTTCAAAGAACATGCAACTTTCCTATCATTCTGCTTTTACTCCCTTGATTATATTCTTACGGTTATTTTTTCTTTTCTTTCCTGATTTTTGTTTCTAATTAAATTTTATATATTATATATGCAGCCAACAAAACTTCAGACAAGTTCGCTGACCTGCAAGGGACATATTCGAAACCACACATGAGTAACTCCTTTTAAGTTTTGAGAACTGTTTATCTCTTTTGAGATAGAGAGTCAATGCACTGTGTAATTGATAATTTGGGGCTTGAATTTTCCTCTCAATTTCTGTCAGTTTTTGTCATGAACTCTTGACTCAAAATATCACTAGCTAGACATCACAGAGTAGGGAATGGTGAGAAACAGAACTGTCATCCTAGATTCCTATGGTTCTAATACATTATGTAGTTCATAATATAAAACTCGTCATATAGTTTTTGAATTGATGCTTCAAGTTTCGTGAATAAGTGGTTGAAGTCTGCTTAAGATTAAGCTTTTTTGTCATGGATGAAGAGCTTGAGTCTCACATCTTGCGGTATTTTTGAATTCCGGCGAGACTGACATTACTAATGTCCGTGGATGCTATGACCTGTGTACCACATGCTGATAGAGGGTACCTTTACATTGTGGATCGCTAAATTTGGCAGTCTGAACTATAATTAATTCGTCATACAATTAGAAAGCGTTTACCCAAGCTTTGGAAATCTTAGAAAACATCTTGGATAAATGATTATGGGTACGTTAAATTAAATGTTCCTCTAAATTTGATATTTCGCAACAATAACTGGCGAAAGAAATTTTTTATGTTATAAAGTGAGTGCTGGCAGATAAATCCTTGGAGCTCTATTACGAGTCAAGTTATTAGACATACTTTGTTACAGATGAACCTCAAGTAGATGTGGTACCTCCGCATTGGTGGCATGAGCATTAAAACTATGTTCAAATAAGATCTGCATGACGGGGACCTTTACGTGCAAGGCCATTCATGGTGAGATGAGAGTAGAAATTAAGTCCTTTTGATGTTTAATTCTTGTACTCTTAATACTCTACCTTCAATTAAGAGATAAGAACAAACGAAAATTATTTAGATTTTCCCTTTTAAGTTGCTGGAGTCAAATGTAAATCGAGTGATATTTACCGCAAGTGGTTTATAGTAGTCATCTTGTATACATAGTTTCTTCCATGTCAAGCAGGATTCTGGTTCTAAAATTAATGGCATTATGTCGGCCGAGTTACTTTCACTATTCATTATTTTTGGAAAATAATTTTCTATCAAAGTGTTTGCTTACTTGGCATTAGCTCATCGATCTGTTTTCACAGTAAAAACTGCAAGCTTAATCATTTAGTCATCTAGAGTTTATTTTTCTGTCAATCAAAGTTGTTGGAATGTCTCAGCACTTTTATTAGTTTCAACTTATGAGTCGGTCACTCATTATTTTACTTCACTCCTGGGCAGCTGTCTATCTTGAATGGTGTTACTATGGCAAGTGGAGATGGAATTTCTCTCTTGAAATGTTTCAATTAGCAACTGATAAAACTGCATGTGACTTTCACTGAATGCTAGGACAATTTTGGTCTTTTTAAGTGATGATATGTACTTTGCACATGTATGTGCTCGTTGGGGTTATGTTTACTCAACTTCCTTTGTCGACTTAGTGTAAAGTGAGGTTCAATGCCGTTGGCTGTCATTACACTTGATTTTGCTTTTGAGCTGGAATATAGTTTTCTGGCCAAACTAGAAAGCTAAATTGTCATGCTATTGGAGATTGATTAACACAGATTTTGTGTATGTTATAATGGCATGGGAGGTCCCTGAAATTCTATTGACTTGCATTTGTTGTCCCGCTACTCCTGTTTTCTCTTGGCAATCAGGTCTTTGAATTCCATGTTTGTTTGTTCAAGTTTTTCCATCTGTCCAGCAGTTAGACTACAATGCGGACATGCCTATCCACATCAACGCGGCATCATCATTCCTCTTCAGCAAATTTCTGAGGTGGAATCCGAGAGAGAGAAGGGGGGGATGGGGAAGGCCACGGTAAGGGCGACTTGGCGGGGGAAGCCGATGGCAGTGGCCACCGCCAGGGTGCAGGCGAATGGGCGCTTTCCGCCATCGCCTCTGGATGCCACACGCAACAGAGAGACAGAGGGACTTTGGGGAAGCAATAACGTGGTGTTCGCACGACTAAAAATCTTAAAGAAAAGAGGAATCAAATCACTGGGTCAACAAAGATGAAATAGCAACAAAACACGAAGCCGAAACTAACAATGCCAATCAAACCCTTCATAACCCATCAACCCAAATTAGGGTAATTTAACAAAGCATCAACAAAAGTAGCACAGAGGAAATGCCAGTTCTTTTCTTTGGGGTCTTGACTCTATTTGAGCACAATGCAAAAAATAAGAAGAAGCTACGATGACCACGTTTCAGCTGGGTGCTTTCTGAATCATAGCCCAATTCTATGACGAGGCAATTCATCAGAAATCTAGCAAATATCAAACAATTACCAGATTATCGACTTTGGAGAATGATTCCCTTATCAAAGAAAAGAGCCTATTAGACGATGAAAAATTGCAAAATGCATTAAGTCCATTTCTTTTAGTAGCTTGCTGCTTCTGATATCAGGCGACTTCTACTGAATCTCGGATGATGAGTGTTCACAAACATTACTGCTAACCAGCCACCTAACCATTTGCTGACAATATATATCAGCACTAATCAACTGCTTATCATTGCGTCAGTTGGTTTATCACATGCCTTCGAAGGTTGAAGACACTTGTCATACGCAAGCCAGATATTGGAAAATACTTCGTTAGTTGAACCCTATGGAAATCAATTTTGTACTTCACTGTTAGAAAGACTTACCTCAGACATGGATAATGAATCCCCAATGCAAAGGAAGTTCCTATTCAACACGAGTTCCTTTTTCTGGAATAGTTGTCCCTTGATTCTCGTTGCCTTTGAGTGTCACGCCCCGAACCTCGAGCGCGTACCCATCCCTCGGTGGTTGATAAAATTTGCGATTTCCCAGGACGAGTCACTGACCCTTTCATTTTATTGCACATGCGGAAGTAAATAACAAATCCCCTGATAGTAACCATTTGAAGATAGAAAAGAAGGACAATAGATTCACAAACAAAACATGCTTTTATAAACCAATTGAGTCATATACAAGAGTCTATACCCAAAAGATTTCAAAATACTGACTCTCAAAAAGAAGCTGTCATATCTGACCTACACCTCATATCACCTTAGCTTAGCTCCAGGTCCTCCACCCTACGGTCCTGAAAAGTTAAAGCCCACGATGGGATGAGATAAAAATCTCAGCGAGTTCACGTTCTAAATCCCGATTAGGAGGGTAATACGCCTAGAAACATCCTAACCACACAATCATACAACCACAGAGACTTACCTCGTCTCAGATCTTTCTTGCAGGTCAACACAATTCATATCACAGATAGCCACGAAAACATGAGCAACATATAAGCTCATCAACTAGAACACCACACTCAATTTTAACCAAGCATAGAGGTCCTGATTATAGGGTTGTCGCGACCCCTTTTTTTTGGGGGTGCCCAGCCGGATCGGGTACGAGCGCCGAAAGGAGGCTAATGGCTTGGCTGGATTTAATTAAAGCCTGGACTCTCCCAAGTCCGCCAATTCACGACTTTAAAATATTTGGTTTGTAAATTAATTTTTAAAACGGAGTCGCCACTAATCAATTTGGGGTAGGTTGATTAGAAACCTAAGCAAAGTATCGGGAGAAATACTTGCTCCTATGCAACCAGAGAAATTAGGATCGGGGACTTGATTACACTAGTTAATCACTAATGCCCTTTCAGTACCTAATCTTGTTTAAACTCTAAGGTTTTTGGATGTTTGGGGATTTTTCATGCATTTTTGGAAAAATCACATTTTTCGGGTGTTTCCCTCATTTTGGACATAAAAGGGATTTTTTTTTTTGGATTTTGGGGTATTTTGGAAAAATACAAGCTTTTTGGCATTTTATGAAAATTTCGGGCTTTTTATGGAATTTGGCATTTTTGGGATTTTTGACATTTTTTGATATTTTGAAAAATATAAAATATTTTTGATTTTTTTGACTTTTTTGAAGAAAAAAATATTTTAAGTTTTTTAAGTATTTTTCGAAAATAAATTATTTTTATTTTTGATTTTTTTTTTTATTTTTTTGATTCTTTTTGGGAAAATAAAACATTTTTTAGTGATTTTCGACCCTTTTCCGGAAATTAAAAGGCTTTTTAATATATATTTTTTTTTTTTTGAAATTATTTATTTTTTATTTAAATATTATTTTATTAAAAAACGACCCGGGTCGGGTCCATGTGCTAGACCCGACCCGAGCGAAGCGGGCCCGACTCAGATTTTTCCCTTTCTCTTTTTCTTTTTTTTTTTTTTTCAATCTTGCACGAAACGGCGTCATGGCCGAGCGTCCGGGTACGCCCGGCCCGACCCGTCGACCCGGCCCGATGGCCCGTTCCGTGACCCGGCACACGCTTCCCCTACAAAACGACGCCGTGGCTACCCCTTGCCAAACAGCGCCGTTACTGCGCGTTCGAACGCCCGACCCGAAGATCCGCACCATGACTCGCTTCTCGACCCGACGACGTGGCTTCCCGCAAAACTACGCCGGTTTGCTGGTAACCCTACCCGACCCGGCTCCGAACACCGACCCGACTTGCTGCCACCTCCAGGGATTGCGGAATCCCTACCCGGTTCCCGATCCGGGTCCGACCCGGTGACCCGGGATCGTGACCCGGAAAAATCGGGAACCCTAGGGATTCCAGAAATTGAGGGCGACAACCGTGGTGATGGGGGGGCGCTCCAGCGATGAAGAAGACGACGACGACGACGACGAAGGTGACGATGAGGCCCACGCGGGTGTAATACCTGTTTTTGCGACGACGATGAGGGGCGGCGACGATGGCGAGACCTGCGCAACGCCTTCCTTCCTCCTTCGGCCTCCCTTTCTCTCTCTCTCTCTCTCTCTCTCTCTCTCTCTCTCTCTCTCTCGTGCTCCGGCGCCGGCCGACCTTGGATCTGTGTTGCTCGTCCTCGGCCCCCCTTTCTGAAGTCTCTCAGGTGGGGAGATTCAAGGATCTGCGACCCAGGATCCTTGATCCTCGCCGTTGCTCCCTGTGTTTAATCGAAGGGGGGGAGAGGGCTATTTATAGGCGACGGACGGACGGTCGGCGAGGGTTCGGCCGGGGTGGATGCCGCGGCTTCCACTAGTTGAACCGGCGTCCCATCGGCCATCAGGCTTATCCGGCCATGTCCCCTCGCCGTTGCTGTTCACCTGTAACTCCCCTGCTCGCCGTACGCCGCGTCGTTAACGCCACCGTTCGCCTCGCTTTTCTCTGGCAGCCGCGGCTCAGGCGCGTGTTGTGCACGCGTTTCCGGGTAAGGGAGACGGTGTCCATGGGTGCGGGTGCGGACGCGGGTCGACCGCGGGCTTTGGGGGCCGAAGGCCTTCTGAGCCGTTTGGGCCGTTTCTTCCGTTTTTGGCCGTTGGGCCGCTTTTTTTTTTTTTTTTTTTTTTCTTTTTTTGGCCGTTGGGCGGTTTTCCGGTTTTTTCTATTTTTTTTCTATTTTTTCGGTTTTAATCAAAATAAAATGCAATAAGAACCAAAAATTAATTAGAAACCCATAAATAAAATTGAAAAGTAAAAATTAGGCGTCAACAAGGGTCAAATTGTTATGACACGTCTCGTACTGTGCCACACAATTTCGTCCAATAACCCGGCGCGTTCAACTCAATTAATCATGCATTCCTAGTTTTGATCTCGGCTTATAGCACGACTTACTCTCTGTTCAGCAGTCTTCTAGCATAGCCAAGCGTCGTCTCACCCCATTGAGCACAACTACATCTTTTTTAGGGGACTTTCCCGAAGGAGCATAGGTCCAAAATCTACTGCGACTGACATCCATTGTCCAAGAGCAGCCCATATAGGGGCTTCGTCCAGCTTAATAGCACGGGATGGGTTCTCTTAACCAACACACGATCACTCAATTATGGCCAAGGACATTGAACATTGCATTTAAATGTCTCAATTAAAATAATGCACTTGGCTCATTTTTATTTTTTCTTGTTAAAAACACCTAGTGAAAATAATCGTGTGTGGGTACACGGTTAGAAAAATTGATATAATTCCTTTTAAAATCTCATTGTTTTATATAATACTTAAAACTATTTTCAGTGTTAAAACCCGACACCGGGATTTTCTGAATAAATAATAGAAATTCACAAATTTTGGAATAAATGACCAAAAATCTAATCATCACTCAATTTGCACAAATTAACACCCAATTGCATAAATTGAACACATCAATGTAATCAGCACGAAATTTCGATTACCGGCTATTTTGATCTAATTTCCGGAAAATAATTGATAATTAAATAAATTACTGGCAATTAAATAAATTACAAAATAAATAAATAAAAGCACTTAATTAAATCAACCTAAACTAACCGGGCTAATTGCTCGAACTAACAAATAAATCTAATTATTCTATCTAATTAACTCTAATTACACTAATTTTATAGTCCAACTAATTCCTAACTAAATCCACCTAACTATTCTAGTTGAACTAACTAACTAACTAACTAACTAACTAACTAAATACTTATTCTAACTAAATCATCCTAAGCTTAATTAACTTGACTAACCCATCAATTAGCCCACTAATCCACTTCTAAGTGTCATTAGTTTACTAATTAGGGATTATAACGCAAACTCACTAGTTTAGCGTGAAAACCGGTTCACGGCGACGGTGGCGCGACGGCGGTCGAAACTTGAGTCTTTGGCAACGCCAACAGAGGCTCGGACCGGGCCGAAAAGGCCACAAAGCCCATGGGTCAAGCTGCTTCGGTCGAAGGAGACAAGAAGGGTTAGAAGGCTGGCAGGTGGTTTCGTTGCTGGCGACGAAGGGGAGTCAACTTCGGTGGGGGTGCAGCTGAGGTTGACTCGGATGTGGCAGCAAGATGGGATTTCAGTGGAAATGGAAGTGGAGGGGAGCAGCAAAGATGAAGCAACAGAATCAGCACGGGGAAGCTGGCTTCGATCAACGATGGGGGGCTTTGCTGGAGAACTTGCTAGGTTGACCCGGTAGCTTCGTGGCAGCGTGAAGGAGAGTCGGTGGAGGGAGACAGGGGCTGGTGGAGGAGCAGTTGGCAGAGAGAGAGAGAAAGTAGGGCTGGCTGCTTCGACGGAAGGAAAGAAGGAATGTAGAAATAGAAGAGGGATCGGGGAAGACGACACGTGAAGGAAGGAGGGAACAATGGAGGCGTGCTCAAGAAGCTGGGAGAGAGAGGGGGAGAAAAAGTCAAAGAAACTATCTCAATTAATCAATGCTTGGTCCCCCTAGTCTCCAATCTTATCCCTCTTGTCCCCAAATACTTTCTTGCCTATAAAATCCCATAAATAACAAAGTTGAAGCCAAAAGTTGCAGCCCCCATCCAAGGCTCCGAATTTCCTCACCTTAGACTTCAATTTCTTTACCAAATTCCCCAATTTGATGTCCAATTTTGTTGAAGAAAAAGCCCACACAATTTCCACACTTTCCCTTCACCAATTAGCTCACTTTGGAAGCCAAAAATCCATTCAATTTGGCCCATCGGAATTTCCTTTCTTTTTCCGAATCGTCCGAATTGATTTTCCTTAAAAATCCCGAACTCGCTGAAATTTCTTCAGAGGATGAGTCGATGTTCCTAAAATAAATTGTGACATGACAGAACTTTCAATTTTTGAAATCACGTTCAAATTCGCGATTAATTTCAATCTGGCGTAATTTTAGCATGACCTAACCTATCGAGCAGCTTTTAGGAATTTTTTAGCGCATTTGACCCATGGTCGATTATTCTCAAGCCACATTGTGCATCTTAGACACATTGGCGACTCTCGGTTGTCATGAAAATCTCAAGGTTTCAAATACGAACACAGGGTACAGAAATGACAGAAAAATCGGTCTAGTATCGTTCGACAGAATTTTTGCAATTAGGTGGAATTACCCACGCACTAATCACATATTTTTCTCAAATCGACCTATCTCCTGTCTCTAATATTTTTAACTGTGCCATAATGATCTCTGCAGATGAGCACAGTCGAACAGTCGATTCTTGGTCGAATTCTCAAGTTTATTGTGTTAAAATCCCTTAATGACTTCTCCAGATAGTCTAGTTATTTTATGAGCGATCAGCTCGGAAAATAGCGCTATAGACATGTCGATGAAAGGCCCGATTCATTCAATTGAAAATAGAAGTGAAAAATCAGGATGTCACATTGAGTATGAATAAGAGGAGTTTGAAAGTTATTTTTTCAAACCATCACTTAGCTCTTCAATCAATCAAAATGACAAGACTTGAGTTGGTCTTTCCGTCTCCTCGAAGTCTAAATTACCCTTCAAATGCTTTTTCTCTTTTGAAATTTCAAAGAATTTTAGCTTAAATGCTAGGAAAGCTTGTGGTTGCAGATCCATATGCATGTCTCGAACCTATTGGGAAATGTTCTTGGTGGAGGAATGATAGGCATGATTAAGTTCAATATGTACTTTCTCAATCCGTGTGACATTATAACAATAGATCGAAGCATAGACATAGCGGTTAGGCTCTAATCTTAGCTTCTTTGGGGTGGTTGATAGAATGGGCACTCTTTTACCATAGAAGATTAACTCTTTAAGGGCCGACCTCTAACCCTACTTGCTAACAATATTGTCCACCTTGGGCCGTAGGAAACACCTACCTTATGCCCTTACGGTTTTGTTCCTTTAGGCCTCGTTGGTATAGTTAACATTGATGCTACTCCTTATATAGTACATTATCTCATTGTCCCTAGGCAATGTGAGATTTCGTTCATTCTTGCCCTCTTCGCCATCCTCGATGTGGAGCCATACTCCCATCTCTTATAGGATCAGGTTGTTATAAGCCCATTATCTTTTGTCTAGTTCGTTCTCGAATCACACACTTCCAACTGGGCTTGGCTCTGATACCATTGTAAGGGTCGATCTCTGGCTCCACTTGCCAACGATATTATCTGCTTTAGGCCCTAGGACTCACCTACCCCATGCCCTTACAATTTTGTTCCTCTAGGCTTTGCCTAGAAAAGGCCTTGTTGGTAATTAAGACTGATACTACTTCTTATATAGCACATTACCTCACCGTCCCCAGGCAATGTAAGATTTGGTTCATTCCTACCCCTATCGCCATTCTCGAGGCGGAAAGACACTTCCATCCCTCGCAGGACTAGATCGTTACAAACTCACTCAAAAAATGTTATTATTTAGGGACTATAGCACCTAACCTTTTTGCAAACTAGCAATCTTCGATTGATAAGTATGGCAGTGATTCCATCACACCAAGAAATATTCTTGTGTGAGAAGCTCTAACATCTTGAACCTTGTTACATCTACTTCAGTTCGGTTTTGAAGACGAGAAAGCATGCTAATTATGCTAGGCACTGTGTCTATTCGTATACCTTATCAATTTAGGATTCTTGACAAGAGCAAGTTTTCAACTTCATTAAGAACTCCTCCTTCTGACTCTTCACAATGCTTGGCATGCATCACTTCAAGATTCTCTTATATTTCAATAAAAAGCTTAAAGGTAAAGAGTTATATCAACTATTTCACACCACATCAACTATCCAATATGGATTTTTCTAACACAATTCACACATACCTCTCAACAACATTGAAAGTCAACAAAACATTTTAATCCACAAATTGAATTAGGTAAGCTTGTAACTCTCATGTTTTACAGATACAACTCTGTTAAGGATTCTAACTTCCTAATTGAGTCGGGGCAATTTGCTCACCCTGAAGCAATCTGTCAAAGAGAAGTGGGTAAGTTTAGGTAGCCCTCCCATTTCTTAGGCAATTCTTCAAGAAGAAAGCTGATGTTTATTTTTAAGTTAATTAGGCACTTCAATTTTCCAATTGAACAGTCATTTTCTTGTAAACTATCACGTCTTTCTAGAGTCAACCTCTCTAGTGGTGTAATCATCAGTGAGTGTAACAAGTTGTTGGCCCAATTTCGGATGTATAGGTGGCCTACTATTTTATAGCCACTTTAATTGCCGATTGGGTTGCTAAAGCCCATAGGAAAAGAGCCTTGCCAAATCACTAGTTATCTTCTCCCCTCAAGTCTTTTTAGATCTCTTATGTAATGATGCCCACTCTATGGGCTCTCTTTTCCCCTAATATTATAGATAAAGAACTATTTTGACCCTTAAAAAAAAAAAAAAAAAAAAAAAAAAAAAAAAAAGAACCTCTCTAGTGTCAAGCACTTGGAGAAGTCTAGAGACTTGGTAACGCCAACGCACTCTCTCAAAGCTAGAACCTTTAATTTGGTTGCCATCGATAGACCATAATTATATCAAATGGAAAACCATTAGGCACGAATACAAGGAGACATAAGAGTAAAAGTGATCAACACATAAAACACCTTGATTAAACTTTTCGGCTCCAAATCATTCTATAAACTGTTTGTCAGAAATTCAAGTACAATTGTACTTCTTGAATGCATATTGATTGCCCTAAAAAATTGTGGAGGAGAATGCCAAGAAAACCATCTTTTCTTTGAAAGACAATCAGGGAAACCTCTAACATTGGTTAAGTTACATAACTTTAGGAATTTTCCACTTTCAAATCTTTCAAGCTGCTGATTTGTGGTCAAGATCGGAGTATACTTTCCATTTAAATCAAATGCTTGAACCTTCCCCTTCCTTTACCAACCATCAACCAATACTTGCAATTCTAAATACACATTCATTAATCATCAACTATGTTTATTTATTCACATAGAAAGAAATATTTCTCAATAGAAAAGGCAATTCTCAGAACTAGCATGTTTGATTTACTGCTTGCAAACTAGAAATTGTTGTTACTTTACCATTTTCATTCTTAATATTTTGGAGCTGAAGTCTCTTCCATAGCATTCCAAATTGGAGGAATAAAAATGGGAGTCTCAAGTGCTTGAGAATTTTTTTGATTAAAACCAAAGGCGAAACTCATGTTGGGTTGTTCTATATGTGGGTTTTGTTACCAACCAATGCCAAAATTTAAACATGAGATCTATAAATAAAAAATTTGTATAGAATAAGAAAAATTTGAAATGATAGTTAAATTTCTTTTTTCTTTTTTTTTTGGATTGATTAAAGTTAATATCATTCTTGGAGTGTTGGCAATGTCAAGAATTCAATGCTTAGCACCACAATCAATCATGAAATGATTTCTCAATCTCATGCAATTAATAAATCATACCACAAAATTAATCAGCTTCAACACATGAATACTTGGTGTGAGAAAAAACTTCACTGCGTGAATAGCAGACAGAGTCACTCTATCTTCACATCAATCCTGTTGAACCAAGCATTCACATAAACTGTGCTTCAAGACTTCAATCCCACTCACGAGAAACATATACATGTAAAATATATGAAACCTAAGTCATGTTCAAATCCAAACTCCGTGTTGCACTATCCTATTTTAGTGGCCAAAACTCCAATGCCCGATCAGACTTCAATTGGGAAGTATCAACCCAAAAAGAACATAAAACAAAACTTTTAGTTTCCCCTTTTGACCAACTCAACTAACCTCAATGTGAAAGTTTATTTTCTCACATTCTACTTTGCTCTATTTAATACCTTCCATTATTAAAACTCGGATTGGTTTCACGGAATCAAACTAGAGATATATTTTAATAGTTAGAGTGGCATTCAATGGCATGTGATATTGATTGGTAGTTTGGATAAAATTGATGGTAAATTTCAACAATGCACTTTATGGTCGCTAAGCAAATAGCTTGGAGTCGACACCCCCACCCACATAAAGGCACCAACATGGCCACAAACTCCCAATTCATCCACCTAGTTTTATCAAAAATGATCTAGTTAGTTAAATAAATAGTTTAGATGTAGCCTTCCTTAGTATGTTATTGTTTTTTTTTTTTTTCAAACTAATAATGTGACTAAAAGATAGGTCCACTTTAGTGCTGATGTTGCAAGCCCAAATCACCTAGAAAGGTTGATAATATAAAATATTGACAAATTAACGCGGAATGGAATAAATCAAGATCAATCTGCATAAGGTTCAAATTTTGGAATAAGGTTCAGAATCTATTATGCGGTAGAAAAGACTTTAAGACCAACATGCGAGTGTGCAAAAGACTTTTGCAATAAACAATAAGAGAATAAAGGTTGAGAGAAATTTTACATAAGATTTATTGTAGTTCTACTTAGATCAAGTTTACGTCTATTCTCCCACATTAACAGTTTATTGGTTGGATTCCACTATATGATTAACAAAAAATTACAACTTCGAGTACAAACACTCATTGCGCATTATCTCATTAAGTTACTTTTTTGATATTTTTCTCAAGATCACAAATGCTTGAGTTCATGATAGACAAGTGTATGATTGAAGTACACTAAAACTTTGGAATTATAAATTCTAGATCTCGTCTCTTACTTGCTCATTGGTTCCTTGATTTCCTTATATACTCCTCTACTTCCAAACTAGTCATTGGACAACTTCTTCCATTTTGGTCAATGGACAAAATTGTATCAAAAAGATATGGTGGCCATTGAGAGATAAGGTAAGAATCTACACGATTCCAATTGCCCATGCAATCAGAGTCTTAGTTTTCATGAGTTGAGCTCCTTCTTTTAGAAAGAACTTGTATTTATGATTGATTTCTCAATCAATTTGATTTAGTTGATCTTCCACAAAGACATGAAATCCAACCCAGATTGCTAGCTGTTATAGAATCTACAATAAACTCGTTCTGGATTTATTTTTTTCTGGATGAGCACGCAAGTTACAATCTGCATTATTTAAATATTTATGGTCCGAGGATGTCAGGATGGAAATGAAAAGTTTTCTCCTTCTTCAACTGAGAATGTATTGACAATATGAGAATGCGTTCGAAAGGGTTCAGTCCGAATGCTACAAGAAACTTATCAAACATATACATGAAATATCAATCTTCGAGACATATATAGTTTATTGTTGTCGACTTCAAAATCTATTGTGAGTTTTACCCAGCAACTGCTAAAATCATGAATTGTAGCTTCAAATTGGAAAATTTTGATGCATACTAGTTGACTGAATTTATTATCTTAGCTAAAACTATATCTTAAATAAATTTTGGTCAACTAGGTTATTTTAAATAAGCCCAATCAACCCAATCTCAGGAATGAGCAAGAAAGTCTATGTCAACATGACCAGCTCATACAACTGATAGACATTCAGTTGGTCATAAGTATAGACATTATCATGTAGTTAGTCTTTCCACAGAAATATTGAGGCAAATACATGGACAATAGAATCTATTTGAGAGCAAGCATGATTTTGATAAATTGAAATGTTAGGATTGGGATGGATATGAACAACGAACAAATTGCTAGGTTTTATATTGAACTTAAAACTTAAATTGATAGGAAGCAACTTGCAAGGGGCAATTGGTACTCTATATATATATAAATATATATATATATATATTTAATATATAGTTTCTCTTGTTTTTGTGGGTATCTCATTATGCTCTGTTGGAAGACACTCTGTTGGAAGACAGGCTTTTTTTTTTTTTTTTTTTTGACAAAAAAAAGAAATTTCATTCAAGTTAAAGGAGTAATACAACCCGCTGTTATAGCGTTCGAGATAAGAAGATCCTGCAAAAGAGGGGGGGAGACACGGCCCAGTTAGGAAGTAAAGAGCCATTTCTATGGGCCTTAGCAACCCAATCAACAACAAAATTTGCTTCACGCTTGCAATACCTAACGCAAAGATGAGAGAAACAGGGGAGCAGTGCGGCGGCTTCAGCGAGCAAAGGTCGGACATCCCATGGCGTCGTTGGAGGATCGTTCACGGCATCAACCAACACCAAGCAATCAGATTCGATCAAGAGTGGACCTTGAGCTTTGCCATGCTGCAGCAAATGGTGAAGGGTTATATTAAGCCCTTGGATCTCTACCTGCAAGGCCGAGCAAGCGACAACACCTCTGGTAAAGCCATCAATCATTTTCCCAGTGTGGTCACGGTAGATATAACCCATTGTTCCTTCAGTGCTATCGATCTAAAAAGCCCCATATATATTTATCTTTAGGGCACCTTGATCAGGGGGCCGCGACAAGTTGCTGGGATCGGAAAGAGTTCGCCCAAATCTCGCCGAGTTGCAAGTGGAGTTCTAAGTGATTCGAACTTGTGCCAAGGTTGGATCCACTACAAAGGTCAAATTAGGGCTTTGACGGTGGAAGATGAAGTTGTTGCGCGCCTTCCAGATTGCCACAAGATTGAGGCTATAGTCTCCAAATCAAGTGAGATCTTCTTTTGTGCAATTTGTTCAGCAAGCCACACATCTATATGTTGGACTTCTATTGGTGAAATTCATAGGCAAATCTGAGGGTGTGACCAGATTCTGGATGTCCATGGATAGAGTAGAAAAAGATGTTCCATCGTCTTTGGTGTGTGATTAGGGCATAGATGACATTCCAGCTCTGAGTTGATGAGTCTATGAAAAAGATTATCTTTGGTGGGTAGTGCATTATGGCATATAGACCAAAGAAAGATCTGAAGTTTGGGTGCGAGTTTAAGTTTCCAAATGCTTCTCCAGAGGATTTGTGGTGATTGAAAGGACGACGAGGCTCTATTGTTGATAGTGCTGGGTGCTGCATTTTTGATAGCATGGTAACCGCTTTCCACTATATATTGACCTTGTGTTGTGTCTATCCAAATAAGTTGATTTGCTACATAAGTAGATCTTATTAGACTGCTAAGGATTTCCTGTGTAGTCTGAGCATCAAAGTAACGGTGGAGTAAGGTAACATTGTAGATATTGTAGTTCGGTTCAAGTAGGTCAGCCACCATCACAAGTTCATCTCTAGCAGCAGGTCCACCAAGTATCCCTTTGGGTAGCCATCAATCTTCGCGAATTCTAATATGTTTCCTATCGCCAACTGACCATTGAAGTTTTGGTAAAATTGAATCCTACCCTAGCAATAGGCTCTGCTAACCCCAGGAAGGTCGAGCACCTTTATCTGCATATCTGAAATCCTGGAAGTGAAAATAAAGACCCTTGAAGAGTTTGCTCCACAGTGAGAAAGGTTGTTGGATTAAGCGCCAGGCCTGTTTACCAAGCAGTGCTTTATTAAAAGCAATGAGATCTCGAAAGCCAAGGCCTCCCCTGTCCTTGCTAGTCTTTAGTACTTCCCATTGTTTTCAATGAATACCTGACTTGCGACAATCATTCTGCCACCAGAATCGAGCAATCTTCTTTTCAATGGAGTTGCAGAGTGAGACAGGTATTTTGAAGATGGACATGGCATACTATGGGATTGCTTGTACAATAGTCTTAATCAGTATCTCCTTACCACCCTTTGATATAATATTTTCTTTCCATCCTTCTAGTTTTGCATTCACTCTCCCCAAAATCCAGGCAAACATGTCTCGTTTAGATTGTCCCTAATCAGATGGGATACCAAGGTATTTACCCATTCTGTCTAGCATAGGGATTCTAAATTCCTTCGCCAGGTTTTCCCGGAGACTACTTGGGCAAGCTTTACTAAAGAAAATGCCCAATTTATTCCTATTAACAGCCTGTCCTGTAGCTAAACGGTATTGGTTTAGTATGTTGGCAAGATTTTGACATTCCTGGATTTTGCCATCTAAGAAAAATACAACATCATCTGTGAAAAACAAATGAGAAAGAGTAAGACACCACCTATTTAGTCGTATGCCCTTGATATTTCCCATATCAAGAGCTTGATGGATGAGAGTCGACAAGACATTCGCCAGCAGGATGAACAAATAAAGAGATAAGGGATCTCCTTGTCTAAGGCCACATGTCGGATGGACATAATTTAATTGTTCTCCATTGAATTTAACTTGATAGAGACTGTTGTAATACACTGCAACACCCACTGTACCCAAATAGGATGAAAACCTAACCTAAGAAGATAATTTTTAAGGAAGTCTCACTCCACCCAGTCTTACGCCTTTTGCATGTCCATCTTTAAGATCGCCTAAAAATTCCTCTTACGTTTCCTAATCTTTAGCTGATGAAGCACCTCTTGTATGATTAAGATGTTGTCCTGGATTTGGCGACCACTCACAAAGACACTTTGTTCCATGGATATCAGATCAGGTAGCCAGGGCTTTAGATGATTGGTGATTACCTTGGAGATAATTTTATAGGCATAATTGCATAGACTAATGGGGCGGTATTGGTCCAGACTCTCAGGGTGTGGTACTTTCGGGATCAGAGAAATAATGGTCCTATTAAGAGCTGTGGGCATCACTTCTGATTGGAAGACGGGCTTATATTATATAGAATGGGAAAATCAGAAAATAGCGTTGAGTAATGGAAATTAGCCGATACTTATGGCTTCAAGCAAATCAGAGAATGCCTTCCTGAATATATTACTCTCAAGGATGTTATTGATTCACTTCCAAGAAAGGCATCCACTTAACAGCCTATGGCATGTGCGCACATTTACTCTTATCTATGAAACATTGTCTTTTTTTTTGGCCAAGATTGTTTGTTTAGATTAATCTTTCAACTTGAGAATGTTGTTCTTATAAAGGGGGAAAGAATCCAACTGATGTTGCTATTTTGTATATTATGCTTCTATTGAATACTCCTCAAATAATTGAACAATTATCTCTTTTAATACAACTACATGAGCTATTCCATGCCCAATAATAATATCAGCTACAACTTGGTCATGTATAGGTCTAGATGGTCACCTGAATTTTTCTACCGTACTTGAAACGGCTTTTAACACCTTGTTAGCAAGTTTTCTAACAAATATCGCCCTCAAAATTTTGATCCAGGGTTTTTGAGATTGATGATGTAAAAGCTTGGACTTTAGTTTTGACATTCATTACACTCTCAGGGTCCTAGGCCTGGCCTAAATGGACTAGGGACCCGAGCCCCAGCACCAAGTATCTAGGGACCGGCACCAAGGTCTCGTGCCTAGCCTCGATCGATGGGGATCAAGTGTCGAAGATCCATGCATGGACAACAAAGTCCTGAGTCCAGTCTTGATGGACTCAAGCTCTCGAACATGGGCTCCAAGGATTTAATCATGGGTACTAGGGTCCCGGGCCTTTCGTCAAGGGCATAGGCAATTGGGCATGGGCACCTTGGTCCTTGATCTACAAAGGGCCAAACACAGGATCCAATGTTTATGCTTAGTTTCCCGCCTACTTGCGCCCAAGTCACTAGTGTTTGAATAGTGTGTGTCTATTAAAAACAAAAAGATTTTCATTTCCAAACGACATAAAATAATATCTAATTTATTTTTTATTTTAACTAAATATCGGAAAATATTATTATTTTTCTATAAAATGGTTTATTGGAATTTTTTTAGAAAAATGTCAAATTTTTCACGAAACAAATGGATCATTCATCTGATAATGGCTTGAAGTGAGACGTAGTGCACCAGTTTTCTTGAAGTTTTGGTCGTGAAGGCCTTTCTTTGGTGATGGGATGGGAAGAGCCCTCTTGTGAGTTTTTTTCGTCTTAGCAAGCACCGAACACCTTATGAAGTGAACTGCCCTTAATACATCATGTTATTTATTTTTGTCATCCCACATTTTGGATCCATATTTTCTCCTAAAGTTGCAACTATTCGACGTGAAGTTTTTCACGCTTCGTACCCTTTCGTGACAACTTTCCCCTTTGGCAACCGTCTTGATGGGAGACGACATATAAAAAGGAAGGTACGTTCATTTCTGACGGGGTGATGACAAGGTCTAACACAAACTCTTACATTTGGAATACACCATCAGTACGTGAGAGGATTTGGTTAGAGTGCGCCCAATTTTCTTTGTTTTTCAGGGTATTTTCAACGAACGTGAATTCAAACAATGGCTGGAGGTTTGTCTTAATTGATCCTGGCTTCCACATCATGAATTTTTATGTCTTACATTTGGTATCAGAGCGTGTTTAGTGCCTCTGCCTTGTTTTGTTGTATTTTCGGTGTATTTTCGCTGTATTTCGGCCATTTTTGAGGGATGAACAGTAACTCGAAATTTTGAGGCCAAGAGAAATTCGCCGATTCCGGGCAAAATCCATCGACCCATTCCTTGATTTCGGACCCATATGGTCGCACCACCATGAGGAACATTAGCCTTGTGTTTTTTCGGCATATCAGTGTTCGCCGGAGGCTAATCGGGCGGCGGAAGTCGCGGTGGTCGAGGATTTGTGTTTTTGGGAATTTTCTTATGATTTGGGGCTCATTTCTTCATCATTTTCGCTGAAATTTGAAACCATATGGTCGTGCCGGCATGCTCTTCAAAACCCATTAATTATTTCGGTCTGAAATGGGCTGCCGGAGAAGAAATGGCAGGCGAAACCGCGGCGGAACGGCGAAAAACGGTGAAGAAACGGTTCTGCGCGCGAGAGGAAGAAGGCGCGTGGGCCTCACGCGTGCGCTGTGGTTGCAGGGGCGTGGAACTCACGCGCCACGCGCAAACACGCGCGCTCAACCGCTGCGCGCGTGGATCCCAAGCGCGCGGCAGTTGCCGGGCACGTGCAACGCACACAACTGCGCCTACGGCCCGCGCGCGCGTGCGGGGCACGCGCCTACTATGGATTCTGGCGCGTGCCGAGCATGCGCCTATCGTCTCCCATCCGCGGCTCATTTTACACTTTTGCCTCAAAATTTTCATGTTTTTGCAATCCTACCCTTGGCCTATGCATTTCTTGTTCTGCCCTTGAGTATTTATTTATTATTATGTCATTTCATGCATTTTTATGAATATTTTATGCATGAAATTAAATGTCCAATGATTCATATATTTAACTAATTAGAAAGTAGCCACAGCATCTTTAATTAATTAAATTATATATTAAGAGCTTCCGAATCATATTTAGAAATGGACATTAATTGTAATTAATTATATTAATATAATGAATTTTATCCCACAGGAATCTTCATTGTATTAATATGATTAATTAGGAAGAAATATCATATTATTTTTCTTAATTTACCCACAGGGATTAAGAAAAGGCATGTAATATGGTAGTTTCTTCATGATGTAATTATGAATCTATTTAAATTAGAAACTTAGCCCACAGGTAGTTTTTATGTTATGTGATTCATATTTGTGACATGTTTACATTGGTAAAACATGATTTATGTATATTTGCCTCATATTTTGTGACATAAGCATAATTATTTGATATGCAGTTTCGCAACCTGTTAATTTCTCTGAATTTAAGTATGATGTTCCTATACTGAATGGTGAGAACTATAAAGTTTGGAAGGAGTCGGTTCTTCTTCAGTTCGGGTGGATGGACATTGACTATGCTATAAGGAAAGACGAACCACCTGCTCCTACTGATTCGAGCACTTCAGTTGAGATAACTCTTTATAACCAATGGGAGCGGTCCAACCACATTTGTGCGATGCTTATAAGAGCTAAAATGTCTCCTAGTATTCGTGGTTCGGTTGCTCAGCATAGCAATGCTAAGGCTTTATTGGAGGCCATAGATGCGCAGTTTGAGAGTTCTGAGAAGGCGCATGCCATGACCCTGATTATGAAGTTCTCATCATTGAAGCTCACTAGTGTTAAAGGTGTGCATGAGCACATCATGCAAATGAGGGACATTACAGCTCAGCTTAAGAAACTTGAGGTTGAGATACCTAAATCTTTTCTTGTGTATTATATTTTGAACACTCTCCCACAATAGTATGCACCTTTCAAGATCTCTTACAACACACATAAGAATAAATGGTCAATTAATGAACTCATGACCATGTGTGTTCAAGAGGAAGAAAGACTAATTATGGAATTGGGAGAAAGTGCTCATTTGGCAACACAAGGAAGGAATAAGGGTCATGGCAAGCATAAGGGAAAAGGTAAAATACCTCCCCAAGCTGACATTAAGAAAGAATCCAAATGTTTCTTCTGTAAATAGAAAGGGCATATAAAGAAGGATTGTGTTAGATTTAAGGCATGGCTCGAGAAGAAAGGTATTCAAATCTCTTGTGTTTGTTATGAATCTAATATGACTGATGTAAGTCACAACACTTGATGGATTGATTGTAGATCTACAATCCATATTTCGAATTCCTTGCAGGGTTTTCAAAACCACAGGAAGTTAGTGGGAAGTGAACAAAGCATCTATTCAGGGGCGCGCATGACAAAATTTCCGAAACAGAAATTGATTTCTGGCCAGAACTTGATTTCTCAATTTCTATTTCCCGGCCAAGTTTCTGAGCAAAGAAAGCCGTTTGATAACGACTCAAAATTTCTATTTCTGGAACACAAATCCGTTTGATAAAATAATAAAATTTCTATTTCTAGGAATAGAAATTGATTAGAAATTGATTAGATAACAACGTAGGAAATCCTCAAATACAAAATAATAGTCAAAATAATATTAAAACAACATAGGAAATCCTCAAATACAAAATAATAATTGAAATAATACTAATACATTACAAAAGTTGAAAATACAATTTCATGGAATTTCCTATTACACGTGCTTACGTTTCCTATTACGTAATATTTTCTTTCGAAAAATAAACAATGTGGCAAAAAAATCAATTGAAATTCAATTGTAGTGAATATGTCATTATGTTTTTGCCGAAATTGATTTCACATTAATCAAATAAGTCTAATGATAGCCATGATTATAATAGTCTAATTCCAATTTCTTTCCAAATTTTGTTAAAAAAATCCTCACCATGTTAAAAAATTGTCACCAATTTTTTTTTTCAAAATTATCAACACTAGGATTATTTAAAAATTTATTATCAAAAGCTATATTTTCATTAACACTCTTACAATAACAATAGATTCCTTATTAGATCTCTTTTCCTTATAAAAGAAAAATTGGATGAGACCCTAATGGTTTGACCCATTTTTACCGTCTCAATATGAAGTTTATGATTAAAAAAATAGTTAGCCGATAGAGTCGTTGTACGGCGTATTATGGAAGAGTAGGTAAAGAAAGATTCGTTAGATATGAATATGACAAGTTGACTATTATTATTCGTGAAATCTCTAACGTGCAACAAATGAAGCCTTGTTCATTCAATTCCCACCATTTGGCTCAATGGTTAAGATTTTCAATCAATATTGATTGAAATGATTATATTAAAAAATCATTAAAATATTTTGGACTAAATTAAGTATTTCTATTTCTATTTCAATATTAGTGATCTAAAATATTTTGGACCAAATTGAAAAGTTAAGAAAAAAATTTCTATTTTGTTTCAGAAATTGGAGAAGCTACAATTTTTAGCTTCGATTTCTCCTCCAAATCAGTTTCGGAATAGAAATCTGTTTCAGAAATTGAAAAATCAAATTGCGTTACCAAACGGATTTCTGTTCCAAACCTGTTCCGGGGAACATAAATCAGGAGAGAAATCATTTCTGAAATTTTGTCATGCAGGCCCCAAGAAACAAGATGCGCTCGCATGTGGAAGCTATTGGGACATGTAGACTAGTTAATAATAGTGGCTTTATTTTGAATTTGGAAAAGACTTTTTATGTTCCTAGTTTTTCTAGAAACTTAATTTCAGTTTCAAAACTTGTACCTTTGGGATACTCTTTTAACTTTTCAGATTCAAACTTCTGTTTATCATTTAAATCTAAAATTGTTGGGAGTGGTACTTTGTCTAATGGTCTTTTTCGAATTAATTTACAAGACAATGCCTATTATGATGCGATGCATGTTCATGATAAAGCTGGTATGAAATGATGTGCTGTGAAAGAACATTCCTCTATGTTGTGGCATCGGAGATTGGGACATATCTCCATAGAAAGAATTAAGCGATTAGTTAATGATGGAGTACTCGGTACTTTAGATTTTACTGATCATGATACTTGTGTGGACTGCATAAAGGGAAAGCAGACTAACAAGACAAAGAAAGGTGCCAAGAGGAGTACAGAAATATCAGAAATCATACATACGGATATTTGTAGTTCGGATATGGACTCATGTGGTCAAAAATACTCCATCTCTTTCATAGATGATTACTCGCGTTATATGTATCTCTATTTGATTCATAATAAGTATGAACCATTAGATGCCTTTAAGGTATTTAAGGCGGAAGTAGAGAAACAATGCGGTAAGCAAATTAAGATCGTGAGATCAGATAGAGGTGGAGAATTCTATGGTAGATACACTGAAGATGGACAAGCACCTGGTCCATTTGCAAGGTTTCTTCAAGAGCATGGGATAGTTGCCTAATATACTATGCTTGGTTCTCCGGAACAAAACGGCGTAGCGGAAAGAAGAAACTGGACCTTATTAGACATGGTGCGTAGTATGCTTAGCAGCTCCAAACTTCCTAAATCCTTGTGGACTGAAGCACTTAAGACGGCAGTATACATATTAAACCGAGTTCCAACCAAGGCTGTCCCAAAGACACCTTTTGAGTTATTTAAGGGTTGGAAATCGAGTTTGTATCATGTGCGCATTTGGGGATGCCCGTCTGAAGTGAGAGTTTATAACTCACAAGAAAAGAAGTTGGACCCAAGGACCATAAGTGGATATTTCATTGGATATGCCGAAAGATCTAAGGGATACAGGTTTTATTGTCCATCTCATACCACTAGGATTGTGGAATCAAGAAATGCTAAATTCTTGAAAATGACTTGATCAGTGGGAGCGATCGATTGAAGGATCCTAATCCTAAGAAAGATCATTCAGACACTCAACCTTCCACCTCAAGTTTAAGGTTGGTTGTTGCTCATAATGCCCCTTCAGTTCAACCAGCTATTGAACAGCCAATCGTTGAAGTTCCACAACCTGCTGATATTGATCTAGTAGATCCAGTTGTTCAGCAATTGCCAGAAATTGTTGAACAACCAGTTGAGCAACACGCTACTCAAGAGAATGTTGATGCAACATTGAGAAGATCTACTAGAATAAGGAAATCGGCTATTCTTAGTGATTATATTGTGTATTTACAAGAGTCTGACTACAATATTGGAGCTGAGAATGATCCTGAAACGTTTTCACAAGCCACGGATAGTGATAAATCCAATTTGTGGTACAATGCCATGAAGGAAGAGATGAGTTTTATGGCATCTAACAAAGTCTGGGATTTGGTTGAGTTATCTGATGGTGCGAAGGCCATTGGTTGTAAATGGGTCTTCAAAACTAAAAAGGATTCATTGGGTAACATTGAAAGATATAAAGCTAGACTCGTTGCCAAAGGATTCACTCAAAAGGAAGGGATCAATTACACAGAGACCTTTTCTCTTGTATCTAAGAAAGATTCTCTTCGTATTGTTTTGGCATTGGTTGCCCATTTTGATATGGAATTACATCAGATGGATGTGAAAACGGTGTTCCTCAATGGAGAACTAGAGGAGGAGGTTTACATGAAATAACCTGAAGGATTCCTCTCTAGTAAAGGTGAGCATTTGGTGTGCAAGCTTAAGAAATCTATATATGGCCTGAAACAAGCATCCCGCCAATGGTACTTAAGGTTTCATGATGTTGTCACTTCTTTCGGTTTTGTAGAGAATGTCATGGATCAATGTATATACCAGAAGGTTAGTGGGAGCAAAATTTGTTTCCTTGTACTGTATGTGGATGATATATTACTTGCAACCAATGATAAGGGGTTGCTACATGAGGTGAAACAATTTCTCTCTAAGAGTTTTGACATAAAGGATATGGGTGATGCATCTTATGTCATTGGCATTAAAATCCATAGAGATAGACCTCGAGGTATTTTAGGACTATCTCAAGAAACCTATATCAATAAGGTCCTAGAGAGATTTCGGATGAAAGATTGTTTACCAAGTATAGAACCCATTGTGAAGGGTGACAGGTTCAATTTGAACCAATGCCCGAAGAACGATCTAGAAAGGGAACAAATGTACAACATTCCATATGCTTCTGCTATTGGAAGCTTGATGTATGCTCAGGTTTGCATTCGACCTGACATCGCTTTTGCAGTGGGAATGTTGGGAAGATATCAGAGTAATCCAAGTTTAGACCACTGGAGAGCTGCAAAGAAAGTGATGAGATACCTTCAAGGTACCAAAGACTACATGCTTATGTATAGATGGACTGACAACTTGGAAGTGGTTGGTTATTTAGATGCGGACTTCGCGGGCTGCGTTGATTCACGAAAATCAACATCTGGATACATTTTTATATTAGCTGGTGGAGCCGTATCATGGAGAAGTGCCAAGCAAACTTTGACTGTTACTTCCACTATGGAGGCTGAGTTCGTTTCTTGTTTTGAGGCTATCTCGCATGGTGTATGGTTGAAGAGTTTCATTGCTGGGCTTAGAATTGTTGATTCTATCTCTAGGCCATTAAGAATATATTGTGACAATTCAGCTGCGATTTTTATGGCTAAAAATGCCAAAAGTGGCAATCGAAGTAAGCATATCGACATTAAGTATTTAGTCATAAGGGAACGTGTTAAGGAGAATAAAGTGGTCATTGAACACATTAATACTGAATTGATGATAGCTGATCCTTTAACTAAAGGCATGCCACCAATGAAGTATAAGGATCATGTAGCTAGTATGAGAATAGGTCCCATCATGTAATTTGTCGTCATATGAACGATTTTTATTGTATGAAACTCTTATTCAGTTGTAATATTGATTCTCAATTTTGGTGTACACATTTTGTTGTTTATGAGAATAACATTTAACCTTGGTTTTGGAATAAACATAGGGTTTATTCATTAAGATATGTTGTCATATATAGGCTGATATTAAAGAAATAAGATGCATTGTGATACATGGAAGATATTACTCACTCTTAGAGGACATGTCGCCATGATCCATGTGTTTTGTTTCTTTTCTTTAAGCATAAAGTTTTCGTGGAATTGGTTGGACAATCCGTATGATGGAAATGATGGGATCAAGTGGGAGAATGTTATTTATTTTTGTGATCCCACATTTTGGATCCACATTTTCTCCTAAAGTTGCGACTATTCGACGTGAAGTTTTCCACGCTTCGTACCCTTTCGTGACAACTTTCCCCTTTGGCAACCGTCTTGATGGGAGACGACATATAAAAAGGAACGTACGTTCATTTCTGACGGGGTGATAATAAGGTCTAACACAAACTCTTACATTTGGAATACACCATCAGTACGTGAGAGGATTTGGTTAGTAAAGTGCGCCCAATTTTCTTTGTTTTTCAGGGTATTTTTAACGAACGTGAATTCAAACAATGGCTGGAGGTTTGTCTTAATTGATCCTGGCTTCCGCATCATGAATTTTTATGTCTTATACATCGCACGTGCCAAATTTGTTACAATGGGAAATAGGAGATAGAATTCTGGCTCGAACGTCCCCTTTCTACTTCCACCCATCCCCTCCAAACCCCCCTCCCAGCCCGTTTCTCCTTTTTTTCACCAGCGCGGCCCACCTTTCTTCTTACCCAGCCCAGCCCGCTCTCCTCTTCCTTCTTCCTCCTCCTTCCCTCACTTGGACGTTAGCATCAGGACAAAAGAGAGAGAGGGACGCTTGCCGAAGGACGCAAGGAAGCGCGACGAGGAATATCGTGCGGTACGGGGCGGCCAGAGGCAGCTGGCGTCGTCCTTGGGGGGAGAGGGAGAGAGAGAGAGAGAGAGAGAGAGAGAGAGAGAGAGAGAGAGAGAGGGGCGTTTAAAGACGGGAGAGAGGGGAGTCCTTCGGGGGGGATAAACGGGGGAGAGCGACGTCCGACAGAGAGCTTCGTAAGAGAGGGTTCTTCGGAGAAGAAACAGCGAGGGCTTCATTCCATCGCTGGTTTTGCTGAAGCTCGAAGAAGCAACACGAAATTCCACGTGGTGATGAAGAAGAAGAGGACGACATGTCTTGCTTGAACATCTCGACCAACGTCGGCCATGACGGCGTCAACCCATCAGGCTTCCATTCTTCGCTCATGCTTCGCAATGGAGACAAATTCGTCTCGACCCACGAAACTATATACGATGGCGCCCCAGCTCGCGTTCTCGGTACTTCTGCTGATGAGCTTGTACCCTTGCGAGTCGCTCGACATTGACTTACGAAACGACGCCGCGCTTTTGCTGTCTGGGTCTTGCACGCAGAGCCCGAGCCAGAGCTTGTCCGCTTGGTTGGGTTCCAACTGCACGGACTGGACGCGAGGCACCATATGCTCGGCCGGCTCGTGTCGATCTTGGTGAGGGAGCTCCTGAACGTCCAGCGGGTGGTGGTGGTCCGGTGATGGAGGTTTCCGGCCTGCTGCTAGGGAAGAATCGGCTGCGCTTCCCGCAATTCCAGTAGCAAAACCGAAGCTAAGTCCTCTCTGCCTTTTTATGGTTTTCGAGTATTGTCCAATTATAACTCTCACTTCTTGCCATTATCTTATCTAGTCTAATAAAATAAACGCGTGGCGGTGCGCTGTGCCTTATGAGAAGTTCACATGGACACTTTCTCCACCCAACAACTGTCAAATTTTCTTCTATTTTCTTTTCTTTTCTTTGGCTAAATTAATTGTGATTAACCCAAATGAAGAAATGCCATGATTTTTTAAAGAGAATTCACATCAAGCTTCATCATATTAATATTAAATGAGTAGACAAAAACGTGTCTCCGCCGAGTGACAAGATTAGAGGAAAATGTAACGAAAGAAACCTGCACCAAACCTGTCACCGAAGCATTTGTCATTAACCAATTTAATGTTAAGAGCAAATTGAACTAAGCAGAGGATTTTCATAACTAACTTAGCACGGTCATGACAAACTCGGAGTTGAAGTTAAAGAGGTTAAACTCAAATCATGTAACAATTAAAAAAGTGACTTAAGATTGAAAGTTTATGGTTGAAAAAGAACAATAAAGGCACGAATAGATCCTGATCTTTTGTAAAAATGTTTGATTGTTCATATTGATCCTTTTGTTAAAAATACTGCTGATATGGCAGTTAAATCACCATTAAATGTCACGGTGGCACCCTAGTTGACAATTTGGAGGTTAAATATCAACATCTGATGGTAAGCTTCTATAGCTGAGATGATGTGCAATGGTGGATTTTTTTTTTTTTTTTTTTATATGACTGCGTGCAGTGGTGGATTTGTGAGGTGGGATATGAGAAATGAACTAAGTGGGAGGTCGGATATATCGCCCCTCAAGTGCTCTCTTTTAAAGAACATGTAACTTTATTATCAATCTGCTTTTACTATTATGATCTTACGGTTCTTATACTTTTCTTTCCTCATTGTTGTTTCTAATCAAATAGTCAATATATATGCAGGGGAACATTGAGGGGAACATTGAGGAGTGCAAAATTTTTCTACATACCTTTATGTAACTTCGTTACCTGTGGGAAACATATTTGAAACCACATGTGAGTACTTGCTTTTAAGGTTTATGAACTTTTTAGCTTAAACTACTGCTTTACTGACAATTTCGGGCTTGGATTTTCCTATTAATTTCTCTCAGTTTGCATAATGACCTCTTGACACAACACATTATTAGCTAGACATCATTGGGTAGGCTAAGATTTCTCCCAGTTGGATGAGAAACAGAACTTTCATCCTCGATTCATATGATTCAAATATATTGCCTAGTCGATAGAAAAAAAACTGGTTTTATAGTTTTTGGGTTGATGCTTCGATTTTAGTGAATAAGCGGTGGAAGTACGCTCAAGATTTAGCTACATTGTCATGGATGAACAGCTTGAATCTCCCATCTCGGTATTTGCACATGCTGAGAGTACTATTACATTGAGGATCGGCAATCCGAACGATAACCAGTTCAACATACAATTAGAAAGACTTTACACAAACTTTTGAAATCTTGGAAAGTAACTTGGACGATTGTTTATAGCAACAATAAAGAAAAAAGTTGCTCTGAACTCATAATCTCACGACAGAAGCTGGCAAAAGAAAACTCTTTATGTTTCAGAGTGAGTGACGGCAGACGATTCCTTGGAGCTATACCACGATCCAATTTATTAGACATACTTTGCTACATATGAATCTTAACTAGATGAGGTATCTCCGCATTTCGTGGCATGGTCAGTAAAACTATCTTTGATCTTTATGTGTAAGGCCTTTCGTGGTGAAATGAGACGATAAAGTAAGTACTTGTGATTCCTGACACGATTCCTCTTGGAGCGGAAGCAAGTCCTTTTGATGTTTCACTCATGTACTCTTTATTACTCTACCTCTAATTAAGAAACAAAAATAATATAAAATTCTAAATTATTTTCCTTCTTAATTGCATGAGTGAAATGTAAAACGAGGGACATTTACTGCAGTTGGTTTATAGTAGTCATCTTGTACCCATAGTTTCTCCCATGACAGGCAGGATTCTATTTCTGAACTTAATGGTATCGTCCCCTCGAATTTACTTTCATTATTTGTTAATTTTGGCAAAGAATATTCTGTCAAAGTGTTTGATTTTTTAGTCCATCAAAGTAGAATGTCCCAACACTTGTATTAGTTTCGACTTATGAGTCAGTCACTCATTATTTACTTCGCTCTTAGGCAGTTGGCTATCTTGGACGTTGTTACTATGGCCAATGGAGTTGATACTTCCCTCCCTGGAATGTTTCGATTACCAAATGATGTGACTTTTCCTTAATGCTAGGATAATCTTGGTCTTTTTGGATAATGATAAGTACATTGCATACCAATATAGATGTTAAGTGCTTTCATATATGTGCTTGTTGGGTTGCGTTTATTCCACTTCTTTTATCAACTTATTTCTTATCTTAATGTACAGTGAGGTTCAATGCCTTAAGCTGTCATTTACACTTGATTTTGCTTCTGAGCTGGAATGGAGCCTTCTGGCCAAACTAGTGAGCTAAATTATCGTGGGATCGGTGATTAACACAGGTTTTTTTGTATATGGGCTAACGGCATAAGAGGTTTCTGAACATTTTCGACTTATATTATCGTCTGTCAATTATTATTATTATTGTTATTATTATTATTATTTTGCAATCAAAGTCCTTTTAGCTTTTTGTTTAAGACGGTCCTCTAGTCAAACAGTTGACTGATATGCCGGCATGCCCAATTGCCCATCCACAACAACGTCGTTCTTCTTCGGAAAATTTCTTGGGTGGAATAGAGAATAAAAAAAGTTAAAGGAAACCCTCAAGAGTGAGAAAGAGAGGAGGGGGAAGGCCAGGGTAAGGGTGACTTGGCAGAGGAACAAAGGTCCGCCGGTGGCGGGGCGGCAGTATCACCCAGCCACCGCCAGGGTCTAGGCAATTGGCCCATCGGGACTTCGGATGCCACACGCACGACACGAAATCTTCAAGAAAAAAGAAATCAAACCGCTGGTTCCACAAACATGAAACAGCAAAATTCTCGAACACGGAGCCATGAAATACTATGCTCTTTTCTTTTTGGGGTGTTGGCTCTATTTGAGTCCAATGCAGAAGAAGAAGAAGAAGAAGACGACGACGAATAAGCTACAATGACACGAGCTCTCGAGCTGTGCCCTCTGAATTACAGACCGCAGAGAAAAGAAAGAGAAATCAAATCACAAAGCACTTGTTGTTTTACTCAATCCTTGTGATCCAGTTTTTTGTTATTTATCGACAACGGTTTGGCAACGAGCGAATCTATGAACGCATAAAATTCTCAGACTCCGTCTTTCTCCGACCAGTTCAAATCCCAGCAGATGCACTGCGGATCTGACGCAAGGGCGGCGACCCTTGTCTAGATCTGTAGGGAAGGCCGTGGCCCTTGCCCCCCGGCAGCTGAGGACCAGGACTTCTCTTCCCTTGTATCTCTCTTTCCGGGTGTGTACCTCTGTGATGGATGTGGAACACCGCCATCGTCCAAGCTCCGTGTAGGTCTGGCCAGTGTTGCCTGACCCCGGCTTGGGTCTGGCCACCTTCACCTGGCGGAGCGTCCCTGCCCTCTATTTGCAGAGCATACCGAAGATTTTTTCATTTTTCCATTGTTTTATATTTTCTATATCATTTTGTAATAGCAGCATCGACGCTACGTGGTTGCCAAGCAGACGCCAAAGTGGCCAACGACGACTTAATAACCATGTCATCATTTCCTTTCGGTTTTCTTAAGGAGTTATTAATTTTAACAAACAAGTATAAAGTGCAAATGGTTTTATATTTTTGCAGCAATTGCTCAAAGAAAATGCAGAGATAATGCATTCAATGGCAGGCTTTTCCCGTTTAGAGGTTTGAATATGATTTCATCCAGACACGGGAGCTTCCTTCCACCTTTCCCGTTCACCTGGCTATCTAGGTACATTGTCTCTTCGGAAAAAAAGGGAGGTCTTGGAGAAACTGTGTAAGGAAATCATTCACCGAATATAAAAGAGGCCAGAAGGGTGGGATAATATGTAGGCTGCGAATTGGTGTCTGTAAACTGGAATTTCTTCGGAAATTTAGTCTTTGCTACATCATCGTGTGTTTAACTGAATGCATGAGTTCCCTTCTGGCATGGCAGAAATCGTGTTGAAGACAAGCTGATGCATTGTACTAAAGAGAAGCCTCTGTTTACAAAGTATACTTACTGATTGAAACCATGAAGAGATCATATAGGTGCTTTGTCCTCTGTAATCGAAGCTCTTATAGTGTCAACGGTATTTTCTTTGCACGGTTTAGTTCTCTTAACTCTTTAAATAGATAGTCGTCAAATACTGTTATTAGGATATTGTCTTAAAACGTGTGTGCCCTCTTCTTCCAGGAGAATTCTTGGCTTCGGGGGAATAAGCTTATTGGTGTGGAAATGGTTGCCTGCCGCTTGGCCACTTACTATTCACTAAATACGGTTTGTTTTCAGTGCACATTTGACTGCCGCTTCAGTGTTTTTACACTATCTACCTTGATAATCTCCTTTGAGTTATCAATAATGGCCTTGATAGAGACTGGCTCTGATCGAAGAGGTCTTGGTAGACTGAAAATTGATGACCCGTCTGTTGTAGAGACATCTCTTTCACCATATGGCGATCTTGTTTCTCTAGAGAGAAGTATCGTTCCTAAGTAATGTTGAACTTTACTCTATAGCTTCTGGGATATTTGCAACATGTTTTTTCACTTTTATTCTCCTCTGTGTGAATGATTTTATGATTTTCAATCTATATGATATTAGCAGTCATGACCTTAGCTCGAAGTGAGTTGAAGCACTTAGGATTTGGCTAATAGATTATTAAATCTAAGCTTAGCATAGTTCTCATAAGCCCATATCAATTCACAACTTAAGGTTCATGTTACCAACGTGCAAATCAATTTTTATCTAGGAGTTATTACTAATCATTTTTTTGTGAGTCACCTACACATATCAAGTTAAGGTTCATGTTATTCCAATGGTAAATAACTTCATCAAAGTAACCTAAGCAAATCCAAGGTAAAGTATTATGCATATTAATGCTCCTTAACTCCTCCCACAACAGGACTCTGTTTTTGAAAGTATACGATGCGTGTACAAAGGTGATCATCATGACTATCTTCCTCTCCCATGTAACATGAATGTACTCCACAATGAAAGAATCCACAATAATTGATACCACTTCATTCCATAACACCACAAGCCCTCCTATAGTCCTAATGGGGTTCACAATAAAGCAATGCTGAATTTTAATCTTTTATTCAGCTGGCATTGATATGGTACAAGTAATCATCAATTTGATTTTCCAGAAATTAAAATTATTTCCATCAAATTTGTTGATTTTCACTTTTCCTATTTCTACCGACATTGATTCGCCTCAACTTTGCGAAGCCTAGCTTTGATATCAATCGTCGCGGAAGCAAGCAATTGAACAATAAAATGAATGAACAAAAAAATAAATCAAACATCAAATTTATGCGGTTTAGTCGATGTGATATATGTCCACAAGGAAAGCAATAAAGAATTCCATAATAAATCAAACGATACAACAAAGATCACAAGTACATTAGACTCACTTAAACAGTATTAATGTTTCTCAGTCCTTAATTACACCCAAAAATTTAAATGATATTTTGCCTCATAAAATCTCACGAAATAATCTAATAATCTCATAAAAGAATTCACAAGCAAAAGCTCATCTTTGATACTCTTCATAATGTGAGCACTTCCAACATATATAAATGAAGATCTACTTAGATTAGAAAAATTTTCTTTTCAAGTTCAAACTTGGGACATATTTTTAATCACCACCTACGAAGAATCGCTCCAACGCTAATTACATTATTTGCAGCACCTAAATGGTGGGTCACCATATGCCATATGATCATGTCGTCTCTGGTTTGGTCTCCCACACTTAACTACTCCGCAAGTAAGGGTCTCCTTTAAAAATATTATTATTACCTTCCACCAAACCCGGTCTTTCTCCACCTGCCTCCTCTGTAAAACCCTCCCCTCAACGAAACCCTCTCTGTCTCTGTCTCTGTCTCTCTCTCTCTCTCTCTCTAGCCATGGCTGTTCGCATCGCAAGGCTTGTAGCCTTCTCTCTCCTCTGTATGTCGACCGTTTTTGTCGCCGCAAACTCTCATACCTTCGCGCGCAGCCTCCTCCCGCAAGAGCTCGGGCTCAAGAAGGAGAAGCTCAGCCACCTCCACTTCTACTTCCACGACATCGTGAGCGGGCGCAACCCGACCGCCGTGCGCGTCGCTGAGGCCAAGATGACCAACACGTCGGCCACAGGGTTCGGGGCCGTGGTCATGATCGACGACCCACTAACCGAAGGCCCCGAGATGAGCTCCAAGGAGGTCGGGCGGGCCCAAGGTATCTACGCGCTGTCGTCGCAGAACGACGTTGGGCTGCTCATGGTGCAGAACTACGTGTTCACTGAGGGGAAGTACAACGGGAGCACGCTGAGCGTGCTCGGCCGGAACGCGGTGTTCTCCGGTGTGCGGGAGATGTCCATCGTCGGCGGGAGCGGGCTCTTCCGGTTCGCCCGCGGGTACGCACAGGCAAAGACGTACACGATGGACCGTAAGACCGGGGACACCGTCGTGGATTACAATGTTTATGTCTTCCATTATTGATCCATGTTCACGAGATGTCTTTGAAGGCCTTTCTGGAAAGATTTCTGACATTTAGTTTGATGGCCCTCTCGTTTGTGTCTTTGGTATCTCTCTCTGTTTATTTATTTATTTTTTAATTTTCCAATCACCCATGATTCTTGCATTGCTGTTTGTACTTTACCAAGCGATAATTACGGATGACTTATTTTATGAATAATATGATTAGCGGAATTAATTATAACGCAAATCGATGACTGACAAACTTACTTGCTTCTTCTATAAATAAACGTGATTGAGGGCGTTAGGTGAAATACCAAATCGGATCTAGCTTTGGCGAAGATGGAGCTAATTAAAAAGAGGAAAGTGAAGACGATGGGTTGACTTATTGGGCAATCCACACGCGTCGAAAATAATTGAAATGAAACTGTTCATTTGGTCATCAATGTGAAGACGATGAGTTGAAGAGAAAACGACAGTTTACTTTGTGTAGAGTAATGCCGATGATTATAAAATTGATCTTCAATAATTGTTTGTGAGATCATCAGTGGGTTCTGACATGTCACTTGGTCATCAAAATGTAAAATCAATTTCGTTAAAAAAATTAGCATTACCCGTCACTCTAATAGACCATATACTAATCACACTTCACCACATAATTGATTCCACACTAATCATTTAGAGATGAGCTGGATAGCAGGGCGATGACTATGACGAGCACTTCCTGCTAGCTTACAAATTGAAGTGTACCTTAATTAATAATTTATTCAAGAAAGATTAAAATCCTATCTTATAGAGAGTAAGTGAGCATCTTTAATTTCCGATATTGAAACCCTAATCCTAAATCCGCTAATCTCATTATAAACAAAAATCTTAATTCTTAAAAAATTTATACCAAGCAAATCCAACCGTTACATTTTATCTGTGGTACGCAATTGATTGACCATGTTACTTTCTGGTTATTCCTTTCAACTCAGGATCCTTTACCTTAATTACTCCACCAAGAAAGTTTCATTTTGAAAGATTTTATACTCCTAAAATTTGAGTTATATAATTAGTATATTATGAGGGTCGGTGCCAAAGTGTTATTAGATGTCATGTGCATTTCATTTAATATATTTACGATATCCATTTGTTATTTGTTGCATCGCTTCGTACATTAATTTTGTAAATCAACTTTGATAAATCCAAAATCACACTATTGTTTTTCCTACTTAAACGCATTTTCTCCATTACCTCCTTTATAAAAAGCCTTCCCCCACAACACCCCTTTCGCGTCTCTGTGTCTCCAATATGGCTCTTTGCATTACCAAGCTCGTCATCTTCTCTCTTTCCTCCACTTCTACCATTTTCTTTACTGCAAATTCTCACACTTTCTCAAGAAGCTTGCTTCCGGAAGAGCTTGGCCTAAAGAAGGAGAAGCTGAGCCACCTCCACTTCTACTTCCATGATATCGTGAGCGGCCGCAACCTAACTACAGTGCGTGTAGCTGAGGCCAAGATGACCAACATGTCTGCCACAGGGTTCGGCATCATCGTTATGACTGACAACCTGTTGACCGAGGGCCCAGAATTGAGCTCCACAATCGTCGGCCGGGCTCAGGGACTCTATTTGTCCGCATCACTGAATGACATTGGCCTGCCGATGGTGCAGAACTACGTCTTCACTGAAGGGATGTACAACGGGAGCACGCTAAGCGTCCTTGGCCAGAATGCAGTGTTCTCTGACATGAGGGAGATGCCTATTGTCAACAGGAGCAGGCTCTTCTGGTTCGCACGTGGAGGACTTGTCTCACGCACTTCCGCCTTTAGACATTGGCCAAACTTCCCCACATCATTTTCTTCCAGTACTGATCCTTCATGGGGATTCCTTTGCTATCGGTAGCGTAATGGCTAATAATACGCCCACTTGAATAGCAAAAATGAGGAAATCTTTCATATTTAAAGTCAATGCACAGTTGCAATATTCGCCACAATCCCCGACTTAAGTGGTCTCGCTAAGTCAAGAAACTCTTGCTTTTCTAATTTTGCAGGGGCTACCTCCCCTCGCCTCCAATTTCAGTTCCAGCACCTTCCCTATATTGAGATCACTCCTCGCATTACTTTCTTGGTGATTCTTGCTAATGGTAAATCATGCACTTGCATCGAAAATGCACAATGAATAGAGATATTCGGGTCTAATGGCTGGAGAATCAGCAAATTACTTGAAAAGGACCAAGAACTGGCTTCTGAAACTCTCTTTTTCTCATTCTCAGAGGTGAACGCAAACGTGAAGAGTCCTGGTTGCATTTGATCTCAAATCATATCATCAGATTTCCAAGCTTGCCTCATAGTAGATTGGAAAGCCTGGAAATTGACATTAGGCCTAGAATAGAGTTTTCCCAAGAAGGTAAGACTGCATCCCCTCAATATTCTTTCCGGAATCTCATCATTAACAGTCACTACCACATCATTGCACAATCTTCTACCTAAGGCAGCTAGTCCTAGTTCTTTATCAATCACATTCTCCATTTTACCTCAATGATGCAGTGGCAGGGCACACTCCAGACTTCTTGAGAGAGAGATTCTTGGCCAGGGGACTTCAGCAGCTCCTTTCCTTCACAGCACAGGTTCTCAGCCAGACGGATAATCTGCTAGCACCTAGCACCGGTGTCAGCCTCAGCAAGGGCCTATCAAGCCACCAACTCTAACCTTTGACTTACAGGATGGGAAGATGCAGGAGGGCACAAAAAGTGTTTAAGATTTGTGGATGAAGGGAACTATCAGGTAGGGGAAGAAAACAGGGATGAAATATTAGTAGGCATGCTGGCTGAGGGGATTTTGGGCTAGAAAGGAATATTGGGGCTGAGAGATGAGAGAAGGCTGCTTAGGTTTGATAGAAATGTGGGATTGTAAAGGTGGGGGATGTCGCAGCAGTCAGTGGTAGAGAATGGAGGTGACGGATGAACGTGGCTAGCTTTGGGTCTAAGAGGGAAATGTGGCGGTACCACGATTGGGTTGTGGGCTGCTGCTGCACAAGATACTGTGAGGTAGACATAGATGGACAGGCTAGGGTTTTTGATTGGAGGTATTTAGGGTTTTGGGGTTAGCTATCACCAACCATGGATAGGGAGAAGCTCTTACCAAGAGGAGAGTGTCTGTTGGAATTTGTGATCCAATTCTAGAAACTTCAAGATAGATTTGAGCTAGAAAATTCAAGAAAAATTCTAGAAGAGTTTACAAGCTGCCATCTCTTGTGTGTTCTAAAATTCTCCATCTTATGTTAGTAGCTATTTGTAGAGAAGTCTAGAGACTTCCTCCACTTACTTTGGCAGCCTATATAAAGGAGCAAGTGCTCCATGTTTTGGTGGTGGAGCTAACCATAAAAACCACATCATGTAGCTCCCTCACCAACACCTCCCTCAATTATTGTAAAATTATTTTCATAAACTAATGAAACTATTTTCCCCCATATCCCGTGTCCTATATCCTCCAACTATCCTATCTCATCCCTTATCCATCATCTATAAACTATAACACACTTGCACACACATCAAACGCAAACCGTGCTTCCGCAGTGCACACACAACACAAAAAATATTTTTTAACATGGTATCAGAGCCAGATTCACCCAGGTTCATAACTGAGCCAGGTGTAAGGGACCATGAAGCCAGAATCAGGCATATCGGATGGTTATGGGCGTTTGTCCTCATCATCCTCAACTAAAAAGGCCAAAGCCCGAGCGAGAGCCAAAAGAGCCAGAGTCGGAGCCAAAGCCAGAATAAAAGGCCAGAGCCCGAGCAAGAGCCAAGAGAGCCAGAGCCGGAGCCAGAGCCAGAGTCTACGAGAACCAGAGCCAGAGCCCGAGCTAACAACTACAATGAAGAGTATTTTGATGCCCCGAGACATATGGGACATCATTGAAGAAAAGACATGCACATTCAAAGGCAAGTGCAAGTATTTTGACAAGAGAATGCAAGGGATCGTGGAACGAAGACGGAATAAAAGGCATGGGATAAATTACAAGAGAAATTTCAAGGTACGTCCGAGGCTTTATAACACAAGTCCGGAGTATCCCAAAATTGGATCAAGGGGGAGTGTTGGAATTTGTGATCCAATTCTAGAAACTTCAAGATAGATTTGAGCTAGAAAATTCAAGAAAAATTCTAGAAGAGTTTACAAGCTGCCATCTCTTGTGTGTTCTAGAATTCTCCATCTTATGTTAGTAGCTATTTGTAGAGAAGTCTAGAGACTTCCTCCACCTACTTTGGCAGCCTATATAAAGGAGCAAGTGCTCCATGTTTTGGTGGTGGAGCTAACCATAAAAACCACATCATGTAGCTCCCTCACCAACACCTCCCTCAATTATTGTAAAATTATTTTCATAAACTAATGAAACTATTTTCCCCCATATCCCGTGTCCTATATTCTCCAACGATCCTATCTCATCCCTTGTCCATCCTCTATAAACTATAACACACATGCACACACATCAAATGCAAACCATGCTTCCGCAGTGCACACACAACACAAATATTTTTTAACAGTGTCTCTGCCACCGTCAACTTCTTCAATTGCTTGTCGACTTTAGGCAGCAAGGGTTATCCGGATGAGAAGATTCATAGCTATATGGATAAAACATCTATGATTTTCCTGTAGATAACAAGGCAACATAGGGGGGAAAAAAGAAGGGAGGTGTTTGTGCTTATCAAATCACGGAAAAAGCTTTGCCTCGTTTAATGACTAGCCTAGGTGCACATCTAATGGTTAGGAATAATTGAGGTATGTATTCCAATTTTGGAGGTTTGGCTTCCCTGCTTTTCAAATTGCCCTATCAAACTTCAAACAATAAAGCAAAACCTAACATAAGCTTATGTTAAATTACAAAAAATATATATTTTCAAGAAAAAAATCTAAAGCTTTAAGACCTCAATTAATTTAAAATAATTGCATTCAAACTTATGATTGTAAATTAAAATAAATATTAATATGAAAAGAAAATATAAACATATTGCGTACTTAACGTTGGGTGAGCTCACTTGTTAACTTGCCAATTGTGATTGATAGCTATGATATACACGATCTGATAGAGTACTTTTTCTACACTATGATATCTTACAATCGAAGAAAAGAGGACATGAATTGGTTTATAATATAAAGGTTCCCTAATTATGCAACTCGACATTAGGGATAGTATGGCTTGGAGTTTGCGATGTCTTCTCAAAATACGATATGTTCTATCCTTAGTTATATCTAGCTGAGGATACTATTGCCATGATATATATGCCAAACTCAAACACAGGGGTCCGATTATGGAGTGGTTCAACCTAATTTGGAGTAACGGCATCAGCAAACATAATTTTATTGGCTAGCTAGTTTAGAGAGATAGATTATTGATAGCAAATATAGTAGCATAATGGATGACCTCAGCTGATATCCATTGTAACTTTTGCAGGGTTGGTATAGAAGACATAACTCATCTGTTCTTCAAATGCGAATGGACGGGTAGCATTTGCCGCAGTATCCTTGCGCAACATGGGATTAAGTGTTCTTTAGAAGGATGGATGAGGAACTTCAATGGATGCTTAGGGCAACAAAGGGCAAAGATTTGGTGGTGAGACTCCTCAAAGTATCTTTCCTAGCAACCATATTTACATTTGGATAGAGCATAATTAGAGACGGTTTCAAAACAAATCAACTAACATCCATATCATTTTGGCCAAGGTGCGCAAATATATAAAAGGTGGAGCCTCACTTTACCAAAAAATTAAACATTCCTAGTTAAATGTCATATTGGCTACTATGTGGAGACTTCCTACTTCCATCTTTTTGAATTATTAGCTCTATTTGAAATGTCGGGAGATGCTCCAAAGCTGTTGTACTTCATATGCTCTATAATACTTACATTTTCAACCCCCAAAAAAAAAAAAAAAAAAAAAAGAATTGGTTTAAATCTAGTTCCATCCCAATTCTAACCTAGGGCTCCAAACTAGTCGAGGGTTTCTAAAAACTTTGGAACCAGGATCGGATAGGTCCCCATGTGAATCGGCCAAGTGAGCCTCGTTCGGACCAGTTCTTAGATTGAACTTGTCCAAATGCACATTCCTACGATCCAGCATCCTTATTGCAATAAAGCGGGCGAGAGATGGCATCCTGCGTGACATCCAGCGGCACTTTTTTTATTTACGAGGGTGGTCATTTGAGCAATTAGATGCACAAGTTTGACTCATATTAAATCCTTCTTCTTCCTTTGGCTCATGATCAAGATCGTGATCATGAGGACATGAAGGAAGAAGATAATTGCAATTGGAAAACTAAAAGTTGCGTCCATAGTATTTGAGACTACATAATGCGAATGTTTTGAAGGAAGAAGATCATTGCAATATTTGTTGATATGAACTTCGAACATACAGATTTTGCGTTACAAGTTACTAGTTATTAGGAGCAGATCAACAGCCTGATGGATGCGGCTTGGAGCACGAGGGCCATCCCTGTGCGCACTCCACGTCATATCCCCACAGAGAGATAAAACCGCACCATCGCCATCTGCTTTCTCTGCATCCCCTGAACCTAAAAATAAAATTTCATACCAAAAACCAATAGATTATAAATCCACGAGCTAATTGGACACGAAACTCACAAAGAATACGATGCGATTAACTCGATATTATCATAGTTTTTAACTATTATACAAATTCTATCTAATTTTCACATGTCACTTAGAAGTCCGAGATATTTTAGAAAGTGCACAAAACAACATGAATTTAGAAGTAATACTGATAACAGCATGCAATTTTCGGCTGGACAGACAACAAGATGATTATCTTACCTAAAGCAATGCAGGTTAGAGGCTTATAGAGTCCGCTGTTAGCGTGGTCATTCATGGACTTCTGACATTGATTGGCAATTTTGCTCAAATAGAAAAAATCACCAGAAAAAAGTCATAAATCATAAATCTATTACACTTTTACTAATTCATTTCTTAATACTTTAATCATGCCAATTGAGTCTTAAACATTTCCATGTTGTATTAATTGAATTCATCTGATCAATTTTGACCGACCACAGTGAGGGCAGCAAAGCCCTCGTCAGTTATTGGCAAGGGCTGTAGGTGAGGCCGCCTAACCTAGATTTGGGTGAGGGAGGCATGACTAGTGGGCAAGGACATCACGATTTTGGCTAGATCTGGGTGAGGCCATGGTGAGGCTAGCCTTGATCATAGCCACGATGGCCTCACCCATTGGGTGAGGTTGTCCAGCTTGACAACTTCGACTGCCATAGTAAAAGAAATAAATAAATAAAGAAAAGAGAAGAAAAGAAAAGAAAAAAAAAAGGAAAAACAAAATAAAAGAATAAAAAAATTAAACTATTAATATAATTTCTTTAGGTCAGCTCCGACCTTCCCCTGTAGGTTGGCTAGTGTCCATGTCAATGATTTCTAGTTAAAATTGGCCAAATGGATTCAAATGGCAAAAATTGAAAATGTATAGGACTCAATTGGCACAATTGAAGGGTTAATGAAAGGTTTAGAATTAAACTAACCAAATTGCGATAAATTTAAGACTTTTTTGGTAATCTTTCCCCTAAGATATGATGGTAAATGTTGATAATGCACTTCTTACTCTGTAAAGTCACTGAGAAATAGCTTGGAATTGGCACCCCACCCATATTTATCAAAAGAATCTTGTTAGTGAAATAAATAGTTTAGATGTAACCTTGTTCAGTATGCTGTTATTTATTTTCATAAAACTAATGATGTGGCTAAAGGATAGGACCACTTAAGTGCTAGAATCATGAAATATAGCTTCAAATTGGAAAATCTTATCCATACTAGTTGATCAAATTTCCTATCTCAATTAGCTAAAATTGGATCTTAATTAGATTTGGTTAGCTCTTGCTCTATTTTAAATAAGACAGTCTCCCTAATCTCAGGTGAGTAACATAGTCTATGTCAACTTGACCAGCTCATACGGCTGGCCTCCATTCAGATGGTCAGAAGCATAGACATCATCATGCAGTAAGATTTTCCATAGAAGTAGTGAGGCAGATTCATGAAGGCCAAAATCTATTTGAGAACAAGCATCATTTTGATAAATTAAAGTGTTGGGAATTGGCATGGATATGAACAACGACTAAATTGCCAGGTTTAATTTTGAACTTGCACTTAAATTGATAGGAAACAAATTGCTTGGGGTAATTCTGCTTTTTAATAATTTTATCTGGTTTTGGTGGGCATCTCATAATGCTCTGTAGGAAGACAGGCTTAATATGATCTGAAATGGGAAATCAAAAATCAGCGCCAAGTACTGGAAATTAGCCGATACTTATGGCTTCAGGCAAATTCGAGAAGCTCTTCCTGAAAATGTTACCCTGAAGGGTGCTATTCATTCACTTCCCATAAAGGTATCCAGTTTCCAGCCTGCGACATGTGCGTACATTTACTCTTATCCATGAAACATGCCCATCTTGTCTTTCTTTTGGCCAAGATTGTTTGTTTGATTAGTCTTTCAACTTGAGAATATTGTTCTTATAAGGGGAGAGAAGAATCCAAATGATGTTTCTCTTTTGAATATTATGCTCCAATTGTTTGGTAGTACTCCTTAAATAATTAAACGATTGTGTCTTTTAGTACTACTACATAAGCTTTTCACCATACATCAATAACATCAGCTGCAACTTGGTCACAAGAAACTTTCTACCGTAGTTGAAACAGCTTTTTACGCCCTGTTAACTAGTTTTCTAACGATATCGCCGTCAAAATTTTAATAGAAGGTTTTTGAGATTGATGATATGAAAGCCTGGACTTCGGTTTTGATATTCGTTACACTTTCGGGTTCCCAAACTCCACCTCAATGGACCGGGGACCCGGGCCCTAGTGTCGAGGATCTAGGTACCCCTGCCTAGCCTCAATGGACAAGGCTCAATTGTTGGAGATCCATGCATGGACACCGAAGTCTTGAGGACCTTGGCTCTTGAGCTTGGGCTTCGGGGATCCAATCACTAGTATTGGGGTCCTGGGCCTCTCGTCAAGGGCCTAGTCATGAGCATGGGCATGGGCATGGGCATGGCCAACTAGGCATGGACATCTGGGTCCATAATCTACAAAGGGCCAGGCCCGGGACCTAGTGTTCATGCTTAATTTTCCACCTACTTGTGCCCAAGTCACTAGCGTCTGAATTGTGCATGTCATTTTTTTTTCTTTTTAATAAAAAAGGGCTTTTATTTCCAAACAACAGAAAATAATTTCCAATTTACTTTCAATTTTTGTTAAATATCAGAAAACATTATCATTTTTCTAGAAATGATTTATTGGAAAAAAATTTCAAAAAATGTTAAATTATTTGCGAAATAAATGAAGCCGAAATCTGACGGCGGCTTGAAGAGAGATATAATGCAAGGGTTTTCTTCAAGTTTTGGTCTTGAAGACCTTTCTTTGGTGATGGGAAGAACCTTCTTGTGAATTTTTGGGTCGGTAAACACTAAACACCATATAAAATCAACTGACTACTTTGCCCTTATTACGTCACATGTGCCGAACTTGTTTCAATGGGAAATCGGAGATAGAATTCTGGGTCGAACGTCCTCCCATGCGTAAAAACTGACCTAATCGAGTAGAGAAGAAATTGCAGAAGGTTGAATGAGACAACCATGAAATTACAAGGGACAGACAAATTATAATTAAACCAACTGCTTGTCGTACCAAGCTTAATAGTGAGAACAAGCACTTTTAGAAGGATCATCATTGTTATTTATCTTCATAATCGAGTAGAAAAGGCAGCTTTTGGGTTCAATATAGTTTCATTTATCAATAAACAATAAAATCTCTTCATAATTTGATGAAATTTTCCTGATAATTTTGGGTTCTATTGAAAAGATATTTTAGCCATATAATCAGTCTGATTTTGGATGTCAACTCAAAACTCTAGCTGTTTTATGCATGGGACCCCAAAATGGTTCATCCCAAACCAACAATCTAATTACGATTTATTGGGGTTTGGGTTGATTAGGAATTTGAAACGTAACTTCCTTTTCGATTTGGGTTGAATAGGAATATGAAACGCAACTTCCTTTACGATCAAGCACATTTTTCATCAAATTCTAAATATATTTTCCATTTTTCAACTCCATTTTTCATCGAACTCTAAGCCTAGGTGACGTCGAGCATAGATTGCTCCATCCTGTAGAACAAACATAGGATTAAGACATGATTGTTTAGTTGCACTAAAGATGACAAGGATAATTATAATATTATCAGGACTATGCAAAACAGGTTGGAGTTTATATGACAAGGGTATAGTGATTGAATAATTGCAAGATCAGGTATATACAACCGATTAATGAAGTAATTTGTCTGAAAATGTGGCACTCGGTTCCCTTTCTGATAAGTGTACTAAGACTGTCATAAGCATATATCAAATAAAATAAGTTTGATATTGGTCAAAAAACTAAACCTCTCATTGTATAAGAACATTAATATATACCAATATGTTGACGCCTAAATTTTTATTTTATTTCTATTTAAAAAATACATATATAGGTTTTATTGTATTTTGTATTTTGTCTGAAAATCGAAAAAAACCGAAAAAACTGAAAGAAAAAAAAACGAAAAAAGAAACGAAAAAAAAAAAAAAAAAAAAAACGGACGAAAAACAGAGGGCAGCCCTTTGGGCTTTCGCGGGCCAGCCCACGCCCGGCCCAACCTGCGCTCGCGCCTGACCCGCGCCTGATTCGCCAAGCCGTCTCCTTCGCCCAAACCTGCGTGCGAAGCACACGCAGGCAAGCGCGACGCCGGAGCAAGCACGGTGTGTAGCGACGCACATGGGGGAGCAGGGAGGAGCAGGCGGCCAATGGGACGCGTCGGATGGGACGCCGGTCCATCCAGTTGGAGTCGCGGCAACCCCTCCCCGGTCGAGCTCCGTCGGCTGGCCGTCCCTCGCTTATAAATACCCCCTCACCCCGACGACATTGGACACATAGAGGCGAGGAGGAGGGCTGGATCAACGGTCGCGCCCTTGGACACCCCACTGAGAGACTTCAGGGGGGCCGAGGGCTCGTGGCCTTCGACCCGAGCTTCGCCGAAGCCAAGAGAGAGAGAGAGAGAGAGAGAGAGAGAGAGAGAGAGCGGGGAGACAGAGCCCCGCCGTCGCCGCCGCAGTGCCTCTGCAGGTAGCCCTCATCACCGCCATCTTCGCCGTCATCTCTCCCCTCGCCAAGCCATCGCCACCGTCGCCGCCGTCCTCGCCGTCGCCATTGCCCCCTTTTCACTGCCCTCAATTTGGAACCCTAGGGTTCCTGGTTTTCCGGGTCACGATCCCAGGTCGCCGGGTTGGACCCGGACCAGGAACTTGGTAGGGTTCCACGAATTTGGGGGGATTGGAGATCGGGTCGCGGCCCGGGTCGGATCCGGGTAAGGTTTCTCGTAGGAGAACCGGGTCGAGAAACCGGGTCGTGGAGCGAGTCGTCGAGCTGGGTCGGGCATCCGCAGGTACTCAGACACGGCGTCGTTTTTGTGGAGGTCCGGGTCGCAGGGTCGTGGAGATGGGCTGTCGGGCCAGGTCGCGTGTCGGACCGGGTTTCCCCAAAGCGTCGGTCACGGCGTCATTTTGATTTTTTATATATATATATATATATATATATAATTTTCGGGCTAGCCTAGGGCGGATCCGACCCTAGTCGTTTTTATAATATTTTAAATAAATAATTTATTTCAAAAAAATCAAAAAATATTTATTTCAAAAATATATATATTAAAAACCTTTTTAATTCCCGAAAAATCAAAAAAATGTTTAAAAATGTTTTATTTTCCAAAAAAATCAAAATAAAAATAATTTATTTTCGAAAAATACTTAAAATATAAAAAATAATTTATTTTCCAAAAATATTAAAATTTAATATTTTCCAAAAAATCAAAAAAATCCCAAAAATCCCAAAAATTTCCAAAATTCATAAAAAGGCCAAAAAGCTTGTATTTTCCCAAAATACTAAAAAAAAATCCAGAAAATCCCTTTTATGTCCAAAAAATGAGAAAAAGGCTAAAAAATGATTTTTCCAAAAATGCACGAAAAATCTCCCAAACATCCAAAAAATCTTAGGGTTTAAACAAGATTAGGTACTGAAAGGGCATTAGTTATTAACTAGTCTAATCAAGTCCCCAATCCTAATTTCTCTGGTTGCACAGGAGCAAGTATTTCTCCCGGTACTTCCTTGGGTTTCTAATCAACCGACCCCAAATTGATTAGTGGCGACTTCATCTTACAAATTAACTTGTAGGTTAAAAATATAGACTATTAAAGTCGTGAATTGGTGGACTTGGGAGAGTCCGGGCATTAATTAATTTCAACCGAGCCATTAGCCTCCTTAGGCGTTCGTACCCGATCCGGTGGGCGCCCGAAAAAAAAAAAAAAAAAAAAAAAAAAAAAAAAAAAGGTCGCGACACAATATCACAATTTTATAGACTCCTTATTTTATTTCGTTGACATCCATAGAAAAAAGGGGCTCTCATGCCAGAGAAGAGCAATGATCAAGCGTCAACACACAATTCAAATTGTACGTAGAGTAGATTTGGAAATGGTTGTTCACATTTGATATTTAGTCAACGAGTTAAAAAATTAAGAAAATCGAGATTTGAATTTACGATCGCGACGGAGCATGTTTCTCAACTAAACAATGTTGTTTTTCATTTCATCCTGTCTTATTCTTGTTTTTAAACAATTTCCAACTCATTTTAATTTTTTTTCAAAAAAACTTGAAAAGTCAATCCTTTGATCAAAAGTCTACCCCGAGTCAAAAATTGGTTTTTCATCCAAAAAGATGTCATTTAACTTTAATTTCATATTTTTCAAATTAATTTTTCGAAAATCCAAAGATTTAATCAAAAAATCAATCTTTTAGGAAAAGTTAACTAAAGGATTAACTTTTGGTTAAATCTTTGACCAAAAAATTTAAAAAAAAAAAAACAAAAATAATCAAAGATCCACTAAAACGTTTCTTTTAGTGTCAATTTCACTTTTCCATCAAAAATTTCACAAAATTCAATTGAAAACCTTATTTTCCAAATTTTCGATTTTAGGTTCTAAATCGACAGAAAAACAAAATTACTTTTATTCTTGGTCACAATTAGGTGTAGTTCATTCTTCAATATTTGGTCTAGGGACTATTCTAAAAGCATTTGTGTGCTCAATTTCGTGAATTGCTGTGTCGAATCACAAATTACCATTTTAAGCCCTAATTAAGGGTTAAAATCGATGTTTCATGACATGTGAATGGACAATTGTGTTCTACTCATTTTCTTAAGATAAATCCAAATCAGAAGTCGATTTCGAGAAATCTGCATTAGAACTTCCCAATTTGAAGAATTTCGCTCTCAATGAAATTTGAATTGACTCATTCAAGACTAAGGGTCCAATTACATAAATCAAGGTTCATTTTTAATATTAGACCCTGATTCGTTTTTGACATAAGTTTTAGTACTTCAATTCAAGGTCAATTATCGAATTGCTTTGTTTTCACTCCGCTCCGACAATGGAGCTCTCTCTCTACCGCCTGAGTAGCATCCTCCTCCCTTCGGGTAGGTCTCAATTCTTCAGCTTTGGAATCCTCCCACATCGTAATCCATCTATCATTTACTTCCACTTCAGCACCAATGACAGTATTTTGGCGTTGGAAAACCCTAACCCCATCCCTCGTTTCCTCGCACATAATAAACCCTAAAACCCATCATCTCACCATCGCATCTGTAGCAAACTCTCTCCCCCAATCTCTATCATTTCCACTCACCACATCATTCCCTTCTATCTTCTCCCGCAGAATCAGAGCTCCCTTCATCCATAGTTAGCTTTTGCCCTATACTAAAAAACCAGCTAATTACTAAAGAATCGAGCTAGCTCTCTATCTCTGTTCCCAGTAGTGCTGTTGTTTTCAGAAAGATGGCAAACCAATATGACGAAGAGCGAAGGTTGGCTGCCCTCTGCAAAAGTCTGGGCAATCTATGGTCCGAGGAAGATGTGGTGGATATACCAGGTGAAATCCCTGAAGAAAACTTGCTAGCATGTCAAAAAACTTTATATGGGAAGTTTTTTAACACGCCTAATGTGAATTTTAATGCATTCATCACTACAATGAAAAAAGTTTGGCAGAACGAAAGTTTTACCTGTGCTGTAATAGAGCCTGGATACTACTCATTTTCCTTCCAATTGGAGGCTGAAAAATAGCAAATATTAGACTCAGGGCTGTGGTCTTTCTCAAGAAATTTATTGGTTCTAAAGCAGTGCGATCCTGACACCCCTGATATCTGCTATGAATTTAATCACTGTGACTTCTAGGTAAATCTATTTGGCCTTCATTTTGGGAGAGTTACATATGAGGTAGTTACGGAAATTGCATCAAAAATCGGAGATGTTGTGGAGGTGAAATTAGTAGCGAAAGGGAACAGCAATCACAAGGTGGGTAGGGCCAGAATTAAGTTGAATTTGGAAAACCCTGTTAAAACTGGAGTTCTTGCGAATCTTGATAACAAGAGTTTGTGGGTAGAATTCAAGTATGAAAGGCTACCGCAGTATTGCTATTCATGTGGGAGAATTGGCCATCATGCGAAATTTTGCAAAGAAATACCATATGAGGAATTAGGGCTAGTTGAGAGCTTACCAGGCTGCTTTGGACATTGGCTAAAAGCGGAAGAGCGGGAGCTTAGTCCTTATGGGAAAATCTTTTATGTTAAACAAGAATTTCAACATGAAGAAGAGGAAAGCGTGCCCGAAACCCCCATTTCACTGATCCCTACAACAGAACAGCAGCAACAGGATCAATATCTGCAGCATAATCAACAACTTGGCCTACAGGATAATGTAGAAAATTCATGTTCCAAAGAATGCAACCATCTTCTTCCTTCTCAAGCACTAGTTATCTTGGAAGAGAAGGGACCTCAAAAAAGAGGAAGCAGCTGCCTTGATGAGGAATCTGTCATGGTGCTATATGAGGAACAGAGGAAGGAGATTGAAGCAGAAATGATTGACAATTTTGCAGGGAAAGGACCAAACAAAGAGAAAACTAAAAGTGCCAAATTTTCTTCCTCAAAAAAAGGAAAACGGTTCTGTCCTTATGGTGCTCAAACATCCAAGACAGTAGTGGTTGATACCACTCAGCTAGTGGAAATCCCTATCCGTGTGGCAAACAAGACTGACCAGTGGGCTTTGGTGGCTAGCCCTAATAAGCCACTAACTCATCCATGAAGATTTTAAGCTGGAATTGTCAAGGGCTGGGCAATCCCTTGACAATTCAAGCTCTGAGAGTCCTAGTGACTCAGGAAAGGCCTAATATTGTCTTTATTATGGAGACAAAAAATAAGGAGCAAAAGGTGCTCGGATTACGACGGCGATTTAATTTCCAGCACTATTTCTTAGTGAATCCAGAAGGTACAGCGCGGGGTTTAGCAATCTTTTGGGATGACCAGGTACTTCTGTCCATTGACTCTTTCACAGACAATGTAATTTTCACTCAATGCCAACTACAAGCAAACAACCAGCATATGCACATCACGTTTACAAATGCCCCGAATGAATTTCAAGAGAGAATTAGATTATGGGAGAATATTTATTGGGAAAGTCTACACTATCACTTCCCTTGGTTGTGTATGGGCGATTTTAATGAAATCCTATATCATTGGGAGAAAGTGGGTAAGAAAAGAGCAGAAACTTACCGACTTACAGCATTTGGAGATTTCTTATATAAATGTTCTCTGCTGGATTTGGAATGTAAGGGGTGCGCCTTTACCTGGACCAACAACAGAGAGGGAGAAAATCTGGTCAAGAAGCATTTAGACAGAGTATTATGTAGTTTAGAATGGTGCATTAACTATCCCATAGCTGAATGCATTGCCTTACCTGCCATGGGTTTCGATCACACCCCAATTATTCTTTCGACAAGCCCTCCGAGGAAAAGGAAGGGGAAGAGCTTTAAATACGAAGCTTTCTGGGCAGAGGAGGAGGATCGTGTGACTCTTGTAAAGGATACTTGGGCTGAACTGGCTTTCCAACAGTTTAGTGTGGTGGAGAAACTGCAGATAGTGTTAGAAAAGTTGTTAAAATGGAGCCAGAACAAATTCACCAATGCTAAAAAGCGGATTACTTGGCTGAATAGAGAGCTACAACACTTAATGAACAGCACAGGTACATCCAAGAAGAGCAAGGTAGCAAAGGAATTAATAAAAGAAATTGACTAGTTGTGGAGACAAAAAGAAATGTATTGGGGAGTGCGGTCAAGAATCAATTGGTTAAAATGGGGGGATAAAAATACCAAATTCTTCCATGCCACAACTATCCAGAGGAGAATCAGAAACCAGATATCATTGTTGAAAAATGTAGAAGATGTTTGGGTACGTGAGGAGCAGCAGCTAAAAGAGATGACCGGTTCATACTTTCAAAAGCTATATGAGTCAGTGGGGCCTCAAAACTTTCAGCCCCTTTTACAACAAATTCTAGCTTTGGTGGATGCGAGAATGAATCAGCGACTAGTCGAATCTGTTAGTATGGAGGAAATCATGACAGCTATGCAGCAATTAGGAGCCAATAAAGCTCCTGGACCAGACGGCATGCATGGCCTTTTTTTCAGAAATCACTGGCCAGATATTTGTTAGGACATATTAATAGAAATACAAAATTTTTTCACCACCGGTTTTCTCAATCCTGATCTGAACAAGACACTTATAACCCTTATTCTTAAGACCCCAAACCCAGAAAAGTTGGAACAGTTCCGCCCCATCAGCCTTTGCAATTTCGTATATAAAATCATCTCAAAAGTGCTGTCCAATAGATTAAAACCTCTACTACCTCAACTCATTTCAGAAGAACAGAGTGCTTTTGTGGGGGGAAGGCAAATACAAGACAATATATTGATTGTACAGAGGTTCTTCACAGCTTACGAACTCGGGAGAGAAAAAAGAAGTTTCAAGCAGTCTTAAAGTTAGATATGCAGAAGGCGTATGATAGGATTGAATGGGATTTCCTAAGAGCATGTTTAACTAAAATGGGATTCTACAAACAGTGGGTGCAATGGGTGATGCAGTGTGTTTCCACAGTTACATTCAATGTAAATTTCAATGGGGAGGCTCTTCCTTCTTTCAGGCCAACTAGAGGACTTCGCCAAGGTGATCCACTGTCACCCTATCTTTTTATATTAGTAGCTAAGGTTCTATCAACCATGATGAGAAAAGCAGTGGATGATGGCACACTTAGAGGAATTAAACTGAACAATAACTGCCCTACCCTTTCACACTTGTTATTTGCGGATGACTCTATTTTTTTCCTCAATGGCACAACCCTAGAATGTCAAAATATGGCGATGATCTTACATGAATACTGCTTTGCTTCTGGTCAGGCTATTAACCTTAATAAATCAGGTATATATTTCAGCAAATTTTGCCCTACTACATTGAGGAGGAACATGGCCACAGCATTGCGAGTCCCAGAGATAGAGAAAACAGGGAAATACTTAGGAATTCCCTCGGATTGGGGTTCCTCGAGGAAAGATATGTTTGCATGGATCCTAGCGCGAGTAAATAGAAAGCTAGAAAGCTGGAAAGAAAGCTTGTTAGCAAAAGTGGGGAAGGAGATTTTAATAAAATCAGTGGTTCAGGTTATCTCTCAATATGCTATGTCCATTTTCACAATCCCAGTTTCGATTTGCAAAGCTATTGAGAAGAGGATTGCAAATTTCTGGTGGAAAACGAACAGTAGACATGCTGGTATACATTGGAAGAAATGGGAATCCTTGAAACTCAGAAAGGATGAAGGGGGTATTGGCTTTAAAGATCTCATAGCTTTCAATACAGCTATGCTGGGGAAACAAGCGTGGTGAATCTCACAAAATCCTCAGTCCCTACTAAGTAAAGTAATGGAGGGTTTGTATTATCCACAGGATGATTTCTGGAAAGCTGGAAAAGGCTCTCGTCTGTCATGGGGTTGGCAAAGTATAACTTGGGGAAGAGATTTTATCATGTCGCATCTAATGTACTCAATTGGGAATGGAAAAGAACTCTTAATCCGAGAAGACAAATGGCTAAAGAGTGGCCCTATAGGCGGTCCAGCAACAAGAAACGAACCACTTCAAGTGGCAGATTTAATAGAACAAGAGACTGGAAAGTGGAATACAGAGAAGGTGAAAATGATGTTTGATGAAATAATTGTGAGGGAAATACTCGCTACCCCTATTGGTTTGCCCAATTTGAAAGACAAGTTGATCTGGATGAACACTAAATCTGGTATTTACTCAGCTAAAAGTGGCTATTTTTCAGCAAGAGAAAACCCAACCAGTAACCATACCACAGCAACAACCTCATCACATCAAATAAATCCAGATCTCTGGAAATACATTTGGCATTCTCAAACCCTACCCAAAATCAAACTATTTCTTTGGCAAGCATGTCACAACGCACTACCAACAAGGGATAACCTTCACAGGAGAAAGATAGTACCTGATCCTTTATGTTCCATTTGCAATATGGAAGCTAAAACCACTGAACACATCCTCTTACTCTGTCCATGGATAGCTCAAATTTGGAGCGCCGCACCCCTGCACATCAAAATTTCCAGATTTGGGTTAACACAGTTTGATGACTGGCTTTTTCAGCTGAAAAACAACCCGACACTCACCAAGTATTTCGACCAAGTTGTTGCTCTTCTCTGGAGTATCTAGAAGGATCGAAACCAGCATATCTTTGGCCACAATCCCCTGTCACCGCAGCACACTTTATTCCAGGCGTATACTCTGTTTGAGAATCTCAGAACTTCGACTCATCTACCAGAAATTGAAAAGAAGAAAGCTACTGCACCTGATCGATGGCGACCTCCCCCTCAAGGCACCGTAAAGATTAACGTAGACGCATCCTTCGCTGAACGGAACGAAGCGGAGGCAGAGACCGAAGAAGACTTGCGATTGGCAAAGAACAGAGCAGCGATCGTGTGTCTCTACAGAGATTCCCGAGGATGTCTCGTTGATGGCTTCGCGAAAATCGTTGATGCTTCCTTGGCTACACAAGCGGAAGCCCTAGCTCTCCTTCAAACCCTAGATCTGCTCTCCAATCGAACGGAACTTCATCTGGAAGTACAATCTGACTGTCTTCCCCTCGTGCAAGCGGTAATGTCTTCGAAGGAGTTAAACTGGCAAGTGAAGTCTCTATTGGACCGGGCCCAAAGCAAGTTGAAGGAGTTCCAGCACATTTCCTTGGCCCATTGCACCAGAAACGCCAACAGGTCTGTGGATTGGCTTGCCAAAGTTTGTCGCTTAAATTACCTTCCCTATAATTGGTTGTTTAATCCCCCGCCCGCTCTACTAGACCTTTTAAGCACTGATGCTTTTGATGTATTTCCTCAAACCTTTAAGAAGTAAATCCAGTAATCACATTTCAGATAAAAAAAAAAAAATTCAAGGTCAATTTAAATTCAATAGGTGGTCCTATACATGGGTAATTAGTTGGATAGGGCAATTGCGACATTAAATGGACTTAATTTCAATTAATTTACAATTTTGGTTAACAAATTGCAAAATTGATCATTTTAGCCCTTGAATCTCAATCTTAAGTACCCCGGTTTTGGTCCGTCATTTTCATAATAATTGCTCCATTAAGTCAGTTAAAGATCCATAGATCACATTTATGAAGTTTAATTGACTTAATTGAATCAAAATCGGACAATTTTCCCTCAAATCGGGAAAGTTTTCTCTTCAATTTGGTCCTTGAGAGACCAAATTGCATAACTTTTGAACTCACGAGGACCAAAAATGCATGATCAACTAGAATAAGATAGAATTGATCAAGAACCGATCAAATCGATGTGAACCGATCTAACCAGCCTCTGGCAGGGCAAGCAATTCAGTCCCTTGCTGGTTGGTTTTGGACTTTCGGCGATTGGTTTCGAGATCCTCATTATGTCAATTTCACTTCTACACCTCCAATTCTCATGATTTTGTAGATTAATCCTCGAGTTTTGTAAAACTGCAATTTGGCCCCTCATTAGACTTTTTAATGTAATTTTCGATTTTGACTTGGGTTTTTGCAAATCGCACCCATCCAATCGATTACTCGATACCTCTAGATGATAGTAGAACTTTTAAAATCATTTTTTGCCTTTTAGAATAGCATTTCTACTGTTGGATCAAACCAACGTTCGAGATCCACCAATTTAGGAGTGGTATAAATGACATTGTCCCTCCAAAATCAAAAGGGGAGTTCATTTGTAGAATTCTTTCTCTCTCCTTAGATCAAACCACTCTCCCTCTCCTCTCTTTTTTCGCCCCCTCTAATCGTCTATCTCTATCCTCGCCGGTTCGGCATTGCCACCCAATCGGCCTCACGCCGATGAGCCGTCAACCACCGCCAGCCCCTCACAATGGTCTTGACCTCCTCCCTATCCCGATTGGAGTAGCAACAAGGCCGAACGGTACCTAGCCTCCCTTCAATTCGCCTTCCTCAATCACGAAGTACAAGACCAGCGTTGGAACTAGTTTTTGGTTCTGACCGATTCGTTCTCTTCAATTAGTGTCCAACAACTTTTTATGAGATCCCCGACCTATCCTGATTTGTTCTTAGGTTTGTGCTCAACATCCAGGTGGCCGGAGATCCACCGATGAACAGCTAGAAGATCTCCGGCGTCCACATCCCTCCTGGCGTCCTCAAACTAGTTCAACTTAGACTAGTCGCTAGGCTGTCCGTTCTAGCGGCTAGCAGTGGTTCTGTGGCTGCTAGACCTGATCCAATCCATCCCCTATGCCGTCTCCAACCAGGTTATGGTTAGAGTCCAGCCGGCTAGTCACTAGACAGCTCCAGTGATCTCGATCTCCACCAACCGTTTCAAAACTAGTCCAAGCTTGGATTGGTCTTTGCTTCTTTTGCAGGTTGAACCGGCGATCTAGTTGTGCTGATCCAATCCCTAGGCGATCCTGTCCACTCCCTTGGAACTCAGATCATGTTCTAGCGAAGTCTATTTCGTTCGATTACGTCAAAATCAATGAAATTAAAGCAAAAGGTAACCCCTTCGGACTTGAATTCGATGAAGCGAGGCTAGAATAGCTAATTGGGACTAAGATTTGCACTTAGGGTTTCATGAAATGTTTAGATATGTTGTTGATCAGTTTAGTCGATGGTTTGCTGAAATCTAATGATTAATTAAATGCAAGTTTTTGGTTGAAGATTTTTTTTTTTTTTTTGGGACAGAAGAAATAGCTATTGATGGAAAGGAATATTACAACCCGCTACTAAAGCGTCCAAAAGAAGTAGATCAAAGAGAGATTAGGAGGGGGAGAGTCGGCCAAATTAGGTAAAAGGGAACCCTTACTATGGGCTTTTGTGGCCCAGTCTACGGCAAAATTTGCTTCCCTTTTACAAAACCTAAGTCGAAGATGAGAGAAGTGACGGAGGAGAGCGGCGGCTTCAGTGAATAGGGTATGGTTCTCCCATGGAGGCTCTTGCTGATTGTTGATGGAATTGACCAAGAGAAGACAATCCGATTCAATCTGGAGAGGCGTATCAGTTTTGCCTTGTTGCAATAGGTGGTGCAAGGTGACGATCAGTGCTTGGGTCTCAGTTTGTAAGGCCGAAGAAGCAGCAACATTCCTGGTAAATCCTTCTTGCATTTTTCCAAAGTGGTCACGGCATATAAATGCCATAGATCCTTTTGTGTTATCTATGTGGTAAGCCCCATCAATATTTATCTTCAATATGCCTGGATCAGGGGCTTGCCAAAAATTGCCATGGTCCGAGTGATTGCAAATTTCATGTGGCTGTAACATGCTTATTGTTTTGGCTTAAACGAGGCCTTGGATGGCCTTATTTTGACTTGAGGCCTTCTACACATAAAAGAAATAGAGTCTATGAGCTTCGAATCAATCGGTCACATGGCCTGAACAGCAAACATTTGACCCCCGAAAAATGCATTAAAATTTGCTTGATTCTTACAGGTTCTTTTTTTTTTTTTTTTTCTTTTTGCTCTTTAGGTCTAACTTTGGTCCACCTCAGTGTTTTGTTATTTTTGTCCTGCTTTTTTTGTGGGTTTCTGGGAAAACTTGTCTTCATGAAACTTGTTCTACATTGTCTTGAGAGTATCCTATAATTTTTTCGGAATTTTTTATACATGTTTAGCTAGGTCAAACCTCATAAATCTGAACATGTGTCTGTCTGTCCCTACACTAATCCGAGGTGAACTTAGGCAAATTTAAGCGTGAAATTGAACTTGTTTGACCTTAAGGCCTTCATGAAAAATAAAAGTCATGTCATATACTTTCTATTGATGTAAGATTTATATGATTTCATCAACATTCAATATGTCAATTGCATGTGTAAATGTACGTAGGTGCTGCTGCAATAAGACTGGTTAGCAACCCGTATCTGTTTTACTATTTTCATCATCATTTGTGTGATCACAATTAGGTTTTGAGTTCTTAATGAAAAATGTTTTTCATTTTTTATTCTATATGACACATTTTTGGTGGGATTTATATGTATCCTTAAGTGATCAAAATTTGTATGTTTTCAATTCTTGTTATAGGATTAAAACCTTATCATGTGCATACTTTTGCATGCCTGTTTGGGCATCTTAAAGGACAAATTTCACATTAGTGTTTTTTTGGCATTTGAACTCTATGTTACTAGTTTTGTGTGCATGTGTAGTTCACCATATTTGAACATCATTTCGTATGTGAAAGTCATATCGCAATTGTTCTTGTTAGACTTGAAAATGTTCAAATATGTCATTATAAGTGCTTAATCATCTTGTATTGTCATTGAATCGCATAATATTTTTGCATATCGACTTAGAATTAGATGATTCCTTATCCATTTGCCGTATCAGGCTCTAGGTTGTATGTGTGACTATCACTATCTAAGCTTAGGTGAACCACATAAAGTTTGGCTAATGGATTACTAAACCTTAACCTAGATTGAGCTCTCCCAAACCCTTATCAATTTGCAACTTAAGTTCGAGTTCTTATCATGCGATTGATTTTTCTTATTAAGAATCGCCACTAATCTATTTTTGGTAGGTCGATTAAAAAACCAAGTTACTTTACTTCTACGAACCAGAGACTTGTGCGTTCAGGGACTTGATTACGCTAGATTTCTCTAACACCCTTTCGGTACCTTTCTCTTTTATTTCGAAAAAATGTTTTGCATGCAACTTAAATTAATTTTAATTTACTTCCCTAACATGTGAGGCGATCATGCGGTTGCACAAACCAACAATCAAAAAAACAATGAGTAAATTACGGGACTTGCTTCATAGCAACGAAAACATGTGCAATGTTAGCTCAAAATTCACATCAAAAACCCTAGATTTGATTCGCAATCACTCAATCTTTTTTAGGATTTTCTCTTGTTTAATGAAATCTAAGCTAATATGCAATGCAATCTAATCAAATGACCTAATTCCAATGACGGACAATTTCTAATTGAATGGACCTAGCAACAATCACTAAATGACATGCATTTTATGAACCTAATTCTATATTAGGTGCACATGATATTTTTATATTTTTATAAAAATTCGTAATTAAAATTTGCTATAAATAAAAATCTAACTAAATTGAAATATTATCTATTTTAAGTTAGGAAATAGACTAATCTGAATCCTATCTTTAACTTAAAAATTTATCTCGACATGCAATTTAATTCCAAGATACTATCTAACCTATATACAATCTAAACATGCATTCAAATATAATTAGAAAGGTATCTAACTATTCTATCATGCAATTATATCTAGAAAATCAATTATAATCTACATGATATGCAAATGCAATCTTTTTTGTATTTTCGGGATAAATAAAGCAATTAAAAGATAAGCACCAAATCATTCACGGTCATCAAAGACATTATCCATTGTTCGAATTAGAAAACAATATCTAATCAATTTGAATATTTCGCTAATAAAATTGATAAATTGATCTTAAGCCTTAAAGATCAAGATATCAATTTTATTCCCGCGTGATTAACTATTTCATTTAAAGCCTTATAGATGGAATAATAAATTGACGTGCGGTTGCGGATTAGGCAATAAATCCTAATTGTTAATGTGCTTATTATTCAAATATGCATGTAAGATATTGAAAAGAATGTATTAGGCAATAAAATATCCAAATCAAATTTAGATAAGATAATTACCTAATTTCGTAAATAATATTGCCAAATTTGACTCGAATAGAAGCCACTCAATGGAGGCATCAACGGTGATGATTCATGGATGACCAGCGAGATCACACAGGGACTTGTGGCTCGGGACAACAGTTGATGGCTTGTAGACGAGGCAAAACAAGTAGTCTGAAAGATCAGTGAACGTCTCCTAGTGTGGGTTAATCTTTTTTATCCTCATAACTGAACTTGGACTTCCAACTTCACCATATACGCACTGACATCTTTGGGCAGTCAAAGTAAACGAATTTTCTTTGTGCAATAAGTGTAATCGTCTTTCGGATCAGGTGGCCATCAAGTGGCCCATCGACGAAGCTCCGTGGATTTGAGTGAAACTCGCCACAAAATCTTGGCCTCGTCGAGCAGTGATTGGACTTTGCTGAGGATTGCTTGCTTGACAGAAGCCTCGCTGGGAATTGCTGTGACTTAGAGCGTCGGGCTTGTGGCACGTTTGGACTGCAGCTTCAGTGCAGCAACGGGAGGTGGCGTGGATCACGGGATGGTGCAGCTGCGGATCGTCAGACTACCCGTGGCGTTGAAGAGCTGAGGCGCGTGGCCGTCAGAGTTGCAGCGTCGTCAAGCTGGTCGTGGCGTCGGGATGGGTTCAGGCGAGCAATGAGCCGCAGGCGTTGGCAATGAGAATAAGATGTAGCGGCACTCGGGGTGGCAGCAGTGGTGGCGTTCGGGACGGTGGGAAGCAGTGGCGTCTGGAGCGGTGATCGTGAAGGCTGAGGGAGGAAGTCCGTCGACCACATTGGTCGTGGCCGAAAAGGGGGCGCTTGAGGAAGAAGACCGAATTTCCTCTCCCCTCCTTCGGGTCTCTTTTTTCTTCTGCATGAAAGAGAGTCCCCTCTTGACTTTTGTCAAAATCGGGCACAAAATCTCTGAACTCTCTCTCTCTCCCCCACACTTTCCTCTCCTTTTTGCGCGCCCCCCGCCTCAGAATTGTGGCGCCCCTCCTTTTATACGCAAAGGAACAATGCCCATCAAAGAAAGAATTCCCATGGGAGACGACCGAGGACACGATTTTGTTTTCTTTTAATTGCCGATTTTTTCTTGGATGAATATGTGTTATTTACTTTTCGTCTTCAACCGAATATTTCTTTTTATTTTGGCTATCTCTTTTATATTTTCTTTGCAAAAAAATTAATATTCTCCACCAATTTTATTACATATTGCCAAAGATTCAATATTGCAATAAGATTTTTCTCAGATTTCAAATCTTGCAAAAGTTGAGCTTGCAATATCTCATTGTCACACATGCCCTATCCAAGGATATCAAATCTCTATTTCTCACAAAATAATTTTCGGTCGTCAAAAATAACGGGCTCAGGCTAATTTGCTCTCTTCATGAGCTTAGTCCAACTTATCAAATTAAAACTCAGAACTATCAATTCAAACCCATCTATTATTAGTCCAATGCAAATGCAACAATAATAATTTAAAAAAATGCTCCTAAAACTATATGCTACGCAATTTAATTCTAATATTTTTATTTTAGAGGTTAAAAATTAAAACCTAATTTTTTATGCAATAATTAAATGACTGAGTTGCCAAAATTTAGGTGTCAATAGTGATTTTCATGCCATTTGTGCATTACATGAATGATTTTGAGGCTTCGTAATGCATCCTTAAGTTCTAGTTTTTAATGGCTGACATTCGTCCTTTTATAAACACCGGTCTTAGAGCATCAAGTTGACCCTAGTTGGACTCAGACCCTTCTAAGAAATTGTAAAGCATATCTAGAGCTTTTCAATGTCATTAATTTCATGTCAATTGTTTGTTGTTAGGTCCACTTTCCATTTTTTATAGGCTAGATTAGAATTTGGACTTAGGGTCAAATTCGGACTCCTATTTTTATCCCTGTTTAGACGGACCTTTACCATTTTTCTATGGATTCTTGCCTTAGTCCCTCAATAAAGTTTGTTTGTATACCTTGTTAGCTATGTTGTGACAAAATTTCGTGATTTTTAGACTTCATTTAGTAGGTTAAATCTTCATGAAAATTGTTCCACATTGTGTTATGCATATTGGGTAATTTTCTCATAGCCAAATGATCAATGGTTACTACCCAATTTTGCTGATATACTGTGCTTGGTCTGAAAATTCATGTTATTAGTTTTCGATTGTGATTGGTTAGTTAGATTTTTAGACTAGTTTGTGCATGGCATTAGGACATGTCACCTTCATGAAATTTGTCTCAAATCTTTTAATCTTCATTGTTAAACATTTTTCAATGAATGGATTTGTTGAATTACGTCTTGAAATCATTTTACTACATGTGATGTTTCCAATAGCAAATCTTTAGAAATTCCTTTTTGATACTTGATTTGACATTGTGAAAATCATGGTTTGAACCATATTTAAAATATCTATGACGCTTGTGAGTGCATTTATGCGAGCCCTGAATTAGCCTTGGCAATTAAATGCATTCCACAACCGAGATATCACTTTATCTAAAAACTCTCCACTTCTCTGTTATCAATGATTTCAAACACATCTTTGACCCTCCGATGCATATAATCATGTCATTCATTAGAAATACTTGTGTTTGTGATTGGGGCATCCACTTTTAATAAGTGACCCGCCGACGGTTCACTCTTTTAGTTGATTGGTTGGGAAATGAGGTCCAAATGGCCTGCTTGTGTGTTAAGTTCATATTTCTGCATGTGATTTTTATATGTATGTTAGGGTCCATGCATGATATCAAGGGAAAATCTTGGAGATCACATAGAATGCCTTGTGAAAGATTTACAAACGTTATTGGCTATGCGAGAACACAAGTGGTCAATAATGGTTATACGTCATAAAATGAATCGAGTAGGTATCTAGAGGGACCTGCGCATGAATTGCAAAGGCAAGCCTCGAGGACTAAGTTTGGTTGATCTAGAACTTTACTCCACTTGATTGATGTATATTGGCCTTGTGTCATGCTTTTGATTGTTTTGAAGTGTATATTTGTTTCTTTCCATTTTATGCAATCTAGTTATAGTTCTCAGACTAGGTTTAGATTAGGATCTTGAATATAAAGATGCAATGAATCTGGTGAAAGGTCAATATCCATTTCAACCATATTCTTGTATTCATTTTCTCCGACATATGTCTTGAGTTCTCATTATTTGTATAAACGCCCGACGAGTTGCAGGTTTTTCCTCTTCGCTTACTATTTTGAGTTTTCGTATTTTCTAGGATTGCATGATGGATTTATTGTTTTCCGTTGTTTACTTACCGCTTCACACTTTTAATTCAATTTGTTGCCTTCTTTTAATCTTTTTTAGAAATAAAATGGCATGAAAAATGACCAACCACGCATGATTGCTAGTTTAGGATTGATGATCACAAAAAGGTAAAAAAGAAATGCATGGACACCTTAGGTAAACATGACATATTGTAAGGTACCGAAAGGGCACTAGTAGAGATATTAATGTAACTCAAATCCCTGAATCTAAATATTATGTTTCATAGAAATTGAGGGACATCTCCTGACTCTCAATTGGGTTTTCTAGCCGACTTCCAAAAACGAGGCTAGTTGCGATTTCCGTCTTATTTCTAGGTTGTTTTGAACAACTAAACCGTTCAATGAATCCGTCATGAGGGGTATGAACCTTAAGAAAAGATTCACAATCATGATTTAACATACTCAAGATGATGAAAATGATAAAGGTGAAGTGATGCCATCTTTGGTGGATGTATGTCTCGAGAGGGCTATCATAGTTGTTAAAAATACCTTCAAACTCACATTTAAGTCTTGTTTCCTTTCAACCTTAAAACTGTCGATCAAGACGTGTCACGACGTTGAGATAGGGTCACGATACTTTTCATTGTCACGCATGATATAAGCTTAGGAGAACTCGCGATCACGATCAAATGAATTCACAAGAGGTTCGCCCAAGGGATGAGGTGATAACGCCTTGTGGATGAAAATCATGGAGGAACTTTCATGGTCAAATATCCCTAAATCTGACCTTCCCATCCTTCCTTCTTTCCGAGGGTCATGAGGGCGGAGATCGGGTCACGACAACCGTCTAAGGCAAACTACGATGGCTTGGTACTTAAACTTATTCTTGCAAACCATCACATCGGCAATGGAATTGACGTACAAAGAAGTCGCATGCTTTTTTCGCAAGTAAACGGAGCTTCAATCTGATGACGACTTGAAGAGAGATGTGGTCCACCAGTTTTCTTGTGGTTTAGAATTAAATCAACTTCTTCTCGTCCCCCACAGAATAGTGAGAACAAGCATTTAGAAGGATCATCATCGTTATTTATATTCATAATCGAGTAGAAAAACGTAGCTTTAGGAAACAATTTTGTTTCTTTTTTCTTTTTTCCTTATAAACATTGAATTTCTTTGTCCTTTTGTTTGTTTTCTTTGTTTAGTTAAGAATATAATGAAGTTCACCTGATAATGTTGTGTTTTATTGAAAAGATATTTTAGCAAAATAATCGTTGAGTTTAAATGTCCACTCGAAATTATAGTTATTTTTCGCATGGGAACCCAAACTTGTCCAACCCCAACCAACAATCTAACTACGATCTATTAGGGTTTGGCTTGATCAAGAAGTTGAAACATGGTTTGCTTTCCGATGGAGCACATTTAATCAAATTCTAAATAAATTTTGATTTCTCAAATCTATTTTCATCAAACTCTAAGCCTAGGTTACGTAGAGTAGATTGCTCCATTAATGTAGAACGAAAAATAACATTAGGTAACGTTCTTGTTAAAGATGTGAAATGATAGGGGATAGGCTTTTGTGAGATAAGACATGATTGTTTAGTTACTTTGAAGATGAATGAAAATTATAATATGATCACTGATCAAGCCTATTAAAAGTAGGTTAGAATTTATATCACAAGGGTATAGTGATTGAATAATCGCAAGATCAGGTATATGTGATCGATAAACGATTGAAAATATGAAACTTGGCTCCCTTTCTATTAAATATTGTAATTTGTGCTAGTCACTATACTAAGACTGTCATAAGCATATATATATATATATATATATATATATATATATATATAAAATGTTTTGTGACATCCAGATTTTTGAGTTCTAATTTCGATTAGATAGATTTGGCATTTCATCGGCGCGACTACAGTGCTTTTCTCTGAGTTGGCCACTCACGAGATAACTAGACTAGCTGGGTAAGCTATTAAGGACTTTAAGGCAAATAGACTTGAGAATTCGACCGAGGATCGACTTCTCGACCGTACTAATCTTTAGAAATCATTGCTGCACAGTATAAAATCGATTTGAAATCAGAGATAGGTCAGTTCGACTGAGATGAATGATTGATCGTGAGTGACTCTACTAAATTGGAAAATTCTCATCGACTGGCATTAATTTGATTTTACTGTCGTTTTGGTACCCTGTGTCCGTATTTGAATACTCAAGATTTTCACGACAATCAAGAGTCGCCAATGTGTCGAGTGGGTTCATTGTGGCTCGAAGAAAATCGACCACGGGTCATTTGTCCTAAAAAGTTCTGAAAACTACCTAATAGTTTAGGTCACGCTAAAAGCACGCCGGAGTGAAATTATCCATCAATTTGAGTTCGATTTCAGAAATTGGAAGTTCTGTGGTGTCACGAGCTATTCTAGGAACGTCGACTCACCTTTTGAGGAAATTCCTGCGAGTTTAAGATTTTTAAGGAAAATCGAGTCGGAAATGCGGAAAATGAACGAAAGCTCAGATTGGCCATTTTGAAGAGACTTTTGACATCTGGTGTAAGTGATTCGATGAATGGAAGTTGTTTGGGCTTTTTCTGACTTCAAATTGGACCCCAACCGAATTTATTTGCTTGGAAAATCGGACACCAATAAAAAAGAGATGAAATTTAGAATAAGGTGTGGGACAGCATTTTTTAAGCAGCAAATTTTATTAATTGGTGAATTTATCTTATAAGAAAGTAAAGGGAGACAAGGGGATATGCATGTGGGCTTTGGAGGGAACCAACAATTAATGAGTGGATAGCCATCCTTGACTTTCTTTCCCTTGGTTTCTCACGCACGCTAGCCATCTACCATCTCTCTCTCCGTTCACTCGAGTTCTCTCAGACATCAGCAAAGAAGCCAGAAATCAAAAGAAAAAAAAAAAGAAGCTGCCCACACCCCACCAAAGCCCCATCGATTTTCTCTTCGTGCTGCCATTTGTCCAGCGTCCATTTTTCCCATGAGTCAAGCTTCTTCAGCAAATTTCATTTGTTGACCGCCCATCTTCAAAGCAGCAACATCCACCGGATTTCTCTGCCATGCGTGAGACAACAAACCGAAGCAAAGCCACGATTTCCCCAGCTTGTCTGCCACTCGTCCATCATCGAACGCCACCGAGTCAACTAAACGCACGCCAGCTGAAGACCGACGAAACCGCTTCTCCAATCGTGTCTTCTGCCAAGCGTCCACTCCTCCTCCACGCGTGCACGAAGCCACCGAGCTACCCCTCGCTGCCAACACGCTGGTCAACTCCAACAACTTCTTTCAAGATTAGTTGACCCTTGAAGCTTCCCCGTGTGCCACATTGCAGCTCCATCGATCCCATCTCCAGCTCGTCGCCACCGAATCGAAGAGCTGCAGCTCCTTCCTTGCTTCGACGCCAACAACTGCTCGGGATTTCTCAAGCGAGTCTTCGTTCGTGGCAGTTGACCCGATTGAGGAAGCTATTGCTCGAGGCTCAGCCCATCTTTGCTCGTGGGAAGCTCGGCCCAAATCGCAGCAAGCTTCAGCCATTTGAAGTTGTGGACTTTACCAGCAAAAGCCCATGAAAATTTAAAGTCCTTTCAGCCCACAATTCAGCCAAGATTCAATCCAATAGCCCACAAAATTTCAGCAATTCAACCCAAGGAATCAAGCTCAGCCCATTGAAGTTGTTTTTGGGCCCGGCTCGTAAGATCAGCCTGCAATCCATTGGAGATTAGTTTGAAGCCCACAGACCCAGTGAATTAAGTCCATTCAGCCCACTATTTGAAGTCTTCAACCCAGCAAGTCGTTATTTGCTCAGTTCAGCCCATCTTGAAGCCCAAGAAGTTTTCAGTAGCTAAGCCTGCAAAGTTAGTCGGCCCAAGCTCGGCCGCCATCACGTCGTCATCGCGATGTTTCGGTCTCCGCTTTTACCAAGTGAGTTTTACTCACTAATGCTTTCTTAGTGATCTAATTATGCCAAGGGTTGATTAGATTTATTTAATTACAATTAGGTGGATAGATTAGATTAGAATAATTAAATTAGACATTTATTGATACATGTTAGTCAAATTGAATGTGCACTTAACAAGTAGACATGTCCTAGTAATTATTGGACGCTTCTTGGGATTTTTCCTGTCCCTTATCGGGTGTTAATTTAATAATTCAGGCCTAAAATGAATTTTTAGGAATTAAATATTAATTTTCGAAATTAATTTAAATAATTAATTATTTCCGGAAATTCAACTTGGACGGCCAGAGACCGGGATTTTGTGCTGATAATTGTGGTGCAGACCGTTTATTTAATTGAGCTTTATATTGTGCTAAATTGAATTTATTGTATTTATTTATTTATTTATTTTTAGAAATTAATTATTTAATTATTTATTTTCCGGAAATTCAACCGGGATGGCCGGAGACTAGAATTTTGTGCTGATTTTCGTGGTGCAATTCATTTATTTAATTGAGTTTTATTTTGTGTTGAATTGAATTATGAGTGATATTGAGAATTATTCTTTAATTGAATAATCTTTGGTTATTAATTGAAAAATAACCGGGCATCAGTTGACAATGCCAAAAATATTTTGGTAAACTACAGAAAATGGTGGGTTTTATTTAAAGGAAAGTATTTTATTTTGGTTAAGGCCGATCGTATACCCACACACGATATTTTATCAGGTGTCATTGATACCAAGAAATTAGGCTATGATATTATGAAATGGAAGAACTTAATTATGAAGAGCAATATCGTTGGCGGCAGTTGAAAAGGTCGAGTGGAACCATAAATCTTGAAAATGGTCGAGTGGGACCATAAAGCCATTGAATCTTGAAAAGGTCGAGTGGGACCATAAAGCCATTTGAGTATTGAAAAGGTCGAGTGGGATCGTAAAGCCATTGAATTCTGAAAGTAGTCGAATGGGACCGTAAAGCCATTTAATATTTGAAAGTGGTCGAGTGGGACCGTAAAGCCATTGAATCTTGAAAGTGGTCGAGTGGAACCGAAAAGCCATTGTATATTTGAAAGTTGCTTGGTAGAGTCGTGATTACCGCCTTTATTTAAGTTGCGTCCTAAGGACTGCGACTCATATTTGCAAATTGATTGATTAATTGATTGGGAATAACCGTGAGTGGTCTTGTCGACGTGTGATCGACTAAGTTGATTTGATCGATGCTTCAATCTGTGATATTATTACTTGGATGCCTATTTGATATGTGCTAATATGCAGGTGGAATATGAGGCCAAGGTAAGTCCTCTGACTCATGTTGTGCATAGACAGCCTAAGGTGTATTAGTTTACTAATTGGGCCTTAGGGGGTAGAACTTGCTGAGACATAGTCTCATCCCGATTGTGGGATTATATTTCAGGCCCCTAGATTTCCCGAAGATTGGTCGGCATTAAAAGTCAAATTTGAGCAAGAAGAAGGTGATGAAGAGTTTGAAGAAATTGAGTTTAGTCGTGAAAAACCCGAGGAGGACTGGGATGATGATCCGGAGCATGGTCCTATCCTCTTTTGTAAACCCTGTACATGTGTAGTTGTGAATTTCAATAATTGAAATTGTGATATGCTTTTCTATCCCATTGTTTTATTGTCTGGGAATTTTTAATTACTCTCGCATGTGCATATAATAATGAAAGGGTCGGCGATACATAGTCTTGGGATATCGCATTTTAAAATCGACAAAAGATAAGGGATGTGCGCGTGCCTGAGGATTGGGGCGTGACATCCCCTTTTTGTGGTATCAGAGCAATGGTTAGGTATTGGAGTGATAAGGTGCGATGACCTATGGGATAGTAGTATGAAAGGCCTTTAAATTATTGACTGGCACATGTCTTTGATAGCTGATTGGTAGAATTGGTTGTTGTGTATGAATCGCTTGTTTGTTTATTAGTGTGGTTTCAGAAGGAAGAGTGTTGACTCTGGCCAGCTCGAGCGTAAGAGTGCCATCGCAAGTTGGTACTAGTTTGGCAGTGTTGACTGATCCTAAGTCTGATAAGATCGATCTGATGCAAGTTGTCCTTGGAATCTGGATGAGTCGGTAAGATCAGAACCAAGTTGTTGTTGTTGCTATCTTTATTGAGGTCCAACCTGGAAGATTGATCAGGGAACAGATTTCGATATTTGAGTCAAGATTCAGCACAGACAGACTTGGAATTCGGTCAGGGAAAAGACTGATGTTGAGTGAAGAGTATTCTACTCCACCTAATAGGAAGGATGGACTAGTCAGGTCAGCATTCAGAGAAATGGAACATGTTGTTCTATGGAAGATGGTATGAATTAGTCTCGTGTATTTTGAGGACAGGAAATTGTGGTAAGTGTCATCAGCCCAAACAATGATTTATGGGGTATCCACATAAGTAGATGGAATCTCGACAACGGTTACTGCTGTCACCGTCGATAGGACAGGTCAGAAGAAGTGCGCCATAGAATGCACTATGGAATTTTTGAGATGGGTCTCCAGTACAAGAAATAGTGCATGCTGGCACTTGACACGAAGTAGAAGACTCATTAGGTAAGTGCCAAAAGTATGAAAGGAATGCATGGATTGATCCTGAGTCTGAGAATCGCTAAAACGTGCTATGATGGTAGTTAGTACAGCTGTCAAGTGAAAAACCATCAGTGTGAGTCCAAGGGAGCATTGATACCGATATCACAGATAAGATGCCATTGGGATGGCAAAAAGGAACATAAATGAAATTGACTATGCCCTATTCAATGGAAGAATGTTTTGAGGTGATATCATCAGATTGGTGCCAAAAAGTGTTGGAATTACAATTGTGGAATTTCTGTTGTTCGTTAAGGTTGTAGGAAAAGAACCACTGATAAGAGTTGTACTTGATTGGCTATTTGTGTACAACTTATTCATCAAGTGTGGAAAGAATTGGTTCTCACCTTGTGATGATAAATTATTATAGTGGAGTAATCCAGTTTATTCCAGGAGCAAGTAGAAGTGCCAAGTTTTATTGAGAATCGAGAAGGGTCCTCGATTTCTTTAATCTTGTCACTTGAGGCAATCTGCTTGTTAGACGGAGGTTGTCTAGGTTACTTGATAGTTATCAAAAATAAGACAGATAGAAGAATTGAAAATTTAGGACTCCTCAGTAGTCCAAGAATTCCTGGAAGTGTTGCTAGAAGGATAGTCAGACTGTCGTCAGAGAAAGAAAGATGGTTCGTTGCAATTATGCATCAACCATGGTCAACTCAATTAGATGATAATCAAGGATAAGTGTTCATTGTCAAAGATCGACGAATTGGGTGACTTGTTATAAAGAGTGTTGATGTCTTCAAAGATTTACTTAAGGACAGGTCATCGTCAGTTGAGAATCAAGAAGGAGGTTATACTGAAGATAACATTTCACACTTGATTTGGCCCTTGTGAGAATAATGTAAAGCCATTTGACTTGACGTACGCTTCAACCGCTGTTATAGATTTGACAAACCGAGTGTTCAAAGAATATCTAGATCAATGGTGATCGTGTGGTGTAGCGACATTCTAGGGTATTCATTAAGTGCTAAAGATCACGAGGGTCCCTAAGAATGGTCATGTGATTACAAGTAAAGGAATTTTCATGGACCCAGCGAGGATCGAATCAGTTGTTAATGGACCGAAACTGACATTAATGTCAAAGATCAGAAGCTGTGAGGATTGGACAGATTACTACAAAAGGTTCATGAAAGAATTTTCAACATCACTATCATCGTGGACTTGACCTCTTAAGAAAGAAGGGAAATTCATCGGCATAGACAAGACGAGGATAGTTTCCAGAGCTTAAAGGACTGGGTACGTATTGATACAACATGAGAATATTGTTACATAACCATCCTGCCAGTTGAGATCTCATGAGTTAAATTACCAACACATGACTTGGGACTCGTAGCATCAAAAATTTACTTTAAAGACTTAAAGTCATCAATGAGATGAAGAAAGATTCCGAATCCTCACCGATTATTAAAATCTCAAGTGTTATTCTCTCAGAATGAATTGAATATGAGATGGTGTCGTGAATCAGAATTTTGACAAGACTATAATGGTGTTATCTGGTGTTACCCTGGAAGAACGAAAGAAGCCACTGATGCTTTGAGTCAAGAGTCTACAATGGTGCCCAGACTGACTAAAGTGTAGACTCTACTTAAAAAGGGTTCAAAATTTGGTTTTCAAATTTGAGGTAGGCTACCCTTTAAATTTTATAGCCACCCTCAAAATTGAACCAAATGTTCAAATGGGAATCGGCGCCTAGTTGACCGCCGGAGATATTCAGACGGTCTTATAAGAGGATACTGGTAAGAAAGAATCTGACTTAAAAATTTATAAGGACGAATTGTTCAGGTTCCATGAGTGATTAAGTGCACTTGACATTGTAACACTCTGGGGAAAAACCTTGTCAGAAATTCACTGTGTGGTGTTGCAATATTTGTTTAGACAATTCAAAGTAGATCAGAATCGGCGTCAGCTAGATTGATAGGCTGATATGAAGATAGATACCGCCAGGCAGTTTGCGAGTACCAGAGTTGTCAATAAGTGAAAGTTCAGTAATGCAAACACGGATGATTTTTACCATCACTCGAGAGTCCCAGGTGGGAATGAAAATATATCACAATGGAATATTGTGGCAAGCTTACTAAGGAGTCAGGGAAGTACTGATTCCCTATGAGAATAGTGGTTGATCGATAGATGGAGTCAGTCCACTTTGGTACGGTACGAATAGATTTTGTTTTGAATGGATATACTGAAGTGTGTGTGCATCAGATAATTCACCGGCATGGAATGTCGGGGATGAATTATATTTCAAATCTAGATCAGAGATTACAAGTTTGGCAGATTTTTCAAAGGGTTCTTTCTTAAGCAATACATAACAGAGGGTACAAAATTTCAGTGGTGAAAAGAAAGTGAAGAAAGATCACCGGACAGAGTCAATTCAGTAATCAGTGTTTGCAGTTGTCAGATCAGTGTCAGAGAAAAGATTGCACAGAACTGTCAAAAATTTTGAATCGTTGAGCTTCGAAGGCTCATTAAAGAGTTGAGAAAAAGAGACCAGATGTGAACGGCAGAGTGCCATATGTGAGAAGCTTAGTTCAGTTGTTGGTTCAGAAAGAGTAGATTTTGTGTACCAAGATGGTCTCCTCGGTCAAAGTGGTTGGAGAATACCACGAGACCGAATGATTAGCACAGTACAGTGAGACTCTATGAGCCGACAATACCCCCACCTTTTTGTATAAGGATTGGTAAAGGTTTAAATTTCGTGGACGAAATTTTTATAAGAGGGGAAGAGTTGTGACATCCAGATTTTTGGGTTCTAATTTCAATTAGATAGATTGGACATTTCATCGGCGCGACTACAGTGCTTTTCTCTGAGTTGGCCACACACGCGATAACTAGACTAGCTGGGTAAGCTATTAAGGACTTTAAAGCAAATAGACTTGAGAATTTAACCGGGGATCGATTTCTTGACCGTACTTATCTTTAGAAATCATTGCGACACAGTATAAAATCGATTTGAAATCAAAGATAGGTCGGTTCGACTGAGATGAATGACCGATCGTGGGTGACTCTACTAAATTGGAAAATTCTCATCGACTAGCACTAATTTGATTTTACTGTCGTTTTGATGCCTTGTGTCCATATTTGAATCCTCAATATTTTCATGACAATCAAGAGTCACCAATGTGTCGAGTGGGTTCATTATGGCTCGAAGAAAATCGACCACGGGTCATTTGTCCTAAAAAGTTCTAAAAACTACATAATAGTCTAGATCACGCTAAAAGCGCACCAGAGTGAAATTAACCATCAATTTGAGTTCGATTTCAGAAATTGGAAGTTCTGTGGTGTCACGAGCTATTCTAGGAACGTCGACTCACCTTTTGAGGAAATTTCGGCGAGTTTAGGATTTTTACGGAAAATCAAGTCAGAAATACGGAAAATGAACGAAAACTCAGATTGGCCATTTTGAAGAGACTTTTGACATCTGGTGTAAGTGATTCGGCGAATGGAAATTGTTTGGGCTTTTTCTAACTTCAAATTAGACCCCAACCGAATTTATTTGTTCGGAAAATTGGACACTGAAAAAAAAAAAGAAATGAAATTCGGAATAAGGTGTGGGACAGCATTTTTTAAGCAGCAAATTTTATTAATTGGTGGATTTATCTTATAAGAAAGTAAAGGGAGACAAGGGGATATGCATGTGGGCTTTGGAGGGAACCAACAATTAATGAGTGGATAGCCATCTTTGACTTTCTTTCCCTTGGTTTCTCACGCACGCTGGCCATCTACCCTCTCTCTCTCCGTTCACTTGAGTTCTCTCAGACATCAGCAAAGAAGCCAGAAATCAACAAAAAAAAAAAGCTACCCATGCCTTACCAAAGCCCCATCGATTTTCTCTTCGTGCTGCCATTTGTCCAGCGTCCATTTTTCCCATGAGTCAAGCTTCTTCAACAAATTTCATTTGTTAACCGCCCATCTTCAAAGCAGCAATGTCCACCGGATTTCTCTGCCATGCGTGAGACAACAAACCGAAGCAAAGCCACGATTTCCCCAGCTCGTCTGCCACTCGTCCATCATCGAACGCCACCGAGTCAACTAAACGCACGCCAGTTGAAGACCGACGAAACTGCTTCTCCAATCGTGTCTTCTGCCAGGCGTCCACCCCTCCTCCACGCGTGCATGAAGCCACCGAGCTGCCCCTCGCTGCCAGCACGCTGGTCAACTCCAACAACTTCCTTCAAGATTAGTTGACCCTTGAAGCTTCCCCGTGTGCCACGTTGTAGCTCCATCGATCACATCTCCAGCTCGTGGCCACCGAATCGAAGAGCCATAGTTCCTTCCTTGCTTCGATGCCAACAACTGCTCGAGATTTCTCAAGCGAGTCTTCGTCCGTGGCAGTTGACCCAACTGAGGAAGCTGTTGCTCGAGGCTCAACCCATCTTTGCTCGTGGGAAGCTCGGCCCAAATCGTTGCAAGCTTCAGCCATTTGAAGTCGTGGACTTTACCAGCAAAAGCCCATGAAAATTTAAAGTCCTTTCAGCCCACAATTCAGCTAAGATTCAATCCAATAGCCCACAAAATTTCAGCAATTCAGCCCAAGGAATCAAGCTCAGCCCATTGAAGTTGTTTTTGGGCCCGACTCGTAAGATCAGCCTGCAATCCATTGGAGATTAGTTTGAAGCCCACAGACCCAGTGAATTAAGTCCATTCAGCCCACTATTTGAAGTCTTCAGCCCAGCAAGTTGTTATTTGCTCAGATCAGCCCATCTTGAAGCCCAAGAAGTTTCAGTAGCTCAGCCTGCGAAGTTAGTCGGCCCAAGCTCGGCCGCCGTCGCATCGTCATCGCGATGTTTCGGTCTCCGCTTTTACTAAGTGAGTTTTACTCACTAATGCTTTCTTAGTGATCTAATTATGCCTAAGGGTTAATTAGATTTATCTAATTGCAATTAGGTGGATAGATTAGATTAGAATAATTAAATTAGATATTTATTGATACATGTTAGTCAAATTGAATGTACACTTAGCAAGTAGACATGTCCTAGTAATTATTGGACGCTTCTTGGGATTTTTCCCGTCCCTTATCGGGTGTTAATTTAATAATTCAGGCCTAAAATGAATTTTTAGGAATTAAATATTAATTTTCGAAATTAATTTAATTAATTAATTATTTCCCGGAAATTCAACTTGGATGGCCAACGACTGAGATTTTGTGCTGATAATTGTGGTGCAGATCGTTTATTTAATTGAGCTTTATATTGTGCTAAATTGAATTTATTGTATTTATTTATTTATTTTTAGAAATTAATTATTTAATTATTTATTTTCCGAAAATTCAACCGGGATGACCGGTGACCAGAATTTTGTGCTGATTGTCGTGGTGTAATTCATTTATTTAATTGAGTTTTATTTTGTGTTGAATTGAATTATGAGTGATATTGAGAATTATTCTTTAATTGAATAATCTTTGGTTATTAATTGAAAAATAACCGGGCATCGGTTGACAATGCCAAAAATATTTTGGTAGACTACAGAAAATGGTGGGTTTTACAGAAAGGAAAGTATTTTATTTTGGTTAAGGCCGATCATGTACCCACACACGATATTTTATCAGGTGTCTTTGATACCAAGAAATTAGGCTATGATATTATGAAATGGAAGAACTTAATTATGAAGAGCAATATCGGTGGCGGCAGTTGAAAAGGTCGAGTGGAACCATAAAGCCATTGAATCTTAAAAAGGGTCGAGTGGGACCATAAAGCATGAATCTTGAAAAGGTCGAGTGGGGACCATAAAGCCATTTGAGTATTGAAAAGTCGAGTGGGACCGTAAAGCATTGAATTCGAAAGTGGTCAAGTGGTGCAGTAAAAAGCCATTTAATATTTGAAAGTGGTCGAGTGGGACCTTAAAGCCATTGAATCTTGAAAGTGGTCGAGTGGGACCGAAAAGCCATTGTATATTTGAAAGTTGCTTGGTGGAGTCGTGATTACCGCATTTATTTAAGTTGCGTCCTAAGGACCGCGACTCATATTTGCAAATTGATTGATTGATTGATTGGGAATGACCGTGAGTGGTCTTGTCGACGTGTGATCGACTAAGTTGATTTGATCGATAATTCGATCTGTGATATTATTACTTGGATGCCTATTTGATATGTGCTAATATGCAGGTGGAATATGAGGCCAAGGTAAGTCCTCTGACTCATGTTATGCATAGACAGCCTAAGATGTATTAGTTTACTGATCGGGTCTTAAGGAGTAGAACTTGCTGAGACATAGTCTCATCTCGGTTGTGGGATTATGTTTCAGGCCCCTAGATTTCCCGAAGATTGGCCGGCATTTAAAGTCAAAGTTGAGCAAGAAGAAGGTGATGACGAATTTGAAGAAATTGAGTTTAGTGGTGAAAGACCCGAGAAGAACAGGGATGATGATCCGGAGCATGGTCCTATCCTCTTTTGTAAACCCTGTACATGTGTAGTTGTGAATTTCAATAAGTGAAATTGTGGCCTGATTTTCTATCCCATTGTTTTATTGTTTGGAGATTTTTAATTACTCCCGCATGTGCATATAATAATGAAAGGGTCGGCGATACATAGTCCTGGGATATCGCATTTTAAAATCGACCAAAGGTAAGGGATGTCCGCGTGCCTGAGGATTGGGGCGTGACATGTTTGGTATATTCAAAGAAACTGAACCACTCATTGTATAGAACATTAACATATTCCAATATCACATATTTTCAAGCCCCTTATTTTACTTCATCTCGGGCTAGAGAAGAGTAATATTTAATGGTTTACGCACAATTCAGATTTTATGCAGAGCAGATTCGGAAACTGTCTAATGCAGTCTACAATGGCTAGGTACTTGTTCTTCCGAACCATCACATTGGTAATGGATTGACGTATAGATTAGTAACGTACTCTTTTAACTTGGTTCCAGCATGAGTGTAGAGATCTATATCATCTTTATACACCACATGCACAACTCGTGTAAAATTGAGAATTCGCACAAGGAGTTGCCTAGGGACATTGGTCGAGCAGCACAACCCTTCATTAATGTCCTTCCATGCATTGGCCACTTGATTATGGAGTTCCTCCTTAGCCTCTTTCTCCGTAACTCCATATTGTTTCATGAAACACTCCATTGAAGATGGCCCATGACCTCTCTCTTGCTCAAACTGTAAACACATATCTTGTGGAAATTATTATTTTTATTCTTTTGATAAAATCTATTAGACAAAATTTCAATAACGTAATGTTGTTCACTAGTGTAGCTTATATATACCTTGTGTCCGGCGATGTCATCCATGAGCCGACAGACTACTTTCACAGCATTCACCATCTTGGGGTTGCTATACAATAGCCAATCAAAAACATCTTTTGTTACAGTATCTCCCATTCCTAACAACAACATCACCAACAGCAATTCAATAGCAGTGGTTGATAATGCAATGGGCATGTACTCCTCCATCGTCGGTATGTGGTTTTGATGGAACCATTTGGCTTCAGTGAAATACGCTCTCACTTGGTTTTTCATCTAAGGATTCATTCTCAAACACAAAGCTACATCAATATTTGAACTTTAATGTGTTCAGCAGACTTAAATATATAACAGTCTCTCATCCTTATCCAAAAACCTGATATTTTGTTGCCAGTGGACATAGTAAAAATTGCATTTGATTAATATAACCTTGAATGGCTTACCGCTTCTTTTGCATAGAAAAGGTAGTCCGGTCGCCCTTTTCTAGTCACCTTGTAGCCAATTTCATCATACAAATCAAGAACTATTTTATGACATGCTTGCATGTACTCTGGTAATCCATCTTTGACTTCAACATCCCACCTAAGTTCAAGTTAAGAAAATATCACACTTGACCCTAATTAATAGTTGATCAAATTAGAATTAGTCGTTAGAATTGGTAAACTGAGAAAAGCATCTGAGGGCGAACTCTACCTTTCAATTGCTTCCGTGAAAAGTTCTAGTTCCTCGAATGTGCCATAGACATCATAGATGTCGTCGATAATGGTAACAATGCTAAACACTTTGGTTAGTATTTCCCTTGTGGCTTCATACTCTGGCTCGAAATAAACTCCCGACATCCAGAGATACATCTCCACAAGCCTATCTCTAGCAAATGGGAACTTCCTTTCTACATCTAAATCCTTCCACCACCTATAATTAACAACATAAATCCTGATTAAGGAAAACACATCATTGATGGAATAATAGAAAGTACTTAAGACCGATGAGCCAAAGAGAAGACACTCATTGTCACTTTAGTAAATGAATTAGTTCAGAATAACTTGAAATTGCCCAAATCGATCTATGTCGATTTGGTGTTCTTCGAACATCTAGCTACTTCAGACATGATATCATGAAGCCAACCTTGTAAGGTTACCGAGTTCCTTCTGGTGTTGCTCTTGCAATAAGTTGAAATCGAGTTTAGTTAAGGATAGCAGTACTTCATTATGCAAAGGCTCCTCTTGGTAGAGTGAAATGTAGCGCCTTGCCTCTAGCCTTGGTATTCCCTGGTGGATTGGTTGTTCTAGGGCATGCCCCACTTGTTTTTTAAGATTAGGGCTTGCTTTTCCTTTATCAATTGACTCGAGGTGAGTCATAGCAAAAGCAAGTGCATCATCCAAAAAATCATCACCATGAAACCTCATATGACAAGCTTCAAATAGACTTAGTAGTCCTTGCACATCAACAATGAGTGATTCACTGAAATTCCCATTAATGTCCTTGAACTTGTTAAATATTTCTAAATGGCCAAGCAAAACATAAGAAAAGATACTATCATGAGATACTATGAAAAATTCATGTTCAGCATCTAGATCAACTGGAATCAATGAAAAAATGACGTACTAGACTGAGGAATTAGAAGAAAGAACTATTCACCTTTCAAAGCAAGACATTTTGAAGAACTTGGGATATGAGAATCATATAAAAAAAGTTAACTAATAAACAAATCAAAACTAGAGCGAACCAAACATGTTAGTGATATTATAGGGAGAATGACACTAAAAGTGCCAAAAGTTGTGTATAACACCCACTTTCATGTCAAATATTTTTTTGGATCACTTAAGTGCTAACTTCGATCTAGATCACCAGAATTGTTACATAGCCATATTTTATTAATTTCTTAATCTAACGTGGCTCGTTGGCATGCTTAATTAGCATACAACCCTTAAACAACATTGTGTATCAGGTTAAAAAGTGATCACTATTGGTGTCAATCGTTATTAAATAAAGATCACTTCAATGCCGAGCATTATTAAAAAGTGATTATTTCGATGCCAAAAAAAGTCACATCAGATAAAATTTTTAAATAAAAAAGTCGCGTAATTTTTTTGGCTAGAATTTCTTATCAGAGGCACTTAGTGATCTTCTTTTTTTTTTTTTTTTTTTTTTTTTCTAATTTGGCACTTAAATGAGCCGACGAAAACTTTTTATATTAAAGTAAGCACCACACAATACTTTTTGCACTTCTAGTGGCCTTCTCCCTATGTGTCCACTCTAATAAATTAAATGGACTGTCAAATTGATGTCCACGATATAATTTGGCTGACTAATCAATCAACGAGAATTAGAACATTACATACCACATGAAATTGCATAACCTTGTTGTCGTAACAATCGAAAGAGAAGAGCATTTGTGTGTAGGTCGTTGTCGTTATCACCATCGTACAATTCAAAATAGCTTTTGTGAATTTGTTCCAACTGCTGATATATCTCAATTTCAAAATGGTAGGCAATTCCTAAGCGTTGGATTTGATTAATCAAGTTCAACTTCTGTGAAGGCTTATCCATAGCACCTATCAACATCTTCCTCAGTTCTCCTTTCAATCTCTTGATTCGATCCTCTGCTATAGCAGGAGAACTCTACAATAAATAAAAAAATTGAAAGTTCAAATGACATGAATTAGTAAGAATGCAAGAAATACATTTTGTGTCAAATGACCCGATTGACCATGACAAATATGAATTGAATTACCTAAAAATCATTCCGTCATGATTATTTCTTTTAATAGCGGAGAAACGCTTTCGACAGTTGTTAAATCATATGTGCATGCCACAAGGTTCACGTAGAAATTTTGAATCGTTTAACAATCAACACATTCATGGAGTTTCAAATCAGCTAAAACTTCTTTTCCTTTACTTTTTCAAATGCTGTGGGATGGTGCCCCATCATTCAAGATTATTATGTTCTCAAATATAATCCAAAATAAATAAACGATACCATCGAGTTGGAGTGAGAAGCATATTTGAGAAAATAATCCCCCCATATGCTTGGATGAAAATTTGCTAAACGGCGTTCAACGACACGACTTGTTTCTCGAGCAAGAGAAGAAGATGGGATTGCTAAAATCTGAAGAGACATTTCGTTTTCGCTGTTTTCTTGATTTAGGTGAATAGGTGAAGAACGCTAGAGGGTAGAGGCTTTCTGTGAGTGTCGAAACCCTATCAATGGTTTTTATAGGCTGTAGCATCGTATGTTGGACTGGTAGATAGATAAGGAACGACGGGCAAACATTTATTTTCTCAAAAACCTTTTTTTAATTTGATTTGGAGGTCTGATTGATATGCCATGTCATTCAAGTTGTACTATACAAAAGTTGAATATCTCATATATGCGGCCATGAAAATAGGGGCAGCTCTCTCAAAATTTAACTTGACTGGAGGTAAGGTAAGCACCAATCCGGCTCCAAATCAAGTACCGATTGACCATGACAAATATGAATTGAATTACCTAAAAATCATTCCATCATGATTATTTCTTTTAATAGCGGAGAAACGCTTTCGACAGTTGTTAAATCATATGTGCATGCCACAAGGGTCACGTAGAAATTTTGAATCGTTTAACAATCAACACATTCATGGAGTTTCAAATCAACTAAAACTTCTTTTCCTTTACTTTTTCAACTGCTGTGGGATGGTGCCCCTTCATTCAAGATCATTATGTTCTCAAATATAATCCAAAATAAATAAATGATACCATCGAGTTGGAGCCAGAAGCATATTTGAGAAAATAATCCCCCCATATGCTTGGATGAAAATTTGCTAAACGGCGTTCAACGACACGTCTTGTTTCTCGAGCAGGAGAAGAAGATGGGATTGCTAAAATCTGAAGAGACATTTCGTTTTCGCTGTTTTCTTGATTTAGGTGAGTAGATGAAGAACGCTAGAGGGTAGAGGCTTTCTGTGAGTGTCGAAACCCTATCAATGGTTTTTATAGGCTGTAGCATCGTATGTTGGACTGGTAGATAGATCAGGAACGACGGGCAAACATTTATTTTCTCAAAAACCTTTTTTTTAATTTGATTTGGAGGTCTGATTGATATGCCATGTCATTCAAGTTGTACTATACAAAAGTTGAATATCTCATATATGCGGCCATGAAAATAGGGGCAGCTCTCTCAAAATTTAACTTGACTGGAGGTAAGGTAAGCACCAATCCGGCTCCAAATCAAGTACCGAACCAAATCAATCGGTTCTATGTGGTTGTGGATTCCCAAAATTTGGAACCCACGATACCCGGTCCGGTTTTTGGTTCTAAGTGCGGAACCACCCCTCCCTTTCGTGCTCGAGATTGATACTTCATGCTCCGGACAAATGATCATTATGCATTGCTAACACTTAATTTCCCTATTACTTTATATTTCTGTTTGTTTTACATTGATATTTTACTTTAAGTTATCTTGTTGCTTATATTATATTGCTATAATCGATATTTGTCTAGGTTGTTTTTTAAAGAGCTTTGTTAGCATAATATTTTTTGAACTACTGTTAGAATAATAATTTGTTTGGAGCCACAAATTCTTGAAGGAGTTGACCTTACAACAATTTATAATTATTTGTTATTTGATTTGTTGTTGTTTAAAACATGCTGTTATTCTAACAATAGTACAAAGACTATCATACAATAATTTCTCCTTTTTTAAAATATGAAGCAAAAAAAAAAAAAAAAAAAAACATGTTCTAGAGTAAACCCTAAAGTCGAACCAGACAAATAAGGTAAGTTCCGGAGTTGGTTTAAAGACAAACAAGGTAAGTTCCGAGCTTTAAAAATTGAAAACCAATTCTAAGAGGATAGGTTCTAGATTTTAAATCTAGAACCCACCAACTGTTTAACGGATCACCCATAAGGAATATACACATGGATGATTGGTGTTGAGGTGAGTTAGTTCCCACCCTAGAACCTGAACTAAACCGGGCATAGTCAATTTCCAGTTTGTGGAATTGGGAACTAGCCCATGTAGTCCTAGTAACGGGCTAGTTCTAGGGCCAGTCCAAAAATTTGTAAAAGTTGTTCACGTCAATATTAGCCATCCCAAATAGAACAACCAACATTAAGGTTAATAATTTTCAGTCAACAAATTATCAAAAGATTTATGGCTAAATTAGTATTAATTGTGGTACAATATGTTCAGAATTTTTGACAATTGCCCTCAAAATGCATGAGCATTGGCATGCAAAAATTGAAGCAGAGTAAAGGTCAGTACACTACAAAACAAAGCCAAATCCATAAAACAATGAGAAGCAACAAAGCACTAATAATGTTAAGCACACACTCGTTCGAAAAGGACGGATCTGTCAAGCAAAATAATTGGCAGGTAATCACTAAATATAGGAGCACATGCCAAAAATTCATTTTCCAATAGCTACAGCATTGCCACTTGGCGATGCGCACTTAGATTCAGTTTCCTCTCCACCATCATCATACGTTTCTATGAGAAAAAGAGTACTACAAATAGATGACAGTGATGAGTACTAGGCTGTTATTCTTTTTAAAAAAATTGATGGAAAGAGCCGAGTTTGTAGTCACAAAAGTGGAAAATTCACGCAAGTTTTCAAAGTGCTCCTTTAAGGCCAAACATATTGCGAGAGAAAAAAAAAAACGTACTTGCTAATTTTCTGTCCATACCAAAAGAATTCACAGCTACCACTTTCACAAATATATATGTGGTAATAGGTTGAATAAATACATATATAACCTTTGGAAGAGCAAATCTTCATAGTTTAATGAGACATCAAAGCTTTTGCAATCATCATTGAAACTAAAGGCAGAAGACCTACATACGGACAAAGTAGAGGTATCGAATTTCCAAAAATATTATTAAATTCTTAGATCAAAATTAGGAGAGAAGAACTCTTAGATTTAAAACTAGATTTGAAGAGTTCAAATTCTCAAATCCAAAATTAGATCAGGAGAGCATAGTTCCTAAATTAGATTGTGAGAGAGAAAAAAAAAGAAGAGAAAAGTACATGAAGACTCCAAGAAAATCAAAATAGTTATAGGGGAGGATGAGACTTGCTCAAACCCCCACCTTCTCAGGGAGGGATGGGGTGGGGACGCGCAAGTTTCAGGAGTGGGTTTCGACGCCCACGCCCGCAAAGAGAAGCGCGAAAAATCGGAAGTAAGTATAGAATAAATATAAAGTAGGACTGATAAAAAAAAAAAATCTCCATCATGATTGGAGGTTGAAGATGACAATGAAAAGAGGAGAGCGGAAAGGCCTTTTCGGCTTCTTGCGAAGGAATTGATTAGCTCGCGTGTGGTTCTCGATTGGAAGGACAACTAATGGATAGAATTTCTCCCTCGTCGTGCGGTTCTCGATTGGAAGGACAACTAATGGATAGAATTTCTCCCTCGTCGTTTAATGCATCCGATAAACTTTCACCGCCTCCTCATTCACGGGCTGCCACCTCATCAAGAATCCAAGTAATCTATCTTCACGTGACGTAACACCTGACTTGACGTTGAAATAAAACCTGAGGAGTGATGTTGCGCGTGGAAGTATGTCACCATACCACAATAATGGCACGGAGAAGAGACGAGGGCGAGACAAATTATTAAGCCCGATTGACGGATTAACAATTTTCCTTGAATAAAGCTTGGTGGACTGCAGGTTTTACTTAATTATGAGATCATCATTTCCATAACCGAACTGGTGATTTCTCCTTGCCTGCCAACATTCTATTCCAATAACATGATATTATCCGAACTCATTCTACAAAAATAAATTGGTTATTTTTTTAGGAGTAATGGCGGCTAAATAAACAAATTTCTTCTATTATTAATCTTCTTTTTGTCACTAATAAAGTAATATGCCTTACATATTACTGACAGTATATTTAATCTCTTGTTATGAACGACTTTATCCGTCCTATGAACAACAAAATAGACTCCCTCGCAACTGTACGCTCCAAAACTCATAACTTAATGGGGAAATGGAATTTTATGTATCTTCAAGAATTTAACCTTTTAGGATTGTTCCCATCCGTTACCGAAATGCATTTGTTATGAAAATTTAATGATAATATTGCAAAAGGGCTTATATAATGAAGCCTTGAAACCAAAATAAAAATGGGTAGTGACAGGGGACAGATATGGACTTTTAATGTCCTTTTCCTTGTTAAAATATTTTTCTTCTTCTGCTCGGCGTATTACTATATAATATATAAAATAAATCTTTTTTTCTGCTATAGTTTTATTCTACTTGGGAGTCCATTCCACGATGACTCCCAATTCGCTAACCCCGGCCCGCACGCATAATGTGTTATCATCTCTTCCATCGTCCGATGGCCATGTTTCCAAAGATTATGCTTCAAGCTTTTTCTAGGTCTAACATGAGTCGGTGAAGGATGACATCACGTCTCGTAATCCTATCAACATACTCGATTCAACCATACCTTTTGGAACAATTGCTAATCGTTTAAGGTCGATTAAACACCCAATTAAAATGTGAAAGTTTATTTTTATTCTATGAACCAAAGATTCAATGAATTTGAGAACTGAGTTATGCTACATAAATCTAACGCTATTTCGATATATTTTCTCTTTATTTCGAAAAAATTTTGCATGCAATCTTTTTTCTTTTTTTCCTTCGCTGCTAACATGTGGGTGCGGCTGCGCACTTAAAAAAGTAACATCCAATAATTAATGCAGTAAATAAATTGCAGAAAATTTTGAGAATTTGGATGCGTTAAGCAAGCAAAGTGTATTTCTTTCCATCACTACAAAATTTCTGGAAATTATTATTTTAGAAAAATATGCAGGCAGAGTGCATGAGTATTATGCATGATATGACTGATTGAAATGCAATCTATACTAAATTACTTTTTCCTAATTGATGCAATCTATATGAGACTGACTAATGTGACTTTTTGTTCCTTTTCTTTTATTAATTAATGAAAAGACAAATTACCCTAAAAGTCTATAAATTAAATGCGCATACATTTTGTTTTTTATGTGCAAGGTGGGACATTTTACATATATGCAATCATGAAGTGCTATTTTATTCTATGATTTTTTTTTATGAAAATGATAAATTTAAATCTCAAGACTCGAATCACTTAGCCATATGACTAACGATTACATGGTGCGATGCTAACTCCTATATATTTTGTACTATATTAACTATGTAGTGCGAAAACCTAAGAATATTCATATGACATGAGGTACTATATGATATGAGACTAAATTGACCTTAGGTCTACATGCAATCTATGTGACATTTTTTATCTGATTTTATATTTAACAAAAATTATGAATCGTCCTAAATATATATGCTTTCTAAAATTTAACATGCTCTAAGTCTATATGCATTATGAGAACAATAATGCATGACCCTAAATATGAAAACCCCTAAAGTGCAAGTGACTGCAGTGACAATTGATAATATTGCGATACAATGAAACACACATACTGAAAATTCATCGTTTCATTGATAACAGTTAATTCAAAGCAATCGAATTCCAACTTAATCAAATCAATCATCACAAGTCATGCAAGATGACATTAGGGTCCGACTTGTGTCTAAAGGTTGGGAGGCCTAATACGTCTTGGTTAATTAAAACATGACCTCGGCTTTGTCCCTTTGGAGTCGTCGAAAGTTTCTGCATAACAGACACCAAGTATCTGAATTAGAACAGCAATTGCAGAGTTTGATGAACCAGGATAATATGCCAGAGCATTACTCTCGGATCAAAGCTTTGAAAGAGAAAATCCAGCAAGCTTGGCTTAGGGAAGAGCAATTTTGGGCGATGCGATCGAGAATAAACTGGCTAAAGTGGGGGGATCGCAATACAAAATTCTTTCATGCTACCACTATCCAACGACGACAACACAACCGAATTAATCTTTTACGAGATCAAAATGGAGCATGGGTACGGGATCCTGATAGGCTAAAAGAGATGACTACATCTTACTTTGCTCAGATGTATACTACTTCTGGTCCTAGAAACTATAATCAAGTGTTACAGCAATGCCCAGTAGTAGTCACTCCTGCTATGAATGCAACTCTTATCGCGCCAGTAACTATTGAAGAAATCAAGGAAGCTACTTTTTAGTTAGGTGCATCTAAAGCCCCAGGACCCGATGGTTTAAATGGCTTGTTCTATCAATCTTATTGGGACATTATAAAAGGGGATATCATCCAAACAGTACAGCAGTTCTTCCAATTTGCGTCTCTTCCACATCAATTGAAGAGAACAGCTATTACTTTAATTCCTAAAATCCCTAATCCTGAAAGTCTAGACCATTATCGTCCTATTAGTTTATGCACTTATGCCTATAAGATTATATCAAAAGTGCTTGCTAATAGGCTAAAGCCCATGCTGACTACGTTAATCTCTGAGGAGCAGTGTGCTTTTGTGGCAGGCCGTCAAATTCAGGACAATATATTAGTGGTGCAGGAAGTTATTCATCAGATCAAATCAAGGAGGAAACGCCATTTTCAAGTTGTTCTAAAACTCGATATGAGGAAAGCGTATGACCGTGTCGAATGGGATTTCTTGCAAGATTACTTACTCAGGTTAGGTTTCCACTCTCACTGGGTCCACTTGGTGATGCAATGTGTTTCTACCACATCATTATGCATTAAAATGAATGGGGATTGCTTACAATGGTTTCATCCCACTAGAGGGCTGAGGCAGGGAGATCCTTTATCCCCGTATCTGTTTATTCTCATGGCCAACTTATTATCCTACCTTATTCGAAATGCCATTAATATGGGCTTTCTTAAGGGCATTCAGTTGAACCGAAGGTGTCCTATACTATCACATCTTTTCTTTGCGGATGATGCTGTGTTTTTCATGAATGGTACTCTAATGGAATGCCAAAATCTGTCGAACTTATTAAATCAGTATTGTATGGCCACTGGCCAAGCTATTAACCGTAACAAGTCTGGGATTTTCTTCAGCCCTTATTGTCCCAACTCTCTAAAGGAGAATCTAGCAAATGAATTAAGAGTACAAATTCTTCAGAGGTGTGGGAAGTATTTAGGACTACCTACCAATTGGGGTCGATCAAAAAAGGACATGTTTTCGTGGCTTATGAGCAAAATTCAATTCAGATTAGAGGGATGGAAGGAGAAGATGATTTCGAAAGGTGGGAAGGAAACATTGCTTAAATCTGTGATTCAAGCTATTCCTCATTATGCAATGTCTGTGTTTAAAATCCCTATCTCCTTATGTAAAACTGTGGAGAAGCATATGGCCAAGTTCTGGTGGAGTAATGATTCGAGCAAGTCAGGTATTCATTGGCAGAGTTGGAAGATTATGCAAAACAGAAAGGAAGTAGGTGGTTTAGGCTTTAAGGATTTGGTTTATTTTAACAAAGCCATGCTTGGTAAGCAAGCATGGCGCCTATTTCAGCAGCCTCATTCTCTTTGGGGGAAGTTTTTTAAATGATTGTATTTTCACTCCTCCTCTTTTTTTAAGGCTGTTAAAGGCTCTCGCCCATCTTGGGGCTGGCAGAGTCTGTTGTGTGGAAGGGATGCCATTATAGATCAAGTGTGTTGGTCAGTTGGTGATGGTGCATCAATCAAAATAAGGGAAGATCGATGGCTACCTATGGGCATCATCTGTGGACCAAGGGCCCAAGAAGAACCACTACTCGTAGCTAATCTTATTGATCAGTCTACAAGTTCCTAGAAAACAAATTTATTGCATCAATATTTTGACTTGCAGACAATCCAACAGATCCTAGCAATTCAGATTCGGCCTACTTGCACTAAAGATGAACTTATATGGACAGCAAATTCTCAGGGAACCTACACTGTGAAATCAGCTTATCATATAATTCGGCACACATCAGCAGACCAAGAAGAAAATAGAGCTTCTTCTTCATATCAAATCCCTACCTTGTTATGGCGTTTATTATGGAAAATGCCCTCAGCCCTGAAGATCCGCAGCTTTCTTTGGTCTGTCTGCACTAACTCTGTCGCAACTAGGGACAACCTGCACCGGAGGAAAATCATTAACAACCCTTACTGCTCTATTTGCAACCAAAACACTCCAGAAACGGTGGATCATATCTTTTTACTATGTGATTGGACTCGGAGGGTGTGGTCTCATCCCCGGATAGGAATCTCCATCTCCCCCAACAATGTTCAAAGTTTGGATGCCTGGTTGTTGTCCATTATCGGGCATAACAACAAATCAGCTCGCCTTGTGCTCATCTCAAATATAATGTGGCAGATATGGAAAGCTAGAAATGGGTACCTTTTCATAAGGACCCCTCTCAATCCTTTCATGGTTGCTGAAACTGCCCTAACCCAGTCTCGGGTTGATCAGTTAGCTGCTCTTCCTTGTGGCACCAGAAAAAAGAAGGTCGGCATTCGCGACTTCCTCTGGAAACCCCCACATCCTAGCGCAATCAAGGTTAATGTAGATGGATCTTACGAATCAGGCAGCAAGGAAGGTAGAATTGCTTGTATATGCAGGGATCACCGAGGAAAACTTACCGATAGATTTTCTAGGGTTGTGGCTGCGTCTTCGGCTCTGCAGACAGAGATTCAGGCACTTTCTTTGGCTCATAGGCATCTGATCTCGCAGGGGCTCTAGAACGCACAGATCCTCGTTGAATCGGACAATCTTTTTCTGGTGGAAACGCTGAATCTGCGCTGGCAACCGCCATGGAGGGATCGTGCACTATTTGCTGAAGCGGCGTTTCTACTTGAATCCTTTTCAAGCCTTTCCTTAGGGTTCTACAGAAGAGAAGCGAACGCTGTTGCTGATTGGGCTTGCAAAGCCCGTTTCTGCTCCTCCTCTTTCCGTAGTTGGGCTGTCTTTCCTCACTTTCAGCTTATGAGTCTCATATGTGCAGACGCTATAGCAGCGGGATGTAATGTTCTATCTTGTTGAATATATTTTGCTCTTTCAGACCCCAAAAAAAAAAAAAAAAAAAACCTAGGCTGCAATATTTAATAATGCTTATTTAAAATCCTATACTGGAATCAACTAACTAAAGAGAATAAATGAACACTTATATATAGTAAGGATCCCTTCCAGGCCAGTCAAAGACCGAGACCTACACATCGAACCCTTGTGGGCGCCTAAATCACATGGGACTAAAGTCTTTGATGCTGGGCCAGATTTGACGACCAACAAAGATTTCCAGGTCATGAGAAATGCCTAAGAACTCGGTAGAGGGGAGCAGTGCTACGCTTGGCAATGAACGGAGAAGAATTGAAAGAGATAGACAATAATGCTGTTGTGGGGTATGGCATTGAATGTGAGCGAAGCCAAACTGGCCACGAGACTGCAAGGAACTTGGGGAGGCCACAATATCACGACTGAGGCGTCGGAGGTTTGCTGAAGGTCACTGGTTTGCGGGGACGCTATAGGGACTACATTGAAACCGTGATGTCAGAGCAGCAATGAGGGTTGCCCTATGCAAACTTGTTGGATGCGCTAGAAAAAGAATTGCTGGGAAAGTTCTGGAGTGCCAAAACTTGGCACAGGAGGACTTTAAGTATCAAAAGTTAGAAAATGTACGTTTTGATGGGAGAACAGTAACAATTCGAACAATATCAAATTAACACAATGGAATAAAATAATCTCTCATCTTGTGTAAACCTAATAAGAATCGATATAGTAGAGTAAAATAAATACTAAGCACACAAACACAAGACGATTTTTTTACGTGAAAAACCTCCTCGATATGAGGAAATCAAAAACCACGAGACCAGAGTCCACCCAAGAATCTTCACTATCAACAAAAATTGGGTGAACAATGTTCTTCTCTAGCAAATACTAGAGGTACATAGTAGCAAAGACCTCAAGAACATAATTCTTGGCAATACACTTGAATTTCACAAAAGATCAAGGATAAATTTGATCAAAAACGCAAGTTTTGATCAATCCACGGAAAACCTAATGTATGGAGCTTCATACAAAAATCAAATCGTTCAAATTCGAGAAAATTGCCCCATGAATATGCTGACAAAATTTCAGTTTAATCGAACCATGAATCAACCTCCGATGTCAACTTGATATAAATTAGATATTGGCCCAACCCCCAGATTTTTTACTTTCTCTTTTTTTCTCTTGTTACTATTTCCTTTGCGGTTACCATTTTATAAAGATAGTAAGAAACCCTATTTCTCCATATAACTTATCATATGGGCTCAAGCCTTTTTTGGGCTTGCAACTTATTAGGTTTTCTCCACATAAGAGTGAACCCAACTAACAAATCTCCCCCTCACGATAATGTGGAGGGATTCACCATCCCTGTTATCAATTGGCAATGTTCAAGCTTCTCTCTTAGTAGAGTCTTCATCATCATAACAGAGCTATTATGATCCGTATAAATTTTCTCAAGTTTTAACAACTTTTCATCTAGAACATCTCTTATCTAATGATATCTAACATCAATATGTTTCAATCTAGAATGAAAAGATGAATTCTTACCAAGATGAATTGTGCTTTGATTATCACAAAATAGCACATACCTCTTTTGCTTGCACCCGAGTTCTTCTAAGAACTTCTTTATCCATAGCATCTCTTTACTAGCTTCAGTTGCTGCAATAAATTCAGCTTTGATTGTAGAAAGTGCAACACACTTCTGCAATCTTGACTTCCATGACACAACTCCATCCGCAAAAGAAATCAAATAACCAGAAGTAGATTTATGAGTATCAATATCTCTTGCCAAGTCAGACTCTGTGTATCCAACTAACTCAAGTTTTTCAGTCCCGAGACTGAGTTTCAAATTTGAAGTTCCCCGAAGATACCTCATAATCCACTTCACTACATTTCAGTGCTCTCTACATGGATTTGACAAATAGCGACTAATAATGCTAACTGCGTGTGCCAAGTCTAGGCGTGTACATATCATCGCATACATTAAGCTTCCTACAGTTGAGGCATATGGAAAACTTTCCATATCTTTCTTCTCTTTATCAGTCGTAGGACTTTGCTTCATATTTAACTTAAAGTGGGCACCAATAGGAGTACTAACCACTTTAACCTTGTCCATGTAAAATTTCTGAAGTATCTTCGCGATATATTTCTCTTGCAACAAAAATAACTTCTTAGCATCTCTACCTTGGGTAATTATAATGCCAAGATTCCGCTTCGCCGAGCCCAAGTCTTTCATGGCAAAAGACTTGCTCAACTATTTCTTCAATAACTCAATTCTTGAAGCATTCCTGCCAATAATCAACATGTCATCAACATAAAGCAGGAGAATAATAAAGTCATCATCAGAAAATTTTTTGGACGAACACAATTATCCGAGAAAGTCTTCTTATAGTCCTGTTCTGTTATAACTGACGCAAACTTTTTGTACCACTACCTTGATGCTTGTTTTAGGCCATAGAGATTTTTCTTCAATTTACATACATAATCATCTTTCCCTTTCACTTTAAAACCCTCAGGTTGTTCCATGTATATCTCTTCCTCCAAATCACCATGTAGGAAGGCTGTTTTGACATCCATTTGCTCAATTTCCAAATCTATGGTAGTTGCCAAGTCTAGTACCACACGGATAGAAGACATTTTCACTACCGGAGAATATATATCATTAAAATCAATACCCTTTCTCTGACCAAATCCCTTAACAACCCATCTAGCTTTGTACTGTGGTTGTGAAGTATGTTCATCTTGCTTCAACCTATATACCCACTTGTTCTTCAAAGCTCTTTTACCTTTAGGTAACTTCACCGACTCAAAAGTATGATTATCATAAAGTGACTACATCTCATCTCGCATAGTATCAAACCAATTGCTTTTGTACTCATCTTTTATTGCTTCTGCATAGCACTCTGGTTCACCTACATCAGTCAATAATACATGCTTATCTTCAGAATACCTAGTGGAAGGTCGTCGGTCTCTAACTGATCTTCGGCCTGGAACATCCAATGGAGTATCTAATTGAGCCTCTGGTTCAGGAATATTATTATCTGTTTCAATATGTTCAAGAACATGTGCGTTATTTGGAACATTGACTTCTTACTGCTCTTCATCAACCTATGCAGGAATATTTGTAAGAGAAACTTGATCCAATCAACCAAATTATCAACTTTGGCGCTGAAATCATCTCTGCTTTCTCAATATCCTTTATTGTTTAATCTTCCATAAACACAACGTCTCTACTTCTTACAATTTTCTTTTCAACCGGATCATAAAATTTGTAGCCAAGCATATCATGTCCATAACTAACAAATATGCACTGTCGTGTTTTCTTATCAAGTTTAGACCTCTCATATTTGGGAATATGCATAAATGCTTTGCACCCAAAAACACGCAAATAATCATAAAAAACATCTTTGCTTGTCCAAACTTTATTAGGAACATCAAACTCTAAAGGAACGAATGGAGTAAGATTTAATATATGCACAACTGTACTTAAAGCCTCACCCCAAAAGGATTAAGGGCTTTGACTGTGAAAATAAGCATCTTACCCTTTCAACCAGTGTTATGTTCATTCTCTCAGCTAAGCCATTTAACTGAGGCATCTTGGGAGGTGTTTTTTGATGTCGAATACCTTGTTGTCTGCAATATTCATCAAAAGGTCCAATATATTCTCTTCCGTCATCAGTTCTGATGCATTTCAATTTCTTTCATGTCTATCTCTCAACTAAAGCCTAAAATTGCTTAAAAGCATCTAACACTTGATCTTTGGTTTTCAAGGTATGAATCCAAATTTTCCTTGAAAAATCATCTATGAAGGTAACAAAATAAAGCGAGCCACCAAGTGATTTTGTTTTCATAGGACTGCAAATATCATAATGCACTAAATCCAGTATACTTGACTTTCTTGAAGAATGGGAGCTCTTAAATGCAACTCTGTTCTATTTTCCTACTAAACAATGAGCACTCTTCTTTAGTGCCAAACTTTTCGATCCTAAAAGGAGCTTATTCTTGGCCAATAGTGACAAACTCTTCTCACTAATGTGACTAAGCCTCTTATGCCATAACTCAACTGTATCTTCACTGTCTACTGCACTAATTTTGTCTATGGACAACTTTGCCTGCATAATATACAACGAAGAATATTTTTCACCTCTAACCACAACAAGAAAACCTTTGGTGAGCTTCCATTGACCATTAGTGAAGGTGCTATAGTACCACTCATCATCCAACTTGCCTATAGCAATCAAATTTAAGCGGATATCAGGTATATGTTTAACATTATTCAATACTAACCTTTTGCCATTATTGGTTTCTAGGCACACATCACCGATGTCTACAGCTTGAGCTAGCCCATTGTTTCCCATCTTCACAGATCTGAAGTTACCTGACCTGTATGATGTAAAGAAATCCCTACGAGACATAGCATGAATAGATGTACCACTATTAATTACCCAACTGGTCTTATGAGATACAAAATTCACCACATCACCATAAAAAATAATGAGAAAGTCTTCTTTAAGTGCAGCAGCACGATGTCACCACTGTCATTATCACTTTTCTTCTCTTTACCTTTCTCCTTTTGTTTCTCCCTTTTTTAATGGTGACAAAACCTCTGAATATGTCCCTTCTGATGACAATAATGGCACTCAATATTAACAAATTTATTATACTTACTTCTGCTTTTATCTCGACTTTTATCCCTATTTCTCAGACCTTGAGACTCACTCCTTCCCCTTTTCTCAACAACCAAGGCATCAGAATGTGAAGAGGGCGATCCTTGTGTCTTCCTTCTCATCTCTTCATTCAAAATACTACTCTTGGCCAAATCCATGGTAATCGTACCATCTAGGGCAAAATTAGATAAAGATGTTCAGAATGTCTCCCATGAGTCCGGCAAAGTACCAAGCAACCATATTTCTTGTATCTCATCATCAAACTTGATTCCCATTACAACCAACTAATTTATAATTCCTTGAAAAGAATTTAAATGATCAGTCAAATGAGTACCATATTGATATCTCAGAGCCATCATCTGTTTTATTAAAAATAACTTATTATTCCCAGTCTTTCGAGCATATAACTGTTCGAGCTTATCTCATAAACCGTGTGCATGTGTTTTCTCAATAATATGGTTCAAAACATTATCATCCACCCACTACCTAATATAACCACACACTTAACGATGAAATATAAACGATGAAATATAGACTATTCAGCATTAGTTTTATTCTCTGGTTTCACCTTGGCAAATACGAGCAAATAAAAATCTTTCACATATAAAAGGTCTTTCATCTTCCATTTCCAAATTTGATAATTCGAACCATTCAGTGTAATTATTCTACTCGTATTCGTTTCCATTATTTAACACAAGGCAGAAAAAATCAAGTAATAACCAGATGCTCTAATACCACTCTAATGGGAGAACGGTAACAATTTGAACAATATCGAATTAACGCGGCGGAATAAAATAATCTTCCCTCTTGTGTAAACCTAATAGGAATCGATATAGTAGAGTAAAATAATATCAAGCACACGAACACAAGACGATTTTTTTACGTGGAAAACCTCCTCGATGTGAGGAGATCAAAAATCACGAGATCGGAGTCCACTTGAAAATCTTCACTCTCAACAAAAATTGGGTGAACAATGTTCCTCTCTAGCAAATACTAGAGGCACACAACAGCAAAGGAACATAATTCTTGGCAATACACTTGAATTTCACAAGAGATCAAGGATCAATATAACCAAAAACGAAGGTTTTGATCAATCCATGAAAAACCTGATGTAGGGAGCTTCAAACAAAAATCAAACCGTTTAGATTCGAGAAAATTGCGCCACAAACATGCTGACAAATCTTCAGCTCAATCAGACCACAAATCGGCCTATGATGCTAGCTTGATGTAAATCAAATATTGTCCCAACCCCTAGATTTTCTATTTTCTCTTTTTCTCTTGTTATTATTTCCTTTTGTGGCTACCACTTTTTAAAGATAGTGAGGAACCCTATTTCTCCATATAACTTTTCATATGGGCTCGAGCCTCTTTTAAGCTTGTAACCATTAAGCATCCTCTACATAGGAGTGAACCCAACTAACACGCTTAAATGTCAAAATCATAATAAAATAGATTAGTTGAGTGTCAACAGCGAAAAAATTCGGCCAAAACGCTAACGTGCCCAAATAAGCCGAAAACAATGTCGTTTTGCATGCTGATATCGCTAGAAAAGTTAAAACTGAAAATGCTAATATTACCACCTAGAGAGGGGATAATAGTTATAAAAACAAATTAAACAAATAAATGCATAATAAGTTATATTTCAAGCAAAGTCTGACTAAAAGCGCCACCAGACTTCTGAAATAAATTCAGACTCAATTAGAGATGGTTTAGAATAAGTTCAAAAAAAAAAAAAATTAATGAACAAATCAAAAAGAGTTAAGGGAAGAGAAAATTGAACATGAGATTTATAGTGGTTCGGCTTTGGTCAAGTTTACATTCACTCTCTCATGCTAACAGCCTTCTCGCTGAAATTCACTAAGGTATCAACAGATAAATACAATGTTTTGAGTGCGAACACTCAGTGGAGGATTTCTTTTTCTCTCACTAAGTCACTATTCTTGTGTTTTTTTCTCTTGAATATAATTTATAAGAGCTATCGATGGAGAACAAGTGATTGGAAATGCCTCAAACTTTGAAATTTCATATAATCAACCAAACCCAGGTCAGGCCTCCAACCTGGGGCAAAGGCTGGGCTCCTTGGCTGGGCTAAGTCTGGCTAATGGGAGCAGTTAGCCTGGCTCATGGGGAAGTATCTGAAAATAAATAGAGGAATTAGTCAAGCCCATATGCTAAACAAAAACCCAAATCTGGCCCAAGAAAATAGAATAAGCGCAACAGGCATTATTCATCTTAGCCCAAAAAACCAGTGTGGCATCCAAGAATTTCGACAACCCTCGAGAATGTGTTGACTGTGACCAATCGATGGAAACACTGATAGACTTTAGTCAGTGGATTAATAAGTTACAATTGAGCTAAAAGCCGAGCATTCGATGATTTATGGTTTTGTAGGCTCATGTATGACTAAGCCTGACTAAGCCTGGATTGAAGAAGGGATTGAGAGGAATTTCTATACCTAGCTGTGTGTCCTACGAAATTAAATTGCCCTTGATTGACATTGTAGTCATGTTATATGGCTAAGTTAGTATTTATAGTTAACCATATATAAGCTAGAATTAGAAATTAAATTAGGAAATGGGCTTAAGGACTTGGGCCGAGTGGAATTGGACTCAAGGGGGGATGGACTTGGGCCGGCCAAGCAAGCCCACGATGGACTTCGGCCGAGCCTCCTACGCACGCAAGAAGGGAGAAGCCAAGTTGTCCCTGTGTACTCTCCAAGTGTCCACCGGTTTTGCCAAGTGTCAAGCTGCATGGAAATTAATCATTAGACCCAAATGATGATTAATTAGAGGTATAAAAGGGAATGGCCGGTTCTTGTGAGGGTCTTCGACGGGCTGAGAGTGAGAGAGAGAGAGAGAGAGAGAGAGAAAAATGAAAAGGAAAGGAAGAAGGAGGGAGAGAAGGAGAAGCCGACGCCCCCCGTGAGGTTTCCGCCCGTTCCTTCGCACGTTTAACTGAATTCTAAGGCAAGACTTGGTCTCTCAACTACTCATGCATGCTGTGGTGTTGCTGTGGTGTTGTTTATTGGCCGAATTTGTGAGTTTGATGGTTAGAAATTGAGGTTTTGAGAGTGAATTTGCTGTGGGTGTAATCTGTCCGAGTAGAATCAACATGCACCAGGACTTTGTGAGGTTATGTAGGTGACCGTAGGGTTAGAATCTAACTTTGGTTTCTTCATGGAAGTTTTAGAGCATGTCTTGAAGTATAACATACTCAAATTTGAAGCAAAATGATCGATATTTAAGGGGTGAAATCGATTTTCTATGAAACCGGGTAAATATCGGCTTGCATGTCGACCTTTGATGCTTGTTGATTGTTGAATGTGACTTTCTGCTGGAAATTTCTCTTCGACTTCTTCATATGAAATGTAGAGAACATTCTGATGAACATCATACTAAAAATTTAGACCAATCTAACAGGTAGAGCCTAGGGAAACTCATATTTTCTCAAGAACATGGATTCTGGACTGTTTCTGTGGAACGTCAGTAGATTGTAAGGACCCTAAGGTGACTTTATCTTGGGAATCTTGCTTCGACCTCTAAATGAAAGTTGAAGAAAACATGTTAAAATAAAACATATCCAAAAATCAGAAGAAAAGAAGGAGGACAAGTTGCTCAAATGATGAAATTTCGTTGATGGTTGATTCTGGTCGGTTCGTGATTGCAAACAGAAAATTTTGATTTTTATAAAAAATTATCTAGGACGAATCTGATGGTAATGTCTTCATAAGAAATGTACTTTAGACTCTTGGCTATAACATAGTGAAATTTCATAATTTTTGAATGATGTTGGAGTATTTAATTTAATGTAATTCCAAAACGGTGTAAACTGGGAAGTCCGAAACTCTGATTTGTATTGCCGAGTTTATATCTTTTTGTGTGAGGATTTTTTTAACATGGTTTCTTAATGAAAGTCGTACTTTTATGTCTTAATATTGATGTGGTAAAATTTCGTGATTTTTAGTGGTCAATTGAATATTTAATTTAGGGTTTTTCTATAACTGTGTAAGCTGTAATGTTCGAAAATCACTGTGTTGCAATGGCTGAGTAATATCTTTTTGTGTGTTGACATTTAGAACATACATTCTTCATGGAAAGTGTACCATTTTGTCTTGGCTGTCATGTGTGTGAGTTTCACAATTTTTTAGAGTCATTTGGTATTTAATTGAACCGTTTTCCGAAAACTATACATGCTGAATTTTATGAACTTATAAGGAAAGGATGGGAATTGATTAAATGGAGTTGTTTCATGTGAATTTCATGCCACATGAGTAAAGATGTTTGGCATTGCACATAGTTATGAGTGGTGAGCATCATGTTGTATGTCATGAACCATGCCTGTGTTTGTAAATCATGATAAATGAGAAGGCCATCGGATGGTATGAGCCGATGATACCCCAGGAGTGTCGGGATGCCCAGCCAGGGAGTGAAAATGCCGGATGCCCAGTAGCCCTGTGAGCGTAAATCTGGATGGCCTCGGAGTTGAGATCCCCAGAGCGTAGGGGATGCCGGACGCACGGATGGTGTGTGCCGTGAATTCCTCGTGATGCCAGTTGGGTGTGAGATGCCCGGCTAGGGAGTGTAAATGCCGGAAGCCCAGATGGTATGTGCCGTGGATTCCTCATGATACCAGTTGGGGTGCGAGATGCCCGAAATGTGGGGGGCCGGAAGCTTAGATGGTGTGTGCCGGGAATGCATTAAAAGCTAACTAATATTGTGAAAACTGAAAATGAGATGTGCATATGGTGAAAATGGTATATATGTGCACATGGTGAAATGAATGCATGGACATTGGATGACATATATGTGCATATGATGATATGTATGCCTGAGTATTGATGGTTTGTATACATGGTGTATGCATGAGCACTAGATAGTGAGTGCATGAATGATTGAGTATCTATGGCTTAATGGTTGACATATGCATGATTTTACCTGTTGATGCTATATGATGTCATGATATGTCTGTTGCTGTTATGTGACGATGTGATATGTTTGACTGTCTTGTGTGATGTATGAGTGGCCATAGAGATCATGTATTTGCTGAGTTGTTATACTCACCCCTTTTTGGGGAATAACTTTCAGCCTAGTCATGCCGCTCCAGCTAGTCTCTCCAGGCACTTTCTATGGCATCCCATCTGACGTAGAGGTGGGGATGACCCAGATCGATAGTCCAAACGTCCCTGGACTGATATTCTTCCGGGTGCGGGTGATAGTACGCTTTGAGGTGGGTCTAGAGGATGGCCCCGTGTTCCAGGAGTTCATTTCCGTCTTCGTGCAGCGAGACGGGATTATGCGAGGCATGCTAGCACCACTGCAATCCGACGCACCAGGGTGGATGTAGGGCCTGAGGGGGAGCTGGGAGCTGAGAGCTGAGATTTTTTGGACAAACCGAGACCGAGAGATGGATGAGCCTGTTTTTGAGGGTTTTTGAGGGGTAGATGAGTTTTCTCTTTTGAGTATAAGCCTTGTTAGTATGAGCTGGCTTTCTTTTGATGTGTACCTACCCTGAAGGAATCCATCTTGTAGTTATGTAAATAAAAGAGGTCCGGTTTCACTATCCTATGATGTTTAGTTGTGTGCATTGCCCTTTTTGGTTATGTGAAGGGAGATTTGGTGAGATGTGATTTCGCTTCCGCAAGTCGAGTGCGCTGGGACCGTTTGTTAAAAAAAAAAAAAAAAAAGAGAGAGAGAGAGCCTAAGAATTCACGGCTCAATCTGAGATGCGAAGTAAGAAGGACAACTGTGGCGACCTTAAGGGGGTTTTGGGGTGCTACAGCCAGACCCTAAATGCCTGATTGGATCCTTGCATCCAACCCGGCCAACCTGACTCGCGCCTCTCCCCTTCTCCGCCTCTCCGCGGCGCCCATCAGGCTAGCCGATGGAGTCACGGCCTAGCCGCTGTGAGCAGCACCAACCATCATGGGACTGGCAAACGCGACGACGAGGTGGCGGGTAGTAGCAAGGATGATGGCGGGCTCGACAGCGTGAGGCTCGGCTAGGTCATGGAGACGGGTGGAGCGGCAAGGCTCAGTCATCGTTGGCTTGAGCGGAGGGTCGCAAACAACAGGGACTTGGGCTTGTGGCAATGCGAGTGGGCGGTGTTGTCGGTGGCCGAACAGCGGCGACGTCGGGCCAAGCAACCAACGTTGCACGCAGCGGCAAGGCTCGATCCCTCCTCTCTCTCTCTCTCTCTCTCTCTCTCTCTCTCTCTCTCTCTCACCTCCACCTCTCTCTTTATTTCGGTCCCCAAACCTACTCGGCAGCGATTTTTCGATGGCCAGATGTTTCTAGCCCACTGCCCCCCTCATGCGTTGTCGATTGCCCACGCTGCTCCTTCATCCGGCCACATTAAATGTGTTGCGATAGGGCGAGCGATCGAACAATAATAGAGCAGAAGAAGAAAAATAAATCAGACACAGATTTACGTGGTTCAGTAGTAAAGACCTACGTCTACGGGGAGAGCAGCAGCGAATTTCATTATAGATCAAGCGATACAAGAAGATTACACACTCAAGTCACTCAAACACTCTCTCAGTGTTTCCCAAACCCCAATTTATCCCAAACCTCAAGTGTTTATAAATAAACAACTCACTTGGAGATAAACTCACGGCACAAAATTAATCGCGCTTCCAAGTCGCACACCAAAAAAGAAAAATCTCCAGCTTCTCTTCGGCAGACATACGGCTTCGTTAAGTAGAGCTTCGGTGGACGTCTCTTCTACGTAGGGTTTATTGACTTCACGCGAGGCCCCTCCCCCCCCAAAAAAAAAAAAAAGAAATTGGATTATGCTTTTATATGTGTGCAGGGACCCTATCTTCACGCCAAGGTAGGAAATCATGTGCCCAAAAGGTCAAATCTTTGACCTTGGGCCCACCAACGTTGTCTTCTTGCTTGGACAACTTCTTGCACATGCAGGGGCCCACATAATAAACTTCCGTCTTCTACAGGTTCCGCGAAATAGAAGAAGAAACTTCGCTCGTTTTTTATTATTTCTTTCTCATATTTCCTCTTTTGTAAATTCAGCAAATCGCATTTTTGCAAATGCTCAAACTCGAGTCATAATTAGTTTGCATCCCATCAGCCCGAATATCTCGTTGGTCACTCCTTTGCTTCACGTGCGTGTGTCGTCCTCTGTGCGTGGAGGCCTTCATATGCAAGTTGCAAAGGTGGAGAAGGCAGTAGGAAGGGAGCAGAAGGAAGAAGGAGGAAGGGAGCTGGGGCGAGCTGGGCTCGGGCCAGCGTGGGTGGAGGGAGAAGAAGAAGGGGGGCACCCTTTTTGAATTTTTTTCTTTTCTTTATTATAAATTTTTATTTATCTGAAAATAAGGTAAAAAGGGAAATAAACCAAAAATAATAAACACAGATTTATTTATGCCTACGTGGTGCGAAAATTAGGGTTAAATTGATTCACAATTTTCTATATAAATATATAATCAAAATTTAGATATTAACAATTAGGTGCATAGATTTCATCAATCTTAGGATTTGGATCACCTAAAAAACATAAGTATTGTTAAGAGGTTCTACTTCAAGCTTCTTTGTTCTATAATTTAGTAGTCCTGGTTGTTCAAGTTAAGCCATCTTCATTTGCTGAATGAGACAGGCAATCTGTTTCTTGTTTCTAGATGAGTCCTTTCACAATTGTCCATCACGAGACACCTCATATTTGCCAGGCGACCAGTCCTCTCGCTTTTGCATATTGACATTAACCACAAGTATACAATATATATTCCCTGATGCCAAGTGTATATCATCTGCTTGTTTTTTTGGTTTTGAGATCAGGGAGGAGGTCATGTATGTCGTGCGTTGGTGCACTGTTGGCTTTCTTAATCAAATGGCCTGTCGGGTTGTGACCTGGGGGAAACTTTTCAGTTTCTTTTTTGAAGGGAAATCAAACTCCTATTATCGAGTACAATAGTTTATAGAATGATTGTCACTGTACGAAATTTCTCCACCCCTTCCCAGTTTTCAACGCGTCGAAGGAGACTTCTCCGGCTTGTCCATAAATCCACGAGAATCATATGGATTAGTCAGTACTCCAACATCTCTCTTCTCATTATTAAGCTCCATCAGTATACTTTAGCTCCTGAAGATGGAGAGCAGGGACTCATTCAACGGAAAAACAACGTCAACGACCGATAAAGGAGATGTTGAGCCATCACCGTGGCTGAATACGAGGTGTTCTTGAATTTTAGAGGACCTGACACTCATCTTGATTTTGCTGACTCTCTATCACTCCATGGATGGAGTTTCAGAGATGATGAAGACATCAAAAAAGATGAAGCCATCGGAGGCAAATTGGAGGGTACAATCAAGAGATCCACAATCTGCATCCCCATCTTTTCTAGAAACTATATGTCAAGCACACGGTGTCTTCGTGACCTTGCATACATGGTGGATTGCTCGAGAAATAGAGACAACAAAGCAATGACCTTGCCAATCTTCTTCAACGTGGATTCCCAAGATGTCAAGCTCAAAACTATGCTATAACACAATGCTTTGCAGAAGCACGAGCAAAAGTTTGGATGCGATGTCGTGCAATGATGGAAGGAGGCTTTGAGGGAGGTTGCTATTATCAAAGGATGGAATCTCAAAGATAGAGGGTAAGGCTTGAGCTTTCTTTTTCCTAAAGGACTAATAATTCTAAATCATATTTAAGAAAAATTCCTTAATATACTACTCTATTGTAATTATAAAAGGATATTAGCTTAATTTATATACAATGATGCTATGAATAATACATATAAGTACCATGGAAATTAATTTTTTCAGAATTCATCAGCATACTCTCATTGGATACCATTCCTGCTGTATATTTTTTTTAACAACCAACTATAAAATTTTCCATTATTCGCATATTTCACCAACCAAAAAGTATTGTAGTCATATTATGTTCCCTTGTATGATTCCATTTCATTCCGAAGTATCAAAGGCAATATATTAAAAATATAAAATTAGTTGTCGTGATTTTAATTATATGAAATTTGAAAAGTTATTTTTAAGAAGAACTAATTTCTTACAAAATAAATAATTCTAAGAAATAAAGAATATAAAACAATTGTTAATACATAAAAACGCAAGATGTAGAACAATATATGCAAGATGATTTCTCTACTATGCCATGATAAATGCAATTTGAATTCAATATTGATTTGCATCTTTTAGAGACGATATAAATACTTTTTTAAAATTTCTAAATTAATTTTATGAAGGTTTAATATAGAAAATAATTTACCTAATTATTATTAGTTTTATCCATGCGAAACTAGGGAAAAGAGCACACACTGTATGTGAGCAATAAAAAAGGAATAAACAAATGCTTTGCATGTATTTAAAGGAACAAAATGCAAAGGTTTCGATGTTACAATTTAAGGATGAGGGAGTATCTTTTATAAGTTTAACACTTCCTTCTTATCTTAACAATTTACATCTCTGGCTATTGGATACAATACATAATTGTAATCCATTCAAGTATAATTGGCATAGACTTTGATCGACTCTCTTCATAAAATAGAGTTAGAGCTTGAAACTATATATGAGATTACTTTTTATTTAACTGAATTAACACTGGGTTGGGGGCGATTTTCTTAAATTGATCTTTTTTCCTTTTATTTTTGTGGAGTAATGTGTTCAATATTTTTGAGAGGGGGACGGTCGGCCCCGCTTGCCCCTTCTCCCTCCATGGCTAATTTGTGTTTTTAACAATATTCCTGAACTTAATAATGTATCTTCGATCTTTCTGAAGAGACCCCTTTGTATCCAATATGATAGCCAAGGTGAACTCGTTAAATTAGTCACAGCTGAAGTTTTGATCAGGCTGAATAAAAGAGAGAAAAATCTGCCCGATCAGTTAGTATCCAGGATAGTGTTGAAGATGTTGTCAATGTTGTGTGCCTATTAGATGAAGGTTCTCTTGAGGTACGTTGTATAGTAATCCATGATATGAGCGGCATTGGTAAGAAGACTCTTGGCAAGGTTGTCTTTAACCAAGTTTATAGTCGTTTTCATGGGTGCAGCTTTCTTTTCAATGTTCGAGAAGCTTCACAAGTTGGCCAAATCATTCAATTGCAAAAACAGCTATTGTCAAATATTCTCAACTTCAAACCAGTGGAGATCTCTAACCCTGATGCAGGGAATAACCAAATCAAAAGAAGATTCCACAACAAGAAAATTCTCATCATGCTTGATGACCCGGATAGTGGGATCAACTCTCCAAACTTGCAGAATTGCATGATTGGTTTAGTTTAATAAGCAGAATCATTATTACAAAACGAGACACTAACTTTTTCCCAATCAAAGAGGAGATCGGAGAAAAGAATGTCCAAACGTGTTTTGAAGAGTTTAGAATCTATGAGAGAATTATGCTATCATCATGCTCTTCAGCTTTTTATTAAGCATGCTTTCAGAATGGGTTCCCCTTCATATGACTACAAAAATATTTCTTGCGATATTCTTAGTAAAGTTGATGGACTTCCTTTTGCTCTTGAAGTTATCCGCTCCTCTCTTTATAGCAAAAGTAAACGACTTTGGAATGAAACACTGAAGAATTTGAATTTAGTTCCAAATCAAGACATCCTGGATAAATTAAAGATTAGTTTCAAAATGCTAAAGGATGCAAAGAGAGGACTTTTTCTTGATATCCCATGCTTCTTTATTGGTGAAGAAACAATCCATCATATTATATGTGAAAAGCATTGGATTTTCTCCCAAGAAGTGATGTCAATGTCCTTGCCCGTTCGTCTTTGATAATGGTTGATGAGAATGATAGATTATTGATGCATGACTTACTTAGAGATCTTGGAAGAGAAATTATTTGACAAGAAGACTTCAAATTTCCTGGGAAGCGTAATAGGCTATTGTATCCTAAGATTGCATTGGAAGTAGTGCGGACGAGAAAGGTATATATTAACATTAGCTCAAATTTCAGCTTATACGCTGAATGTGCTCTTCTATCTATCTTGCGCAAGGACGAGAAAACAATTATTTAACTTGAGTGAAGATAATATAATTATATCTAGTGAAAGATATTATTAGCTTACACTTCCAATATGAGAGTGGAAGCAAGCATAATGATTTACATGTAGATCAAGTCTAAGACTCATGAAAATAGTTAGTTTTTTTCACTATGGAAAGTTCACTTATTTCTTTTCATGTCATTAGGGAACGGAGAAACTCACGGTGCTCAAATTAGCAGGACTCTTAAAAGAGCACAACTTACAATTGAAGAGTTTTTCAAGGCTGCATACCCTAAGATTGTTGGAATTGGAAGGAGGGAATTTGGTAAGAGACTTTAAGAATCTCCTCTCGAGTTTAAGATGGCTCTCTTGGCATCGTTGCCCTCAAACTTGCAAGTGATCAATCTACGTATATGGAACTTAGTTGTGCTTAAGCTTTCAAACAGCAATTTTCCACAAAACTAGAATGGATGGGGCCCATTCTTGGTATGGTTTCGTATCACGTGGATATGTTTGTAGCCATTTCCCTTGCCACACTTCAATAAATTCTAACTATTTTGCAAGCGAATCGTGATTTGAAAGTTATACATCTTATGAGGTGCCATATCTCAACCACTCCCGACTTCTCAATGTGCTTGAATTTGAGGATTCTAGTTTTTGATGACCATTGTCCAAAGTCACCACAAATCCGTAGCTTTATCCGTAAGCTAGAGTGTTTAAAGTGCTTAGAAATAATTCCAGCTTGAGATCAGTTGTCAAAGTATTTGACAAGCCTCCAGTTTGACATGCTCACAGAGGCTTCTACAATACGTAGTCTAAAGTACCTGTCAAGTCTAAGGCTAGAGGAGCAATGTATACAAGAGCTTCATTTAACTATTGATGAGATGGCTAGCTTGACATGCTTGTCTTTAAGGGGTTGTGCTTGGCTTAGAAAGCTTCCAAACTCCATTGGGAATTTGACATCATTACTTGAATTGGATTTGCGCACCACAAGAATGAGAGAGTTACCCGATTCAATTGGAGAACTCAAAAAGTTGGAGAAACTAGACTTGCGATTCACTTGAATAAGGGAGTTACAATACTCCATTAGAGGACTAAAATCATTGCTTGACTTAAACTTGCAAAAAACAAAGATTACGAAACTACCCGCTTCTATTGGAAGGCTGCAATGCTTGATTATGTTTGGGAGTAAGATAAGAGACTTACCTAATTCTATTGGAGATCTCAAAAGGTTAAGAGAAAAGCACTTGGGATTCACTCAGATAAGGGAGCTACCAAGCTCTATTGGAGGACTTGAATCATTGGCTGCATTACATTTGTGGGGTTCAAAGATTATAGAAGTGCCTACTTCTATTGGATATCTTAAAAAGCTAGAGTGCTTGGTTCTGCTAGAGATCAATATAAGAGAGCAACCAAAGGACATGGGGATGTTGGAGAATTTCAAAGTGTTAGAATATGATGGTGGTGGAAATATCACATGGATGGGGGAGTCACCAAAAGCCAACAAGTGGAATCTAAGTATAAATATCATATGGCCTCCTCAGCTTTGGTCCCTTAACATGTCTTGGGATGATCCTCGATCTCTTACATGGCTTCCTTCCAATCTGTGTCTTTTGGTATTAAGAGATGTAAAGTCACCAATAGAACAATCATTCTTTTCCAACTTGAGATATTTGTCTGAGTTTACACTCTTTGAATGTTGGTTGAGAGAAATCGACTTTCAACAGCTAGAGAATCTCCAGTTTTTCACCGTGGAAGAATGTAAATTGCTAGTGACACTATTGCTATCAAGCCTAGGGAAGTTCAAAGAATTCGTAGTGAGGAGCTGCATTAGAAAAATTAAATTCGCTAAAGAAATGATCAATCATGAATTGCAATTGCATGGAAAGGTTACCTAATCTATCGAAACTACATAAGTTGGAGACTTTGGGCATCTCTCATTGTGAATCACTACAAGGTTTACCTAAAATACCAACCACATGTGATCCCTATATTCGTCAATGCCAAATGATAGGTGAGTCTGGTGACAAATATAAAACTTGCATAGATTGTAGGAAATTCAACAGGGGTGTGAATTTCCTGTGAGGATTCCGTCCATCAAATGTAGAAGACCGGAAGGAACTAGAACGATTGGAAGAATCATGAATATCGGCACTACGGTTCCACCAAAAAAGATAACTGATCTACCAAATCCCAGGGCGTAAGTCAAAGGCTGTATGAGAATGTGCACCTTCTCTCACAATGTCAATTTCATTATTATATCTCTTTATATGGTGACAATATATATGGTCTAGCAATTAATTCAGATTAATGTCTAGCTTTTTTTATGTTTCATTTCAAGTCTGATATGGGATCTTCATAGATTGCAGCAAGCACGAAAGCTCCTTTTCAACAATTCTCCCAGCAGTAACAACAGAGGCCGTTCATGGGAATGATAAATAAGCTGCACTCTCCCGTTCTGGGAGTTTCTCTCTCGCAAGAAGAGTTTCTCCACGCTTGATGTGGAAATGGCTTCTTTACTCCCTAATCAAAACCCTTTTCGAAACACCCACCCTTCCATTTCGGTCTATTTCCATCCCCTTTGATTTCTTTCCAGATGGAGTCTCGTTTTGGAAATGGCCGTTGTTCGAGAACTGTTCCATTCACTTGGGGACGTCATCCATGGTGCGTTGGTGTTTCTCTCACAAAATGAGCCATCTTTAACCTTTTTCCACAAAAACCGAAACCAAATCCCTACAAAAGTCCACTAGATCAGCCTAAATAACCTTTTCTACAAATCACCCAGTTCATATATCTCATGCTTCGAAAACCCCAACCCTATCCCAGCTGTTGTATCAAGCTTCAATCCGACTCTGTGCAAGTTCTCTAAGATGAAGGGGTGCTGAATACAGTGCAAAATGGCTGCGATCATACAAGTGCAATACATCCAACATCTTCATCTTCGTATCGAACGCTGTCCATCGATCCAGGTTGGTCTCTTCCATTAAGGAGTTAAGAACTGATTTTAAGGCATCTATGAGCACGCTTGTTGTCATTCTACTACCTTCTGTGACTGTCTACTGGAGTGTTTCACCTTCATGGAACACAAAGGAGTAGATCCTCCGATGGAACTTCTCCGCAAGAGGTTGGGAGATATGTGGTCAAAAGACGATATAATAGATCTAGAGGATATTGACACTAGTGAGCAGGAAAATGATTATCGTGCTATGTTGATAGAAAAACTATTCATGAACCCAGCGGTTAATTTTCTAGCTTTTCAGAGTACTATGAAGAAGGCTTGGAAAATTGAATGTGTTGGTATTACCCCCTTGGAGCAGGGACTGTTTCTATTTGCTTTCAAATCAGAAGGGGAATCAAAACGTGTGTTGAACGACGGCCCCTGGTCCTTTGCTAATCATTGTTTGTTAATAAAACCATGGGAACCTAACACCCCCCCTCGATGTTATAACTTCTCTAAAGGGGCTTTTTGGGTCCACATATTCGGCCCCCCGGTGGAATGGCGTAATGTAGAAGCTGTTAGGAGAATTGCTAGGATCTTGGAGAAGTGTTAGACATCAAAGTGGAACCCAAAGGTGTTGCTAATTTTGTATCAGGGAAAGTGAAAGTTGAGTTGGATCTCTTCGCGCCTTTAAAACAAGGAAGTGTGGTTAAACAAGCGGGGAGAAAATTCTGGTTGGAATACAAATACGAAAGGCTTCCTCATTTCTGCTATGCATGTGGAAAATTAGGTCATTACACTACTCATTGTGCTGAAAACCAAGTAGACCTAGAGAGAATTAATGAGCTACGATTTGGGTATTGGTTGAAGGCAGAAGCTAAAGAATTCAGCCCTATTTGGAAGATGTTTTATGAAGATCTGAAAGAGGATAGCGTAGTAGAAGAAGTTGTACCTGAAACTCAAGAATGTCCAAGCTAGATGGACATTGTCCAGCACCTCCCCTTAAATAGTAGCCGCATGGACAGACCTGAAAAAAGAAAAGAGATGGATAATGTAAGACCAAGAGATGTACAAGGAAAGGCAAGCTCATCGTTCCTATTATTAACGTGGCCAGATAACAGACCCTCCTTTGCACCTCTTAAACAAAACATCCAGGAGGGCTTGTATCAAAGAAAAGAAGGAAAAGCAGCCAGGCATACAAGCAAAAAATAGAAAAGGTTCAGTCCTTATGGCAATGAGAAGCAAGACCAGGAGATTTTGGATGAAACACTACTCATAGAGACCTCAATGCAAGTGGATAAGGGAGAGGGTACATGAACTTTGGTGGCCAGCCCTAATAAGCCATGGGGTACTAATGAACATATTAAGCTGGAATTGTCAGGGGCTGGGCAACCCCCTGACAATTCGGGAACTAAGAGCCTTAGTGGCTCAAAATAGGCCCAATTTAGTGTTCCTAATGGAGACGAAGAACAAAGAACATCTGGTTGTGAGGTTAAAGAAGAACTTAAAGTTTCATAATCACTTCGTGGTGGATCCAATTGGGACTGCAAGAGGGCTAGCTTTAATGTGGAACGCTGAAATTTATGTATCAATTGATTCATACTCTGCTGAATTTATAAATGCAACTTGCAAATGGGAAGGAAAACAGTAATGCGAAGTACATTTGTGCATGCTCCTTATATTTTCCAGAGAAAGGTGTTGTTATGGGAGGAGTTGAAGTATATTAAGTCCCAAAATTCTCTGCCATGGATTTGTATTGGCTATTTTAATGAAATCCTATACCACTGGGAAAAAGTTGAAGGAAGATTGGCTGAGTGTCACAGAATGGCAGCATTTAGACAAATTGTGAATGATTGTTCCTTTATGGAATTAGAAGGCAAAAGCTGTGCGTTTACATGGGCAAATAACCGAGGAGGAGATGAATTTATAAAAGAAAAAATTGACAGAGTCCTATGTACCATTGAATGGAGGGTTTCCTTCCCATAAGCTTTAGTATATACCTTGCTGGCAATAGGATTAGACCACTGCCCCTTATTAATATCTCTAATGGTTGAAAGGAGGAAGAGGAAAAGGCATTTTAAGTTTGAGGCTTTCTGGTTGGAAGATCGGGAATATGAGGAGAAAGTAAATATGGTGTTGAATGATCATGGAGTGAAAAATCTAAGCTGGGGGACAAAGATACAGAAAATCACAGCATCTTTGGAGGTATGGAGCAAAAAATTTTCCAATGCCCAGACTCAAATCAGAGACTTAAAAAGAGAAATTGAAGCCATAACAAATAATCAACAGGCGGAGCATGATAGAAAGAGGGTACAAGAGGTAAAAGAAAAAATAGAACTGTTATGGAAGCAAGAAGAAATGTTTTGGGGGATGAGATCGAGAGTTTCATGGCTGAAATGGGGGGATAGGAACTCTAAATATTTTCATGCTACCACAATTCAGCGTAGGCAAAGAAACAGAATATCTATGCTCCAAGTTTCTGATGGAGAGTGGACCCAAGATGAAGGAAGACTGAAAGAGGAAACTTTAACATTTTTCACGGAATTGTACACCTCGGTGGGTCCTCACAATATCCAATCCATCATCGACTAATGCCCTACTCTGGTGTCTGAAGAGATGAATATAGCCCTAACAGCAAAAATTATACTACAGGAAGTCAAAGATGCAGTCTTTCAACTTGGTGTAGTTAAAACCCCAGGACTAGACGGACTAAATGGTCAGTTTTAATAGCTTCATTGGATAGATATTCAGACAGACATTATGGAAATGGTAGAGGATTTCTTGGAGACAAAATGCCTTAATCCACATCTGAATAGAACTCACATTGCTCTTGTCCCTAAAGCTAAAATTAGACCAGTTCCGACCGATCAGCCTTTGTAACTTTTCCTATAAAATTATCTCAAAAGTTTTAGCAAATCAACTTAAGAGATGGCTTCTTGATTTGATTGAAATAGAGCAGAGCGCCTTTGTCAGTGGAAGACAGATAAAGACAACATCCTCATAGTTCAAGAGATCCTTCACCAACTCAAAATCAGGAAAAGAAAGAAGAAATTTCAAGCCATGCTTAAACTAGATATAAAGAAGGCTTATGACAGAGTTAAATGGGACTTTCTTGAAGCTTGTATGAGGAAAATGGGATTTAGCACTACATGGGTAACTTGGATCATGCAATGCATCACAACTACCTCATTCAGTGTGAAGTTTAATGGAGAATCTTTACCTTTTTTCAACCAGCTCGAGGCATTAGACAAGGAGACCCTCTATCCCTTTACCATTTTATACTTTTGGCGAATGTCTTATCTTTGATGATGAGAAAAGCAGTTGACGAGGGACGACTAAAAGGTATTCAATTAAACAGCCACTGCCCCACACTATCGCACTTACTGTTTACAGATGACTCTATCTTCTTTTTAGATGGTAAGATTAGTGAGTGCCAAAATCTAGCTGAGGTACTGAATCAATATTGTGTAGCTACTGGGCAACAGGTGAATTTGAACAAATCAGGGTTCCTTTTTAGCGCGGGCTATCCCCAGAGTTCGAGGAGAAATATGGCAGGGGAGCTGCAAGTCCCAGAAATCGACAAAACAGGGAAATATTTGGGTATCCCCTCTAATTGGGGTAGTTCAAAAAAACAAATGTTTGCATGGATTTTGGCACGGGTAAATATGAAGCTGGAAGGATGGAAGGAAAATATGCTGTTTAAAGCAGGAAAGCAAGTCCTCTTGAAAGCAGTAGTTCAAGCTATCCCACAATATGCAATGTCGATTTTTAAAATCCCGGTATCTATTTGCAAAGCAATAGAACAAAAGATAGCTTTCTTTTGATGGAAAAACAATGAAAGGAAAGCTGGAATTCACTAGAAAAGTTGGAATCTAATGAAAATGAGGAAAGATAGTGGCAGGATGGGTTTTAGAGATCTCATTACATTCAACAAAGCTATGCTAGGAAAGCAAGCATGGCGTTTAGAGGAAAACTCACCCACACTATGGATCCAACTTCTCAAAGGCTTATATTTTCCTAATACATATTTCTAGCTTGCAAAACAAGGGCAAAGAGCTTCATGGGATGGAAAAGTCTCCTAGTTGGGAGGGCAACTATATTAGAATTGACCCAATGGGCAGTGGGTGATGGACAATCAGTCAGAATACGGCAAGATAAATGGCTAAAACGGGGCATACTTATCAAACGTACTAATAGAGAAGATCCTGAGCGTGTTACTGAGTTAATTGACAAGCAAATTGGCTCATGGAAAGAAGACATAGTACAAAACACTTTCGAAGACAGCATTGCAAATTAAATACTGGCAATTCTCATCCCGGCAACAAGCGAAAAAGACAAACTAGTGTGAACCGCAACAATATCAGGCAATTACACAGTCAAAAGTGGGTATAATCAACTAAGGAGAGCAGAGATCAACCCAGCACACAATGAAGCATCAACCTCATACCAGAAGCCCAAAGAGCTATGGTGTAAAATCTGGAACTTGCGAACCATACCGAAAATCAGAGTTTTTATGTGGAACCTTTGTCAAAATGCACTCCCCACATTAGAAAACTTAAGCAGTAGGAAAATCGCACCTGAGTCGACTTGCCAGCTCTATCAGAAGCAGCCTGAAACAGAGGAACATCTATTTTTGCTTTGCCCCTGGACATACAAGATCTAGTCAGACCCACACATCAGCATACCAGTACAAGGAAAGGGACTAACAAGCATAGATTGGTGGATTCTTAACTACAAGCGAGCCTTACTAGAAGCACCACCCCTTGAACAAGTTGCTGAATTGCTCTGGTTCATGTGGAAAGCAAGGAACGAGGCCATCTTCAGAGGGAAATCACTGGACCCGCAAGGAGTCATCTCGAAAACCCTCGGAAAGCACGAAGATTTCAAAATCTGGAACTCGAAATCGGAAGGGCATGAGGAGAGAGACCGTACCTGAGCGTCGAAGTGGAACCCCCTGCACCAAAATTGCTGAAAATTAATGTCAATGGAGGATTCAGAGCGGGCAAATCTAGAGGAGCCATGGCTAGTGTATGCAGGGACACTGATGGTGCTCTGCTCAGAGGGTTTGCACGCCAGATTCGAGTGCAATCTGCACTCCAAGCTAAAACCCTAGCTCTGCTCGAGGGGTTGAAGCTTGCGCATGAATGAGAGAAGGGGAAAGGTAAAAGTGAAAGTACAATTATTGAATCTGACTCCTCTGTTGCAATTCAAGCTTTGTTGGGGGAAAGACACGTACTGTGGGACATCACAGCACAAATTGAGATGGGCCGGGCCTCGTTGTCTTCTTCGTCTCACATACAACTCACTCATGCTTTAGAGAACAAAACAAAATTACTGATTGGGTTGTTAAAGCCCAGCTCAACAATTGCCTCCCTAACAACTGGGTTTCGAGCCCACCACAACAGCTATGTCCCACTCTAAGCCTTTTGACTGCAAGTGTGAGAAAGCATAAGAAGTTTCATACCGGAAAGATTAGAATTCACAATAAATAAAACCAAAAGGAAAAAAAAAAAAAAAATTATCCCACAGTCTAGTGAATACTTGTTATGTTTGAGAAAGGTACCTAATGAATAGTGGTCAATGTTATGGAATTTTCATTGTCATGTCTCTATGAACGAAAATTTTCCCTTTCTCCCTCACTTATATGGTCAAGAAAAGCTTTGAGCACATTGCCACAGCCTCCTACTTCTTCTTTTGTGTCTGTATTGCCTTCTGTAGCCGATGCATGAGTTGATAAGAAGCTTGACACATCATCCAGTAGGTACTAAAGAATCTGCAGAGAAGAGAAACCCCATCCAAATAGGACTCTAAATACATTGACCACACTCAAGCCAACATTCATATGTAAGTTTTCTTCTTTAACATGGCTGACATAACAATAACAAGAAAAATGAAAATTCCATGGTGAATATTCCATATAGTGAGTACACACCAGTACCTTTGATAGAAAGCATGAAGAACTATTATAGTAATTATGCCGTTTCAGTTTCTAAAACGTAATCTAAGAAACAATATCTTTATCAACTGTATCACCAGTTGCTCTAGTTGCTCCTTCTTAAGATCAAAACCTGAAGAAGATACACAGCAGAAAAGATAACATGAAAGAAAAGTTAAAGCTGGAAGAAGGGACAATCACAAAAGGAAGCTACAGACTCCTAGAGTGGCATTATCAAGCATGAAAAACGGATCATTCAAAATAAATGGATAGCATCTCATAAGAGGAGATTTATCAGCATTAGAACGAAAGGGAAACCCATTTACAGAAACCTATTCGTTTGTAGCTGATTGCCGAAACTATTTGATTGATGAGTGAGTATGTACGTGTAAACTTGCAGAGTTGGACAACTTTCTCAGCCAAAATGCTTGAACTCATCTAGAAAACCAAACATTCTCTTGTTCTTGTATGTAATAGACTTGCTAAAAGATCAGATTGGAAAAAAGAGACAAATGTGTCTAATATTAGTTGACAACAAAGAAAATAAAACTCATGCTTTCGAGCACTCTTATTCCATGGAAGGTTACAATAGAACCAACAGATGTCTAACAGACTCTAGAATAGCTCAACTTCGATAGCTAACTTATTTATTGATTATACACTGCAAGTGTCAGCAGTCTCATCTATGAATCCAACATAAGAACATGGAAGATAACCATCAATTGACAGGCAAATTATCATAAACTTGAGGGATGATCGGATTAGTCATTCTCAATCTTGAAACATTGATGGATACATTCAGGGAGAAAAACAAGAGCAAGCATCGTCCAACACACAGGCCCATCCACTACAGATGCAGTATTCTCATGCTCACGGGAAAAAATGGCTTGCTCCTCCATTAAGGGTACAAATAACATAGCTGGACTAATCTGCTTGGGCATTTCACCAAACACTTGACGTGCACTCGATTAAATGGCACAAGGAAACAACAAGATAGTGAGAATCACAACCCAATCAATACGAGATCATCAAGACTGAATCGAAAGTTACTAATATAATCTCTAGCATGACCGATATTCATGCTAACAACAACAAAGCTCTCGGTTTCTTTTCCACATGTGTAAAGGAAGAATGTACTAACTTCCACGCTCAATGAAAACTGAAAGCTCCAAGGCTTTAAGTTGTCGAAGGTTTGAAGGAATCTATTGGTTCAATAAACTTGAGTCCATTGATAGAGCACACGGATTCGAAGCTCAAGCGCGCGAGAACATCGCGATCCGAAGAGCACTGGATGTGGCAAAGTGAGTGGCGGATTCCGGCGCCGATCAGCGGGGCAAAAGCTTCTGGAATACGCAGAGGATCAAGAGAGAGGCTTTGAGGGGCATTTTACTTCAATTGCTTGAAGAAGATGAACGGAAACGTGAATCAAACAACTAAAACGTAGAGAATCAACATTATTCTCAAATTGGAGAGGAGAGAGAACCTAGAATGGTGTCGAGTGTCGTTGAAGAATAGCCATACCTTCAATGATGAAGAAGATCTAGACCTTCAATGGCGAAGAACATGCGCGTCGTTAAAGAAGAGCCGAAGAAGAAAGACGAGCGAATGAAGTGAAGGGAGAGAGCGGTGTACGGAGAGGAAAAGTGAAAGGTCAGAGGGAAAAAATAAAAAAGGAAAGTGTTTTCACCTTTCGAGAGAGGGGAATTTGTTTTCCTAAAATAATGCATAACATTTACGTTGACCGGAAAGTCTTTTCCGTTGATCAAATCATTTTCGGCGAACCAAACGGCTAAAAATCTAGAAAACACTCTCCGGTAAAACACTTTCAGTAAAACAAACACACCCTAAGTATTTTCTGAAAATTCCAGAAAGGAAAGTTTGAAATGGAAAAGAAAAGGGACAAATTAAAGAGATCTGATGTGGCCATGGCAATCTTTGGCCATTTTTGCTTCATGGCTGCGTTTAACCAAGGCAAAGAACCTTTTTCGATAACTAGGCATATGATGGCGAGGGAGAGTCGTAACCTCACTGCGGCATGGCGGTGAGGTGCGGCGGTGAGGTGCGATCTTCCCCGGCTTCTTGGCCCAGGCGTGTTTTGAGATTTGAGGCGGTGGCACTTTCACTAGAATCCGATGAGTTATGCCCAACGCTCGCCGGTGCGTAGGTGGTGGTGCCCCACCCATGCTCTCCCTTCTGCTGTCTCCCTCCCTTTCTTATGTTTATAATTATATATTTTTTAATTTCCTTCCTTATTTTTATTCCTCATTAGTAATAAATCCAGTGTTCATGTGTTAACCACGTCAAGATTTTTATCTTTATGCTGGACGAAAGGACCAACATGGACAAAAATATATATATAAGAAAAGAATATATATATATATATATATATATATATATATACACACAGAGATAAGAGAAGGACCCAATTACGGCGGGTTCTTGAGTTTTTATGCTAACTTCATTGTTGGATTGCCATTCCTTTTTAGGAAGCGATTAGTTTTGTGTACCAGAGCAAACGAAAAGAGCAAAAAAAAAAAAAAATATATATATATATATATATATATATAGAGAGAGAGAGAGAGAGAGAGAGAGAGAGAGAGAGGGGGGATCACAACGCTTTCCCCCATTATCTCGAGCTATACTTGTGTCAAAGACGTCTTAACTATTCTGTCATGAAGGGCACAAAACGACCTGATAGAGGATCATAACGCTTTCCTCTTTCGAGCTGTACTTGTCTTAAAGCCATCATTAATTAGTTTGTCCTGGAGAATATAAAATGACCTGAAAAGCATCTATGTAGATCATTCATAACGAATTCACCATTCATTCACGTTCACCGATCTGATCAACATCTCATCAGTGATCTGTCTCTCTCTCTCTCTCTCTTCCTTCACCTCATATTTGCATACATGGGGGCGTCCCACCAGTTGCCGACGATGACAATTCACGGAAACGCTTCACCGGTACACAATGATCCTCCTTTTATTCTCCAACGAGTTCATTTCATGTTCGCTCACTCTTGTGCTTGTTCATAGCTCTGTCCAGTTGCATGATTTACTAGAAGTTTTAGCAGTAGGCATGACACATCTCGGACAACAAATAATTTGGAGAAACAAACTTCATCAGGAAAAAAGGTTTCACATAAAGGAATATACGATATGACGACGGGGACTGAGAGTTGTTGGATATTTTGGAAGGTGTATGATTTAGTTATAAAACTTCATGAACAATCATTTGATCGCTGTCAGTTAGAACCACTCAAATCTAAATGATATCGTCCACTTGGCTCGCTTGAGAATCCCTTTTAGCATTAATTTGCAAATAAATGGTTCATCGTGGCCCTTCAGATAAATTGCCCTTAGAATATGTGGAAAACATTGCTAAAGGCATTAGTTTGCCACAAATTGGAAAGATGGCAAGCGACGGAGGATGAGGAGAAGAGATGGAGATAGCTGATGAGGAAGTATTTGTGCCGGTGTCGAAAGGAGGAAGAGGAGAGGCATGGCAAAGAGGCGAGATGGACAAGGAAGAGGGGGAGAGAGCGACGACCAAAGGTCTAAAAGAGAGAGAATAGTGTATTGTCCTGCCAACGATTTCTTGAATTATGTGCCACGTGGATCAATTACAAAGCCATTTAATGATATATTTATAGGAAATACAGAGTATACATCGTTTATCTAAACTAAATTTTACATAAGTAATCTGATTCATCATTGATTTTGAGGATCATAACTGCCCACTCTTTCAAATCAATACTGGATAAGGCCACTTGTCTAATTATATTTTTACTTTGATGGTGTACATCATAATTAATCATTAATGTTATTTAAATTCTAACATAACGTGAGATAGGATCTATCAACAAGCTAAGTTGTTGATCTTGAAGTGAGCAAACGAGCTTAAAATATTTGGGAGCGATCATTTGTAAAATTTGATACTAAATTATGTGTCATTGGCACTTCCAATATCCCTATCTCATATCATTTGTAATGAAAAAAAAAAACGAGGTCAAGTAAAGATGCAAATACATGGGTTTACTTACTCGCCTCTTTATACTCTTGACTAATTCATAGTGGTTCTGTTAAGTTTAGAGCTAAATGTAAATTATTACTACTTAGTTAAGATTTTGTCTATTAAAAAATCCAGCCTGCATCCCAATTTCTTTCGTTTAGACGTTATTGTGACTAAAATAATTTTGAAAATTATAATCTTCTCAAAGAATATGTAATCATTGATCTTTCACTTGACTATCTCATACCTTTCATGCTTTTCTCAGAATTATTAAATAATTTATAGATGAGGTTTGATTAATATATACAATTTGACAAGTATTAACCTGAGAATAATTTTAAGTTAGTTAAAAAGGTTTTACGGCAAATTATCCTTCCACATAAGTGGACTAATATTGGCAAATGGACTCAAATAAGAGTTGGCAATGTCCTATAAGAGTGAGCAAATTTTGACCGTCTGTATAAGGCTCCGCAAGAAAAATATTGTTATATTATATATAAATATCATTAGTAATGTCAATGAGAGTTTACAGTTTTAGGGTTTATGATTTAGAGATTGTGATTAGTTTAAATTAATTGAGGTTTTAGGGTTTAGGATGATTAAAATGCTATGAACTATAACAAATTAGGTTCTGTAACTAATTTAACTAATCTTGCTCTAAGTACATTTTGACCCTACCACAACTATTTTCTACTATTTTCTAATGTTCACGAGGAAAGAAACATTTTATTGGATTATGATAAGTCTCCAAAGTTAGTATATTTAGGATGACTTGCCTTAAGTACTAGGAGTGCAGCTAGGCTAGTCATTAAACAAGGCTTTCCGTGGTTTTATTAGTGCAAATCAATCTCTCTCTCCCTCCCTCCCTCCTTCCTTTTACAAAATGCCCTTGTTATCTACATGATATCAAAGATGTTTTATCCTTTTAGCTGTGATGTGTATTTTGTTATTATCCTTTTTACTCTTTGAATCGCAATCAAGCCTTGACGCTGTGAAAAAGAAGAAGCTCCAGACATTTCCATTCATCTGAATTGACAGGTGCCAAACGCTGTTGCTTCTGATCTCTCCAGTCAAGAAGAGCTTCTTAAGGAACGTCAAGGAGCAGAAAAAGGCGAGGGAGCCATCTCATCATCTTTACCCAGAGAAAAAGGGTGGTTGACTCAGCATTTGTACAACTATCAAGGCTTCTGGTATGACAATCACTTCCTCGGAGGAGTCATCTGGGCCCAGCAACATTTCGAGGCCCGGCCCACCGACACCCTCTTGGCCACCTCCCCTAAGACCGGCTTGACATGGATCAAGGCTCTGTCATTTGCTATTGCCAATAGGCACAACCAAGACCTCTCCAGGCACACTTTGCTCATCAAGAGCCCTCATGAATGTGTGCCCTACATTGAATTCTACGCCTATGAGAAGGACCCCATCTCAGCCCTCCACGCTCTTCCCTCGCCTAGGCTTCTCTCCACTCACATCCCTTATGCCTCGCTGCCAAGATCGGTTGCGACCTCAGGGTGCCGGATCGTGTGCATCGTCCGAGACCCAAAGGATGTGTTCGTGTCAATGTGGAGCTTCATTAGCAAAGTAAAATATACCGATAGTGATAGGCCGCCCGTTTCTCTGGAGGAAGCATTTGGGCTATTCAGTAGAGGGGTGTCTCTTTCAGGGCCATACTGGGACCATGTGCTAGGCTATTGGAAAGCAAGCTTGGAGTATCCAAACAAGGTCTTAATTTTAAAGTTTGAGGACTTGAAGAGGGAGACAGAGGCCAATGTGAAGAGGCTAGCAAATTTCTTGGGCTGTCCATTTACTCCTGAAGAGATTGATGGTGGTGGAGTGCAGGAGATCATAAAGCTGTGCAGCATAGAGAGTTTAAAGCAAATGGAAGTGAACAAATCCGGGGTCTTTCGTATGGGAGCTCTATCAAGCGGGACGGTTGAGAATAGCGGGTTTTTTCGGCGAGGGGAGGTGGGTGATTGGAAGAATCATCTCTCGCAACAGATGATCGAGCGGCTCGATCGGATAACCAAGCAAAAATTTGAGGGTTATGATTTGAAGTTCTAGTGTCCATCTAAAAGAATAAATGAGAAGACTATCGACATTGGAGCATAGTTCTCGATCGAGCGCTAATATGAAGTTGCTTGCTTCAGTTCAAATATGATGTTCTTGTCTCTAACACTATAAAGTTTGCACCAATAAGGGAAATGCAGTAATTAAAATTCCAACAGCTTCACTTGTTTTTTTTTTTTTTTTTTTTTTTTTTTTTTTTTTTTGGTAACCGAGGATCCACCTGAGATCCCTTCGAGGTCACACCACTCGCCAGTGCCCGGTGACACCATCAGACGTCGTCGCAAACCACTCTTTGACGTCAATACCTCGAGGGAGACTACCATGAGACCCCACCACCATGGCCCCCACTTAAGACGTGTATTGACTATGCAAGAGTTCAAACCCTGGACCTCATCGAAGAATGAGAGAACACCCAACCAATGGCTTCGCTTGTTTTTTTTTTTTTTTTTTTTTTTTTTTTTTGGTAAAGTTAAGTAATTATTTAGGGCTTCGCTTGTTTGCTATGCTAATTTCCAAGAAATAAAAATCTGTCTAATCTAATAAATTGGGTTTTGACCATAATGAGGTATCAATGACTATTAGCGTTATGATGTTCTTTAATTGGTTTTGAACAATGATATTCATTAATTTTGTCTCTTGAAAAATGAACTATCTTTAATTGGTTTTGAACAATGAATATTCATTAATTTTGTCTCTTGAAAAATGAACTATCTGAAAAATATTTTTCAAAAAATAATTGCTTCTTTCGCTTACAAAAATAAATAAATAAAAATTATTTTTTTTCAATTATTTATGTTCGAGAAGCATTACAATGTTGTCTTTAACCAAGGTTAGAGTCAGTTTCATGGGTGCAACTTTCTTTCCAACGTTTTAGAAGCTTCACAAGCCAGAAAAATCATTCAATTGCAAAATACTTATTTTCTAATATTTTCAACTTCAAACCAGTGGAGATCTCTGACCCTAGTGTTGGATTAACCAAATTAAAAGAATATTTCATAACAAGATAGTCCTCATCATGCTTGATGACCTAGATAAGTGGGATCAACTCTCCAAATTTGCAGGGAAGTAGGATTAGTTTGGTTTAGGGAGCATAATCATTATTACAACAAGAAACACTAACTTTTTGCCAATCAAAGAGGATATTTGAGAAAAGAATGCGCAAATGTGTTTTGAAGAGTTTAGAATCTATCAAATGAGAGAATTGTGCTATCAACATGCTCTTCAACTTTTTAGTAAGCATGCTTTCAGAATGGATTCCCCTCCATATGATTACAGCAATATCTCTCGTGATATTATTAGCGAAGTTGATGGACTTCATTTGGCTCTTGAGGTTATCGGTTCCTCTTTTTTATTGCAAAATGTAAACAACTTTGGAAAGACAGATTACAGAATTTAGATTTAGTTCCCAATCAAGATGTCTTGGACAAATTAAAGATTAGTTTCAAAATGCTAAAGGTTGCAAAGATTTTTATTGATATTGCATGCTTCTTTATTGCTGAAGAAATGATGAATCCATATTTTATGTTGAAAGCACTGAATTTTCTCCCGAGAAGAGATGTCATTGTCCTTATCCGTCCATCTTTGACAAAGGTTGATGAGAACACTAAGAGATCTTGGAAAAGAAAATTATTCGACAATAAGATCTCAAATTTCTTAGGAAAAGTAGTAGATTATGGTGTCCCAAGATTACACTGTGGATGTAGTGCAGACTACAAAGGTGATATTGACTTCAACTCGAATTTCAGCTCATACCTTAAATGTGCTCTTTTATCTGTCTTTGCACAAAAAAAAAAAAAAAAAACAATTATTTAATTTGAGTGAAATGAAGGTAATATAATTATATCTAGTGGAAGATATTATTAGCTTACATTTCCAATATAATAATAGAAGCAAACATAATGATTTACTTGTAGATCAAGTTTATGAATTATTAACTCATGGTGGGGAATAGAGAACCTCACGGCGCTCAAACTAAAAAGATTTTCAAAAGAGTATTCAAGGCTCTAGCATAAGATTTTTGAAATAAATGGGGAACTTGGTAGGAGACTTTAAGAATCTTCTCTCAATTTTAAGATGGCTTTCTTGATGTCATTACCCTTCAAACTTGTAAGCAATCAATCTATGTTTATGGAATTTATTCATGCTCAAGCTTTCGGACAATGATATTCCACAAAACTGGAATGGATAGGGCCATGTTTTGTATGGTTTCATATCACGTGGATATGTTTGTAGCTATTTCCTTTGCCATACTTCAATAAATTCTAGCTGTTTTGCAGGCAAATCATGATTTGAATGTTATATATTTTATGAGATGCCATCTCTCAACAACTCCTGACTTCTTGGCATGCTTGAATTTGAATATACTAGTTTTCGACAAACGTTGTCCAAAGTCACCACAAATCGGTAGCTTTATCTATAAGCTAGAATGTTTAAAACGCTTAGAAATAATTCTAGCTCAAGATCAGTTGTCAAAGTTGTCCACAGGCCTCTAGTTTGACCTGTTCGCCGAGGCTTCCGCAATACGCAATCTAAAGTACCTGTCAACTTTAAGGCTGGAGGAGCAGCATATATGAAAGCTTCATCAAGCTATAGGAGAGATGGATGGCTGGCTGGCTGGCTTGACGTGCAGGGGTTGTGATTGGCTTAGAAAGCTTCTAGACTCCAGTGGGATATTGACATCATTGCTTGAAATGGAACCGCACACCACAAGAATGAGAGAGTTACCTAGTTCTATTGGTGATCTCAAAAAGTCGGAGAAAATTAACATGAGATTCATTCAGATAAGGGAGCTACCATAATTTATTGGAGGACTAAAATCATTTCTCGACTTAAAACTTGCTGGAAAAACAAAGGTTACAGAATTACCTGTTTCTATTGGATATTTTAAAAGGCTAAAGCACTTAATTATATTTGGGAGTAAGATAAGAGATTTACCTAATTCTAAATCTCAAAAAGTTAAGCGAAATGGACTTAGGATTCACTTAGATAAGGGAGCTACGAAACTCTATTGGATGACTAGAATCATTGGCTGCATTACATTTGTGGGGTACAAAGATTATAGATTACCTACTTTTATTGGGTATCTTAAAAGGTTAGAGTGCTTTGGTTCTACTTGAGATCAAGATAAGAGAGCAACCTAAGGCCATAGGGATGCAAGAGAATCTTAAAGTGTTAGAATCTTCTGATTATAGAAATATCACATGGATGGGGGAGTTACCAAAAGCCGACAAGTGGAATCTAAGTATAAATATATGTGGCCTCCTCAGCTTTGGTCCCTTAGCATGTCTTGGGATGATCCTCAATCTCTCACATGGCCTACTTTTGGTCTTTGTCGTTTGGTATTACGAGATGTCAAGTCACTAATAGAACAATCATTCTATTCCAACTTGAGATATTTGAGAGGAATAGAGTTTGAACAACTAGAGAGTCTCTAGTAGTTGACCATGAGAGAATGTGAATCGCTAGTGACGCTATCAGATCTATTGAGCCTTGGGAAGCTCAAAGAATTGGCAGTGAGGAGCTGCAAGCTGCCAGTAGAGATTCAAAGATTGGAAAAATTACATTCGCCAAAGAAATTATCAACCATGAATTGCAATTGCATAGAAAGGTTACTGGACCTATCAAAACTACATAAGTTGGAGATATTGGGCCTACCTCATTCTAAATCACTGCAAGGTTTACCTGAAATACCAAACACATGTGATCCCTATATAAATCAATGCCCAATGATGGGCGAGTTTGGTGACGAATACGAAACTTGCATAGATTGTAGGAAATTTAAGAGGGATATGAATTTTGTGTGAGGATTCTGTCCATCAAACGTAGAAGACCAGAAGGAACTGGAACGATTAGAATCATCATGAATTTCGACACTAGGGTTCCACCAAAAAAGACAACTGGCCTACCAAATCCCAGGACGTAAGTCAAAGGCTACGTGAGACTGTGCACCTTCTCTCTCACAATGTCGATTTCGTTATTATATCTCTTTATATGGTGACAATATATGTGGTCTAGCAATTAATTCGGATTAATGTCTAGCTTTTTTATGTTCTATCTCAGGATAAGAACGCTTTAAGTGCCAAAAGTTACGAAATGTACACTTAAGTGCCACATTCAAAAAGAAATGGGACACTTAAGTGCCACTCCGGCCAAAATCCGGCCAAAGTGCTGACGTGTGCAATTTCCGGTGAAATAAGTGCAAAACGATGCCGTTTTGCACGCCGATGTGGCCAAATAGTGTAAAAACGACGTCGTTTTTGCATTGACGAGGCAATAAATTAATGTAAAAATTAATTAAATTTAATTTAAAATTAAATTTACTTAAGATATTTAAAAATATAAATACAAATTTTAAAAATTCAAAAAAAGTAAATTTAAATTTATTTTTTTAAAAAAGGAGGGGGCGGATACGGTGAAGGCTAAGCCCTCGGCCGCCGCCGCCGCCTCGCCGGCGACGCCCGGCCGGGGGTTGCCGAGCCCTTGACCGGTGGCGAGGGCCCGCAAGCCCTCGGGGCAGGGTCGCAGCCCTCGCCAGATTCGGCGAGGGTCGGCGGCCCTCGCTCGGCCGAGCAAGGGCCGCCTACCCTTGTCGGATCCGGGCGAGGGCCGTGACCCTTGCCCAAATCTGGGCGAGGGTCACGGCCCTCGCCCAAATCCGGCGAGGGCTCGCGGGCCCTCGCCGCCGGTCGGCCGAGGTCGCCGACCCCGGCCGGGGCCCGACGACCTCGGCCGACCCTTCCCCTTGGCCAAGGCGCGTGGCGAGGTGGCGGCAACGACCGAGGGCTCATCCCTCATTTGTTTCACCCCTCTCCCCCCCTCTTTTCATTTTTAAATTTTAATAGTAAAAATTGTTATTTTTAAATGTTTTAAATAAATTTAATTTAATTAATTTTTATATTATTTTTTTCCACGTCAACACTAAAACGACATCATTTTGTTTTTGCCTCGCCGGAAAATTGCCATGTCGGGCGTTTTGGCCAGATTTTGGTCGAATTGACATTCAAGTGATCCATTTTGCTCCGATTTTGGCACTTAAGTGTACCTTTCGTAACTTTTGGCACTTAAGCCTTTGTGCCAACTTATAGTACTACAGGGATCCACGTGTCGTTCTATCTCTAATACATAGATTGTAGCAAGCATGGAATCTCCTTTTCAACAATTCACCTGCCTATTGATGAAGACATCTAATGTAATATAATCATTCTAACCTAATCCAATCCAATATGATAATGTCATCTATCTCATCTAATAATCTAATAATCTATTAAGCATTTTGGTGCGATGAGTGGAAATCTATGTTAATGTTGACTCTTGGTACACTCTCCATTTCAAACGTCCCTTACTTTCCCTTATTTTTTTCATTTTTCTTTTCCCTTCCCATTTGTTTATTTCATTGTACCCTTTGAAACAATCAGCCAACTTTTTTTAGCTTTCTTCCTGTTCACTTCTAAAGATGCATATCTACATTTTTCACATTTACAAATGACCAAGTCTAATCTACTAGCTTAATCAAATAAATGCGGAGTAGTGCATACTGCTTTATGAGAAACTGACATTGACATTTTCTCCACCTAGCACCTCGCAATTTTTCTTCTATTTTTTTCTTCTCTAAAGATAACTTAATTACAATTAACAAATAAAGAAAACACAATGATTTTTTTTTTTTAAAAAAATTCAATTGGTCTTCTGGATTTTTTTATTTTTTTTTTTTTGCCAATGAAGTCCTTGTACTACAGACTATTTTGTTTATGTTGGTCCTTGCGTTAAAAAACCGCCGACTTGACGGCTAAATCACTGTTGAATTCCCTAGTGTCATCCTAGTTGGCTATTGTTAAATTTCCATACCGTCATCCTAGTTGGCTGTATAAATTAGGAGGAAGAGGAGGAGGAGGAGTTCATCCCGACGCGCATGAACAACAAGATATCAACTGAAACGAAACTAGAGGTGGTGAAGGAGGTGGTCGAAGCATCCTGGAGAATATGCAAGAGGAGGTTCTAAGTCGGGCTAGTCAATTCTACATCTCTTGTGGCCATCGCAACCGTGGGCATGTTTGCTTCCATGGCTTCTTTTAATTGTGCTAGAGAATCTTGCTCCTAAAACTCTCTGCTTCGGCGTCTTGAGCTTGCACTGAAAGTGCCAAAGCAAAGCAGAACCAAAAAGAACAAGAGTGAAAGAGCAAGTTTGATTAAATTAAATTAATTAGTGTAACGTGTGGGTTTAAGAAGTCCCGGATTGCTGATGTGGTTTACCACGTCAACATTTCCATCCATAACTGGATGGAAGGACCGATATAAACAACAAACTATATAGTTCAAGTACTAAGAAAAATGTTTAGTGATACAATTGGATATTTTTGCAGATCTTCATGGATCATTGGTGCCTTTATCTCATTAAAAAATCAATGAAGCTTGGTGAGTCCTACGTTTATTGCATAATCCCCTTTTTTTGGCCTTTCATGTGAAAAAGGCCCCAACTTTTGTCTACGGGACAAATTTGTCGTCAACTTTCAAGTTTATAGCAAAAAGGCCCTAACTAGCACTCGCAAGATAGATCCGGCTACCATTAGACTTGATGTTCAACTTTACTTATGGGTCGGGGTGATCAAGTCTAGGGTGGGTAAGGTCTAGACCTGGACCCTATACCCGACCATGTTATAACCGGTTCTCTTTTTTTGGATCATATTCCCGATCCTACATGCATTGGACTCTGTTCCCGACCCACCCTATTTTTCCGGTCCAGGAACAAGGTTAACCCTATTTATATTGGAATCTGTTTTACATAAAAATTGTTGTACAACACTCATATGTAAGATAAAGCGTTTACAATCTCGATCAACATAAGCACATCCACCGTTGTAGCAAACAGTTAAAGATGCTTGTTTTTTATATACATCGGATTTCTGAAATAGTTCATGAGACTTGTGCTCCAAGGAAAAGATGTATAGACCATGAAATCCTCTATAACAAGATGGTGTCATGCGAGATGAATAAAGATCACTTTCTCGACCATTATCAGAATCGCCACTGAATTTGAAAGACAAAGTAGCAAGTTTAGTTAAGGGAAATTACCAAAAGTAACAGTTATACTGAAGTACTTGGTGGTCTCAACAATATGCTTTGACAATGCCACCGACCCTGTTACAACGCTAAGCACAGATCCAGCGCCCTTAGCCTGCAATGACAATTAAGGTCAATATGAATTCTTCAGCACCAAAGTAGGAAGTCTCAGTTCCACTGAGTACCCGAGTGTAGTGTAAGGCACGCCCAGGATGATCAGGGAGACCAGCATAATTGACCTTCTTTACTCGGGGATGAGAAGATAGAAACTCGGCTATTTTCTGTGCATTCTCCTGCCCAAAGATGTATGTTGGTTTCAAGATCAAATTTCTAGGCACGCTTAGATTAGCATACTGGATGCTAATTCAAATGAAAGTGGGAAAAGCATAATTAACAGAAAAAGCAGGTATAGTCTTAAAGCAGACACGAAGCTGCACCTGTTGCTTCTCAATCCGTAGAGCCATGGTCTTAATACCTCACAAGAAAAATCCAACAGTCAAATGGAGCTAGACCAGAACTTCCGGCATTTTGGAGGAAATAAAGCTGTTTTGCCAAGCTGGAACACGTGAAAACAGGGGAATAAAACAAGAAAAATTTGGTAAGGGTTGATAGGGGTAAAAGTCAGCAACAACCAAATGTCAGCAGGCAAATAAATCTTAGAAAAGCATTTTGACACGAAGCTAACATCATCCAGTGAACTATGACATATTTATGCAACTCCCCACATGGGGATGGGTTCCACTGAGAAGGCATAAGTTAAAGACCGCGATTTTGTGAAGAGATTTGAAAAGACTCAAGAGTCGAACTCTGGTGTCTTTGAGCCAGAATTAACAGAAAGACCCAACAGAGTGGTTCTCCTTGTGCCCAAAGATGTGCCAAATCGTGCTAATTCTGAAGTATCCAAGCTTGTGAAGTTGAGGACACATTCCGACAAGAAATTATTTGAGGTAAGTAGAAGAGGTATTTTGGAAAGACCCAGGGAAACTCATCATGCAAGGCTAATCAATGAAGTTAATAATTTCTAATTACCAAACATCAATCCCATATGAACAAAAAAACGCAAACTTTTCCACCAATCTGACAAGAAATCTAGCTTAGGAAAGCACCCCCAAAGAAAATGAGAAGAACCCAGCTTCAATCCAAAAGAAGATTTTAGAAAAACTGACGAAATTTGCGAGCTTACAGATGAGGAAGCCAGCGATGGATGAAATAGAGCGGCGGGAGCTAGCGATGGCGCGACAGATGATGGCACGATTGGTGATGGCACGACGAGGAAGCAGATGAATGCAAATGAGGAAGCAGCATGACAGGGAGCTGGATCTAGCGGCGGAGCTTAGGAGGGGAGCTCGGAGCAAGGCTGGCGAGCAGCCAAGAATTAGGTTGACAAAGGCGGTGTCACGATTTTGGGGGGCGCGAAGTGGTGACGTCGGGATCTCATAGGCTGCGGGTGTTGCGAGAGGAAAGCGACGGTGGGCAAGCGGAAGCAGCGTCAATGCTCGGATGGAACCAGGATCGGCGAACGGGCAGAGGTCGCGAGCTCGGGGAAGTCTGCGAGTGTAAGAGCCTGAGAGGTAAAGATAGAAAGTAGAAACAAATTAGGGTTTTGCATTTTGGTCTTTTTGGGGGTGGCTTACAAACCAGTTCCCAAACTGGTCCGGTCGATCCGATTCCCGAGTGGGTAATCCCTCGGAATCGATTCCGGACTAGTTCAAACAGGGTCTGAATTTGGGGAACCGGTTCCCAGACCGATTTCAATCGGAACCGGTTCTCGATCCTGTTTTTCGGGTGAGCCGATCCGAGAATCGGGTTGACCCGGTCCGGTTGCACACCTCTACTTATGGGGCATCCAATATGTCAACTGGAGGATGACGTGGCTAACAGCAACTGCTATGTCACTAATGTAGTTGAGAGTCAGCTTAAATCAAATAACGCTGTGCCCCTCTTTTTAATTTAAGATTGATGCCATCCGAGCTATGGCTTTATGAGATCATATTCAGAGAGAGGGAGGGAGGGAGGGGCTATTCTTGATTGCAATTTCAATATGGGGCATTAGAGTTCTTGAACTCGTTGGGGCTTAGGCTTTTGAGCTAAAACATAGCAATGCAACTAAACTAGCCTGGTCAATGTCGCCACTCATTTCGTTGCATGAAGAAATCATGCATCGCCCCTATCACTTTGTGATTCCAATTTTGACAAGTCATTGTGTGAGTTCATTTAATTATCCCCCAAATCTTATTTTTGCTCATAGCCCTAGCTCTAAATTGCAACCCAAATCGAGGCCCCCCAATGTCCACACCTACCAAATTCATATTACTAAAGCACTTTTATATTTAACTCAAATTAGAAAAATTTATACCCAAACTGAGTTAAGAACGAGGAGCGAGCGAGTGGAAGATCAAATGAAGGCAAGAGAGAGTGAAGAGAGAGTCATAGAAATGGGATGGGTCTAAGTAAGTTATGAACCCCTTAAATATTCATATTATTTTGGGTTTTATTATTCTAAACCCGTTTACTAAATAATAAGTCCATATCACAACTCAGCCCATTGGTTATGGATTAACAAATGAGTTTGACCCATTTTGACAAGTTTACCAATAATTGATGGCAGCACTAGCGGATATCAACGGCTGACAAGGGGTGGAGTTGGGTTTTTTTTTTTTTTATGATTATAGAAAAATGTGGAAGTAAAATTCCAATAGGAGCTATTTAATTAGTGGAATGCTATGAAATTATTTTTGTTCCAGAAATAGTTTCTGGAATAGAAATAGTTTTTTCTATTTCTAGTTCTGGACGAATTTCTAAGCAAAAATAACCGTTTGATAACGACACAAAATTTCTTTCTTTCCGACGGCGGCGACCGACGGCGACAACGGCGGCGGTCGGCAAGCGGCGACAGTCGACAGCAAGCGGCGACAAGCCGCTGGCCGTGGAGGCAAGCGGCGACCAGTGGCGACAAAGAACGATGAATAATGAAGATTTTTTTATTTCTCATTTTTGTTCCAGAAATAGAAAAGTAGAAAATTTTTATTTCGATTTCTAATCCAAACCTATTTCGGAACAAGAATCTATTTCGAAAATAGAAAAATGAAATAATTTTACTAAACGGATTTCTATTCTAGAATCATTTCTGAAATAGAAAAACTATTTCTATAACAGAAATTTTTTTTATCATGCATGCCCTAAACAGTCATCCTAAATGGTAATTGTTAAGGATAGCAATGTATGACTCATTTTAATGTTTTTATCATTTAGTTATTACTATAACAAACCAATTCAAATCATTTGAAATATCCATTCTTATCTCATGTAATTATTACCGTAGTTGTTACAAAAATTACATTGACTAGTTTAAAATACTTTGAATTTTGAATTAGTCCGTTGAGTCATGTATTGCTATCCTTAACAATAATGAATCTTTTTTTTCCCCTTAAGTTTCTTCATTACTTGCTCTCTTATGTTCGCATCTAATTGGGTCTCATACCTTTTAACTCAACATGTATGCCATTGCTTAGCATTGCCATGCAAAAATGTGTTTCAAGAAACTTTTGCATTTTTAAAGTGGAAGAAGATGACATCTTTTATCAAGTTGATGTCCTTAAAGTTGACTAGCTATCTTAGCCGACTGCCTGCTTCAGAAGAAGGTTTTGTCACTTGCTTGGTCTTAAAATTTTATTTGGATAACAAAAATTGAGGCTTTCTTTTCTTACGCAAGATTGAAATTTTATGCCACAATATCGATGTCAACATACCCTATTATATATCACCAAGGAAACCGAGTTAAAACTTGCATGCGGCTCATAAGCCACTACATTCATAAGGCCAGCAGACTAGGATGATTCGGAATAAGTGAAGTGGAAGGTGGTTATTGAAAGTCGAAACTAATAATTTGGCGAACTTGATGTGGTTCCTTCTCTTTAGCATTTGGGGCGTCAAATATTCGCAAATGCGAGAGTGATGTCAATAGAACGCATTACATGAACAGAACACATTACATGAATGACATGCTTTCTCCATAAAAATTTGAAAGGATGATTACAAGCATCGAACCTTCAGGAAATCATACGTTTACATACATCACGGGCAATTTTGAATGGACAGATGAAGTCCTCGCTCATTGAATAGTACAAAATAAAGAGGAAAATGATACCTGGGTATTGTAGTGGCTTATTTTCCAAGAATCTGGCTCAAACAACGTTAAATAAAGGATCGTGATATCTCATATCTCTTGTCATTTGTGTTCATGCTCATCAACAATTTAGAACGCAAGGTGGACTAAATGGAAATTGTATGCTTTCCTTTTTGGAGGGTAATCAAACTCACGTTCTTTTTTTTCTTTTCTTTTTGTCGAAAAAGCATGGCTTTCATTCATTCTATCGAAGTATTATGAGGACTGTGATTATAGGACTCAAACCAAGGACTGGTTGAAAAAGGGATTAAGGGAAGATTGACTAGCCAATTAGATGGGAGATTTCTTTATCTATGGGCCTTAGCTACCAATCGCTTGATTGGATTCTCTAGGAGAGTGGGCTATGGTCACCTCTTTTAGTTGGGTTACGTAGGCGTTGCATTCTTCAAATAGGTGTCGGAAGGCCCATGGGCTGTCATTAACAACTGATAAACAGCAGATAACTAAGGCTATGTTTGGTAATGCTTTCAAGAACAGGCGTTTCTATTATTTTGTTCTCGAGAGCAAAAATAGACTAGAAACGCATTTGGTAAGTTTTTTTATTCACGGAAATAGATTTGGAACAAAAATAAGAAATAAATAAAAAAAAGTTGTGGCAAAGCCTATGATTATGGATCCCCAAGAGTCTCGGCAAACTACTGCCATCGATCCCTATTGCTCGCCTTTAATCCAAGAACAATTGAATTGTAATTACTGCTTTGAGGTTTGTTGTCTTTTTTTGGGGGGGAGGGGGGGAGAAGAATTCAAACCAAGGGTATGCACTTCCAACACCCATCTATCTATTCTCAATATGTTCATTGGAGATACCATTAATTTAAGCCTCGAGTCTCCCGAAATGTTTTTGAACTAGTCATGGAGTAACAAGATGTGTTCTATAGTGTCTAGGGTTCTTTGGCATAGCGGACAAAGCGGATTAGGTACCATTTTCCTATTAATAGATTTTCTTTTGATGGTCAAGCATTTTGGCATACATTCCACATATTTATTATATTAAAAAAAAAAAAAAAAAACTGAACTTTGGGAAGGGTAGGAAGCTATTAAATATTTGCCCATCTAGCTTATGACGATGAGATACTATGATATCCACTCTTAACTAGGTACATGCCCTATTTATTACTAGTCCAAACTAATTTTTCTCCTTCTAAACATGGACTAGTTTGCATAAAAAGAATTACTTTAACCACACTTTCTTGAAGAAGTTTTTTCAATCTTCCTTCATTCCACTTGTTGTTTCCTGGCTCTATTAATTCTGCTACTACAATGGGATCCTCTCAGTGGTCCCCTTAACACCCCTGAGAGCAGCCACTTGTCTTCTCAAATCTTGATGTTTTCTCCAATCCCAACTGTCCATCTAGCTTGTGAGCTAATTGAATCTCTCCCAACTAGAATGCTTTGTCATCCCTAAGAAAGTCTAGACCCTTTCTTTGCATTCCACAATTCATAGTTTAGGAAGTAAACAACTTTGAAAATTTGGCTCCATAAGGTTGATGGGTTTTGTGCAGGGGGAATTCAAACTAGGGGCAAGCACTTCCAACACCCATCTATCTATTATAAGTATGTTCATTGGAGATACCATTAATTCAAGCCTTAGGTCTCCCAAAATGTTTTTGGACTAGTCATAGAGTGACAAGATGTGTTCTACAGTGTCCAGGGTTCTTTGGCATAGCAGACAAAGCAGATTAGGTACCAATTTCCTTTCAATAGATCTTCTTTTGATGGTCAAGCATTTTGGCACACACTCCACATAAAAAAACCGAAATTTGGGGAGGGTAGGAAGCTATTAAATATTTGTCCATGGGCTCCAGGGGGATTGGTATGATGTCGTTGCTTGTGTTGTGTTAGGTTTTTGTATAGACAAAGAGATACTATGATATCCGCTCTTAACTGGGTACATGCTCTATTTATTATTAGTCCAAACTAATCTATCTCCTAAGCATGGACTAGTTGGTTATAAAGAATTGCTTTAACCACATTTCCTTAAAAAGTTTATTCAATCTTCCTTCATTCCACCTTTTGGTTCTTGGCTCTATTAGTTCTCTACAATGGAATCCTCTCAGTTACCTGGTCCCTTTAACACCCTCGAGACCAGCCACTTGTCTTCTCCAATCTTGATGTTTTCTCCATTCCCAACTGCCCATCTAGCTTATGAGCTAATTGAATCTCTCCCAACTAAAATGCTTTGCCATCCCCAAGAAAGTCTAAACCCTTTCTTTGCATTCCACAATTCATAGTTCAGGAAGTAAATACCTTTGAAAATTCGGCTCGACAAGATTGATGGGTTTTGTGCAAGACACCACACTTGTTTGCCCAACATTGCCTTGTTAAAGGAAACAAGGTCTTTGAAACCCAACCATCCCTCAACTTTTTGGTACTTGAATGTTTCCCACTTCTTCCAATGCATGCCAGATTTTGAAGAATTCTATTTCCACCAAAAGTTTGCAGTTTTCTATTCAATTGCTTTGCATATTGAGATCGAAATCTTAAATATCGACATGGCATACTGTGGTAAAGCCTAAACACCAATTTTTTATCAAGATTTCCTTCCCCGCTTTTGACAAAAGTTTTTCCTGCCAACCCTCAACTTGATGTTCACTCTTGCTTGAATCCATGCAAACATTTGTTTCTTGGTTTGACCCTAATTAGATGGAATTCCAAAATATTTTTCAATTTTCTCAATGACTGCTACATTTATTAGTTCATTGGCCATGTTCCTTTTGGGAGTGTATGGGCATCCCTTGCTGAAAAATATCTCTAACTTGTTTAGGTTAATAGCTTGTCCATAGGCAAAGCAATATTGGCTTAAGACATTCGTGAAGTTTTGGCATTCCCTAGTTGTCCCATCCAAGATCGCATCATCGGCTAATAAAAGTTGGGATGGTGTAGGACAATTTCCACTCAAACTAATTCCCTTTAAAGTTCCTTCCTCCATTGCTTTACTCAAAAGACAGGACAATGTGTCAATCATCATGATAACAAAAGTAAGGAGAGAGAGGGCCACCTTGCCTTATGCCCCCTCAATTACAATAATTTATAGAACAAAATTTGGAATGGAATTACATGCCTTGACCTTGAAAATGGGAAAGGTATCAAAATAGTTCTAAATATTTTACATTGGTACTAATTCAGTCCTAAATTTTTTAATTGAACCATTTTAGTCCTAAACCTTTTTACATTAGTACCAATTCAGTCCATCTGGCTAATTTAAGCCGGAAATTGCTGACATGGTTGCCGGCGGTTTTATGTGGCGTCACGTGGACAAATTTTATAATTTAATACTTTTCAGATTTTTAAAATTATTTTTTTCTTTTTTTCCTTTTTTTCTCTTTTCTTTTTTTTTCTCCTTATTCCTCGCCGGCTGGTCGACCATCGCCGACCACAAGCTGGTTGAAGCGAGGGGCCCCACGCCCTCTCCGGCCACTAGCGAGGGCCGCCACACCCTCACCGGCCACAGGCAAGGGCCGAAATCCTCGCCTGCGGCCGATGAGGGCGCAGAGGCCCTCGCCGCCAACGGAAGGGTTTTGACCCTCGCTGTGGCCGGTGAGGGCGCGGGGCCCCTCACCTCGACCAGCCTGTGGACGGCAATGGTCGGCCAGCCGGTGACCTTGTCAACCAAGGGGTAAGGAGAAAATAATAATAATAATAATAATAATAATAATAATAATAATAATAATATAAAAAATCTTTAAAAATTATAAATTTGTCCTCGTGGTGCCACATAAGACCACCGGTAGCCACGTCGGCGATTTCTGGCTTAAATTAGCTGGATGGACTAAATTAGTACCAATGTAAAAAGGTTTAGGACAAAAATGATTCAATTAAAAAATTTAGGACTAAATTAATATCAATGTAAAAGGTTTAGGACTATTTTGGTACTATTCCCCCTTGAAAATAGGGTATGTCTCCAACCATGGTCAACATTCTCTATAGTAGCCTATTTTTCCAGGACGATAGAATATTTTTTTAGTCATAGGAAATCTCTCCGGCTCTTCCAAGAGAAACCGTGACTCAACAAAAGAGACTTTCCATGAATCTAGCTTGTCTATAAATCCTCCAGAAACACATAACTTGGATACTACTCTTACATCTCTCACCTCATTATTAAACTCGATCAATATACTTTAGCTCCTGAAGATGGAGACGAGGGACTCATCAATTGGAATAATGGCCTTGACAGCCAAACGAGGTGAAGTCAAGTCATAGCTCAAGGCAAAATTGGAGGTGCTCTTGAGTTTTCGAGGGCTTGACACTTGCTTGAATCTTGCTGACTACCTCTATCATTCCATGAACGGAGTTGGGATTCACGTTTTCAAAAGACGATTAAGGGATTAGAAAATGTGAAGCATTTGGAGGCAAACTAGTATGCATGATCAGGAGCTCCACTATTTATATGCCCATCTTCTCTAGAAACTATGCATTCAGTGCGTGGTGTCTTTGCAAGGTAGCATGCATGGTGGATTGTTTCAAAAATAGACACGGCAAAGTGATTATCCGGCCAATTTTCTTCGACGTGAATCCTAACAATGTCCATCTCAAAATGGAGTTGTACCACGATGCTCTGCAGAAGCACGAACAGAAGTTCGGCTGACATGTAGTGCAGCAATGGATGGAGGCTGTGAGGGAGGTCGCTCATATCAAACGATGGGATATCAAAAATAGAGGGTAAAATTCGAGCCTTTTTTTTAATAACTAAAATTCTAAATCATATCTACGAAATACCACTTAATATAATTTAACTTATATAAATAAGTACAACGTGAATTCACTTTATTATTCGACCAAAAAAAAAGTTCACTTTATTAGAATTTATCAGAATCCTTTCATCCAATGCCATTCCCACAACAATTTTCTCTGACAACATAATATAACAATTTCCATTCCATTACCACGATTCATCAAACAAAAAAATATTGGAATGACTGTTCTATTCTATTCCAGCATACCAAATGCAACATATTAGAAGTTCAAATAAAAACATTATTTTACTCTGGTAAAAAGAGGATCTATTCATTTGTGTCAATGACGGAGCAAGGATTTAGGTCCAAGGAAGGCCAAAGTCATTGATGAAATCAAAATTCTTTTACACGTGAATGGTGAATAAACTTACGCACTAAGCGAACATAAATGAGTACCTGGACAAGAGAAACAATACGAAGAAATAAAGAGCACGATTGTTAATACATGTAAGGTAAGATCTAAAGTAATATAATGCTAGATGAATTCTCTACTAAGACATGACAAATCCAATTTGAATTAATCAAATATTTTTTTCTTAACTTCTGAATCAAATTTATATGGTTGCAATATAGAAAATGATTATTCTAGCTATTACAACTTTTAGAAAACAGAGCACGCATTATATGTGAGTTATAAAAAAGGAGCACACACTATATGTGACAACTGAGCACAATATAGAGTTGCTGGTCATTTTAAGTAAATTGACATAGATTTGAGTGGTTTTTTTTTTTTTTTTTTTAAAGGAAAAACGAATTACAGCTTGAAAAGTTATAAGAGATTACTTTTTCCGTGATACAAAATAATATTTCTTATTTTTTTTCCGGACTGGAAAAAGAGGGGGGCTTGTTGATTAACTTGTAATTGAACTTTTTCCTACATATCAGCAAAGGACACATACGAAGTTTTTTGGGACAATATTCCTGAGCTATCTGCGTATTTTCCAACTAGACCCTTTTGTATCCGATAAAACAGCCAAGCTGAACTCATTAGATTAATCGTTGCTGAAGTCTTGATCAAGCTGAATAAAAGAGACAAAAATCTGCCCGAATATTTAGTCAGAATTCAAGATCATGTTGAAGACATCGTACCTTGTTAGATGAAGGTTCTCCTTATCTAGTAATTCACTGTCTAGGAGGTATCATAAGACAACTCTAGCCATGGTTGTCTTTAACCTAATTTCTCGTCGGTTCAATAGGTGCAGCTTTCTTTCAGATGTTCAAGAAGCTCTAAGGGGTAGCAAGGTAGTTCAATTGCAAAAACAATTATTGCAGAAATTCTCAATTTCAAACTGGTGGATATTTCTAACTCTGATGTAGGTTAACCAAATTAAAAGGAGATTCTGTGACAAGAAAGTCTTCATTGTTCTTGATGATCTAGATAAGTGGGACCAACTCTCAAAATTTGCTGAAAAGTAGGATTGGTTTTATTTTTGGGAGCAAAATTATTATGACAACAAGAGGCACAACTTTTTGTCAATCGAAGAGGAGAATTAAGAAAACACTGTCCAAACATGTCTCGAAATTTTTCAAATCTATCAAATGAGTGAATTGCACCACCACCATGCTCTTCATCTTTTCAGTAAACATGCTTTCAAAATGGATTCCCTTCCACATGACTATAGTTAAATATCTCACAAAATTGTTTGCAAAGCTAGTGGACTACATTTGACTCTCGAGGTTATCGGGCTTAAAGCAAAGTTCACATAAAGGAAGGAGTCTCCCACAATCAGAAAACAATGCAACATGAGATAGATAGCCAAACTGTTCTACAATGCCTCAAAACGGCAGTATATGTATAAAGAGTCAAAAACATTAATAAATTCAAGCACCTAAACAAAAGCTAAGTACATTACTAAATACGAGTACCTAAATATTCGCACATTTTGATACTTCTCTATGTATCTTTCAACTACATTTTTTCAAATCACAAGTACAAAACTGGAAGACTACGAAAATGGCCCGGAATGAAAATATCTGAAAACCATGTATTGTCTTAGGTTTAGAGACTTCGAGATAATAGAATTATATATCTAGACAGTTACCTCATTAATTTTGATGCGAGGCCAAAGCCATGGAAAAACTTTACGTGTGTGAGTGATTTGGGTCTTTCATTAATCGCCAAAACATTTAATTGCATCTTTTTAAGTATAGTAGAAAATGTGTCACTTCTAATCTCAAAATTCAATGAAAGTAAACTTAATGAATATTCATTGGTCAAAACCAATTAAAGAACATCATGATGCTAATGGTGATTGATACCTCGCTATGGTCAAGACCCAATTTATTAGATTAAACTGATCTATAATTCTTGGGAATTAGCATAGCAAACCTAAAAAGCCGCCGTTGGAACTTGAATTACTGCACTTCCCATATTGATGCAAACTTTAAAGTGTCAGAGACAAGAACTTCATATATGAAGTGAAGCCTTCTTTCTAGCAACTTCATCTTAGCTCATGATCAAGAACTATGCTCCCATGTCGGATTAGTTTTCTCCTTCATGCTTCAAGATGGACACTGTAATTTCAAATCATAACCCTCAAACTTTTGCTCAGTTATCCGATCAAGCCGCTCAATCATCTCTTGCGAGAGATGATTCTTCCAATTGTCCACCTCCCCTTGCCGGGAAAACCCGCTATTCCCGATCGTCCCGCGTGATTGAGTTCCCATACGATAGACCCCGGATCTGTTCACCTCCATTTGCTTTAAACTCTCTATGCTGCACAGCTTTATGATATCTTGCACTACACCACCATCACTCTCGTCAGGAGTAAATGGACAGCCCAAGAAATTTGCTAGCTTCTTCACATTGGGCTCTGTCCCCCTCTTCAAGTCCTCGTACTTCCGCATCAAGACCTGGTTTGGATACTCCAAGCTTGCTTTCCAATAGCCTAGGACATGGTCCCAATATGGCCCTGAAAGAGACACCCCTCTACTGAAAAGCCCAAATGCCTCCTCCAAAGAAATAGGCGGCCTGTCACCATCTGGAACTCTTATTTTGCTAACGAAGCTCCACATCGACACGAACACATCCTTCGGGTCTCGGACGATGCACACGATCCGGCACCCTCAGGTCGCAACTGATCTCGGCAGTGAGGCATAAGGGATGTGAGTGGAGAGAAGCCTAGGCGAGGGAAGAGAGTCAAGGGCCAAGATGGGGTCTCATAGGCCTAGAATTCAATGTAGGGCACACATTCATGAGGGTTCTTGGTGAACAAAGTGTGCTTTGGGAGGTCTTCGTTGTGCCTATTGGCAATAGCAAATGACAGCCTTGAGCCATGTCAAGCCGGTTTTAGGGAAGGTGGCCAAGAGGGTTTCGGTGGGCTGGGCCTCGAAATGTTGCTGGGCCCAGATGACTCCTCTTTGGAAGTGATTGTTATACCAGAAGCCTTCATAGTTATAGACATGCTGAGTCAACCACCCTTCTTCTTTGGGTAAAGATGATGAGATGGGTACTTCTCCTTTGCTTCTTGACATTCCAGGGCAATTTGCTCCTTAAGAGGCTCTTCTTGACTGGAGAGATCGGAAGCAACAGTGTTTGGCACCTGTCAATTTAGATGGATGGAAATGTTTGGAGCTTCTTCTTTTTCACTACTTAATGATTGTCAAAGCTTAATTGCGATTCAAAGGGATGTCTCTGTGAAGCCTATACATATCACAGCTAAAATGATAAAAACACTTTTGATATCATGAAGACAACAAGGGCACTTTGAAGGGAGAGAGAGAGAGAGATTTGCACTTATCAAACTACGGAAAAAGCCTTGCCGCGTTTAATGACTAGCCTAGCTGCACTTCTAATAGGTAAGGCAAATCATCTTAAATATACTAACTTAGGAGGCTTAGCATAATCCAATAAAGCATTGTATTCACATGATCATTAGAAAATAGTAAAAATAGTTGGGGTAGGAACAAAGGTACTTAGAATAAGATTAATTAAATTAGTTGCGAAACCTAATTCGGTTATAGTTGATCACATTCTAAACATCTGAAATCCTAAAACCTCAATTAATTTAAACTAATCACAATCCCTAAGTCTTAAATTCTAAAACCTAAACTTTAAATCCTTGAAATTACTTATGCATTTATTTGTAATGTAATAACATTTTCTTGGGGAGCTTTATACAAACGTGTTAAATTTGCTCACTCTTATAGAAAATTGCCAACACTTATTTGAGTCCATTTGCCAATATTAGTCCATTTATGCGAAGAATAATTCACCATTAAACTTTTTTATCATGCGGTGGAGAACTTACAGCGATTATACCTCAGGAAAAATTAACCCAGCAATCCACCGCTGAGGCCCCCGCTTTAATCGCTAGCAACGCAGGTTTCGAAACGCTGCCCATAGGTAAGTCATCACAAACTTAATTGCTGGTTTTTTTTAAAAGGTAAAACGCAAACTCTTTATTTTCTCTATACAAAATTTGAATATTCCGTGAACTTCGAATTTTATGAAACATGTACGTGAGATTATTTCGTTCATATTTATATATTGTGAAACTTGCATACGCTCGAACTATAAGGGGAAAAAAAGTCAAAATGCATGAGATTATAATTGCAAAAATGCTAAAAGCCAAAAGTTATTCAGACACACCCCAAACTCAACATGCGTGGCCGTCCCGGTACGACACGATGACTACCTTATCTTTATTTTCATTCCCCCCGCGGTCTCCATCACCTCTCACTCGTTTCACCGGCGAAAATATCCAAGCTTTGGTCCACCCACCAACTGTTCGACGAAATTCCTAAATGGAAGCAATCCAGCCCTCGCTCTCTCAACCCAAATTCCGACCCAACCTCTCCCCGCTTCCCCTCCATCACCCCACGGCCCGCCCGCGCCCACTCGTCTCCGCCACCAGAAGACTCGCCCTGACGTCCTCGCTCTCTTCCCTGGTCTTCTTTTCCTCATATACGATCCTCCGACCCGAGCCCGCGAAGGCCTTCGACTTCGGGTTCGTCAAGCCTGGCCAGACCGTCGAGGACGCCGTGGGCGCGGTCCGGGGCCACGCGCGGTCGCTCCTGGCGGTGAAGTTCCTGCTGGAGGCGGGGTCGTGGGAGGAGGCACAGAGGGAGATGCGCGAGAGCTCGGCCCTCCTGAAGCAGGACGTCTACACGATCATCCAGAGCAGGCCCGGGAGCGAGAGGCCGAGACTGAGGGAGCTGTACTCGGAACTCTTCAATGGCGTCTTGAGGCTGGACTATGCCGCGAGGGATCGGGATGGGCCACGAGTGTGGCGGTTCTACGAGAAGATCAGCGCCGCTCTTCAGGAGATTCTGAGTTTGATATGAAGTGGATTTACAGCAAAATTATCGTAAACTAGTATAGTCTGCCCCATGAAATCTCTAAAATGGATGTTTCATTGCTGTTGTATGTAATGTAGCTGTAAGGCATTACAAGTGGTGCATAGTTAGGTTGATCAATGCTTACAAATGGTGCATAGTTAGGTTGATCAATGCCTACAAAACGAAGCGCCTCGCCCTGCCCCGCCCGCCTCGCCTCACGGGGGCCGGAGCTGTGGCGAGGCAAAGCTCCACCTCATGGGGCGGGGATGGGGATTACAATCCCAGGCCCCATCTTCGTGCCGATGCATGTGTACGTGCATTATTTATCATCTAAGATAAGTACATTTGGGTAATAATTTTGGACTATTGGGAATTGACGTTGGCTCTGCAGCTCTGCTCTTCTTGCTTGCCCGAGTATAGGTTGTGGTTTGTTGGATTTTTGGAAATTTTTTTAGGAAAATGCAAAAGATTATAAGTTTAAGGAATCGTCGGAAAGGAAATTTCTATTTGTTAAATTGTAATTTAAAAGTTCGTTATAAAGTAATTTTGAGTTAAAGAGTATTTGGAAAATTCATTCTTGCAAAGGACTCTTTTTACTTTATTATATATATATATATAAACTCAAATCTTTCATTTCTAGTAAAGGGCTCGGTCCGCTAGCAAGCCAAATTTAGCGCTAACGCCGTCATGTATTGTCGCATGATGTCAGGCAACCCTTGTTGACTCAACCTTAAGTCATGCAAATTAGGCAACCATTGCCTAGGGTCAAACAAACCTCAGGCGATCGTCTCACACAATCCTAGGCAACTGCCAAGTTGTGCAACCTTAGATGAGGGTAGGACTAACCTGTCGACAATTAGATTTGACCTTATTAACTGCTTTCGCACATAGAAGATGAATAGTTATAATGAGGGGAAATCGAAAAAAGAAAAACTTGATGAAGATAGTTTTAAAAGAAAAAATTATTTGGCCAAAGGGGTTGGCAAATTTTTTTTCCCAACACTCCATATTCCCCCAAAGGGCTTTGGAGGTCAAAACCCAATGAAAAAGTGGTTAGTCAAGGAAGATCAACCCTTCTAAGGATTTGTCAACCAATGATGAGTTACCTGAATCATTTCCTTCAAAGGAACTTTCTTTCTTATCTTTTGTTTGAAGAGAAAATTATTTCAACTCTGTCTAGGGCCTAGGCCACCAAACAAGTGGATCGAATTGAAAATTATCCAAACCTAAATTGATTTATTTAATCCATTTTGACTCATTTATATGTAACATAAATCCAATGACATACCCAACTCAACCCACTTTACTAAAACACATAGATATTTAAAAATGAGAACTATTATGATAATGTATGTATTGTGTAAAAGATAAAATTTTAAGTAGGTTTATAAAGTTACAAATAAGATTTTCGACTTGTTTGCAACTTTTATTGCAAATTTTTTTAGTTTTACAATAAGGTATCCAACATCTCTTAAAATCAATGAGCCAATAAACATCAAGAATTAAAATTATATGCTAATTTTCAAGAAAAATCAATTAAAAAAACTATATTATGTGAATCTCAATGTACTTTCGAGTGAGTAATACGAGACAAGTCAACCCAAATTTGATTGTTAGTAATTGGACGGGGTTCTCGAAGTCTCGAGGGGTAAGACCAACGGTGACCATGGTCTATCATGGAGTAGCTGAGGTTCGGTCAATATCAATGGATCAACCGATGGCTATTGTGGAGGTGTAAGTGAATTTCAAAAATGATTTTTCAAAAATATAGTTTATCTTTTGGAATTCAGTATAGATTTCGTCATGAATGAAATTATTTTTCCATGATTAATTTTCTCTCGAAAAATTATTTCTTGAAATTTAATAAGAACACAGATAAATTAAATTAAAAAATAAAAATAAAAAGGGGACAGTGGTCTCATTCATGCAGTAAATTGCCTAATACTAAAATGAAAAATAAAAAAACATAAAGTGGATAGTTGTCTTTGGCAAAAAAAAAAGGGTACCTGAACAGATACTTAATGTTCATTAAAGTAAATATCGAACCTTAATATGTGGCTCAGATATCTTTTTGGAGCACGTGGGCTCCGTTGGCCCTGCCTTTCGACAAGTCGCCCCTTCTTTGTTTAGATTTTCTAAATTAGTCTATATGAGCTCAATAGCTTCAGGGGGACCGCAAGTGGATTGGACTTTTTTGGGGGGTCAGGAAACGAGGCTGAAATTAATACGGAAAGTTTTTACATCCAGCAGCTAGTGCGTCCGCATAAATCAAATTCAAGAGCGGAAAAGGAGGAAAAAGGAACCAGTTACACGCCAGCGGAGACCGCAAATGGGCCTTGCAAGCCCAGTCGGCCACCCTTTTCACATCCCTTCGACAGAAGGCTAGGGTTGCCTGGGAGAACAGGAAGAACAAAAACGCCGCCTCTGCAACGAACGCGCGATCTGGCCATGGAGGAGGCTCCTGCTGATTGATCATCTGAACAAGAGAACAGCAGTCAAATTCCACCAGAATCGAGGCATGCTGGAAGCCTTGATCGAGGAGATGTCGAAGGGCAAAGGAGAGGGCTTGAGTCTCGGCTTGCAACGCGGATGATGCCTCCACAGTCTTGGTAAACCCATCGGTGAGTTTCCCCGTGTGATCCCTGCAAATGCAAGCAATAGAACACTCCTTACTGCCAGATCTATAGGAGCCATCTATGTTTATCTTAAGAACGCCTGGATCGGGGGGGTTCCAAAAAAAGTCCCAACTTTTGATCGATCCTTTCTTGATTGAACAGGTAGGGTTCATTAGCAAATTCACTTTATGCTGCGCGAGAGCAGACTCGGCAACACGGTGCGAATCCAGCGAGGTTCCGCGAAATAAAAACCCATTTCGAGCTCATCACATGTGCCACAACACGGTCGCAATTAGCCCTAGCCGAGGTAAGGCATTCTGTTTTCCAATTGCAGTTACAATCCAAGAGTCCAGCCGCCGAAGGTGAGTAGGAGAGATGTTGATATTGATCTGAGGATTAGACCAGATCTGTTGAGTCCATGGACAGATGAGGAAGATATGCTCCACTGTTTCTGGTTCATTCTTATTGCATACAGCACAACACGGACTGGTTATAATATGTCTTCGATACAGATTCTCCCGAGTCATTACAGAATTGGTACAGAGCGCCCATAGGAATGAGCGAATTTTGGGAGCAGTGGGCATCTTCCAAAATGAACGCCAGAACCAGGTAGGAGTGTTATACGAAGTTGAAGCTTGAGTAGATACCCTGTCTTCTGATGATTGCTTAAGTAGATGGTAGGCCGATTTAACCGTGTAGTCCCCTAACTTTGTGGCTGTCCATATAAGCTTATCCTGAGTGAAGTTTGATCTGATCTGTATGTCTGTGATTTGCTTAATGATTGATTCATCATAATAACACTGCAAGACTTCTGTTTTCCAAGAACTAGTAGCCTGATCAATGAGATCAGCTACCAGTTGAGGTTCATCAAGGGCCCTGGGTCCTCCAAGGATTCCCATGGGTAACCAATGATCCTCCCTTATGTTGATAGAAGTCCCATCTCCCACAGACCAGCGAATATTTTTACTAATGGCATCCCTGCCATGAAGAAGGCTCTGCTAGCCCCAAGAAGGGCGAGCGCCTTTCGCTGCATTAATAAAAGATGATGATGGAAAATATAGACCTTTAAACAGCTTACCCCAAACAGATAGAGGATTCTGCAAAAGGCGCCATGCTTGCTTACCAAGCATGGCATTGTTGAATTGAATCAAGTCACGAAAGCCTAATCTTCCAACATCTTTCCTATTCTGCATCACTTTCCATTTCTGCCAATGAATGCCTGACTTGCTTGTGTTATTACTCCACCAGAAATGAGCCATTCTCCTTTCAATATTCTTACAAAGAGAAATAGGAAGTTTAAAAACAGTCATAACATATTGTGGAATAGCTTAGATCACGGCCTTAAGCATAACCTCCTTTCCACCTCTCGACATTAATCTTTCCTTCCAACCCTCCAGCTTAGACTGCACTCTATTCATAATCCAGGAAAACATATCTTTTCTTGATCTCCCCCAATCCGTAGGAAGGCCTAAATATTTACCACTTCGTTGTAGGATAGGGACCCGTAATTCCCTGGCTAGGTTCTCTTGTAGATCCATAGGGCAAGAAGGGCCGAAAAAAACTCCTAATTTGTTGCGGTTAATGGCTTGTCCAGTGGCTAGGCAATACTGGTTTAAAAGATTGGTGAGATTTTGGCACTCCAGTAATGTTCCATCCAGAAAAAACACTGCATCATCAGCAAAAAAAAGATGTGACAAAGTAGGACATCTCCTATGCAGTTTTACGCCTTTAAGACAACCCAGATTCATGGCATTTTGTATGAGATAAGATAATAAGTTTGTCATGAGAGTGAAAAGATAAGAGGATAAGGGATCACCTTGTCGAAGGCCTCATGAGGGAACAAACTCAGGCGAGTACTCACCATTCAATTTCACTTTAAGGGAAGTAGTGGACACACATTGCATAACCAGCTGGACCCAATGATGATGAAAGCCCAACTTAATCAGATAATCCTTGAGAAAATCCCATTCTACTCCGTCGTACGCCTTGCGCATGTCTAATTTAAGCACCGCCTGAAAATGCCACTTTCTTTTTCGGATTTTGAGTTGATGGATGACTTCCTGGACTACTAAAATGTTGTCCAGTATCTGACGACCACTGATAAATGTACTCTATTCCTCTGAAATTAAAACTGGCAGCAAGGGTTTTAATCGATTTGCAATCACCTTAGCTATAATCTTATAGGCAAAGTTGCATAGGCTGATAGGGCGATAGTTATCTAAGCTTTCTGGGTTGGGAATTTTAGGGATTAAGGTAAGGGCAGTATAGTTTAAACCAAGAGGTAAGAGGCCCGAATGAAAAAACTGTCTCACTGTTTGAACAATGTCCTCCTGAATAATATCCTAATATGTCTGATAAAACAAACCATTTAAACCATCGGGACCTGGGGCCTTAGAGGCACCCAATTGAAAAACTGCATCTCTAACTTCCTTGCTAGTAACGTGAGCTAAAAGATCAGCATTCATCTGAGAAGTAACAATCTGAGGGCAACATTCTAAGATGGGAGCATATTGCCTTGAACCAGATGTTGTATAGAGCTGAGAGAAGTAATCAGTAGTCATGTGCTTTATTTGCTCCAGATCCCGAACCCAATTCCCATTTGCATCGCACAGCAAAACAATACGATTTCTTTATCGTCTTTGCAAAGTAGTGGCATGAAAAAAACGAGTGTTTCTATCTCCCCATTGTAGCCAATTTACCCTGTACCTCATTGCCCAAAACTATTCTTCCTTCTGCCATAATAAATGTAGTTCTTTTTTTATATCCTGGATTCTTGATTGTTCTTCAAGAGTGTTTATGTGGTTGGTCAAAGATTGCAATTGATTTTCTAAAACTGTCACCCTTTCTCTGCTCTTTGAAAATTTTTTACGACTCCAGGTGGAAAGAACAGTAGTAACGCGCCGGAGTTTGACCAAGAGGGTAAAGTCTGTCAGCATCTGTGAATGCCAAGAGTGTTCAATGACTTCTCTGCAACCAGAATCCTGAAGCCAGAAGGCCTCAAAGGTAAAATATCTGTGTTTTCTAGGGCCACAAGGAGCAGAGTCCAGCACTAACGGGCTATGATCCGACCCGACAGCTGGGAGAGCTAACACTTGAGCATTAGGGTAAGCCACTCTCCAGTCTACATTACAAACAGCCCGATCAAGTCTTTCTTTTACTAAAGCATCCCCTTCCCGGTTGTTTGACCAGGTGTAAGCGCAGTCAAAGGTTGGCATAGCCATCAAACAGCAGTCGTTAAGAACATCGCGAAAGGACGACAAACGGTAAGAGTCTACAGGTCGAGCTCCCATCTTCTCCCATCGATTCAGAATTTCATTGAAATCCCCTATGCACACCCAAGGTAAGATGTTGACATTGCTGATCTGTCGAAGGTTATGCCAAAAAAGCTGCCTCTCCTGAGCTACAGTAGGGGCATGAAGACAAGTAATCTTCATTGAACGGTTATCTAAGATATCATGACAGGTAAAATCAAAGGCATGGGGAGATGGAGAGAAATCCGTTAACTGAGAGCCATCATTCCAAAAGAGGGCCAAGCCACCAGCCAAACCAGCGGGACTAAAAGTCCGAAGATACTGAAAGCGCAAGGTACGCTTGAGCCGATACATCACTTCATCACGATTTTTTGTTTCCATCAAAAAAAGGAAATCGGGTTTTTCTCTAGTCACAAGGGCTTTAAGCACCTGAACTGTCAGGGGATTTCCTAAACCCTGACAGTTCCAACTCAAAAGCGCAAGTGGATTGGACTTTAGACTCATTAAAAACCACATTTATTGGACTTTATCAGTCAAACTATCAACCCATCTAACAAAATTTACTCAAATCCCTATCAACATCTAGCAAAATCTAGCTAACTCATAAATGACCCAATCCATCATATATAAGATAATAAATGGGTCTTTAACCCATTTTGATGCATCTAGCACACTAAAGTCAAACCAAACTAATCGACTTTTGAGCAATTCCTAATTCCTAACTTTTATGTCTGATGATAATCGGTCTGGTTTCCAATTTTAGATATAATGGACTGGACATATATAGCTCTTTTCTTTTATAATTCTTATTATTACAAAACCTTAATTGCGATTCTTGCTCAGTCTCACTCTCACAAGGCAGAAGTCATGCCTCCCTCCTCAGTCTCTCGCTTGACACCTCTTCTATCCCTCTCTCTCGCTCAAAGTTGATGCCTTCTTCTCGCCTCCCTCTCGCTTGACGTCATCTCTTAACTCAAGATGTTGGAGGCTTTATGGGATAGGATTGACTATCAAGAATTATCTCTGGACCAATGTGCGCACATATAATACAATTTCAATTAATATAGTCCAAGTGGGAGAATGTAAGAGTTTTCTTTAATGTGGACTAAATTAATTGACATTGTTATTTACCGTAAAACGTACCGTTTAGAAATACCACTGTCTAGAAGCTTGCTTAAGGCCATAAATAGACTTCTTCAATCTACAAACAAGCTTACTTGAGTCATCATCTGTAAAACCTTCAGGTTGCACCATGTAAACCTCCTCATAAAGGTCTCCATTAAGAAAAGAGGTCTTAACATCCATCTGGTGTAACTCCATATCGAAATGAGCTACCAATGCCAAGATCACTCTGAAGGAATCTTTAGAAGAAACTGGAGAAAATGTTGCTTCATAATCTATTCCTTCACTTTGAGTGAAACCCTTAGCTACCAGTCTGGCCTTAAACATTTCAATCTTTCCTTTGGAATCCCTTTTAGTCTTGAATACCCATTTGCAGCCAATAGGTTTGTAACCTTCAGGCAATTCAACAAGCTCCCAAACATCATTATTTTTCATAAATTGCATCTCATCTTTCATCGCATCTAGCCACAAATCTGATTGAGGACATGAGATAGCATCTGTATAAGTGACCGAATCAATAACACATCCAATATCATAATCATGCTCTCCTAAGTAGACAACATAGTCTAGTGGTATAGCTGAAGGTCTTTCCCTAGTAAATCTTCTGAGTGGAGCTACTTCAACCTCATTTTGAATTTGAGGAGCATGAGAAATTTCATCAGGAACTGTCTCAACAATAGGATCCTGAGCCACAACAGGTTCATTTTGTAGCGTAGGGAGCTCCATAGTTGTCTGCACAGGATAAGATGAGGATCCAGTAATCCTCAACATACTATCATCTTCGATAATTTGTGAGAAGCTACCCTTTTTAGCTACATCAAATTCCAGAAATTTTGCAGTCTGAGATTCCACAATTCTTGTGCCTCCATTGGGGTTATAAAATCGATACCCCTTTGAATGATCTAGGTAAGACACGAAATAACACCGTGTAATTTTGGAACCCAGCTTATTCAATGGTGGATTATATAACTTCACTTCTGCTGGACATCCCCAAACTTTAAGATGATTCAAACTAGGTTTACATCCAGTCCACAACTTAAAAGGAGTTAATGGAACCGCTTTAGTATGAACACGATTTAGAACATAAAGAGCTGTTTTCAAAGCTTCACCCCATAGAAAAGTAGGCAAATTGGTCCTATTAATCATACTTCTCATCATGCCCATAAGAGTACAATTGCGCCTTTCAGCTACGCCATTTTGTTCAGAACTTCTAAGCATAGTAAACTGACCTACTATCCCATAATCCTATAAGTATTTGACAAACGGCCCTTTAAGTTGTCCAGCATCACCGTGCCTACCAAAATACTTACCACCACGATCAGATTTGACAATCTTTATAACTTTTCCCAACTGTTTTTCTACTTCAGTTCGAAAAATCTTGAATTTGTCAAAAGACTTAGACTTTTCTTTAATCAAGTATAAGTATCCATATCGGGAATAGTCATCAATAAATGTAATGAAATAAAAATTTCTGCATAAAGTAGCCGTGTATGGTCCACTAATATCAGTGTGAATAACCTCCAACGAGTCAGAACTTCGTACGGCAGATTTCTTCTTTATTTTCGTCATCTTAGCTCTACAACAGTCTACGCAAGTCTCTTGATCATCTTTTAGAGTAGGCAAGATGTCAGCCTTTACAAGTCTTTTTACTTTTTCTTTAGAAATGTGACCAAGTCGTTTATGCCACAATGCATAAGACTGTTCCTTAGGTAGAGGCCTTTTTGAGACAACTTTCTCAGCTGAATAAGCAACATACATGTCGTTGGGAGATAAACTCAATCGATATAATCCATTAGATAAATTGCAACACCCAATCTTATTGAAATAATAAAAGATGGCAATAGCATTACTCTTTATTTCAAAATAGTATCCACACATGTTCAAACAAGACATAGAAACTAAATTCTGCCTAAATGAAGGTACGTAAAAAGTGTTTCTCAACATCATCCTAAAACCAGAATCTAAAATCAAAATAACATTTCCCACGAACTCGACGTCAACTCCAATGCTGTTTCCAATAGTGAGCTTTGATTCATCCTAATTTGGCGTCCTTCTGTTTATGAACCCCTATATGGTAAATGTAACATGATTAGTTGCATCACTATCTAACCACCACGAATTAGTCAGAACTTCAGATAGATTGGATTCATAAACTAATGCCAAAAAATCATTACCTTTAGGCTCGCTCTTCTTGGTTCTCTTAGACAACCAATCCTTAAACTTTTTGCAGTCCTTCTTTACATGTCCTCTCTCCCTGCAAAAGTAGCAAAAAACATCCCTTTTCTTGGGGAATGTTTTCTTAGGACCCAAACTGTTAGAAGGACCAGCACCTTCAGAATTTCCTTTACTATTAGAAGGTCCAACTGCTTCAGAATTTCTTTTCTGAGTATAATTTTTCACATTCTTACCCTTATTAGTGCCAGAATTTGAAGCATAAAGAGCAATGTACCCTTTGTCTTTCTTCAATTTCTCTTCCTCTGCCATCACCCTGGCAATCAGTTCATTAACTGACCAGGCTTCATCTTGAGAACTATAATTAGTCTTGATAATCCCAAAATCAGGAGGAAGAGTGTTTAAAGCTTGATGCACAATGCAGGTAATGAGAATAGCAACATTGAGAGCCTGAAGCTTGGTCTGCAAATTAACCATCCTCAGAATATAATCTCTTACTCCACCAGAACCATCATACTTCATGGTAAACAGTATATGAATGTGTGTCCCTATCTCAGCATTAGACGACACACGGTACCTAGCCACCAAAGCTTCCATCATTTGCCTAGGAGTGCAGTCCGCAGGCAAACCACTTTTCAAGTGTTCCTGAATTGAACGATTCATAGACAGCAAGCAAATTTTATTGCTCTTTTCCCAGGCAATAAAGTGTGTTTTCTGATCTTCTGTACTCTTAGCAGTAATGGCTGCCGGCCGATCGGCAATAAGAGCCATATGAACATCTGCCATCTCCATAGCAAACAGAAAATCTTCTCTCCACTTCTTAAAGTTGGAACCAATAAAAACCTCAATAGTGACGGAGTTACCGTTTATAGAAAAAGTGACTGAAAGACAGCAGTATATAACAATTAGCATCATGTGAGCATTGTGTAACTTGACACACAAGTACACATCCAAAGAGTTACATGCAAAATCACATAATCACCTTTGGGCAGAATACATGACATGCAATTGTACACTCCCCACATGATAGCGGTCATGAGAATATATTCCAATCTTCATGAATTCATCACCTTTGGGCAGATGAACCACTAGGGCTGGTTACTCCTCCACCACACCATCATGTATCCCTCCATGAACTAATACACAATCACCTCATTTGGGAGTATGACCACGCATTAGACCAGGAGACATCTCAATCAACATACGAGATCGAAATTTCTCAAACCCAATCAAGTGTGCCACTTTGACGGTCACAACTCAATTGAATCCTTGAAACTCTCTCATACCAGGGATATATTTACATCTCACATACACCATATACATGTAATTTTAACATTAGTGATAGGGGCACATATCACTCAAATCACATATCATGCTCTGATACCATACATTTGGATCTAAGCTTAGAACCAGTGAGGATAGAGTTAATCTTCCTGCAGGTATGCCTTCCCACACTGGGCGAACCACTCTTCGTTCAAGCCCTCCAGGGATAGCCTTTTAGCGGAAAAACCACTCACACCTTTAGTTCAGAGCTTAGAGACATCCGGATGGAACCAGGAATGATAACATTTCTAACTATTCGAGCTGCATTTCCTAGAGAATCCTCCTAGGCTGGAGAAGAAATTGAAGTTTAGAAAGCCATGAGGGAGTTTTTCATAAGACACTCATTTTACTTCAAGGGACTATGCCCAACACAATACACCCTCTTAGCCTTATATAGCCAAAGAGGTCACGAAACAACAAACAAGCAAGGACAAAGGTCCTTCGAACCAACAAAGGTGCCGGGAAAGACGCAAAGTCCGAAATTCTCGGTAGGGAATTATTTGCACACCTATGAACAGTGACTTCCCTAGCCTAGTACAACAGTAGCCTACTACAGTGACATGAGCTTTCAACGATCTCTTCCATTACGAGCATTGTAGTCATAGTCTGAGTCATCTAAGCTATGTACTGTTACTAGGACATGCTCGTCATACTGTTGTTCAAGTGCTTCGAGATCTCCTGGTGAGAGAATCTAGTTCAGCCGATGTGATGAGAATGCTATTGCTGATGCTAATTCCTATGCCCAGTTTGTATTGTCATCAGTGTCTTCAGTGTTAGCAGGGATGCTTGGCTGAGGCCAATTGGATGGCTATGCATAAAAAGATGTGTCACATTGAGATAAGATCAAGGGTCCATGGTCATAAGGGTCTTGAGAGAGGGGATCTCCCCATCTAGCGTAGGGGTCTTGAGTAGATTGTGCAATCTGAGAGGACTGTACAATATCACTTGTGTCTATCAACTGATGGTCCTGTGATGATGATGCATGTCTGAAATCCTGAAGTGCTTCCTTAGCTTCTGGTGCTAGATCATAATGATCCCATTCAGTGGGTACATTATAATTCCAAACATCTGAAGGAATGGTTTTATTTTCCTGGCATAAAATTCTCTGGAGTTCTCGATACTAATGCTCGCAACATCCAACTGGTCCTAGGTAGGATTTGTGGATTCAAGTTTCTATGTTTAGTGGCCAAGGTTTATAGGATGTGGTTCCTATAATTTAAGGAGTTTTGATAATGTTGCCATTATTGGTGACAAAGTTCCATGGGCAATGGAAGAATAGGATGGTATGAACTTCAGGATCTGGCTGTGTGGTTGTTAGTTCCTTTTGCAGGATATATGTAATGTCACACCTGTCCTAATAGATACTGAACACGCCACCGGCATGGATGAGATCATATGTTCTCGGGTATGTTGAAAATGCCTCGCACCAGTCCTGGTAGGTGCCAATGAATCCACGCTCATAGATCATGCCAAGAGTGTCGTGGTTAGTGTTCACGGGCACCACATTCATGACCCACACAGGATATTTAACTAGCACGACTGCAAATCCACCGAGGTTAGCATTCATGTCCATAACATTGCGGTATCATCCTTGTGTTAGAGGACTAATTATCCGCTTGTAGTGTGACACCCGGTCCTTCCATATTTCATTATCCTCCTTGTATTTCTCAGCAGTGATTCCTGGGATTGAGCCGCTGCTTACTCTAGGGGGGACAGCGAAGGCACGCTCTGGCCATGTCTCCACTGCACTGCCAGCTACTTCATCTGAGCTACTGACTTCTGGCAACGGGGCTATGCAAGTTTCCATATCTTTGTACCAAGCAGTGTCGGGGTTGTCCGCCTTGCATATGTGAGGAGTTTTATAAATGCTCCGGCTCTTGATGCACTCAAAGTGGTTGATAGGCTTTTGCCAAATCACAAGATCATTCTTTTCAACCACCTTCTTCCAGCATAGGCGCTTGGCAACATCCTCTATTGAGTCTTGCTCTTGCTTCAAGTCTTCTTGTGTTCTTTCCCAACCTCTCCAGTACTTTCTCCAGCGGATTAGGGGGCTAGAAAGGATCCAATAACCACCGGGCCTCAGCACCTTGTCCACTTCAATTAGATAGAGTCCATCATTCTTACTCCAAGGAATCAAGCAGCGGGAGCAATGTGCCATGTCGAATGCTCTGGCTGGGTAAGGAATTCTTTGGGAAGCTATGATCCCAATCATGGTCGGCACTCCTTGCTCCAGAGCAAACTGGACCTGCGCCTCATGAGTATCCCTTAGGGCAAAAGACATTGTTACGATATCCCTCTTCAACAGGTAAGTACCCCAACTAGCAACCCCACAGCCTGTATCAATTGCAATTCTAATTTTTCCGCTCGTAAGAGGTATCAGCTCATTAATATCATCTATATACGCATCCGCACCTTGAGGAAACATGGTTCCTCCTTTAGGAAATCTGAACCGATCGCCCTCAACTTGGATCCAATTCTGCATAGCCTTCTCGATGCTGAGCTCTCTGTGAGGTATATTGTCATACCACGCATAGTTGGGGTGCTTACCGCAGGTCCAGTTTGTGACATCCAGATTTTTCGGTTCTGATTTCAATTAAATAGATTAGGCATTTCATCGACGCGACTACAGTGCTTTTCTCTGAGTTGGCCACTCACGAGATAACTAGACTAGCTGGGTGAGTTATTAAAGACTTTAAGGCAAATAGACTTGAGAACTCGACCAGAAATCGACTTCTCGACCGTGCTCATCTTTAGAGATCATTGCGGCACAGTATAAAATCGATTTGAAATTGGAGATAGGTCAGTTCGACTGAGATGAATGACTGATCGTGGGTGACTCCACTAAATTGGAAAACTCTCGTCAACCGGCACTAATTTGATTTCACTGTCGTTTTGGTACCCTGTGTCCCTATTTGAATCCTTGAGATTTTCACGATAATCGAGAGTCGCCAATGTGTCGAGTGGGTTCATCGTGGCTCAAAGAAAATCGACCACTGGTCTTTTGTCTCAAAAAGTTCTGAAAACTACCCGGTAGCCTAGGTTACACTAAACGCCCGTCGGAGTGAAATTAACCATCAATTTGAGTTCGATTTCAGAAATTGGAAGTTCTGTGGTGTCATAAGCTATTTTAGGAATGTCGACTCACTTTTTGAGGAAATTCCGGCGAGTTCAGGATTTTTACGGAAAACCGGGTCGGAAATTCGGAAAATGAACGGAAACTCAGATTGGCCATTTTGAAGAGACAGTTGACATCTAGGGTATGTGATTCGGCGAATGAAAGTTGTTTGGGCTTTTTCTGACTTCAATTTGGACCCCAACGGAATTTATTTGTTCGGAAAATCGGATTCCGAGAAAAATGAAATAAAAGTCGGTTTCGAAGGAAATTCATGGGATTAAAGGATGGCCTTATTTTGGACTTCTAGGCCGAGCCTTTATGTGTCAGGAATTTATAGAAAATCATTTGGCATTTTTCTACATCGAAATTGGACCTCAATTTGGGAAATTGAGTAAGGAAGTTGAATTTAATTGAGTGAAATTCGGTTTTGGACAAGGGCTTGGAAAATTTTGCATCAAAATTGGATTTAATGGAAAATCCAACTCAAGAAAGTAATAGGGGAACATCTAATTAATGGAGTGGCTAAGATTGGTTGACTTTTGGGGCATTTCAATCTTATCTACACCCCTCTTCGTACGTCCCTCTTCCCAGCTAAAGATCGAGCGCTTCCCTGCCCATCTTCATTTATCTCCTTCCACCGAAGCTTTCATTTTTCCCCTGCTCCTTTCTCTCTGCCACTTACCAATTCCCCACCATCTTTGGTCAATAGTAGCATCCACCGAAACATTTGTTGACTGCTCCCCCCTCCACGCGGCCTCTCCATGAAGCCAATAATCCAGCAAAGTCACCGAAGCTCTCTCTTTATGCTCAGTCCATGATCCATCAAGAAGTTCAGCAACCACCGGTTTATGCGCCAGCGAAACCTTTCCACGCCATTTACCCATACGTCACCGTTCTTCAGTCAAAGCCACACTCCATCGAAGCCTCAAGGGGTTGACTCCGAAGCTGCTCTCCTCTCCATAGCCACGTCCACCTCCTTTCTTCACGGTTGCCGAAGTCAAACGCCTCTAGCTGTCGTGTGTCTATTGCCCATCAACTCAGTAGCCGTTCATGCTCTTTCTCCACCAAGTTTTGCCGGCCACTGAATTAGCCGAGTCAAGCCAATGAAGTAACAACCTACGGAAGCCCCTTGTTAACCTCTCTTCGACGCCTTTGCAGCTATTTTGCCGCCCACGCGTCCACCGAAGTGGCCTGGAACGTCTTCGTGCGGCCACGCAGCTAGCTCGCCTCTACGTCCCCGCAATTTTGGCTCAAAATCCCAGTAGGAAGTCTAGCAATTCGGTCCATTTGAAGACTGCATCTCCGGCCCATGTTCTGCTCACGAGCTTAGTCCATCGGCCCAGCAATTTCCTTTTCTTTTTGTTCGGCCCAGCTCTTTGAAACCCACACGAGCAGCAGTTGGCCAACGAAGCCAAAGAGCCCATTCTAAGTTCATTTGAAGCCCATGTTCAGTTGTGATTCAGCTCATCAGCCCACAAATCAGTGAAGTCCAGCAAGCTTATCTGAAGCTCTAGCCCATAAAGCAAGTCGACCCAAGTTCGGCCGCCGTGCGTCGTCGTCGCAATGTCTCGGTCTTCGTTTTGCGCAAGTGAGTTTTACTCACTGATGCCTTCTTAGTTTGCTAACGATGCCTAAGGGTTGGTTAGATTTATTTAATTGCAATTAGGTGGTTAGATTAGAATACAATAATTAAATTAGAGACTTATTAGTGCTTGTTAGTTAAATTGAAGGTGCATTTAGCAAATGGACTTGTCCAATTAATTATTGAATGCTTCTAGGGATTTTTCCCGTCCCTTATCGGGTGTCAATTTAATAATTCAGGCTTAAAGTAAATTATTAGTAATTAAATATTAATTCTCGAAATTAATTATTTAATTATTTATTTCCGAAATTTCAATAAGGTTGGCCAGGGACCGGGATTTTATGCTGATAATTGTCGTGCAGACCATTTATTTAATTGAGCTTTATATAGTGCCAATTGGAATTTATGGTATTTATTTAATTAATTTTCGAAATTAATTATTTAATTATTTATTTTTCGGAAATTCAACCGGGATGGCCGGTGACCGGAATTTCGTGCTGATCGTCGTGGTGCAGTCCGTTTATTTAATTGAGCCCTACGTTGTGCTGAATCAATTTAATTATGTATTTTTAAGATTTATTCCTAAATTATTTGAATTATGCTAATTAATTGGTAATTACCGGGCGTCGGTTCACAGCGCCAAAAATGTGTTTTATGGGCTGTCGAAAATGGTGGGAAGTTCTAAAAGCAAAATATGATATTTTGGCTAAGGCCGGTCGTGTACCCACGCACGATATTTTATTGAGTATTTTTATGTCCAGGGAATTGGGCCAAGATATTATGAAATTGAGAAATTTATTTATGAAGTGCAATATCGTTGGTTGCAGTTGAAATAGGTCGAGTGGGACCTTGGTCGAGTGAGACCTTAAAGCCATTGAATCCGAGATAGGTCGAGTGGGACCTTGGTCGAGTGAGACTTAAAGCGGTGAATCGAGATAGGTCGAGTGGGACCTTGGTCGAGTGAGACCTTAAAGCCATTGAATCTGAGATAGGTCGAGTGGGACCTTGGGTTGAGTGAGACCTTAAAGCCATTAAATCTTGCAAGTGGTCGAGTGAGACCGTAAAGCCATTGAATCTTGAAAGGGTCGAGTGGGACCGTAAAGCCATTTAATCTCGGTGACAGAGTTTGGCATCGTAAAAAGGGCACGTGGGCTCGGTGACTTGATGCATCACTTTGGAGAAGGCACGTGGGCCCGAGAGATTTAAGTATGGCATCATAAAAGAGACACGTGGGCTCGGTGATTTGATGCATCACTTTGGTGAACTAGTGCCTAAGAGAATGCACGTGTGCTCGACATCTTGATATGCATTGTGGGAACCGCTTAGTCTGTTGGATATGAAATCGGCGGTTCGATTGATCATTGTTTTGATCTGATGTTGTGAATTGATTGATTGAATGGGAATGACCATGAGTGGTCTTGTTGGCGTGTAATCGACTACATTGATTTGATTGATACTTCGATCCGTGATGCGATTGCTTGGGTGCCAATTTTATATGTGCTAACATGTAGGTGGAATCTGAGGCCAAGGTAAGTCCTCTGACTCATGATGTGCCTAGGCAGCCCTAAGGTGTATTAGTTTACTAATCGGGTCTTAGGGGGTGGAACTTTCTGAGACATAGTCTCATCCCGATTGTGGGATTACATTTCAGGCCCCTAGGTTTCTCAAAGGTTGGCCGGCATTTGAAGTTGAAGATGAACGAGAAGAAGGAGATGAAGAGTTTGAAGAAAATGAGCTTAGTGGTGAAAGATCTGAGGAGGACTGGGATGATGATCCTGAGCATGGTCCTATCCTCTTTGTGAATTATGTATTTGTGAAGTTGTGAATTTATATAAATGAAATTTGTGGCCTGCTTTTCTATCCCATTATTTTATTGTCTGGGGATTTTTTTAAATACTTCCGCATGTGCATATATAAATGAAAGGGTCGGGATATATAGTCCTGGGATATCGCATTTTAAAATCGACCAAAGGTAAGGGATGTGCGCGTGCTTGAGGATCGGGGCGTGACACAGTTTGCACTGGAGCGAGGAGTGCCGACCATGATTGGGATCATGGCTTCCCAAAGAATTCCTTACCCAGCCAGAGCATTCGACATGGCACATTGCTCCCGCTGCTTGATTCCTTGGAGTAAGAATGATGGACTCTATCTAATTGAAGTGGACAAGGTGCTGAGGCCCGGTGGTTATTGGATCCTTTCTGGCCCCCTAATCTGCTGGAGAAAGTACTGGGGAGGTTGGGAAAGAACACAAGAAGACTTGAAGCAAGAGCAAGACTCAATAGAGGATGTTGCCAAGCGCCTATGCTGGAAGAAGGTGGTTGAAAAGAATGATCTTGCGATTTGGCAAAAGCCTATCAACCACTTTGAGTGCATCAAGAGCCGGAGCATTTATAAAACTCCTCACATATGCAAGGCGGACAACCCCGACACTGCTTGGTACAGAGATATGGAAACTTGCATAACCCCATTGCCAGAAGTCAGCAGCTCAGACGAAGTAGCTGGCGGTGCAGTGGAGACATGGCCAGAGCGCGCCTTCACTGTCCCCCCTAGAGTAAGCAACGGCTCAATCCCAGGAATCACTACTGAGAAATACAAGGAGGATAATGAAATATGGAAGGACCGGGTGTCACACTACAAGCGGATAATTAGTCCTCTAACACAAGGACGATACCACAATGTTATGGACATGAATGCTAACCTCGGTGGATTTGCAATAAATCTTATGGTAGGAATTTGAATGGCTATCAAGTATTTATTGGTTAAATACCATAATAACCATCAAAGTTGATCAAGAAAATCATCTTCCTTCCAAATCAAAGGATGGATAAATGGATAATCTGCATTTAATCCAAAAGGATAAAGAATCGAACCTCCATGGAATCTGAATAGTTCTATGTGGCACTGCCACATGAGTTTGTCCAGATTTTCAGGCAGACTGTCATTTTGGATGTATTCAATGATCTCCGGAGGAAATTTCCAACTTGGCCAATCTTTGATCTTTTGGATTTTATACTTCTCATTCCAATGGGAAGTATGGAAAGCACGCCTCATGAGTATCCCTTGGGGCAAAAGACATTGTTAGGATATCCCTCTTCAGCAGGTAAGCACCCCAACTAGCAACCCCGCAGCCTGTATCAATTGCAGTTCTAATTTTTCCGCTCGTAAGAGGTATCGGCTCATTAATATCATCTATATACGCATCTGCACCTCGAGGAAACATGGTTCCTCCTCCAGGAAATCTAAAAAAATAACATACATGTAACCCACAGAAAAATACAAGAAAAATGCGCAAAAATTCATTTAAAATACATGTATTTATGGTTTTATATGCAATTTCACATCAATAAAATCATCAAACATATAAAATAAATGTACCACAAGATAGGAAATCACCATATGAGTCCAACGTCTCTAACCACGCGCCAAAAGGAGACCCCATGCGCCCACATGCGCCGCCTGAGTGCGCGGTGCGTGGGGCTCACGCGCCTGACGTTAATTCGGCCAGAAGCTGGTCCGACCGGTGACGGTTCGACTGTCCGATCTAGCCACCCGGTCTGACCGGTTGACCGGACCGGTCAACAGTTGACCAGGTCGTGTCGAGTCGGTTGCCGGGTCGGGTCGAGTCGGTCGCCGGGTCGGGTCTATGACGTCATCGGGTCGGGTGCTGATGTCATCGGGTTGGTTGCCCTCCGGGTCGGGTCGATGACATCATCGGATCGGATGCTGACGTCATCGGGTCGGACCCGGGTCGCTGACGTCACAGCAGTCACGTGCGGCGCACGCATCGAGTCAGACCCGGGTCGCTAACGTCATCATGACGTCAACGGCCGCATGTAGCGCACACCCCGCGTGTGGAAGCGCGTGGCCGCACGTGGGCCGCGTGTTTGACGCCCCCAGCGGTGCGTGGCCGCGCGTGGGGGCGCGTGCGGCATCCCCTAGTGACGCGTCGCTGACAGTTTTCACCGTCTCGTCAAGCCGAGTCCCAATTTGATATTTATTAAACTAAAAGTCTCGAAAATCGCAAATTAGGGCAAGATTCATACTAATTAGGGCAAATTCGTACAAATTAGGGTAAAACCGTACAAATTATAGCAAAATCAATTGCGTTCAAGTTCTAAGGTTATGGAGGCTCTGATACCACATGTTGGGTGCAGATTATACACAACTCAAGATCTCCACAATCAGAACATAAACATGTAATTGTAAATCGAAAGATTAACGCACCTATTTTAGGATCCAAGCAAAAACATAATGTTCCTTGTGCAAATCCTTCTTTTCTATTACCCTCCGAATCACTAGCTCAACGAGGCAGCCCCTCACGATTAACGTTAGAATAACTTCCCTTAGGTGAGAATATGTGAGATTAGGATTAAATGAGAGACTTGAGCACTATTTATAGAGTTTCCAGCTAATCTCCCTCATTACGGGCTAGGCTCAACTCGACCCACACTAGCCAGCCCCATATTAGACTAATTAAGAAACCTTCTATCTCACCTTAGACCAAACCCCATAAAACGGTAAACGTTAAACGGTAAAATAACAATATCAATTAATTTAGTCCACATTAAGGAAAACTCTTACACAAGACTCTCTCGCCAATCACCTCCCTCTCTCATTCTCGCAGCTCCTACTCACCTCTCACCGAACTCACTCTCCATTGCTCCTTCTCCTGTAAGTAACTTTCTTCGTCGTAATTTACCAATTCGTGTGGTAGTTTAGACTATGCACCTTACAATCTTGTGGGACATTGAAGTAAGAAAAAAAAAAAGAAAAAAAAAAGGAAAGATTTTACCATCAATTCTTGAACCCACTTAGGAGCGAGGCCATATCAGTCTAGTCCAATCCGAAGACTAGATAAGCCAGTTCTAAGTTTCACAAACTAGGAATCAACTCTTCTAATTCGATTTACGATTTTAGGGTGAGAATCATTTTACCTTGAAATCGATCACTCCAAGCTTTAGCTCTCAACGTGAAAATGGATGTTTTGCTAAAGACTAGCCCGCAAGGTTAGCTTTTAGCCCTATAACCAAATATACAAGACAAAAATGTTCAATATCGTCCTTAAAACTTGAATTAATGAAAGGATTGTAATAAATATTTTCATATAGTTTAGAGATGAAATTGAACATATAGTAAAAATGCAAGAATCATATTACACAAATTAAAAATCCATGAATTATATTGCACATCACAATAAAATTTAGGGATCATATTAAACAAATTAAAAATATATAAATTATACTAAAATTGAATCAAGGTTCAGCAATTATTTGTATCATCATCCACAAATACATATATATATATATATACATATATACATATATGAAATAGATGACAATTTTGTAAATATTTGAGACTGCGAAGAGGAAAAAGGTAAATATACCGCGAGGGGCGAGTGCGGATAAATGATGCCAGTTTAGAGTTTTCAACGTAAATATTCCGATTTATGAAAAAGGGGGCCCCTAATTAATCGCAACCCAATAATTCCTCCCACAGAAAAGGCCGTTATAAATGAGGAAAGCAAGAAAGCAGCGGCAGCAGCAGCAGCAAAGCAGCACGGATCACGTGCACTGTTGTGGAGTCGGCAACGAACGGCCCCGCCCACCCCCAACCCCAAACGCCGTTAACGAAGCGGTCGAAAAGGTAAGCAGATCCAACGGCTGCGCCCGCTCCGCGAGAGGCGGCGACGCCCTCGGCGGCCCGTTCCGCCGTTCCGTTATGTCACCCCCCGGCACGGAAAACATAAGCCCCACCTGGGTCAATCCCAAGTCAAAGACAAACATCTGCCCTGTCCCCTCCTCTCTTTCTCTCTCTCTCTCTCTCTCTCTTCCCTCGTTCGCCACGAAGAAGAAGAAGAACGATTCCCTCTCTCTTTCTCTCTCATCAATCGCGAATTCGAACCGAATCGAGCCCCGAAGTGCGTCCTCCACCTCACCTTCGGACCGCCGGGAATCTCCTGAATCCGTACGAGGTTTTGCTCTCTCCCTGTCTCTCTCTCTCTCTCCTCGAGGCGCGTTCAGTGCTGCGGTTGTTGCTGGTGCGCCGCCGGTGGTGGTGGTGGTGGTGGTGGTCGGCGGGAGCCGGTCATGGCAGGCGAGGGCGGAGCCAGCTCCGGAGCTCTCGAGGTCGGGGGCGGCCGTCCCGGCGAGCTCCCTAGCTCCGCGGGAGGAGGAGGAGGCAGCGGAGGAGCGGGATCGGGCGCGGGGGGAGGCCCGCCGTCGGAAACCCTAGCCGCGGCGGCGGCATCCGATTGTGATCGGTGCGAAGGTGAGTTCCGAAGCTGTCTTGAATTGGGAAAAAAAGGGGAAGAAATGGGTCGGGCAAAGTTTTTATTTTTTTATTTTTTCGTTCTTTTTGTTGGTATTCTTGGTGATTGAGGCGGTGGTGGGTTGAATTGGCAGGTTCGAAGGTGAGTTCTGCAGCGGCGGAAGAATCCAAGGTGATTAAGGTGCCTTACGCTTGTTAACAACAGTTGCTCTGTTCCATTTGATTACTGTTTTTGTTGGAGTGAAGCTTAAATTTGGGTCCTTGTAAATTCGTTTGCATAAGCGAGCTGCTCACTCTCACTCTCTATTCTACTTAATTCCACTTCTCCATACGGATGATGATGGAATTCGCTCTAATACTTGACTGATAGTGTTGTGAAGACCATAGAACGGGAGATTCCTGTTGCTTTTCATTGTTTCGATTCTCGGTTGTTTTAACTTAGTACTCCACCTAGTCGCTTATGCATGGAGCTGTCTTAGCTGGTTTACTGTCTTAGACTTGTTAGTGGGCTTCTCAATGGGCTACCAATTGATAGTCAATTCTCGCGAATTGGGGCTCGGATGACTTGTTGGCTTTATCTCAAGTGATCAACCTTAGGAACGGTTGTTAAAACGAACATAGAACCCCTGTTATCCTCAAAAATCAGAAATTTGATTTTTGGAATCAAGAATTGTTTATGGAATTGGGTCTGATCAGAAAGTTTAGCACGTTTACAATCCTGTGTTTGTTTTGTGTGGACTATTTTCAGGATGCCCTTTGCGATACCATTTTGAGTGTAGGATGAGCATGAGGATTGAGGAAGAAATCAAGACCAGATGTAAGTTTGATTAAAGAATAGAAATCATTAAAGGTATTAGCTCAACAGTGGAATGCCAGTACCACACCACCTGGTCAGCCACAAGGCGAATTGATAATATGTATCGAGAGACTTGTTAATCACGCATTTGCTTAAGAAAGGAATTCTTCAGCTCCTTGTAGATGAGGTGCTTTCCTGTTGCACCCTATATATTCAGCCTACAAGAGGGGTTCTTTCAGCGATGTTGGATAGATTTCATACAAGTAAATTTTTCTATGTGCGTAGCGCGTCAGGTTTGTCCCATTAATGAAATTTGCATGCTAAAAGAAAGATAGGATGGAAAAATTAGCAGTGCACCCAGTGCGCTGGTGCACACCTCTTGAAGATTAATCGATCTTGAATTTTCAAGATCTAGTGGGACTGACTTGGATTAATACATAGTGTTGTTATAAAGGAGATATGAAATTAATTGCGAAAGAAACAATAATTTCTATGTCCTCGGGACATTTGCTTTCTCCATGATTCACTTGCCATATCTCAGCAGAATGTTGATCTTGAATAGTCAAAACTCTTTCCAACCATTTTAAGATAATTTTGCTCATAAGATGGCTTTCAAAAATGTGTAAAGCCTTTGCAGTTTACCTTTTCTCCCTTTTCAGGAAAATGTATGTTTGAACATGACTGTAAGTTGGAATGATATGATTTTCCGGCCCAGACTTAAAACCTTGCGTGATGAAACATTTTGCAGGTCATCTATATCTTTAGTCCCTGATGACCTGAACCAGATCAATAATTACCATTTAGCCCCTCAATCTCAGAAATGTATGATCATGCTTTCCGACTTTTACATGCTGACCTTTTAGGCAACTACGTAGAGGGTGTTTAGTTTGTCATTTGAATTTTCGTAGCTGGCCTATTATTTAGCTTGAGGATAAAATGAATGTTATTGAGTGCAGAACACCTTAAATATTCAAAAATATGTAAAAATTAACATTTCAAATCACCATAATTTTTTTATGACTTTCTACAACTTGAAATGTTTTTTTTTTTTTTTTAATATTTTGGTGGATATTCAAGATTGGCATTTTGTTGCTTTGTTAGTTTGTCTTAAACACCGACCAAACAGACAACTTGGGTGTGCGAGCGACTTTTTGCTTTTTCTCTTTTTGAGTTGCTTAACTGTCACTTCGAGCCTTGGAGGTTTGACTTTTGTTTGATTCTGGATAAGTAAAACCTTAACAGACATAGAAACGTGACATCTAACATCAGTCAACGTTTTGCGAAACTTTTCTATAATTACTTAGCTTTGGCAGAAATTTTATATGGAAGAGCAATGTGATGCTTGTATTATTCGTCCGCATTTTCCCAGATGTATCCTGGTGAGATTCTAGCTACTATGTAATATGGTGTAGAATGTGAATGTTGAAAATTGTGCTATGCTTGAAAGCTCAGGGGTGAGAATATCAAAATTTACAGTCAAGAGACTACCTTGAAATTCTTGGCAAAGTTTTGGGCCGCGATTTGTAAAAGACATCATCCACAACCATCTCAATCGTGAAATCGTGAGCTTAGATATAAGTACATTTCAATGAATCATAAACTAGATAGTTTCTTGAAATATGTATTTCTCTTGCTGTCACCGGCATCATGTCTTTGTTAGTAGATTGTGTTAACAGGTCTTCGTTTATTCATCAATGCTTGCAAGTCTTTGATGTGATGACAATTTTTGGACTTCAGGAGCAAGTTCAACAGTCCCACCAGGAAGGTCTAGCAGTTGGAGCGGGGGAGACCATTCAGACAGAGACACAGATCCAGCTGCGTTTATCACCATGTGCAATGGCGACATCAGAATTATCACCAACTTCTGTTACTCAATCTATTTCGTCAATTCCAAGTCCAACTCCAGTGGAACAAGGTTCTGGGATGAAGACTATGGGTTCCTGCATGCCAGATCCAGACATAAGAAGTTCTTACACAAGGAATGCCCCTAGAGCTTTAAGGACTTCTAACATTGATGGTTACAGCTGGAGAAAATATGGTCAAAAGCAAGTCAAAAGTCCCAAAGGTTCAAGAAGTTATTTCAGGTGCACAAACACAGAATGTTCTGCAAAAAAGATTGAGTGTTGTGATGAGCTAGGCCATACGTTAGAGACTGTTTACAGAAGTCAACATAACCATGATCCACCAAAGAAGGCCAATGGCATGTTGGAGGGTAAATTTGAAAAATCAGTTCGGCCTGTTGACAAGCATCTTTCTAACAATCATTCGGCCAGAGTGCTTGATGATTCGGTTCCATCCTCTTCTTCCAAGGAGCCAGCCCAAGAAATCCCTGCTAAAACCAAAAGTGAGCATCAAAATTCAGTTGGCTTTGGTGGAAAAGGGGAAACTACCATAAAGAACGAGCATGTCAATGAAATAGAGCATAGACAAAGGCAAGTTGAAGGAAGCTGTAATTCCTGCTGTGTTCTCTCTCAGAATAATTTTCATCTATCAGTCACCCAAAAAAGCATTGTTGTTTAGGTGGTGCCTTAATCATTTTTCTCGTCTTCTCTGACATACAGTGGTAAGAAGAACAAGTCGTGCCACTCAGATCCTCAACCGAAACCTGGAAAGAAAGCTAAGATTGTTGTGCATGCAGCAGGTGATGTGGGGATATCTGCTGATGGTTACAGGTGGCGAAAGTACGGGCAGAAAATGGTAAAGGGAAATTCTCGTCCCAGGTACATGCATATAATTACTCTTGCTTTTCTCTCTATTATAAAAAGAAAGAGACTACTAATTCATCAGAATTTATTGATGTGACAAGGTTCTTAGGGTAAGCTTTGCTTTTGTGGAGGGAAAATGAAGGGACTGGACCTTTTACTGTTTTGAAAAATCTTTTTTGTGATTGTTTATTGTATTTCCTTTAAAAAAAATTAAAAATTCCTCACCTCTGTCTCTAGCCTCAGGATTTTTTAAGAGCTTCTTGGGCATTGCATGGTACTAAATTTTGTTTTACTTTCCTGTTTGCGTCACTTGGTACTTATGTATGGTTAAGAATGATTGCTTGCTGCTTTAAGTAAATGAAACCGCACTCAAATCATATTTGGAAATTAGATATAGGGACCTGAGAATGAAATGTATATGATTGTAGTATGACTATAGTTAGGGGAGGTAAAGCTGTATTTGGCTGTATGTATGAATGAGCACAACACAGATGAACATAACAGGTCTCCGCAATCACAAGATTTTTCCACTAATCAATTTCGAAGATTTTGTACAAACATAATCTGCAAATGGCTACCTGTGAACCATATTTAGAGCACAACATCACAATGTGCTCTGCGATGACTGTTGTAGCCTGTACAAATTGTATACTCGTATATAAGGTAAGCCCCTGACAATTGCAATAATAAGTGATCTGCATGAACCAGTTTTCTTCATCTGGCCTGGTGGGCAGTTAGATTGAGGGAAAGTATGCTTGTATACTTTTCACTATGGTAGTGGTGGCGTGTGTGCCTGGTGTTGCCTTGCTAGTTTTAGGTAATACTGTTGGCAGCGGTTGTTTTTGATGTTGTTCTAAGAATACATGAAGGGGACAATATTAAATGATATGCAAGACTTATTCGCTGTATTCCATGATCTAGCATTTCTTTCTAGATGAGGTGTTTGCAATGGCATTTATGATGTCTGTGAATTTCAGGAATTACTACAGATGCACTTCAGCAGGTTGCCCGGTTCGTAAACAAATTGAGACGGCCGTAGATAATGAAAATGCGGTAATAATCACTTATAAGGGGGTACATGACCATGACATGCCAGTTCCCAAAAAGAGGCATGGCCCACCAAGCGCTCCCCTTGTTGCTGCTGCAGCTCCAGCTTCCATGAGCAGTGCACAGCATAAAAAAGTTGATGCGGCCCAAAATGGAAAGGCTTCAACCAAATTGTCAGTAGATGCAGGAGGTGAATTGACTGGAGAGGCCATGGAACTTGGAGGTGAGAAGGCAATGGAATCAGCAAGGACTCTTCTAAGCATCGGAATTGAAATCAAGCCCTGTTGAAAAGTGAATAGATTTCTGAACTGGAATAGAATTAATTGCCAGGTTTGAGTTTTTTTCGATTTTTTTCGATTTTTTCCCCTGGAGTCTGTATGTATTTTGATTTATGTCTCTCTGTTGTAATCTCTTGGTGGGCGCCTGTATATTTCCCTTTTAATGCCCTGTAGAATCTGTTTAAATAGAGAAGGGATAGTGTGCACATATAGTCATGACATTTAGCGAATGAAGAAATAGCGCACACATGATTGCATTTTGTCTTATAGATAGAAATTTTACAAAGCTTAATATGAGAACTCGGTGTATTTCAAGATTTGATTGCACGCCAATTGCTACATGATCGAGACAAGTTAGGATGCATTATACAGCTGGGTGTTAAAGGAGGTGAAAGGTATGATCTTTGTTTGCCTTGGATTAATTCAAAATCGAATTGGGGACTAAACCCGAATTTCGCCAATCCTCAAAAGAGAACGTATAGCAGTTTATCATAATTGACTTCTCCAATGTCTCGAAAGCGTATAGTAGTTTATCATAATTGACTATTCATTGTTCATTGGTGAGTAAGAGGCAGGCACCTAAAGAATCATAGCGAGACTATTTTAGTGTCCAAGCGTTAGATGCAAGAGTGCCATGAGGAGGATTTGCTTGATTGATAGTTGAGTGGACTTTTTACTGACGCAATGCGCGGGTGCGCGGGTAGCGTGCATTTGTTCTAGTTTATCTCTTATTAGTTAATGACAATCTAATCCAAAAGTCTAGAGAGCATGAATAGGGATAATCGTTAAATTTCCTATCTCGACCAAACAACCATGTTAATGGCAACCGCCGGCTACCCTTTGTAAACTTCCTATCTCTACCAAACAACACCTTACTGATCACCAGCATATCACCAGTACCACGGAACAACCGCATCACAACCAAAACATATAGAGAGAAAGGGACGTGACGAACGAAACGGTGTGCCGGTGACCATCAATGAACACCATGGAAATATATCTCATTGAAGAAAGAAACATCAAAAGTCCTTGTGTTATTCTCGGTTTCAGATTCAGATCTCATGAAACATTAACAATATGTATGAATCGAAGGTTCAGATTATGATTTGAACATGTGATGAACACTTTGCTATGCAAACTTAAGCAACTCCTTCTTAAGCACGTGCATTATAACTTCATCGAGGCATTTCAACAAACAGGATACATGCACTAATATTTGAACGTTTTTTTCTAACCATAAAATTAGCCCATCACATCTAACTTTAAAAGAATATTGTATAAAGCTTAAGGGTTCGATGGATCTCCAGAAACAAAAGTCTGCTTTTATAATTTCCTGTATCTTGTGTGCGATTTCATGTTATTGAGCTAGTTTCGCTTTGTGCACAAATGTTGAGATTTGGACGTGCCTAGTAAATAGTGTGACGCCATAGAGCTTTCTGAAGGTGCAAAAATGAAGTCAATAAGATGCAGGACAGAAAAATCATGCTTTGTTAAAGTTTGCCCAAATTTGTGAAAAGTCACATGAACATAATTTTTCAAAAGTCTTCCCAATGTGGTGGATTGAAAACATTGGGCGACAGTTTTTCATTGGTGCAAAAATTGATTTAATGGGAAGTTAAATAGAAAAGTTATACCGGTCAAAATTTGATCAAATTTGTGCAAAAAGATCACATGAATATGATTTTTCAAAATTGTTTCCAATTTGATAAATTGAAAACATTGGAACCAATGGCGGGTCAGTTCAGTTCATTGGTTCCAATTCCAAGGTGCAAACTGGACCGGTTAATTATATATATAATACATATTTTAAAATTTCTTAAAAAACAAACCCTAATTCCTCCCAATTTCTCCTTTTTTTCATTTTATTTTGGCCAAAAACAGCAAATTTACTGGTTCCATTGGACCGAATTGATCAATTGGTCAAATTCTCAGTTTCAGGACTGGTTGGTCCGATTCTCGGTCTTGGAATCTGGGAACCGAACTAAATCGGGAATTAATCAATCTCAGTTGAGATCATGGACTTATCTATGTGGTTTTGTTTTGGGCATCTTGCCGAGTATATGATGGGCAGTTTACACACTGAGTTAATATATGAGTTTAATGCAATGATTCAATTCACTCTATCACAATAGGCGATAGCAGGACCTGAATCATCGACTCAGCCTGGATCATTCTGGATTTTAGATTGACAATGCAGAAAATCTCAATTTCTGTTTTCATCCTAAGAATGTGACCGAGAGTCGAAACAGAAAAATGAACAGTGTCTGAACCAAAAAAATGGAGAATCGAAATTGGTTCGGAGAAATTACTTTTCAATTATGCCGTAAATCCGTCAGCGCGACACGTTTTCTTGGGTTCTGAGCTTGACCTACGAGCGAGGGGACTTCTTCAAGAGGTACCATGAGATCTTTATGTTAGATGAAGCTGAAGATGGCGATCGAGAGCAAGAAGTGAAGTGGGAACGGAGCACAGCAACGTGAGGTGGTGGCCGTCATGTAAAAGCAGTGCTCCCCCAAGCTAGGGCGAGGCTCCAGCAAGGGGGGCCTCACTGGCGCTCGCCCTTGCCATGTTACCATTCGGTGAGGTCGAACCTCGCTTGATAGTCGACATCGGCAATGGGAAAAGGGAAGGCAAAAAAAGAAAAAAAAAAATTTCTAAAAAAATATTTATAAAGTCCATGTCAGTATCAATCGTACCATATAAAATGACCAGCATTCACGTTAGTGATTTCCAGCTTAAATTTGCCTGATTAACTGAATTTGTATAAGTGTGAAAAATGTTTATGATTAAATTGATCTAATTAAAAGGTTTAAAATTGAATTGATATCGAGGACAATAGGTTTATGACTTTTTTGATACTTTTTCCTATTTATATTACAGCCGCATAATGCACAAAATTGAGGTGCACCACATGCGCATACATGGAGGATTGCTCGAATATGCGTTGCCTAATTGTGTCCTCAATTGAGGAAACACTAATAGAGTTCTGTCTATTTGCGTTGAATATAAGCTCTTAAAGATGTTTATGTGCGCAATGTTTATCTTTTTTTAATCATGCCAAGCTTTGTCTATTTTTTACCCTTTATTACTTTAGCCTTGTTGACACCTAATTTGTGCTTTCAAGTACCAGTAAAAATATATATATATATATATATATATATATATATATATTAAAAAAATAAATTAAAATTTAGAAAAAAAAAAAAACCGTACCAAGGGGTAGGTTGGGCCAAATTCGGCCTCGGTCCAACCCATCCCTCCTTTCTCTCTTCCCCCGCACGTAGGCCCAGCCCGGCCTTTTTTCCCTTTCGGCCCTGCTCGCCCCCCAACCGGTCTTCTTCCTCTATCTCTCTCGCGCGCGAACCTGCAGGAAATGAGAGAAGGGACAGGAGCAGAGCAGGAGCAGAGGATCGTGAGCAGGAAGGCGGCTCGACGCAATCCACAGGTCAGAGAGCAGTTCCGTCGGCCAGCTTCTTGGGGGCAGAGGTCCTTTCGTGCAAAGAGGGGGGGAGCAAAGGGAGAGGCGACAGCAGGCAAGATCGGGGAGCAAAATGAGAAAGCAAGCCCAAGATGCCTTGCCACCGCCGGAGAGCTGCCCTTCTAACGCCCCACCACCACTTGTGAGCCGCCGACCACCGCCAACCTCCACCATTCGCGCTAGAATCTAGGGGTGTGCAAAATACCCGGGATCTGCTCAGACCGCTTGGAACCGGATCGGAACCACCCGGAACTGGTGATTCTTGAGGGAACCGATCCAGTTCCCGGTTCTAATTTATGGAACCGGTAAGTACCGGTCCAGTTCCCAGTTCCATGGGTGGATCCGCCGCCCGCTCGCCCACCTAAACCAAATTGGAACCTTTTTAATATTAAAAAAAAAAATTACTAAAAGAATGTTGCATTCCATCTATTCCCGATTTTTTTTATTTACGAGATATATTTATAGTTACAATAAATGAATCTTTGCTCCACGTACTTAAATTTGATTTTTCTGTCTTTGACTTGCTTTGATATCACGTAATCGTTCTTTGTTGAAAACCAAAATTTTTTTGCATCAAAATCGGTTCCATGGATCCACCCAAGATCCGGACCGGATCGGCGATCCAATTCCCGGGTGGATTCATGCAACAAATGGGTGGATCCCGATTCTAATTTTCAGAACCGGTCCTTAACATGCGGTTCCTGATTCTAGGTCGGGAACCGCCCCCGGACCATGCACTCTCCTACTAGAACCCAAGTAGGCCTTTCATCGAGCACCTGGTGTGCGTAGTCTAGTACCAAGCAGGCCGGGGCTTCCCTCGACCTTTTCGAGCAAGCTCCGGCCACCACCCATTCCCCCGTTGCATTGGTCGCTGTCCTGACTAGCTTTGTTAGACCCTAGACTCAGGTGCGAGTCTCGGCCGAGCTCAAGGCCTCCGTTTCCCACAATGCCCGCCACCTGTTTGATGGAACGCCCAGCTGAAGTCCACCCCCTGTTCTCGTTATTTAGGGCCTCGATCGCGTCCCTCTCTCTCTATCTCTTCCCCCCTCTATCTTCTATGATGACTAGGTTAGGTTACTACAAGCCGTGTCGCCGGAGCTGAGGGAAAACGAAGCTAGACCAATCCACGTGTGCGTCGTCGCGAACCCGAGACGGCCCTTGCCGTCGCCGTCAAAAGCCTCGACCTCATGTGTCGATAGCCAACTCCCCTGCCTCACCAGATCGGAGCTACCGCACCCTTGCCAGAAGGCCGCTGGAGCTGTGTCGCCGTCGTCACTTCCCTGATCACGACTAGATAGTCGCCGACCAGGGGTCATCGGCTGAGCAGGGTCGGATCATAAATCCGGCCCACTCAACCCTTCCTGCCTCGAGGGCCAACAGCCCAGATTTCGTCTGGGCTGTGGGCTTGCGGGGTGTTTTTACCTGCAGGAGGGCTTGGGTCCATCAATCGGGCCCAAGCCCCATTTGATCGCAGGCCCGACATTATCTGCTTGATTGGGATCTCCAAATTTTATATTTCTAAGGAAAAGTGGTTGTTATCAGAGGGGAGGGGCCTAAAGGTGGACCGGGCATGCCTGAAATGTTGACACCAACAAGTGCAATAATGGGAGCAGGTCTTGGAAAGGTGACTAGGTGTTGATATATATCTTTCCTTGTGAGTTTTGTCGCAAGTAGCTGTGTGTTTTTGTTGAGGATTATGTTTAAACAGATTGGTTTCCACTAATGACATTACTTTCATTTAACTGAAACATATCCAACAAACCCTTTTTTTTCTTAGTCACTCCATGTCTTCTTTGAAGTTGATTTGTTCTTTTCATTTGTGAAAATCTACTTGCTTATTTAGTGGAGAAAGCATTGGTTTTGTTCATAACTTAGAGTATGTCTGCTTCCATCCTTGCAGGAAGTTGCATTGTTAACTGATGGTAGATTCTTAGGCGGCTCACATGGTTTTGTTGTTGGCCATGTATGTCCTGAAGCACAGGTGCGTCTACTATTCATGCCCTTTCATCTACTTCTGTTAGCCAAATATCTAACTATGTGAGTTACAAGATAGTTTGTGATTAGCTTGCATTTAGCAGAGCAAATGCAGTACTTTTTTCTGTTGTCACGGACAAGAAGTTTCTCGTAGTTTTGGAATTCTCTTTAATGATGGGACAGAAAAGGTTAATCGACATAGAACAGATCAAGTGGACGCAGTTTGGATGTCGGCATTCACATTAAGCCTCAGTCTATGTTACATAGACATGGACATGACAATTTTGCGTTGAGATGTAGTGTCCTGTAGCCACTCCCTCATGCATGTTGTAGGCTATAGGCTAGTGACACTAACATGCAAACTCGAGAGAAAATGGATGGTGATATAGGCATCTTGAGTTTGATGACCACATTACATATGAATCATCCTTACAATGCTGGTCTAATTTGGAGAGGTTATACTATATTTCCGCCAATAGTACCTATGTGTCTCGACTAGAAGTATTCTCCATCCACATAAGAAAGTTGGGTTCTGTCTTGTTTATCAGTGTATTTACCTGTAACAATCATACGTAGTATTTGTCATGGACTTTGGAGGCAATCCTGCAGACAGAAATGCTCTACGCTTATTGCCTTGCCAATTTTATTAAAATATCTGCTCGACATCACTAAATGATTGTGTATTTGGATTGTGATTCCACCATATCACACGTCTTGCAGACAATTTAGTATGTTCCATGTACTTGACAAAGCTTCATTCATGCTGTTAATATGATGATTCCGATTGAAATTGGATACAAAGTTGAGTGATTTCATCTTTACAAAGTAGAGTGTCAGTAAAGTGATAATAAGTGATGCTCATTTGCGATCTCAATTCTAGGAGGGTGGTCCCATTGGCCTTATTGAAAATGGAGATGTCATCACTATTGATGTTGAGAAGAGGAGAATTGATGCCCAACTATCAGATCAGGAGATGGAGGAGAGAAGGAAGAAGTGGAACCCCCTCCCCTTAAGGCGTCACGGGGAGTTCTGTGCAAGGTAGTGAAGATAAATCAAACCACAATATGTCAGTTTGCTCTAAGTGACGTCTCTAATGATAAACTATTTCTTGCTACTTTTGCGGTACATAAAGTGCGTATGGTCGGCTGCCAATGGATGCGTCACAGATGAATAACTGGAGCCAGATTGACTACCATATAACAATGTATAGAGTGCGAAAAAAGCAGCTGGTGTGTTAATGTACGCTGGTGCTGGTGGATACTCTTGCGGCTTGTTTATGGTGCTGGTCAGGTTCCTATTCTTTTCAGCCTTTGTAGCATAAATTCTTATTTATATTTTGTGGTTCCTCTTTCTAGCATGTTTCTTCTGGAAGGATTGTTGTCTGAAATGTCGTCAATCTTCTTTGTGCTTGTGTTTGTAATGGGAATGAATTGTTTCTCCATTGAGACATTGGGATGGCCTTACTTTTTAATCAAGTCATTCAGGCCCCTAGGGTAATGACTGTAGGGCTCTAATTGCTATTGGTGTTGTTGCTATTATCATCGCCATTGTCGTCATCCTTGCTGTTGTTGTCGATATCGTCATCATTGTTGACTCGTTATCTTCAGAAACTAAATCCAGTCTTATGATAATATGTTGATCCTGGATTTTCAATTATAAAACAATGTTGCTTTGTTTTCGTTTTCGTTTTCATTTGTTTTATTTTATTATTTTTATTTTTTTTTTATGTTCCTTTTGCGATCATGGTACTTATGCACCCGCTTCACAAATGGGATGTCCGTCTGTTATGTCTGACAAAGGACAGACCATCTATCCTTTATATTTTTGGATCTAATAACCTAACATATAAAGTTAGAAGGTTTGTACGGAATTTACTTTCCCGTGAATCTGATCGTGAGGGATTGCTCCGTATGGCATATACCTCGTAAGAACTGATGACGGGTAATATGACCGAGCGTTTTGAATTGCAATGTTGCTCTGGTAAGTCTTAGAAGTCTTCCATTTTCAGCAACCATTTGGGCCTGAATGAGGAATATTGTGAGCGCATTAGTGGACTTTCCTTGCAACAAAGAAGATCAAGGGCTGCCTTATCGGATACTTAAGTCGCAGTGGCTAACAGATCGATAGCCAACCCATCTAGCATGATCGGCATTGGAACTGGCCTCATGGTGAGAATGTCACAACCTTTCTTTCCCAATCTCGTCGGGATGGATTGCTGTAATCTTGTAGGAGAGGAAGGAGAGAAGCTTGGCACGTTAGACTGAATTGCCATGGAGACATCGAGTTCGCGAATGATTCGCACGGTCCTTAAGCACACCGCCTGCTCTTGCCTTGTCGTGCACAGCTACCATTAGATTCGAGTTTAATCCAATCTTCGGGTGGATGAAACCACCTCATGTCAAGCTGTTCAATGGGTCTCGAGTGAGATTTGTCTATTTACTAAGTTGATATCAAATCATCAGATTTGGTGGGATTCATGTTGGATTTACAAGAGACTCTGGGTGCGTTTGGTTCAGCATTTTGAAAGCCCATTGAGAAAATACAAAGCAGTTCAGTCTAAAGAACTTTAGGCAAATACAAAAACCGTTTAGTAAATTATATCTTGAAAAGCAACTTTGAGAGAAATGCTGCTCGATAGAAAATACATTTCAAAAGTCCTTTGGGTGATTAATATTTTTTTTTAAAATTTTTATTTGTTTAAAATTGAAAAAAAAAAAATAATGTATGCAACTTTTTTAAATATAAAATTGAAAATAATGCTAAAAAATAAATACATATATATTTTTAAAAAAGACCAAACCCTTCATTGGAATGTTTTTCATTTTTATTTTGTTTAAAATTGAAAAAAAAAAAAATAATGTATGCAACTTTTTAAATATAAAATTTGACAATAATGTTAAAAAAAAATCAAATACATATATATAACTTTTTTTTTTTTTTTTTTTTTTAAAAAGACCAAATCCTTCGTCGAAATTTTATAATTTTTATTTGTTTAAAATTGAAAAAAATAATGTATGCAACTTTTTAAATATAAATTTTGACAATAATGTTAAAAAAAATCAAATATATAAATAATTTTTTTAAGACGAAAATATATTTAATTTTTTTAGCATTTATATATATTTGATTTTTTAGCATTATTTTTTGCATTTAAAATAATAATAATAACGAGAGCAAAATTAGAAATTTGAAGAATGAGTGAGGATAATTTCGGAAGAAAAAAATACTTTTAGCGTTTGGCCAAATGCTGAAAGCTCAAAACTAGTCCCTACTATCATTGGGCTTTCAGCCTTTCCAATGCTAGCTTTCACTTGAAAGCTACTTGAAAATGGTTACCAAACGGTCCAGTATTTTCCCCAAGGGGCTTTGGAGGCTGAAAGTATCTTGCGAATGTTGAACCAAACGCACCACTATCATCTTCAATGGTCCGGATTAATATGTTGTAATTTCTCTAGATCGAGAGTTTTTAAACCCCATGTGATATTTGGGTGCTTTATGTACCCTAGGTATTGCAGCATCTCATTAAATTCTCTTCGCATTTTAGTCTAGCAACACTCTTCTTGCAGTTTGAGTGACAAGAAAAAGAGAGACCTATCATAGATCTTAAAGGGCCAGATACTACAAAATTAAAGGCGAATTTTTCTAGAGATACATCAGTAGTTGTAGGAAATAAAATTTCCATATTCCAACACATGAGAAACATGTTCAGAAAATTCTTGAATTACTGATCGAACTGGGTACATTACGCTTCAGAATATACCTTATTTCCATAAATTAACCGCCTTAATTGCAGCCTTTTGAGAGAGTTCTTTGCTTTCGTAGAAAGACAGGTAATATGTGTTGAGAGGAACCAATCTTTTTCTTCTTCTTTTTTTCCTTAAGAATGTTAAACTTCCAAAGGCAGTTAGGTTATCTATAAATACAAGTAACATTTGCAAGTTACAGTTGGGTTAGCCCAACATAGGCGGCCCACCCATAAAACCCTTGATCTTCCACTCGCCTATGATAAGCTAAATATAACTCATTCTTCTTTGCAAAGTTCACTTCAACAAATAATTTGTGCGATAAGTAACTTTAAGAGCTCGTTGGCATATATCTGTTGAGAATATACAACAGCTAAAATAAGACATAATAACTTAAAGTAGATCTAATATGTAGTACTCTAAATCAATCAATCACATTTATATCTCTCTTAATCTTTTTAAACATATTATATATATATATATATATATATATATATATATATATATATATATATATTGTATTCGCAATTATGATTAAACTTAAAATAATCATAATAGGTCAACTTGTATATGCAAAAATAGAATGTAACAAAAAAAATGATCTTCCTTTTACCTTAAATCTTTCAATTTCAATTCAATAAGCTTTTCTAGAAATGTCCCATTAAGTTGCATCATTTATGATCATTGCTAGCATTCTAAGATTGTAAATACTGAATAAAAATTTTTAAGAATAAATGCGAGTCATAAGAACACCTAATTGAGGAACTCTCATCCTCAAGAGTCTGACATGACTTAAAAAGTTTAGATTAAAATTTTTGCCAATTCTTATTGGTCATTTTATGCATACATAATATGAAATACATATAGATGATAATTTAGACATTCCTAATTTCTAATTTGAGCTCACAAGTCTACTCTATTTAATGAATATATCAAAACTCATATCTGGCATTGAAGACAAATAAAGAAAAAAAAATGTGAGTTATTTCACTTTCAGGCCTAATAAATATTATGGCATCGTCTTAAGGCGACATCTTTATTTTAAGTTTAAACTCTCAATTATCACCTAAATAATAAGTTTAAAATTGTCTTATATCTATTTATTATATAGTAAATAGAGGCAATTATCGGGAGAAGTATACTAATGGTGCCATAAGTTGTGTACGGAGTTCATTTTGGTGCCAAAAGTTTCCATAAGATCACTTAAGTAACAAAAAATTTGAAAAACGCTCACTTTGGTGCCAATGCCGATCTGATCGGCCGGAAATCCACGTGGCATTTTTTTTATTAGTTTCTAATGCTGATGTGGCTCGCCGGAGTTTAAGGCCACATCAGATTTTGGCCTGAATATTTCACTGGTGGCACCAAAGTGATCTTTTTTCCTCCGATTTGGCACTTAAGTGATCCGACGGAAACTTTTAGCACCAAAGTGAGCGCCGTATATAACTTATGACACCATTAGTGTACTTCTCCTAGCAATTATCTATATGAGTGGGCTAATCTCTCATCTCCGACATACTTTCTCAATATAATGCACTAAGCATCAATATGCATAAATGTCAAATAAACTCATAGGCATTAATAATGATAGAAAATATCATTAATTGTGAACTTTAGAGATTTTCCACTCTTGAAACTAAAGCGTCCCCACCCCAACCCCCTTGAGAAAGTGCGGATTCAAGCCCCCACCTCTCCCTTCCCACGCCTTGCAAGAAGGCAGGCCAAGAGTCTGAGAGTAAATGTTAGAGTAGGAATAGAGTAGGACTAAAAAAAAAAACTTTAGAGATTTTACATGACCAAGGAAACCATCTCTAGGAATTGGCTTTGTCGTAGGATTTGCTATTATTTTATGTGTAGATATAAACTGCACGTTCATGTCTCTTTGTGCAATCCCATCTTCAACAAAATTATACTTGGTATTTATATGCTTGGTCTTGCAAGGAAGTTTGGGATCTTTAGTATAAGCTATTTGCTGCTTGACTATTACAATTAACCACTAATGAGTTTGTAGCATTTTTAGCAACACTTAAGTGATCCAAAAAATTTTTAAGCCAAATACTCTCTTGTACTACTACTAATAGTGCCACCAATTTGGCTTTTATTATAGATGAGGCTATACATGTTTGCTTCCAACTACTTCAAGCTATGTTGCAATTATTTAGTAAGAACACAAATCTAGAAGTAGATTTTTTTTCATCTAAATTTTTTTCCTAGTTAATATCGGTATAGTCTTCAAGGCGTAGATCTTTTCCTTGATAACTTAGCAAATGATCGCAGTATCCTTCAAATACCTTAAGATTTTTTTAACAGTAGTCTAATATGCTTGACTTGGATTGAATTTGTATTTATTTACCATTCCAACTGCAAAATAAATGTAAGGTTTTGTACACATTAGAGCGTACATTAGCTTTGAATCGCACTAGTATATGGAACACATTTCATTCATTCTCGTTCTTATGGAGCCTCTGGATTCATTTTACGGTACAATCCATCATCTTTTATAATAGAAGTATTTGTGGGTTTACAATTTTGTATATGAAATTGTCTAAAGATTTTTAGACAATGATTTATATGAATGATCTCTTGAAATCTTAACTCCAATAATATATATATATATATATATATATATATATATAACTTTACCCATATTTTTCATTTCAAAATTAAAAGATAACCAACTCTTAATAATAAGACTCTATATTACTCCTGGCAATTAGTATATCATTTACATATAATGATAAGATCATAGATTAATCTTTGGATTTTTAGATATATACATAATGATCATCATCAATCATTGCAAAATATACGCCATTATAGTATTATAAAAACGTATATACCATTATCTCAAAGACTGCTTAAGGTCATGTATTGATTTTAAAAGTCAACATACACAAATGGGTTGTTCCATATTAATTTCTTCTTCTAATTCTCTATTGAGAAAAATAGTTTTTACATCCATTTTTTATATTTCAAGATTCATACTTGCCACTATTGCCGGAATAAGGTGAATTTAGGGGTAAATCTCACTATAGGGAAAAAAGTTTCTTCATAATCAATTCATTTCCATTGATTATACCATTTTGCCACAAGGCGAACATCATATCTTTCAATTGAGTCATCATTTTTATGCTTTGTTTTGGGAACTCCACTTGTTCCCAATAATTTTATGTCCTTTCGGAAGACCAACCAATTCTCAAATTCAATTTGATTTCATTGATTTCATTTATTCTTCCATTACCTATATCCATTTTTGTTAGAGCATCATTTACATTTCTTGGCCCATCCTTTCATGTAAAGCAACATCCTTTCATGTAAAGCAACCATGAAAGCTTTTTCTTTGATGTAAATGTTGACGGGGAAGACATTTTTCACTTGTTCGTTGTATAAGAGATTGTATATTTAATAATCTCACTCGGATTAAATAATGATGCCACTGTTTCATCAAGGGGCTGCAATTGGGACTGGTTCGAATTTAATTCATCACTTATCATATTACGTCCATTTAGATAAGATGATGGTATATTAATGCAAATAATTTCATCATTACGATCCAAGGTTTAAGATAGAGAATAATCTTCACCTTTTTCGGCCTTTTAAGAAATTTAATCTCTAAAAATATGACATCTTGTGATTCAAATTTAGTGACACTTCCACTTCCTTGCTCACCTATAAACACATACCATTTTGAATGATTTGAATATCTTGTGAAAATACTCTGTTTGGCTCTAGGACTCAATTAAGGATGTGTAAGTATAAGTAGCACATTCCCAAGGTTTAAGAAAACTCAGATCGGATTTTTAACCTCTCCATAACTCATATGAAGTGGAAATAATTAATTTAAAAGGCATGGGGTTAAGTATATGGGTAGTAGTTTTTAAAGCATCAACCCACAATATGATTGGTAAATTAGCTTGTACCATCATAGACCTAATTATTTCCATTAGAATTTTATGTCTTCTCTCTACAATACCATCTTGTTGAGGAGTTGCTGAAATAGTCAATCGTCTTTCTATTCATTTTTCATCACATCAATTTTTGAATTGATTAGATAAATATTCGTAACCTCGATTGCATCTTAATGTTATTATTTTCTTGTCCAATTGATTTTCTGTCAAGCTTATAAATTTCTTAAAGCAATTTAACACCTCAGATTTATGATAAATCAAATTAACATGACCAAATCGAGTATAAATATGATGAAATAGACAACTTAGTGTCTTACTCTTACGTTTATTGGACGACTTACGCCACACTTTGAGTTTGGAGAACTTAAGCCTATTTATATTCAAAAAAAGATAAGGTCAAAGGAAGGAAAAGATCTGAGCCTTTGAGACGCACAGGTCCAAACATACTCCACTATGTGCTCTTTCTAGAAGAATGGCGAGGAAAGTAGCAATGGAGAAACGAAGGAACACTAAGGCTACGTTTGGTCGTCTGGATTTCTAATCAAGATAAAACTAAATAGGATAGGATATGAAATCTTGGGATTTTTTTATATGCAATCCATTATTTGGAAAATTATAGTATTAAATTGGATATATTCACATCATATCATGTACATTTTTTTTATATAAATGGCATATCATAATAAATTAACCTAAATGTTCATAAACAGATATAGTGAAAAACTCTCGTAACATTATTCCTTAATTTTTTTATTTTTTATTATTTTTCCTCTTTTTATATTATTTTCTTTATTAATTCTTTTTTCCCCTTTCATCATTCGTTAATAAAATTTTTTCAAATAGTAAACTATACTAACATACCTAAAATACAAAAATACCTAAAATATATAATAAATATAAATATTTAATTTATAGATTGAATGCTTATTATAAGATAGAATTAAAGTTGAATATATAAATATTTAAAATAAATTTCTATTTTTTTCATTTTTAATTTCTTAAATTAGAATTTAAATATTATTTATATTGAAATATAATTTCAATTTTGTTAATTTAATAAGTTTATTATTCAAAAAAATAATTTTTCTATTATGGACATTAGAAATCCTATCCACCTTTATCCCACTTCTCCCATAGGATAATTTTATCCTGCCTATATCCCCATTATATCCGATTTTATCAAGTCTTGAGCAAGCACCAAACGTAGGATATGATAAATTATATTATATTCCGAATTTTATCCTGATTGCCAAACGCAGCCTAAGTGTAAGAAGGCTGGGACCGAGAACGATCTCCGACGCTACCTCTTTGGGACAGTTTTAGCATAGAAAAACACATTATCTTTCACCCAAAAAAAGAAAAAGAAAAAACATTATCTTCGTATTCAAGCAGTTGAAGATGACCCATGCGAACCAAGAAAGTTGAAGGATCATAGGAAGGAGACATGGCAGACTGAAGAAAAGCGCCAAGAGAGAAGATGCCGAGAGCAAAAAGGTAAAAATTGAATCTTGGAGTAAATGTAAGAAGAAGAAGAAGAAGAAGAAGAAGAAGAAGACTGATCGCCACTGATCGCTAAAAGAAGGAATAGTGCCGCAGGATCCTTTGGGGATGGACGGCACGAAACCCAAGAAGTCTTTGGATCATGATTTATTGAAAGACTTAAACCCAAAGCGATGCATCGCGGGAATCCAACAGATAAGTGTGATCAAGTACCAATGGTGAATCAAGTTAAAAGAATTATAGATATATCCTTTTTAAAGGGGGTTCCAAAAATGGCTCAACGAGCCATGGATAAAAAATAAGGCCCATAGGTCTGAGATTTGTTAAGCGAGTCCATTAAGATCTAGGTGAGATCGTCATCACTTAAGTGCCGATTATCACTCAAGAACAGGAGGATAAGGATGAAGGCAATTACTAGAGCGCTTGATATCGACGACTTCACGGATAAAACAATGCAGTTATTACTACCGTACCGAAGATTCTAAGAAACTTAAAATTGAAATGATAATCGTTAGAATACGATTATTCACAATACTTGACTATAAATAGCCAAGTAGTCGCCATTGTAAAGGAATTGCGCAATTGAACAAGAAACCTCAGTATACTCAGTTTCTGCTATCATTCTTTACTTATTTTAGTTTTGCATTTACTTTCAATTGCTTTAAATTTATCTTTTATTCATCATGATTATGATTAGAATATGTAACTTTCTTTCTGAATTGACAGGGGGCTCTATACAAACGAAAAATCGAGACCCATCCTTCTAGTAAAAGATATTTTGTCCAAAAACCTTCCCGATGAAAACATGGTTGCAGTGACCATCACTTTGATTTTATCTGTGCGTGCGCAGGACAAGCCTAGGTACTCTGGAACGTGAGGAGTATGGGAAGGCCACATGTGGAAGGTGATTCCATCATCCATCAAGTCCATTACTGTGACTTCAGCTTCAAAATAATACGTGGTATGTAAGAAAGCAATAGGAATAGGCAAAAATGCATTACTCGAAGGTAGACTACAAGAAAACCTAGTAGAAAAAAGCATCCAGCCGAAGCACACATGGGATGCCTTTGTCATATTTATAAATAATCATATCATGGTTGGAAGATATGGTATTTTTTTATTTCTGAATTGGCTTGTTTTTCCTACTCTCACTCCAGGTTTAATATCCAAACTAAAATTATATTAAATGAACTACAAATAAAGAGAAAATAAATTAAATTGGGATTTATTTTTTCAAATTAAGATCAAATTTATAAATAAAAAAAATGGAAGCAATAGTGAAAGTAGATACTTTTTTCTGGCCCTATTATTGTCTTTTTGGCCAACAGTTCTTACCTTTGTCTGGATATGGATATTATATTAGGATTAAGTGCAACATAACGAGGGAAAGGTAAAGACCGGAAGTGAAGGGAGATTTTTACTTGCCACAAAAGTTAATTGGGATTATACTAAGGACAAAATAAGATAAAAACGAGTGAGTAGATTTTTTTTTTTTTTTTCCTGACCTATTATTATTATATGTAAGGAAAAGAAGACAAAGAAGAAAAGATAAAAAGGGAAAGAGAGATTCTGATAATGTCAAAATGGCCACATGCTGGCCTTCTATAAGTCTAGTGCAAAGCTGCACATATATCATACAGATTGTGACGAGCTTGCTGAATGCTTGCGCAACTTTAAGTCCAAAACAAATGGCAATAATAACACACGCATAGAGAATACACAATCAAACCCTAAAAGTCGTTATGTACGATTAATAGACATGTCACTCTAGTAACCAACGATCAGATGCTGGAACCTACTGAATAGAAAACAGAGCCCGACGTCCCATGTTGGCTCATCCTCGCAGTAATTGAAGTCGCATGGGAGTAGAGGTTTTCTTTATCCACCTCGCTTTCCGTCTCTTTATTTTCTTCTTCAACTGTTGAGTTGTCGAGCTCTTGGTAAATCCTCGTGAGTTGCTCAGCCACTTCCATCATTACTGGCCTCTTCGCACCGCTTTGGTCCAAGCACTTCGCTGCAATCTCAGCAGCCATTCCTACTCTCTCCATTTCATCTTCACTAGCTGCCTCGAAATTTATGACATCAGATAGCGTCTTATCCTTCACGGAAGAGATGAAATAATGAATAATATTAATTGACTCCCCGGACTTAGTAATAAAACTTGTAGGCTTCTTTCCTGTGAGCAACTCCACGACAACAGCTCCAAAACTGTATACATCACTCTTAATTGTTAGCATACCAGTGGTTAAATATTCAGGATCGATGTAGCCCAATGTCCCTTGAATTTCAGTGGCCATCATATGACTATGCTCTGGTGATATAAGCACTGAAGCTCCAAAATCAGACACTTTTACTGAGTGATTTTGATCTAGAAGTATGTTCACCGACTTGATGTCACCGTGAATGATTGGGGGTTCTGCGCAGGAATGCATATATGCGAGTGCAACAGCAACTTCAGTGGCTATTCTGAGCCGGTTTTTCCATGATCTTAAGATGGTCGACGCATTCTGATGGATGTGCTGAAAGAGGGTACCATTCGAAATGTATTCATAAACCAGCAATGGTATTCTAGTCTCCAAACAAATGCCATGGAGTCTCACCACATTTTTGTGGTTTATTTGCATCACAATTTCAAGTTCATGCTGGAAATCTCCCTTTACTAGAGACTTGTGTAGATCTTTAGGCTTCTTGACTGCGACCATGGTTCCCCCTGCTACTCTTGCTCTATAGACAGAACCAAAACCGCCCTCACCAAGCTTATTGCTATCATTATAGTTGTTGGTTGCTTTTGCCAATTCTGCCTCCGTAAAAATTTGAACTCTGTGGTGTTTCAAGAGCTCTCCCCCATTTCGCCTGAAGTTTTTCTGTTTGCTTCTCCTCCTCCACGTGTCAAAGACTAAAGCACTAATTGTTATGAAGAAGAATGCCATAATAATCACTGCCAAAGAATATATCTTACATTAATGATTCAAGCATGTAATCCTTATACAGTCCACATAGTTCATAAAAGAAATTAATTTTAAAAAGACTATCCATTTTGCATGATTTGTCTATCTTTCAAAATATAACTACTCAATTTAACAAAGATAGAAATGATTTCTGTAATAAATGGGCTACACATATTATGTAACGATCCTTATATTGAACTCGACCGAAATACACACTACCTGCATCTTCCATAACTCCTCCAAATGTCTTTCCTTGATTATAATGGAGAAGGTTTGTGATAAACAGAAGAAAATAGGGAAGCATTCAGGTCACATTGTTTTAGCTCTTTTCATTTACAAATGGTACGAAACCAAGTGGAATTTTTTTTTACAAATTATGCATGTTATGATTATGATGATTGAATGTTTTCGTCCATCCTATTGGAGGAAACTCTAACAGGTGGCGTTACGAACATAGATAATATCCAAAATTGTATTAAGCAAATTTGCAAGTGTGATGTTTATAATGTATAATCCGCTAATCAAAAACATGATTGAAAGAGATTTCTTCTAGCGAGAGAAGAAAGAAAATATAACCATTTTTATCTAAAAGTTAATTGTTTCTCTAAAACTAGTTTTAAATTGGGATGTGAAGGCAAGGACTAGGATGACCTCCCTCGTCCCTTGAAATGAAAACTTGCCCGCCACAGCCCCGTGCAGGCCACCGCCATAGAATTAATCGTTCTTCTCAAAAAGAGCTAATCCACTTACCAGATGGCCTTTTGACATTTTTCTTTATTTTTTACTATCTTTATAATTAAAAAAAAAAATGGCCAGAGGGCTGGATTTATACAAGAAGAGTGGCCTTATCGGTTGGTTTTAAAGAGCCAAACAAACTCCAACAAGCACAGATTAGTTAATGTGGGAAAATGTGAAGATGAAATACATGGAAAACAATTTTACCACATTGCTTACCTAAAGAACTTTAAAAGCTTTCATATTCTATAAGAGCAAGACTTATAAGGAGAAGTGGTTGTTCTTGGGGTTTTGTTATTGTTATTTCATATCTTTAGAACAAATATTACAAGTCAAATAAAAGATAAAAGAATTTCTTGAAAGTGTAGAGAGGGTAGATTCGCCAGCCGGGGCAGCGCTAATGCCTTGCAGGGCGGATTCGCTAGGCATCAGGCAGCCTAATGACTGGCCGGGCATTTTTTTGCGGGAAATTTGCCCCATTCGAGGAGATGCCCATTCTCTGTTTTAAGAAACCCGCTTTCACAAGCTTAAAGTTACAAATCTATCCCCTTTTTGTAGCTAATGTCTAAATATATAGGTTTAATTTCACTAACTTTAAATATGTTAGTAGATGGGAAAATGTATTTTTATACATTGGGAAAAACTAATACATCCACCGCAAAATCTCAATTATTTTATGGATTATTATACTACATAATTCCAAATTACACAAGTAGTGTACTAAGATCTGCCACATGTTCAATAGCTTCATTTCATTTAGGGACAATGAAACAAGTAGTCATTGAACTTTGGCCTAATGTATAATGTGGTTTATAAACTTTTAATTTATTCAGTGTAATCCATGAACTTTTGCTTAATGCTTAATGTGGTCCATGAAGTTTTAATTTATTTATTGTGATTCCTAAAATTTTGATACATATTCAATGTATTCCTTGAACTTTTTGAAATTATTCAATACAGTCTTTCTATTAATTCAAGATCAGTGACAATATTGAATACTTTCATATAGTTTAGGAACTAATTTAAACATCTACTAAAAGTTTAGAGACTATATTGAAAAATTAAAATTTTAGGAACCACATTGCACATTAAATTAATGTTTAATGTTTAAGGATCACATTGAATAAATTAAAAATCCAAGGATTATATTACAAATTAGATTGAAATTTATGGATCATCTTTGTCATTTTTCCTTCTATTTACTCTCAAAAACTCTATTTGTCTGTTTCTACTCATTCTTTCTTTCTTTATTTTTCTATTTATCTGTTTCACTTAAATTTGTAGTGTATCCTCCCATGAATGTAGTTAAAAAGGTGTTAGCTTCAGATAAACAGAAAAAAGGCGAAAAGGGAGGTAAAATAAAAACAAAGGAAAGATGTTATTGACATGAGCCTGGGATTGTATAGGGACACGTGGCAGCTTGTGGCTTGCTGCTTGTTTTGTCAGGGTTTACGCCAAGTGCAGTGTAATAATCTATATGTCGCCCTCAAACCTCTTATTTGTTCAATGGTCCCTAAACTTGAGCTAGTGTACAATACTATTCTTGGATTTTTAATTTATTGAATGTGGTCTCTAAACTTATTAGTAAATATTTAATTCAATCCCTATATTATATGAAAATGACTCAAATGTGAACATTTATCAATAGTTTATGGATTAAACTGAACATTTACAAAGACTTCATAGACCACATTAAATAAATTATAAGTCTATGGACGATTTTGTCTAATAGGCTAAAGTTTAAGAATTACATTATACAAATTAAAAGTTTCGGAATAATATTGTACTTTAAATCAAAGTTCATGAACTATTTGTATCGTAAAACTAATTGCAAAATCTAGAATGAATTGATATAATATGAATACTGGTGGATGATTTGAGGATATGTACGAAAGTACCTGCAACAAGCAGAACCCACTGAGCAATTTGGCAACTGACTTTACCATCGCCCCGCATTCCGAATGAGCAATCGCATGTGTAGCTCCCGAGCTTATTCCTACACTTTCCATGACAGGGGTATACTTGTGGCTCCTTGCACTCATTGATGTCTAAATTATGTAGAAGACAAATTGAACCATTATCTCAGTCAATTGCAAAAACCAATTAAACAAGTGGGAACATGGATTACTGTATACATAATGCTATCCAATTTAGGTTTTGGTTATAGTTTCACAACACATGTCTATTGTCTCTTAAGATATTTCTTCTTTATCTACTCTCTCTCCGTGTCAACTTTGAGCTCAACAATGGTGTTGTGTTTTGCCACTGGCGGAGATGAAAGCTGCCTCGAATTTTATACAAGACTCCTTAACGACACAGGAGCTCGGACAGGATCCAGCATACAAAACTTGTGGAAATGGAGCTTTTGCAGTGCACATGAACCTTACGTTTCCAAAGCAGGCAGAGGGGGTGTCGCCATATTAGATATGCTCACTGGGGACAACAACTGAGCCTAGGAGGGAGGACATTGACCTTTACATAAACAATATGGGCCATCATTCAGTGAGGTGGACGTGCTACTATGCATCATTAAATATGACGTGCTCGTTAGATCTAACCATCTAATTACATTTTAGTATACCTATCACGTTTAATGAAAATATATAAAAAATGGAGTATGGGGATTCGAAGGAGAAGACAAGATTGTGGTTGCGCTAGAAATGATGCTGACGACAATGGCAAGGTGATGGCGGCCGCATTAACTTATTCCATCAAGCATTGGAACATTAGAAGAAATACTTGCTTAAATCCGAATTGACTCAATTGGGTCGATGGTAACTATTGATATGGTGGGTCCGATGATCATGCCAGAGATGGACTCAAGTCCAAGTAAAATTCCATCATAGGCCTCCTATTATAATTATAGTATGGGGCAGTATGCATCAAATAAATTAGGAAAAAGCATTTTCTCTCTCTCCCCCCCTACCACTTTCCACTCAACCAACATTCCCTTCACCACACTAGCTTAGTCCCGGGCCACTCAGTGGTCGACACATGGCACCATGTGGCCTGGATGGGTCCCACAGATGAAGCCCCTCTCTCCCCCTGTTCATGGGTGACCCGGATGGTCACCGAAGGCTTTGCCCATGAGAGGGCACCGGGTGACCTGCCATCGGCGATGGTCGCCCTCCGCTCGGGTCGATGGCGGAGCCGATGATTTCATAACCCCTATACGGAGACCTACCTGTATCCATATATCTATGAACATTTTCTCCTCCAACGCCAAACAAAAGCAAAAGAAAAAGAAAGGGAAAGAAGAAGACGAATAAATCCTTGCGCTTCGCTTTAAATTTCCGCGTAGTCTTCATCGTTATCATTTTGATCGACAGCTTCCCAGAAATTCATCATAAATATCCTCCTCCTCCACCAATGACTATGGAAAGAGAAATGAGAATGCGTGAAAATAAAAAAGAGGAGGCTGAGATGATTCACACGTTTACGGAGGAGAGAGATAATGAAATCGGGCAGGTACTGACAACCGGACCTTTATTGGCGGGGCGGCCAGAACTGGCTGCAGCCATGGTGCGGCTCCTTTCAGTTGTTTCATTTAAGACGAACTTGAGCCTCGCTATCTTCCATCAATTTTCCCCTAATTTCATTTTTCTTTTCCTTCCTTTTTCTCAGATCTGATTATCTTGTCTAATGACGAGTTACTGTGTTTTACGGTGACAAAAAGTAGGTGGTGGGGAAGATGAATAGTTTGAGAGAGGAAACAGGAACGAAACTACGCTATGGTGGTTCTTCGTCCGTGGGACCCAGCCATGCCACGTGGCACCACGTGGTGATTACTGAGTAGCTCGGGACTACGCCATCACCTATCACGGTGGAACGAGACTCCCTAATATTTTCTCCTACACCACCACATGGCCCAGCCCAACCATGACACTGACCATCGCATCCTCATCCCCGCCCCCGTCGAGTCACGGTTTCATCCTCTCATCGTCCAGATTGATGTACAGATGAGTAAAGGACACGTCTTCAACACCACACACCGTTGCCTCGTCCGTTGACGGAGGAGACCTATAGATATGATCTCCCCTTTCATGGAAGAGACTATCAATCAAATCTCATCTCCTTCATGGCGGAGGAGATGGTACCGGGGACTTGTCACAACCGAGATGAGGTAAAAGCCAGACTCACTAAGACGGGAGAGAGAGAGAGAGAGAGACAGAGAGAGACAGAGAGAGACAGAGAGGTCGTTGCCTGTGGTGGTGACGGCACTAGTTGTCATCTCCTTAGTGGGGTTGCTGTTGTCGGTGGAGGAGCGGGAGTGTGGATTGGCATAGTAAAAAGAGAGAGAAAGAAGGAAACCACGGCTGTGGTCTGACGGCGCAAGAAGGACGAGGTTGGGCTCACCTAAGGTGGTGGCCGAATGATGGTGGCCATGGCAGTGGCGTGAGGGGCAAACCGGAGGGTGGAGGTAGAGGTTGAGGAGAGAGAGAGAGAAAGGTGCACAAATCTACCAGCGGTTAATTAAATGGGTAAAACTAGATGGAATCATATAGTAGTCTTCTCTCCGGTTCTTGCTTGGTGATTAATTAGTTAATAATCCACACAACATATTCGAGGGCAATAATGCATGAGGAGTCAACATGTGTTTATTACCTTGACAACCGTGGAAGCGATTATAGGGATTCCCGTTGTACCCAGGCTTGCACGAGCAGCGATAACCCGGTCCATTCGCGAAGTCATGGCAGTCCGTGTTGTTGCCACAGGCATAGCCCGACTGGTTCAAGCTGGCGTCTTTGCAAGTCACGTCCCATTCGACCATCCAGTCCAGAACTAGGTCCGACCTTTTTCCTACTTCTACTTCCTTCCAGGTTGGTAATTTCCTGTTGGATATATTGAATGACCTTTCGTCCACCACGAAGGCCAGTCCACAGGCTTCCTTGTCGAGGGGCTCGATGCTAATGTCAAGCGTCTTAAGCCCCTTCGGGATGGATGTTTGACAGCAACCGAGACCGGAGCAAGTGGTCTCATTAGCCCAGTCGATCCTGTCGCGGCAGTAGGAGAGGCACCCGCTCCCAACCGTCCAATTTGGGTCGGACATGACCGCATAGGTGTTGCAGCCGAGGAGGGTGAGCTTGTTCCGGGTGTACGAAAATCTGAACGGTGGAAATGGAGTTAGGTCGATGGTTCCACTGAAGTTTCTTAGCTGGCCGTCTGAGTCGTAACAGGTGTATACTTCGGGGAGACTTATGACCATGGTTGCATCCTCGACCGAGATATTGCGTATCGGAACATTGGCAAGAAGTAGTTGTGTATGGTTTTCTTCAGTGGTGCAATCGAGGAAAAAATCTTGGGACCTTGCACATTCGAGTTCTAGCCCGAACGGATAAGGTACGTCCACGTCCCCGCACTTGGTTGCACACTCTCCGGCCATGTTGGGAGCACCGCCTTGTCGCAACCACCAGGCCACAGCCACCGGTAGAAGCCACTGCACTACTTTCATTTCCAAAATACACTCTCAGGCTCTCTTTGTAACCCCTTTGGGACCTTTGTGCTTCTGTCCTTGCTCTTAGAGGGGGATTTAAGTGTGAGCCGTTCACAGCAATCAATTACACGCACATCGACGAATTGGTGAAATGAAGTACAGGCCAGAAGTGCTAATCGTGTCAGTATAGCAAATTGGAGGGACTGATTTTTTTTTTTTTTTTGTCAGTCCTACTCTATATCTGGGCCTACACTCATTCTCATACTTTGCGCCGCTGCTCTTGCAGGGGCGTGGGCGAAACCCACTCCCGAAACTTGTGCGTCCCCACCCCATCCCTCCCTGAGAAGGTGGGGATTTGAACCCCTCACCTCCCCCTTCCATATTGGAAGAGTGGCCACTGAGGCGAATCCCAGTAGTTAGTGGCTGACCGATTGCATATATGAAGAAATGCAAGACAGAATAAAGAAACCTGTATACAGAGGACCTTTTATTCAATTGTTGACACAAAATACAGTTTATACATCTCAAGTTTGAGCCCGAAGCAAAAATCTAAATTTTAAAAGTAAATAAAATATAAATAAAAGGAGCATCCAATAATCGATTTGGGATATAAAGTCAGCAAAATAAATAATTTGACAAGTGTTAACATTAGGACTCAAATGAACTAATTTGACAAGTTTTAAGATATGATTGTACTTTTTGTAAGCTTTAGGATTTAATTGTATTTTCGTAATAAGTTTTAGGACCTCTATTACACTTATCTCTATTAACTATTATGGAATTAGGATAAAAAATTTTGGTGTCTCAATCTTTTCTTAACTCATTTTTATTTTTTATTTCTTCGTGATCGAAGGCAAAGAAAACGAAGATAGACATGGTTAAAGACCTCACGAGGACAGAGGAGCAATCTTTGAAGATCTTTTCATCGCCCTCGGTCTTAATCGTTTATAAATTTCGTCAACGCGCAAGTCGTCGAGCGGATGATATGATTGCAAGAGGCCAAAACTGTCAAAGTGAACAGCAGGAAGCAACTAATGCTGCCCTGAGCGGTGGGGTCCTCCGCACATGAAAAAATCTCCACGACAAAATCTACTTTTTTTTTTTTTTTTTGACAAGACAAAATCTACTGTTTATAATAGTGCTTTTGTGCACAATTTTCTCTGCCTTGTAGACGCCATCGGTCTCGCCACGTGTATCTATTTTTGTCCACACTTTTTAAGTCGTCTTATGCTGGCATCACGTGGGTGACGTGTGAATCCTTCATTAGGAGGGTCGGTTGGCTGACTAGGGTTTTGCTCTTCAGGTTGGGTTGGATTTTCTTGAGTGCTCCTTCCTTGGAGATGTTGAGCTTGGACTCACAGCAAAGTCAATAAATAAGCATGTGACTAGAGTAAGCTATAAGTCAATGTCGATGGCTATAAGAAATGCTGTCAATAGTGATGTACAGTGATGACCAATGATAGGTTGTGATGACAAATGGTATGATTGATAATTGTCGATAAAAATATTGGTTAAATGAGTCAAATGAATTACCAATCAAAACGCCGCAAAAAGATTGGATACTTAGAGGGCATTGGGATGTAGATATAAAATTACGAATTTGAAATCACTGATGAGTGGAGCTACGAAGACTAGTAAATTATGGAGCAAGAATGGATGAGGACATAAAGGATCAAAACGCAACCTTAAAGGAGCAATCACTTGAATAAGATCATGGTATCGTTAGAGTATGGGCACAAAATTCTCGAAGATGTAGAGACATGGAGACATGGCTATAGGAGTGAAAAGGCTAGTACGCACACCTAGGATGGGGTGAATGGGTGTAAATAAAAATTTTCTCGCAAAACTTAATAACATAAATTGCCTTTGGATGAAAATAGACTCAGGGCGTAAACAGCTTTAAATAAATCTATAAACAAATTGAGTAAAGCAGCGAATAAGATAAGAAGATTAAGGTAAGAGAATTTAAACATAAGGTCTTATAGTGGTTCGGTTTAATTCAAGCCTACGTCCACTCTCCCACGCTAATAGCCCACTGGCTGAATTCCACTATGAATCAAAAGAGATAATACAGTTCGTAATCTTGACTTTCTTAGTGGAGAGTTTCAACTAGTCTCTTTACAAAGTCTCACTAAGTGCTTCTCTCTTTTGTACACAAATTTAGCACAATGAATGAAAGAGCAAGGAACTACAGAGATTCAGATTTTGAAATTATTCTCTCAAGCACACTCTCCAAACAACCAAAATGTCACCCTTATATACTCCTTCATGCCTTCATAACCGTTGGCACTTTTCAAAGGAATTCTTCCAATCTATCCGTTGGACAAAACCAATTAAGATGATCTCGAGTTGTTGATTGAATAGAGATGAGAGCCCGTCAATCCCGTTCGCCCATATAATCAGGATCTTAAGTTTCCATAAGTAGAACTTTCCAAGTTTGCTTGCCTTTCAAAGATATTTAAATCGGAGTAGATTCCAATAAGAATCATCAATCATATAGATGCTAAATCCAACCATACGGTTTTCCATAAACCATAGGAAATGAATCATTGAAGATAATCTGTTATCTGGATAGCTCTTCTTTTCTTCGTCTAGAACTGTCAGTAAGGTCAGACTTTAAGTCTTGAGTCTGGCGATCTTCAGACTTTGACGACAGAGTATGGAGTATTTCAGATTTTAACACTTGAGTCTGAAAGTCTTCAAACTAGACTGATGGTAAATGTTTTGTCAGCTTCAAAACAATAAATGAGTTTTCTCCAACAATCTCCCCCTTTTTGATGGTGACAAAACTTACCTACAGATTTGAAAACTTTTATCCTGCAAAACAACACTTAAGGAAAACATGATATCTTGTAAATGATAAGTTAAATAGGACTTGAATAATATCAATTCTGCAACCATAGAAAATATGTTAGTCCTGCAAGATAATTATCCATCCATACATAATATCACGGCCTAAGTTACTGCAAGCATCAAAAGATTAAATCAAAGCAGTCCAAATCAAAATTCCAAAGTTAAAAGGGTCCAAACCAATCAAAAGATAAATCCAAAAGTAAAGCAATCCGAGCAATCAAAATCAAATCTACATTTTCTCCCTTTCTGTCACAGCAAAAAGTGGAGAATAAATGAAAAAGTTCGTTTTGATAAGAGTGAGGTAAGGTCATGGCTGTTTGGGTAGGTGAATGAGCTGAAATTCTCCCATGGAATTGACAGTCTTCTCGAGCTTTGCAAGAGATTCCCTCAGCGGCTTCACCCTTAACTGTAGTCTACACTTGATTCTTCAGGGAGAGAAGTTGATCTTGCAATGACACTAAAGTTACCATAAAAGCCTTCTTTAGATCCTTCATTTCATACTCCATACCATATGACTGTTTTCTTAAATCTAACATAATGTCCACTAGTCTCAAAAAGTCCGTCGTTTGATCAGGTGCAACGCTTGGTCCAGCTGATTCTATTCCAAGAGTCTTGAGAATAGATGGATCTTCAGCAATTTGTCCACCTTGACTAGGAGATAATGCCTCAAATTCCGTTTCTGGAAAGTGAGAGGCATATATGTCCTCCGGATCTGCAGCAGAGCGGCTAACATTACTAGTAAATGTAGGTGAAGAAATACCTTTTTTTTCCAGCATCTCTCCTTGTTTGTGTGCCTTCATGTGGAGTAGAGATATCTTCTCCCTGTTCTTCTGCAGCTTCGGTAACAGAGTGATGTGCTTCTTTCCCTGTTGCTCCAGCAGCTCCACTACCTGTCTTTTCTAAATCGCTTGACAAGGGAACAGCAAAAGTAGGCTCAAGAGAATCTTCTCTTTCTTCTTCTGCCTCTTCCTCTCTTTCTTTTTCTCCTTCTTCTCTTCCTTCTTTCTCTTCCTCTGTCCTCCTCTATTCTTCTCTCTCTATCTCTTCCTTCTCTTTCTCTTCCTCCTCTATAGTCTCTATCTCTTCTTGCTCTTCTCTCATCTCATGAATTTGAACAGAACTCTTCAAGTTCTTTAAGGTGAAAGCTGAAAGAGTCATCTCATCCTCATCTTCATCATCCTGCAAGATGAGTTTTCTCTTCTTTGACACAAGAATATCCATGGGCTCCTTTCCTTTCTTCTTTGCAGCAGCAGAGTCTTGTTTTGGCTTTGCGAGAGATTTCTCCTTCATTCGCTCTAGCACCTTGTTAAGCTCCTTTAGTCACATTTTTGTGACCATCTTGAAACCAATCACCATAGGAGCAGAACTGGTCAAGCACAAAGGTGCAGGAATGTGAATTTTAAAATGTCTAAAAAGGCAAGTGACAAGAGCATAATAAGAGAGATGTCCCTTATCTTTCACCACTGTCCTGTACATGTGAAACAAGATTATGTGGGGGAGAGAAAACTTGATGCCAGCATTGATAGCATACATCAGTTTAGCTTCTGAATGAGAAACATAAGTCTTCGATGTCAATTTCGGACGGATGCAATTTATCACGATCTTATGTAGCAAGACGTTAGAGGCATCCATCCTTGTGTAGGAGATTTTGCCCTCGACACGCCTGTCTCTCACCAATTCCAGTGTAGCATGAGCAATGGACACACTAATTAGTTGGAAACACGCTTTTTCCACCCCAATTAAATCAGCTAGAGTGTCTACATCCACCATAAATTCCTTATCCTTGAATGTGAAAGAGAAACTATTCGCATCTAAAAAGGATAGATTCGAATAGAAGTATGCAGTGAGTTCTGGATAAGCGATTGTTTATTCTGAACAAAAGTGCTCTAACTGCAGTTGTGCAAATTTCTCTCGTAGATTTATTTGCAAAGAATCGAGAAAATCAAAGTCAACACTCCTAGGGTTCATCACCCCTCTTTTTAGCAACCTTGAATAAACTTTCTTATGCTCCTTGGAGTGAAAGATGCTCACACCATCACCAACAGCATTAACAGCCACTCCTATTTTGGGCTGAAAATGAGAGAACATTCGTTCGTTGTCATCCTGTCCTTGTGGTTGATTAGTAGTCCCAAAATGTGGGTCACTTGGAAAGTTTGCAAAGGCCTTCTCAACCGATCCCTTAGGCGCAACGCCTAACTTTTCCATCTCTCTCAAAAATAGAGTTTCATTCTTGAAACCTCTTTCCTTAGAAAATCATTGATTAAAGACATAGGAGTCCCTCATTATTTCAACTTGGAGTAAAGCGAGAAAGCAACATTGGGTTTTAGCATTCTTATTGGTTCGATATCTTCCACTGTTTCTTCTTCTGATTGAGGCGGTGGAGGAGACTGGCACTGTTGAGAATGTTATTGCTGACTCGACCTTTGCTGTTAAGAAGAGTCATCCTCCTCGGTCAGATCAAAGTGAGTAGGACCCTTAGGCATCCGTTGTGGTCCCCTGCTTGCAATCCTCGAAAAATTTCTTGAAGACATTGTCACTTTGTGGGAGAAGTTCTCAAACTTTCTCGAAAAGATCGAATCTTTAGATTAAACAAGAGAGAAAGTGAAAGCAAGTGAGAGTTTTGTATTCTAGGGTTTGAACAGTTTTTGAGAGTAAAAACGAATAAGATGAAAGACGATGGTATAAATAGCAAGTGAAACGAGGTATACAAATCGTCACAAAGGAAAAAGTAAAACCGCCTTTTGAAAAACTATCATTAATTCAAATATCGAAAAAGAAAACTTCCATCAATAAAAATGCAAGTGGCAATTTGAAATACCGATTTGAAAAAGGCATCCATAAATAAAGCCACATGCATTTAAAAACTTACAGTGGTAACTCTTAGTCATTTTGAGTCTGAGCCCCTTCAGACTTTACTTAAGGGTTTGAATACTTTTATACTTTACCTTTGAGTCTAAACTCTTTCAGACTTTACCTAATAGAAGATATGATATTCAGTTTGGTGCGAATAAACTCAAAAAGACTTTTTTTCTAGTGGCTTTGTAAATATGTCCACCAGCTGATTCTTTGAGTCAATAAACTGAATTATAACTTCTCCATTTTAAACATAATCTCTCATAAAATGATGTCAAATCTCTATATACTTTGTTCTTGAATGAAGAATTGGGTTCTTTGTGAGATTGATGGCGCTGGTGGTGTCGCATTTGACCTCAGTGCAAGATTCTTCAATTCCAAAGTCTTTGAGTTGTTGCCATATCCACAAGATTTGAGAGCAGTAACTTCCAAGAGCCACATATTCTGCTTCAGCTGTTGAAAGAGCTACGATACTATGTTTTCTTGAAAACCATGATATCAGCTTATTGCCAAACAATTGACAAGTACCTAAAGTACTCTTCTTGTCCACTTTACATCCCGCTAAGTCTGCGTCTGAATATCTAATGAGGATTAAGTCTCCTTCTTTGTAATACCATAGACTTAGCTTTGAAGTTATTGCCACATATTTGGTAATACACTTTGCAACAGTTAAGTGGGATTCTTTGGGGTTTAATTGGAATCTAGCACAAATACAAACACTAAACAAAATATCAGATCTAGATGCAGTAAGGTAAAGAAATGAACCAATTATGCTCTTGTATAGCTTCTAGTCTACGCTCTTTACTTCTTCATCTTTATCCAGCTTCGAAGAACTTGACATAGGTGTTTCTGTCTTTTTGCAATTCTCCAATTCAAACTTCTTGATGAGATCCTTAGCATATTTTTCTTGGTGAATGATAATTCCTTCCTTTGATTGTTTAATTTGTAAATCCAAAAAGAAGTTTAACTCACCCATCATGCTCATTTCAAATTCATTCTGCATGTATCTTGAAAATTTCTTGCAAAGATTTTTATTTGGTGATCCAAATATAATATCATCAACATAAATCTGAACAAGTAGAAAGTCTTTACCTTCCCTTTTGATAGACAAGGTAGTATCTACTTTTCCTTTAACAAAACCATTTTGAGTTAGAAATTTACTTAACTTTTCATATCAAGCTCGAGGTACCTACTTCAGTCCATATAGGGCCTTTTTTCAGTTTGTAGACTAAGTTTGGTTTTCTTAGATCTTCAAATCTAGGTGGTTGTTCCACATAGACTTTCTCTTGGATAAATCCATTTAGGAATGCACTTTTCACGTTCATTTGGAATAACTTGAAATTTTTATAGCAAGCAAAAACAAGTAATAATATAATTGTTTCTAACTTTGCTACTGGTGCATAGATCTCATCATAATCTATCACTTCTTGTTGTGTATATCATTTGGCCACGAGTCTTGCTTTATTTCTTACCACTTTTTCTTATTCGTCCATTTTGTTCCTGAAAACCCATTTAATTCCAATAGTAGATTTACATTTGGCTTTAGGAATAGATTCCAAAACATCATTACTTCTAAACTGTCTGAGCTCTTCTTGTATAGCTTCAATCCATTTTTCATCAGCTAAGGCTTCATCTACTGTTTTGGGTTCAATTTCAAATAAGAGTTAAAGCACTAGACTCTTCATGCATTTTGGATCTAGTGCGAATTCCTTCATTAATGTTGCCAATGATGAGATCTTTAGGATGACTTGACTTATGCTTTCAATTGCTAGATAGTTTATAAGTTTGTTGATCCTCTATTTCAATTGAATCTTCTGGTTGAATCTATTGTTGAACTTCAAGAGTCTGAACGTCTTCGAGGGAAGTAGATTTTGCAACTTCTAGAGCAAGTTCGGGTTCTTCAAGTTGAGTCTGATCCAGTTGATTCTACATTGAATCTTGAAACTTGACATTCATGGATTCTTCCACAAATTGAGTCTTCTTATTGAATATTCTATAGGCTTTGCTTGAAATTGAGTAGCCAAGGAAAATTCCTTCTAACTTTTCTTCAAACTTGCCGATTCGATTATTTGCATTCTTCAAAACAAAACACTTACAACCAAATACATGAAAGTAAGAAACAATTGACTTCTTTCATTTGAATAACTCATAGGGAGTTTTCTCCAGAATGGGCCTTAGGAAAATTCTGTTGATAATATAACAAACTGTTGATACTACTTCAGCTCAAAAACGAGGAGAAATATTACTCTCGATTAAGAGTATTATAGCCATTTCTTGCAAAGATCTATTCTTTCTTTCCACAACCCCATTTAGCTATGGAGTATATGGATAAGAGAAAACATGCTAAAAACTAGAGTCATCACAGAATTTTGCAAAATCTTGATTTTCAAACTCAACTCTATGGTCTGTGCAAATACTTGAAATAGTATAACCTTTTTCATTTTGAACTTTCTTGACAAATTTAGAAAAATAAGAGAATACTTCAGACTTACTTGCTAGGAAGTATACCCATATAAATCAAGAATAGACATCCACAATTACTAGACAGTATTTCTTACCACCAATGCTTTGAGTTCTGGTTGGTCCAAAAAGATTCATATGCAAAAGCTACAAGACACAGTCAGTGGAAATCTGATTTATTGGTTTAAAAGAACTTCTAACCTATTTTCCCAATACACAAGGTGTGCATAATTCAGTATTTTGATATGAAAGATTGAGAAGTCCACGAACAAGCTTCTTGGAGGAGATTTTGGCAATTGGCTTCATGTTAACATGGCCAAGCTTTTTATGCCATGGAATTGCTTCATCTTGAATGGATATTAGACACTGAGAACTTTTAGGTTTTATATCCATAAGATAAATATTCCCATGTATTCGTCCAATGTAGGATTGTAAAAGATCTTTACTAGCTTCCGAACAAATGTCTTCTTGGAAATTACTCTTGAATCATGTGTCAGACAATTGACTAATACTAAGCAAATTGTAATTTAAACCTTCGACCAAGGAGACATTGTTGATTGTGAGACTTCCAATCTTCATAGTTCCACATCCAACAATCCTTCCTTTACTGTTTCCTCCAAAGGAAATTTTTCCTCATTTTACTTGTAAAAGCTTTATAAAACAAGTTAAATCTCCTGTCATATGTCTTGAGCAGCCACTATTCAAATACCATTTGATCTTATTCTTGATAATGACCTGCAATCATATGAAGAACTCAAGCTTTCTTTGGTACCCACACTTTCTTGGGTCCATTGGTGTTAGAAGGAAATGCAATCTTTGCCCAATCTTTCTTAATAGGTTTCCAAGCCTTAGGACCTTCCTTCTTGAAATGTTCTGGGCTGTTATACTTTGAACATTTGAGAGCATTTCGCCTAACAGATTTTACAAAAACCTTTTGAAAATGATTTCTGTAAAAGGTTTTTGTTGGTCTTTGTTTGATTCTTTCTTTTACTTTTGGAAAATCAATTAAAGGAACAGTTTTAGATGTCATTCCCAAACTAGGTTTGTTAAAATATGGTTTTTGAATTGAAAAAATCTTTTCTAACTTCTCAGATCCCATTGAAGACCTTTTTGTTATATTTGAAATATCCTCTTTCAAAATTATATTTTCCTTTGAAAGAGAGTCTGCATTTTCTTTCAAAACAACAAAACTTTTGTCTAGTTTTTCAAACTTTTGTTTCCAAGAAGTTTCCTATTACTTCAGCTTGGAATTCTCTTTCTTTAGCTCGGAAATCCTTTTAACAGATGTTTTGAGGCTAAGACAAAGTTTTTTTTTTTTTTTTATGACCCAGGGAACCCCGCACGGCCGGCAGCCGGAGATAAACCACTGGGGGCGACACGTGCTAGCCACCACACACATGCCACCGGGTAAGCCACCAATGTCTCACGCCAACCTCCCTGCAACTTGCGTCGCAGGGGTTTCGAACTCCAGACTTCTCAACGAAAGGAAGCTTGAAGCCTATCCAGCGGAGCCACCACGGCGGGTGGTAGGCTAAGACAAAGTTCATCTATATATTTTGAGACTTTAATAGGTACTTTTAAATTACTAACCTTGACTTCACTGTCTGAGTTTGAATCTGAGTCTAAGTCTGTTTCAGAGTCTAAATCTGATTTTGCCATTAGACATATGTTGGCATAGTCCTCATCACTTTATTCACATTTTGATTCACTCCATGTCTCTGCTTTGAGAGCTTTCTTGAATTTCTCTATCTTTTTATTCTTTCTTTTCAACAAAGGGCAGTTGGGTCTGATGTGCCCCTTTTTCCTTGTATTCAAAACAAATTACGTCTTTGCTGGTTTCAGTATCTTCATTTGATTTCCTCTGAAATCTTTGAGAACCCTACTTCTTCTAGTTGAACCTTCTTCCTTTCCTGTTTAACTTTGTGAACTTCCTTATCATGAGTGCTAGTTCTTCGTCATCCAAGTCAACTTCAAAATCTGTATCATCAGAATCATCATTAGATTTTAATGCAATTGACTTCTTACCTTTGGGATCTTCTTCTTCATTGATTTGCTCTACTTCAGATGATTAAAGTGTGCCAACCAACTCTACAGAAAGAGGCATGATCCTTTGTATTTCCCTTATCGAAGTCTTCATGTGGTTCTAGTCTTTGGAGAGTCCTCTTAGCAATTTATTAACCTTCATTGGTCCTGAGATTGGTTGTCCCTGATATGCTAGTCCATTTACAATGTCTGTAAAATGACTAAACATGTTAGTGATGGATTCTCTTGGTTTCATCTTGAAGGCTTCATATTGTCTGAGTAGATCATTGATTTTTATTTCTTTGACTTGATCAATTCCTTCATAGGTGACATGCAATCTATCCCATATTTCTTTGACTATTTCACAAAATGAAATTATGTTATACTCAGTAGGAGATAAAGCACAACATAATGAATAAATGGCTTTAGCATCAAGAGCTTGTCTCTTAGTTATATCCGCTTGTGACAGCTCTCTAGTATCTACAACTTCTTTCCCTGAGGTTAATGTAACTTTAGGAGTGATTCATTTTTCTATCACATCCCATTCCAGGGGATCTTTCGATCTCAAGAATGCCTTCATCATGTTTTTCCAAATATTATATTCCTTTCCATCAAAGTAGGGAGGTCTGGTGTTACTTTGTCCTTCAATCAAACCTGGAGTCAAAATACTAGTCATAGATCTTTAGCTTAAGAAGTAAAAACACTTCAGTAAATAAGCACACAAGCTCTGATACCCCTTGAAAGGCTAGTACGCACACCTAGAGTGGACGTAAATAAAAAATTTTCTTGCAAGACTTAATAACGTAGATTACCTTTGGATGAAAATAGACTCAGGGCGTAAACAGCTTTAAATAAATCTATAAACCAATTGAGTAAAGCAGCGAATAAGATAAGGAGATTAAGGTAAGAGGATTTAAACATAAGGTTTATAGTGGTTCGGCTTAATCTAAGCCTACGTCCACTCTCCCGCGCTAACAGACCACTGGCTAGATTCCATATGAATCAAAAGAGATAATACAGCTCGTAATCTTGACTTCCTCAGTGGAGAGTCTCAGCTAGTCTCTTCACAAAGTCTCGCTAAGTGTTTCTCTCTTTTGTACACAATTTTAGCATAATGAATGAAAGAGCAATGAACTACAGAGATTCAGACTTTGAAATTCTTCTCTCAAGCACACTCTCCGAACAACTAAAAGGTCACCCTTATATACTCCTCCATGCCTTCATAGCCGTTGGCACTTTCCAAAGGAATTCTTCCAATCTACCTGTTGAATAGAACGAATTAAGGTGATCTCGAGTTGTTAATTGAATAGAGATGAGAGCCTGTCAATCCTGTTCGCCCATATAATCAAAATCTTGAGTTTCCATAAATAGAACTTTTCAAGTTTGCTCACCTTTCAAAGATATTCAAATCGGAGTAGATTCCAATAAGAATCATCAATCATGTAGATGCTAAATCCAACCATACGGTCTTCCATAAACCATACAAAATGAATCCTGAAGATAATTCGTCATCTGGATAGCTCTTCTTTTCTTCGTCTGAAACTGTCAGTGAGGTCAGACTTTAAGTCTTGAGTCTGGCGGTCTTCAGACTTTGACGACAGAGTATAAAGTACTTTAGACTTTAACACTTGAGTCTGAAAGTCTTCAGACTAGACTGATGGAAAATGTTTTGTCAGTTTCAAAACAATCAAGAAGTTTTCTCCAACAAGGAGAATTGCTCTTACACGGTCATGGCATGAATGCTATATATACCATCACTAATCTACTGGAGAACTCGCGAGTGCACAAAAAAAGAAGAAGTTATCTTGCAATTACTCTTCAATTGATGCATCGTAGTTTTAATTTTCAGACTCATGTCATAGATTAAATTCTAGTGTGTTTTTTAGCTATAGGTTTCAAATTTCCGTCATCGCTTAAATTCCGGTGTTGCCTCTTCATGTTCTCGAACTTTGTCGTCAATTAATTCCAACATAACTTGTATACATTTAGTTCTATTCATAGTACCTACATTCTTGAGTTTTGTCGATATAGTTTGTGTACATTCAATTCCGTCTAAAGTGAAATTATTGACTATCTTATCAATAATAAAAGAATAATTTTCATGTAATTGATAATATTCGAGCTAGTGCTTACCTTAGTGAAAAGTTTTCAAGCTCAATGAGTCCTCTAGAGATTTCGGCTCCAGACAATGACGTTAGTTTTCATCAGGCACCGGGCCTGCGTTGGTTTGAATACGTATTTAGGGCCTTTCATCTCTCTTGCTCAATCTTAGTATTAATAGTCTTGCCGTCACTCCTTCATCTCCCCCCTCTATAAAACCTGAGAGATCGATCCTCTCTCTCTCTCTCTCTCTCTCTCTCTCTCTCTCTCTCTCTCCAAACGTCCGATCCTCTCCCCCTCTTCTTCCCTCTCTCCATCCGTTGATCCATCCAATCCAGTGGTCAATTTCTCCATCTCCTGCACATCACGCACGTCGTTTTTCTTCTCACCCAACTCGAGAATCATATTGCCGCGGGTGCTTGATTTTGAGACTTTGATTATCTAGGGCCTGTGAGTGAGGGAGAGTGGAGCCCGAGTGGTCCATTAAGGTTGGCTAGTTTCAAGGTCTTATAAATGGCGAATACGCCAGGTATCCACTAGGTGAAAGACGCTACCTTTGTCTAATGTGGGGCACCACCACATCTAGATATCGCCATCGATTTTTTCAAAATTATCAATACAATGATCATTTAGAGGTTCATTATTTGAGCCTACATCTTCACCAATACTAACAACAACCAGCGGTCGATTTCTCCATCTCCTGCACATCGCGCACGTCGTTTTTCTTCTCACCCAGCTTGAGAATCATATTGCTGCGAGTGCTTGATTTTGAGACTTTGATTATCTAGGGCCTGTGAGTGAGGGAGAGTGGAGCCCGAGTGGTCCATTAAGGTTGGTTGGTTTCAAGGTCTTATAAATGGCGAATACACCAAGTATCCACTAGGTGAAAGACGCTACCTTTGTCTAATGTGGGGCACCACCACATCTAGATATTGCTATCGATTTTTTCAAAATTATCAATACAATGATCATTTAGAGGTTCATTATTTGAGCCTACATCTTCACCAATACTAACAACAACCTTCTGATATTGATAATTTTGAAGAAATTAACTCCCTTTTTTGGATGCAGAGCAAAATTGAAATTGAACTTAAAGTTGATATGTGTGTCCTTCTGATATTGATAATTTTGAAGAAATTAACTCCCTTTTTTGGATGCAGAGCAAAATTGAAATTGAACTTAAAGTTGATGTGTGTGTGTGTGTGTGTGTGTGTGTGTGTGTGTGTGTGGATATGCACATGTTTAATAGTGATGGAGTTTCGATTTGTTTATCCTTTTTTTGTCATCATTCAAAATTCTCAACATGAACTCATGGCTCTAAAATTGCACAATAGTAAAATCCAGATGAAACCGATAATTGAGAAACTATGTTGTCTGACAGATTTGTCAAAGACTACAACGAAAGAATAGCAACATATGCTATTTGTAGGTAGCTTGCAAATGCTCGGGAAAAAAGATTGTATGGACAGTTTTATCTCTGGACAACAGTTCAATAGTAACTTTAATAGCTCTTTGCTTCTCCAATCCACCTTCGAAAGATAGTTATAAAAGAGAAGACCTTAGAAACCAAATGTTATAGAGAGTAACATACCAAGATCTAAAGATTTGTTACTAGCTATGTTCCAAGTGATACGCTCTCTTTTGATTGTTTCTCCAAGCATTGTATTCGTCCTGTTTAAGTAATTGTGCTAAAGATTAAGTGTACAAGAGTAAGAGTAGTAGCTAAATCCTAATAATGTGATCCATCTTATGCAAGGATCAATGTTTACTGATTGTAACTTTCTCAGCAGTTCACTAGTGCAATCAACAATAGTGGATAGGGTTTTGGGAGAAAGCCAAACCACTATACTTCACTCTTACTAGCACATGGTTCCATTACAAGTTATGAAACATCACGTTGACTTGATCTTAACTTAGCACTAGCTAATTTTTAAAAAAAATTGTCAGTTTTCTAAAACAACTTATTCAACTCCCTTTATATTGTATTATTAGCCCCCAACGACCTGAACCCAATCACTCCTAAGATAGAGTCAATCCAAAAAACACAAGATAATTTCCAGTTAGCGGTGAAGAATTGAGAGCACATAGCATGAGCCTTCGATGATTGATTGCTATAATTCACAATTTCTGCATTTAGATCATGGAACTGGTAGGGATCCAACTACAGGATTATTGAATTTCATACTTGACTATCTATAGAGTCTATCGACCTAGAGAAGGAGACAAAGAGTCATTCCACAATTTGGGAACAATCTGCTTTAAGATAGAGTGAATTTGATGGCTATTTTCTTAAGCCAAATCTAATCTCAGATTTCTTGCAAGTTCCAGATATTCGAACGAATCTCGGAGGTTGAAAACTCTCTAACAAAATAGGAAAGAAACGAGTCCCTGAAGCAATAAATATTCTATTTCCAATTTTAGGGATGAGCATTGATTTAGGGTCAACCTTGGACTAACCTTGGATCAGCCTAACCCAGTCGGTCCTGATTTGGTTCCCAGGGAAAGTGAGTCAGTCCAGTACTGTGCGAGTTGATCATCAGTTCTAAGAGTCAGTTCAACTCTCACTAACACTAACTATATATATTATATACAATATATTGTAAATATATATCTAATATATTATTTATAATCTTTTTATATAGAAAAAAACCCTAAGTTACACAGCGTCAACAGCATCAAAAGGCTCATTATTGAGGAGTCTAAGTAATTCTACATTATTCTTTAATAGCTTAAACTTATAATGTTTTTTACAACATCAACAGCCATAATTTACAAAAGAGTAAAATATCTGTGTGAGGAGTTCTCACAGCATCTAAAACAATGTAAATAGCTTCTTGTTGAAGAAAAATCCCTTATAAGTTTTGAAGCTTACAAAACATGCTCGTCAGTTAAGTCTGAAGAATCCAAGACTCAGTTGCTTAAGTCTGAAGAGTTCAAGACCCAAGCGTTTCCGTCTGAAGGTTATCAGACCCAGAAGTTACGGTCTAATGATCTGCAGACCCAATTAAAGTCTGAAGATAGTCAGACCCAGTTTTTGCGATTTTGCCAGGCTGTCAGCAGGTTATTCTTATGGATAAGGAAATCAAGTTTCAGATATTATCTTCCCTAACTTATCCATGAAATATTTCTAGCTGTGATTGTGAGCTCGAAGGATTTATTCTTTGGATTTTATCCGTTGAAGATCAAGCAAGTTTTGGAAGGATCTAATTTTGAAAACTCAAGATCTTGATTGTATGGGCGAACAGGATTGACGAACTATTTTCTACTTATATATTCGACAACTTGAAGATCACTTAAATTGATTCATTCCAACAGGTAGATTGGATGAATTCTTGGAAAGTGCTAATAGCTATGGAGGCATGAAGGGATATTTAATATGTGTCGAAGTCGTTCGAAAATAAGAGAGAGCCGATAGAAAAATTTCGAAGTTAGAACCGCTGAAACCTCTTGTTCTCAAAATCTCTTGTGCTCAAAATTGTGAACTAAAGAGAGACACTTATAGTGTGAAATTGCGAGAAGCTGTAAAAGAGCATTTGTACTAAAGAAGTCTAAATCGTAGACTGTAAAGCTCTCTTTTGTTACATAGTGATTACATCCAGTTGGCTGCCAGTGTGAAGAGTGGACGTAGGCTTATAATAAGCCGAACCACTATAATCTTTGTGTCAAATTTCTCTTACCCTACTCTATTTATTTTTATAGCTGCGTGATCCATTTATCTCTGATGTGATTTTCATGCCAAAGGATATTTTTGTTAAAGATTTGAAAAGAATTTCATAAACACCTATTCACCCCCTTTTAGGTGTATTTACTAGCCTTTATCAATTGGTATCAAAGCAGATTGCTTATTTTTGGAAGTGTTTATTATTTCTAAAGCTAAAGATCTATGGCTAGTATTTTGACTCCAGGTGTGATTGAAGGCCGAAGCAACACCAAACCTCCTCACTTCGATGGAAAGGAATACAACGTATGGAAAAACAAGATGAAGGCATTCCTAAGATCAAAAGATCCTCAAGAATGGGATGTAGTAGAGAAAGGAATTGTTCTTAAAGCTGCATCAACCACAGAGAAAGAATTAGCTGATGGAGTGGGACTGTCACAAGGCGAAATTTCAAAGAGACAAGCCCTTGATGCAAAAGCTATCTACTCTCTATATTGTGCCTTATCTCCTACTGAGTATAACAGAATTTCATCTTGTGAAACAGCTAAAGAAGTTTGGGATAGATTGCACGTTACTTATGAAGGAACAGATCGAGTCAAAGAAACCAAGATCAATATCCTTCTTGGACAATATGAAGCCTTCAAAATGAAGCTAGGAGAATCCATCACAGATATGTTTAGTCGATTTACAGAAATTGTAAATGGCTTAGCATACCAAGGACAGCCAATATCAGGACCAATGAAGGTCAATAAGCTGTTGAGAGGACTCTCCAAAGATTAGAATCACGTAAAGACATCCATAAGAGAAACACAAAGGATCATGCCTCTTTCTGTAGATGAGTTGGTTGGCACACTTCAATCATACGAAGTCGAACAATTCAATGAGGACTTTGACACCAAAGGTAAGAAGTCAATTGCTTTAAAATCTAATGATGATTCTGATGTTACAAATTCAGAAGAAGACTTGGATGACGAAGAGCTGGCACTTTTGATTAGAAAATTTAGAAGGTTAAATAGAAAAGGAAGAAGGTTCAATGGAAAGAGACAAAACAATCAAAGATTTCAAAAGAAGTCAAATGAAGAAAACGACACCAACAAGGATGTTGTTTGCTTTGAATGCAAGAAAAAGGGACACATATCAGACCCAACTGTCCCTTATTAAAGAAAAAGAAAGGAAAACCAGAGATGTTCAAGAAGCACTCAAAGCTGAAACATGGAGTGACACTGAGTGTGAACAGAGTGATGAAGAATATACCAACATTTGTCTTATGACTGACTCAGACTTAGATTCAAGCTCAGACTCAGACTCAGACTCAAATAGCTTTGTCAAGGTTAGAAATTTAAAAATTCATACCAAAGTGTCGAACTACATTGATGAACTTTGTCTCAGTCTTAAAAACTCTCTTAAAAGGATTTCTGATCTAAAAAGGGAGAATTCCAAATTGAAACAACAAGAAAAGACTTTGGTCGAAAAAGTTGAAAATCTAGATAAGAGTCTTGCTGTTTCAAAAGAAAATGAAATTGTACTTTCAAAAGAAAATGCATGCTTGAAAGAAGATCTTTTGAAAGTCACAAAGAACTTTTCAATGGGATCTGAAAAATTGGACAAAATTCTTTCTATTCAAAGACCCTATTTTAATAAATCTAGTCTAGGAATGACATATGAAACCCTTCCCTTGATTGATTTTCCAAAGGCAAAAGAAAGAATCAAGAATAGGTCTACAAAATCTTTTTACAAAAATCATTTTCAAAAGGTTTTTGTAAAGCCTGTTGGAAGAAATGCTCTTAGATGTTCAAAGTGCAAAAGCTTAGAACATTTTGAGAAGGACTGTCCCAAAGTTTGGAAACCTATTAAGAAGAGTTAGGCAAAGACTGTTTATGGTACTAACAATGATGGACCCAAGAAAGTTTGGGTACCAAAGAAAACTTGAGTTTTTCATTTAAATGCAGGTCACTATCAAGAAGAAAATCAAGTGGTAATTGGATAGTGGCTGTTCAAGACACATGACGGGAGATCCAAATTGTTTCACAAAACTCTCTCATGTAAAAGGAGGAAATGTTTCCTTTGGTGGCAATAACAAAGGAAAAATTGTTGATCGAGGAACCGTGAAGATAGGAAACCTCACAATCAACAATGTTTCTCTAGTTGAAAGGTTGAACTATATCTTTCTCAGTATTAGTCAACTACGCGACACTGGATACAACTATAACCTTCTCAATATTAGTCAACTATATGACACTGGATACAAGATCAACTTTCAAGAAGATACTTGTTTTGAAACAAGCAAAGATCTCTCACAATATTTTACTGGACGAAGATATGGAAACATTTATTTGCTGGATATAAAGTCTAACAGTTCTCAATGCTTGATATCAATTTTAGATGAAGCCATTCTCTAGCATAGAAAGCTTGGACATGTCAACTTGAAGCAAACTGCAAAAGTCTCATCCAAAATGCTAGTCCGAGGACTTCCTAACCTGAAGTATCAAAAGCATGAATTATGCACTCCTTGCGTACTTGGAAAACGGGTTAGAAATTCTTATAAATCTGTAAATCAGGTATCCATTAAACGTGTTTTGCTGCTATTACACTTGGATTTGTTTGGTGCAACAAGAACTCAAAGCGTTGGAGGTAAAAGATATTGTTTGGTAATAGTAGATAATTATTCTCGTTTTACTTGGGTATTCCTTCTCTCAAATAAATCTAAAGCTTTATCTTATTTTATTAAGTTTGCAAAGAAAATTCAAATTGAGAAATGATATACAATTTCAAGTATTCGAACTGATCATGGTGGTAAATTTGAAAATCATGATTTTGCTAAATTTTGTGATGATTCTGGCATTCAACATAATTTTTCATCCCCATACACTCCACAACAAAATGGAGTTGTAGAGAGGAAAAATCATTCTTTGCAAGAAATGGCAAGAACTCTTTTGATTGAAAGTAATATTTCTCCTCAATTTTGGGCAGAAGCTACTTCAACTGCTTGCTACATTATTAACAGAATTTTTCTAAGACCAATTTTAGAGAAAACACCTTATGAATTGTTCAAAGGTAAGAAACCTATTGTCTCTTATTTTCATGTATTTGGTTGTAAATGCTTTATCTTAAAGAATTTAAGTGATCGAATTGGTAAGTTTGAAGAAAAATCAGATGAAGGAATTTTCCTTGGATACTCAATGACAAGTAAAGCCTTCAGAGTGTTCAACAAAAGGACTCAGACTGTGGAAGAATTCATGAATGTGAAATTCGAAGACTCAGTTCAAAATCAGACTCAACCTGAAGATTATGAGTTTGGCCAAGTGACTGCGAATTCTCTTGAAGAAAATCAAATCTCAGACGCTCTACCATAAACCAAATCAATAGCTCCAACTGAAACAGAGTCTCATCAAAGTGACAAACCAATTACAAATTGGAAGCATAAATCCAGTCACCCTGCAGATCTCATCATTGGCAACATTGATGAAGGAATTTGCACAATATCCAAAAGGAGTGAAGAATCTAGTGCTTTAGCACTTGTTTCTGAAATTGAACCCAAGACTGTAGAAGATGCATTGAAAGATGAAAGCTAGATTGAAGCTATGCAAGAGGAATTGAATCAATTCAAAATCAACAATGTGTGGGAACTCATTCCTAAGCCAAAAGGTAAATCAATTATTGGTACTAAATGGGTCTTCAGGAACAAGCTGGATCAACAAGGAAAGGTTGTAAGGAACAAAGCAAGACTTGTGGCAAAAGGTTACACACAAGAAGAATGAATTGACTATGACGAAACCTATGCTCCGGTAGCAAGGTTAGAAGCTATAAAATTACTTCTTGCTTTTGCTTGCTTTAAAAATTTCAGGTTATTCCAAATGGACGTGAAGAGTGTGTTTCTAAATGAAATTATCCAAGAAGAAGTCTATGTTGAACAACCGCCAGGATTTGAAGATCCAAGAAAACCAAATCTTATTTTCAAGCTGAAGAAAGCTTTGTATGGTTTGAAACAAGCACCACGAGTCTGGTATAAAAGGTTAAGTAATTTCTTAATTCAAAGTGGCTTTTCTAAAGGTAAAGTAGATACTACTTTATTTATCAAAAAGAAAGGCAAGGATTTCATACTTGTTCAAATTTATGTTGATGATATAATATTTGGTTCTTCTAATGAAAATCTTTGCAAGAATTTTTCAAGTTGTATGCAGAATGAATTTGAAATGAGCATGATGGGAGAATTGAACTTCTTTTTGGGACTTCAAGTCAAACAATCAAAGAAATAAACTTTTATCCATCAAGAAAAGTATGCAAAAGACCTCATAAAGAAGTATGGATTGGAGAATTGCAAGAAGACAGAAACTCCTATGTCAAGCTCATCAAAGCTGGATAAAGATTAAGAAGGAAAGAGTGTAAACCAAAAACTATACAAGAACATAATTGGTTCATTTCTTTACCTTACTACATCTAGACCTGATATTTTATTTAGTGTTTGCATTTATGCTAGATTTCAATCTAATCCTAAAGAATATCACATTACTGCTATGAAGCGTATTATTAAATATGTTGCAACCACATCTAAGCTAGGTCTGTGGTATTCCAAAGAATGAGACTTTACTCTCCTTGGATATTCTGATGCTGACCTTGCTGGCTGTAGAGTGGATAGAAAAAGCACCACAGGTACATGTCAACTATTGGGAAACAGGTTGGTATCTTGGTTCTCAAGAAAACAAGGTACCGTAGCTCTTTCAACCGCTGAAGCTGAATACATAGCTCTTGGGAGTTGCTGTTCTCAAATACTATGGATGCAACAATTGAAAGATTTTAGAGTTGAAGAATCTTGCACAGAAATCAAGTGTGACAACACCAGCGCAATCAACTTTACAAAGAATCCAATACTTCATTCAAGAGCAAAGCACATTGAAATCAAGAATCATTTCATTGGAGATCATGTTCAAATTGGTGAAGTTGTGATTCAGTTCATTGATTCAAAGAACCAATTGGCAGACATATTCACAAAGCCTGAATATCGCAAAACTTTGAATCAATTCGCTCAAGACTGAATATCGCAAAACTTGAAGAGGTTCAGACTCAAAACTAGAGTCTTGAAAATTTCAGACTCAAAGGTAAGGTCTGAAGGTGCTCAGACTCAAAAGCAAGATCTGAAGGTGTTCAGACTCAAAGGTAAGGTCTGAAAGGGTTCAGACTCTTTCAGACTCTGAGGTAAAGTCTGAACGTTCTCAGACTCGATTTAAAGTCCGATTGCGTATTTCTTTATTCTTTATTTTGTATTAAATTTATAATTGTTTTTGAAATATCGAAATTTGCTTTTATTCGACTTCTGACACATTAATGGCAGTTTTTCTTTTTCGAAAATTGCAGTTTACTTTTTCAAAATTGGCAGTTTTTTTTTTTTCTTTCTTGCGACGGTTTAGTATCTTCTTTTTATCTTTTCTTGCTATTTATACTTTCAAATCGTCATCTTCATCCGTCACAACGTTTAAAATCCATCTCATTTACTCTCTCGTTACCGTCCCTGTTCGATTTCTTTACTTAGCAAAAATCCAACCTGCAAACAAATTGAGTTTTTGCTTACAATTCAAGCATGTCTTCGAGAATGTCTTCGAGAAAATCTTCAAAACTTGCTGGAAAGGGACCACAGAGGCGACAAGAGGGTCCTACCAGGGTTGACCTAACGGGCGAAGAAGATTCTCCACAAAGGGAGACTTCGAGTCAACATTTTGAAGAGGAAAAAATTACCGAGGCTGCACCGGTAAGAAACTTGAGACCCAAGCTTGCGTATGCTCTGTATAAAAAAGTTGAAGGATGGGGGTACAAACTTAAGGATGATAGATGATTTTCTGAAGGTGAGAGAATATAAGAATGAATATATTTTCTTGAAAGAAATGGAAGGATTAGGTATTGTTGAAAAAAGGCTCGCTCAGAGCACTCATGAAAATATACCTAGTGATCTGAGGTTTGGAACTACTAACCAGTCAATGGATGATGATGAGAGGCTGTTCTCTCAATTTCAACCACGGATGGGTGTGGCTGTGAACACTGTTTGTCCCCAAGAAAGTCTTTTTCGATCAAGAGAACATGAGCGAATGTATTCTAAGTTGCTGAAGAGAGGAGCTGTAAATCCTAGAAGCGTGGATTTTGATTTTGACTCAATCAAGGTAAATCTCAGGGAAAAATTCGCTAGGCTGCAACTGGAGAAGTTTTGTACAGATGTGACAAGTGCTTATCCTGAATTGACTGCATATTTTTACTCCAACTTGTCATTTCTAGATGCCAACAGGTTGTCCTTCACCTTTATGGATAAAGAGTTTGTTATTGATGTTGACACTCTTGCTGATATAATTGGGGTGGAAAGAGGGTGTTTCCAACCAATTAAAGTGTCCACGGTATATGCTACTCTTGAAATTGTGCGAGATAGGAATTTGGAAAGCAAAATATCCTACACTAGGATGAATGCCTCAAATGTTTTGCTGCATAAGATTATTATCAATTGTCTCAGGCCAAAGACAACCTCCAAAACTGACGTCTCCAAAACAGAAGCAAAACTCATGTTTGCTCTTAACGAAGGCAGGCCCTTTTCTCTCCCCCATGTTATCCTATTCCACATGTGCAAGACTGTGGTTAAGGATAAGGGCCAATTACCTTACTCATCTCTCATTACCAAGTTGTTCAGGCACTTCAAGATACAAATTCCTGCACTTTTATGCCTGACCAATCTAAGCTTGATGCTTGTGGGTTATAAAATGGTGATGAAGATGAAGCTTCAAGAGCTGAACACTGCATTGGAAGGATTGAATGAGAAGACTCCCTCCAAAGAGTTTGCTACTACAGCTGCCAAGAGAAATGGCAAAGAGGCCATGGCTGTCACTAAGAAAAAAAGAAGAAAAGTCATCCTACAAGATGAGGATGATGATGAAGAATTTGACGATGCCATGACTCTTTCTGCTTTCACAAAGTTAAGGAGCACAGTTAGTTTGAGAGCTGATAATGAAGAGAGGACAAGGAGAGAAGCAGAAGCAAAAGAAGAAGCTGAGAGAATGAGAAGAGAGGAAGTACAAAGGAAGAAAGAAGAGGAAAGGAAGAGAAAAGAAGAAGAAGAGGAGAGAGAGAGAAGAGAAGAAGAGGAAGCACGAAGAAGAGAAGAAGAAGAGGCGAGAAGAGAAGAGGAAGAGAGAAAAAGGAAAGATGAAGAGGAGAGCAAGGCTCAGGAGGATTTTGCTGAAGGAATTGAGCCATCTTTTGCTCAAGAATACTCTAGAAAGGAGGCCGAACTGCATCACAGTGCTGAAGATGAAATGGATTTTGGCGATGAATTCTCGACTCCACCCACTGGCAACAAAACAGGGGGAGTTGCTAATGATCAAGGAACTATATCGCCACTGTATTACAGTGATGTCAGTAGGTCTGATGCTGATGTTGAAGACATTTATGCATCTCACTTCCCGGAGATTGAAGAATCCTCCCCATCAGAAAGGCAAAGGGCTGAAAAGGATGCACCGATCTTTCAAACTCCAAGAATAGAGTCTGCTGGTCCTAGTACAGGTAATGCTAATTCAACAACATTTTCACAACTGTTAGATATCATGCTGGACCTTAAAAAGCAAGTTTTTGGAATGGATTATGAGCTGAGAGACCTCAAGAAGATAATGCTCAGTACTTTCACATCTATACAAAACCAAATCAATGCACTCAAACTTCAAATGGAATCGAATGTGAAGGGTGTTGAGTTGGATTCAGTGAAGGAAGCTCTCACAAGCCTTGAGAAGACAGTGTAATCGCTCAGCGAATACCATCTTGTTCGCATTCCAAAGGAGCCCTGACTTTTTTTCAACCATTTTCTTGACCACTCTACCTCCTTTTGATGGGACAAAAAGGAGGAGAGTTTGCAAATTTGAGAATTTGAACTTATTAGAACTTTTATTTTGTTTGTTTCATTTGTTTTTGATTTTAGACTGTTTATGTTTATGACTTTGAACTTTTGGGTTGTTTATTTGAACTTCTATGACTTTATTTATGCACTGATTTGATGATTGGATCTGTAGATTTGTGGACTTGCAGGATCATTATATTTGTGAGGATAATTGTTATTGGACTAACATCTTTTGTGTTTGCAGAAGCGTTCCTCAAAATATATGAGTTTTCTTTGTAGGTTATAAGTTTACAAATCTACCGAGTTGTTTTGTCACCATCAAAAATGGGGAGATTGTTGAAGAAAAATCCCTTATAAGTTGTGAAGCTAACAAAACATCCTCGTCAGTTAAGTCTGAAAAATCCAAGACTCAGTCGCTCAAGTCTGAAGAGTTCAAGACCCGAGCGTTTCCGTCTGAAGGTTATCAGACCCAGAAGTTACGATCTAATGATATCCAGACCCAATTAAAGTCTGAAGACAGTCAGACCCAGTTTTTGCAATTTTGCTAGGCTGTCAGCAGGTTATTCTTACCGATGAGCAAATCAAGTTTCGGATATTATCTTCCCTAACTTATCCATGAAATATTTCTGGCTGTGATTGTGAGCTCGAAGGATTTATTCTTTAGATTTTATCCGTTGAAGATCAAGCAAGTTTTGGAATGATCTAATTTTGGAAACTCAAGATCCTGATTGTATGGGCGAACAGGATTGATGAGCTATTTTCTATTTATATATTCGACAACTTGAAGATCACTTAAATTGACTCATTCCAATGGATAGATTGGATGAATTCTTGGAAAGTGCTAACGGCTATGGAGGCACGAAGGGATATTTAAGGTGTGTCGAAGTTGTTCGAAAACAAGAGAGAGCCGATAGAAAATTTTCAAAATTAGAACCTCCGAAACCTCTTGTTCTCAAAATCTTTGTGCTCAAAATTGTGAACTAAAGAGAGACACTTACAATGTGAAATTGCGAGAAGCTGTAGAAGAGTATTTCTACTAAAGAAGTCTAGATTGTAGATTGTAAAGCTCTCTTTTGCTACATAGTGATTACAGCCAGTTGGCTGCCAGCGTGAAGAGTGAATGTAGGCTTATAATAAGCCAAACCACTATAATCTTTGTGTCAAATTTCTCTTACCCTACTCTATTTATTTTTATAGCTGCATGATTCATTTATCTCTGATGTGATTTTCATGCCAAAGGATATTTTTGTTAAAGATTTGAAGAGAATTTCATAAACACCTATTCACCCCCCCTCTATGTGTATTTACTAGCATTTATCACTTCTCACGGTATCCTCCTTTAGTACTTATTCTCTTTTGTCTTCTTTGTCCACTTAGCCTTCAATTTGCCAAAATCGAAACGAACAGCTTCCCTACTTGCTACTCGACACTTGCCCCACTCACTTTTGGTCGCTCATGCCACTCATCGCTCGCCTCCCTTGTTGCTCGCCACTTGCCCTACTCCCCGTTCAACGCTCGCCTCATTTGATGCTTGCCACTCGCGCTGCTCGCCTCTCTTCGTTGACCTTGCTTGTCACCGAACTCATTGGGCCAGTCCGATCGTCAGTCGCTTTTTCGAGGAGTACAAAAATAAAATAAAAAAAAATTATCGGTTGATCCTAGATTAACATTGGAACCGAACTGAACATGTTGCGTCGATCTAATCCTCAATCTCAAAAATTGAGAACCAACACTGTACAAGTTAGTCCTAGGATTATGAGGTGGACCTGCCCAACCCAAACCATGCTCACCCATCTCCAACTTGATACCAAAGCCTTTTTGCTATCGATCTTAAAATATTTTGTCAATAAATAAGTCTTTTTAATCCTTTTATATGATCGTGTTCAATTATTTTGATGAAGACCGAGAAGTTACGTATTATAGCTGGGGAGGAATTCAATATTTTAATCTGGTAAATACGAGTGTGAAAAAGAACAAATGGAGTCCAAGCCAAAGTCGTGCTTGGGATCAAATTGACTTGTGTTACGTTGTAAGGAGTAAGCGACATTCCCGTATGCCCTTTTTGAGAAATCGATGAAGAACCCACCACAGGCCTTGAGTGCAATAATGGTCTGAAGCATAGCCAGTAGACATGAAGGGTGCGTCTGGTTACGTTTTTATTCTCGAAAACAATTTTTATTTAGAAACAATTTTTTCTATTTCTATTTCCAGGAATAGTTTATAAGCATTTTAAAATGTTTGATAACTACATAAAATTTTTATTTCTGGAATAAAAATATATTTGGTACGACCTCAAATATTTTTATGACTTAGAATTTCTTTTATTTATTAATAATTTTTTTCTTTTTTTCTTTTCTTTTTTCTTTTTCTTCTCCTTTCTTTAGCTAGTCATCGACCTTGGCCATGGCCGACCGAGGGTTGGTGAGGTTGCCAGCCTTAGGGAGCCTCGTCAGCCACCAGCGACCTCGCCCGACCACTGGTGAGGCTCGACCTTGCTCGAACCTAGTTGGGTCAACCTCGCCGTGGCCAAGCAAGGTTGAGCCTCTCTAGCGGCCAAGTGAGGCTTGGGGGGCCTTACTGAAGGCCGGCAAGCTCGAGGCCAACTTACCAAAGGCTGATGAGGCTTCAACGAGGTCATTGGGCCTTGTCTGTCCAGTCGCTAAAAGGAAGAAGAGAGGAAGAGAAAAAGAAGAAAATAAAAGAAAAAAAATGCTCATTGCTTGAGTTTATCCCAAGAACAAAAAAACTACTTTTTTTTGTTTATTATCTCTTCTCTAGAGAACAAAAAAATCATCAAACATGTTTATGTTCTATTTATATTTTGGAGAACAAAAAGGCAGAAACACATATTCCCAAGAGCATTACTAAAAACACCCGAAGATACCACAAGATTCGATAGGTTGTTCCATCTCTCCCCCCAGTCTCCAAGAAATGAAAATGTGATTACTTTCTTCAAAGTTAAATGCCCACTTAGTTTGATCCAGACATGGAACAATGATGCCTTCTTCTGCGATGCTGTACAGTTTAGGCCAATTTCAATCCAAAGAGGCCTAAATTTTAAAAATAAAAATAAAAATAAAAACGCTCAAATTTTAAGTATAGTCTTAATTCTACTCCATTTTTTTTTTTTTTTTATCTCAGAAAAATCTAATTTTAGGTCTAGTCCCAAATCTATCCCAAATTTTAGGTTCAGCCCCAAATTTGTCCCGAATTTTGTTCTGCCTAAAAAAAAACACCAACTTTTAATCTATCCTTAAATCTACCTCATGCTTCAATACTAATTTGATGTGGCATCTCCACATCGACAACAAATCCACATCAATAAGGTGACATGGAAAATTATCTTCAAATTAAAATCGCTCTAGGATGTAAAAATTAGGGACGACTAACGGAGGTAGATTTAGGATTAGAGTAAAAATCGATGTTATTTCTTTTCGAGGAGAAAAAGTTTGGGATGGATTTAAGATTGGACATAAAGTTTGGGATTTTTTATGAGACAAAAAAAATCGGGGAAGATTTTTAACTAGACCTAAAGTTTGAAGTTTTTCTAAGACAAAAAAAAGTTCTTGACAAAATTAAGACTAGACCTAAAATTTGGAGTTCTTTTTCAAGGGAATTAGGCTGATCCAAGGATTTGGGCATTTTTATTTGAATTTGGCCTATAAATTGACCCAAAAATGGGGCACCAGCCACACTTCTATATATATTCGCACTTTGATGACAGGTGGTGTGCTTCAATGTGGTAAAGTCTTGTGGATTGATCTTAGGAGTGAGCATGGTTCTGAATAACTAGATTAGTGAGACTTGTCCAATTCTAGGTTCCAATGTATGTAGGATAAGTTACAAATTGCAAAAATTGGAGAATCTCTTTTGATGGGTAAGTTCCAAGTTTTAGATAGGTGAAACTTAAAATCGAAACTTGAATTAAGCCTCGTGTTTTTCTTAGTTTATGTCTTCATACGATCTTGCAGTATTTAATGATATTTGATAATAAATATATGATTTGGAACCACTAGTCAGAATTTCTATTTTATAACTAAGACTTTTACTTTATTAATATTTTACATTTTTCATGTGTCTAATATAAATTATGGTAAGTATATTATAATAGCAAATTATTGATGAGCATGGTTTTAGGACAACCTAGAATTAGAGAACCAAACAGGTTCCTAAATCTAGTTTTAGGTTCCAAAGTATGTGGGGTACTTTTCAGGTTCTCCATTGGTGTCACCCCTAGTCGTCGCCGTCCCCTACATCTCGTTCCTCGCTAGCCCAACGCTTGCTACCTATCTTGCCTATCTTGCCGTCATACGATCTTGTAGTATTTAATGATATTTGATAATGAATGTATGATTTGGAACCACTAGTCAGAATTTCTATTTTATAACTGAGACTTTTACTTTATTAATATTTTATATTTTTCATGTGTCTAATATAAATTATGGTAAGTGTATTATAATAGCAAATTATTGGTGAGCATGATTTTAGGACAACCTAGAATTAAAGAACCGGACAGGTTCCTGACTCCGGTTTTAGGTTCCAAAGTATGTGGGGGTACTTTTCAGGTTCTCCATTGGTGTCACCCCCAGTCGCCGCCATCCCCTCCATCTCGTTCCTCGCTGGCCCGATGCCTACTGCTTATCTTGCCGTCATACCACACCTCTAGACGCGTCCCCGCTGAGTTGCAGCTCACCGCCGAAGTTCTTGGCTGGTCACTGACCTGTGGCATCTCCCCAATGACTACCGGCACTGCCTATCACAACCACCTTCCTCGGCGCCGCGAAGAAGTAGAGAGGAAGAGAGGCGCGAGTTAGGTCAGAACCAGGTTAGGCGTGAATTGCAATCGAGTAAGGTTTTAGATGACTCTAGCCGAATATGCTCAAGCCGAGTCTGGGCTGGCTTATTCCTCGGCCGGCCTTTTCCTTAATGAAAATGGGCTCGATTTGTTCAGGCTTTTTTTTTTTTAAAGAATTGGTACATTGAGCTAGGCCCATACTTCGAACCTAACCCAAGCTACTAGTTTTAACAAACCGGGTCAGTCCCAACCCAGGAATCCGACCCGGGTCATTTTTATAACATTATAGTATAATAATATTTTAATAATAAAAATTAAAAATTAAAACCAAAAATTTAAAAAATTATTTTTCAAAAATTAAAAAAATCCAAAATAATTCATGTTTAAAAAAAAAAAAAAAAAACAGAAAAAGTCAAAAATAATTTATATTTTCAAAAAATGATCAAAAAATCCTAAAAAAAAAAAAAATTTCATGTTCAAAAAATAGAAAAAAGACCAAAAATATGTTATTCTCCACAAATGCATGAAAAAATCCTTGAAAATCCAAAAAGCCTTAGGGTTTAAACAAGATTAGGTACCGGAAGGGCATTAGTAATTAACTAGTGTAATCAAGTCCATGATCCTAGTTTCTCTAGTTGCGCAAGAGTGAAATATTTCTCTCAATATTACACTCGGGTTTCTAATTAACTCGTCCCAAATCGATTAATAGCGACTGCTATTTAAAATCAACTTACAGATTAAAAATTTGGACCATAAGTCGTGAATTAGTGGGCTTGAGAGAATCCGGGCTAAGCCCTAATAGACCTAGTCAAGCCATTAGCCTCCGCAGGTGCACGCATATGTGGGCGCCCGGAAAAGAGGTCTCGACAGTTGTTCATTAACTTGTAGTTGAACTCTTTCCTACGTATGAGCAAAGGATATATATGAACTTTTTTGGGAGGGAAGCAACCGCCCCTCCTTGACTCCCTCCTTTCATGGCTGGTTTGTGTTTAATTTACAATATTCCTGAACTAGATAAGTTAATATTTTGTCTGCGAATTTTCTAACTAGACCCTTTTGTATCCAATATAACAGCCAAGGTGAACTCATTAGATTAATCATTGTTGAAGTCTTGATCAAGCTGAATAAAAGAGAAAAAATCTGCCCAAACATTTAGTCGGAATTCACGATAGTGTTGAAGACGCTGTACACTTGTTAGATGAAGGTTCTCCTCATGTGCATTATATAGTAATCCACGGTTTGGGAGGTATCAGAAGACATCTCTTCCCATGGTTGTCTTTAACCTAATTTCTAGTTGGTTCCATGGGTGTAGCCTTCTTTCAGATGTTCAAGAAGCTTTAAAGGACAGCAAGGTAGTTCGATTGCAAAAACAATTATTGCATAAATTCTCAATTTCAAACTGGTGGATATTTCTGACTTTGATGCAGTTAACCAAATGAAAAGGAGATTCCATGACAAGAAAGTCCTCATCATTTTTTACAATCCAGATAAGTGGGATCAACTCTCAAAACTTGCAAAAAAGTAGAATTGGTTTGATCCTACTAGCTGAAATAGGCTAGTGAATCAACCTAGAGAGGGGTGAATAGGTTGTTGCGCAATTCTTTTAGTATCTTTTGCGGTGGAATACGTTGATATCAAAGATATATCGATAATAAATAGATCACGTATTCATAAAGTAAATAGAGTAGGGTAAGAGAGAATTGACACAAGGATTATAGTGGTTCGGCTTAGTCCAAGCCTACGTCCACTCTCCACGCCGGCAGCCTAACCGGGCCGTAATCACTATGTAGCAAACGAGAGTCACATTAAGTAAACGGACTAGACTTCTTCAATAGACAGTCTCTCCTACAGCTTCCCTGCTGCTTTCGCACTATATCTCACTCTCTTCGATACACAATTTGAATATGAAATATTTTAGAGAACAAGTGATTTTGGAGATTCTAACATCGAGATTTTTCTACCCAGTCTCTCCTTGTTTCCAAGCAACATCGATCCACCTTAAATAGCCTTCGTGCCTTCATACCCGTTGGCACATTCCAAAAATTCATCCAATCAACCCGTTGGACTAAATCAATTTAAGTGATCTCCTTGTCGCCGAAAAACGTAGTAGACAAGAACTCGTCAATCCCGTTCGCCCATACAATCAGGATCTTGAGTTCCCAAAATTAAATTCTTCCAAAAATAAACTTGATCTTCAACGGATAAAATCCGGAGAGTAAATCTTCCAAGCTCTTGATCACAGCCAGAGATATTCCATGGTTAAGATTAGGAAATACGAAATCCAATATCTTACTTTCCTTAGCCATAAGAATAACCTGTGGCTAGCCTGTAAAAATCGCGAACTGTCTTCAGACTTAGATTTGAGTTTTGAGGTCATCAAACTGAAACTGAGTCTTGAAGGTCTTCGACGGAAACCGAGTCTTGACTCGACTTCGAGACGGAAAAACTTCAGACCGAACTTCCGGGTCCGACTGTCTTTGAAAACCTTTAGACCTTGAAAACTTCGACGTAACCGACTGAGTCTTGGAGTCTCTAGACCGTACTGTTGAGGCTATTTTGTCAACTTCAAAACTCCAAGGGATTTTTCTTCTACACTAGCAAAATTATTATGACAACAAGAGGCACAATTTTTTGTCAATCGAAGAGGAGAATTAAGAAAAAAATACCCAAACATGTCTTGAAGTTTTTGAAATCTATCAAATGAGTGAATTGCGCCGCCACCATGCTCTTCATCTTTTTAACAAACATGCTTTCAAAATGGATTCCCCTCCACATGACTACAGTTAAATATCTTACAATATTGTTTGTAAAGCTAGGGGACTACCTTTGGCTCTCGGGGTTATCAGGCTTAAAAGCAAAGTTCACACGAAGGAAGGAGTCTCCCACAATCAGACAACAATGCGACATGAGACAGATAGCCAAATTGTTCTACAATGCCTCAAAACGGCAGTATATATATAAAAAGTCAAAAACATCAATAAATTCAAGCACCTAAACAAAAGCTAAAAATATTACTAAATACGAGTACCTAAACATTCGCACATTTTGATACTTCTCTATGTATCTTCAACTACATTTTTCAAATCACAAGTATAAAACTGGAAGACTATGAAAATGGCCTGGAATGAAAATATCTGAAAACCATAAATTGTCTCAGGTTTAGAGGCTTGGAGGTAAAAGAATTATATATCCAGACAGTTACCTCATTAATTTAGTAAAAGTGATGCGAGGCCAAAACCATGAAAAAACTTCACGTGTGTGAGTGATTTGGGTCTTTCATTAATCGCCAAAACATTTCATTGCATCTTTTTAGGTATAGTAGAAAGTGTGTCACTTCTAATCTCAAAATTCAATGAAAGTTATTGGTCAAAACTAATCAAAGAACATCATAATGCTAATGGTGATTGATACCTCACTATGGTCAAAGACCCAATTTATTAGACTAAACTGATCTATAATTCTTGGGAATTAGCATAGCAAACAAAAAAAGCCGCCGTATTCTTACTCTTACCAAAAAAAAAAACAAAAAAAGCCGCAGTTGGAACTTGAATTACTGCACTTCCCATATTGGTGCAAACTTTAAAATGTCGGAGACAAGAGCATCGTATATGAACTGAAGCCTTCTTTCTAGCAACTTCATTTTAGCTCATTATCGAGAACTATGCTCCCATGTTGGATTAGTTTTCTCCTTTATGCTTCAAGATGGATACTAGAATTTCAAATCATAACCCTCAAACTTTTGCTCAGTTATCCGATCAAGCCGCTCGATCATCTCTTGCGAGAGATGATTCTTCCAATCGCCCACCTGCCCTCGCCGGAAACACCTGCTATTCTCGACCGTCCCGCGTGATTGAGTTCCCATACGATAGACCCGCGATCTGTTCACCTCTATTTGCTTTAAACTCTCTATACTGCACAGCTTTATGATATCTTGCACTACACCACAATCAATCTCTTTAGGAGTAAATGGACAGCCCAAGAAATTTGCTAGCTTCTTCACATTGGGCTCTGTCTCCCTCTTCAAGTCCTCGTACTTCCAACATCAAGACCTTGTTTGATGTGGGGATATCTGCTGATGGTTACACGTCGCGAAAGTACGGGCAGAAAATGATAAAGGGAAACCCTCGTCCCAGGTACATGCATATAATTACTCTTGCTTTTCTCTCTGTTATAAAAAGAAAGAGACTAATAATTCATCAGAATTTATTGATGTGAAAAGGTTCTTAGGGTAAGCTTTGCTTTTGTGGAGGGAAAAAGTTAGGTCCTTTGATTTATGTCTCTGTTGTAGTCTCTTGGTGGGCGCCTGTATATTTCCCTTTTAATGCCCTGTAGAATCTGTTTAAATAGATGAAGGGATAGTGTGCACATATAGTCATGACATTTAGCGAATGAAGAAATAGCGCACACATGATTGCATTTGTCTTATAGAAGGAAATTTTACAAAGCTCGATATGAGAACTCGGTGTATTTCAAGATTTGATTGCACACCAAATGCTACATGATCGAGACAAGTTAGGATGCATTATACAGCTGGGTTTTAAAGGAGGTGAAAGTTATGATCTTTGTTTGCCTTGGATTAATTCTAAAGCGAAATGGGGACTAAACCCGAATTTCGCCAATTCTCGAAAGAGAACATATAGCAGTTTGTCATAATTGACTTCGCCAATGTCTTGGAAGCGTATCGTAGTTTATCATAATTGACTATTCATTGTTCATTGATGAGTAAGAGGCAGGCACCTAGAGAATCATAGCGAGACTATTCTAGTGCCCGAACGTGAGATGTAAGAGGGTCATGAGGAAAGTTTTGCTTAATTGATAGTTAAGTGGACTTTCTACTAGCGCAATGCACGGGTGCGCGTGTAGCGTGCATTTGTTCTAGTTTATCGCTTATTAGATATTAGATAATGAAAATCTTATCTAAAAGTGTAGGGAGCATGACTAAGGATAAACGTTAAATTTCCTATGACTTCCTCACTTTTGTAATTTCAAAATGGACAAAGACTAACAAATACATCTCATATTGCACTAACAAAATCGTTTATTCTATTAAGAAAGGATGATTGAATTGTCTATAAATAATGAAAAAGAATCAAATTTAAATTTTAAAAGTTGCAGATTCAACGAAAGTCGGGATCCCATGTCTCCTACATTTCAATTCCTAAAAATACTGAAAACAATGAAGAGGATGTAAGTTTGCCAAGCAGCCTGCTCTTATGGCGGATATAAGTCCGGGTGCAATCTCGACTGTCGATCTTGTGGCACCCGCAAGTGCTGCCAATGCAGAAAAACCGCGGTCGAACATGGTTATGATCGATCCATTTTGGCGGATCCAGCTCCGGACAAGAAATTTCCCCCTGGCAGCATCGAAATAGGATGGGTCATCCTGCTTAAGTAATACCTTGCAAAAGCGGATTGCAGCCAGTCCTCTCTATTCCAAATCGAGATGATCATCGTCGCACGTGTTTTAAAAATTGGTAACTCCGTCCATATATTATCAAACTTTATTTGCACATTTAAGCCCTAAAACTTGTATCTTTCAGCCTAATCAAATCCTTCCATCAACGGGGAAGGAAAGAATTAATGTACAGAGCTTTGGGACTCAGATTAACAAAATGAAGGTATTATTACTTAAAAAGCACTAAGTTAACAAGCTTTCAAACTTACTCTTTGAAAATACCTATCTAATTATGTATAACCAACAAAATTTCCAACTTCCAATCACCGCATCCCTCTCTACAAAGAGATTTGTGATGCTTTTGTGGAGAAGGAATATTTAGCCATATGGCAAGGAACATCACTAGCCAAAATCAAGTGCTTCAGCTTCTGGAAAATAAACCCCAAAAGAAAAATATCACAGCGCAGACAATAAGTGACTACCGAATCAACAGGAACAAAACCGGACAAGTAAATGGTCAAATATCTGCAGTACAATCCCAGAGAAAACTCTGTCCATCATATTAATTAAAAAGTACATTAACTTCACAAGTAAATGGAATGTTTTGGCAACGAAAAGAGAACAGAATTTGAAGGCTGAACATCCATTGAAGCACCTTGCACCTCATTATATACCTCTATGGGAGTACTTGCAGACAAAGAATGTCACAAGATCCGAAAATGGCACCTGCAAGCATTCAATGTTCGTGTTATTCCTTTTGGGAGCCAGCGAGATGGTTGTGATGCAATTTTGCAATCAAGTAAGGTGTTTCTATGATGTGCGTAGCCGAGATATATACAAGTGACTTCATTATCTGCTTCCATAGATGGAGCGAAGTGCAAGTGCAATAAATCATTGGGTACGCATCCCTTACAATCACAGAAATGAGATTTGAGGGATCCGTGAACCCTTTGCAAGGCTTCATCCTTCGCCAATAAGTTACAGCAACTTAAGTAAAATTGTTTGGTAAGAATTCAAAAGCAAACGTAGGCGAAAAAGAAGGCAAATAAATGTTAATTTCAGGAAGAACTGTGGGTGTTTTTGGAATATTGATGGCTGAACGACTACAGTACTTGTAGTAACACTATTGACACACGAAAGCATCAGAGAACACCAATAGCTAAGGCAGACTCCGAAAGAGACTCGAAGAATATGTATCTTTCAGTCACTAGAGGAACTAATGTTTCCCAGGAAAAATCATATACAACGCACTCCAAATTGTATTCCATGAATCAAATGAAAGGACATCACAAAGAAAACGTCATACAACTTTGTCTTTTCCTGGAACTATATGAAGCAACCTAGAAGCCATCTACGAATCAAATGAAAGGACATCACTAAGAAGACCTCATATAACTTTGTTTTTTTCCCGGAACTACATGAAGCAACCTAGCAGCCATCTAAAGGAGCTATCATCTCTCTTTTTATTCTAAAATTTGATGGGCAAGGATATCATTGTGGCATTTGCTGATGTAGGGTTGTGACTAAACTATCACAAATGCACAAGGCTTAGTATCTCATGTAACATGCAAGCTCTTTAATCACATTTACAGCTCAAAGCCGCTTTGTGATGGTCACTTCACTTCAAAGCTCAAAGTTTGAAGCACATTTACAGCTTATTCCTATCACAAATCCATCAATTTCTTGTTAATTCTTCATAAAGCTACTTTTCTCTTAAAGGGGCTAGAAACATTCCAAAGGTTATTCAGCAGAATCACTGAGCAGGACGCTCTTAGCATACCCATAAAAGACAAAGGTAAAGCATTGCCACAGACTGGACTAAACAATGAGAAATGAGTTGGAAGAAAGAAAATCACATACCCCAGTAAGCCTCTGCCATGCCATGTTCTGGGAGTCACTGTTAAGTTGATGAGTGCACCTTGCCTCATAGCGACCAAAGTTAAAGCATGGCCTTGACTTGCCTGAGCTTCAGAAGAAAGTCGCTGGAGCAAATCATCCCCAGATTCAACATTCCCAAATTTCACAATCTGATCACCCAGCTGCAAACCATCCTCGGCTGCTGGTGAACCATCAGCTATTTCATCAACTACTGCAAAGGGTCTACTGACTATCACATCAACATCCATGTCACTGGGAGTATCTCTTTGTATGATATTACGTGAGGATTCTGATCCTGTAGCATCAACATGTGATGTGTTTTTAAGATCCAATCCGGCAGCATCGCCTTCAAATAAAAATGAGGACAGTAAAAAAAGAGCCAGGGTGAATTCAAGCCGCATAACTATGGATGGTACTTAAAGTAATGCAAAATCAGTTCACAATCCCAAAATGGTGTTGTCAAAGAAAGGTGGAGAATATATATTCAATAGAATTTTCGATTTGGTTTATTTTGAACGGCAAAAGCATCGAACAATTATATGAATTATTGTTGAGCCAGTATTTTAGAACACCTACACAGTGGGAGTCATCCCAATCAAATCTCTTGATAGTTCAAGCTGTAAAAGAAGGATAAGCTGATAAAAGTGCGAGCTGTCATAACAACCTGATCAAATGCAGGGTTAAAGGAAGCTACTGCATTTATCTATTTGATGTGGATCATCCAATATCCGTTTAAACGTATCTAGATAATCCTTTCATTACAAAGAAGTAATCGACTGTTCCTTCTGCTATAGTTCTCTTACCCCAATTTAAAAGTTTACACCCCAGAGTCTAACACCAGAATAAGCAAATGCTTTAACTGGTTAGACTAGCCAGAAACCAATGCATATGCAGAAGAAGGCACAACACATGAAACAAGAGGAAAAACGTAAAACTGGATTTTTCAGCATCATCAGCTTCCCAATGCACAGCGTTAGTGACCAAAATCATATTCTCAAGAGAAAGCAATTTGCAAATTATTACAGGAAATAATATAATCCTATTAACCAAACAAGGTCATTCTGGAAAAACATGAGGCCGGACAGATAGTAAACAGTCTGACCCTGCTAGAAAATGAAGTAACAAGAGTGTTTGGGCAGCCTACCAGAACCCTTAGCCGGTGTCGATCTGGGAGCAAGCCTCGCCGAATGAAGGACTTGTATATTCTCATTAAGTTTATCAGTGATCTCTTTATGGTCATTCCGAAGCTCTGCAATCAAAAGAACATCTCATCATATCATCGCAACCCACCACACACAAACGAAAGTCTAGAGACAGTACAACCCCCCAAGGACCCCCCAAACACATGCTAAAACAGCCTGCCTCTGCTGCAAAACTACAATTCCATAGCCCTAAAATAGTCGACCAAACTGTAGTGAACCCTCAAAAGCAAGGGCTCACTAGCTCATCAAAAACCAACTAAAAAACGTCAGCACCAATTTGCTGAGAACCCATCAACCTCAACCTCCGATACCGAAATTCCCGTAGCTCACACGCAGTAATCTAATTCACTCTCGCAACCCAAGATGCAACATAAAAGACCGAATCCAAAGCGAACCCAACACAGTACCGGAGAGACGGCGACGCTCCGCTCGCACCACCGGGATGTCAATATCCGTACGAGGAAACCCCTGCACACGAGCAGAACCCCAAAATTCAGACCGGAAGAATCCGAACCACTCGAACCCACCTCGGTTCGAGCCTCAAATTTTCGTTTTTTTTTTTTGCTTTCTGGGTACCTCGGAATCGACGAGGTTGCCGGAGAGACCGGGGCCGCCGGGCTGGGTGAGGCGCTCGATGATGACGTTCATCTCGGCCTCGACGGCGGTCCGCTTCTCCATCAGCTTCATCGTCTCCGCCTTCAGATCCGTCCCCACCATCCTCTCGCCTCCGCCTACTGCTCTTAGCTCCCCGATTGCAGAAGCTGCAGAAGAGAGTTTCGTCGCCGGCTGGCGGCTGGCTTGGACAAGAAGCCACGTCCAAAAGGCCAAAACCCCCAAATTTTCGAGAATTATACAAAGACCCCCCGCCGGAACCGGCGCCGCTTCCGTCTGATTTGTATTATTCAAAATCCATAAAAAGAAGTAAATCTCATTATTTTGTTATTTGCCCGTTGTAAGCTCAAATATTAATAATTAGAGAATTGCCACCACGGCTAAATTTCTTGGATTAACACCACGAAAAATTATAAACTGTCATAATACTAAGTTGGATAATACATAACAGTTAACGGATATATTAGTTCATGATTTTACCCATCATTGGTCATATGTGTAATAATTTGTGATTTTTCGTAATATAAATTTAATTTAATGAAAGCTAAATTTTTTACAAATGTGCCACTTTTGGGTTTTTTAATTTTTCGATATATCATTTTGAGGTTTTTTATGGTCAAAAAATTAATTTATAGTAAATTTATCATAAATATATTAATTTAAGATTTCTTATGATATTAACCTTCTTAAAAAGGACCTATTTTTTTTCCTCCAAAAAAGGATTTACTTTCCAATTCCTTGCTTTTTGCACTCCCCCATACATCTTAGGAAAATATATGCTTTGTCTAAGGATTATAATTCAACAACCAAAATCAAGGCAAATATCACACCACATATCCCAAAACTGTACTTCATATTCTAACTATTCTAAATAAATTTTCATATCACCAAAAAAAAAAAAAAATCGACACACCCTACTGCATTAAACTTGAATTAATTTTCATGTCATAGGAAATTTTAAATTGTTATAGGTACAACCATGACAAATCTAACAAAATCTTAGCTAAAATGGAGGTAGAATTAGGAATTTTATTAGATTTTTTAAATGGAAGAGAGATCTTAGGGCAAGATTCCGATCTCAATTCATATTTTTTTCCAAATACGGTTTCCATAGAACGACATCACTTATTTGGGAGAAAAAGTTGGTTTCTTCAAGACTTTATGTATTTGGTGGAAAATATATTATTAAGAATATATTTTTGTAAAAATAATCTTTTATATCACTTAAAATAATTAGTCAATGAAAAATATTTTTATTATCAACAACAATTTATATTTAAATATTTTGATAGATGAATTTTTTGTTTATTCATTTTTTATGTAATATAAACGAACATTTTGATGAAAATAATTTTCAAATAATTCATTTTTAGGAAAATAAATAGAGTATTAGGATGCGTTTGTTTCGAGAAAACAAAAAATCTTAAATATACTTTTCTGAAAATGATCCCTTTTATCCCTCACAAAAATAGATGGCAAAAAATATATTCATAATCCACGAAAATCTTCAAATGTGAATTATTATCTATGATAAAAACTTTTGTCATCGACTAACTATTTTAGGTTATACAAATGACCATTTTAAATTATTCATTTTTTTGCAAATAATTAAGGCTAACCCCATTTTCGCCATTGATTGTACAGGCCTTGCCTTAGGATGCACATAACTAAGGCTTTAGATGAGCTTGGACACAAAATCTACATCCGGAAATATTCTTATAAGCAATCCGATCAAGTGAGCCAACTCCATCTTAATCAAATAAACGTTGTGAGTAATGAAAAAGAAAGACCGTACACTTTCTCTCTACGAGAGCTTCTTCCTACCGAAATGGTAGTTTTACATAGCAGAAACCCTACATTTCCTTTCCTCCATTTGCCATCTCACCCTTGGTTCAAACCGAACTCTGCTTCTCTGCTTCTCCTTCGCTGACTTCTAGCTTCGATTATGCACACTGTCTCTTTGCTTGCGCTATTTCTCGGTTATGGAAGCCCCAATTTCTCCCTTTCATCACCTTCGACCTATTCTCCGCACACCTCCCTCTCTTACCCCCACGCCAGCACATGGAGTTCTCAATTGGCTTGCCGTTCTTTCATTTTTCATTGATCCTCTGTAAATTTCCTCTGTCTCCTCTTCTTGCTGTTTTTTTTTTTTTTTTTTCCCTCTCTGGGGCAATTTCTTCGACTTTTGGATACCCCTGTTCCTGGTTGTTTTGGCACCTCTGTACACCGAACTATGCTTATGGACAGTACTAGAGCCAACAGCTCCCCTCACCTTGCAGCTCTTTGTCAACGCCTGGGCAGATTATGCTCGCCGACCAACATAGATGGCTGGGATGTCGCACCCTCTCCTGCAACTCTAAAATAATGTCATTTGACTTTAATCGGACAGGTACATTCTAACTCTGCTATCAACTTTCCTGCTTTTCAAAGTACATTAAAGAGGGCCTGGAGGACAGACCAAGTAGATATCTCACGAAGAGAGTCGGGTCTCTTTTTAGCTAAATTCAAATCGGCTTCGAAAAAGCAACGTATCTTAGAAAGTGGTCCTTGGCTATTCTCTGGGCATCTAGTCAATTTCAAGCCCTAGCTCCCGAATACCCCTTTGCACCGTTATGAATTCTCCTCCTATGCGTTTTGAGTCCAGATATTTGGATTGCCCTTGGAATGCTACACTGAAGAATGGATAGTTAAGGCAGTTAGGCATGTTGGCCGAGTTTTGCAAGTTAAAGCTGATAGTATTGAAGGCTCCACTTTGAGAGCGTGCCGAGCTAGGGTGGAATTACCTCTTTCGAAACCCCTTAAACCTAGCCATTTGATCCGAATGAACAACAGCACCTTTTGGTTGGTTTTCCAGTATGAGCAGCTTTCACACTTCTGTTATTCCTGTGGAACGATAGGCCATTATAATACCTCTTGCCCGACCATACATGTCGAAGAATCTCAGTTGGATGAAAAGGACAAATTCCCCTACGGCCAGTGGCTTCGCACTGAGGTCAAGGAGTTTAGCCCTTTTTGGAAGCTCTAGTATGACGAGAACTAATTTAGAGGAGGAGATGGCGGAATCGGTACCGAGACGCCCGATGCATATTCCTAACCTACCCTCTGCTGCTGCCACCATCCACAACTCAAGAGCCTCCCCTGTTTCAACCAACAGCAATCCTCCGAACTCCTTCGACAACTCCTTCAGCTCCACCTCCCCTGCCTATTGCTCGCCTTGGCTGTTGTCTCACCACTGATGTTATACCTACAACAGACAAATTAAAAGGAGTTCAGGAATCTCTCTCATTTGAAGGAAAGAAGTCAAAGCCTTCTCGACCTACTTCCAAGTTAGGACCTGCAAAGAAACCGAAGCGCTACAACCCTTATGCCTTAAAGGGTGTCGTTTTTGCTGATCTAGATGAATCGATGCTCCTAGACACTCCCATTTTGGAGGAAAAAGAAGCTGCTCAATGGGCGAAGGTGATTGGCCCTCAACAGCCACCACATCATAGATGAAAATACTTAGTTGGAACTATTAGGGGTTGGGCAACCCCCTGACAATTCAAGCGCTCAAAGCCTTGGTGGCTAAAGAAAGGCCTAACCTTCTCTTTTTGATGGAGATTAAACACAGTAAGGTTTTTCTCCAGCGTCTCAATCGCAGCCTCCACTTTAGTAACTTTCGGGTGGTTAGTTCAGTGGGTGCGGTGGGGCTTGGCTCTTTCTTTGGGATGATGCCTTTGCTTGACTTCGATCAAGTTGAGCCCTTCCTTTTTTGATTTCTTTTGCAAGGATACAGAGGATGACAGTTATTGCCGCATTACCTGTCTTCATGCTCCGGCAGTACCTACCCTTCGACATCACCTCTAGCAGGAGCTACGCACCATCAGCCACGAGAACCACTCTCCCTGGGTCTGCCTAGGTGATTTCAATGACATCCTTTACCCATGGGAGAAGGTGGGTAAACGCCGAGCAGATTTCTCCCGTATGTCTGCCTTTCATGACGTCTTAACTGACTGCGCTCTCATGGATCTCAAGTCAAAAGATTGCGCCTTTACTTGGCAAAATAATCGAGCAGAGGTTGACCTTATAAAGGAACGTCTGGACAGGGCTCTTTGCACCATGGCCTAGTGTTTACAATTTCCTTCGGCTGAAGCCTTCACTCTCCCTGCAGTAGTCTCTAATCACAGCCCTCGTTTACTGACTACTATCGCTCCTCGAAAGAAAAGACCAAGATTTTTCAGATTTGAAGCCTTTTGGAATGAGGACAGTGAATGCTACCAGATCATCGCCTCTTCTTTGGCAATCGGTTTCTTTGGAGCATTCGAGTCTATCAGCTAAACTACAACTTGTTACTGCTGCTTTGGTTCGATGGAGTCGTACCAAGTTCAGTAATAATCATACTCGCATCGCTCAACTTTAGCAGCAGTTTCAAAATCTCACTAACCAGACTACGACTACGTTTGATAGATCTACAATCCTTGCTTTGCAAAGGTAATTACATTGTGTTTGGCAGCGCGAAGAGCAGTTTTGGGCCATGAGATCCCGAGTCCAATTGTTGAAATGGGGAGACCGCAATACACGTTTTTTTCACGCCACTACAGTTCAAAGGTGTCGGCGAAACATAATAAGCATGCTCAGGGATGACACGGGGGAGTGGGTTAGGGATCCTAGCAGGCTAAAGGACTTGACTTCTAATTTTTTTCTCATCACTATATACTACTGTGGGAGTACGTACTTTCAGCCCTATCTTAGATCAGTGTCCTGCGGTGGTGACGTCTAAAATGAACAATGTTTTAACGTCCTTGCTAACCATGGAAGAGTTGAAGATCGCTGCCTTTTAACTGGGAGCAACCAAAGCGCCTGGTCTCGATGGCCTCAATGGCCTTTTTTATAGGACTCACTAGGAGATCATCAAGGATGATCTTTTTAAAAAGGTTCAACACTTTTTCTTATCTGGATGTTTACCGTTAACCCTAAACAAAACTATCATAGCTTTGATTCCAAAACTTCCTCATCCTAAGAGCCTTGATCAGTTTTGCCCTATTAGCTTATGCAACTACGCTTATAAGATCATTTCAAAGGTGTTAGCTAATAGACTAAAACCTCTGTTACCTACTCTAGTTTTTGAGGAACAATCTGCTTTTGTGAGTGGGCGTCAGATTCAGGATAACATTTTATTAGTTCAGGAGGTTCTATATCAACTAAAATCTAGAAGGAGGATGCGCAGATTTTATCCTGTTATCAAAATGGATATGAGGAAGGCCTACGATAGAGTTGAATGGGACTTTCTACATGCTTACCTACTTAAGTTAGGTTTTCATCCAAGCTGGACCAATCTGGTCATGCAGTGTATCACCTCAATCTCTTTATGTATCAGCATGAATGGAGAGCAACTACAGCCTTTCCAACCTACCGGGGGCTTGCGCCAAGGAGACCCTCTTTCCCCTTATCTTTTATCCTCCTCTCCAATCTGTTATCTTACCTAATTCATGGAGCAATTGAGATGGATCCACTAACAGGCATCAAACTTAACAGACGGTGTCCAACTCTTACACACCTTCTCTTTGCAGACGATGCTATCTTCTTTGTAGATGGTATAGTGCGGGAATGTCAACAATTATCGAATCTACTGAATTAGTATTGCTTTACAACGGGTCAATATCTCGGTGAGGGTCATGTCATCGTCGTATAAAGGGACGTCGTCCAGTTCGTCGTGTCTGCCACCATCGATGCCAGAGTTCAGGATGCCGGTGGATCAGGAGAGGAACGGGGGGACGGTGACTGGGGTGCCGGTTTGGTATCACAATCAAGAGGTAAACCGCAACAAATCAGGTATCTTTTTTAGTAAATCTTGCCCTACATCTTTACAAGAAAATATGGCAAGTGTTATTCAGGTACCTATATTGCAACGTTCTAGAAAATATCTTGGTATCCCTTCTGATTGGAGTAGGTCAAAAAGAGACATGTTTTTGTGGATACTAGCTCGAGTGAATTCTAGATTGAAAGGTTGGAAGGAAAATCTTTTCTCAAAGGCGGGGAAAGAGATTATGTTAAAGGCTGTGGTACAATCCATAACACAGTACGCCATGTCTATTTTTCATTTACCTGTCTCTTTATGTATTGCTGTTGAACAGAAAATCGCAAGGTTTTGGTGGCAGACTAACTGACATCGAACTGGCATCCATTGGAGAAACTGGACTGTATTGAAACAGAGTAAGCAAGATGGTGGTTTAGCGTTCCGAGATCTCCTCAATTTTAACTTAGCCATACTTGGTAAACAAGCATGGCGTCTTTATCTTGAGCCATCTTCTTTGTGGGGGAAAGTTTTTAAGGGCTTATATTTTCCTCATTCAAGTTTCACCAAGGCAGAAAAAGGCACTCCCCCGTCATGGGGCTGGCAGAGTCTCCTCAGCGATCGGGACACTATTTTCCCATATTTTCGCTAGTCGGTAGGAGATGGGACTTTTATCAGAATCAGGGCAGATAGATGGTTGCCTATGGGCAGCTTAATTGGGCCTCCTCAACGTGAAGAATCCACTTTAGTGGCTGATCTAATAGATCGCACCACCAGCACCCGGAAGTACCCTCTGCTACACAGATATTTTGACCCCCAGGTGGTTCAATAGATTGCCTCAATTCCAGTACGACCCAGTTTTACCAAGGATACACTTATATGGTCTGCTATAAGTCATGGCAATTATACAGTAAAATCAGCATATCACAGCATCAAACAAGCAGTAGAAAATTCAGATAAACAGATCATCAGCAACCTCATATCAATATCCCAAATGGCTATGGAAAAAATTGTGGAAAATGCCTACTGAGCCTAAGGTACGACATTTCCTTTGGCTTCTTTGCCACAATAGCTTAGCCACTAGAGCTAACCTGCATTTTCGACATATCATTGATAACCCATCATGTCCTCTTTGCGATCAAGACACCCCTGAAACTTTGGAACATTTGTTCCCGGTCTGTCCTTGGACTTCGCGTGTTTGGAATCATCCCCAAATTAATCTCCCCATTAATACTCAGCAAATACACCATATCTCCGACTGGATAACTGAGCAAGCCTGCGATCAGAAATGTTTACCTGGACTCCAAGTAGTTGCATCTGTCCTTTGGCATATCTGGAAGGCTCGTAATGCCTTTATCTTTGTACGAAAGACTCCTGAGCCGCATCATGTGGCTACCGACGCTGTGCTTCATTCTCATGTGGCTTTTTTTGTTGCTCGCTCTACCACCTGCAAGGGTTCTGAGCTTCAGATCAGAGGATCTTTATGGCGACCCCCAGATCTAGGGGTTTTAAAGGTTAATATTGACGAATCTTACCAACCAGGAAGCAGGGAAGGGGCTATGGCATGTGTGTGTCGTGATTCTAAGGGGCTTCTCAACGGTGGCTTCTCAGAGAGCTTTGTTGCGTCATCAGCTCTACAAGCGGAGATCCAGTCTTGCTCGCTTACTCTCCGGCACTTGCTTGATCAAGGCCTCTCTCCAGTTGCGCTCATTCTTGAATCGGATTGCCAAACTCTCATCGATGTATTGAAGGGTCAGCGTCAGCCGCCATGGGCAGAGCGAAGCCTCTTCTCCGAAGCTGTTTTCCTCCTTTCGTTTTTCCCTAACCTCTCTTTTGCATTCTGTCATGGAGGGGCAAATGTTGCTGCCGACTAGGCTGCCAAGACCCATAGGGTAAACTCTGATAGACGTTCTTGGGCTGTCTTTCTCCCTCCTCATCTGTTAGATCTTGTATATGCTGATACGATAGCTGTAGGTTGTTTTCATTCTACTCCTGTAATATAAGTTACGTTTTCTGACAAAAAAATAAATAAATAAACGCTGTGAGTTCGATTTGGATCCAAAGATTCCAAACGATTCAACGGCCGAGACGAAACGGGTTCCGATGCTCTCGGCACACGCGATATTCTTCCATGGGTAGTCGGGCCTCGCACGTACGTGGGCGGTCAAAGTAGTACAACCTCGCCTCGAATCTAATGCCTTGCAAGACATCCTTCCCCGTGCATCGCAATAATTTTCTCTCTTCTTTCCACCTTTACCACCAACTCCGACTCTCCTCAGACGAGACTCAGTCCCAGTAGTCCCCACGAGTTTCAACAGCGCAAGCAAAGCGAGAGGGGCCAAGAAGCAAAAGCAATGAGCAGCAGCTTCCTCGTTGCGCAGCACGTCTCCTGTGATGCTGCTCACTGATGGGGGCAGGATCGGTCAGCATCATGTAGCAACCGGGTAGCGAAAAGGGTCGAGAGAAAGCGAAGAGAGAGAGAGAGAGAGAGAAGAGAGAGAGAGAGGGAGAGAGGATGAGCGCGTCCCTCACGGTGATGACCTTCAATCTGCTGGATGATCAAGGGGAGGACAGCCCGAATTCATGGCTGAAGAGGAGGGAAATGTGCATCAGCGTCATCACCAGCTACTCCCCCATCATCCTCTGCACCCAGCAAGGTCTGTGTTGTGTGGGTGGGGCGTGTGAATCTTGAGTTGGGCTATTGATTGTTGGATCTGGGTCTCTTTGATTTTCCATTTCCTTGATGTGCTTCGCCATGGGAGTTCGTAAAATGGGCTGCTTGACAAAATCAAGAACAAGCGGCAGATTAAATTTCACATTGTCTAACTTCTTTTTAAGGAGGTTCTTTGCTCCAAGAATCGAATAGCCAGCTGCTTTTTCTATTCTTGGATCAGAATGATGTTTCTTCCTCCTTGTTTTTCTTCAATTTCTGTTCTGGTTATTGATCTTGCAGGTGTAAAATCGCAGCTTGATTATCTACAGCAGTGCTTGCCTGGTAATTTTCGCGTCTTCTCTATTTCGAGAATATTAGATGAGTGAGCTCAAATCTTCTGCTGTTACGTACATCCTTTAAGTTGACTAACAATAAGCTTGACAATGAGTTTTCTCGAAATTTCTCTGAAATTCTATCGATATAATTGCTCCGCTGAAGCGATATAATTTGGGCTAGCTGTGGGTTACATTCCGCATTACCATCTGAATGTCTTCCTGAACTATGGAACTCATTTTGGCTGAAGGTCGACTTCCATGAGGTCATGTATTTTTTTTCCCAAATTACCAATTTCACTGATCTTTAATATCTTTGAACATCTGAAACCTTAATGGAGGAGAAGGCGGGCTAGGAGGTTGAACAGAAAGCTTAAAGAATGTGAGGTTTTGATGTTTCTCCTGACTTAGTATGGGAAGAAGGGATTTGAATGTTTGGTTGATTTTACAGATAGAGTGCGCTCTGTCCAGGTGATAGTTTGATATGATACTCTGCTTATTTTAGGTGATATATCGCTTAAAAATGGTCATGTGTCACCAGTAGACCTGTCAGTTTCAACGTTTAGAATCATTCCTCCAAGCTTTAGAAACAAATCAAGTGCATCCATATGGGAGTACATTTGTGGATGGTCTGGGTTGTTGTATAGACTATGATCCAAGTTGCGCATGTCATGCCCTCCGTATTTGGAATTTGCCATCTACGAAATGTTAATGGTATAGTCCATCATTCAAAAGGCTTCTAGACTGCTTGTGAATGCACTGTTCACAGATATAATGGACAGGTTATGATCAATTTGGAATCTCAAGGAAAGGGTCCCAAGACACTATAGATGAGCACTGCACCATCTTCTATGACAAAGAGAAAGTACTATTTTCTTCCTCTTCTAATCATACCATTAGAAACATAATTGTTTGGATTGTTGTAGCTTATTCTCTGTCTGTTTCTTTATCACAAAAGGTAGAGCTACTTGAAGGTGGAACTTTTTGGTTGTCAGATTCGCCTTCTGTTCCCGGAAGCAAATCATGGGGTTCCGAGGTTCCTTGTATTGCGACATGGGCAATATCCTTCTCATAATGAACTTCTATTTTGACTGTCAGCCTTCTTCCTCCTCTAATATATGCTTGACAAGTGAAAGATGAAAAGTTATTGAATGAATGAAGAAAGGTGTTTCCTTGACGTAATTCCCCCACACATTCCAATTGAAAGGTGTCGAGCCTCCAGGTTTTTCCTTTCAGATAGTAAATACAAACATGGACGAACTGATCCCACGTGCCCGCAGGAGAGGGGCATTGCTCACTTGGCAACATATTGCGTCTTTACCTCCTAGCTTGCCAGTTGTGTATTGTGGAGGATTCAACACCCAAAAGGAATCAACTACGGGGCGTTTTCTTCTTGGAAGATCAAGGTACCATTGATATCCAGTGCATTGATTTAGGCAAAGCTTTGTCATGTGCGTCACTTCTGTCAACACCAAAAGCTTGATGCTATGGCTAGCACTAGCTGTAATGTGTCTACAGAAATAAGAAGTGCCTTGATTGTCCTCTTCTGACTTCTGAGATGTGAGTCTCCATTAGGATTGTAGAAGTGACATGCTGTGTGGAAAATTTCTTTGCCTTTTTTATGTAATTCTAATCAATCTGAAGCCTAAGCTAAATACTCAATAAACAATTGTAATTTTGAGGTCAAAATTCCTGCACCCATTATTATTCTGCTTTCTTTTACAGCAAAAGGATAGTTTGTGTGATATACATTTTCTGAGTTTATGTGGACAGATAGCTATATGTCTGATGCTTGCTGCTCCAGATATGACTGAGCAAAATTTTCTTTGTGTAGTGTTAGAATGTTTAAATAATAAACCACGCCTCCATCTAACAGCTTAAGCTTTTAGAACAGTTGGCAGTAGTCCCATAACATGGTATCAGAGCAAGTAGGTCCTGAGTTCAAATCTTCCAGGCCCCTATTTGCCTCCCCAATTAAATTTCCACACTTAGTACTAGGCAAAAAGACCAGACTAAGTGTGAGGGGGAGTGTTAGAATGTTTAAATAATAAACCACACTTCCATCTAACAGCTTAAGCTTTTAGAACAGTTGGCAGTGGTTTCACAAAAATCTAACATGTAGCATTATAGTTTGCCTTAAACACTTCTATAGATTGAATAGGTGCAATTTTGGTTTCCTTTAATGACGATGACTTCTTTTGGTGGGTTCTTTCTACTTGCTGCAGAGAGCATGGTGTGGTAGGAGATATGCGGGATGCATGGTTTAACGCACGAGTGCGGAAGAACGTTTCTCTTGTTCGCACTTACCATGGATTTAGAGGTATAATTTTTGGTTCTCAAGTGAAAATGGGGCATAGTCCATGTATATTGCAAGTGAGTTTGTGGATGTTTGAACTAATTTTATCTTCGCCTGTTAGGTGACAAGCAGGGAACTCTTGAGTACATCAAATTGATTTTCAGGGCGCTCTGCCTCTGCTGGGATCGCCAAACTCAGGATCTGCATATAGACTGGATTCTTTTCCGCGGTAGATCTCTCATACCAGTTTCTTGTGAAGTGGTCAATGATAACATTGATGGATGCTATCCATCATCCCACTATCCCATATTTGCCGAGTTTATGCTGCCTCGTAATATAAGGATGCTTGAACCTCCTGCACAAGAAGACTCATAGTCCCTATCTTCGATGGTTGAAATCTGTTTTTACCTTTCTGACTTTCTTGTGTTCCATTATTGTTGTCATATTTTTGGGTGAGGCCAATTTCTTCAGCGGCATTGTTTATTTAGAGGGTATCAGAACAGCCAAGTTGTCAAATTAGATGACTGTAGAACTTTTTCACTTAAATAGATGGAATGCGAGTCTTTTAAGAAAAAGGGAAAGATGAACTTCAGTCACTTGACTCCAGGGCAGCTGTTTAGAAGTCGTCGAGTTGAACTCACCCATGATACATAGCGGTTTCTCCCTCCTCTTGAGTAAAAGTGCAAAAATAAAAATGTTTATGAATAGAGTGAATATTACAACAAAATGCCATGTCTAATAAGTCTAGCTAGATGCAACAAGTCTGTCTGGAGGGCTGATGAACTAGTCATTCAAATGAACTCCATTTGAAATTTCCGCAAATTTCTCTAATATGTATACGGTACTTCTATTTCTTTGTAGTAGATAGCTGGGTTAATCGAGCATGAGATGATAATGTTTGTTGTTTTCTCGTCTATCCCATCTATTGAACTTACTTGGAAAGTCTATGTTCATTAAAACACTCCCCAATATCGTATGTACATACTGCTAGAACTTTTGTTTTGCACAAAGGCAAATGACATAGACGGCTGCTGAATTTAGCAATGAATTTTGACCCAAGAAAAAGTTACCAATGGATTGAAAAGTTGAAATGCCGAGACGGTTTTAAGGCATTTGCAACTCCTTTCATGCTTAATTTCAATAACTGGGATTGATAGCTTTATATACAAAGTAAATACCTTGTGATGGGGCAAACGACATGCTATTCTTGGTTGGGAAGCTCTACAGGTACTCGTAGAATCGTAGTGGACGCTCATTGTCAGTGAATTTAGCATGATCTTCGGGATCTAACTAGGGAGGAGCCAGCGGAAGTGGCAAGCCTATGAAATGCGCGTGGCTCCTGGTTCCTTGTGTAGAAACCATGATTGCTGGAACAAAAACATCCGTTAGTAAACATCTTCTAAAATCTCAATTTATGAACCGTGGTAGTCGGTGATGAGCCATTTCTAATTTTCTATGATGATTCTCCATAGAGATTGTGGTTACGATGAACTCGAAACATCACTTTTAATCCGTGTACCCAAACCGCTGGATTATCTGAATGACACTTTCGTGCATTTTCAATTACTCCCTAGTAAAAGGAGGAGCCGTTTGTGCATACTCATTTCCCAGATGGAACAATTCAGAGCAATGACGGTCAGAGCCCGGCCTTGAGTTTCCAAATGTTAATTGTCTCAGGGCAAAGGATGCACAAAATCACCTCACTAAAGCTGATTGGACAGATACATTGAATACTTCTATTGAGTCTTGTCAAAAATGAAAAGCCCAAGATTACTAACAAAGTCGAATTTCTCGTAAGTGGTCGACATTTTGGCCATATCAAAGAAGATCCTAGCGTCCTGCACAATCACTTACACAGATATTGAGCATGAAATATGCGCGATCAATTGGCTGTCCCTCTCCCCATTCATGCTTTTTCATGCTTTTCGATTGCTGTGGTATTTCGCATGGTGGACGAATCGAACTTGGGTAAGCGTCTCTTCTTTTCTTACAGGATAAGAGCTACACAGGCCAAGGTCGACCAATTCACCAAGCTCAAGACATTGCGATTTCTTGATGTTGCATCACAATCTTTAACTGGTTAAAAAATTTCAAGTATGAAAGATAGTCATGTCATGACCACACTCTGACGATGAAATCAAGTCCTGCACCAACCTAAAAGTACAGAACTCTGCAAATGCATGCGCAAGATAGCACACAGGCAACAAACTCCCCATTTTCTTTAAGCTTTGACAGAAATGAAAGCCTCAAACAGATAATAAGCTTTGATTCCAGATCGAAAGACAAAAGGATAAACCTAAATTCAACTGGCAATCCATTAAATACAATGCCAAGCTATAACTTATGGAAGCATACGTTATCTTGAGCCTTCCGAGCATATAAAATCAGATACACGATCAGCATCACGTCTCAATCAAGTAGTTATAGTACAACAAATCTAATCTGCATCTTCGGCAGTGAAGTCAGGTTCAGGAGGCTTCTGCAGTTTCACCAAGTCCCTTGCACTCTTGGCGTTCCGATTCCGATGAACCCCGCGGAGTGCATTTGCTGCGAATCTGGAAGCTAAGAAGGTTGCACCAATGCTATAAGAACCACCAGTGCCGGCATTTTTGCGTGTCCCATCAGACCCTTCAACTTCTTCCTCCTCCTCCTCCTTTCGGCGCAGTTCCATGCTCTTCCTCTTGGAGTATCGCCGCCATGCTGCCTGAATAAAGCAAGCAGCCCAAGTCCTCCATTGCTGTGAATAGAACCGGAATGTGTGTTGAACCTGCCTACTATGGAGCCGACGAAATTGACTAGCCACAAACTTCAGCTCCTCAGCTACTAGGGCAAAAGCCTCCACTTCAGTTATTGCCTTGACAGTTCGTGTGGAGGATGGGAGGTTGGAGCCGGACTTGGGATCTAGGGCCCATGTTAGCAACTCCTCACCACAGAAATCCCCTTCCTTAAGCAAGCTGCGATTGAAAAAACCACTCCTGCCACCATCTGTAGTTACACTCTCAAGGCGGCCACGAATTATAAAGAGCATCTCGTCGACAGGATCCCCCTCCCGAACTATGTATGTGCTTTCGGTAAATAAGCTGGGCTTGAGTCGCTCGCAAATTGCATCAAGTAGCCTTTCATCCATATTTTCGAAGAGAGGAACCTAAAAAAGTTGGCAAAGCAATAAATTGTATGGCAATAGGAGACAAATTGGATAAATTTTCATTCATTCCACATGGATAATATGAAAATAAACACTACTAAAAGTTTCGCCACCCTATATGATGGAATAGTTTGGCAATTAGCAGATGGGCAAAGACACAGTAAAAGACAGTTTCCAAATGAGCATCAAAACATACGTATTTTCCAAAGATATTGTCTCTTGCACCAGCAGTAATATTTGCAATGTGCCAAGATAAGACTCGGGATATTAGAGCAACAGAGCAACACATATTTAAGATGACACGAGCACTTTTAAACAACGCGTCCAGGAAAATATTTAAATTCCACTCATTCCAGGGTTCATTCAAATATAAACTAATGAGAAGCCCCATAAATTATGTGCGGTGAATAAACTGTGATTTGTGATGCATAAAAACAAATTTTCACGTGCAATACAGCATATTTTGAGCCCCAAATGTTCTTGTAACTGGAGACAATAGCAGCAACAAATAATGTAACATCCATCTAAATGCATTATCACACTGAGTATATGAACAGAAGTAGCAAAATAAGTTAAAAAGATCTTACCCTCCTAACCAGAGCCAGACAAAGATGGCGTTTGATATCTCTCCTGAGATCCTTTGGTAGACTTTGAACCAACGCTTCTTCATCCACCCCTCTTGTCTCCAACCACTTATACTGGTCATAGCGTCTAACTCGTTCCTTGAGTTCTGGTGGTAGCAGTCGATGATGCATCCACTGTTCTGAATCACGCCTCTTGACTCTCATCTCTTCAAGCCGGATAGTAAGAGACTGAAGATAGGTCTGTCACAATAAAAACAACTCACAATATGAGCATGTTGAAGAATTTGAAACAACACCGAAGTTCCAATTTTTCTTGAACCATAAGCATCTTCAACACAATTGTAGGAGCGTGAGTCATGCAACTCGTGCCCTGAACTCTGCTCAATCCCTTTCGAGTTCAAGTAGCTTGAGTACTTAATCGAGTCGAACTCTTAAGTTAAAATACTTCACTCGAGTAGCTTGCGATCCTAATCGAGTAAATGTATTTTAGATATTTTAATGATCTAATACATCAATATATATACAAATAAATACATATTATTTAATTTTGGGAAAATGAAATAAAATATAAATGGTCCCTGAACTTTGGCCCATTATATAATGTGGTTTCTCAACTTTTAATTTGTTCATTGTGATCCCTAAACTGTAGCCGAATGTACAATGTAGTCACTAAACCTTTAATTCGTTCAGTGTGGTATCTGAACTTTCGGTATACATGCAATCTAGTCCCATAGTTACATAAAATTGTTCAATTTTGTCCTTCTATTAATTCAAGTTCAGGGATAACATTGTACATTTTCATATAATTTAAGCACTAAGTTGAACATGTGCTAAAAACCCAAGGACCACATTGAACGAATCAAAAGTTTAGAGACCACATTGCACATTAGGCTAAAATTCAAGGATCACATTACATATTAGACCAAAGTTTAGGGACCACTTGTGTCATACCTTTTAATTTTCAAGCATAGTGTATATACAAAATTCAAGATCAAGCATATGCTCTAGTTTAAGTTTAATTGGAGCTTCAACTAAAACTATTTAAATTGTCGAGGTGAGTTCGTACTCATTGAAAACTCACTCCAGTCTAGCTCAAGCTTGAAAAATCAAGCTTCAGTTGACTATCGAGCCTTGAATATTCAAGTTGAATTGAGCTCAAGTATTAAACTGTATCGACTCGACTCAACTTGATTATACTCCTATGCACAAGTTCAGCAACTCAGCAAGGATATCTTTTATCCTTTCTTATATGAAAAGCAAGAAGAAAACAACCTTTTCCAATTCTTTTCACGATTGACTTAGAAATATTCCTAAATGAGCATATAGAGGATATAGTGGTGGCACATAACAGGAATTAGCGGAAGGAAGACGAGTTAAATTGTCACTATGTGATAGCCCTTTGCTGGGCATTGCAAATTAAAGTATGCCTTCTATAGGTAGAACACGGTCTCTTGTGTATTCAAATCATCCCTGCATCCTTTGTTCTTAAAATAACAAAAGCTTTATATCCTATGATAGGTACCATTACGGACACCATAACCTAGTTACCACAATGCCCCTACAAGCTGCAAGATTCCCAATAGTGTTTTTTAACCATTTAAACCATTCTGCCCTAAAGCAGGAAATTGTTTCAGGCAATTGAGCTGATTACTCACTCTCTCCACACTGTCAGACAAACAAAAGAGTGTTATTGTTAGTGTGTATTAAAGAGATGAAGGATTTCTGCCCCCATCTTTTGGATCATGGTTTGCGGCATACAAGCTAGAAGACTAGTAGACAGATGCTTTTGACCAATTAGCTAAAGGATTTTTCATCTAAAAATTTTGCAGCAATTTTTAAAGAATTGTAAACCACGATAGCATGACTTTCAATGCAACTAAAGTCAGATCAAGATTTGCATTCATGGTCTGAGATAAGTGAAGTACTTGGGAGGACACGTTACCAGTGTTCCCTCCAGTAACGCTCTCCTATCACCTTTTGTCACTCAGAGGGATATATAACTGTTTTTATCACACGTTCTATGATATCAACAGGCAATTAACATTTTTTCAGCTAATTGTGAAGCTTTTAGTGCAACAAGAAACAGAGGTATATTGGAAACAAAGTTCAAGGATTTTATATGCATATGAAACCATGTATGGATTAATCAACCAGAGATAGATCTTGTCAATTATTTCTCAATTAAAAAAAAAAAAATCTTCATTTCTCTGGTCACTTCTCCAGAATTGACAAGCACCTTGCTAGTGCTTTTTAAGATGCACATAGAGCCACCGAATTCAACTGCATAACCGATAGCTATCATTTAAATGTCCAAGGTACCAGCTAGTGTTGCATCGAACAGACTATTACTTATCCTTAGTAGGCAGTAGGCACATGAGTAGCTGTAGTGTCCTTAATAAAATGGGATAGGGAATCTAGAATGACAGATAAGATGAACCAACCAAAGCCTAAGATCAGCACCTACCACCAAAACAGACAAGTTACGAAAGATCCACATTTACAACTTTCGAAAAATGACAAAAGGAGTTTACCTGCATGTTACCAATCAGGAGAGCAAATAGGATGAGTCCCAGAATTGCTAATGAAATAGAAAATATCACTTCCCAAGGGTAGGTACTGGTCTGAAGCCCCTGCCCTAGTGTACTGCAAGTAACAGACCATCATCAGGGGGCGATTATATACAAGATATACATATACGATTGACCTTCAGAGAATGGATAAATGCTTCGACTTTCTCAGATGAACCTTTCATATGAAAGAAAGAACCTCAATTGGAAACTAAATGTCAGTACATTTGATAGAATCCAATACACCAATGCTGATGGCTAAATACACCAGCTTAATACATGTTGGAAATCTTTAACAGGGATAAAAGATAGATCTTCTCCATCAGCTTATAACAGAATAGAAAGTGGCTCTTGGGTAAACTGCATACTAGAAACCTGTAGCATCTATAACTTACATTAAAAATCTCAAAAACCCTCAATTTTCTCTCCCTCTGGAAAAGCCACAGAAAACCTATATAGGCATAGCAGCAGGTAGAGTTATTTTCTTCATTATCTACAAAGCAATTCAAGGTGCCCAAGATTCCTCTGCACAAATACTGTGCATCTAGAAATCAACCAGAGCTACTGACATGGTATATCATAATCCCTTAGTTTAGAATTTGCCCAATTGATCTTTATCTGCGGGATAGTGCATATTTTAAATCTGGAAAACAATGGTGCTGGCCTTTCAATGGCCAGATCTATTGTGTCGTCTATGTGCCAAATCAAAGAGGTCATTTCATAATGCAAAATGGAGCAACATCAGAGAGAGAGAGAGGGAGAGAGAGAGAGAGAGACGATAGTAAATTCTCCATTCTTATTGGAAGGCAAGATTCAGATCTCTCGGGGTCATTATGGTTCCTAAGTACATAAAATTCCAAAGACATTAACATCATCTTACACCATAAGATTGCATTAAATATGAGGACTGCTTCCTGGAACTGAATGAAGGAACTAGGTTAGGAAGAGACATTTAAATCTCTTGTTCTTCTATTAGTATTTTACAACTTAAAACAGACAGGAGAATATTAGAAGACTTGGAGTTGACATATCACATTTGAAAATTTTTCCTCTAAACTTGCTAGTAAATGGATTCTGCTATAGTTAGGAATGTTTTCGTCCAAAGTAAGCTTCCTCCATCTCTTTACTCTTCAATTTCTATTACTTTGTCTCTTTGGTTTCTCCTCGGCTGTCATTTTCTGATGTATACAACAGACTAATCCCATGACTCTTTCTGACAACCACACTGCTGTATAAAGAGATGCCTCCAATTTCTTTTTGTTGGCCAAAGGCAAGATAGAAAAAGGAAACACTATCAACTTAGGGATGAAACCTATTGAATATCTCGGCATGAGAATGTGATTTCTCTGACGAGTCAAAACTACTCTTGCCTCGTTTTAAAGTCTTCTTATTACCTTTAATTCCTTAATGAATGAGATTGCATGATGACACAAAGATATGTGATACATATTCTAACATAAGATCACCAGAATGAAAGTCATCTGTTACAATAATTAAATAGAATTATGCACCTTAAATTTTGCAGCCCCCACCACAAACAATAACAGTATTTCGAGATAAAATTCATGGGCGAAACTATTCCTGATGAGATTGCTGATTGGTAGATGCCATAATCAAATGGTGGGTTGTCACCATCTGCCGTACAATTAGAATTGAGCACGCTTTCACTTGTGCTGTTCCAGGCACCATAACCAGGCATTCCTTCATTGCCACAGTAAAGAAAACCCTTCATGCAAATTCCAGTGCAAGCTTTCTGCCAGCATGTATCATTTCGTTCCACAGCCAACAAGTACCATAATGCCCCAACTATCTGAATAAATTTTGAGAGTGAGTCATTTCCACCAACTGATGTTTTGTTAACATATACAGAAACCAGATGACATGTAAACTAAGACCAATTTCAACCAAAGGTAGAATGATGGCCCAAAAATAAAGGTAGAAATAAAAAGCAACATAGCAACAGCTTATCATTTCTACCAATTGAAGTTTCTTTCCCAGATAGTAACAAAATCATAGTAGAAATATGAAATACTTCAAACAGCAAAAGCCAGCAGTAAAGCTAAAAATGCACCAAAGAGTCCTGGCTAATCTTGAAAATAGATGAATTCATAAACTCCAACAATGAGAGATAAGCCAGTTTAGCTGAAGTACAGCAAACCATATCTGTTCATGAAATTGTCCAAAGAGTATCACTCAAGAAATCAACAATCCATAACTATGTTTTTTCTTTTAATTAGTAGGAAGATTTAGCATGTTTTAAAGAAGATAGGGACATAGGATTGGCATCTCATCCTTGTAGTTTCAAAAAATGAGCATGCCTCCCTATTTAGCGCGAGAGAGAATCCTGCTGTCACCCCAGGGCATTCCTTCAAAAGCCCATGAAACAAACAAAAAAGGAAAACTAAAAATGATTCATGCTGCATATTGATCCTCAAGACCTAATCAGTTTCCTTTCTCACATACAAGTATACCACATTTCACTAAGATGCAAGCGAACCTAATCGCTGGCCCTCCTTTTCCTCCAGCCACCTCCTTTAGATTCATCAGTAATATCATCTAGCAAATTCCCAAAACTCCAAAATGAACAAAGAAACTGTTTGCCACAGAAATACATATTAATGAGCCTAAAGAAACCTAAACTAGACAGAGCAGAATGCAGGTAGACCAAGATTAGATAAAAAGTCATTAAAACAATCCATCAAATAAAGTAGTAGAAAACAAAATTATAAATAAGAGCGAATTGGAACCACTCACATGACTGGCAAGCATATACAGTAGCAAATAATATGCAGCTCCAGCCCACGCAGTCTCAGCCAAAACTCCTGCAGTCCTTTTTAGTTCTGAAGTCAACGGAAAGATGCGAAGAAATCTAAAAACGTACTGTGCAAACACGATGAAAAGCAAAGCCCTTTTTGTCCCTAATACATCTGAACCATTTGATCTCAGAAGGAATCGCCAGACAACAATCTGCATTTAACAAAAGAAAACAATGTACAGCACCCTACATGCCCATTTCCAAAATAACAATCTGCGAAGCCTACAATAGAGTTTTTCATCCAATATAATTTACTTTGCAGCATAATAACATAGATATCAGCCAAAACAAAACAAGTTTGGCTGGAAAAAGAAAAAAAGAAAAGAAAACTGGAGGCATATATTGGAACCAATCAAACAAAACAACTCAACACACAGCAGAAAACTTAGTTTAGAAATTTTGGAATCAAAAGTAAAGAATAGTGAGTGCATTCCTTTTATAGAAAAATCAATGATGCGAACAAATTTTCCTAATGATGATTGTTTGTATTGCTTAGTAAATTAGTCAATGGAAAGTATTTGATTATCAATAACGAAGTATGCTTTGACCATTTTTGTTGATGATGAAAATATTTTTCGTTAATTCATTTTTATAAGCTATATGAGCCATCATTTTTAAGAAAATATTTTTTTCATGTTATTGATTTTCAGCAAAACAAATGTGCCGTATGATGAGAAAACTTTGTAACAGGTTAAAGTATATGCAGCCTCATGGGACATCCAAGAAAAAGTACACAGCAAGAGTTCAGTAAGAACCTGAGGCAGGGGTAGAACAGCAAATAAATCGATGATGAAGTACCGCCGCAAGTACCGTTTAGCTATTTGGGCAGGATCTATAACAAGTTCACCGCGTCCGAAAACCCGGGATGATGGAGCAATATAAGCAGTTCGGAATTGGAGGAACATGTGGATAAGATAGAAAGCATCGACAATGGTTCTCAGTGTGGTCACGGTGATTGCTAGTTTGCTGTCTATGCCAATACAGTTACTTGAAACGACAGGAAGATAAAAGAAAAAGGGATCCACATATATTGCCATGATACATGATAAGACAGAGAGTTTATTCCACATCAGTAGGAATTTATCTTGAGGATCAAATATCTTTTTCTCCGATGATTTCAGATCTTCAGGGAACACTGCCCTAGAAACTCCAAATCTAAGGGAACGACCAATCGACTTAAGTCCTTCAGATCCCTTTTGCATTCCAGTCTTAAAGGACTTAGATTTGGCATTATTTGTGTGGCTGACACGGCTAAAACCCTCAATGTTGAATCCACACTTCTTCATTCCCGTATCAGAAGATGATGATACTCTAGAGTCCAAATCGTCCAGCCTAGAAGTTTGAAAACAGTGTTAGCATGGAAGAGACCAACTATTCATTATTATTTTAAAGCATCCATTCCAACTCCTTTCATGGAATGGTAAAAGAAAGGAAAAAGAAAAAAAGAAAAAATCTCAGTAAGCATCTTTGAAATTGCCTCAAAATTCAGAAAGCAAAAATATGAACCTAGATGAATAAGCCACAGTTTTTTTCTTGATTAACTATCTCAGAATGCTGAAATCAAATATGCCCAACATTCAATTTTTTTCCAAATGACAATATGCTCACTCGTACATACAAAAAGAAAAGTTGACAATGTTAACTTTCATCCAAGACAAGAAAAAAGCAATGTTCTGAAGAGCCCGGGCGATTAGTACTTACAGGAATGAGAACTTAATGATAAGCACTCAAATTTTGCCCATAATTTATCAAATTCCACAAAATGCCTGATTGATATGCAGGTATTTACCCTCAGCCTTCACCAATATATATTCAAAATTGGCCACTTTTCTAAATATTTTCCTACGAAAAAGCTATTAGCCATCATCCAACATAGGACCTTCACTGTACATTGCATTCAGATGGAAAATATGGCTATTTTGTGTGTACTACCTTACAAACTTCTCTTGTTGGCCACCCATGTAGTGAGATTTCAAGCCACAGTCGAACATTATGCAGACAAAAACCAGATATAAGTCACCTGAAGAACAAGAAAGTGGTTTAAGTTTCAGAAGGCCTAGAGTGGTATTACTTGCATTTGACAGAACCAAGAAAAAAAAGAAAGATTACCTAAAAGGTATTTTTTCATTAATAATGCATTAGACAGGCACATCCCAAACCATACATAAAATTTTATCTCTGGCAGTCATAAGCACAAGAACATCCTATAATTAAATCCATTTCAAAGGGACACTTAAAATATGCACACATACAAACATGCCGTGTAGCAGGACGAACAGCAAGCTGTAGAAGCACGTCCTTAAGAACATGCAGCAAAACCCATCAATTTCGTCAACAGCAAAGGCAACAACACAAAAGCACGTTCAGCATGCACTTCATTCCAAACACTTCATGCAAGAATTTTCGACGAGAACTACCAAATGGATAGAGAAAAACCATTTCAAGACCAGTTAGAAAAGACCGATCAAGCCAATATGCTCTAACATTCGAAAAATCTAGTGCACAACTAATTGACCCCTTGAAGATCAATACAATCACGTGTTCTTAAAAACTAGAGCTAATCCTATGACACAGTCCTCTAAAGTGAAAATCAAATCCTTTGAGGCCTTTCAGAAAATGTTAGCCAAAATACGCACAGCTCCACACAGTGAACCTAATTGACAAGCAAGCGCATCACTCGAAACTGCTAAGCTGCTAAAACAGTCGAACCCCACAACTTGCCCGAAGTAGCGGAACCGAATCCATCTTTTTCCTGTTAACTTCGCGACAACACTAGACAGCCATCCATCTACACAGCAACGCCCATCAACACCGCCCCTCCCGACCAGACGCACCCAGGCGGGGCGGGCAGCGAACAGATCCTTCGCCGCCCCATCGCCGCAGCACGATCGCGGCGGACGAACTTCGCCGCCGCCTACCACCACCACCACAAAAGTACAAATCTTCACAAACCCCCCATCCTCCCCGTCGCGAACGAATTCCGCGTTGACTAGCGACTGCGGGCGAACTCGCGACGGCAACAGAACAGAACCGCCGAGAGGAGCGAGTCGATTCCGAAATCAGAGACGGACGAGCGAAAGAGCGCGCGCGAGCGTTGACCGACAGTTCATAATTCAAACGACACACGACGCGACGCGAAGAGAAGCATCGAGTGGAGAACACCGATGGACACGACAGCACGAGCCGCGACGAGGAGGAAGAAGGAGGAGGAGGAGAGCGTCACCGGAGTCGGCGAATCGAGCGGCGGAACTGCGGAGAAGATCGAGAGCGAGGGAGAGGGAGGGAGGAACTCACCAGTGAACAACTGTCGCCGGGTTTCTTTCAGTCCATCGGATTTTGGCGATGGAAGGCAGGAGAGAGACGACGTGCGACTTATAGAGAGAGAGAGAGAGAGAGAGAGAGAGGTAGAAGAAGAAGTCCGAAATATCGTTTACTGCAGCCAAAAAGAGAAAAAAAAAAAAACTGAAAATTGAAAATCCAAAAAAACAATAGTTTTTTAGTGGAATTTATATAAACCACCAGGCAAACCCGAGTGGCCACCCTTCTAGAGGGGTGGAAGGTTCGAATTCCCACCTTCTTCTTAGGAGATTGGGATGGGGAGTGTAGTTTCAGAAGTGGATTTCGATTCACACCTTGAGCAAAAGTCTGAAAGTAAGCATTAGAATAAGAATAGAGTATAACCAATAAAAAATAGTAGAATTTATATAAATAATTCCTAGACTTTGATCCATAAATTTTTAATTTATTCAATATAATTCATGAATTTTAATTTAATATATAATGTGGTTCTTGAACTTTTAATTTACTTAATATAATTTTTAAACTCTTAATATATATTGAATCCAGTTAGTTCTCGATCTGCCTGAAAAAGTTCGATGCATTAAAAGAGCTTAGGGGTTAAATTGCGCTTGGGTTAAAATTGAAGGGTTACTCGTATTATTATCCATTTTTTGTTGGGATAAATGGAAGGGGGTGGGGTGGGTAAAATGAAATGACGGGATTGCCCCTGAGTGGGCGACGGCGAATGGGAGCGGGCACTCGCGGGGTCAAGCGCCAACTGCCGAAAGCAACGTTTGTTGACGAAGAGACCGAGTTGCTGCTGCTGCGACGGTGGCGACGGGTCCCTCACGCGCTCCCTCCGTCGCCATCGTCGCTTTGTGACGTGGAAGTTGCGCCGGGCCTGCTGGCTTTGTCGTGTCCGCAGTCCAGTTGAAGAAGGGATAACATAATTTTCTTTTTCTTTGATCTTTCCAAAAAGGAGAGAAAAGAAATAATTATATTAAATAATACCTGAATCTCAGTTCGATATATAATATTTATCCATGAATTTTTAATTTTTTTAAATTTTGGATTCGAGCTTTATTTAAATGTGCGATATCTCTCATGAATTTTCAATTTATTTAATACGGTCATTGAATTTTCCGTAAATATCGAATTTAGTCTTTAAATTATATAAAAATGCTCAAATATTATCTTTCTACTAATTCAAATTAACGTACAATGTCCAACATTTTCATATAGTACAATGACTAAATTGAACATGTACTAAATTTTTAATAACGACATTAGATGTTAAATTGATATCCACAAATTATTTATATCGTTAATCCATAAGAAAATGGAAGGCAAGAATAGTAATTGTATCGTTAATCTATAAAGTCTCCGATGTTTTGATTTTAGTAAGTCAAAATGTGTGCATCCACAATCCAGAAAAGGAAAAAAGAATTTATATAAAGTGAAATGAATCCAGAAGATTCTTTTTTATTTTTTTGACGATCTAGAGTATGAGGTCAATTATGTTTGAAAAAAAAAAGAGAGGAAATGCTGAGTAGTCGGATAAATATCTGTCATTGAAAAAAAAGTAAAAGAAAAAAGAAGAAAAAGATAATTAGCTTTTGGAGTTGTGATTGGGAAAAGCGTGGATTGTTCACGGGATTGAAGCGCCGTGGATAAGGGTGAATGTGAAGTGATAGTGATGTCCATTCGAGCCTTTGAGGCTTTGACCATGTATAAGCTCCGTATGTGAACATGGCTTGTGCCTATATCGTGTATGTATCTATCTATACATATATTTATATATTGGGTAAATAATTTACATGAAACGTTGACTGTTTGAACCAGACAGCTCGGATATGAATTTTGGCATTAGAAAAGCAAAATTTGAATTAATGCATCTTTTGCTACATTGTTTGTCTTTGTAATGCTTGAAATTTTCATTTTTATTATTATGGTGAAAATATTCAGACAAATATTTGCGAAAGTAGCTCGGGTCTTGAAGCAGGGGTGAACTTTTTATTAATATTTTTTTAACACGACACTATATTTAGAATCATGGGAAAATTCTTTGATTCATTTATGCACTTGGGTTTTTTTTTTTTTTCCCCATTTTTGGCGAAAAAGCCTTTTAAGTACATTTTCGCCAAAAACGAAAACTTTCTAAGGCAAAGCATTTTCGACAATCATGAAAAATTTATATGCCTAGGAAAATCTTTTAGGCATACCCCTTGATGAACGGCTTTTTATATTTAATTAAGAAAATTGCATCTAAACAGTAAAAAGGTGGTCTTAAGCTTCTCTATTTTCACCCACATACGATCAGCAAGAAGTCAACTGAACTTGTCAACCAAACCCCACAAAGTTTATCATCACATGAACATTTCGACGTTAGCATGGGCATCTCATCTATTAGATCCTTTTTTCTCATCTGATTTATTGCATACGGACTTAGAAAATAAAATCGCCTTTTTATTTTAAGTCCATCATTAGCATCTCATCAACTCCTTGATAGCGCACTCAACTAGAATCTTAGTTGATTGGTCTCGACCGTTTAGTTTCCTCATGTCTGGACCAACTTTTGCACATTCTTCTACACCGGCCCAATGCATACATGATCTTACTCTTGAAGTGTCCTTTACAAAGCTTAAACCTAAGATCATAAGAAGAAGAGCAAACTCCTCTGTTATCTAAGCTAATACCTTATTGGCCAATTCCTAATCATTTTTTATCTCACGGACGGATCAATAAGCATATTGCCAATCAAATCGAAATAAACCATCGAAGTAGCCAATTACTTTTTCAAATTCAAAATAGACAGACAAAATCATCAGTGGCCCTCACCACCATGACAAATCTCTCAATTCACCACATGATGAAGTACCGGCATGTTGGGGATGCGTCGATTTTGACGTTTCAGATGGGCTCCAGGGCACAACGCCCACCGACGGTCGTATAGCAATTGATTAGCACGGCCAATAGCAATTGATTAGCACGGCCAAACGATCCAAGGGATGATGAATAGGTGAATTCCTTTCGTTGGGACCGTGCCAAGTACATAAATCTTTATGTAGTTAGATGATGGGCTCCGGCAGTGTACATTCACACAACAGTCGCAAATTCCGTCCTCATCTGAACGTGACCACCAGGAATCTTGGAACAATTCCTCAACCACCAAATCGCTGGAGATCGAGCGTTACGTGTTATAGGCGATTAAACCCCACCACGGACCGGATGCATTGGGAGTTTCCTCCCTTTGATAGCACTAGGATAAGATATAGACACAACTCTGTTTCATTCTTGTCGAGTAAGCCCAAGCTCGATTGTGTTTTGCAGGACTAGGGCTCAGAGAGAGAGAGAGAGAGAGAGAGAGAGATTGAGTGCACGTCCTTCCAGCCGATCACGAATATCCAGACCTCACGTCCGGACTTTGGAGAATAAGTTCCGAACACAGGAGGAAGTCGGAAGTATCATTAGGTATGAAGAGCTTCAGGAATGTGAGTTCGAAAGTTCAGTACATAGATCGACCGTCCATCGCACTGTATGGCACAATTATAGTATGCAAGCTAGATTCAGTTGCTGCGAGATGTACTAAGAAACCGAACAAGCATTACCACTTCTCGAAAAAAAGAAAAGAAGAACGATTACAAAATGGAAACTATTACATTCAACTGCCTTGGTTCGTATAGTTTTCATATTCTCTATCACAGAATTTCCAGAGAACCTCCCAACCATCCACTTTCAATACAAAACCCCACCCCCCCACCCCCACCCCCCCCCCCCCCACAAACCCCCAAAAATTACGGTTTGTGATCGCAGCCTCCCATAATTCGATTCACAAGGAATGCATTACTTGTAATACACGTGCGCAATCATTTTTCAACCTTGAGAAACTTTACCATTTAAACTTGGGCATGCCAGGTTGGGAGAGCATGCCGGGTGGGGAAGGATGGGATGAAAGCTTCTATAGCAGTCAGTGATCTGTTCATGACTAAATCAAACCGGCTCTCATGGTTGTAAGGTGAACGAGTCACAACAACGCGCCAAACAGGAAGAATGTTTTTAACTACATTTTTGTACTGCACAATCTGTCCTCTGCAATCTCCTGCAGAGATAACGAATATGCATACATTAGGTCTGATAAGATAGCAAAATCTAGGGCTGCATGAGGTTTTCTGTGTATAATTTCCAATAAGATGAATTTGGATTGCAATACACACCCAGGCGAGCGTGCTAACCGAAATAAGTCGAGGGAAATCACTGGTATAAGTCAGAAATGACAACTCCTATACTTTGCCCACATTGAAGGCCAGATATAACAAAAGAGGTTAAAACAATAAAAATGAGATTCGCCCTCATGGTTTGCCGACCACCTATCAGAAGCCCATGGTTGATGCCACACACCAGTGAGCTGGTGGCTGTTAAACAGTTGTTAGCGTGAACAAGGATAGGCAACCAATTCTATAAAGATGGGCATGTGTCAAAGAGAGAGAGAGAGAGAGAGAGATAGAGAGAGAGCATCCAAATGCCCTAGCATCAGCACTCGCCAGCAAGGGCTTGCCCACTCTGGATGGGTATGGCCTATGTAGATATCATGACAGAGAAAATCGTGCTCTAATTTTCCATGAAACTTTCTTACATCATGAATCTCTCTTGCTGGATAGGCTAATCCCATCTGGCCTTATTTGGACCCTTGAAGTTGGGATCCATAAACAGGCTATATCCATGCTTATCTAGCTCTCTATCCCATCAAAAGGCCACTGCCAAACACCTATCCTATCCAGAGTCAAATAGGATCTCCCCAAAGTGCAGCCTAAAAGTTGAAAAAGGCAACATTTCATCATACTATAAGCAAAGGATGCACAAAACACTTAACAAGGACAAAGATCTATGGCACAATGCATGATAACACCATTTGGATTTTATTCACTTATCTTACCTAGGTATATCATCAATAACTACAAATTCATTATGTTGAGAGACTTCCACAACAAAAATTGCAGTAGGAGTGCAGTTATCCATCTTTCCAATCTTACATGCCCACTACAGAAGCCATGACTAGGTAGGATCTCATCCAATTGATATCACGTATAACCAAGAAATAGCTTCAAGCTTGCAATAGGTAGAAAAAGAAGTGCCATTTGGGCAAGCTGAGGGAGTAGAAGTTTTACAAGAATAAGAAGAAAAAATAAAATCAGTAATTATCTAAAAAGAGAAACAAGTAGACGTTTGGAATCAATGTTTACCCAAAACAATCCTTGGTGGATGCATGAAGCACCATCAAAACCAGGCTTGCTCACTGTTTACCTTATCAACAGAAGAACTTCCATGCGCACCAGCATTCAGCAAAAGTTTAACAGAAAATGATGATGAAAATCACAACTAACTAACTAGGTCAATAAGCAATCTGCATCACAGTATTTGATTTCAATTGAAGATTTGATCAGCCATATCATCTAAAAGCTGTACTAGATTGTTGAGTATATATATGTATATGTATATATTTGGTAAGTAGGTCGTGGAAATAAGCAACACTATAGGCAACTCGTACCTTTTATCTCTCCATTGTGCAAAAAAATGGATTAAATTCTCAGATTGCAGAAGGAACTGAACTTGTCTTACTAAGTTCCTCATCCTTGACAATTCAGAACTTTTGCTATAGTACTTCTAGCTTCATTGCGCAAGCTTTCAGCATCACCACCTTCGATTGGCTTATGTATAACCACTTTCACAGATCCCGAATTTACAATGCCCTCATGTCCTGCCGGCATGATTTTGCCAGTTCCAATCAAGGTCATAGGTACCACAGGCACTCTGGTCTTCGCTGCAACACTAAATGCACCTTTCTACATGTCAAGATAAACAATGCATCAGAAAATACTTTTCCATCTTAGTAAATGTCAAAAAGTCTACTCTTCCTTCCTTGTATTAACCAGAATGTCATTATCTCTTAAGCAATTTATACCAAAAAGAATGACATAAATCCCATATCCATGTTGAAGTACATATAGAAGATCGTCCTACAGACTCAACAACCTTGGTCTCCATCTATGCATATAGAAGCAAAATTCAGTTCACTTCAACTGATCTCATAAAATTAGCATTTTGAGACTATAGAAGGGCAACAGGGCATCACCTTGAAATCACGTAATTTTCCATCTTTACTCCGTGTTCCCTCAGGAAAGAAAAAGACAGATGCTCCCTTCTTGACAAGATCCATGCACCGCTTAAAACATTCCTACATGTAGGGAACCAATATTGTCAGTAAACTGAGAAAAAGAACAATTTTTATCCATAAAACCTACATATGCACCAGGTAAAGCATTGCTACGAGCAGAAGACAGAAAAATATTCTAAAACAATGATATACAATAAAACCAAGATGAACATTCCATAACAGAAGTCTAAGACTGTTACCAACAAACCAAATAATACAAAGGAACACTTTATCAACAAACAAAACGAGAGAATATACCAATTGGCTTCGGCTGTCCATTCGTTTCAAAGGAATAGTACCCAACAAATACATTGCCCAGCCAATAATGGGATAGAGGAATATGCTGGTCTTGCTGATGAACTTGAAGCTTCTCCCTAAGGTGAGAAGGGTATATATGTCTAAAAAGCTCTGATGGTTGGAAACATAAACAGCAGGAATGTCTGGTGGAGGAAGATTCTCCCATCCCTGAACTTCAATTCTAACAAATGGAGCAACAGTCAATGTAGACCAAATCTTGGCAATGAAGTGCTGAGCTTTTCTTTGATATCGGTCAAAGAGGAGTACAAAAGGATGTGCCACCAGCATTAGCTGAAAAAGAATAATTGCGGCAATTGCAGTGACAGTGTAGAAGCAAACTCCTCTCACTTTACCAATTACTTCACGCACTGCGATTCAACAGGGAAAACAGAATAGCATTGAGATTGTAATTTTCAAGTTGGGGGAGGGGGTGGTGGGAATGGATGATAGACTTCAAACACACCTGGCAAGGGAAGAGCTGCACCAGAATTCCCAAATTCAGCCAATTCAGATCTCACGACAGTATACCTATAAAATCTACTCTGAGAGTACCACCTATCATAGTAATATGGCCTGTTGAACTCGACTTTCCGGGTAGGATGATGTTGTAAAACAGGGATTTGCTTCTTTGAGTAGTGGAAAAAACATTTTGAAGAAACTGAAACCAGAAGCAGCAGATGCTGGGAATTAGGTGTATGCATATTTACTGCAATGCAAGTATGAAAAACTCACCAAAGAATTCGAGAGATTACTACAATGATGCAAGAAGAATCTAAGTCTTGAGGGGTAAACAAAACTCATGAAGAATTGAAGTGATGTCTAACAATGTGAAAATGCAAACAGCACCCACATCAACTTGAGACTCTTTATGCTACTCTTCTTAGTCCCCACCACTTGACAATCAAGAGAAAAAGCAAACCTCACGCCGAATCTTCAAGAACAATGGACTTTTAAAATAAATTTAACTTTAGTAAGGCATACATGATATAAATCTCATATCATGTAGAGCAAAAAATCTCAAAAGGTTGGCTTATGTCCCTATAAAATTAAATATTTCTTACTTCATCTTTTTTCCTTGGATAAACACTAAGGATCAATACTCCCTTCCATCTATGTACTTTCATCATACACTGTCCTCATCATACAACTCTACTGAGTTGCATCATGTCACATGACCACCTCTAATTCTTAAAAACCTAAATACAAGAAATAAAGAGAAAAATATAAGCAGCCACTAATGTCCTAGAAATGGTTTTTAATGAAATTCAAAACCTTCCTCTATAGTGCCCCATTTATCCCTTAGAATTCCGTGTCATCTACTAGAACAAAAAGAAACATAGAGTTGCTGTTTTCACCTTTCTCCCCCCTTTGTGTGAATTTCCATCTGAACCAAAAAGGACCATGTGGGTAATTATATTGTCCCGCAGAAGTTCACTAGAAAGATAGATACTTCTAGCAAACAGATATTTTAAGCCAATTGAAAATCTGTTATGGGCATGGCACCTTTTAAAAAGGCACTACCATATTAGTGGCGCCATGTTCCCATAAACTACTCAAGTTCCAAACAGTCACAGTTGAACCATTTTTTAAAATTGAAAGAACAAGAAGATATAGTTGATAGCATGGCATTCAAGAACAGACTGCTGCAGAAAAGCCAAGGCAACATCATTTTCTTAGTGGCATCATCGATAACATTCTATATGTTCTTACCCAACTTCTTAGTCATTCAAGAAATTAAAATAATAATCACCTAGCTGATCCTATCCAATCAATTTCATTGCATTTCCTCGCAGTCCATCTGCCATCTAAGTGCCACCCCACAGGTTTATATATTTTCAGGAAAAAAGATATCATGGTACCATGGACAGAAAACTTTGTCCCCAGCTAGTGTAAAAAATCATTCTCACTTCTCACATTTATCGTCTTTTCAATACATCCAAAATCATCACTCATATGTGTGATTCTTAGAACAGACCCAAACATATTCACTCCAAAAGGAATAGCCAATGATGAGTGCAAGGTACAAGCAATAGGAGGCCCCGGAAGGAAATCTTTGAGTTGCTCGAACAAAACAAGATTCAGAAAAGAGAGATAAAGAGGTCAATAAATGTTGAGTAGTGCTTTAATTTTCCTCTCTCATAGTAATCCTGAAGCATGGATTAACCTCCCTCTCTGAAAATGCAGCACTAGACACGGGCACCACACAATCAGACGAGATAATGATCCGAGATTGTAACTTTCAGCACCCCGATCGTGGCAAGGTCTACGAAACAACACTCTCTAGGTAAGGCCCTAAGGAGGTCATCTATAAAAGAGCAAACTAGAAATGAAACACCGCAATGAACCCATTCATTTCAATGGAACTCATATAATGATACCGATAATGTAGTCCATTGTTACTCTTTGCACTGTAAATGCTAAAACATGAATACTTACAATTACTGGAACTACTAAGAATCGAACGTCTATAAAGAGAGTGCCCACTATTAGCTCCTTTGTGCACAGAAAACTGCAAAAAGATTCAGACGAAAAGAAAATTATCAACTGCGATAAAGATGAGCGGAACATAAAGGCCATAAAAAATAAATTCAGGCATGGTATCATTATAAACCTCATCTAAACCGACAAGCAACAGATGCAAAACATTCATCCTTTTTCACAACTTAGTCTGTCCCTATGCCTCTTATGATTTCACTTTAATCCTGTTACGCCTTCTGCTATTTGGCAAATCATCAATCTCATGTTTAAAGCTTCTGAAAAATCATCTCATGGTCCAGTCAACCAACACTCCGCCGCAGTCCCCAGCTTCACCCTCCTGTTCCAAACGAAACGCACAGGCGCGGACAAAAGCGACAAAAGCGACACCGGATCAAACGCACTTCGCGAAAGGAACACGAGCGGCCGAACTAGATTCGAAGATCGAACGAGGCGCCGAGTTTGCTCGGTTTTCGAGGAAACGAAACGGAGATTCCGAAATCAATCGCGAAGAAAGCACGAAAAGAAAAAGGAAAGGAAATAGAGAGAGGCGCCTCCGAACCCCCAGGAGGTGCGATCGCGAACGAACGACGGAAAGAGGGGGCGGCAGAGATTACCGGCACGAGAGGCGGCGGAGAGAAGCTCCTCGAGTTCCTGAAACCTGAATTCCGCACTTCGCAAGAAACAGAACGAGAAAAAGAAATCAAAACCGCGCGTGAAAGCACAGAAGGAAGACACAACATGCACGCCACAGAGAGAGAGAGAGAGAGCGCACTGCGACAGAGCCGTAACGAGTGCTGCTGCGGAGGAGGAGAAGAAGAGGAAGCGACTTCCATGGCGGAAAGCTCTCTGCTGGACGGCGGCGATCGCCTCGGCAGATCTCTCTCTCTTCTTTCTCTCTCTGTCTCTGTGAGTTGGTGTCGTTAGCGCGCCGACGAGGGAGAGAGATGAAGATGGTAGACTGAGGTTAGTGATCCGCAAGCAATTCTTCTCGCCAATTTCAAGGCGTCTCTGGCATCTTGCTCTGACTTTCTTTATATCCACTCCCACTTTTTTTCTTTTTTTAAATTTTTTTTAATTCCCCTTGATAATGTATTTAATTTTCAAAACGCTTTTTTCCCCCACTTTGAGTTTACTTTTTCCACACAAAGTATGTTATAAAAATATAACCCAGCTAATCTGTAATGTACTCCTTGTTTATTTATATGATATTCAACTCTAGCAATAAGTATTCTGACCAAAAAAAAAAAAAAAAAAACTCTAGCAATAAGTATATGTTTTTTTTTTTGGATACCATGGATCCAGTCTGGTACACCTTAATGGCCCCCACTAAACACCAGCCAACGAAGACCACCGACTATACGTCGAGGAGACTAGCCTAGCATCCCATCGCTGAGGCCCCCGCTTACATCACAGAACTATTATGAGAGTTGTGATAATTCCAAGAGTCGAACCCTTGACCTGATGCCAAATTAGGGGCATTATAACACATGAAGACATTAATCTAACATAAATTCTATATCATCTTTTATGTAATATGACCTTATTAAGAAAGTATTTTGAATCAATTTGTTATGATCGATCCAAATTACACATAGAATGACTTAGTGATTTACGGAACAAGAAATTATTATCAAAAGCTAAGCAATTTGATAATATGGTTCCCACAAAGAAAATTGTCTTGATGCAAAATTTTCTATTCTAAATAATTCCTTCTATTGCTAAAAGTATGTATGTATGGAGGGGTTTTGCTTCCTTATCCCTCTTATTTATCTTAATGTACCATATCTTATTTATAATTGAAACTGATATGTCCGTGCTACATTTGTCTTAAATTAATTTTCGTGTCGCAAAAAAAACTGAAACCAGCACAATCGTACCATATTTGCCCAAACCTATTATTCATATTCTAAAAAAATTTCTAAAATAATATATTTGTGACAAATCAAAATAGTATAGAATCTACTCCCAATATTGAGTGGGCAGCATGGGGCCCTCGACAGTCGACATCAGGGAGCTATCGGGTCGCCGAGCAGAGCTGCCTGCCACTGTGCTGCCCAGTCCGCTTTCGGTGCTTGTGTGCCGCGCAATTCTGTGCCTTGTGCTCATGAATTTCATCGCAAACCTTTGCTAGATTAGCAGTTTCTCCAGCACCAGTAGCCCTACCAAAGACAATCCTAGACGGCTCATTTTGCTCTTTGGCTGCATGGACACATTCCTCGGTCAAGCATCTAGGAGCTAGAATACAAGAAGAACATCCTCGAATGCTTGGCTGGAGCTATCATTTCACGGGAACTTAGCAATCTTCTGGTGAAGCAGATTAAGACCTACGAATTGGTAAGAGACCCGAAAACTACTTCCCGAAAAATGATCGCAACATGCATCGTAGAAGATACCTGGGGAATGAGGCCAGTTTCTTAACCTCGAGACTGAACGTCCCAGAATGGATTTCTCATTCTGAAAAGCACAGCTCGTTGTCCATAGGACATGGAACTAAGCAAATGAAAATGCATACCGCATTCTTGGTCACGAGACTGCCCTCGAGAGCTTTCAAAGCTGGTTGCGTGTGAGCCTTAACGTCCAAGGTCACTTTGTAGCATCCAACTTGCTAAAACAGAGAGAGACTTCCATCAAAATAAATCGAAAGCAGATTCAGAAGAAAGTCTCGGGTTATTCTCCATCCCAGATTTCTGCTGTGCTAATCTGAAGCGAAGTTTCACCGCAATACCCCTACAGCATGTCATCTGTACCAGGAGAATGGGAAGGACTTCATCACATAATCATTGACCGCTTTCCATTTTTCCTTCATTGAAGGGATTTAGTTAATAACTCCAAAAAATTGGCTCTGCGGAATGAGAAGCCAGAAGGAAGCATATTATGGCCAGAATGATTATGCCTATCTAATGACTCTAATGAGAATCCCGAAAGATAGCTTAAGTTGCCCAAAAAAGCACCAATAAAGACTACGCATACACAGTAAAAATGTTGATGAATAGTAGACTGCAGCTATTGGCCAAATGATGACAACACAAATGGTAAATGACAAAATTAAGCAGAACTGATCTGTCAAGTAAATACTCCCTTGCAAGGTCTGAGGTGTACACTGATGCTAATGCTTTTACAGATACAGAAAACCACACATAAAAACAATTAGGAAATATCCAACTTATCTTCAAAGAAAAATATGAAGTATCAGATCTTCTTGAGGAAATGAAAGGTTTGGTACCCCCTATTATACAAAAACAATGACCTCAATGAATGAATCGCTTTCCAGGTATAGTGCTACTCTACATTGATTTCAACAGTTCTAAGCAAAAACTATGGAATAGCTAGAGCTTGGTCATATAGGGTGTCAGACAATTTGGCGAAAGGAAAAACTCTCATTGAGCTGGACCTTTATGCCGTCTACTATCTTCTAGCGTGTGCTGTAAGATATTCCAACTATTGGACACACCGCAATCACCTCAAACTACCATTTCCGCTTCTCTGACATCTGAGGGAATCCCTACATCCAATCTCATGGTTGGTTTGTACTGCTCTGGCACGTTTGCACCAGCCTGCACACATATCTCAACCACCACAGGTGCTTTTCCATAGAAGCTTATTAGCTCTCGTTGTAATGGACGGCCATCAGCATTGGGAACATGCCATACGTATCTAGGAGGTATCAAGTCATCAAGCACAGCAGATTGCCATCCATGCTGCCCATTCCGTTGTTGGTGCTTGTGCTCCCCGCAATTCTGCGCCTTGTGCCCAGTTGGACCCACGTGCACTTCCGGACAGTATCCACAAACCCTCACAGGGTACACCCTCATCAGCTTCTTGGCTCCATGCCTCATCTTTTCCCATGCCTGCAATGTTTCCTCTGCCAGCAAGAGCTTGTCTTCATCATCAGATGGTGCCAGTATCTGAGAATCAGGTAGTTCAGTCAGCATTGGAATTATGGGAGCTTCTGGGATGGGGTCAGGGAGCTCGCTTTCGTCCGCATCAACAAATTCTTTCTTCCCAATACGAATTATAGGTTTTCTCCTCCTTTTCGTAGGTAAATCAGGAATTTCAACACCAGCTTGGATGCAGAGCTCAACTACAGCAGGGATTCGAGGAATTGAAAACCTCTCATCATGAGAGATACGCTTCCCAAGTCTATCAAATAGGTGATAAGCTTCAACTGGTGGCAATATATCTTCAATGGTGGCGTTTGTCCACTCATGATGGCCCCTGCGCATAGATGAATTTGGACCTTTACATGACTTGAATGGATGCCCAACAGGTCCCACATGGATTTCACCGCACCACCTGCATGGGTTATGGTGGAACATTCACCAATTTAAAAGTCCATAAGGAAAATTAGATATGTCAACCAATACTGGAAATGGAGGCTACGTGATAAATAACTTAGCTCATCAAGGACTAGATCTATTTAATGGCTCTAACAGTAAAGTGCCACAGTCCAATAACCATACAGATGCAACTGTAAAGCTTAGAAGTCAAATCTGCAGTTTCCTTGCAAGAAGTAACTATTATGTGAAGCCATTCAATTTCTACAGTCATCAAGTGATATGGCCTTATTTCAACAACTATTACATAGTTCAATAGAGTTCTCCTGACCAAAAACACCATCTACAGCAACTGCTATTGCTGAATCATCTAGAAAATTGCTGTGCGCCATAAAAGGATCTTTAATAGCCACCAAAAACAAAGATGAACTAGGACATTGAAAAGTGTAAAAAAATGTAAAACTCAGTCAACATGCCACCTAATTCTTGAGTGAAAATAGTGGTTCTATTCATGTCAGAAATGTGACTTCGTGGACAGGAAGAACATTTAGTGACTATCTACAAGCAGACATGAAACTATTGTGGCAAACAAATGAGGCAAAATAATCCTTTCATGTAAAGAAATGAAGGCTGAATTGTCTTGTGAAAAACAAATTATAGCCACAGATGCTGTGACTTTATGTCATCAGAAAAAGGATCTTCAAGACCATTAAATGTGCAAGAATATTACCCACAAGCATGGACCGGTACTACTTTCAAGAGTGTCTTGAGATTGTTGATTAATGTAATCCTTGCATTGAAAACATTATAAGCCAATGGTATAAGGCTTTTAACGACCAGCCCATTTTTTGGAGGTGAAACAGGTCTTCTGGGCTGACCTTTCCTCTTCTTAAGTCTCTCCCTTGCTGCTCGCCTCATCTCAACAATTGGTACTTTAAAGGGTTTCTTCTCCTTTCTTGAGTAGGTGCGCGGAAAATCTGCATTTTGAGGATGATCATTCCTGACGGTCACCACATACTGTTGATATGACCTATCTGATGAGAGAGAAGATGTTGAAGGAATCGAGAATCTCCGACAGTAATGCTGCAAAATATCAAAAAGAAACCATGAAGGCAAAATTTAATGGCAGTTTTGTTTCAACTCCACTGAAGGACCAGCGGCACAAAAGTTAGGGACAACCACATGATCAATAACTTTCTGATGGCATGGCTCCTAGATTCACTAGTTGGTACTTTTATCTTCTTACTAGCAGCCAATACATGTTTCCTGAAAAGGCTGCACCCAAAGTGGAAGTTCCGTCTGATGAAGGAACAAATGTTATCTGAGCTTAAAAGTGATTCAGGTTACGAATATGTGGTGACACAAACCGCATGGACCAAGCATAAATAGGATTCTAGCTGTCCAAAATTACTCAAGTAGATCATCATCCCACCAGGCAACAATCAAAGCTTATTTGACACGATTGTTTCTCCTAGCTTTTAATTCCGGCAAATGTTCTCATTGAACTGACAGTTCAAAACTCAATCAAACTAATATACCTTTGAAAGGGAGTTTAGAAAAGAAGAATCAAGAAAGTCACTCAGGTAGAAACAGATTTGCAGGAAGTCAACTTAATGGAGAAGATAATGTTTCAACGTGGGCTTGTTTGTCAGTTTCATCTGTTTCAGAAAAATAACCATTTAAACAACTAGATTTTGATTGATCATTGGCAAGCACATAGCATCTAAAATGCAGCTTGCTCTTTAAGCAAAAGAACTCAGAAATCTCACATAAACAAAGCAGTATCCCAAACATACTCCAAGATATTGGTAGTGATTTTTACATATAAAACAAAAGACTACGAGTCATGACCATTGACATCCATTAGTTAGACTCACTGAGCCTTCGGCAAGTACTTCGTCACTGAATGTAGAAACTAATGAAGACTGCTTCTAGAAGCAATTTCATAACCAAATAAGCCAAATATAATTATAAATAGGGTCAAATGATTATGATAGATAAGAAAAGTAACTAGCAGGTGCCAAAATTAAAAGCAACAACTGGTTGTACTTGGATAATGGTATAGGTTTGCTGAAAGGTGGATTGATGACTACAGATGGTGGATGTTGCATGATCATATATTAGCAATAAGAATTGACAACAGGATGGAAACTACAGGACCTGGTAGGACTACCTTGGTCATATGCAAGCAAAAATTAGTTCTTAAAAACTAGAGATGTGCTTAAATTAACTGAATCAGTTCTCGAAACTCAGTTTGTCGCTATGAATAGGAAGCTTGATGCCCTTATAAATGGAGATATGAGCTGGCTGCATCATCAAGAACGTAATACTAACATCATCAAGAACGTAATACTTACCCCATGACTACTTCTACAATGAGTAGGTGATTTACATACAGATCTAAGATGAATGGTGCAGAATCAGATATTTAGAACAGCCAGCCACTTCATAAAGAAACAACTAAGCGGCTTCGATGAAACATACCTTCAAAGAACCAAGTACACCAGCACCAGAGAAACTACTTTTAAGAGAATCTGTATTGGTAGGAAAGGAGATCCTGAAACCCCTGCTTTTGGAAGACAAGGAAATCTGCACATGAAACATTGAAAAAAAAAAAAAAAGACCTTTACACAACTAAGATGGCACGCTTTTTCAAATTAATCAGTTAATGCAGGGGAACCAAATGTAAAACATTGTTCTACGTTTGTTACAGCTTGAATTCTTAAGTAATTGATTGAGCCATCTAATCACGTAGGATTCCTATAAAATATTTAGTCACTGGGCCACACATACTAAAGCTACTTTCCTCTGTGAACTTTGCACCTTGTACCATTGGAAAGGAAAATTCAGTTTTTAACTTCCATGCACCAATATAGATCCAAATTTCTCCAGAAAGAAGAACAGCACATTATAGAATCACAAAGCATCTCAGAGCATCAACCGCAACTCACGCCTCTCGCTTCCTCTCGGACTACACGGGGTCAAATCGAAATTCCGACAATTCGAACTCAACATCCAAGTGCAGGCTCCTTAGCTAGAGCAGCAAAATCAACCCATTGAGCCGATTTCACACGACCACCCCCCCCAACGGAGAACGACGTTGGGACCCTCGCCCCGGTCGCACCAAGCAATTAGCAGCAAATGATCAAATGGGTACATGAGCATTGCCAACGGCGATTAACGTCGATCATCATATGTCCAACAGGCACAGCAGAGGGACCGAGCGAGGGAAGAGTTAGTTACCGCGGTAACCGAGGTGGGAGCCGCTTTCCCCAGATGACTGCAACCGGGATTTCGCACTGCACGGAGAGAGAGAGAGAGAGAGAGAGAGAATGAGAAATCGCAAAAGAGCACCGGCACGCACACACGCATACGCACGGAACATGTGAGGGGAGATGGAGAGAGTGCTCACTCAGGCGGCAGTCAACTGAGTTGAGTGGAGGAGCGACCTCCATGGCAGCGACTGCTAAGCAAACTCTCTCTCTCTCTCTCTCTCTCTCTCTCTCTTTCTGTGCAGAGATGGTGAGAAGCTGGAGGAGTCCCGCTGAAGTGGGCAGCGATCGAAGCGGGAATCCTCAAGCGTTCATCTTGCGCTGCGGGTCATCTTTGTCTACACCATGCCCGCTGCCGCTGAAGTGTGCTGTGGATAAACGAAGAGGGATAGGCGACCGGGACGAGGATATTTGTTCTTTTACAAATATGTTTTTTCCAAAATTAATGGAAAATGAAAAATCAAATAAAGTAGAGGGCGTAAAAATGAATATATATATATATATATATATATGTATATGTGAACCAAAAGTCTTAAAATTTATGGAAGGGCAATTGAATCCTAAAATTTATTATATTGGTACAATTGATTTATTTTGTTAATTCCGTTTAATTTGGCTAATGGAAATTACTAACATAGTTTTTATTTTTATATTTTATCCTGCATGGAGATGAAGTAGCTAAATCATGAAATGTAAGACTAGAAGAACGTCAATTTGATCAAAAACTTATTTTTAATATAAATTTTATTTAAAATAAAATTATAAAATATGCTAAATTTAATTAATTCTTTTTTTTTTTTTAAAGGAAAGGGTGAAACCAAGTCATGTGGGCTCAAGCCCTCACCAATATTGCCTCGTCATCGCCGAGAAGGGCCACGATCCCATCACTACTGAGAAGGGCAGGCGACAGTAAGGAAGGGCTAGTGACCCTCGGTTGGATTTGGGACGAGGCCTTAGGCCCTTGCTTGTAGCCGACAAGGGTCATTAGGTTCCAACAATGGTGAGATAATAGCGGCGAGGGCTTGTAGCCCTATCCACTTGGTCTCTCTCTCAATTTAGTTTATTTTGGATTTAATTTAAATAAATCTTCTATATAAAAGATCAAATTTGGACAGAAATGATATATTATGGCCATCTCATCATCACATAGGAGAAAAAATAATAATAAAAGGTCATATCAACATTTTTCGTTAGCCAATTTGAACTAAGTTAACGGAAGAACTTGATTGAACAAATTTAACAAGTTTTATGATTTAATTATACTTTCGCGACAAATTTAAATACTTCCAATATATATGTCCCAAAAAATAAAAAGAGAGAAGGAAGAGGTGGTTGCAGGCCATAGATGAGGTGATGGCGATTCTAACATGGCATCTCTTGCCGAGCTCAAGCAAATTCGACAAGAATGTCAGTATTACCTCCACCACTTGCCATAAAATCTAGAAAGCGTGCACGTCGCAAGTGTGCTAGATGAGGTGCATTGCAAGTTGCAACCTCACCAGTTGCCAGCAGGCCGCCGCCCTCCTAAACATATCTAAGTGAGGGCTGCCCTCCCTCGCTCAGGTATGTAGCGAGGGCAACCTCGCTCAAATCTGTAGCGATAGTGAGACCGACCAGATTTGAGGCCATGGTCTTGATCATGTCCATGGCCGCAAGAAGAGCAAGGGTCAAAACGGCCTTTGCTATCGCGCGTGCATCCGACCCTGCAACCTGCTGCAAGGGCCACAACCTCTCTTTCTCACGATTTAAGAATCCAAGGTCAAGGGGTCCGATTAAGCATGTGACAATCATTCAAAGATATCTGACATTATTGTTCCTTTAGTTTTAGTGCTACAAGGACCACAGCTTAATTTTAGTAAAATTCCGATGTCGCATCTACTTTCTCATTTCTTTCAAGTGAAAGCTTTGAATTTCAGCTTCTTCCCCGCTACATTTGTCCTGCCGTTTAACATGTATATGTATCGTCCTATCAACGACGCCATCATATGTTTCTCTCCACTTTGGGGGTGGGATAATTTTAACTCATGTTACCTAGATAAAATATTTGAAAAAAATAAAATAAAAAGAAGTGGTTAACGCAGCATCGCCATCAGGCTATAAGCACCGTCGTGAGTCTCGAGCAACCATAATAGTCTTGGCGGTCGTAGATCCCGGAGTATAAGTGAACAAGTTGCCCGTGATGCATCAGTCGGGATTAAACCTGAGCTCATGCAATCACTTCAGCAACAGCAAGAAAAGCATGCACATGGAGGACTAATTCTGTAAAGCAAGAAGACTAATGATGCAATATAAAACCCATACAAATTAGTAGCCGCAAGCGACTGATCACCTCCCAGAAGAAGTCGGACCACAATCTACCACAAACACGAAGGACAGAGCATACGACAAGCGTCTCTGAACAAAGAGGAAAGACGACAAGCACAGATTCTCATGCAAGAAGGGTCTTGACGATCGATTTGACATTGAGTTTCTTCAAGTCCGTGTATGACTGTCCACAGCCCACGAACATGACAGGTGCTCCGGAAACATAGACCATCGACAGTGCAGCTCCAACCTTTTCCAAGAGCAAGTACGCAAGAGTAAGTACGCGACACGTATACGAAAATGGTAAGAGAATGGATACAAGTCCATTTAAGGAAACTGAATGCAACCAATGGGAGTTGAGTAATTCTTTACCTTATCGTCAATAGTATCGAATTTTGTGAGCAGGATTCCATCAATTAATCTGGGGCTAGGAGAAGTCGACAGGTCGGCCAATTTCTGAAAAACAGGGGCAAGAGGAGTCAATGCCGATCAGTAAAAACATGGAATGATCTACCAACTCACAAAGCAAGGAAACAACTCCAAAAGCTCAACTAAACTGTAGATTTGCCTTTGAACTAATAGCCGTTAAACCTAGGTCCTGCAGTCATATCCCTAGTTAGACTAATGGGATAGTCCTTCCTAATCATACTTCATTCATTTCATACGGCATTCAATGAGAGCCATCAAAGCTTCTATAATAACCCTACCTGATTAAATTTCGAGAGTTGATCAACAGCATCATTCCCAACCAATGCTTCACCCACGAACAAAACCAGATCTGGATTGTTGAGGTTTACAAGTTTTGAGAGAGCTCTCATTAGTGGCTCATTGTCCTGCGAATATCAAACACATAATTAATAATTAGTGGCTCAGAAAAGTAAAATACATGAATCGTTGAATGAATGAAATAATAATTACTACAAGGTCCTCTCCATCATCTGGTAGGGGAAAACATCAGAGTCAGCCATGGCAAAGAAAAGGTACTTCTCACATAGTATTTTATTGGATAAATAATGAGTAGTGATTTGATGCTCATAGAAGTTTTATTCTATATGCAGTTCCAGTAAAATCCTGAACAGCTTCTGTCTGCTAGATCCAATCAGTGAGATAATTTGGTACTTCGACAGTACAGAATAACTTATATAGTTCTTCCCTGTCTTTCACTCAAAGAAAAAATTCCCTCCTTTACACTGCTAATCAGCAATGATTGTTTAAGACCAAAGCTACACAAGCATTCCCCGACAGAGGGAAAAAATATACCATTTATAGATGGAGAAAGAAGGAAGGAAGCAATCCAGTGATCCAGAATGGATAAGTGCTGATGACAGTGAATTTGGCCATTTTTGTGTGATGGTGTTCAATTTTAGACTCCACTCTGGAAGATTTCTTCAGAGTTTTTTCTTTACTGGTAAGAAGTCTGGCGTGACTGGCAACTTGTGCACTCCTATATCCCGATATGGACCAGCAATAAGGGAGAATATGACAGGGAAAAAACATTAAATTTAACGTCCACCAACAGTCCAGGTAATGTCAGTTGACCTTTTGCAAAATTATCAGCATTATTACCTGCATTCGACCGGCAGTATCCACAAGAACAACATCAGAACCATTGCGAGCAGCTTCTTGAATTGCTTCTTTTGCAACAATTGCAGGATCTTTCTCGTATCCTTTCTCAAATATAGGGATCTAAAAGCAACAGAATGAGAATAAGACATTCACAGACCTTAATCAAATTAACTTGTTCACACAGAATGATAATGCACTTCATTCCAGAAGCACAGAACTATATAATCAAGTACCTGGAGTCTACGAGCATGAGTGCGCAGCTGTTCAACAGCTCCAGATCGAAACGTATCGCATGCAGCCATCATGACGCTAACCTTGTGCTGGAGGAGCCAGTAGGCAACCTGCATATTCATTTTAGAGACAGGCAATCAATTTAGTATGCCACCACTTAATATGCAAATGACGTAAAAAGTTACAATTAGCTTTACCTTTGCTAGATTAGTAGATTTTCCAACACCATTAACACCAACAAAGACAACAACATAAGGCTTATTTTGCTCTTTCGCTGCATGGACATCCCTCAATATGTCAATCGAGCGCCTGGGAGTTAGAATACGAACAAGAGCTTCCTCCATTGCTGCCTGTAGCCATTATATTGCAAGAACTTAGCATCTTCTGGTAAAACAAATTGACCTCCTACTAAATGGTAAGAGACTACATAAATGAAAACTTGTGGTAAATGTTGAGAGATTGAGAGATGATCATGACCTGCACAGTAGAAGAAACCCTGGTGAATGAGGCCAGTTTTTTCCCTTCAAGACTTGCCGACACAGATTCACATAACTTCTCCGCAATCTCCTCAGCCTGTAAATCTCCAAGCATGAATAAGTCCTTAAGAATAACACAGCTTTTGTCCACAGAAAGTAAGACATGTGACTAATCAAACGAAGAACGCATACCACATTCTTGGTCATGAGCCTGTCTTTAAGAGCTTTCAGAGCTGGTTCCAGATCAGCCTTTTCCAGATTAGCCTTTCCTGCAATACTGAAGTAGAATACCCATGATCAATGACGGTAACGTCTAACTTGTCAAGATAGAAAGAAGCATGATAGAACTAAGTCTCAAACAGATTCAGAAGAAAGTCTCACTCCACCCTCGATGATTGGCATTATTGCACCAAAACAAAGTTTCAAAACAAGAATTCTGTGGTATTCCGGTAAGGACTATAAAACCTAGAAGGCATAAATAAAGTAGGCAAAATAACACTTATGAAATGTAAATCCTCAAAATAATAAAGGTAGGGCAAAAAGGAAAAATGAATATTTCGTTAGACAAATTGATTAATTGTAGGGAGGAAGTAGGAGCTTAAAAAGACAACCAGACTGATGAATGGCTTGATTAATTAGAACTGATCTACTTGAGGAGTGGCTTATAGTCAATTTCAACATGTTCCGTACTGGAATGCAAGGTCTAAGGAGTATCCCAATGTTAAACTTTTGATTGTATTAACCAGCCAATACAAACAACACACAATAATCATGACGACATGTGTTCAAACCAATTGTCCTCGAGAGTTTTGCAAAGTATGTGATAGTATCATGTATCCAGACAGATAATATTCAGGAAAAGAAAACGCAGTAAGCAAACAGATATCCCATGGAAAAGTGGTTGAAAATGCCAAACAGGAATACAACAGTTTCATGGTTTCGACCTTTTGAGTCAGCAATCTCTTTTAATGAAGACATCCTCGAAAGAATCACTACAGAAGCTCACGAAAAGATTCATAGGTAGGAACATAGCAAGGAAACATCAGGTAAAGATCATGTCATGGAATGTACCTCTGAAACATGGATGAAAACCATCCCTTCTTCTTGGCATCAAGCTTGGTCTCCTTTCCCACCTCCTCATCATCTTCAGATTCACTTTCACTGCTCACGACCTCCTCGATGTCCATCATGCTTTCACCATGCACCTCTGCCACATCATGTACATTGTCATTCCCATTCCCATTTGCATCCACTTTTTGTGTAAAATCCAACTTCGTCGGGGGAGGTTTATCGTCCCAAACTCTATTTTTCTTTGTTATCTTTTTCTTGGTGTCCTCCTTGGAAACCTTGTTATCAACAGTGTCAGTTTTCTTTCCACCTTTAGACCTAAGCTTCTGAAGTTTATTTACATCGAAAGCTCCATTGTTGGAGCTCGCGTTCTCTTTTCCCTTGACAACAGCAGTCACTTTAGAATCTTTGACTCCGACATGATTGCCGTTGGCATATCCATTCTCCATTTTATGCCCTTTATGCCCTTCACCTTCACCATCACCATCACCCCCACCACTCGCCAATCCACCTTCACTCCTATTCTTGTTACCTCCATCATATCCACCCTTTTGCCCTTGCCTCTTGGCATTACTCACAGGCTTACCCACCGGCTTCGATTTCTTCAATTCCTCAGCTCGAGCCTCGGCCTCCATCTTCAGCTGCTTAAACGTCTCATCAAATTCACGGTACACAGTCCTCTTCGGATCGTAGATCTCTGCGAATTCGCGCTTCACCATGGAGAGCAGATCGTCCACGTACAGCAAATGGAGGATCCGCTGATAGACAGCCACGAACACGAGGCCGAGCTCATTGTGGAAGGTCCACTTGAGCGTGTAGGCCGCGCCGGGCGCATCGTAGTTGAACGAGGCCAAGCCGGAGCGCTCCTCCAAGAGGCAGGACCTGATCAGGGTGTCGATCGGCGATCCCTTGAGAGCGTTCCCGATCTCCTTACACGTCCAGAGGATCAACCCTCCCCTCGTGAATATCAGCAGCTGCTCTAACATCCTTAAAAAAAAAAAAAAAAAAAAGAAACCACCAACCCGCCCCTACCTGCAAAATCAACGAGACGAAAAAGCGGGAAACCCGACCATTACAATCACGGACTCCTCAATCGTCCGATCAAAACACAGACGAGCAAGATCGAATGCTGTTCCGATCGCGCACGAGATCCTTTCGCCGACCGATCGATCCGGCCGAAACCCTAGAAATTCGAGATCAAGGCGAGGAAGGAAGACGGGATCGCGAGGAAGACGGAGAATCGGACCAGATCTGCAGCGAGATCGAGGAGGAAGAGGAGAAGAACTGACCTGATGACGATCGAATCCAACCGGAAGAGAAAGAGAGAGAGAGAGAAAAACCGCAGCTATGCGAAGAAGACGGTGATGAAAAGGAAAGAAAAAAAAAATGAAATCGAAATCTGGGGAACGCGGAAACGTGCCTTGGGGTTTTTATATGTGCCGCTTCCTGTTTTTTCTTCTATTTAGTTTCTTTTTTTAAAAACAAAAGTTCGATTTTTTCCTTATTTTGTCGGAAACTGTTCTTCAGGGGAGGGGAGGGGAAGGGGGAGGGGGTCAACGTTTGACTACTGGGTGGAAAAGGCAAGGGACGGCGGTGACCGTTGGAGAGTCCCTTCCCAACGGTCAACGCGGTTGGCTCCCCAGCCGCCAGGTGCGACGAGTAGCAATCGTTTTTGGACGATCTTTTTTCTTTTTTGGCCGAATTTAATTGGAATGAAATTGCTCGGTTATGAGTACATATCTCCCTATCTATTAATTGGGGAAAAAAATTATGAGTAAAAATCCGATCTATTACTGAATAGTAACTTTTCTATACCTAATTTTTCTGACTAAACTGTTCGGATTATACAATCGGTTTCTTCGGACAAGTTAAAGATATTGAAGCTCTCGCTCGGGAAATTTCCTGAAATCCCAATAAGTTGATTAAACACCAAAGCATGTTAATCACAAATTGCAAGTTAATTTTAGAAATTGTTGACCTCATTAAAATGTCCATTAAACTTCGAGGCCGAAAAGGCACTTGAATATTGTTGTTTTGATTTATTTCTTTAAATATCACAGAAAATCGGATCTCATTATTGTTAGGCATCGCCATTATTTAATTGAGGAATATCCATCTTGCATTTAGAAGTTGCACTTAGATTTCCTTTGAATCTTTTTATGGCTTGAATATTATCACTTCTGATTTATTCCCTCATTGAACTAGAAGGAGATGGATCCATTTTCCATTGCCCATCTCTTAATATATGAGGAGAATGAATTTTATTCGTATGTCAATCATAATTATCATTTGGTAATGGCCGAACGAATAACTATTCCTTACCCGTTTTCATAACAATACCTTTAAATTATGTTTCACTTGCGACCTAAAAAGAGAAAGAAATCAAGTTTCTCTTGACTGAAGAAACAAGATTGCCCTCGTACACTCGTTAATGATAGCCATCGATTAGTTTAAATTCACACGGTCGAGATTAACATTTGGCCAGGATTTGAAGCACATATTTTTTAAGGGCGGTATTATTTTCACTCTCATCATAGCTAAAACACTCATTTTTCTAGTTAACTTACCGAAATACCCTCATTTCTATCTTTTCAATTTATTGTTTTTTTCTTTATTAACTAATAAAAAAACGCCTTTATTTCTATCATCTCTCTTATTAGTTTCACAATACAAGTGGTCCGTCACACTGATAAAATATCATCTTATTCACATTTTGTTATCACATTGTCTAGATAAGGTTATTAGTTTCAATTTATGGTATCATATTTTTAATCACAAAAACTACATAAAAAGATCACAAATTTCTATTTATGATGGCTCACGAGCACACAATTCATTGCCTACTATTTATAAAATATTTTGAGAGAAACTATATTTCAAAGTTGAAAATTAAATCCAATCTAATTGTCTAGCTAATCTTGATTAAAAAATGGAAGAAAAAATCTAAGAAAAAATATGGAAAAGGTTAATGTATTAGAAGCATGATCAAATGTTAAACATATGTTAAATTATATCTAGATTTAAACAAAAGATAGCACAAAGAAAGAAGGAAAAAGGAACTTCTTGCTATTGGACTCCTATTATGAAGAACGTAACTAACATCAGTTGTAGATTCAATCTCATAGCAAATGCGGGAAAATTGTTTGAAAAGTAATAAACTTATTTCATATCGACTTGTTCAATCATTAACCTTAATTGAGTCATACATATTTTGACAATTTGCTAATTGACCCATTCGGCCAATTTTAGCAAAAGCAAATAATTTGCCAATTAAATCCATTCGATTAATTTTAACTGGAAATCACTGATATAGACATAGATTGTCCTATATGATATCACCTACGCTAGTTTGGACAATTTTTTTGTTATTTTTTAATTTTTTTTACTAATTTCAATTTTTTTTTTTTTTTTAAATGCCGGGAGTGCAATGAAGGCCTCACCTAGGGCCATCACGGCAAGGGCAAGGGTTGCGTTGCCTATGGCCGGCAAGGCCGTGATGACTTCACCCAAGGCCTTTGTGGCCCTGCCAGTAGCGACCCTTGCCCACTTTGAGTGAGGCCTTTTGCAGCGGCTGGCGAGGGTGCCAGCATCGCCTGCATAGGCAAAAAAATTGAAAAAAAGAAAGGAAGAAAAGGGACAAGAAAGAAGTAGTTTTCCTTTGAAGTCAAAGGTAGTCTGCATTCTTCATGTCAGTGACCTGAGATGAACACGAAATCAGCAGCATTCCTCGAATTGGCTTTTTCCTCGAGACCCCACGAGCCACGAGACATGGAACAAGTTAGCGGTGCAACGGCAAGTTTTACGGCATGCGAAATGAATTCACTAATTTCATTGAAACCGCGACTGGCATTCAAATGGTTACAAAATCTACGAGCTAGAGTACAAATTGGAACGACATGCCTTGACTGTATACAAAATTGGAACTCGACTCTGAGCCGCTCCCCGGCAGGAGAGAAGCTATCATTGCTTTAACCCATCGCCCATGCCCGGCGGCATTCCCAGACTCTGGGCAAGATCACTCATTCTCTCCTTCATGGCCTGAGAAAGATACACAGACAATTCAGCTAAGAATATGATAATATCACATCTCATGTGGGTGCATATGAATTTCGTTGTTCTCACCAGGACGCTCTTCTGGTGTGCATCTTTGTAAGCCTCGTTGACTAACTCCGACAGCTTCTGCATTTGAAAATGATGCGCATGTAAGCATTACAATCGTCCATCGCCTTTTTCAATAGGAGAAGCTAGACAGGTTCACATTGCATACGTATCTTCCCACAAGGTAATCAGGCTTACTAATATCAAACTAAATCCTGTATGGCATGCTCTAAATTTCATCAAAGTACAAGCAGATGCACATACGAACAGCACCTGAAGATAGGATGTATGTTTCTTCATAAGGGAATCCCCTTCGCCCAAACATATACATGTGCACGCATGCACCAGGAGTTTCCATATCTATAGTGAAATAACATTTCGCAAAGAAAATTTCTCTATCACTAGAGTAATGATACTCTAGGTGGAGAAGCAAATATTCAACTTAATCTCACCCCGCTTATCTCCCGGACGTCCTAACCAGAGCATAAGGATCAATAGAAGGTCAAATATAAAATACACGTGGCATACAAGAAAGCTAAGGCAGCTTCTGCCATACTAGTGAATTGGCCTATAGTTGCAGCAGTTCAACTCGAAAGAAGGCCTTTGACCAAAAAAGAAAGTTAAAAGAAGGTCCAAAGCCCGGCAAGCAGCACAGAATCTATATAGTAAGCAAACCTCTAATCTAGCCATAGGCCCCAGCATTTCTAAAAGCAGTAAGCTGATGCCCTGGATTAAAGGTGGAAGTTAAGAGGATTGAAGTTACAGGAGTCAGAAACAACTTCATGCAAAGAAATGAAGTGGGAGGCAATAGAGCATGGGGGATAAGAGCTACAGCCACCAACATCGTTTAGGAAAGAGAACTTCCATAATGTCCATGCACAAGCGACTCATGTAAGAGACAAGACCACCCAAGTTTTGCATGGCTACAATTTCCTTCCAGGGAGGATTTCTAAGTAGATGGTTCATTCTATCAGCTGCGAAGGGAAGTATTACGTAGGCCATCCCAGGGTGCATCCACAGCTTGGGACGACAACGTTATAAGGCACACTATTATCTTAGAAACGCAAAAAAATGTCAACATGTTCATCATGCAGAATTTTTCTTAGGAAAGAAAAGTGCCTGAACACCAAGTAACTCCGGAGAACTGCATGAATAGATAGAAAAATTTCAACCTGCTTTATTATTAGAGCGATGAAGCTAGTTAATGGAAAATTTACCATGAAATATGGTAAAATAGTTTTGCATAGGCATATGAGATGGCAGAGACTGAAAGACGAAGAGCTAGCAGAAAACAACAATACAAATTGAACAGTAGCTTCAGAACATTTTGCACTCACCTCAGCTCCTAATTCCATTGCTGCCTCAGTAATCTCGACGCGCACAGGTTGCTGGTTTCCAGTTAAAGTAGCCTGTACAAAATTAATATTTCATTGTTCTTATGTTGAGCCCTTTAAATATGTCCGAGAATGGAAAGCTTCGGCAATATGAATTACAACATAAACAGACGCATAAAATTAAATGAAACCAATATATTAGCTTGCTTGAGAGATTTCCAAATAGAGTTTTGTTGCGTTTGATTTAGCATTTTGAAAGCCCATTGGGGAAATGCAAAGCAGTTTAGCTTGAAGGATTTTGGGCAAATGCAAAGACCTTTGAGAAGCAATTTTGAGAGGAATGCCATTTGATACAAAACACATTCGAAAAGCCCTTTGGGTGATTAATATTAATTTTTTAATTTTTATTTGTTTAAAATTAAAAAAGATAATGTATGCAACTTTTTAAATATAAATTTTGACAATAATACTAAAAAAATCAAATATATATAATTTAAAAAGAAAAAAGACCAATCCCTTTGCCGATCCAAAAAAGGGCCGATCCAGAAAAGGGCTATGGTCGCTGGCAAGCCAAATCTGGCACCAGTGGCCATCGATCGAGGTTGCCCAAGGTTGGGCGAGCCTTGGAATCAGTGGCCATCGGTCGAGGTTGCCTGAGGTTGGGTGAGCCTGGCTGAGGGTCGTGCGACCCAAGTGACCGCCGCTTGGGTTGTTCGAGGTCATGTGACCTCTAGTGGCCCTCACTAGGGTTGTGCAGCCCTCACCTCAATCGATGGCCACTAGCGTCAGATCTAGCTTGTTGGCGATCGTAGCCCCTCATCGGTCTGGCGAAGGATTTGATCCTTTTTTTAATTTAAAAAAAAATAACAAGTGACAAAATTGGAATTTTGAAGAATTGGTGAGAGTAGTTTTGGAAGAAAAAAAATGAATTTCAGCATTTGGCCAAATGCTGCATTGGACTTTTAACCTTCCCAATACTACTGGAAAACTCCTCCAAAATGGTTGCTAAACGGTCCAGCATTTGCCCCAAGGGGCTTTGGAGGCCGAAAGCCCCTTAGGAATGCTGAACCAAACACATCCTTTCTATGTTGTAGTAAAAGCGTTAGAAAACACCGTAATCAAACAACATCATCAACAATACAAGTCAAAATTTGGCAAAACAAGTATTACTATGAAACTAATTACTAATGGAGCAATGGCCACCGATGAACTCAAAATCTTCCCGCTTTTAGTTTTTTACCTTATTTGCCATAAAAAATCACACATAGTCCAACCTGGCACCTTGGATTTCTTGTCCCAGTTTATTTCCTTTTTATTTCAGATCAGTCAGAAAAGCTTTTCTCTATACTCACACAATTGCAGGTTCTAATTTTGGAACCAAAAAAATTCTGTCTTCACTTTCCCAGCAATATCAGAATATGACCTCCCCAAGATTTTTTTTCCGCTTTTTTCTCATGTACAAAGCAAATAACATGTTCAAAACCTCAATATAGAACAGCCAAACCATGCAAGGCATCCATAGCACCTCAACAATTTCACTAGTAAGACAATGCATTTGTACCCAGCAACAATGTATTTCACAATATTGCATATTTTACTGTCTCTACCAAAAGCGCGTTTCACCAATTAACTGCAATTCTCTTAACCAGTAGTTTCACCCCTAGAGAGAGATATTAATGTTCACCTTGAACTAGACAACCCATTTGTTCATCCATTCTTTCTTTCTTTCTTCGCTCTCACTCTTTTCCTCTCGTATGACTTCAACCCCATTTCCCTGTCTCTCTACTCCACCACCTTGATCAGGTATTCACTAAGCTTCCCAGGTCTATTTTCTATATTAAGTCTGGTTAGTCACTAGTCAGTTTTATATGACAAAATCTTAGTTAAGACCTCAAGACATCCAGGAATCCAGATTGGTAATGTTGCGAGAATTTCATCGTCTGGGAACTCCTTTGGTTGAATTCTGCTTGAGATTTTTGTGTGCATTTAATAAGTGAATAGTTAACTGATAAGCACAGATGTATGACCACCGCATGTGCCTTCCTGGTCTGTTGGAGCATGGCAATACAGACCATGCATGGCCTTTGTTGGCCCTACATGTGTTCACAACTGCTTCGTCTAAGATAGGCATATGGTAACAGAGAGCATCACACAACCATGCGAGGAAAACAGTAGTACCTTTATTAATTCTCCTTCACAGTAACCATCAAACTCCGCTCTGTATATCAGAATGGACAAATATCAAGGATATTATAAGTTAAGCCTAGATGATGGAAAAGCAAGACATCAAAGGTAATATAATAATATAAGACAACATAAAGAGGAAATAACATAAAACCTTACGCTGCAAGTTCCTTCTGCACTCGCACAGCCTCAACTTGGACAACCATTTGTGCCTTTTTTACTGTCTCATACAAATTTTGCATATTCCCAAGAATCCCTGCCTAAAAATCACAGGAATATGCACATAAATTATCACAAAAACTACAACACACACACACACACACACACACACACACACACACACATGGAAACTAGATCGAATCAGCATTGATAAAATCCAGATAAATTGCACAAGGATAATGGACCCCACATTCCTACATTCAAAAACTGGTTTAACTGAGCTGAGCCTTCTAATCTGCCTATCGTTCTAAGCTGCTTAAATCTACTCAAATGTAGTCCACCTACTCATAGTGAGCTTAACTTAATACAGCAGAAAACATCTCACCTACAAGGAAAATTGCATAGATTATATTAAGATGCAGAAAACTTGAAGAAAACTACAATAAGAGACCTACAATGTCCAATGCACTAGATAAGAACATCAAAGATATTTCAAACTAGTTGGCAAGACAACTCAAAATGTAGTCAAAGCAACTCTGCCAAAATCATTGCCTTGACTGTACATTCACAAGCATATTTAAGGACAGTCCTTTAAAAAGATAGTGGAAAACCTTTGAAGGAGCATCATCATTGTTATCCTTCTTTCCTCCAAATAGGCCATGTACACGAAGAGTTCCATAACCTCTGTTGACACTTTTATGAGCAGACCAGAGCAAAATTTGCCTGCCACTACCAACAATATTCACGCTTGAGTTGAGATTACCTGAAAAGCAGCAGGAGGACCACAAATAAACAGCTGGTGTGAAGAAGGAAATCAGACATAACATCAGTGGACTACAGCACACTCCAAAGGTTGGAGAGTGAGCAGAAGCAGAAAGCAATAAAACATCTACTCTACACATTGCTTATGCTTAACCTTCCAGCAAATTCCATCATCACATTTGCAGCGAACTTACAGAGAAATCTAGTTGCATTAAACTCTAGCAATATTAATTTAAGTAACAATACAATAAAGAGGTAAATATTGAATAGATTATGAGCATGTTTACCATTGCAAATTAACAGGTGTCCATTGGCTAAAAGGAAAAAAAAAAATTCAAAGTTCCTAAGTTTAAGTCTAATTAGGAAAATACATTTTATATGCCAATTTTACAGAGGGAAAATAATCATTATCATATCAGTAATATGAACATAAATGCAGAAATGACCGATGGAAAAGTTGTCACCATTTTATGCAATTTCCGAATAAATACTAGTTTGACTGGGGGGAAAAAGTAACCTCAGATCATGAACAAAAGCCATGCACACTTGACATTAAGTAATTCAAACACTTCCCCATTCAATGCTCACAACTTGGCAAAGGAATTCACTTACTCAGCACCCTCTAACCTATATCTCTCTTAATTACAATTTTTGTACTTGAACTTCAAGCTGAAACCTACATATCGGTCCGATCCTGACTGCAAAAGCACTTCAGCAAATGTGACAGCAGGAAAATGGAAATGGAAAATCCATTTTAACTGACCTTCCTAGAATCCTTTATCTTTTCCATCACATAAACTGGTCAATGTCATTTTAAACTTCATTTTACTGTAATCTGACTCCCACCCGATACTTTCACCAAATAGTAGGCCAAATTAAAAGATGAACCTCAACTGCCAATTCAATTTTCATTTTGGTAATGTCTCTCTCTCACACACGTGAGCACAAGTATTCAACCAAGAGGAGCAGAGCCTGACACACAGACCCAAGTTTATGGAAGATGACACCTTAGTCACTTCCCCATTCAATTCTATTTGACTGTGTGTGTCCATGGGCATGCCTAAGAGGCAAGGCAGCAAACTACGAAAGCAAAATGCTGAATTCAGACAGGCGTTTGTTCCGATGTGTAGTAGGTCCATCACCAACTGGCTGTAGATGCATAACAATTAAGCATTTGCTCTTGTGCACAACTTTACATGAACACGCATCCCATAAATTCACCCCAGCCCTCTAGCTTCCTCCCCGACCAATACAACTACCCATTTCATATCCCAAAGAAGCATGGCAATTTGTTTGCTCGCTGTAAATTGAGCATTGCATCGACATGACAAACACCAAAAGTATGAAAGCCGCAAAAGGCACTAATATTGGTAGCCAAACTCTTCATGTCCAATACCCAAAAGGATACACTACTTGGACTTGTCATCAAGTGTCGACCTTTCGTCTCTTGGAACATTTACAAATGCCCTGAAAGAAGAGACACTGCCTAGACTTGTCATTAAGTTTCAACCTTTTATCTCTTGGAACATTCATGAATGCCCCGCTTTCCCTCACACTTCTAAACTGACCACCTGCCCCTTCCACAACCAATCTGAGATAACCCAAACAAGATCATATGTAGATGCAGCATTAGTAGCAAATTTCTCAATTCTATAACTCTGCACCAAACACCCACGGTCATACCGGCATTTACCATCAAGAGTCACTCCCCATCAAGCAGAGAACATCGCAGAGAAGCTAAAAACCGATGGACATCACAGCCAGTGCCGAATTGCAAACCCAAAAAAGGAGAGGACAACTGATATTGCCATTCAAACCACATCCTCTAAAAGGCACCGACTTCCTAATCAACCGCGCAACTCGCAAAAGCTAATAACCCGCACCAATTGCCACTCGAAAACCCATTCCTCACTTCGCACTATCATCATAAATGGTCGCGAAATCTGATCGAATCGAAGAGAGCAGCGAATTCGTCCTCGCGGACGGAACGCAATTCGACCCCCTAAAGTAAACGTAATGGGCACAAGAGCAAGTCAGGCAGAGAGAGAGAGAGAGAGAGAGAGAGAGAGAGAGGGTTTACAGAGAGAGACTGAGGAAGGAGTCCGGTCGTGGGGCGAGCACAGCTTCGGCAAGTGATGAGCCAGAGACATCGAAGAAGCCATGGCTTCTGCGCGCTGAGAGAGACGGGAGAAGAGAGAGAGAGAGAGAGAAGGGTTAAGATAGAGGGTTGGGACGTTCGAGGTTTTTGCTCCCTCATTTCTTTTCCCCCTACTTTCACCGCCGATTGCAGCACCTGCGCTTCGTGACGGACCAACGGTATCGTGACACGCAACCTGACGGATAAAAATAACACGGTACTTTTCACTCCGTGAAAGAAAATGAGAGAGAGAGACCGATCCCGCCTTCGGTTCAGCCAATGAGGAGCTGCCACCTCAGCTAGCTGTCAGATATATTCCCCTTCGACGATGGATTTAGAATATCCGAGGAAAAACTTTGTGGCATGTATAGACTGAGATCTTTTGGGGGGATCTCTTCTCGTCGACGAAAGCGATTTGCGACCGGTCTTCAACTGAGAGGATGAAAGATATGCATGATATATTTTGTATTCCAGCTAAACATGTAGGCTCGGGTTCGACTTGACTTATATTATTTAATTATATTCATGAAAGCTCATAGTCAAATTAAGATGAAAGTGTAAATTGAGTAACTATACGATCGAGTAAAGACGAGATAGATTGAAGAGTGAGTTATCAAAATGGATTAAGTTAAAGTAAATTGTAAACTCATTTACAAGCCATTTAATATAAATAATCCATTTGTAAACCATCAAACACCCATACGACTTAGGAAATGGGTTTATGATCCGTTTTGATGAATTTATTTATATTTAATTAATTTGCATCATAATTTGTAACTCATCATCTATAAAATTAAATTTGATTGGATAAAGGTTGCATCATTGTTTTGGCTTTTAGCATTTTCGGAAAGCCCTCTACAAGGATTAATATTTTTTTCAGTGTCTTGTGTTAACCCATTCTGTGTCTTACGTTTGTTAAGATGTTTAGTGTTTACTGCCACATTCATTTACAGAAACGATACGCATAGCAAATAATAATTGCACTCCAATGTGTTAGACTTGGTATTTATCCTGCTAAGAGCTGAAAACCCGATTGATGGCACTATGCTATATTTGGCCTCAACCTTCAGTGCTGACACATGAAATAAAAGAAATTATCAGGAGGAACATAATGATGCAAATTTATTATAGAATTAAGAGTCAAACATTTCACAAAGCGTAGTTCTAAAATTGATCTACTAAACAACCTTTACCAAAAAAAAAAAAAAAACATTTCACAAAGCGTTGAGCACTAGGTATAACTATTCTAACTCCATCCGGCAAACCTGAGTAACAAACAAATTAGCTTTATTTCCTATCGAAAAAGAAAAAATCTTCTTCACAAATATGAAGCATAAGTTGAATAACCCTACCCATCTTTGTCAAATTAAGATTGAATAAAGTCTGTATAGAAATAATTTTTTATGGCAACTGCATATATTCTCATTCATGACTCAACCTCACTGAGGTAGCAAAATAAACAATTGATTAATGGAACGTAACTAAAACTCAAATTACTTTAAATTACTTAAAAAGCTCAAATTACTTCAAATTACTTAATCCTAACCAATCAAGTATTTGAGTTAACACTTTAGTAAACCCATCAACAGCTCTTGCCTTCATGAGAAGGCCGTATAATCTAGGCATTAAAAACGTCCAAAGCCTAGAGGTCTATCGAATCTCTGGTAGAGTAATCAACTCCTGAGTGTTATACAGACAGTTGCAATAGGATGAATCATCCGATATATCCCCACAAAAAAAATCTCCCCCTTTTGCGGATAATAGGGAGGGCTTTCTCATTATCACTTCTTACGAGCTGTTGGATTGACAAAATGAAAAAAAAACGTTCATGAAGTTAAAGCCAAAAATTAGAAATATCCATCATTCATGGCCTTGCTTCTTCCCAAATTGGATTAAAAAGACAGAAGAGCCATTACATAGTTTATAATTTAAGAAAAACAAATAATTAGTAAACAAACATAAATCGGTTGAGACAAAATTTAGCTGAATAAAATAATGGAGGATTTGAAGTTTTAGTTTCATGACATTGGAGTGTGGTTTTAATTCTTTTAGCTTCTCTTACTTTTTCGTGACTTTGCCCTAAATCGAAACCAATATGATAGATCAAGGAATCAAGTGAATCTCACACCTCTCTTTTCTAGTCAAATCCAATAGAGATGGACTTATCTATCAAGTATGCAATTTCTATTATATCATAAGTCCACATATTAGTTTGTTTAAAGAGATATAACAGATAAAAGTAACAATAAGAAGAAAGTCAACTTCTTACAAGCAAATCCTTTCACTACTTGGCGATTGTCTTAGATAACCAATCTCACTCCAGGCATACGGCTTAGTTGATCAGCCTACCTATGCGTCAGCATCACTCCAGCTCGGGCACAATGCTCCTATGAGGTTCTTGATAAATCCTGTTTATTAAGTTCGAAGATTAGATCCTTCGTCTGTGGCCCATTGCACATACCTTGCACAGACCTTGCATGGACCTTGCGTGAACCTTCCACGCCTCCCTGGCTGAAGAGACTTGTATGAGGGCAGTCTTCACTCCAGCATCGAGCGGGCCTCCTTCTCACCAGCATCGCCACAACCACTATCGATCACCAATTCACCCCAATCACAGTGTTGACGGTCCTCGTGGAACATAAAAAATCAAAAAGCTACACGTGGAGGATTTAATTGACCGAGAAAAAAAACCTTAGATCTAATTACATATTGAAAAGTTTCGTTTTGAATTTTTCCAAGTGAGGGATATGGTGGAAGAAAAATCGAGCGAATATGTCAATAGTTAATTTTTCCCATAAATCACAAAAAAAATTTAGTTATTTATCCTCGAGGAAGCGTAAAAAATCAAAAAGCTACACGTGAAGGATTTAATTGATCGAGAGAAAAACCCTAAATCTAATTAAATATTGAAAAGTTTCATTTTGAATTTTTCCAAGTGAAGGATATGGTGGAAGAAAAATCGAGCGAATATGTCAATAGTTAATTTTTTTAGAAATCACAAAGAAATTTATTTATTTATTCTTGAGAAAGCCTCAATTAAAAAAAAAAAATCGTAATCTCGATTGCAGAACGTAAACACAAATTCACATTGCATTCTTACATTCACTAAACATATGTTCATATTCATTCATAAAAATGATATACACAGCAAATACGAACTGCACTCAAATGTATTAGACTATATTAATTAGTTTGCTTCATGAATCACCTGAGTATTGCTAACAACAAGCTGAAACTGTTAGGCTTGTTATTTATTCTACCAAGAGAGGAAAACCCGATTGATGACATCATACTATACTTGGCCCCAACCTTCAGGTGCTAACACATGAAGTAAAAGAAATTATCAAGAGGAACATAATGATACAAATTTATTGCAGAATTAAGAGTCAAACCTTTCACAAAGCATTGAGCACCAAGTACAACTATTGTAACTCCATCTGGCAAATATGGGTATCAAACAAATTAACTTTGTTTCCTCTCGAAAAAAGAGAAAATGTTCCACACAAATATGAAGTGTAAGTTGAATAACCCTACCCATCTTTGTCAAATTAAGATAGAAGGGTATAAATGCTGTCAAGCCTGGATAGAAATAATTTTTCGTGGCAACTGTATATATCTCATTTGTGACTCAACCTCACTGAGGTAGTAAAATAAACAATTGATTAATGGAACGCAACTAAAAATCAAATTACTCCAAATTACTTAACTTAAAAAAAACTCAAATTACTATCAGTCAAGTATTTGAGTCAACACTTTAGTAAACCCATCAACAGCTCTTGCCTTCATGGGAAGACCATATAACCTAGGCATTAAAAACGTCAAGAGCCTAGAGGTTTGTCGAATCTCTGGCAGAGTGATCAACTCCTGAGTGTTATACAGACAGCGATTGCAATAGGGCGAATCATTAGATATATCCTCGCAAAAAAATCTCCCCCTTTTGCGGATAATAGCGAGGGTTTTCTCATTATCACTTCCTGCGAGCTGTTGGACTGACAAAATGAGAAAAAGACGTTCATGAAGTTAAGCCAAAAACCAGAAATTTCCATCATTCATGGCCTTGCTACTTCCCAAATTGGATAAAAATGCAAAAGAGCCATTACATAATTTATAAATAAAAAAAACAAATAATTAGTAAACAAACATAAATCGGTTGGGACAAAATTTGGCTGAATAAAAGAATGGAGGATTTGAAGTTTCAGTTTTATGGCATTGGAGTGTGGTTTTAATTTTTTTAGCTTCTCTTATGTTTTCGTGACTTTGTCCTAAATTAAAACCAATATGGTAGATCAAGAAAATCAAGTGAATCTCCGACCTCTCTTTTCTAGTCAAATCCAATAGAGATGGACTTATATATCAACTATGCAGTTTCTATTATATCACAAGTCTACATATTAGTTTGTTTAAAGAGATATAATAGATAAAAGTAACAATAAGAAGAAAGTCAACTTCTTATAGGCAAATCCTTTCACTACTTGGCGATTGTTTCGGATAGCCAATCTCACTCGAGGCATACGGCTTAGTTGATCAGCCTACCTATGCGTCAGCATCACTCTAGCTCGGGCACAATGCTCCTCTGAGGTTATTACCTGATAAATCCTTTTTGTCGCGTCTCGGCTATAACAGTGAAAGAAAATGTGGTAGTGAACACTAAATATCTTAAAAAATGCAAGACACAGAATGAGTTCACGTGAATATTGAAAAAAATGGAACTAACCATCCAAACATTATAGCAAGTGTTTCCACAATTCCCCTCCGATCGAAAATCGTTCCATGTCTACTCGTCTTGTTCGGTGGTAAAATTCCGACCGCATAGGGCCACTCCATTCCTTGCACGTAATATGCAATACTTCTACGTGGTGTATGACTGCTATAATGAATTGAGAATCACTTGGCTAATCAACCAGAAACCCATCATTCTAACAGAAAAGGAGTTAGAAACTCACCATTCAAGAGCTTGAAATGTGGGTAAAAAGGGGCTTTGAAATAAGGGATCTGCAGGCGCCAATATAGGAGAAGAGAGAGGACTTGCCTTATTCCCTATAATATGCAATGCTTCTATGTGGTGCATAGCTGCCATAACGAATTGACAATCACTCAGCTAATCAACTAGAAACCCATCATTCTAACAAAAAATGAAGCTAGAAACTCACCATTCAAAATCTTGAAGTGTCTATAAATAAGGCTTTGAAATAAGGGATCTGTGCGCTAGTATAGGGGAGGAGGGAGGACTTGCCTTCTTCCCTGTAATATGTAATGCTTCTATGTGGTGCATAGAAGTACTCATAGTTGAGTCAGGATGCCTAGGTAAGCTAACGCGCCTCGGTTGAGCCAAGATACTGTAGTTGAGTTAGGATGCATAACTTGAAGCTGGATGCCTTAGTTGAGTCGGGAGGGCCTGTTTATTAATTTCGAAAATTAGCTCCTTCGTCTGTGGCGCATTGCACAGACTTTGCGCGAACTTTGCACGGACCTTGCATGAACCTTCCACGCCTCTCTGGCTGAAGAGACTTTTATGAGGGCAATCTTCACTCCAGCATCGAGTGGGCCTCCTTCTCACCAGCATCGCCACAACCACCATCGATCACTAATTCACCCCAATCACAGTGCTGACGGTCATTGTGGAATATAAAAAATCAAAAAGCTACACGTGGAGGATTTAATTGACCGAGAAAAAAAACCTTAGATCTAATTAAATATTGAAAAGTTTCGTTTTGAATTTTTCCAAGTGAGGGATATGGTGGAAGAAAAATCGAGCGAAGATGTCACTAGTTAATTTTTCCCATAAATCACAAAAAAATTTAGTTATTGATTCTCGAGGAAGCGTAAAAAATCAAAAAGCTACACGTGAAGGATTTAATTGATCGAGAGAAAAACCCTAAATCTAATTAAATATTGAAAAGTTTCATTTTGAATTTTTCCAAGTGAGGGATATTGTGGAAGAAAAATCGAGCGAAGATGTCAATAGTTAATTTTCTTAGAAATCACAAAGAAATTTAGTTATTTATTCTCGAGGAAACCTCAATTAAAAAAAATAAATCGTAATCTTGGTTGCAGAACGTAAGCACAAATTCACATTGCATTTTTACATCCACTAAACATATATTCGTATTCATTCATAGAAATGATATGAGCAACAAATATGAACTGCACTCAAATGTATTAGACTATATTGATTAGTTCGCTTCATGAATCACCTGAGTATTGCTAACTACAAGCTGAAACTGTTAGGCTTGTTATTTATTCTACCAAGAGAGGAAAACCCGATTAATGGCATCATACTATACTTGGCCCCAGCCATTAGGTACTGACACATGAAGTAAAAGAAATTATCAAGAGGAACATAATAATACAAATTTATTGCAGAATTAAGACTTAAACCTTTCACAAAGCATTGAGCACCAGGTACAACTTTTGTAACTCTATCCGACAAATATGGGTATCAAACAAATTAACTTTGTTTCCTCTTGAAAAAAGAAAAATGTTCCACACAAATATGAAGCATAAGTTGAATAACCCTACCCATCTTTGTCAAATTAAGATAGAAGGGTATAAATGCTGTCAAGCCTGGATAGAAATAATTTTTCGTGGCAACTGTATATATCTCATTTGTGACTCAACCTCACTGAGGTAGCAAAATAAACAATTGATTAATGGAACGTAACTAAAAATCAAATTACTCCAAATTACTTAACTTAAAAAAAACTCAAATTACTTTAAATTACTTAATGCTAATCAGTTAAGTATTTGAGTCAACACTTTAGTAAACCCATCAACAGCTCTTGCCTTCATGGGAAGACCATATAACCTAGGCATTAAAAACGTCAAGAGCCTAGAGGTTTGTCGAATCTCTGGCAGAGTGATCAACTCCTGAGTGTTATACAGACAGCGATTGCCATAGGGCAAATCATTAGATATATCCCGCAACAAAATCTCCCCCTTTTGCGGATAATAGTGAGGGTTTTCTCATTATCACTTCCTGCGAGCTGTTGGACTGACAAAATGAGAAAAAGACGTTCATAAAGTTAAGCCAAAAACCAGAAATTTCCATCATTCATGGCCTTGCTACTTCCCAAATTGGATAAAAATGCAGAAGAGCCATTACATAATTTATAAATCAAGAAAAACAAATAATTAGTAAACAAACATAAATCGGTTGGGACAAAATTTGGCTGAATAAAAGAATGGAGAATTTGAAGTTTCAGTTTCATGGCATTGGAGTGTGGTTTTAATTTTTTAGCTTCTCTTATGTTTTCGTGACTTTGTCCTAAATTAAAACCAATATGGTAGATCAAGAAAATCAAGTGAATCTCCGACCTCTCTTTTCTAGTCAAATCCAATAGAGATGGACTTATCTATCAAGTATGCAGTTTTTATTATATCACAAGTCTACATATTAGTTTGTTTAGAGAGATATAATAGATAAAAATAACAATAAGAAGAAAGTCAACTTCTTATAGACAAATCCTTTCACTACTTGGCGATTGTCTCGGATAATCAATCTCACTCGAGGCATACGGCTCAGTTGATCAGCTTGCTTATGCGTCAACATCACTCCAGCTTGGGCACAATGTTCCTATGAGGTTATTACCTGATAAATCTTGTTTGTCGCGTCTAGGCTATAACAGTGACAGAAAATGTGGCAATGAACACTAGATATCTTAACAAATGCAAGACACAGAATGAGTTCACGTGACTATTGAAAAAAATGGAACTAACCGTCCAAACATTACAGCAGGTGTTTCCACAATTCCCCTCCGATTGAAAATCTTTCCATGTCTACTCGTCTTGTCCGGTGGTAAAATTTCGATCGAATAGGGCCACTTCCTTCCTTGCATGTAATATGCAATGCTTCTACGTGATGCATGACTGCTATAATGAATTGAGAATCACATGACTAATCAACTAGAAACCCATCATTCTAACAGACAAGGAGTTAGAAACTCACCATTCAAGAGCTTGAAATGTGTGTAAAAGGGGCTTTGAAATAAGGGATCTACTGGCGCAGATATAGGAGAAGAGGGAGGACTTGCCTTATTCTTTGTAATATGCAATGCTTCTATGTGGTGCATAACTGCGATAAAGAATTGACAATCACTTAGCTAATCAACTAGAAACCCATCATTCTAACAAAAAATGAAGCTAGAAACTCACTCTTCAAAAGCTTGAAGTGTCTATAAATAGGGCTTTGAAATAAGGGATCTGTTGGCGTCAATATAGAAGAGGAGGGAGGACTTGCCTTCTTCCTCGTAATATGTAATGCTTCTATGTGGTGCATAAAAGTACTCATAGTTGAGCTAGAATGCTTGGGTTGAGCCCGGATGCCTTGGTGAGCTAATGCGCCTCGGTTGAGCCAAGATGCCGTAGTTGAGTTAGGATGCCGAATGCGTTAGTTGAGTTGGGAGTGCCTGTTTATTAAGTTCAAAGATTAGTTCATTTGTCTGTGGCCCATTGTAAAGACCTTGCACGGACCTTGCAGGAACTTTCCATGCCTCTTTGGTCGAAGAGACTTGTATGAGGGCAGTCTTCACTCCAACATTGAGCGGGCCTCCTTCTCACTAGCATTGCCACAACCACTATCGATCACCAATTCACCCCAATCATAGTGCTGACGGTCCTTGTGGAACATAAAAAATCAAAAAGCTACACGTGAAGGATTTAATTGATCGAGAAAAAAACCTTAGATCTAATTAAATATTGAAATGTTTCGTTTTGAATTTTTCCAAGTGAGGGATATGGTGGAAGAAAAATCGAGCGAAGATGTCAATAGTTAATTTTTCATATAAATCACAAAAACATTTAGTTATTTATTCTCGAGGAAGCCTAAAAAATCACAAAGCTACACATGAAGGATTTGATTGATCGAGAGAAAAACCCTAAATCTAATTAAATATTGAAAAGTTTCATTTTGAATTTTTCCAAGTGAGGGATATGGTAGAAGAAAAATCTAGCGAAGATGTCAATAGTTAATTTTCTTAGAAATCACAAAGAAATTTAGTTATTTATTCTCGAGGAAGTCTCAATTAAAAAAAAAAAATTGTAATCTCGGTTGCAGAACGTAAACACAAATTCACATTGTATTTTTACATCCACTAAATATATATTCATATTCATTCATAGAAATGATATGCGCAATAAATAGGAAATGCACTCCAATGTATTAGACTACATTGATCAGTCTGCACTCTTTATGAATCACCTAAGTATTGCTAACCACAGGTTGAAATTGTTAGGCTTGTTATTTATTCTACCAAGAGAGGTAAACCCGATTAATGGCACCATACTATACTCGGCCCCAGCCTTCAGGTGCTGATACATGAAGTTAAAGAAATTATCAAGAGGAACATAGTGATACAAATTTATTGCAGAATTAAGAGTCAAACATTTCACAAAGCATTAAGCACCAGGTACAACTATTGTAACTCCATCCGGCAAATATGGGTAACAAACAAATTAACTTTGTTTCCTCTCGAAAAAGAAAAAAAAGATTCTACACAAATATGAAGCATAAGTTGAATAACCCTACCCATCTTTGTCAAATTAAGATCGAAGGGTATAAATGCTGTAAAGCCTTGATAGAAATAATTTTTCGTGGCAACTGTATATACCCTCATTCATGACTCAACTTCACTAAGGTAGCAAAATAAACAATTGATTAATGGAACATTACTAAAACGCAAATTACTTCAGATTACTTAAAAAACTCAAATTACTTCAAATAACTTAATGCTAACCAATCAAATATTCGAGTTAACACTTTAGTGAATCCATCAACAGCTTTTGCTTTAATGGGAGGGCCGTATAACCTAGGCATTAAAAAGTCCAGAGCCTAGAGGTTTGTTGAATCTCTGGCAGAGTAATCAACTCCTAAATGTTATACAGATAATGATTGCAAGGGTGAATCATTCGATATATCCCCGCAAAAAAAGCTCCCCCTTTTGTGGATAATAGCGAGGGCTTTCTCATTATCTCTTTTTGCGGGCTGTTGGACTAACAAAATGAGAAAAAGACGTTCAGGAAGTTAAGCCAAAAACCAAAAATATCCATCATTCATGGCCTTGCTACTTCCCAAATTGGATAAAAATGCAGAAGAGCCATTACATAATTTATAAATCAAGAAAAACAAATAATTAGTAAACAAACATAAATCGGTTGGGACAAAATTTGGCTGAATAAAAGAATGGAGAATTTGAAGTTTCAGATTCATGGCATTGGAGTGTGGTTTTAATTTTTTAGCTTCTCTTATGTTTTCGTGACTTTGTCCTAAATTAAAACGAATATGGTAGATCAAGAAAATCAAGTGACTCTCCAACCTCTCTCTTCTAGTCAAATCCAATAGAGATGGACTTATCTATCAAGTATGTAGTTTCTATTATCATAAGTCTACATACTAGTTTGTTTAAAGAGATGTAATAGATAAAAATAACAATAAGAAGAAAGTCAATTTCTTAGAGGCAAATCCTTTCACTATTTGGTGATGGTCTCGGATAACCAATCTCACTCTAGGCATACGGCTTAGTTGATTAGCCTGCTCATGCGTTAGCACAACTCCAGCTTGGGCACAATGCTCCTCTGAGGTTATTACTTGATAAATCCTGTTTGTTGCATCTTGGCTATAACAATGATAGAAAATGTGGCAATAAACACTAAACATCTTAATAATTGCGGGACTCGTAATAAATTAACGTGAATATTGAAAAAAATGAAACTAACCGTCCAAACATTAATTTTTTTTTTTTATATCCCATGTTCTCTGCGATATACGATCTATTGGATCACATCATTCATTTACCCTTGAGATTGATGCTTCCAATAAAATCTCTATATCACTGTAAGCAATATTTGTAGAATAAAAAAAAGAAAAACAAGACTATTGCTTGGAAAAAGAGAAAGCAGGAGATGGAATGATAAAAAAACAAATATAAAAATTACAAACATTGACGCCCTTATGAAAACATAGATTATAAAAACCAAACCAAATGGGCATTAATGTAGCCATTGATCAAGATCAAGTGACATTTAGTTGCGACTTTACTTAGCCCTTGAGTGAGCAATGTTTTCAATCCTTGAGAAATAATTTAGTTAAGGAGAGGTGTTTATGGAATACTTAGGTATTCTTCATATGCTTTCTTATCTGGTCCACCTCGAAGAACACATTGGATTTGTTTCCATAGGATTGAGTAAGGAAGCTATCTTCATACATTTGAGGTTGCAAAAATATCAAAGCCAAATCCTGATATACACTCCCTCTTCTCTATGTGTCTGGTAAGAACTAGACAAACTTTGTTTGATATACATCCTGATAATTTGTATCGAATACATATACTTCCTCTTCTATATTAATTTAAGTTTCACAAATGGATTTAATTTAAGTTTCACAAATAGTCAATCTTGCATGGTTAAGCATGTTATTATATGTAAAAGTAACAAAAGAAACAATCATGATTAATATAAGTATATAGAAATAATAACTTTCTATGAATTTATCATTTTTCGGCACAATTGTTGTATTCTTTGTTTCTTAGGTTTGAAAAAATTCGTTAAACATAGCTTTGGCCTTCTCACTTTCTATACACCCAGCTTTCTTTGTTGTTGGATATGAAGTTACTTTATTATCTATTTGTCTTTTAAGACCTTACTTCAATTATGGGGTGGAAATTTGTCCAAAAAATCCTAATCATATCAATTCAATCATAAACATTTTAATTGTGCCAATTGAGTTTAAACATTTTTATATTTTGCCAATTGAATCCATCGAGCCAATTTTGACCATAAATCGCTAATATGGATACTGGCCATCCATCATGGCATGGTTAGTGCTGACGTGGGCAATTATAATATTTTTTGAAACTATATATATTTTTTCTTTTTCTTATCTTTTTTTTTCCTTCTTTACTTAATTTATTTTTTATTTTTATTTTTTCGCATTATTAAGGACTATCATGGGGCCATTGGCTAAGGCTCAACCTGCACATCGAAACTGGATGAGAGCTCACAACCCTCGCTCAACATCACCTAGTGGCTAGTGAGGGTTCATTGCCCTTGTACATGGTTGGCTAGAGTCGTGAGCCCTTGCCTTACATCTGAGCAAGGGTTGTGTGCAAGGGCAATGAGCCCTCACTAGTCACTAGGCGAGAGTCATGTCCTTTGTGCAGTGGTGGTCAACAAGGGCTTTCAACCCTCACTCAAATCAGCTCTCACCGGCCATGGAGCAAGGGCGGGGGTCACGGCTCTAACCCAGCTTTAAGCGACAAGGGCCACGAGCCCTCGCCAAGTGGCCAGTGCCCTTTAATAGCTTTTAACAATAAAAATAAGAAAACAAAAGTAAAAAACAAAAAAGAAAAAGAAAATATAAATATAAATATACAAAGTTATTATTACAAATTATTGCCTATGCTATGTAGAACGGCCGGCGTCCACATCAACCATTTTTGGTTAAAATTGGTTGGATTGACTAGACTGGTAGAATGCAAAAATGTTTGAAACTCAATTAACATTAGTAAAATATTTAGAACTGAATTATCAAAAGTACAATAGGTTTATGACATTTTGGATAACTTTCCCTTGTAATATGGATATATTGGTCAAAATAATCATATCCTTCACTTGGTAGTATCACAAGGATAGGATTATCTTGGAAACATGTGCAACTTTTCCTTATGAAGGAACTGATTTGAAATAATCACGTAACATGTCGAGTAGAAAAAGGTAAAGCCCATACAATTACATACTATCATAATATGGAGAAAGTTCATATCGGTGTAGAAATGAGAATCCAAACTTTAAAAAAATGCAATACTCTTTTGACAGCAAGAGAACGAGGGATATGAGAATTGCATCACATAATAGGCAGTAAAAAATGTCTCAATTTAAAACTCTCAATCTTGAATGCTCCTTTTCAAGGATATATACTGACTAAATTTCCAATGAGTTTAACATAGGTAATTAAGGAACCAAAGTGAGGATTTGCAAACGTTTATTGAGTTTTTTAAGTCTAATACTATAAGCACAACCTCGTCAGTCTGACGACGGAACACGATAAACACATAAAAATATAACAATATTACATTTTTGGAACATATCTCATACATTCTCCTTCAAATAGTAGTCCATCAATGACGAAGACCTCTAGCTTGCCACTCCCTGATCGTGGATCCCATCATTCAATTGCCGCAAAAATATATCAATTGGGAGAGTTACCGATCCGTGTCCATGTAGCCCATTCAAGTCCTCTAGTGGAACATGATTTGCGTTCAAATTACTAGAGCCAGCTTCACATGGAGAAGAAGCTCCATAGGAGAAATTCTACTGCATCCTAAAGGAAGAACTGATGTTGTTCTCCTTATTGTTGATTGCAGAGACCTATCAATATAACATTTATTGTCAGACTATGAGAAAATATAATATATAAAAAAGCTAAATATATGTGGGCATACATTGTTCATAGTGGCATAAAAGCTCTTAAGGAAGAGGATATGATCATATGTAACAATTATTTATTCCTAACAAAGATGGTGTGTTCTGTGAGAGGACAATTGTCCAAATGAAGCACACTAAATGTCAACAACGTAGTTCGAGTCCTATGGACATCTTTGACATAAGAAGTCAGCTCTAATAGTTCGTACCTTAATCTGGTTCCATCGGAGAACATGATTAGGCTACATGGCTACGGGTAGGCAACACCCGACGATCATTTTGCATCTGAGGCAAATAGAATATTGGGATGGGCGATCTGAAGGGAGAGACAAGCTAAAGCTAGTCCCCAGATATCGTCTCCATCATTATGGGCCGCTATCCAAATGAGAATGTATGAGGTATTGATCTTTATGTGTTGGTTGTGTTTCACCATAGGAGTAGCCAAACTATATTTATAGTACTAGACTTGAAAGCCGAACAAATTTTTCCATATTCTCAATTTGGTTCCTTGATTAACTATGATAATGTCATTAGCAATTTAGTCAATATATTTCCTTGAAAGGAGTATTTGAGATTGAGAGCTTTAAATGGAGATGGATTCTCACTACCAATTATGTGATATATTCCCAAATCCCTCATGCTCTTTATGCACCATATTAAACTTTTGATTCTCCTCTTTATACTGGATATCAACTTTAATTTTCAAGCCATAATATGACAATCTATAATTGCATAGATCTTTCTAACAATTTCCTTGTATAAATGAAAAATCCATGTCAAGTAGAAAAGATGGTGTCTTACGTATTTTTTTTTTAATGGAAACCTTCCTTTTACATTGATTAACCACAATTTGATAATGCCACAGTTGTCATTGTCTCTTATTGTGTCTCCCGACTTGTACCTTCATGCATGTTTTTCAGACTTCCACCTAAATGATGTTGAACTTTGTGGGAGTTTGCTTCAACCTTTATTAATATTAAAATCAACAAAAAACATAAGAGCGAAAAAACATTTTCAAACACATTGAGAACATTGTTGAGTCCTAGATTTGAAGGGTTTTTGGCATTATATTGTTGGCTTTACTTAGTATATGCATAGTCTCTTTTACAGTACTATGAACTATAAAGTTCAACTCTGATATTGTATGACTCCAAACATTTCATGTAGTGGCGTCCTGAGTTTTGCCGTGGAGATAGATTTTTTTAGTCATAATATTTATTATCTTCAAAACATTTTTGATAAGATTTTAATGGACGATTATTCCTTCTGGCTAGTAAGTTGCGGCTTAGCAAAAATTTACGGTCCTAGTTGTAGTGTAAATTGATTTCTTTTAATATTTTCATTTTTAATTGAGAAATAAATGAGAAGCTATACCTAATCTAACAAGTGCAAATCGATGAAGAATTTGGGAAATTACTAACACGTCAAGCATGGAAGATGCATATGAGGATGGTGAAGAATTTGTGGGAATGCATTTGAAAACATATAACATATTGAGTATCATAACTTTTTTTCGACCACTCAAGATGCGTTTTATAATTATTCTATTTGCGGAAACAATTTCTACTTAGAAACTATTTTTTCTGATTTTATTCCTTGGACAAGTTTCTAATCATTTGAGGACATTTGAAAATTGCACAAATTTTCTATTTCCGAAATAGAAAAAGAACAAAGTTTTGGTATGGCCCTAGAATTTTTTTGTGACATAGCATTTTTTTTAAAATTTTAATAATTTTATGAAATTTTTCTTTATTTTAATAATATATTATATATTTTTACTTTTCCTTTCTCTTATTCTTCTTCCTTTAGCCGATTGCCAGCCTCGGGGGAGCCTCACTTAGCCATGGTGAGACTTCAGCGAGGTCGCTGGACCTCATTTGGTTGGTTGCTGGTCATCACCATGACTAGCTACCGGCTATAGTAAGAAGAAGAAGAAGAGAAAAAGAAAGAAAAGAAAAGAGGAAAAAAAGAAGAAAAGAAAATGGTTTGGTTTAATTTTGGGAAAATCTCAAAAAAGGACCTGAAGTGAAGCCATTTTCTTAAAAAAGGACCCAAAGTGGACACTGTCTCAAATAAGGACCTGGAGTGACTAACTTACTCTCAATTAAGGACCTGAACTTCTAATTTTATTTACAGCCAGGGGTACTTTTGTCCAAGAACATTGTTGTTTATTTTTTTCTCTCTTTCTTCTTTTTTTTTTCCTTCATCTTTCTCACTTTTTACATCACCTCCATTATCAACCCCTTCATCGCTCTACGTCATCTTGTTGTATGACCAAGATTGGGTTTTCTTTAGCACGAGCCATTACAACGTAGTCTAACTCGTTAAAAATTTTAAATTTCGCTCCTCAAAATGGTTTGTAGACAATTCCACAAAGCCAGAATGAGCTTTCAAAAATAAGTTCTTTTTATTCCAACATTCATTGCAAATTCTAATCTCAAAGCCATAATATGAATTTGCTTTTACTAAGACTCAACTTTTTGTCCAACTCCCAAGTTATGCAACTAATCCCTTTGACGACATATTTCTCTCACCTCGATAGTGCATCAAACTCCACTTATTCTGGGTCTTCCCTTAACCCAGCAACTGCAATTTTTTGTGCTGTTTTCGATCCTGCTTGCCAACAACAAAGTAACAATATCCAAGCATCGCTAGATCGTCTTGTTTGATTAACTTATGCCTCTATTCAATTAACACTTAGTGATCAACAATTTCATGCTAAAGAACAATTTTGTTGCAGCTGGCGACTATTTCAACCTTGGCAAGAGTTTGCCTCATCAATTTCAAATTTGGGTTTGCCTCTCTTACATAAATTCAATCTTTCAAAAATCCCCCTTCCCCTTTGCAATGCTAATGGCTCCTTTCAATAATCCCTAGTCAGGAGACACCCACTCACACTCTTGCCATTCTCATCGACATAGCTCTTCTCCTCAATCGATACCCCATCTTAAGATTGATCATTAGTCGTATATGACATCATTAACTGTAGAAACTGTTGTACTTCGTTGCCCCATTGCCGCCATTGACAAGTCCTATTTGAGCTCTCGACCTCATCAACCACTGCCCCTAATAGAAAATCCAGCATCGTCGTTGTCGGATGGAGATCAATCCGAGCTTTAGGTTGAGCACAAGCGAGCCGAGATTTGATGCATCTTGAGGAACTTAGGATTTTAGCATCCAAGAAGGTGACCAGTAGCAAATAACTCCAATCCAACTTCTTGTCACTAGGACCAACTACGTGATGATATGACGCTTACGAGGTCGCTGGTAGGAGCCCTGATTATGGTGTTGAAGAAGGAGGCAATGTAGAGCGAAGGAGGAGGTGTGAGGAAGATGAAGAAAAAAAAAATTGAAGAAAAATTTTCTTGGACAAAACTACCCCAAGCTGTAAATAAGATTGAAAGTTTGGATCCTTATTTGAGACGAAATTAGCCACTTTGGGTCCTCATTTGATACACTGTCCACTTTGAGTCCTTTTTTGAGAAAATGAGCCCACTTTAGATCCTTATTTGAGATTTTCCCTTTAATTTTTGAGTCGTTCCTAGGAACAAAAGAGCAACTTTTTTCTACTTATTAGTTTTATCCCAGACCTATTCTTGGGAACAAAATGTTACCAAATGGAGTTCTGTTCTTTTTTGTTCCAAGGAACGAAAAAGCAAAAATAGTCACTATTTGGTTGGTTACCAAATAGGGTCCTAAGTGCCATAACTTAAAAAAAAAAAAAAAAAAATTCACTTGAATATCATAACTTTCAATTGATTACCTAAGTACCAAGAAATTTTAAAAAAGTTTGCTCAAGCGGTGGAAATCCAACACGGTATAGCACTTGCGGTGAACGTTTTTAAAAAGTTATGACATCCAAGTAATTGACTGAAAAGTTATATGACACTCCAATGATAGGAAAAAAAGTTATAATATTCAAGTGAGTGGCGTAATGGAGAAAAAGTTACAACACTTAAGTGTGCATTGGATAAAAGTTATGATACTTATGGTATCTTTTTCTAATGACATGTCTCAAGAGATGATGCGAGGAATAGAAATTTCATGATCATAATTTTCGAGTTTCATCTCTCATGATAATATAGAAATGTTTGATTAGTGAAGTTGTTATAATTCATCTCCATGTGCATAATTTGGGTTTGGATTGAATTGAAAATAGTTTAACCCAAACCGACCCATTTAATCATAGTACAATTTCAGAAAATCATACCTAATCCAACCTGATTGGACCCAAGCTCCATTTTCGCAGACGATGCCATTTTCTTTCTTGATGGTACTGTTCGTGAATGTTAGAATTTATCGAATATTTTACATTAGTATTGTGTAGCAACAGGGCAAGAAATTAATCGAAATAAATTTAGTATCTATTTTGGAAAAGACTGCCCGGTTAGTTTGCAACAGAATATGGCCATGGAGCTACGAGTTCCTATTCTGAACAAGTCTGGAAAATATTTGGGGATACCTTTTGACTGGGGACGTTCTAAAAAAGACATGTTTTCATGGATGTTGACACCTAATTTTGGGGCTCATTTTTGCTAAAAAATAAAAATAATAAAAATGCATGGCATATAGTTTAGGCAGATTTTATTTGATTTTGTTATATTTTGTTTAATATACGACGGAATATGTATCTTTGCGCAAGAAGGGAATTTTTTTCATCAAATATACAAAAGATATTGCGCAGGATGAGAAATATATTTGATGGGATTTTACGTGAGTAAAATTGGAAGTAAAATATGCCGTGAAGATACAAATTTTTTGGTGTATAAAAAGGTGGTGCACGGTAGTTTAAGGGGGGGTCTCTCGGTTTCTTTGAAAAAGTGAAAAAAAAAAAAGCAAAAAGAGAAGAAAGTGAGCTGAGAGAGAGAGAAAAGTAAAAAAGAAAGAGAAAAAAGGGGGCCGAAGCCCCCCCTCTCCTCGGCGCCTGTTCGTCTCCCCCGAGGGGGGAATTCCTCGCCGGACGCTGTCGCCGTTGTCGTCGCCGTTGACACCCTCGCAAGACGCCCTGGCCGCCCTAACGCCGTTCGCCGCCCCCGCTCCGCTCGCGCGCCGCCCTCATTCTGCTTGCGCCGCCCCCGACGCCTCGCTACAGTCCCGACGCCCCCTGTAACCTCGACGCCTCCAGATCTGCGCACCCGACGCCCCCCGCTCGCGCGCCGCTCTCGCTCCGCTCGCGCCGCCCTCACCGGTGTCGGGCCTAGATCTAGGCCCCGCGACGCTCCCCGACGCCCTCGCCGAGTCGCCGTCGACTTGGAAGCAACCACCGCGTTGCCCTGCCCCTCCACAGCAGCCGCGACTCGAGCCTCCCTCCTCGCCGTGACGCCAGCTTGAGCTGATCCGTGGCCCGGTCAACCTCGCTCCACCTCCGCCCGCGAAGACGCTGCCTACGTTCGCCACCCTTGCATCCACGACGCCCGCCGCCCTCGCCGTGACGCCCTCGCCGCCCGGATCTCCGCTGCCGCGACGTCCCAACACGCCCCTCGCCGCCTGAGCCGAGCCCGCGACGTCCCTGCCGCCTCGACGACCGCGCGCGCGCCCGATTGAAGCTGGAGCTCTTCGCCGTAGCCGCCCGAAGCCCCGACGTCGCCGATCTGCCACCCCCGCGCGCCCCCGTCCCGACAATCTAGCCGCGCCGCCGTTGCGCCGTCCTCGAGCGCCTGCTGGAACCCTAGTCGGCGTTTCCCCGCCGGCCCTCCTCCTTTTCCTCTTTTTTGGTTGAAAAAAAGAAAAGCAAAAGCAAAAAAATCAATTAGGTAGATTTCCTTTTTTATTTACTTTATTTTATTTTTATTGTTTTATTGTTATTTTATTGTTATTGTTTCCTTGTTATTTATTTTTGTTAACAACATTAGGCCCCGATATGTGATTGGAAATTCTAATTTATCCCCTAATTCGCAACCGCGCCGAGTTTTTTATTTCGTCTATAAGGCTTTAGACGAAATAATTAATTATGCGGGAATAAAATTGATATTTTGATCTTTAAGGCTTAAGATCAATTTATCGATTTTACTAGCAAAATATTACCCCTTGATTTGAATGATATGTGATATCCTTTTTGGGTAATTTTGAATGAACTTGATTGTTTCTATTTATCTTGAGAAATGCCTGAGTTAGAATATTGCATGTTTAGGGTTATTCGTACATTTAGGTTAAGCATCTTGTTTATCATGAATTTTCAAAATAAAAAAATCAAAAGAAATCAGAAAAAATAAAAAAAATCAGTTAATTTAGGTTGCATGTTTAATTATTAAAAATTATTAATTTCAAAATAAAAATAAAAAAAATAAAAAAAATCTTTAACTAGGTTTAGTTGTCTTGCATATTTAGATTAGGGATTTTAATTAAGTCATAAGAAAAAAAAACAAAAAAAAGCAAAATTCACCTAGGATGCTAGTTGAATTGCATGTTAAATTTTAATTGAAAAAAAAAAAAAGCAAACAAAAAATCATCAATTTTTAGAATAGAATTGCATGTTTAATTTTAAGCTTAGATCATTTCTAGATAGATTGCATCTTAGGCTAGAAATTACTAAATTAAAACAATGTCTTAATTTAAATTAGGATAACCTAATTCCTAGTTTAAATAGGATAAAATTTTAATTTAGTTAGGAATTTTATTCAAATATTTTAGAATAAGTTACCTCCACTTTTTAGGGTAAATTGCATTTTTTTAAAAAAATAAAAAAAATCAGAAAAAAATCAAAAATCAAAAAATCAAAATCTTACATGAGCATGTAGAATTAGAAATATAGATTTGGTACATAAAGCATTTAGGCTAGTAAATTAGACTCTTTTTTAGAATCACATTTTTAGATTATATTTTTAGATTTTTTTTTAATAGGTTAGGATTAGATTTAGATAATTTCATTCTTAGAAAACTTGGCATTTTAAAAAAAATAAAAAATAAAGAAATGGTTTTCTAAGTCAAAATAGGGTTAATTTAAATTAATCCTAAACATGAATTAGAAAATTATTCGTTTTAGGTAGTTCAATTATGGCTTTTATTAATTCAAAATTCCAGATAAAAAAAATCCAAAAATTTGGTGCATGTTAATCAATTTGCATTCTAGGACCACTTAATTTAAATTTGCATATTAGGTCATTTAAATTGCAATCATTGCATTTCATGTCATATAATTTAGATCATTTTGCCATGTCATATTAGGCTATTAGCATGCATTGCATTTAGATTAAATTCCATTAAATAAAGTGAAAACAAAAAAGAAATTTGCGTGTTAATTAGAGACCATATCTAGGATTGTTGATGTGGAATTTAATCTAACGATGCAGATGCTTTCGTTGCTACAAGTTAAGTCCTTTAACCCTATTCATTGTTTTATTGGGTGTTAAATTGGTGGATTGCGCACCCGCATGATCACCTCACATGTTAGGGAGATAAATTAAAATCGATTCAAGCTGCCTGCTAAATATTTTTCAAAATAAAAGAATGGTACCGAAAGGGCATTAGAGAAATCTAGTGTAACCAAGTCCCCGTACCCATAATCTTTGGTTCGTAGGAGTAAAGTAATCTCCCATTACTTTACTTGGGTTTCTAATCGACCCACCAAAAACTGATTAGTGGCGACTCCTTAATAAAAATCATTTGCATGTTAAGAATTCAAACCTAAGTCGCGAATTAGTATGGGCTTGGGAGAGCCCGAGTTAAGTCTAGGCTTAACGATCCATTAGCCAAACCCTAGGTGGTTCACACCCGAAAAATTGGTCGCGACAATGGATAATGGGAAGAGTTCATTCCAAATTGGAGAGTTGGAAAGCAAATTTGGTTTCAAAGGGTGGGAAGGAGATTCTTCTTAAAACTGTCATACAGGCTATTCCTCAGTACGGCATGTCTATTTTCAAGTTACCTGTGTTTATCTACAGATTTATTGAGAAAAGAATTACCAGATTTTGGTGGCAGAATGATAGGAATAAATCAGGAATCCATTGGCGGAGTTGGGAAGTTTTGAAAAGAAGCAAAGCAGATGGTGGTTTGGGATTTAGAGATCTTCTAAATTTTAATAGAGCGATGTTGGCCAAGCAGGCTTGGCGCTTACTTAATCAACCTCTATCTCTATGGAGTAAAGTCTTTAAAGGACTTTATTTTCATTCCAAGACATTTTACAATGCCGACAGAGGCTCTCGTCCATCTTGGGGCTGGCAGAGTCTTCTGATTGGTCACGACGCCATCCTACCCAACATTCGTTGGTCTGTAGGTGACAGGAGCTCAATCAGCATCCGCGGTGATAGGTGGCTCCCTATTGGCAGCTTAGACGGACCTACAGTCCGCGAGGAACCTACATAGGTGGCTGATCTTATTGATAAGACCAACAGCACCTAGAATGTCAACCTGCTACACAGCTTCTTTAACACACATGTAATCGACCAGATCACCACCATCCCAGTGAGACCTAATTCTGCTAAGGATCAGCTTATTTGGATGGCTACTAAAGATGGATCTTTTAATGTTAAATCTGCATATCATTCATTCACAACAACAGCAACAGTTTAGACAGTAAATACGACTTCAACATCTTATCAGAATCCAAGCTGGCTATGGAAAAAAAAAAAATCTGGAAATTGCATTACCCCCCAAAAGTTCGAGTTTTTCTAGGGTCGCTACGTCAGAATGCATTAGCTACAAGGGCTAATCTCTACCAGCGACATATTATTACCAATCTGAGTTGTCTTCTATGTGATTAGAACACACCAGAAACCCTAGAACACTTATTTTTACTATGTCCATGGACTAAAAGGGTTTGATCTCATCCCCAATTAAACATTTAGATCTCACCTTTGCATTTACACATAATTGATGAATGGGTTGCAAAGTAAGTTCATATGTGAAATTCCTTACTTGGCTTGGAGACTTTTGCCTTTGTATTATGGCAGATTTGGCGGGCTCAGAATGGCTTCATTTTCCAACATGAAGGTCTTCAACCGTTTCGAGTGGCTGAATCTGCTCTGGCTAGATCTCACGTCGCTCGGCTGACGGCTTCTTCTTTGACCAGCAAGGGACGCTCGCTCCAGAACAAGGGAGCCCTTTGGAAGCCTCCAGATCCAGGTACCTTGAAGATCAATATCGACGAATCACACAAACTAGGCTCAAGAGAAGGTACTGTGGCTTGTGTTTGCAGGGATCATCACGGAAGACTTACCGATGGATTTTCGAAACACTTTGCTGCATTTTTTTCCCTACAGGCGGAGATCCAGGCTTTGTCTTTAACCCTTCAGCATCTGCAACACCATGGCTTCACAGATGCTTCGCTTCTTCTCGAATCAGACAGCTTCCTGGTGGTCGAGATACTGAACCGACGCTGCAAGCCGCCATGGGAGGATCGGCCTCTATTCATCAAAGCCGCCTCTTTGCTCACAAGTTTCCCTAATCTTTCTCTTGTACACTGCAGAAAGGAGGCAAACGTTGCTGTCGACTGGGCCGCTAAGGCCCATGACCGTGCTTCCTCCATTCAAAATTGGGCTGTTTTTCCTCCGTTTTATTTAATTGATATTTTATGTGCGGATGCTTTAGCTGCCAGTTGTAATGGTTTTACATCTTCAATATAGTTTCCTATTCTGACCAAAAAAAAAAAAAAAGAATCAATGATTCCATGAACCAGTTCGTCAAGTCAATTAGCGAGCTTGCACATAGAAGTATGGACCAAAGGGTGAAAACGGCAATGATGAGGTGAAGGGTAATATTTAGTAAGACATCTCTCGCTACAGTAATACCCCATCAGATTACACTTTGCAGTTTTGGATCATCTTTATCTAATCCATGCATGAATTGCAAGACGATAATTTTACCAAAATTTACTACAAAGGCAGTCCAGTTATACCCTTTCTTTGAATATCAGCATATCATGTCAAATTTGAATGAATTTCGCAAAGTAATTTTAGCAATGCTTAACACGATTCTTTCCTCTTGCGACCTGTGATTTAATATGATTCCATGGCATCAAAAGCATGTGCGATGTGAAGCTCTCTTCCTCTCTAATCTAATGAGCACTAAATTTTCGTCTAGAAATTGGGATCTTGAACAAGCTAATTAATTGGCCCTTAATTGGAATAAAACTATTAATTGAACTTTGAACCAAGACACGGGGCTTTCACTTGTTACTTACGATTTGCAAGTTTGCACAGTCGATGAAATGAAAAGTTGGGAGTGCCACTCGAGGTTAGTAATGGTCGTTGATACTGAACTCTACGAGCACGTCCATCTCTCGACGTGCTTCCTAAAGCACATATGTGCGGTTTTGAATGCCTCCACTCAAATGCCGACGCCTCCCTACCAACCATCATTGCCTCCCTTCTCTGTTTTTCTCGGTCTCTACAAACACGGAACCATCCAAAAGCCATAACTTTCACTTGCTTCCTCATTATCTTAATACCTAAATCAATCCCCCACAAAAGGCAGGCCGTGTTGGGTCTCTTCGGCCTGTTACACTTGAGAGAGAGAGAGAGAGAGAGGAATTCCGACCCTGTGTTTTATTACTTATGTTTGCATTTTGTTGAGCACTTCATTTGTACTCTCGCTCTCCACGCATATATTACACCTGCGCAAGTTCTCCACTCTCTCCCCCTCATTTCGCCTTCATATTGGTTTCTCTTTTTTAGGATACATGTGTGAGTTGTGTTAGAAAAATCCTATATCAGAGAATTGGTGTGGTGTTGAGCAATTATTATATCTTAGTTAGCCTATAAATTATTAGCTTAAGCTTTGAGTAAAGGTAGGTTCAATTGGATATGTTGATGGGCTCATACTTGAACTTCCTCTTGATGATCTTCCCATGTGAAGGTATTGGGTTTCTACTGTATGCTCCCAACAAATGGTATCAGAATCGATGGTTGATTGTTAGCTCGCTCCTAATGTGTGTCAAAGCTTGACGAATATCTTAAGAAAGGAATCTGGTAAACAACTCGATTTCCAGACAAGTGAACGTTGTGGTGTAGCAATGTGACCTGATGGCAAACTTCATGGTCTAGTCTAAAAGAAAAAAAAAGACCAAGGATGAAGTCAGGTGTTGGAGATTTAAGTTGAGATAAGTTGATGCAGAAGGATATCCAAATTAAGGAGGAGCAACTCATCCACGAGAGGGAAATTGGTAGGATACATATGTGAGTTGTGTTAGAGAAGTTCCACATTTGAGAATTGATATAGTGTTGAGCAATTAATATATCCTAGTTGGCTCATAACTTATTAACTTGAGTTTTTGAATGAATATGAGTCTAATGGATATGTTCATGAGCTCGGACTTGGGTTTTCTCTTGGCGATTTCCCTAGGTGAAGGTATCGGACTTCTATTGCGCAGTCCCAACACTCTTTTTACTACAAAGAATTAGTGTGCATAGCTGCTTGCACTTTGTTGAGTGGTGGCGATAATAGTGGTAACATCGATGAAAGCAACGGTCATCACGAGAGCCCAAGCTTTATGAGCTCCTCCAACATTGTTGGCTATGGAGGCAAAGGACAAAGAAGAGGGAGAGTGCTTGCCAATGACGAAGAATGTCTAGAGTAGTGTAATCAGAGAGAGAGAGAGAAGAGGGAGAGTGCTTGCCAATGACGAAGAATGTCTAAAGTAGTGTAATCAGAGAGAGAGAGAGAGAGAGAGAGGAGCAAATCATGAGAATTTTTTTATGTAACTCTAGTATTTTGGGTTGAAAGTGGGTCCATAATGAATCCATTAAAACCCATATTTTTTCTAGGCTTTTCTCTTTGGACCCATTTATGAATCATATTCCACATTTCATATAACCCATCTCTAACTCATTTCCAAAAACTTAAGTCAAATTATGGGTTTTGTGACCCATTTTGACAACCCTAATAATGTCCATGCAATGAAGACACTAACCAAGATCAGGGGTGACGTAGTTGCAACTTTACTTAGCCCGTAGCAAACAATATTTTTCATACTTAAGAAATAATTTAGTTAACAAAAGGTGATTATGAAATACTTAGGTTTTCCTCATATGTTTTCTTATTATGAATTGCTCCACTTCAAAGAATAAGGATTGAGTGAGGAGGCCATTTTCACACTCTAAGATTGCAAAACTATCAACCCTCGACTTTGGTAGAACCGAATGTTGAAGCTAAAACATGTCATAGTTGTCTTGTAAGAACCACTTCATTTTCAATGAGATGGTGCATGGCAAAGGGGACCAATTGCGGATTGGTATAATCTAATTTGGACTAGCAGTATTAGCAAATATAATTTTATCGACTAGCTTAGTTTTGTAGATATAGGCTTCCAACAACATAGATTGTATTATCAAAGATGCCTTCAGTTGACATCCAGTGCACTTTCTATATGACCCATTTAGAAGATAGAACACTTTTATTTTTCCACTACAATTCGACTGGAAGTATTGGTGTAATATCTTGGCACATTATGGGATTCGGTCACAATTGTAAGAGGGTGAAATGATGAACTTCAATGAAGGACCAGTCATATGAGGGGCAAAGACTTGGCAAAGGCTCCTCAAGGTATCATTCTTAGCAACAATATTTTACATTTGGATAGAGCATAACCGCAAATGTCTTTAAAACGAATCAAATGATATCCACATTATTTTAGCTAAGGTGCATAAAATTGTTAGAGGTAGAAATTCACTCTATAAAAAGATTAGACCTTCCTAGGCTAATGTTGTATCGGTTACTATGTAAATACTTCCTATCTACATCTTCTCTTATTATTAGTTCTATTTGTAATGCTGCGGGATGCTCCTAAGCTTCTATGCTTCATCTGATAACTAATACTTACATTTTACACCCCCCCAAAAGACTTTATTTTCTCAACAATAAATTAAGATAAGAGTTAAAAGAAGAAGTTTGTTTATTTGTCCATACATAATTATCTTAGCTAACTTTAGACCATCAATATGTATGCGCTACTAAATTTTTCTTTCTATTTGCAAAAGAAATTGCAAGATGATTACGTTGATGAAGATAAGCTTGGAAAGTAGGATTGTGGGCTCACTATGGCTCATGCTGAGGAATTCTTGTGCATTTTACAAAAGGAAAGCTCTAAAATTATTTATGAGGCAGGCATATTTCAACTTTGAAGTAGTCCACGAAGTGATTTGGAAGGGATATGAGAGAAAGTCAACCAAGACATAGAGAGTAAATGAGTGAGTCAATCTGAACATAGAGAGGGGAAATGGCCTTAAGGGTGGGGGCGCTGAAGATGCTAGTTTTGGAAGAATCCCTGTTGAAATTCAAAGTTTCGCTGAGATGAGGCTTAGCTTAAACTCCTTCACTTGAAATGGAATGGACTGTGCCATTTTCATTGGAAATAGGAGACTTGAAGAGTCTTACTCTAGATTTAGCCGGAACGAGTTCTTATGGAGAAATCCGTGTAGAATTTGAAAAGTTTGGTCAAATTAATATGTCTTGACCAAATTTTTTTCAGGCCCAATTCCCAAATTTAGATGACGTTCATTCTTAGAATACCTTGACTTATCATACAATAATTTCACAGGACCAAATAGGCATATGAAGTCAATCAATGCAACCGAAGACTTTGACATTGAATATTGCATTCATAGTAGAGTTACAATAGTGTCTATAAAGCAAGATTGCTCAACAAGAAAATCATGGCGTCGTAAAACATATAAAGCCCATAATCAAGTCATTGTGATATTTCAACAACCTTTCTTATGTGCAACCCGAATTATAAATGATACATGGAATTGACTAATCGGGTAGATGCACGTATGAAATAAACTTAGACGTGCCTATAGAACAACAGTTATCAATTGAGCATCGGAATGGCACCGTTTGAGGTATCGTATAGACGTGCCTATAGAATGCCCGTCTATTGGGATAGGGTAGGAGAGAGAAAAATTACGAGCCCTGAACTAGTGCAACAATCCGTGTTGCCAATGAGAGGTTTGTCTTGTTTTGGCAAGAAATGGAAGCTAAGCCCTAGATTCGTAGGGCCTTTACAAATTTTGAAAAGAATTGGGACTTTAGCCTATTGGTTAGAACTACCACCAAATTTTCCCCAGGTTCATAACGTGTTCCACGTCTATATGCTGAAGAAGTATGAACTAGACCCGATGCACGTGCTAAGCTATGAGGTTATCAAGGTGGACAATAAAATGACTTACGTCGAGCAGCCAATGCGAGTCGTAGACAAAAAAGAACATGTGTTATGCAACAAGGTCATTCCCTTGGTCAAAATCGTCTGGTAGTATCGCAGCATCGAGGGAGCGACATGGGAAAGCAAGGATATTATGAGGAGCCAATACCCCCATCTATTCGAGGAAGTGGTTGATCCTGCAAATTTCGAGAATGAAATTTCTTTAAGGGGGAAGAGTTGTGACATCCTCATTCCGACCCGGTTTTTTAGAATGGATTATTTTGGCAAGTGATCGTCGGGCGAGAGTGTCTTGAGGATCGATAGGCCATGAGGACATCGGGAAAGGCCATTTAAGGGCGAAAAACTCGGTCTTTCTTCGATAAGGGCATATAAGCTCGGAGAAGTGGAAGCGGGCCATAATCGAGGACCCAAGTGGGCCCAAGCCCACGTTGGGCGGCCCAATAGGCCCAAGCCTGTGGTGCAAGGCCCCATTGGGCCCACGCCCTTAATGGGCGGCCTAAGGGCCCAAGCCCATGAAATGGGTGGCCCAAAAAGGTAGACCATAGGCTTCCCTAACCTATGTACTTGGGTGTGATCTATCTCTCATTTAATGTTAAGATTTTACTTATTTCACAAGCCACCCTTGATGGACAAGAGATAAGGGATTTGATGGGCATTTATGGTGACAAGACCTTTTTTTTCTCTCTCCCTCCTCTTCCTCATGTTGGCTACTTCTTCTCATCCCCTCACTCTCACTTTTCCCTCTTCAAGATGTCACATTTTTATTCAATGGAAGCCTAGGGTTGAGAGATATGGAAGATTTGGAGGGCAATGCATTAATGAGAGAGAAGACCAGTCTCTCTCCTCCCTTTTCTCCCCCCCTTCACACTGGTTCTCCCTCTCTCTCTCTCTCTCTCACCCTCATTCTCTCATTTTCCTCACTTACAATTTTGAAAACGCTCTCTCCCTCTCCCTGGCCTCAATCGAACCCCCACACCTCCATTTTTTCTCTTTGCAAGCTTGTTCTTCACTTATTTTTCTCACCGGAGGCCGTAACGATGCCAAACTGCCATTGAGCCACCATCGGAGCAACAACTAGTCATCGTCTAGCTCCCTCATGTGCGATGGATGCATGACCAGCGGCCTTTAGCAGCTATCCGGTCTTGTTGTTCCTTCCCCCGACGTGTTTCGAAGCCTGAGTTGTCCGTGAGTGGCTTCCTAGCCTTCATTTAGGGCTTTCATTGCATTTAAGGAGTAGTTTAGGGCGGATTAGTGGTAATCTATGCGATTTAAGGGATGTGCCATGTGATTTTATGGTTAAACATGTTATTTAGGTTATGTGTCATGTGGTTCTATGGTTATCCCTATTATTTGTGTTATGTGACATGTGGTTTGGTGATTATCCATGTTATTTAGGTTATGTGCCATGTGGTTTAGGGGTTAAACGTGTCGTTTTGATTATGTGACATGCGGTTTTGTGATTATTCATGTTATTTATGTTATGTGTCATGTGGTTTAGGGGTTAAACATGTTGTTTGGATTATGTGACATGCGGTTTTGTGGTTAAACATGTTATTTAGGTCATGTGACATGTGGTTTAGTGGTTAAACATGTTATTTGGGTTATGTGCTATGTGGTTTAATGGTTATCCATGTCATTTGAATGATGTGTCATGTGTTTAAGTGGTTAAACTTGTTATTTGGATGATGTGCGATGTGGATTAAAGGTTAAGAATGATAAATGGAATATGTGCTATGTGAATTAGCGATTAAACATAATATGTGAGTTATGTACATGAGTTTGGGAAGTGAATAGGGCATATGTGTGTGATGTAAGTGATGTACATGTATGGAACGATGGCATTTGACAAGAGAAGTTGCATATCACATGAGCATCATGGGTTAAACGAGAAAGATAAAAAAATGGAGTATGTGATGGTATGCCCATGTGATCACCTAAGACCTTAATGCTTTTTATGCGCGGTGTGAACTCGTCTTGAGGCATTTTACATGGGACAATACCCAATTAAGTTCGGATGCCCTCAAGTCAACGGGATGCCGTTTGCGAATGGATTTCGGAACGAAGCTCCTTATAAGAATGCCCCCAAGTCAACGGGATACCGTGCTCGATGGAGCGAGACGATGCCTGGTTACGCTGGATGATTTGCAAACCTTCAAGTTGGCTTTGGGTCTTGAGTGGCTGTGATAATTTGGATAAATGTGTATGGGAAGTGCATGAGATTTGTATGTGATGAGGTCCATATTATTGCATGGCATGAGCGTATGACTTAGATCATGATGCGTATTCCTACGTTTGGCTCGAGAACATGAAGTCTATGTTATGAAATTGCCCATGCATCTACTTTGATGGCCTTATATGGTAGACAAGTCGTTGTGAGATCAATGAGAGTAAAGCGAGATGTGTGTTGCCATATTTCGCCATCGACAGATAATTGCACTTTTAGGGCGCTTCCAAGGTGAATGACTTCCATACGTGAAGTTTAGGAAGTTCACTCATTGAGTTTACCTCATATTCATTTGTTGAAATGTTTTCAGGCCTTAAGAATGGCTAAACCATTCTATCAAATTCATTTTGGCCTCCTTATCAAATGTAGTCAGGAGGTGACGAAGTACGTGGTAGTGGGAGCAGTTGACGCACACTATACGTGATATGTTACAAACCTCGTGCCACACCGATTTGGGGTCCGGTACTTTTGGGTAGGTGACGAGAACCACGGTCCCATCCGCAGCTTCGATGATTCACCAGGTGCCAGAGGATTTGGGGGCAACATCAGCTAGGATGTTAAGGATGGGGATGTTCCTGATGGGGAGGTGTTCGACTTTGAGATTAACCCCACGCTGGTCGCCACGTGGGAGGCTTGGACCCTAGAGACCATCAAGGCTTAGGTAGTGGCAGGGCCGTTAGCACTTTTTGAACCACCCTCGTATTATTAAAAGCATAGGTGTCTCCCCGAACCCTTTTTGAAGGAGGTCATGGCAAAGCGATTAGGCGTGTCGGAAGTGAAGAAGCTAGTTGATTAACCCTTGAACTCGTGTTGTTTGAGACGTTGACTCTTAATGCTTTTCTATATGTATGAATATGTTTTTAATTATCCCTGCTATTTGATGATTGGAGATTTGCTCACATTTTTGCTTGTGCGTTTTAATGTTATTATGATTTGGGTTGGCAACGCCTCTTGAGACGTCACAATCGAATGACCAAAGGATAAGTAAAGGTTCAATGAGCACGGGTTGTCGCGTGGCCATAGAGGTTTAGGGCGTGACATGAGAAGCTTCATAAAGCTAGGGGTAATTTTCGCTCAAGTCTAGTTTGAATATTTTTTACGTGAGGTGTGGTCAGTTTTATTGGATTGCTCAAGAGCTAAATTGGACCAATCGGTCTAGTTTTATCTGGTTCCAACCTTTTTTGATTCAGTCCTCAATTTGGAAATGAGGAACCGATCCCTTTGGTCCGATTCCTGATCTGTGGTCAGAATTGGACCGATCGGGAACCGATCACCCCACCAATTAGTGGGTATGTGAGGATTATTGTCATATCCTTAAGGACAAATAATTGATTTACCCCTCCCAAGACTTGACTTCTGCATCTATCCCCAGCCGTATTGACAACATCAGTAATTGGTGAAGACAAGTCTCTAGTTATAGCGATCAAGAGTCAATTTCGTACTAAAATGTTGCGTGAATATAGTTAAAAATGAGGACATGAGACCACCCGCCGTGGTGGCTCCGCTGGATAGGCTTCAGGCTTCCTTTCGCTAAGAGGTCTGGAGTTCGAAACCCCTGCGACGCAAGTTGCAGGGAGGCTGGCGTGAGACATTGGTGACTTACCCGGTGGCATGTGTGTGGTGGCTAGCACGTGTCGCCCCCAGTGGTTTATCTCCGGCTGCTGGCCGTGCGGGGTTCCCTGGGTCATCAAAAAAAAAAAAAAAAATGAGGACATGAGATAAATTCTATCTTGCGAAAAGGTTAGTTTTTTCTTTTTATTTGGCTGGGTTGGGAAAGGTACTGCTCAAGTTGTCTGTACTTTTTCGTTCAAAAAAAAAAAAAAAGTTGTCTGTACTTTTTGTGGCTATACATACAAGTGATAAACCCTTCAGGAACAAGGCTATGCGCATGGTTTTTGTGGGAACTACGGAGTTTTCACAGAAGTTCACATGCACCGATACTCAAGACAATTGAACCATATGTTTCTTCTCTGCCCACATATATCTACACGTTTCCTCCAAACAGTGAAACAACTATCTGGATCCGACCCATCATTGATTGAGTTGAGCACTACTTTGGATGATAATGGATTTCATCTCGTCTAGACTCAAATCGTCATAAGTCAACTTAGCTACAGCAATCAATAAACTCGACCCATAATAGTTGATTTTTGTCCGGTGAACTATTTGCAATTTACCAATGAAAGAATGGATTTATAATTCTCAAATCAAGTATCCACCACTAGATTACCAAGTGCTAAAAATTTAACAAGTTTACGCGTCACTTACTAACAAGATAGTGATTTTACCATCCTCACATCCATTAGAAATTACTAAATGTTTTAGAATATTACAAACAGGCCTATCGATTGATTAGTCAGTTACCAACGAAAGGACAAATTTACCATCTTGAAATCTACTATCCGATGGTAAATTACCAACTGCTACAAGATCTTTATAATTGGTCCTGTCAAGTAATTAGTAGCATACTATCAAAAACTGATTTTCTAACCTTCCGCCTATTATATAGTAGATTACGAAATGGCATAAGATTTTACAGCGGGGCTCCGTCATTTATGAGTAAGCGTACTTACATATCTGAGTTAAATACTTCATAGTAAGTTTTCTATATTGAATGGAACATCTCTACATAAATGGACCATTGATATTCCACTTGAAGTTCGTTAATCCCTTACAAAGCTTGTAACTTACCATCTTAAAATCATGGAGATATGGGCCTTGTTTGGTTATACTTCTGTTTTTTGTTCCAAGGAACAAAAAAAGAACAGAAACGCATTTGTTTGCGTTTTTGTTCCAAATATATTTTGTTGTTTATAGGAATACATTTGGAACAGAAACAAAAAACAAGAAAAACATGTTTCTTATTTCTGGAACAAATTTTAAGAACAACTTTTCTCTCTCCTCTCTTTCTTTTCTCTTTTTCTTCTTATTCTTTTCTTTTTCTTTTTTCTTTGGCCGCTTGCCGGCCTCAGCCATAGCAGGCGATCGGCTGTCAAGGGCCGGTGACCTCGTCGGCCCTCGATGAGGCTGAGCGTCGCCGGCCCTTGGCGAGGCTTGGCCTCGCCATGGCTAGGCGAGCTCGAGCTCGCCCAGATCTAATGAGGTCGAGCTCACCCAGCCACTGGCGAGGCTCGAGCTCGCCTAGCCATGACGAGGCTCGGCCTTGCCTAGCCCTGTCGGCTAGTCGCCGGCCGAGGCCGGTGACCGACCAAGAGGAAGGAAAAAGAAAAAAGAAAAAAGGAAAAAGAAAAAGGAAATAGGAAAAATAAGAAAAATAGGCAAAATATCAAAAAAATTAAAAGAAAAAAATATTTATATAAGTTTACCAAATGTATTTCTGTTCTTTTTATATTTCTAAAACATATTTACCAAACATGTTTTTTTGTTTAACAATTATTCCCCAGAACAGAAATACTTTTTTTCTATTTCTGTTCCATGGAATAATTTTTAAACAGAAACACAAACAAACGCACCCATGTTGGTCCTGTCGATCCGGAAACGTATCTCTTCAACGTGTACACAAAATGATGACCTCGAATACCCCTATGTTTGTGTACCCGCCACAGTGAATGATGGTTCATACTCTACTGTGTAATCACATCGTGAAGTTTAAGCAACTACTCGATAATTTCTCGTCTTTATCAGAAATCGGGTTACAATTGGCCGAAACCAAGAAATTCGAGTGACGCCACGACGCCCAACTCTCGAGTTATCGATCAATTTAGTCGCTGCTCGCTATCATTAATGGGTGTAGTCACTGACTCACTGGATAGAATGAGAGCTGATTTTATATAAAAACTTCAAATAAGGCTTCAATCAAGCTTGTTTGAGCCTCTTGGGATATAAGAATCAATTTGTTTGCATTAAATAATCAAATGCACTGAGGAGATGCACTGCCAGTATTTAGGTTAAATTGAAGGGCGAGAGTTTTCCGAATTTTCTGAAACTGCTCAAGTAGCACATCTATGTCAAAACTAGATAATTCAGCGCAAGAGTGACTTTTCTGGGACTCGGTCTAGAGAGATTGTATGTACGCGGTAGCTAAAACTGAGATTCCATACTTCTGGAAGAAGTAAAGTATGTGTCAAGACAACTTACATTTGCATTGACTCACCAAGTTTTCTACAATTAAACTAGCACATACTATTAGGTTATCAACTCTTATTTGAGTTATTTATCGACATATTTCTTTTCTATCGTTTGAAAACTTTTGCTTGTATTTCTTAGACACGGATCAATCTTACCAACTCTTTTTTAGAATAACTAACTTTAATTAGAGTGATTTACTAGCTTTTCTATGATTAAATTGCTAATAAATTTTTTGTTACCAACTTTCATTTGAGTACTTATTAAATTATTTTTCTTTTAATTATTAACATTTTATAAACTTCTAATCAAAGTTGACAAACTTGACACGGCTGAATATGGAAAGAACAATTTCGATGGATCTATTCCGTAAGAAAAAGGCAGGTTGAGGAGCTTGATTGAGATGAGCTATAATTCTTTGAACTTGTCCCATCCCTCCATCTCTGGCCAACTTGACAAGCCTGGCCATGCTAGATTTGCATTGGAATGGAGTCGATTGTGGTAGTCCATAAAAAATAGAAGATATAAAGAGTCTCACTTATCTGGTGAGATTTAACAACTCCTATGGAAGAATCCCCGTTGAAATTCAGAGTTTGGCTGAGATGAGGCTCAGCTTAAACTCCTTCGCTTGAAATGGAATGGATTGTGTCATTTCCATCGAAAATAGGAAACTTGAAGAGTCTTACTTTAGATTTATCCGGAACGAGTTCATATGGGGAAATCCGTGTTGAATTTGAAAAGTTTGGTCAAATTAATACATCTTGACCAAATTTTCTTTCGGGCCCAATTTTCAAATTTAGACGACGTTCATTCTTAGAATACCTTGACTTATCATGTAATAATTTCACGGGACCAAATAGGCATATGAAGTCAATCAATGCAACCGAAGATTTTGACATTGAATATTGCATTCATAGTAGAGTTACGATATTGTCTATAAAGCAAGATTGCTCAACAAGAAAATCATGGCCATGCTAGATTTGCTTTGGAATGGAGTCGGTTGTGGTATTCCATAAAAAAATAGGAGATATAAAGAGTCTCACTTATCTAGTGAGATTTAACAACTCCTATGGAAGAATCCCTGTTAAAATTCAAAGTTTGGCTGAGATGAGACTTAGCTTAAACTCCTTCACTTGAATGCAACAGACTCTGCTATTCCCATCAGAAATAGGAGACTTGAAGAGTCTTACTCTAGATTTAGCCGGAACGAGTTCATATGGAGAAATCCATGTTGAATTTGAAAAGTTTGGTCAAATTAATACGTCTTGACCAAATTTTCTTTTGGGCCCAATTCCCAAATTTAGACGACGTTCATTCTTAGAATACCTTGACTTATCATGCAATAATTTCACGGGACCAAATAGGCATATGAAGTCAATCAATGCAACTGAAGACTTTGACATTGAATATTGCATTCATAGTAGAGTTACGATAGTGTCTACAAAGCAAGATTGCTCAACAAGAAAATCATGGCGTCGTAGAACATATAAAGCCCATAATTGAGTCATTGTGATATTTCAACAACCTTTCTTATGTGTAACCCGAATTATAAATGATACATGGAGTTTGACTAACAAGGTAAATGCACATATGAAATAAACTTACTAGAATAAGAAAGTTCAATAAAAAAACTTAAATTAATTGTTGGAAAGAGACTATATATATAGCAGATAAACCCCATGATCAAGCGGAGGGAGATATTTCAATGTCTACAATGTAAATCGTGTAGTAAAATTTGTCCTAACTAAAGTTAGAAGAGTCATGGTAAATATAACTGGTTTGATTATTATTATTATCATTATTTATCCCATATCTGGTTTGATATTTACACACTGCCTATTGGCGTTACAATGATCTTTGTTTTCGTAAGTTGAAGGTTACTAAAAATGTAAAAGGAAAAGGCTGGAAAATTGCTCATGACCTCTCCCTTTCGATGAGTTTTAGAAATTTCTAGGACCAAACATCACCAATAAAATCCATCAAGACCATGAGTTCCCGTCAACCATGGTAACGCGTACTGATACTCTTGTGTAGGCACGTGTCTGTTCTATCGTGTAGTTATCATCTTAGGGTCACAAATCAACGCACGAAACCCCGAAGACATTTGACTCTTTGATGGAAGTGTACAATTTCCATCCAAACATTGGCGCTGGTTCTTACCTTTTGGCCGCTGTGCTGGTCTTAACCTGAAACCGCGGAATTCGCATGAGCAGAATGGTCGGCTTGCCCGAAAGCTGATATCGTGACTTTTAAAAACTGACGGTCTAAGTTACGTCGGCGATATTTCACACTTAAAAATCCCTTGCGGCATTAATTCAATGCTGAATAATTCAACGTGGCTTGTTGAAAAGCGAGGCCCCTTAAAATCACAGCAAACTCGGGCCTTATACTTCCCAGCCAAAGAAGAGGTCCTCTCTATATGAAGCGTGAAGATATTCTACATGATTCAATTGAATCCTGTAAGCAAACTCGTCCGCTTGCGTGTTCATGAGATGATGACCGCAGCTGCCTGGATCGTTATTGGGCTAGCCCTCTCCCACAACTACGCCGCCATTGCCATCGGAACAGAGGCAGATGCTCTACTTCACAGTGGGTGGTGGCCTGACCCAGTTACGAGCAATGCATCCTTATCCCATTGCGCGTGGCTTGGCATTTCATGCGACGATTCAGGAAGCGTCATCAAAATAGACATGCCACCACGAGGCCGTTACAACTACCAGGCTGCAAGTAACTTGAGCAGCATGAATTTCTCTCTTCTTCCAAATCTCAACTCTCTTCTGCTGCCTGATAATTTCCTCGTCGGTACCATTCCCCTTCAAATATGTGCACTCCTAAAGCTTAGGCATCTCAACTTGGCCCACAATGAGCTTACAGGTGAGTTACCTCTTTGTCTCCAAAACCTCACCATGTTAGAAGTTATTGACATACATAATAATCGAATCAATGGTACTATCCCTCCCAAATTAGGAAATCTAAAGAGGCTGATCTACCTGAGTCTCAGTTACAATGGGCTTAATGGCACAATCCCTCCCAGTCTTGGTCTCTTGTTGAATTTACGTAGCCTCATACTCTGCCATAATAAGTTGGATGGCTTCGTTCCCCTCGAGATTAGGAACTGCGTGAACTTGCATTACGTTGACCTACATGGAAACTTACTCACTGGTTCCATTCCCTCGTCTCTATTGAAACTGAGGAACTTGACATATCTCGCTCTGCGAAGAAACTCCTTCAATGGAACTATTCCTCCGGAAATAGGGAATTTGACCAACTTGGCATATCTGAGTATGGAAGCGAACAAACTCAGTGGATTGATCCCGTTAGAAATCGGTAATCTAAAGAATTTGATTGAGTTGAATCTTAGCTCAAACTCCTTCACTTGCCCCCTCCCTTTATCTCTAGCCCATTTAACCAGCTTGAAGGTACTAATTTTACATGATAATGTATTAGATTGCATCATTCCATCCGAAATAGGAGATTTAAAGAGTCTCATTCATCTAGATTTGAGCTCGAACAACTTCTCTGGAAAAATCCCTCGTGAACTTGAGAATTTGGTCATGTTAAGATATCTCAATCTTGAGAACAATTCTCTACATGGTTCAATTCCCAAATTCAAACAGCTTCTCAGCTTGGACTATATCGACTTGTCGTACAATCATCTCACGGGAAAAATTCCAGATAATCTGGCCAATGTTCGCTTTAGAGCTTTCCACGGCAATGAAGGTTTGAAAAAGATTGATAGTTCCAAAAGAACGTCTAAGGTTATGCTTGTGACGGTATTTGTACCACTGATGGCTATAACATTGACTGTTCTTGGGTCTTGCTTCATATTTCGACATAGAACGAAGAGCGTGCAATCAAAGACAGTACAAAAAGATGGAGATTTCTTGTCAGTATGGAATTATGATGGAAGAATTGCATATGAAGACATAATCGATGCAACAGAAGATTTTGACATTAAATATTGTATCGGGAGTGGTGGTTACGGTAGTATCTATAGAGTGGGATTGCCGAATGGAAAAATTGTGGCATTGAAGAAACTTCACCGATTTGAAGCAGAGGATCCAGCTTTTGATAAGAGCTTCCGAAATGAAGTGAAATACTTGACAGAAGTACGACATAGAAGCATAATTAAGCTCCATGGTTTCTGTTTACACAAGCGATGCATGTTTTTGATTTATGAGTACATGGAAAGGGGGAGTCTTTTTTGTGCTTTGAGAGATGACGTTGAAGCAGCGGAACTAGATTGGTCTAAAAGACTTAACATTCTTTGGGACATGGCACATGCCTTGTCTTACCTGCATCACGATTGCACTCGGCCAATTGTTCATCGAGATATATCTACCAACAATATTTTGCTTGACAACAAAATGCAAGCTTTCCTATCAGATTTTGGCACGGCAAGATTCCTTGAACCTAATTTCTCATCTAGTCTCACAGCAAATATTGCAGGCACTAGTGGATATATAGCACCAGGTGAGCAGCAATCCTTCACACTTTTCTAGAATGTTATTATTAGAGGCATGTAGCTAGATCGATATACACTGCACTCTATGTGGTAAACAACACCATCGATGCTTCAATCAATATTTATCGTTTGATAGTGCACCAAGCTAACATGGAGAACTTGATTTCGAGCTTGTTCTAATTATGAGCTTCTCGTTCTTTTTATTTTTTCAGAGCTTGCTTACACTTTTGTCATGAATGAGAAATGTGATGTATACAGCTTTGGAGTGATAGCAATGGAAACATTTATGGGTGAGCATCCAGGTGAAATCATCCTAAAGTTGTCAACACTCTTCCGAGAAGATCTTATGCTACATCAAATATTAGACCATCGCTTGTCAATCCCAAGAGAGAATTCTCTTGCAAGAAGTATCATTCTCATGGTTTCTTTGTCGCTTGCTTGTTTAAGTAGTGACCCAAAGTCACGACCCACAATGAAACAAGTTTCTGAAGCTTTTCGAGCTCCAAAACTAGCATTGGCCAAGCCCTTCCATTCAATCTCACTCGCGCAGCTCCAAGAAAATAATCGAGGAGCATGGTGGGAAGGTGGATCAACAGAAACTTCGTCAAGCCTACAAGAAGAGCAACGACCAAGATAGGGCAAATCGATGAACGTGCTTGCGGATATGAAGTATAGAGCTTGTGCAATTTCAGTCATGTCGAACTTTTCTTATACTGGGTAGGCTAGAAGTTTGCCTGAGTAGCAATTGGTGAGGAGTGAGAAGCACTCAAAAGACAGTTTATCTTTAGTTTTTTTGACAAAGATTAAGACGCACGGTGAATGATAATGCATTGTTGTCGCACGAATGATTGGTTTGTTAAGGACATTCACTACATATTTGAAGGATCGTTTCTGTTTAGTTGAAGGTTTGCTGGTCAATCAAAGAGTGAAAATCACGCAATTTACGTTTCCTTCACGTTGGCTAAAGATCAGACATCACGGAAACGGCCAAATACCAAGACTTGAGCGTGTAGACGACCCATGCACATGAAAATGAAACTTCTGAAAACCTAGACTTTGTAACTTGGTTCTCAACCAAGACCTTCTTGACTTCTTAAACATGTGCAACTCCCATCTCTTTCGGGCTCAATTCTCTCATTTAAAGAGCTTTCAAACTTAGACCGCCTTGACTTATCATACAATCATCTCAATGGTCCAACTGGACGAGATAGTCTTATGGGTGCTTTTCCTGCAAACACTTTTTTCAGTAACGAGGATTTGCACAAGTTTGACAACCCCTACAGAATAAAGTCTAGCAGAAAATCATTCCAAGGCTTCTGCTTAAGTGATGCATGTTCTCAGTTTATCTTTAAGGTTATAACAGATCACGGTTGGAAGGTGGATCAACTAGAACTTCGTCAAGCCTAATCGATGTATAAGGGGGTCATTTTCTAATTGTCCCAACAATAGTGACGAGGTAGATTGGTTATATGATGCTGCAGCTTGGTGAAGATGGTTGAGGATATAAGATCATTTGGCATCTACGATTTAAGTCAGAGTATTAAACTTTGTTCATGCCATGTTTAGGAGTCAGTTTATGTAGGACAAAGGTCGTTTAATTTTTCGTCTTTGGAGTAAGATCGGAGTGCATATGGTCAATATAATCGGCTAGGTATTTACTGCGTGTTGGTATTATTGATGAGTTAGAAATTTTTAGGGCCAACCATCACAAATAAAAAGTCCATGAAGACCATGACAATTCCACGAACTATCGTAACGCGGACTGATCCAACATGTGAAAACCCAAAAGAACTCGACTTCTTCACACTTGAATTGCAGACTCGTCAAAAACCTTGAATTTTTTATGGATGTGTACAAGTTCCATTCACACATGCATGCTGATTTACATTCTTATTGAATCATAAAACAGCGAAATTTAAAGATTCGTATGAGCAGTATATTCTACTAGCCGGGAAATTAGTGTCATGACTTTTAAAAATCCATCGCTTAAGTTACACCGGCCATTTTTAATTGCTTGAAACATTGTAGCATTACAAATCACCAAAGGTGTGTTGCGAGATATGGACAAGTGAATCAGATTGGAATGAAGGAAAGGGAATCGGATACTAATTTACGTGGTTCGATTCGAAAATCGGAATCTACGTTGACGGGGAGAGCAGTACAGAATTTTACTATAGAAATAAGTGATACATCGGAGATTACAATCACTCGAACTCTCAAACACACTCTCAGTGTTTCCCAACTCCAAATTACATCCAAAAAACTCACACAGTGTTTATAGCCCATTATAATTTCTAGTGAAACCTCACTCAAGAAATTAAATAAATTCTATTCACAAGAATTTAACTGACTAAAATACTCGGGTATAATTTACAACGAGAAAATCTCTCACATAAGAGAACTCTCTGCACTCTTTTATAGTCTCAGAGCTCTCTCTCTTGGCCACCGAAACTTGGCGCTCTGCTTGGCCACCAAGGGAACCTGGCGCATCTTCTCCGTTGGACGTCTCTCTCTTTTATAATACAAAAGAGACTCTCAATCATTTATTGCAACATGCTGAAAGTCTTCTTCAGAGAAAGAAAAAACAAAACAAGCCCATCATAATCCATGGACGTCCATGCATGTGCATGCATCAAAGGAGAGAAAAAAATGAATGTATGAACCTTTCTTTCTTCTTCTCTCAAAGTCAACAATGATGACTTTGGCAGAAGACAAGAAAGTATACACCCATCCTTGCATGCAACTGGGCTACCGTCCACTTTCCTTCATTCAAAAAGTCCAATCTGCAGAGATGAGTAGAAGACAACAAAAGAAGCCACACATTAGCCTCTTCACACTTGCGGCTATCCGCATGCAATCTTCTTTTGACAATTTCGGCTGATCAATTCACATGCACTACTTTGACTCGCACGTGGTCGAGTTCACATATTCTTGTCAGTCCGATTTCATTCGACGGGCTCAAAGTCGAGACATATTTTTAACAAGGTGGCTAGCTTGAAGTTTGATGACATTTAGGAATTTTTGGCAAGAAAATCATCAATGTAACTTAAATGACCTACCTTTGAAAATTAGGAGACTTAGATGATCAATTAAAAGTTATGACACAAAATTCAAACGATGTCACAACATCGGATTCGAGATTATATTTGTATCGGTAGCCATCAATGATTATTTCTTGTTTGCCACGCTGCTCGTACAATGTCAATTTGTGGATTGAATTAAATTTACTTCGATCAAGCTAGTTTGAGCAGCTAGCGGGCTATAAGAGCTAATTTGTTTACATCGAGTAATCAAACGAATGCGGCAGGTGATCCAGGAGTCAATTTAAGTGTGAAAAGGTCCCGATTCTACAATGTAGGAAACTGTGCAAATCGGTTTCCTCCATATTGATTGTTAAGTAGCACAAATCCAACAATTAAGTACCTTGGCAATAATGTTTCAAAGGTGCTCATTGTAGGGGACCATGCACGTAGGTGGGAAAAAGGGCAAGGCCCTGTTTCTTCGGATTGCCTATATACATCACAGCAATCTCAGGCCTTCCACATGATTTCTGTCAAGCTCCTCTCTCTATAAAGCATGAAAATATTTCACATGATTCGTTTGAATCCTGTAAGCAAACCCGTCGAATTGCATATTCGCAAGCTGATGACTGTAGCTACATGGATCATTATTACGCTAACTCTCTCCCACGAATATCCTGCCATCGCCACAGGAACAGAGGCGGATGCCCTTCTTCTTAGTGGATGGTGGCCAGACCTTGTTATGAGCAACACTTCCTTATCACATTGCCGGTGGCTTGGCATTTCAAGCAACAACTCCGGAAGTGTTGTCGAAATAAACATATCAGAATGAGGCCACAATGACTACTGGGTCGCAAGTAATTTGAGTAGCGTGAATTTCTCTTTGCTCCTGGATCTCACCTCTTCTGGGCTGCCCAATAATGGCCTCGCCTATTTCATTTGCCACTAAATATGTACACTCCCAAAGCTCAAGCACCTTAACTTGTCCCACAATGACCTAATTGGTGAGTTACATCATTGTCTCCAAAACCTCACCATGTTAGAAGTTATTGACATTCATAATAATCAAATCGATAGTCCAATTCCTCCCGAATTAGGAAATCTAAAGAGGCTGATTTACCTAGGTCTTAGTTTCAATGTGCTTCGTGGCACCATTCCTCCAACTCTTGGTCTCTTGTCCAATTTACGCCACCTCGCACTCTCCCTTAATAGCTTAGGTGGCTTTGTCCCGCTATGAGATAGGGCAGTGCGTGAACTTGTATCGCATTGATCTAGATCAGGACAACTTCGCCGGTCCCTTTCCTTCATCTCCAACGAAACTAAGGAACTTGACACAACTCTATTAGAGAGGAAACTCCTTCAATGGATCTATTCCTTCGAATATAAGGAACTTGATTAACTTAGCATATTTTAGTATGGAAAAGAACAAATTCAGTGAATCTATCCCATTAAAAATAGGTAATTTGAAGAGCTTGATTGAGTTGAGACTAAGCTCGAACTTCTTCACTTGCCCCATCCCTTCATCTCTAGCCCATTTAACCAACTTGTCAGTTCTAGATTTACATGGAAATGTATTCAACTGTGCCATTCCATCAGAAATAGGAAACTTAACATCCAGATTTTAGCTCAAACAACTTTCATGGAAAAATCCCTCTTCAACTGGGGAACTTGGTCGTGTTAAGCTATCTCAATCTTGAGAACAATTCTCTACATGGTTCAGTTCCTAGTTTTAGAAAGCTTTTCAACTTGGATTACATTAACTTGTCGTACAATAAACTCACCGGAAAAATTCCAGATAATCTAGCTGATGTTCGCTGTAGAGCTTTCCACGCCAATGGAGATTTGTAAAAGATTAATGGTTCCAGAAGAATGTCCGAGATTATGCATATGATGGTATTTATACCGTAGATGGCCAAATCAATAATAGTTCTTGGGTCTTGCTTCATATTTTGACGTAGAATAAAGAGCATGGAATGAGCGACCATAGAAAATAATGGAACTTCTTGTCAATATGAAATTATGATGGGAGAATTGCATATGAAGATATAATTAATGCAACATAAAATTTTGACATCAAATATTGCATTGGGAGTGGTAGTTACGGTATGGTCTATAAAGCGCAATCGCCGAGTGGGAAAGTCATGGCATTGAAGAAACTTTATCGTTTTGAAGCAAAGAATCATCTTCTGTCTGAAGCTTCCGAAATAAAGTGAAACACTTGAGAGAAGTACAGCATAAAAACATAATTAAGCTACATTGTTTCCACTATAGCGAAAGGTCACTACAAATATCATAGGCACTCATGGATATATAACACCAGGTGAGCAACAATCATCCATATTTTTGTGGAATGTTATTATTGGAGGCACATAGGTAAATCAATATATAGTTTCAAGCCTCATCTAATTTATGACCTTTTGTTATTTTTTTAAGAACTTGCTTACACATTTGTTGTCAATGAGAAATGCGATGTATACAGTTTCGGATGATAGCAATGGAAACAATATTGGGTGAGCATATAGGGGAGATCATCTTAATGCTGTTGACACTCTTTAATGATGATATTATGCTACATCAAATGTTGACCCGAGCTTGCCAATACCAAAAGAGAATTCTATGCAAGAAGTATCGTTCTAGTAATTTCTCTAGCGCTTGCTTGCTTAAGTAGTGATCCAAAATCACAATCCACAATAAAAAAAAGTTTCGGAAGCTTTTCTAGCTCCGAAACTGGCGTTGACCAAGCCCTTCCACTTAATCTCAATTGCGCAGATTCAAGAAAATAATCGAGGAGTATGGTGGGCATGCAAATCAACAGAAACTTCGTCAAGCCTACACGAATAGCAAGGACCCTGAAGTACTTGCCCCAATACTAGCAAATAAGTTTCATCAAGTGAAAAGTCGGTGGGTATAATGATGCTGCAAATTGGTGAACGTGGTTGAGGACATGAGGTATGCGGCTTGTGCAATTTTAAGTCATGTCACTTTTTTTATACTAGCTAGGCTAAAATCTCCCCAGGTGGCAATTACTAAGGAGTGAAAAGCATTTATCGGACAGTCATTTATTTTTCGTCTTTTTAGTAATATTGGAATGCGTGAATAATTTTTTTTTTTGGTCAAACAAAACTTTATTAAATATAAAAATACTTCAAACGCCAAAGGCCCTCAACTGGGACATCAAAAAGCAGATCTCAAAGGGATTGAGGAGGATGGACTACCCAATTAGAGTTTTTAGTCGATAGGCCTTGCAGATCCTGTCTGCCACTCGTATTGGACTGTCTTGTGTAATAGGCTAAGTGGATGTGCTGGAACCGGCTCATGATCTCGCAAGCTTCTGTACTAAGAGCACGTTTTTTCCATTTACACTGACCTAAGCCATTAACCATGTGAACTAAAGACTTGCAGTCAGATTCAAGTACGATGGTTTCTTCCTTTTTTGCTTCGAGGAGAGAGAGAGAGAGCTGTGAGCAAACCTAGGGTTTCGACTTGAATTGCAGGCGACATTGGCACCGATCTCGCTACTCCGTCCACCAAAGGTCCTGACGCATCTCAAACGACACAGGCGACTGCTCCCGTGTTCGATCCATCTACATAAGACCCATCGAAATTGGCCTTCAAAGTTCTTTCCTTCGGAGCTTTCCAACGCAGAGGTAGGTCTTCTTCTTCTGACATTGTTTCTCTTTCTTTATAATTCCACTTGCACCAGTTACGGAGCATGTTGCGTGCCTCTTCATCTAGAATTTCTGGTTTTGGGCGTTTCTTTCGAAAGATATAGTCGTTTCTCGCCCTCCAAATAAACCACAGGACACTCGTAACGACCTCGAAAGACGGTAGATCTACTGTTCCTTGAAGTTCAGCAACCATTCTTCGATTCTTGACAGCCCAACTCGTAAAATCATAATTTGCAATGCAGGATTCACCCAGAGGGATAATTACCCAAAAAGTCCTAAACCTATTGCCCATCTACCAATTCAGTCCTAAACCTATTTTTTTGGCCAATTCAGTCCTAAACCGTTTCTATTTTTGCCCGTTCGGTCCTTCAGCAACCTTCAATCGGAATAATCGACGTGGAATCCCAATCGCCGCCGGCCGGCGTTGCCGATGCCGACATGGATACCGGACATGCAAAACGACGATGTTTTGCTTATAAAAAATTTTTATTAGTTTTTAAAAATTTTTTATTAAATTTTTATTAGTTTTTTTTTTTTTTTTCCTTCCTTCCTCTCCCTCCCTCCTCCCTCCTCCTTCCTTTGGCTCCGGCGGGCGAGGCCTCCTCGCTAGGGCTCGCCGTTGGTCGCCGGACCGAGGGGATCCGGCGGGCGAGGCCTCCTTGCCAGATCTGGCGAGAGGGGCTCGCCGTCGGTCGCCCGCGGGGCGAGCCCTGGCGAGGAGGCCTCGCCCCGCTGGATCCCCTCAGCCATCACCGTCAACCTCCCAGCCACAACCCTCGTGAAAGCGCTCGTAACAAAAAAACCGAGAGCAAAAGCAGAGTCGAAACTCGCGGTGATGGCCACCGACGGCAAGCCGAAGCCCGCAACCGCCGGCGGCGATGGCGTGAAGGGCAAGAAGAGGAAGCAGTACCTCCCTCACAAGGCTGATTTTTCTCTCGACGGTCCACCCGTGTCGATTGTTTCCTGCGCTTGATTTTCTACTCGCTCGTTCGTCGCGTAACCCTCGGCTGATTTTTCCCTTCTCTCTTCTCTTTACGCTCCTTGTTGATTGGCTTGTTTATCTGGCGAGGGCTCGCCTCGCGGGCGACTGACGGTGATGGCTAAGGGGATCTGGTAGGGCGAGGCCTCCTCGCCAGGGCTCGCCCGCGGGCGACCGATGGCGAGCCCCTCTCGCCGGATTTGGCGAGGGCTCGCCTCGCGCGGCGACCGCGAGGTGAGCCCTCGCAAGATCCGGCGAGAGGGGCTCGCCGTCGGTCGCCCGCGGGCGAGCCCCGGCGAGGAAGCCTCGCCCGCCGGATCCCCTCGGTCGGCGGCCGACCCCGCCTGGCCGGTCGCGAGCCAAAGGAAGGAGCAGGGAGGAGGGAGGGAGAGGAAGGAAGGAAAAAAAAAAAACTAATAAAAAATTAATAAAAAATTTTAAAAAACTAATAAAAAAATTTTTATAAGCAAAACGTCGTCGTTTTGCATGTCCGGCGTCCATGTCAGCACTGGCAACGCCGGCCGGCGCTGATTGGGATTCCACGTCAAATTATTCCGATTGAAGGTTGTCGGAAGGACTGAACGGGCAAAAATAGAAACGGTTTAGGACTGAATTGGCCAAAAAAATAGGTTTAGGACTGAATTGGCAGATGGGCAATAGGTTTAGGACTTTTTAGGTAATTGTCCCTTCACCCAGATCAGCGGAGTCCAAGGGCGCAACAAGAACAAGTGCTCAATCGTCTCAGGTTCTAAGCTGCAAACGGGACACGAGGCTTCGGGTAGTACGTTTCTTCTACATAAGTTGACCTTGAGAGGGATAGTATTCTGACATAGATTCCGGACCTTCAGGTAGTATGTTTCTTCTACATAGGTTCCCTTGAAAATGAAATTCGATGACCTTAGAGACATTGGAGTTGGGTGCTCGACCAAGTCCTTGACTTCTTGAACGTGTCCTACTTCCATACATAATCTGGTTTAAATCCTAATTAAATCACCATTAATCAACCGTGAAATCTACGATAAGTCCTGCAATTGTCCCACCAATGAGCTGCCTTCCTTTCCGGAGAACCTAACCAGGCGTCGTGTACTTGACACTTTATCATAAATCAAGTCAATCTGAAGAGATCGACCCACTTAAAATCTCATATTCCATGCACTTAGCAATGCAATAACTCGGCCTAACGACAAACAAATTACGCGGATCCAAATCCTCTTAGAACACGGAACCTCATGCATTCTAATCATGTTGATTCAAGCCGCAACAACTTCACCGGTCTCATTCCATCATTTTATATGAAATTTGACGGGCTTGAAAAATCTCTATATGCAAGAAAACAAAATTCAATGGATCTGGTCCCACAGAAATGGGGAACTTGGCGTGCTTCTAATTGCAAGAAAACTACTCAATGAATCTACTCCGTTGGAATTAGGTAATTTTTAGAACGTGATTGATATGAGCCTAAATTTGAATGTCCTCACTTGCCCCATCCATTCGCGTATGGAAAATTTAACAAGTTTGATTGTGCTGAATTGACAAGAATTTAGATTTGACTGTGCCATCCCATCAGAAACTGGAGATATAACGAATATCAAACTAAGCTTGAAACGACTTTGTCAGGAAATTCCCTGTTTGAAAGTGTCTTGTTCTTCGGAACTAAATTCCAAAGCTTATTTTATACTTCACGTTTCTTTCATCTGCATTTCTATTTTTCTTCCTTAATATTGCAAAAAAGTGATATGATCGATTGGTTTTGATATATTGGATCATCATATCAATGGCCATTTATGGCCTCACATAGAATTCTTGCAGATGGATAATTTTGTCAGGATGCAACTCCCAAGAGGTTAAATAGGTAACTCTGATTGAATAAAAGAACCTAAATGTAAAGTTCCAGCAATTTATTACTAGCATGTCTAAAGTGGCATATGTTAATGTGATGGCAGGAGTTAGGTCAGATTATTAGGGGAAGAAGAGGGAAAATTTTCCAATATGCGTGCCAACAATTCAACCATGCCCATGTTGGGGACTTGCCTAATTTATATTCTAAACTCGTCCATGGACCGATCTATTCAGATTCAAGTCTGACGTAACTTCATTATCCAATTCCATTCATTTCTTATTAAACAAAAACAGAATACAGATAAACTTTTCCAGCCTGAACTAGTTGATACTCGTGAATCTTCAGATGGGAAGAGTTTTGCAACAGAGCACTTCCACGCTCGAGCGAGCGAGGCGCTCGGCCATGATCAACTCTGCTGTATTGTCGTCTCGTTGGAGGAATGGCAATTCGGCATTTTGCAAATAGACCCGGATGGACTTGCGAGCTCGAATGGGCTTAGGCAAAAGGTTTTAAAAAATAAATAAATAATAGGTGGGCTAGGCCAGGGAGTGGGCTAAAACTCTCGTCCAAGACCACTTATGATTCGAAATACGGGGCCTAGGCAAGAGCCACAGGCAGTATTGGGCTTAAGAAAAGTTCAGCTTGGCTAAACCCCCGATTTAAATACCACTAATTGAGCCCAATCAGGGTCCTTTTTGATAGAAACTCCTTCCTATGTGACGGAAACACAAGCGTAATTAGTTCATAAGTGATTTGAAGGACCCGGATTGACCATTTTAGGAATAATTTCAAAAGCCATCTGTACCAGCGGAAACCGGTCACACATCTACTTCGTTGAATTTAATCTTTTATGATTTTTCTAGTAAATACTTCCTTATCATCGCACGCCGTTTTTATTTACTCATTAATTGATGCAAGCTTCCAATTGTATTCACTGATTTAGCGGCTATCCATTCATTGTGGTTGAACACAACGCATTACATGGGGCTCAAAGAAATCAAAAGAGAGAAGACTCTTAACAGATATTATGGGTGGGGTGGAAAACATGTAAATAGGTTTTGGGGCTGCCAAAATCTAACTTAGGCAAGGTACATCGGAAGTTGTTTTTGATTCGAGTTTTCTTGTTTTAGAGACCATACAATTTCAGCAGATAGTCTTTTTTATCGCGCTTCCTTGCAATTTCTCAGCAGTATTTTGTGTCATTAAATGAAATAATTAAAATGGGGTTTATAAATGGATTAATGGATGATTAGAAGGAATAGCATATGTTCAATTACTCAACAACAACTATGTCCTCGAAGCAATAATAATCAATTTCAAAAACATAAAGAGTTGCCTAAAATAATTGGGAGTTAATCGTCGGGTGGGATTGGAGAATTTTCTATGGTCCACGACAAAATTTTAGATCTCATTCATCCGAAACTGTGGCTCTTGTTGAACTAGACATTTATTATATATATGTGTGCATAATCTCACTTATCTATTAGGGTTAAGCGGTTTCGAATTCCTTATAAATTTCACTTTGAATTTGGAACTACCCTTAGGTACAAGTTTATCATTTTTTGAAATTTGTAACCTACCTGTCAAAATCTGGAACCCAAAATTTACTCTATTACAGGTTCCAAGGTCAGTTTCAAAGTTAAGTAGATTCTTTTTTTTTGCTTTATTTTTAGTTAAACAAAACAAAAATGAACGCAATAATAATAAACAAGCTTAGACATATTTGGCTTCTTAAAAATGACGAAAGAGTGACAAAAAAAACTTCTTCAAAGAAATATACATAAACCCTATTGACTGTCAACTTCAAATTTTTATAGCATTTGGATAATCATTCATCTATGAGTTCTCCATGGTTATTTCATTCATCACACATTCTCTTAAGAGAAACCGTAAGTAGTTGTAGCCACAATCATGAAAAGAGTAAAGGAAAGAGAACAAAGATAAATCTAGGTCCTTATAAACTATCCAAATATCTTATTTCGAAAATACTTGCTCAGGGAGGAATGATAAAGTGACAAGAAGACAAAACAAATTTTACACCTTAACCTAACAGGTATCTCACCAAATTACATAACAAATCATGGGAAATGAACTCGAATTCATCTCTTGTTTGTCTTTGCAAAGAGCTCACCAAATTGACCCACAAATATGCACGACTCAATTAAACAAATGGATAGAGTCCATTAGCGTCATGTTTCATGAATTCAATGATGGAAATCCCATAAGAACCCAAATGCATTTGTAAGAGGCAAAAAGAAAAACAAAAGGCATAAGCAATTTTAGGTTTAGGAATCCTGGTCTGGTTTTTGTTCCGACTTCAATTCCAATTCCTATAGGAGTTGGGAACCACCGATTCCGAAAAAAGAGAAACCGATAACCGAAACTTCCCTCCCTATAACCGGGAATTGAACCGGATCTCCCGAGAACCATGCTCCCCCTACATTCTAATGCAATGCAAGCAAAGCAAGTCTTGTATTTATATTCTCCTTATTTACAAGATATTAGAATATGCTTAGATAAATTTGAAATTTGAGGTAGTCGAGCAAGTTATTTTGCTATTCTTGATGTTCAGAGTGGACACCTCACAAGTTTTTTTCTTGTTCTTAGTGTTTGGATTGGATCTAAGTAAATTTTTAAACTATTTCATCTTAACTCTAGGAGATAAAATTCAGGAGTTTTCCCTCTTAGATGAGGAAGATAAATATTCACCTAGGAACAGGGAAGGCCTTGGAGGGAAAGGTGGACTCCAAAGTTGTTTGTCAAGTGTTGCGAGGTTCTAGACCTTTTTGGGCCCATTTTGTTTGGCTTTAGAAAGGAAATGCAAATATCTTTGAGATAAATGATTTTTTTAAAATACAAATACTGTTTGATAAATTATAATTTAAAAGTGCATTGTAAAACAATTTTGGTTTAAATGCCTTTGGTAAAAACTATATTAGGACTTTTGTTAAAATTTTTATAGATAAAATTTTTAATTTTTAATTTTTTTTATCTAGCCACCAATGTCCATTCTAGCCAACTTCCGGCGACTAGATTTGGCCGTTGGACAGCCTTGCTTGAGGTCGAAAACCTCAAGCAATGTTCGGGGTCCTGCAACCCAGGCGACCATTGCTTGAGGCCGTCAAACCTTAGGTGGTCGCGCGACTCAGGCTACGCTTGAGGTCGCGCGACCTCAAGCTACCTCGCATGAGGTCACACAATCTTAGGCAGTGGTTGCCCGGTGTTTGCAACCCTCAACCAATAGTCACCAAGGTCAGGCAACCCCTCAAGTAGTGATCGTTGGCCTCTGTTCATTTCTTCGAAGAAGATGAATAGTATCCGTGAATAATAATGGGACTTGTAATTATAAGATGCAACTTCCTAAGAAACCTCTGAAGCTTCTTTGGATTAAAGGCCCTTAGAGCCTTTTGCAAATATAATTATATCTTGTCAAAGTTTTCCAAATATTGAACTAAACATGTTTGCATTTGCCCAAACCCCCCTTAAAGCCTAGACGTCCTTTCCAAATGCTGAACCAAAAGGGTCATTAAGGGTCATTGATAATAGTGGGTTTGAGTCACCAGGTATGGGTTCGCGCGGGTCTTGGGCTGCCGATGAGAGAGCAATGGTTGGGAAATTGATTTTGTGGGCTTGTTTGGTTGGTGAGAGAGGAGGTTTCAATTTTGGATGGATTTGACGAGTTAGGTTTAGACGATTTGGTGAAACATGGACGTGGTGGCCTGGGTTATGTGAAGGCTGATGGACTGATGGTGAGAACAGTGATTCTAGTAGTATTGATTCAGTTCTTGTAGGTTCAATGAGGTTTGCTTGTGGTAGATTGGTAGCAGAGGTTTAGATATGAAATGCTAGAATTCGATTGTGTGGAATTAAGAGATTTTTGGTGTGAAAACTGCCGTCAATAAATTTCTCGATCACGCTATTCACTTCCCTTGGCCTCTTTTCGAAGGTTTGATCCTTTTAGCCATAGATTGGCTTCGCTAGGTTTGTTCCACGATGGAGATGACGAATAGTAGCCACGCCCTATGTGTTTTCTTTTGTTATTTTCCCTAACTTTGAATCTACTTTGCAAAAAATACACTCAAGTCACTTAACAATTTAATTCAAAAATTTCACCTAATTGGGCACTTCTAACATATTTTTTCATCGGTAGAAAGATCATTATAACTGACTCCATAGAGCTCCCCATCATATAACTCAACAGTTACCATATGGTAATTGCTTTAAGCAAACGCCCCTTGAGTCAAACAACTATGAAGAAATGACTGCATCTCCGTTTAAATTTTGATGAAAGAAAATATAGCCATAAAAAAATTTACTTCTTTTGAAAAGTAATATATTTTCTCGATTTTACTTCTCTCAATTAAAGATGTGATTTTTTTTTTTTGGACATAAACAGGAAGTATATATAGATAGTTAAACCACATTACATCCTACAGCCAAAGATGTGATTGTTCAATGTGCATTGGATTCCAATCGCACTAATGGGAAGGTAATTTGTTATACAATAGCACGAGGCAAGAGGTTACGAGGATGAAAATTGACACCAGATTAAAAAAAGAAGAAGAAGAGAGAGACAGGTAAAAAATATAAGGCAAAATACTCATATTTTAGGGGCGACATAAATATTTGGATGAGAAGTAAATAGAAATATTTAAATTTTCGGCCAACCTTCTTTATATAATATCACATTTCCCTTATTTACCGCTTTAATTATCATTCCCGATGTTTCGTCGTTCCTCAGTAATATCAGTAAAGTCCAAGGGTCAAATTGAGAAATATCGAAAGTCTAGGGTCCATCATTCTGCAATTAATTCTCCTCCGCCACCAGCCTCATCCATCTCCCCTCTTCGCACTCCACCATCGCTCCTCGATCTCCCCCAATGGACGCGCCCGAGCAACCGCCGCCGCCGCCGCCGCCGCCGCCCGATTCCTCCGGCGAGTCGGGGCCGAGCCCGGACTGGGCCGAGCTGACTCACGAGTGCCTCACCAACGTCCTCTCCCGCCTCACGGCGGAGCAGCTCTGGACGGGGCCCATGCTCGTCTGCAAGTCGTGGCTCCGCGCCTGCACGGACCCCTCCCTCCACACCGCCTTCGACCTCGAGGCCCGCTTCGAGTCGTCCCGCGAGTCGATCCGCTGGTGGTCGCCGGAGTTCGAGCGGAGGGTCGACGCCATGCTCCGATCGGCCGTCGGCTGGAGCGACGGCGGCCTCGCCGCGATCCGCGCCCGCCATTGCTCCCATCGCGCCCTCGACTTGGTCGCCGAGAGGTTCGCCGATTCGATTGCATCTTTCAATAAAGTTATGATTTTTATTACTTGAAACGGAGGTGAATTGGGACATGGTGTGCCTCAGATGCGAGCTCGAAGCTTGCTTTTATTGAGTGGCTGGAGAAGCGTACATGGAGTTGTAGCAGGAGCAGATTCGAATTTTCCGTTGTTTTTTCATTGTTCTGGTTTGGACATCTTTCTTTGAATGGTATGGAATCTCATTATGGCCGGCCGTCGCATCATTGAATATGGTGTCAATCGAATTGGGATTGAATCGAAAGTTGTATTCTATTTGCCGTGGCGAAATTAAACATAAGACCGAGGAAGTTTGGAACTTCGCATTGCGATCATCCTGTCCGGCTGGCTGGTTCTTTCTGTTGCATGTTTTGTTTGCCGTATGCTAAAGCATTGCAGCAATCAGCTTTGAGAAGATACTTTCGATTTAGTTGAGACTTGTTGATGATGATGATGATTATCTGCTGCCCGCAAATTGCAGGTGCCCGAATCTTCAGGTTCTCTCAATCAAAAGCTGCCAAAGTGTCACCGATGCCTCGATGGCCAGGATAGCTTCCCGTTGCGCCAGCCTCAGGGAGCTCGATATTAGCTATTGCCATGAGGTGTCTCATGTATCTTTGGTTCTGATTGGGAGGAACTGTCCTAATCTTAAAGTTTTGAAGAGGAACCTGCTGAACTGGTTAGATCCTTCCCAACATGAGGGTGTAGTCCCCATTGAGTATTTGAATGCTTGCCCGCAAGAAGGTGATTCAGAAGCTGCCGCTATAGGGAAGTACATGCCTCAACTGGAGCACCTCGAGATTCGTTTTTCCAAGTTAACGGCGAAAGGTCTTACCTCCATTTGCGACGGTTGTCTCGACCTTATGCACTTGGACCTGTCGGGTTGTGCAAACCTGACTAGTGGTGATATCATGAATGCGACGTCCAATTTGAAGAATCTGTAGGACATAATTGAGCCTCATTTCTACATCCCTCGGTCGGTTTTCCATACGGAGCGGTATAGCCCCTGGCAGTTGTTCGATGAATATGAGCGATTCCATGAGCAATTCCATGAGCAATTCCATGAGCGATTCCAGACGAATGTCTTCCGAGCCTTATCAGGCAAGCTGGAAGTGGTTCTCAAGCTAAGCTAGCAGAATCTGAATGACTTTGCACGGCATCTGGTTGTGTGATAATCTGCAGTTACATGTTCACATAGCAACTTCATCTTGTGTATTTATTTAAACTTTACTTTTGATATACTTCTCTATCAATATGTTGATCCTTTCTTTACGTCCTGCATTATTGTATGCTTCCCTTGCTTGTTCATATAACATCATAGCGGAACATCTATTTCTTGCTGTTCTGTCTCAGTTTTTGGTAAGTCTGTGTTATGCTTAACTTTTTGGCTTCTATGCTTCTCGTGAAATGCAATCCTTGAGGAAAAAGGAGTATGGTGAATGAGTAACTGGTTTTACCAACGCTTTTCCTTCACTTTGCAAATAAGGATGGCAGCTGGACGGATTCGTGAGTAATGGTCGGCCCCATCCCGGACCCGAACTCGTCCCCCATTAACTTTACCCATCGCAAATCATCACAAATCATCAGGATTGGGAGTAATGAAATTAGAGCATTCAATAATTTTTGAAGGTGGGTTTCGCATGAATGCTGAACGGTATCGAAGAAAATTCAATTCAATCAGTCTATTTAGCAAAAAAAATTAAATGAGCATCTGATAAACTTTGAAAAGAACTTGCTATTCGTTCCAGAAACAGTTGATGAGAATCCAACACTAGTACGGAGAAACTATAGATCCAACGCTACTGGAAATATCTCCCATTGCCACAGCATTTTGGTCCTCTTTTTATTTTATTTTTTATTTTGACGTCTTGAAGAGACGTTATCTATTCAGAACATTAGTAAGCCAGATGGAAAGAGAGAATAAGATGTAGCAGAATGCAGCAAAACATTGGACTTGACTTCGATATGAACTTTTGAGAGGAAGATGAGCGTCGATCGTGTGGATAGCGACATTATATGTACGAAGAATGCCATTTTATTTTTTGGGTCGGAAAAAGCCATACTTCCATTGCTAAGAAGATTTAAAGAGGATAGTCTGAAATCAAAACATAATACTAGATAGTCAATTTGGAAAGAGAGTCATTTTAATGAGCTTTTGCCACCCAATCTACTACTTGATTTGCATTCCCAAAACAATGGGCTAAAAGTTGATAAATGATAACGAAACTTATTTAAATTACAAAAACAAATAATGACTTAAAATCGATGACCAACATGATCTTATATTCTAATCCATATAAGTTTAAGAATTTCATAAAAGTATCAGTATTTATCCACAAATCACTTTTTTTTTTCTAATTTTAAAAACTTTCTATCAAAAACCTACCCTTGTAGAAAAAAATCAAGAATGGTAGAACCGTCCACCTAGAATTGGCCTCCACGAGCCTCATGAAATCAACCACCACTATAGAAGAAACTAGTAAAGGACGAAATAATACAATCCGAGAACCGAATAACTTCTTGTTCAGATTCCTATTTGCTTTCCAATCACATAAATTGATCATCTTCAATTTTCTTTTGGGATAGGCTTAAACAAGAACTTCTAGTATTTTCTTATATATATATATGTATATATTATATATATGAAAGGAAAAAAATATCACACGTATCATAATCTTCATATGACCCCACATGAATGTGATAATTCAAATTTATGTATAAAGCTCACTATACCACACAAACGTTCTTTTTTAGAAGTTATGAAAATCCCATGGTCAAAGCAAAAAAAAAAAAAAAAAAAAATTATGGCATTGAAGATACACAAAACAAGACTACATGAAAATAAAGGAAACCAAATAACCAAGAGTCCAAATTAATTCAGGAGTTATAAGAAAAAATAATTTGTGACACCACAACCAACCCTAACTTGTTCTTTCCTGTGGATTCTATTCAATCTAGGATTCTACATCCCTCCACCCCAGGCGAAGAGCATACGAACGAACCGAGCGATGGCCAAGGCCTGATGGCAGGGGAAGCAGTCCTTCACGCCAGGGACGGGTCCGGGTTTGGGTTTGGGTTCGGTGATGGGTTCCGGTTCCGACTCCGGTTTGGTGATAGGGATGGGTTCGGGTTGGGGTTTGGTGACAGCTCCGCCTAACCTCCTCATGTTGAAGCCGGTCCTATCTTCTTCTGTGATTCTCTGGTGTCGTCGGGCGGCCATGGTTAATTCGGGCCAATCTTCCGCGCCTTGGTAGTTCGGGACCTCCAAGGGTTGGCACGGCGGCGGCAGCAGCAGGAGGACTACAAGGGAGAGGAGCGCGACCTTGATGACGACCACCATGAGAACTGCAAAAGATTACGAGCTGCGAAGACAAAGTTAGAGGAGAACCACGATATGGAGAAGACGAGTGCAATGTCTTGATGGTGATATACGATCTATTAGATCAAACGATTTAAAAAATTTTCATGTTCTCTGCGATATACGATCCATTAGATCGCATCATTCATTTACCCTTGAGATTGATGCTTCTAATACAATCTCTATATCACTGTAAGCAATATTTGTAGAATCAAAAAAGAATAAAAGACTTGGAAAAAGAGAAAGCAGGAGATGGAATGATAAAAAAAAACAAATATAAAAATTACAAACACTGACGCCCTTATGAAACCAAACCAAATGGGCATTAACGTAGCCATTGATCAAGATCAAGCGACATCTAGTGGCCACTTTACTTAGCCCTTGAGCGAGCAATGTTTTCAATCCTTGAGAAATAATTTAGTGAAGGAGAGGCGTTTATGAAATACTTAGGTATTCTTCATATACTTTCTTATCTCGTCCACCTCGAAGAACACACTAGATATGTTTCCACAGGATTGAGTAAGGAAGCTATCTTCACACATTTGAGGTAAGAACCAGACAAAGTTTGTTTGATATACATCTTGATAATTTGTATCGAATACATATACTTCCTTTTCTATATTAATTTAAGTTTCATAAATAGATTTAATTCAAATGCTAAATGGTCATTATATAGTCAATCTTGCATGGTTAAGCATGTTATTATATGTAAAAGCAACAAAGGAAACAATCATGATTAATATAAGTATACAGAAATAATAACTTTCTATGAATTTTATCATTTTCTCGGCACAATTGTTGTATTCTTTGTTTCTTAGGTTTGAAAAAATCCGTTGAACATAGCTTTGGCCTTCTTGCTTTCTATACACCCAACTTTCTTTGTTGTTGGATATGAAGTTACTTTATTATCTACTTGTCTTTTAAGACCTTACTTCAATTATAGGGTGTAGTTTACTGCAATATTGGGAAATTTGTCCAAAAAAATCCTAATCATATCAATTCAATCCTAAACATTTTAATTGTGCAAATTGAGTTTAAACATTTTAATATTTTGCCAATTGAATCCATCCAGCCAATTTTAACCATAAATTGCTAATATGGATACTGGCCATCCATCATGGCATGATTAGCGTTGACGTGGGCAATTATTATATTTCTTGAATTTATATATATTTTTACTTTTTTCTTTTCTTTTTTTTTTAAATTTTTTTTTATTTTTTTTGCATTTTTAAGGACTATCATGGGGGCATTGGCCAAGGCTCAACCTGCACACTGAAACTGGATGAGAGCTCACAACCCTCGCTCAACATCACCTAATGGCTGGCGAGGGTTCATTGCCCTTGTACATGGTTGGCTAGAGCCGTGGGCCCTCGCCTCACATTTGAGCAAAGGTTGTGTGCGAGGGCAACGAGCCCTCAATAATAACTAGGCAAGAGTCATGTCCTTTGTGCAGTGGTGGTCAAGAAGGGCTTTCAACCCTCACTCAAATCAACTCTCACCAGCCATGGCGCAAGGGCAGGGGTCACGGCTCTAACCCAGCTTTAAGCGACAAGGGCATTGGGCCCTCGCCAAGTGGCTAGCGCCCTTTAATAGCCTTTAACAATAAAAATAAGAAAACAAAAAAGAAAAATAAAATAAAATATACAAAGATATTATTAAAAAATAACGCCCCTGCTAGGTAGAACGGCTGGTGCCCACGTCAACCATTTTTGGTTAAAATTGGTTGGATTGACTAAATTGGCAGAATGTGAAAATGTTTGAAACTCAATTAACATAAGTAAAATATTTAGAACTGAATTATCAGAAGTATAATGGGTTTATGACTTTTTGGACAACTTTCCCTTGTAATATTGAATATATTGGTCAAAATAATCATATCCTTCGCTTGGCTGTATCACAAGGATAGGATTATTTGGGAAACATGTGCAATTTTTCCTTATGAAGGAACGGATTTGAAATAATCACGTAACATGTCGAGTAGAAAAAATCCTATACAATTATATACTATCATAATATGGAGAAAGTTCATATCTGGTGTAGAAATGAGAATCCAAACTTTAAAAAAATGCAATACTCTTTCGGCAGCAAGAGGACGGGGGATATGAGAATTGCATCACATAATTGGCAATAAAAATTGTCTCAATTTAAAACTCTCAATCTTGAATACTCCTTTTCATGGAGATATATTGACTAAATTTCCAATGAGTTTAACATAGGTAATTAAGGAAACAAAGTGAGGATTTGCAAACATTTATTGAGTTTTTTAAGTCTAATACTATAAACACAACCTCGTCAATCTGACGACGGAACATGATAAACACATAAAGATAAAACAATATCACATTTTTGGAACATATCTCGTACATTCTCCTTCAAATAGTAGTCCATCAATGACGAAGACCTCTAGCTTGCCATTCCCTTCTGATCGTGGATCCCGTCATTCAATTGCCGCAAAAATATATCAATCAGGGGGAGTTACCGATCCGTGTCCATGTAGCCCATCGAAGTCCTCTAGTGGAACATGATATTGCATTCAAATTACTAGAGCCAGCTTCACATGGAGAAGAAGCTCCATAGGAGAAATTCTATTGCATCCTAAAGGAAGAACTAATGTTATTCTCCTTATCTTTGATTGTAGAGACTTAGAAATATAACATTTATTGTTAGACTATGAGAAAATATAATAATAAAAAGCTGCATATATGTGGGCATACGTTGTCCATAGTGGCATAAAAGCTCTTTAGAAAAAGGATATGATCATATGTAACAATTATTTGTTCCTAACAAAGTTGGTTTGCTCACCGATCAAAAAAAAGTTGGTGTGCTCTGTGAGAGGACAATCGTCCAAATGAAGCACACTAAGTGTCAACATCGTAGTTCGAGTCCTATGGACATCTTCGACATAAGAAGTTAGCTTTAATAGTTCGTACCTTAATCTGGTTCCATTGGAGAACGTGATTAGGCTCCATGGCTACGGATAGGCAACACCTAACGATCATCTAACATCCGATGCAACTAAAATATCGGGATGGCCGATCTGAAGGAAGAGGCAAGCTAGAGCTAGTCCCAAGATATCGTCTCCATCATTGTGGGCCGCTATCCAAATGAGAATGTATGAGGTATTGATCTTTATGTGTTGGTCGTGTTTCGCCATAGGAGCAGCCGGGCCGTATTTATAGTACTAGACTTGAAAGTTGAACTAATTTTTCCATATTCCCAATTTGGTTCCTTAATTAACTATGATAATCTCATTAGCAATTTAGTCGATATATTTCCTTGAAAGGAGTATTTGAGATTGAGAGCTTTAAATGGAGATGGATTCTCACCACCAATTATGTGATACATTCCCAAATCCCTCATGCTCTTTATGCACCAGATTAAATTTTTGATTCTCCTTTCTACACTGGATATGAACTTTAATTTTCAAGCCATACTATGACAATATGTAATGGCATAGACCTTTCTAAGAATTTCCTTGTATAAACGAAAAATCCATGTCAAGTAGGAAAGATGGTAATGTCTTTTGTACCTTTAATGGAAACTTTATTTTTGCATTGATTAACCATAATCATAGACTTCATAGGGTTAGACTTGCTAGTACTCGAATTAATAGGAGGCTGCAATGCAGTTGAGACATTGACCCGATCATTTTCTCTTCTGGAGATCGTCAACTGTCTGCAGTCACTAGGGAAGGCACCAACATGTTCTTTCCATAAAAAGACAGAGCCTTCACTAATGGTTGAATTCTTTGGGCCTTAACAACAATTAAATCAAAGGGTCCATAGCTCAGTGGTAGAGCATTTAATTGCAGATCAAGAGGTCACTAGTTCGAACCTGGTTGGGCCCTTTCTGGTTTCTACTTTTTTATTTCTCAGATTCGCTCATCTACTAGGGAGGCTATGGTGGCTGACCTTTTTTCTGATGATGGCCAGCCTATCAGGTCGGTGTTAGAGGCTTGGGAGTCACTTCTTCCCTCCCTGTCTCGGAGCCAGGATTGTTTTTGTTGGAAAGAGAACTCGTCGGGCCTTTTCACAGTTGCGATAGCTTGGGAAGCCATAAGATGGAAGAAGTCCCAAGTCTTTTGGCATCCTTTCATTTGGAACAATGCCATCCTACCTTGGTTCCAATTTAACTTTCGCTCATCACCAAGCGTAGGCTTCCTACCTAAGCTCTCCTTTTGTCCTATGGTAGAATCGATTCTGCTTCCTGCCCCTTTTGCAATGATGTGCCTAACTCTAATTATCATCTCTTTTTTAGGTGTTGCATTACGTCTACTATTGCTTTCTTTTGGGTGGCCAGATGTAATCTTCCCTGGCGTAACAGGTCTTTGGGGGAGAATCTCCGTTGGGCCATAACCTTGCTTTCAGGCAATGAGTTCTATAAATGTATTGCCCGCTTTTCTTTTGGTGTGCTTTGCCATATCATTTGGAGGAACTGGAAGAATATTCTCTTCAGAGGGGAGCCACTTTCTGTCATAGCCATGAAGAAGCATCTTCTCAAAGTCGTCAAAGATAAGGCCATCACCTTCAGAAATGTGGAGGACTCTACTAGGAATAGGAGGCTACAACGCAATTGGGACGTTGACCTGATCATTTTCTCTTCTGGAGATCTTCAACCGTTTGTCTAAGCTACCTTGTTACCAGTCGTTTTGCTGGTCTCGTATTTGGTGGTAGGTTGCTGATGCCTTTGGTGGGCGGCGATTGTTTCTCTCCTTCCTTGCTCTGGTTGTTGTGGTTGTTTGTTTTTGGGTTGGCGGTGGCTTTGCCGCGCTTGTTGTTTCTGCTTCTATTTCTTGCTTTAGCCGCTTGGCTTTTCCTCCCGGCTTCCTTCCACTCATAATGATTTTCTCATTTTGAGTGCAAGTTTTTTGAAGCTATGTCGTTTGTACAATTTGGCCTTTCTCCAATATATTACTTACTTTTACAAAAAAAAAAAATAATAACTATAATCGATAATGCCACAATTGTCATTGCCTCTTATTGTGTCTCATCGACTTGTACCTTCATGCATGTTTTTTAGACTTCCACCTAAATGATGTTGAACGTTGTTGGAGTTTGCTTCAACCTTTATTAATATTAAAATCGACGAAAACATAAGAGCGAAAAAAAATTTTCAGACACATTGAGAACATTGTTGAGTCATAGATTTGAAGGGTTTTCGGCATTACATTGTTGGCTTTACTTAGGAAATGCATAATCTTTTTCACAGTACTGTGAACTATAAAGTTCAACTCTGATATTGTATGACTCCAAACATTTCATGCAATGGCGTCCTGAGTTTTGCCATGGAGATAGATATTTTCTAGTTATAATATTTGTAATCTTCAAAACATTTTCGATAAGATTTTAATGGACAAGTATTCCTTCTGGCTAGTAACTTAAAAATAGTTTTGAGATATAACACCGTTGCGGCTTAGCATAAATTAACGGTCCTAATGGTAGTGGAAATTAATTTCTTTTAATATATTCGCTTTTAATTGAGAAATAAATGAGAAGCTATATCTAGTCTAAGAAGTGCAAATCGATGAAGAATTTTAGAAATCACTAATTTACACCTCAACCATGGAAGATGCATATGAGGATGGTGGAGAATTTGTGGTAATGCATCTCGAAAACGTACAACGTCTTGAGTACCATAACTTTTTTTCGACCATTCATGATGCGTTTGATAATCATTCTATTTTCGGAAACAATTTCTTATTAGAAATTATTTTGTTTGATTTTGTTCCTTGGATGAGTTTCTAATTATTCAAGGACATTTGGAAACTACACAAAATTTCTACTCCTAGAATAGGAAAAAAAAAAAAAAACATAAATGCTTTTGGTACAACCCTAGATCTTTTTTTTTTTTTTTTTTTTTGTGACATAGCATTTTTTAAATTTTTAGAAATTTTATTTATTTATTTATTTATTTACTTTTCCTTTCTCTTATTCTTCTGCCTTTAGTTGATTGCTAGCCTTGGGGAGCCTCACTTAGCCACGGCGAGACTTCGGCGAGGTCGCTAAACCTCGTTTGGTTGGTTGCCGACCATCACCATGATTGGCGACTGCCTATAGTAAGAAGAGGAGGAAGATAAAAAGAAAGAAAAGAAAAAGAAGAAAAGACAAGAGAGAAAAAAGAAGAAGATGGTTGGGCTTAAATTTTGAGTTACTCCTGAAAACAAAGGAGCAACCTTTTTCTACTTATTAGTTTTATCCCAGACCTATTTTTGGGAACAAAATGTTACCAAATGGAGTTTTATTCTTTTTTGTTACGGGGAACCAAAAAAGCAAAAATAGTCAACGTTTGGCGAGTCACCAAATAGGGCCCTAAGTGCCATAACTTTAGAAAAAAAAAAAAGTTCACTTGAATATCACAACTTTCAATCAGTTATTTAAGTGCCAAGAATTTTTAAAAAAGTTTGCTTATGTGGCAGAAATCCAACATGGTATAGCATTGTGGTGAACGTTTTTAAAAAGTTATGACATCCAAGTGATCAATTGAAAAGTTATATGACACCTCAATGATCGGGAAAAAAAAGTTATAGTATTCAAGTGAGTAGTGTACATAACTTTTGGTACTTAAGTGATAGAGAAAAAGTTACAACACTTAAGTAAGCGCCATATGAATTATGACAGCTATGGTATCTTTTTCTAATGACATGTCTCAAGAGATGATGCGAAGAATAGAAATTTCTTGATCATAATTTTCAAGTTTCATCTCTCACGCTAATGTAGAAATGTTTGATTAGTGAAGTTATTACAATTCATCTCCACATGCATAATTTGGGTTTGGATTGAATTGAAAATAGTTCGACCAAACTGATCCATTCAATCATAGTAAAATTTTAGAAAATCATACCCAACGCAACCCGATTGGACCCAATCTCCATTTCCCTTGTTAAATCGTATCCTTTCAAGAATGGATGATTCCATGAACTAGCTCGTCGAGTCAATAAGCGAGCTTGCATGTAGAATTATGGACGAAAGTGTGAAAATGGCGATGAGGCGAAGGGTGATATTTAATAAGACATCTCTCACTATAGTAATACCTCATCAGATTACACTAAGACATTGCAGTTTTGGATCATCTTTATCAAATGCATGCATGAATTGCAAGACGATGATTTTACCAAAATGTACTACAAAGGCAATCTAGTTAAAATGAGAATTACACTTAAGGGCCTAATTAGGGATCAAATTATAAATTCGTGAAATTTGAGGATCAATCTACAAAATCATCACAAATTGAGGTCAGGGGAGTGAAATTGATGCGGAAAGGGTCTCGGAATTAGTCGCCGGATGTCCAGAACCAGCCGGCAAGGGGTTGAACGGGCCGGGCCCACTGGCAGCAAGTCAAATCGGTCAAACTTGTTCATGTCAGTTTGACCGGTTCTTGATTGGCTCTGACTGGTTCTTGCTGGTTATTTGTGGCTATTGTGGGTTCAAAATTTATGTAATTTAGTCCCTCGATGACTAAATTGAAATGAAAACTTGCATGATTTGATCACCCACCGCGATAGCTCAGCTGGGTAGGCACTCTCTTTCTATCGGAGAGGTCGAGTGTTCGAAGCCCCTACGATGCAAGTTATAGCATGCAGGGAGACTGGTAGAGGTACTAGGTGACTTACCTGGGGCACGTGTGTGGTGGCTAGCACGTGTCGCCCGGGGGTTTACGGCGCGCTGTCGGCACAAGCCGGTTCCTCCTGCACCAAAAAAAAAAAAAAAACTTGCATGATTTGAGGAGAAATTATCTGATTTTGATTCAATTAAGCTGATTAACTCAATTAATGCAATTCATGGACTCTTTATTGAGTTAGTTGAGCGATATTGTGAAAGATAATGGATCAAAACCATGGGGACATGAAATTGAGCCTTAAGGGCTAAATGAGCAATTTTACAATTTTATGGTCAAAATTACAGATTAATTGAAATTGAATTTAATTAAAATTGCAATAGACGCTCTTGATTAATTACCCCTATGTAAGATCACTTAATGAACTCAGATTAACTTTAAATTGAAGTGCCAAAACTTAGGCTGTGGCATCCCGGAATTTTATAAAAAAATTTTGTGACCATAATTAGTGATCATTTGCCCATGACTCGTGGCGAGGCTTGGCCATGAGCTTGTAAGGGGTATATTTTGACGGAAAGAGACTTTGGCCATGTGAGGTATAGGGATTAGAATTTGTACATTTCTAGACTCAAGCATGGGTTGATTAAATTTTTAATTAACCTAATTAAGAATTTATTTTAAGAGTTGGAAATTTATTTAATTAAATTGGGCTTTGAAAGGGTTTTGGGCCAAAATTGAGTGGGCCTATGGCGGGCCAAGTGGGCCGGCCACAAGCCCACAAACCCACAAAACCGTGGGCGGTCGAGCAAGGAGAGAGGGGGAGAAGTTGGCCGGTTTTGCATGCAAAACAAGTGTCAAATTGCATGAAATGAAATGATTACAAACTAATGATGAGATTAAGGGGGGTATAAAAGTGGAGAGTGACCGGTTAGAGGGGGTTTAGTCGACGGTGAGAGAGAGAAGGAGAGAAGGAAAGAAGAGAAAGAAGAAGGAGGAGAGAAATGAAGGAGAGCTGCCGGTCGTGCTCGCCCGTGTCCACCGACTCTCACGTGTGTTTTCTTGAGATTAAGGCAAGATTTGATTCCCTTATCTACTCTCGCATGTCGTATTGTGAGTATAGTGCTGTTTTGTGGTGAAATTCGTGGATTGTAAGGGTAGGAAGTAAGACTTTGAGGTGGTTTTGCTTGATGATGTTTTCTATCTCGAGAAGATCCATGCGCGCCAGTAACTTGTGAGGTCTTGCATGTAACTTTAGAGCGAGAATCTGACTTCGACTCCTTCATAAGACTTGTAGATCACATCTTGAACTACAACATACTAAAAATTGAGATGAAAAGGACGATATTTGAGGGGTGAAACTTATTTTCTAAAAAGACGTTCAGATCTGGTGATGCATGTGGAGTTTTCATGAATTTGGCTGCTGTATTCGACTTTCTACTGAGAATCTTGCTTCGATTTCTTCATAAGAATGGTAGAGAACGTCAAGAGGACAACATACTCAAATTTGAGACCAAACTAACATGAATAGCCTAGTGAAATGTCGTTTTTCTTGAAGATGTGAAAACTGGATGAACAGTGCCTGACGCCAGTAACTTCGGGGGACCATAAGATGATTTTTCTTTGGGTATTTCACCTTGATATCTAAATAAAAGTTGGAGAGAACACTCTAAGCTAGAACATATCCAAAATCCAGAGTAAAAGAAGGAGAATAAGTAGGTCATATGAAGATTTTTCAGTAATAGAAAGTTCTGGAAGTTGCGGTACAGTAAACAGAGACTTTTCTTAATTTTAATAAATTACCTATAACGAATTTGGTCTAGGTGTCTTCATGAAAATCCTACCTTAGAGTTTTTTTTTTTTATCATTTGGTAAATATTTCATAATTTTTGAAGACCATTTGAGTATTTAATTCTGAAAAATGGCGAGTATTGACATTAGGCGTTGATCTGGATGTAGTAGTGCCATGAACAGAAGATTACGACCACTGAAATAAATTATCTATAACTAATTTGACCTAGATGTCTTCATGAAAAATCTACTTTAGCATCTTGGCTATCACGTGGTAAAATTTCATAATTTTTAAAGATTGTTTGGATATTTAACTTAAAGAGATCATAAAGCTGTGCAAACTGTGTGTTCGAAATGTGTTAGCCGTATTATGTAAGTTATATCTTTTTGTGTAGAGATTTTTTGGAGTTGAGTTCTTCATGAAAGTTGTACCTTTATGTCTTGTCTGTTTTGTGGTGAAATTTCGTGATTTTTAGAGGTCATTTGAATATTTAATTGAGGAAAATCCTGAAACCGTGTAAGCTGTGGAACTCGAATATGGTTTGCTGTGATGTTGAATTTATATCTTTTTATGTGTTGATTTTTAGAATTTTCTTTCTTCATGAAAAATGTGCCATTATGTCTTGACTATTATGTGTGAAAATCCCATAATTTTTTAAGGTCATTTAGACATTCAATTTAGACATTTTCATAAATTATGCATACTGGAATTTGCACAAATTTTCAAAGAAGAAAGTATAAAAATTATTTTCGATTGCATGAATTAGATGTTTAGTATTATTCTAAAAATCTTATCATGTTGCAAGCATGAGGATATTTGACATATCATGTGGATAATAAAAGTGTATATCGTGTCATATGCCATATGAAATTGGACCATGCATGTGCATTTAACTCATGATAAATGAGAAGGCTTTCGGATGGTGTGAGCCGACGATGCCCCGGGAGTGTCGGGATGCTCGGCTAGGGAGCTTAAATGCCGGATGCCCAGTAGCCCTGTGAGCGTAAATCTGGATGGCCTCGGAGTTGAGATGCCCGGAGCGTTGGGGGTGCCGGAAGCACGGATGGTGTGTGCCGTGAATTCCTCGTGATGCCAGTTGGGGTGCGAGATGCCTGACCAGGGAGTGTAAATGCCGGAAGCACGGATGGTGTGTGCCGTGAATTCCTCGTGATGCCAATTGGGGTGCGAGATGCCCGGAATGTGGGGGGTCGGAAGCCCGGATGGTGTGTGCCGGGAGTGCATTAAAAGCCAATTAAAATTGTGAAAAATTGAAGGGTGTATAGATATGCATATGGTGACATATATGCATGGGCATTGAATGACAGATATGCATATGGTGACATATATGCATGGGCTTTGATTGATATATATATATATATATATATATATATATATATATATATATACATACATATGATGATATGTATACATGGGCATGGGAAGATACATGTGCATATGGTGACATGTATTGAATAACATACGTGCTTGTGCTTTGAAAGATATATGTGCATGGTATATGCATAGACATGTGATGATGTGCTCATATATGGTACAACTACATGTAAATGGCTACAAGGTAAGTGTTGTACTGTATGCATGTAATGATATGTGCTTCGATGCGAGGTCTTGATTGTTTTGTATGATGCTTGAGTAGCCATAGGGAATTAATTATCTGCTGAGTGGTTGTACTCACCCCTTTTGGGGACTAACATTTCAACTTAGCAAGATGCCGCTAGCACCTGTCGCACGTGGTACATTCTATGGTATCCCTATGGATGTAGAGGTCGAGTGCACGGAGCATCCTTGCTTAGAGATCCCTGGATTGATTTTCTTTCGAGTACGCGTTGTGATTTTCTTTGATGCGGGCCTCCCTGGTGGCCTAGTGACTCAAGAATTTCTGTCTGTTCATGTATGCCGTGATGGGATGATGAGGGGGATGTTGCCGCCGCCGCCGGCCGATGCACCCGGCTGGGTGTGAAGAGAGCGTGTGACTGGTGTAGGCTGACACTTTTTGGAAGGCCAACACGAGAAGATGGACCAGTTGATCGAAGGCCTCAGAGTCGAGTACTTTTGTTTCTAGCCGAGCCTACTAGTAGCTTGGGCTTTTTGTTGTATCGACTCACCCGATGTCCATCTCTTGCTATGTAGCGTGTTCAGGCCTTATGTTTTTACTCTGATGGGCTAGTAGGTGTGCATTGTCATGTAAGCTGATGGGGAAGGAAATGAAGATGTTTAATTTTACTTCTGCTGTGAGACTTCACACTGGGACCGATATATATATATATATATATATATATATATATATATATATATATAAAATCCCTAAAAATTTATGGCTTAACTTAAACTTCAAAATAGTGATAGGTGACTGTGGCAGCCTCAGGTGGTTGAGGGGTGTTACATAGGCCAAAAATGAATTGATGTCTAAATATTAAAATTTGACTTAGATTCATGAAATTGAACCATAGTCTTAAATAGGTCAACCTTAATTTCTTCGATTAAAGCTCAACGGCTCAATTTTCTTATCTTTAGGAGAGTGAAATCTCTCAAATTGGGAAATTGTAATATGAATTTCTCAAAATCAACCCAGAATTTGGATTTATCTTAAGAAAACAATTGGAAAACAATTGTCTATTCATGAATCATAGAAAACAATTGGAAAACAATTGTCTATTCGTGAATCATGAAGAATTGATTTTGACCCCCTAATTAGGGTTTGAAATGGCAACTTGCTTTTTGATATGGCAATTCGTGAAATTGGGTGAATGAATGGATTTATAATGGTCCCTAGACCAAATGTCGTAAAAGGAATTACACATAATTATGACTAAAATAAAAGCTAATTTGTTTTTTTGGATGATTTAGAACCTAAAATGGAAAAATTCGAAAAACATAATTCTTAATCAAACTTCATGAAATTTTCGACACACGAATCAAATTGACACTAAAAATAGGTGTTTTATGGGTTTTTGGTTTTTTCAATTTCTTTTTATTAAAAGTCAACATTTTAGTTGATTTTTCTAAAAGGTTGATTTTTTGGGCTAAATCTTTGGATTTTTGAAAAATTGAATTGAGAAAAGTGAAATTAAAGCTAATTGACATCTTTTTGGGCAAAAAGCCAAATTTTAGCTCGGAGTTTGACTTTTGGTCAAATGATTGACCAAAAAGTCAACCTAAAAGTTAATTGTTTGACTTTTTAGTTTTTTTTTTTTTTTCAAAAATTAATTGAAGATTACTTAAAAGCAACAATACAAACAAAAAAAACAACAATTTTTTTTTTTTTTTGTTGAGAAACAATGTCGCAATGGGAAACCAAAATTTAATTTTTTTTTTTTTTTCCTTTTTAACACATCAACTAAAAATCAGGTGTCAATATTATCTAAAATGGCGAGTCATACTTCTTCAAAAAGAACCTAGGATATTCTAGCAAGTTCTCTTTTGGAATATAGCAACCGTGAGAAATAGGCCATTGGAAGTGCAACCAAAACCAGGTAAGGGCTTCTTGTGTACACCCACTAACGACCATTTAGATACACCCGAGATTTGTGGAAAAGCCACCCTCGGTGTGATTGTCATAGGCAAAGTTTGTGTTATTGACTAGATCAGTGGCCTAGGGCATGGGCTCAATAACTTACCCTTGGACCGGCTTCGGCTGAGCGGACTAGCTCTTGGATTGACTCTAGGCCTAGTCCAAGGTGACTCCTAATCGTCATGTAGCCATTCCAGATCGGTCAATCCATAATTGACACATGGTCATATCAAGTTGAATCATAGTCATCCATGATTGGTACATGATCGAGTGGAATCATAGTCATCCTGATTGTCATTAGATTAGTTCATGACCAAATGACTTAGGTCCACTTGCATAGTCATTAGATTAGTTCATGACCAATCTCTTGGTCAATCCACGACCGATCCTTGTCATTGGCACACTAGACTTATAGCCATCTCTCATAGGTTGAAAATTGTGATGTCACAAAATAGATGGAGTGCATTAATGTTATGTTCTGTGATTTCGATAATGAAAATCCCATGAGAACCAAAATGCACTAGTAGAAGGCAAAAAGAAAAGCAAAAGGTATAAACAATTTAGGTTTAGAAATCTCAGTCCAGTTTTGGTTCTAGTTATGGTTTCGGCTCTGGTTCCCAAAAGAAGAGCAACTGGGACCAGAAACGATAACCGAACTGAACCTCCCAAAAACCGTGCTCGCCCCTATATTCTAATGCAATGTGTGCGAAGCAAGTGTTGTATTTATATGCTCCTTATTTGCAAGATAATCAGAATTTGCTCAGATAAATTTGAAATCTAAGGAAGTCCAGCAAGTTATTTTGCTACTCTCGATATTCGAAGTGGACACCTCACAAGTTTCTTTTTAGTTTCTTTTTCTTAGTGTTTGGGTTGGACCTAAATGACTCTCCAAAACTGTTTCATATGAATTCTAGGTGATAAAATTCAGGATTTTTTCCTCTCAGGTAGGGAAGATAAATATTCGGCTAGGAACAGGGCACGCCTGGGAGGGAAATGTAGACTCTAAACCTGTTTGTTGAATGTCGCGAGGTTCTAGACCTTTTTCGCTTCGTCTAGTTTGGCTTTGGACAAATGTCCTAGGGAAAATGCAAATACTTTTGGGTTAAAAAGGTTTTTCGATATTCAAATAGCATTTGGTAAATTATAATTTTAAAGTGCATTGTAAAACAATTTTGATTTAAATGTCATTTGGTAAAAACTACATTAAGACTTTTGCTAAATTTTTTTATAAAAAATGTTTTAAATATATTTTTTTATTTAGCCACTAGTGGCCAAATCTGGCGGTTAGACAGCCTCGCTTGAGGTTGTCAGACCTCAAGTGACACTTGGGGTCTTGCGACCCAGGCGACTACCACCTAAGGTCGTCGGATCTCAAGCGACGGTTGGGTCATGCGACCCAGGTGATGCTTGAGATCGCACGACCTCAGGCCACCTCGCATGAGGTTGCATGATCTCAGGCGGCAGTTTCCGAGTGGTCGTGACCCCCGAGCAACGATCAACGGGGGCAACCCCTCAAGTGGTGATCATCAGCCTCCGTTCATTTCTCCAAAAAAGACTAATAGTACCTGTGAACAGTAATGGAGCTTGTATTCCAAAGATGTAACTTCCTAAAGTACCTTCAGAGCTACTTTGAATTGAAAACCCTTAGAGCTATTTGGAGATGCAATTACATCTTGCCAAAGTTCTTAAAAAAAAAATTGAACTAAACATGATTGCATTTGGCCAAACCCCCTCAGAGGCCAAAAGCCCCTTCCAAATGCTTAACCAAAAGGGTCACCGAGGGTCGTTGACAATAGTGGGTTTGAGTGACCGAGTATGGGTTTGTGCGGGTCTTGGTCTCCAAGGCTGTTCATGGATGCCCGGGTTGCCGTGGTTGGCGAGAGGGGCCCGTAAGAGAGCGATGGTTGGGAAATTGGTTTTGTGGGCTTGTTTGGTTGGTAAGAGAGAAAGTTTCGATTTTGGATGGATTTGACGAGCTAGGTTTAGACGATTTGGTGAAACATGGACGTGAAGGCGTGAGTTATGTGAAGGCTAATGGACTGGTGAGAACAGTGATTCTAGTGGTAATGATTGAGTTCTTGATCTTGTAGGTTCAATGAGGTTTGTTTGTGGTAGATTGGTAGGAGAGGTTTCGATATGGAATGCTAGAATTTGATTGTGTGGAATTGAGAGATTTTTGGAGCGAAAGCTGTCGTTAATAAATTTCTTGATCACGCTATTCGCCTCCCTTGGCTGCCTTTCTGAAGGTTTCATCCTTTTTAGCCATAGATCGGCTTCGCTAGGTCTGTTTTATGATGGAGATGACGAATGGTAGCCACGCCCTACGTGTTTTATTTTGTTCTTTTCCTTATCTTTGAAGCTACTTTGCAAAAAATACACTAAAGTCACTTAACAATTTAATTCAAAAATTTCACCTAATTGGACACGTCTAGCATATTTTTTTACAGTAGAAAGATCATTATAATTGACTCCATAGAGCTCCTCACTATATAACTCAACTGTTATCATATGGTAATTGCTTTAAGCAAATGTGCCTTGAGTCAAACAACCATGGAGAAACGACTTTGCATCTCCATCTAAATTTTTACGTAAGAAAATATAGCCATAAAACAATTTACTTCTTTTGGAAAGGAATATATTTTCTCAATTTTACTAGAGATATAATTGTTTAGTGTGCATTGGATTATAATCACATAATGGGAAGGTAATTTGTTATACAATAGCATGAGGCAAGAGGTTACAAGGATGAAAATTGGCAACAGATTGAAAGGAAAAAAAAAAAAAAAGAGACAGGAAAAAAATGTAAGGCTAAAACTCACATTTTAGGGGCGACATAAATATTTGGATGAGAAGTAATGAGAAATATTTAAATTTTTTGGTCAACCTTCTTTATATAATATCACATTTCCCTTATTTACCACTTTAATTTTCATTCCCCATGTTTCACCGTTCCTCAGTAATATCAGTAAGGTCCAAGGGTCAAATTGCGGAATATCTAAAGTCTGGGGTCCATTCTGCAATTAATTCTCCACCGCGACCGGCCTCCACCGGTTTTAGCATCCATTTCCCCTCTTCGCACTCCACCATCGCTATTCGATCCCCCCCAATGGACGCCCCCGAGCAACCGCCGCCGCCGCCGCCGGCCGATTCCTCCGGCGAGTCGCGGCCGAGCCCGGACTGGGCTGAGCTGACTCACGAGTGCCTCACCAACGTCCTCTCCCGCCTCACGGCGGAGCAGCTCTGGACGGGGCCCATGCTCGCCTGCAAGTCGTGGCTCCGCGCCTCCGCGGACCCCTCCCTCCACACCGCCTTCGACCTCGAGGCCCGCTTCGAGTCGTACCGCGAGTCGATCCGCTGGTGGTCGCCGGAGTTCGAGCGGAGGGTCGACGCCATGCTCCGATCGGCCGTGGGCTGGAGCGACGGCGGCCTCGCCGCGATCCGCGCCCGCCATTGCTCCGATCGCGCCCTCGACTTGGTCGCCGAGAGGTTCGCCGATTCTATTGCATCTTTCGATAAAGTTATCATTTTTATTTAGGTGAATTGAGACATTCTGTGCCTCAGATGCGAGCTCGAAGCTTGCTTTTATTGAGTCTCTGTAGAAGCGTACATGGAATTGTAGCGGAAACAGAGTCGAATTGGCCGTTGTTTTTTCGTTGTTCTGGTGTGGACATCTCTTTCTTTGAATGGTATGGAATCTCATTATGGCCGGCCGTCGCATCATTGAACATGGTGTCAATTGGATTGGGATTGAATCGACAGTAGTATTCCATCTGCTGCAGCGAAATTAAAAATCAGAACGAGGAAGTTTGCAACTTCGCATTGCGATCATCCTGTCCGGCTGACTGGTTCTTTCTGTTGTATGTTTTGTTTGCCGTATGCTAAAGCATTGCAGCAATCAGCTTTGAGAAGATACTTTCGATTTAGTTGAGTCTTGTTGATGATGATGATTATCTGCCGCCCTCGAATTGCAGGTGCCTGAATCTTCAGGTTCTCTCAATCAAGAGCTGCCAAAGTGTCACCGATGCCTCGATGGCCAGGATAGCTTCCCGTTGCACCAGCCTCAGGGAGCTCGATATTAGCTATTGCCATGAGGTGTCTCATAAATCTTTGGTTCTGATTGGGAGGAACTGTCCTAATCTTAAAGTTTTGAAGAGGAACCTGATGAACTGGTTAGATCCTTCCCAACATGTGGGTGTAGTCCCCACTGAGTATTTGAATGCTTGCCCACAAGAAGGCGATTCAGAAGCTGCCGCTATAGGGATGTACATGCCTCAACTGGAGCACCTCGAGATTCGCTTTTCCAAGTTAACGGCAAAAGGTCTTGCCTCCATTTGCGACAGTTGTGTCGACCTTATGCACTTGGACCTGTCGGGATGTGCAAACCTGACTAGTCGTGATATCGTGAATGCAACGTCCAATTTGAAGAATCTGCAGGACATAATTAAGCCTAATTTCTACATCCCTCGGTCGGTTTTCCATACGGAGCGGTATGGCCACTGGCAGTTGTATGATGAGCGATTCCAGACGGATGTCTTCCGAATCTGATCAGGCAAGCTGGAAGCAGTTCTCGCGCTAAGCTAGCAGAATCTGAATGACTTTGCACGGCATCTGGCGTGTGATGATCTGCAGTGTTTTTACTTATTTGCATGAAGTCATGTAGCAACTTCATCTTGTGTAATTGTTTAAACATTACTTGTGATATACTTCTCCATCAACATGTTGATCCTTTCTTTTCGTCCTGCATTATTGTATGCTTCCCTAGCTTGTTCATATATATCATAGCGGAACATCTATTTCTTGCTGTTCTGTCTCCGTTTTTGGTAAGTCTGTGTTATGCTTTACTTTTTGGCTTCTATGCTTCTTGTGAAATGCAATTCTTGAGCAAAAAGGAGTATGGTGAATGAGTAACTGGTTTTACCAACACTTTTCCTTCACTTTGCAAATAGGGATGGCAGCTGGACGAATTCGTGAGTAATGGTCGGCCCCATCCCGAACCCGAACTCGGCCCCCATTAACTTTACCCATCACAAATCATCACAAATCATCGGGATTGGGAGTAATGAAATTAGAGCATTCAATAATTTTTGAAAGTGGGTTTCGCACGAATGCCGAACGGTATCGAGGAAAAATCAATTCAATCAGTCTATTTAGCAAAATAATTAAATGAGCATCCCATGACTTTGAAAAGAACTTGCTATTCGTTCCAGAAACATTTGATGAGAATCCCAGACTAGTACAGAGAAACTGTAGATCCAACGCTAGTGGAAATATCTCCTATTGCCACAGCATTTTGGTCCTCTTTTTATTTTATTTTTTATTTTGACGTCTTGAAGAGACGTTATCTATTCAGAACAATACTAAGCCAGATGGAAAGAGAGAATAAAATGTAGCAGAATGCAGCAAAACATTGGACTTGACTTCGATAGTCGAGGATGTTGCTTCCATGTATGGGACTCGAATGCGTATGCAAACCCTTCTTCAAGCGAACGACCGAACTTCCTGAGCAGGACTTAGGCAATGTTAAACCAAGGAAAAGAGAGGAACAAACGATAGAACAGAGCGGCAGACTGAGATCCGATGGCCGAGGACGACATCGTTGTGACACCGTAAGAATTGTCACCACTATGTCGAGCCATGAACTGCGCCAGAAAAACAGAGGATCATCGATTCTGCTTCTCCTCTCTTACGCTGGACTTTTTGCCCAACGCTTTTTGACTGCATAATTTGCGTAACTGAGAGGCAATCTCTCGTGAGATTGGCATGGCAGCAGATGAACTGCAGATGAAAGAGTGAGCGCGAACTTGATCTCCGCCACTGAGTCACAAAAATCTCAGGGTCATGAAGAAATAGTCGAAGCAAACTCTTGGAGACAAGTAAGGTTTTACTACATCTTCATTGTATTGAGAGCGCAAGTAATTCCAGCAGAAGAGAAGACAGGATGATGCAACATGCTAGGCAATGGCCCTAGCCCCAGAATTCATGTTTCCGCAGGTCAGGCCCTTTATGGATTAAAACATCAGCAGACAAGGTTGAGCATGAATGTAATCTCCACCACGGAATCGCTGATGCTGTGAGTTATGGAGGAAACTTTGTTTCGATATGAACTTTTGAGAGGAAGATGAGTGTCGATCGTGTGGATAGTGATGTTGTATGTACGAAGAATGCCATTTTATTTTTTAGGTCGGAAAAAGCCGTACTTTCATTGCTAAGAAGATTTAAAGAAGATTGTCTAAAAATCAAAACATAATGCTAGATAGTCAATTTGGAAAAAGTCATTTCAATGAGCCTTTGCCACCCAATTTGCTGCTTGATTTGCATTCCGGAAACAATGGGCTACGGGGGTGTTACTTAGTCATTTGTTACGAGAAAAGTTGATAAGTCGTAGGTAAGAATTATTAACAAATATGAGGGGTTTAATAGAAATAGAAATAAAAGTTGATAAATGATAATGAAACGTATTTAAATTAAAGAAACAAATAATGACTTAAAGTCGATGACCGAGATTATGTTATATTCTAATTCATATGAGTTTAATAATTTCATAAAAGTATCGGTATTTATCCACAAATCGGTTTTTTTTTTTTTTTTTTACATTTAAAATTTTTTTATCAAAAACCTACCCCTGTAGAAAAAAATAAAGAATGGTAAGAACCATCCACCTAAAATCGGCCTTCACGAGCCTCATGAAATCAACCACCACAATAGAACAAACTGGTAAAGGACGAAATAATACAATCCGAGAACCGAATAACTTCTTGTTCAGATTCCTATTTGCTTTCCAATCACATAAATTGATCATCTTCAATTTTCTTTTGGGATAGGCCTAAACAAGAATTTCCTAAATTTTCTTATATATATATATATATATATATATATATATATATATATAGGAAAAAAAATATCACAAGTATCATAACTTTCATATGACCCCACATGAATGTAATAATTCAAGTTTATGTACAGAGCTCACCACTCACATGAATGTTGTTTTTTAAAAATTATGAAACTCCCATGATCAAAGAAAAATAAAGTTATGGCATTCAAGAAACACAAAACAAGACTACATGAAAATAAAGGGAACCAAATAACCAACAGTCCAAATTAATTCAGGAATTGTAAGAAAAATAAATTGTGACACTATAACCAACCCTAACTTGTTCTTTCCTGTGGATTCTATTCAATCCGGGATTCTACATCCCTCCATTGCAGGCGATGAGCATCCGAAAGGAACTGAGCGATGGCTAAGGCCTGATGGCTGGGGGTGCAGTCCTTCACGCAAGGGACAGGCCCAGGTCTGGGTTTGGGTTCGGTGATGGGTTCCGGTTCCGACTCCGGTTTGGTGATAGGGATGGGTTCGGGTTCGGGTTCGGGTTCGGGTTCGGGTTCGGGTTCGGTGACAGCTCCGCCGAACCTCCTCAGGTTGTAGCTGGTCCTATCTTCTTCTATGATTCTCCGGTGTCGCCAGGCGGCGGTGGTCAATTCGGGCCAATCTTCCGCGCCTTGGTAGTTCGGGACCTCCAAGGGTTGGCACGGCAGCGGCAGCAGCAGCAGGAGGACTGCGAGGGAGAGGAGCGCGAACTTGATGACGACCGCCATGAGAACTGCAAAAGATTACGAGCTGCGAAGACAAAGTCAGGCGAGAGAACTACGATATGGAGAAGACGAGTGCAGTATCTTGATGGTGAATTATTCGTATTTAAAGGCGAAGGCTTTGAAGGAGAATCTATTATGAGATTTTTCCGAACGCAAAGTGGAGAAGTTGGTGATCTCTAGTTTCACTAGAATAAGGATTCATATAGATTGGAAAGATTGAATTTTAATGTCTATCTAGCTAAATAATTTCCACAAGATAAGTTCTAATATGTCCTTTTTGGGAAGGAAAACTGAGGAAATTGATAGCACTTGGCACTTTATAATTGGTCAAAGTGATGACACGTGAGCTTTTCCTTTTTTTATGGTACCTCAATTATTTTTTTCAAATACCAAATACGTAAATTTGTTATTCAATTTTATCCTCGCCTTTCTCAAATTACACTATGGGTGTTTTAAATGCTACAACATCTTTGCAAAAGCAATTTCAAATCTAGAAATATTTTATTTTATCTTTTCATTAATATTTATGCAATTTTTTCATATCGTGCCACTTTTATCGATAGATAATTTCTTTTCATTATTTATCGGTTCATGCAATCGTGACATACGATTTTTTCATCGTATGTATTGATGAGATCCAATGACCGAGGAACGCTACTATTTTCGGGCATGGTCTGGCTTTACTAGGATAGGTTCGAGCAAAGCAATGAAGACCAGTCAACGATAGGGTCAACGATGTCGTTGCACTAACCAAAAGTAGCAGGAAACCCTACCACCGCCTGGTGACGATCCTACTCCTCTGCTCATTCGCGATAATTGTTGGCTAACTTAATAGCACTATCATCACCCAAGGCCATGAGAGATTGACATAGAGGTAGCGGCATAGGACAAGGGCGAATGTAATGTCTACCATGAGAATTGCGCGAGTTATGAGATGCGAATACAAGGTCGATGAAAAAAGAGTAAATACTGATGGTCATTAGACTAAGCTATCGGTATATGATCAATTTGTATCTTTGAGAGCTATCACAAAATACTTTGACAGTGTATTTACATCACCAAGAAAAGTACTTACAGTTTACTAAAGATCAAATTCGAAATAATTAAGTTATTGTACCTTAGAGAAAAAGGTTGCCACTTCAATGTTATCATTGAATGTTATATTACTAATTTCTTTGTAATCGATCATTAATGACAATTTAATGAGAACTTGTAATGACACCGTATATGTTATTTTCTCATTTTGTAAGCTGGAAAACACAATAATTTAGCCAATATTTTTTTTTTAAAAAAGTATCAAAAGTACTAGAAAAATCAAAGTTTTGATAAAAAGACTAAATGTGTTTATCTATATAGTCACTTTGATTGTTAATGTTCCCGCGACATAGCGCAGGTATGTTTCCTAGTATAATAGCAAGCAGAAAATTGTGATAATAAATTCAAGAAACTAAAAAGAATAACCAAAGCATCCAAATTAATTCCAAATTCTTTTGTATCAAATTTCATAGGGAAAATTACTATATATATATATATATATATGTATATATATATATATATGAATTTATTATAATTGTACTAATTCAATCTTAAAATTTTTTTTTGGACCATTGAATCCTAAATCTTTTATAATTATGCTAATTCAATCCATCCGATCAAATTTGGTCGGTGAGCATTGGTGGATACCAACCGGCATCGGCCATTCAGCCGACGTTGACATGGACAATTTTTTAAAAATATCTTATTTTACTAGATTTTTTTTCCTTTATTTTTACCTTTTTCTCCCACCTTCCTCCTTTTACCTCTCGCCGGTCTCCGTTACCACCACCACCTGCGCAACCACTACCACTGCTGCCAGAACGACCACCCCACCCCCACCGCCTCGCACACCTCCACCGCCACTCAGTTTCTTCACCGGCATCCCAATCTTTCTTGCTTGGAAAGAGGAGGAGGCATCGTCGACGGTTGCTGATGCCGCTGTTGGCTGATGTTCTTATCCATGGACTCGGCAATCTCGCGAGCCAAGCTCTTGAAAGATTAGAACACAACATGAGAATCACGCAGGAAAGAGCGAGTTCGAATTTGATCTCCATCATGGAGTTGCGAAAATCTCTGGGTCACAAAGAAATAATGAGTAAAGAACACCCCAAGTGCCATAACTTGGCACGGGGGGACACTTAAGTGCCATAACTTTTTTTCGATACACTTAAGTGCCATTTTTTTTTTTAAAATGGAACACTTAAGTGCCAATATCGGAGTAAAATGGAACACTTAAGTGCCACTCCGGCGAAAATCCGGTCAAACGGCTAACGTGGCCATTTTCCGGCGATGGAGGTCCAAAACGGCGACGTTTTTGCATGCTGACGTGGCAAAAAAAATGCAAAAACGATGCCGTTTCGCATCTGACGTGTAAAAATAATAATTAAATTAAATTAAAAATACTCTAAAATTAAAATAAAAAAGAAAAGGGGGGAGCGAGGACGAAGGGGCGGGCGGTTGAGGGCGAGCCCTCGCCGGCTGCTGCCTCCCGCCGTCGCCGGGAAGGGCCAGCGACGGAGTGGGTAGGGTCGGCCGGGGTCGCCGGCCCCGGCCGACCGGCGGCAAGGGCCGCGAGCCCTCGCCACGATCCGGCGAGGGCTGCGGGCCCTCGCCACGATCCGGCGAGGGCTGCGGGCCCTCGCCGCCTCCCGCCGTCGCCGGCCCTTCCCGGCGACGGCGGGGGCGGCGGCGGCGGCGGCGGCGGCGGCGAGGGCTCGGCCCTCAGCCACCCGCCCCTTCGTCCCTTTTTTTTTTTTAGAGTATTTTTATTTAAAATTAATTTTTAATTTAATTTAATTATTTTTTTATTATGCAAATAGTGTCGTTTTTGCTTAGTCGGCGCCGACTTAGCTCTCCGGCGAGCCACGCAAGTATTAAAAAATAATAAACACGTGCCACGTAGGATTTCCGGCAAGGTCGCCGGAGGTGGCACTTAAGTGTCCCATTTGAAAAAAAAAAAGTGGCACTTAAATGTACCGAAAAGAAAGTTATGGCACTTAAGTGTCCCCCCGTGCCAAGTTATGGCACTCCAGGTGTCCCAAACTCAAGAAATAATCAAAGCAAACTCCTAGAGACAAGACTGGTTTTACGACTTCATCTTCTTTGTAGCGAGATAACAATTAATTCTAGCGAAAGAGAAGACAGGATGTAACGCGATGGCCCTAGTCACATGATTCATGTCTCCGCAAGTCGGGCTCTACATAGATTGAAACATCAGCAGACGAATGACAGCAGAAATGTTCGAGCATGAATGTAATCTCCACCATGGAATCGCCGACGCTGCGAGTTATGGAGGAAACTTTGTTTTGAGACGAAGAGGGGATCACGTGGATAGTGAAATTAGATGTACAAAGAATGCAATTGAGGAGGTCAAGGTTGTTCAGGCGCTAAGTAGACTTGATCAAAGAACGGATTACACTCATCGATCTTTCTTTTTCTCCAAGGTTGTCCCCAAGAGAATCAATTTCGGCTCGTGTTAAGACTTGATGTGCATGAGATAGGGGAATTGCTTTACAAGAGATTAGTCGGGAACTCAAAAAGTCCTATCATGTTGTACATGATTTAATTCATTTTCCCATCCTCATCCTATATTCGCATAAATTACTTCTTCTCCCTCCCTTCGGATTTTTCCCATTTTTATCCTTTTGGCTAAGTAATAGGGGTTCAATCCTCACTTTACGTGGCAAAATCTTATTGTTCGGTAAAGAAAAACCGATTTTTTTCCATGGGGGTAATTTTTAATTAAGTGTTGATAAGTAAGTAGGAGAAAAATTTGTAAAATCTAAATACAACATGTTAAGTAACTCATGTAAAAGTGGTAATCTGATAGGAAATTTCGTACATTTAAAAAGAAAACAAATAATCATTGACCTTGTAACCCAACACTAGTGGCGCTTAGTAAGTAATTTAGTCAAAGAGTAATTACTCCAATCAAGTTTTGTAATTTCTGAAAAGAGTTGGGAAATGGTTCCTAGTAAGGTAAATAAAAATGGTAACTTAATAGAAATATCGACACATTGGTCATCAACTTAGATGATAGCTGGTGAACTACAATTAGTCCTTTGATCAGAGAGAAATTGATAATTCACACATAAGAATCAATAAATATGAGGCGCTTAGTAGAAGGAGAAATAAAAGTTGATCAATGATAACAAAACTTAATTAAATTAAGAAAAAACAAATACTAACCCAAATTTGATGACCCAGATGATCTAATCAAATTAGTAATACACTCATATAAAGATTGATAAATGCATATTAAGAATCAATTTAAGGTAGCTGATAAGAACAAGTTGATAATTTCATAAAAGCATTGCTAATTGTCCACAAATCGTTTTTTTTTCTTTTTACGTTGTAAAACTGTTTATTGGAAACCGACCACCAAGATAAAAATAAAAAATAAAAAATGGTAGAATCATCCACCTAAAATCGGCCTTCACGAGCCTCATCAAATCAACCATCAAAATAGAACAAACTAGTAAAGGACGAAATAATACAATCCGAGCACTGGATTGATCATCTTCGATTTTCTTTTGTGATAGTCCTAAACATATATACCCGATCCATGCAAGAGTTATTACGGACCGCTGAAAACATCATGAGCATGTATCACAGAAATTTACTCGCAAGAAAACGCAAAACAGGACTGCAGGGGAAACCAAATAATTAAGAATTCCAAATTTATTTCAGGATTTACAAGAAAAATAAATACGACACGACGACCAACCCTAACTTGTCCTTTCTTGGGGGTTCTATTCAATCTAGGATTCTAGACAACCAACCAAGGAAAAGAGAGGAACAAACAACCGAACTGAGCAACGGCGGAGACCTGATGGCCGAGGACGTCGTATTTCCGGCAGTATTTTCAGGCGTTGGGATTGGCATTATGATCGAAGGGTTTGGCTTCAAGCCAGGGACAGGCTCCGGCTCGGGTTCGGGCTCAGGCAGGGGTAGGGGCTCGGGTTCAGGCTCGGGCAGGGGTAGGGGCTCGGGTTCAGACTCAATTGTGGCTCTGCCCAACCTCGTCATGTTGAAGCCGGTCCTATCTTCTTCTGTGATTCTCTTGTCTAGCCGGGCAACGGTCAATCCGGGCGAATCTTCCGTGCCTTGGTAGTTCGAGACCTCTAGGGGTCGGCATGGTTGCAGCAGCACGAGGACCGCGAGGGAGAGGACAAGCGTGAACTTCATGACGATCGCCATGGGAACTGCGAAAGTTTACGAGCTGCAAAGACAACGCTAGATGAGAACTATAAAGTGGAGAAGAAGAGTGCAGCGTCTTAATACTGAACTATTCATATTTAAAGGCGAAGACTTTGAAGGAGAATCTGTTCTGAGACTTTTCCGAACGCAGAGTGGAGAAGCTGGCGATCTCTAGTTTCACTAGAATATGGATTATCATCTAGATTTTTTTTTTTTTTTAAAGGATAATAGTCTAAATTGGACAGATGGAATTTCAGTGTTTATCCCACTAAACAATTTCCACAAGATAAATTTTATGAGAATATATTCGTTTTGGGAGAAAAATCGAGGAAATTGATAACTCTTGGCAATTGATGATTGATCAAAGTGATAACATGTGAACTCCTCCTATTTTTATGATATCTCAATTATTTTTTTCAAATACCAAATGCGTAATTTTTTTTTTTTATTTTATCCCCGGCCTTTTTCAATATTACATTCTAGATGTTTTAGATACTAAAACATCTTTCCAAAAGTAATTTTAAATCTGGAGATATTTAATTGTCTTTCCATAAATATTTATGCAATTTTTTTTTGTGCTATGCCGCTTTTATCAATAGATAATTTCTTTTTATTATTTATTGATTCATGCATTCGTGATTTGCAATCTCTCATCATATGTACTGACGAGATCCACCGGTGGCAAGCGCTATTATTTTTCATCAACAGTGTTGTCGCATTGACTGGAAGGAGCACAAAACCCCTCCTCTCCTTCCCATTTGTGGGAGTTGTTGGCGGGCTTAATAGCGCTATTGTGACCTAAGGCAATGAGATATTGACATAGAGGTGGCGGCATTGGACACGAGCAAATGTAATGTTCTCCATGGTAATTGTGCGAATTATGAATTTCGAATACAAGGTCTATGAAAAAAGTAAATGTTGATAGTCGTTAGACTGAGTTATTGGTAATTACTCAATTTGTATCTTTGAGAGCCCTAATGCAATGCTTTGACGGTGTATCTACATCAATAAAAAAGAAATAATAATTATCTCTAGTTAACATATAGTTTAAACCAATGGAGAAGATAAGCACTTATAGGTTACTTATAATCAAATTCAAAATAATTAGATTATCCTACCTTAGAGAAAAAGGTCGCCACTTCGGTGTTATCATCGAATGTTATAATACTAATTTCTTTGTAATCGATCATTGATCATGATTTAATGAGAACTTTAATGATTTCGCGTATGTTATTTTCTTATTTTGTAAGCCAAAACAAATGATAATATAGCCAACATTCTTGTTGTTTAAAAAAAATATTTATCAAAAGTACTATAAAAATCAGAGTTATTATTAAAAGATAAACCTCGTTATCCATACAGTGGCTTTGATTGTTTGCGGTCCCACAACAGAGGACGGGAACGTTTCTTAGTATAATAGCAAGCACAAGCCATGTGTGAAGTCAAAAATGTGATAATAAATTCAAGAAACTAAAAAGAACAACAAAAGCGTCAGAATCAAATTAATCCAAATTCTCTAATACCGAATTTCATTAAAAAAATACTCTCTGAAATAAAAGGAATTCTATAACTGCATCTAGATGAAAAAACAAACAATATTATTTTAAAAATATTAAAGAGAATCCTTTTGGTTAGTACACAAATACATTCAGTGAATCCAACTGCAGGACCGTATACTCTTATCAAGTGTCAGCTTAAGAGCTGTTGTTGAACTTACTCTAAACGACGCCATTCGCTTTTGTACTCATATCATTGTTAGGGTGAGAAAATTTTCAACTGCTTGCAATCATGTGATCCACTTGTGTACTTAAAGATAATTATGCAATCGAATTTCTACACATCTTAACTTTCAAGTGACAAATATGTAATTTATTTTGTAATTGGTGATAATGGATCCAATTTGAAATGGGCGCGATTAGTCCCTCCCTCCTCTTCGAGGTGTACAAAACATTTAGTATCAATTTTATTTATTTTTCTTGCACAACGTTTATGGTCCAACAACCATATGGCTAAGAAACATCAGGAAAAGTGCCAAAAAATTCATAAACCTTTTTTTTGTTTTGTACCGATTTAGTCCTAAACCTTTTTATATTATGCAAATTCAGTCATTTCCGGCCAATTTTGGCCGGATTTTGCTGATTGGACGCCGTTCGGCTGACGTAGCCTAATTAGCGCTGACGTGGACAATTTTTAATATTATTTTAATATTTTTGAATATTTTTGAATATTTTTGTTTTTATTTTTATTTCCTTTTTCTTTTTTTCCTCTCCTCTTTTTCCTCCAGTCGGTCGCTGGACCTCGACGACCGACTAGAGGTGACCGCCGGTGAGGTCAAGGTTGACCTTGCTTGCCACCTTGCCAGTGGCTGCGAGGGCAGCCTCACTCGCCCAGCACGAGGCCGCCTTCGAGGTTTGGGCGGCGAGGCTCGACGCAAGGCTTGCCCTCACTAGATCTAGCGAGGGTCGAGCCTTGCTCATGGCTGGCAAGGGCGAGCCTCGCCCGCTCAGCGCGAGGAGGCGGCCTCTAGCTGGCGAGGCTCACCCTCGCTGAGACGTGAGATGATACTTCTATGAGAGTCGGATGTTGAAACCTCCGCAACAACATCGTCTCTGCTGTCGCTGCTTATCCTTCCTTGTCACAACATCCACCACCACCCAACAACCTCGCCTTCTTGACCCTCGCCAGATCCAGTGAGGTGAAGCCTCGCCACCCAGGCCTCAAGGGTGGCCTTGCACCAGGCGGGCGAGGCTCGCCCTCACTGCCCAGTGTGAGGCCGCCCTCACGGCCACTGGCAATGTGGCCGGCCAAGTCGACCTCGACCTCGCTGGCTGTTGCCTCTAGCCAGTCGCCGAGGTACGGCGATCGGCTGGAGGAAGAAGAGAAGAAAAAAAAAAAAAAATTAAAAAATTAAAATATTATTAAAAGTTGTCCGCGTCAACACCACTTAGGCCACGTCAGCCGGCTGGCGTCCAGTCAGCAAAATCCGACCAAAATTGACCAGAAAGGACTAAATTGGCATAATATAAAAAGGTTTAGGACTAAATTAGCAAAAAAAAAAATTAAGATTAAATCGGCACAAAGACAAAAGGTTTACAACTTTTTTGGCATTTTTCCCGATTATTCCTTGTCTAAATCTTACAAGCCAAGCATGCTCCTCAAATGGTTATTAAATTATACGAATCAATATGTGGTATAGCTATCCCGCACTATTTTTTCTCTATTCTAATTACGTGGAATAGCTACTCTCTACCCAATTTTATTATGGACCACCACATACTCTTAGCTTTCATGTTTCTACGTGTACATTTGACATTTATACCTATTATCATACTAGTAGCACCATCCAATATTTCTGTTTCAGCCATTGAATGTAGGGGAAGAAAGACCCGAACTAGCGAGCGCCAATGTGACTGAGAATCCAAGACAACATCTTGACGAATGTTAATTAAGGAGAGTAAGTTCATTTAGAGTCACTCTTGAAGTTGGAGTTCTTAGAATGAACTCTTGGTCTTTCACCCAAAATAACTGCAGGAGGATATTATTGTTGTGTATATGTGAAGTTAATGTATCAGGGGATTCCCGATAATTGGAGTTTCTTTTGCAAACTTTTCTTCCATTTCCTCTCTTTTATTTAATTGAATTCTTTGTCAAGAATTCTTTTTCCTCTGTTGATACCATTGTCATTTTGTATTCTCTTTTATGAATGATAAGCTTATCTATTATTGTTGCATTCATTTTCGTTTTTTTAACTAAAAATGAAATGAAATTAAAAAAAAAAAAAAAGAACTTGTTGGACCTTGGGACCCTAGAACCCGTGACAAAGTAGATTCAAGCTTCTTGGTTTTAACAGGTAGGTTCCAAGGAACCTGTACTCAGTAAGGAACCCGGAACCGCTCACCCCTAGGTAGTACAATAGTCTTCTAATCAGTATTGCCATCATCTTTTTTGAGTTACCTACGCTTAGACCTTTCGAGCTGCAGAAATTCATGACTTTCTTTCTTGAGAGATACTCTGCAGAATTCCCATCTTGGTATTCTTCAGCAGAGTAAAGCTGTGGAACAGAGTTGGACCAAAATACTGCTAACTGGGAGCTTCGAACTCGAGAATCGAATAACGACCCAGTTAAAATGTCATTATCATTAGGTGAGATTCCAGAAAATGTCGAACCTAGAATTACATTGTTGTATATGTGGGGAGTATCAAAAAATTACATCATTGTATATGTTTTTTAACAAATCTACCAAAAGTGCAAGCAATAATCTTAACAAAAACTAGCCTTAATCTATCATAAAAAGGGAAAAAAAAAAAAATGCAATCGTCAATCTATCGAACATGATCAAAACAGGCTCGAAATAATAGTTGACAAGGGTCTTACCATGAGGGGTCGGCTTGTTGCAGAAATAAAAGTTGAATAATATTCTAGACCTTACCGCTTCACTCCTCTTGTGTGATTGTTGGACGTCGAAGCAGTGACGACAGTGTGGAGTAATGGCCAGTCCAGAGCACACCTCATTCAGAACTTCCCTTTTTACAATCTATCCTCTCTGAAGTAAGGCCCCATGCAGGTGAGTATTTTGGATAACTCTTCATAACAGAGTGATTGGGATTAGATTTTATCTAATTTTAAATTGTATATTCAAATTATTTTAAGTTACCTAATCCCAACACTTTCTCTTTGTTCATAATAGCTTTCTACTCTCTCTAAGGGGGAAAGGATTCAACTTTTTAAGATCATAGAAAAAATCTCTCGCTAGCCTTGTCAATCATAGGGTCTATCTCCACCGGGTTTATCGAGAAGAAGAAACCTGCTTTGGTCGTATTTATGATACAAAAATCTAAATGATATTATTAAAAGTGTATATTTAGTTAAACACTCATTGAAATCAGTTTATTGAATTTTTGATAGAGGCTAAAAATCTAATATATCATACCAAAATTGACTTTAAGCACATCAAATTCATTCATTTTTAAATGAAAATGTTCTTTTTTCTCAAATAATATCTTGAAAGCTTTGTCAAGAGAAAAGTAAAAGTATAGGAAAATCAGTGGGTAATATATGATAATAAAAGTGCTCTTTGCTCATTAAGTGCATTCAGTTTTAATGAGTTTAGAGCAAAATTTCTCGATAAAAACAAGTACAATTGACTTTACAACTGCAATACTTAAGAGGAACCTTTTAAAATGTCAGTATAATTACAACCATTAATCTAAAGACATCTAAATATAAAGTAATAAATAAAATTAATTTGTCAAGCATGAGAAAATAGTAATGTTAATCAATTCTTAGAAATTTGACTCTATTACGACATGGTGGCAACCACTACTAGAGGTGTCAAAATGGGTCTTGAACTCATATTTGACCCATTTAAATCATAAATGGATCATATATGGATCGCTTATATTCTGAAATGAGTCATATATAAGTCATTTACATTTTAAAGAGACTAATTAAATAAGTTAGACTTAAAAACTCATTTCCAACCCAACTTCCCCCTTTAACTTTATAAAAAAAAAATACATATATATAAATCGAAATTAGAATTATTTTTTATATTTCATTATCCGTTTCCCTTTTTTTCCTTTCTTTTTCTTTTTCTTTTTTCCTTTCTTCTTCCTCCTTCCTTATTTGATGGTTGGCACAACAACGGTTGGCAATCGACTAGGTGAGGCTCAAGCTCGCTAGCGAGGCCGGAGCTTGTCTAGTTGCTCACCAACCTCAACGAAGCCAGAGCTCGCCTTGATCTAGTAAGCCACGAGCTCACTGACCTCGACGGAGCTAGAGCTTGCCTAGATCTGGCGAGCCGCAAGCTCATTGGCCTCAACTGAGCTTTGGTTCGCTAGCCCCAATGGAGCTCAAGTGTGAGCTCGCCAGCCTTGGTTGCGCTCAGGCTTGCTTGGATCTAGCAAGCCACAAGCTTGCCAGCTGCAAAGGAGCTTAGGCTAGCAAGCTCAAGTCGATTGTTGCTGACAGAGGAACAAGGGGGAAGAAGAAGAAGCAGAAAGAAAAGAGAAAGGAAGAAAAAAAGAAAAGAAAATAAATAATAATAATAAATTCAAAATTTTAAAAATATTTTTAAAAAATTCGATTTTTTCATCATGATCGGGGAACGCTATTATTTTTGGGCATGGTCTGGCTTTACTAGGATACGTTCGGACAAAGTAATGAAGACTGGTCAACGATAAGGTCAACAGTGTTGTTCCGCTAACTGAAAGTAGCAGGAAAGCCTACGGCCGCCTGGTGATGATCCTACTCCTCCTCCTCCTCTGCTCGTTCGCAAGAATTGTTGGCTAACTTGATAGCACTATCGTGACCCAAGACCTTGAGAGATTGACATCGAGGTAGTGGCATAGGACAAGGGTGAATGTAATGTCCACCATGAAAATTGCACGAGTTATGAGATGTGAATACGAGGTCGATGAAAAAAGAGTAAATATTGATGGTTGTTAGATTGAGCTATTGGTATATGATCAATTTGTATCTTTGAGAGCCATCACACAATACTTTAATAGTGTATTTACATTACCAAGAAAAGCACTTATAGTTTACTAAAGATCAAATTCAAAATAATTAAGTTATTGCACCTTAGAAAAAAAAGGTCGTCACTTTGAAGTTATCATCGAATGTTATATTGCTAATTTCTCTATAGTTGATCTTTAATGACAATTTAATGAGAACTTATAATGGCGCCGCACATGTTATTTTCTTACTTTGTAAGCTGAAACACACGATAATTTGGCCAATATTCTTGCAATTTAAAAACGAAAAAGTACAAAAAGTACTAGAAAAATCAAAGTTTTGATAAAAAGACGAAATGTCGTTTATCTATATAGTCAGTTTGATTGTTAATGGTCCCGCGACACAACGCAGGTATGCTCCTAGTATGATAGCATGCAGAAAATTGTGATAATAAATTCAAGAAACTAAAAAGAATAACCAGAGCATTGGAAATAAATTAAATCCAAATTCTTTGGTAAAAAAAATTTCATAGGGAAAAAAAAAACTGAATCTACCATATTTATGCCAAACTATTTTTATATTAAATTTTTTTGGCCAATTCCTAAACATTTTTTCAGTTCATCCGAACAAATTTGGCCGATCGGTACTCACGTTAACACCGACTGATCAACGTTGACTTGAACAACTTTTGAAAAATGTTTTAATTTATTAATCTTTTCTTTTACTTGTCCTTTTTTTGGCTCCTTCCTCCATCTTCCTTTGTCCGGTCGCCATCACCACCACCATCTGCACAGCTACCGCGACAACCACTCGAACGACCACTTCCACCCCCACCCCCACCCTGCCCCCACCGCCACCCCCGCCCACACGGCCACCTCCACCCCCACTCAGCATGCCACTCTTTCTTGCTTGGAAAGAGGAGGAGACATTGTCGACGTTTGCTGCCGCCACTGTTGGCTGAGGGTCTTATCCATGGACTAGGCAATCTCGCGTGCCAAGCTCTTGATGATGATGATTATCTGCCGCCCGCGAATTGCAGGTGCCCGAATCTTCAGGTTCACTCAATCAAGAGCTTCCAAAGTGTCACCGATGCCTTGATGGCCAGGATAGCGTCCTGTTGCGCCAGCCTCAGGGAGCTTGATATTAGCTATTGCCATGAGGTGTCTCATAAATCTTTGGTTCTGATTGGGAGGAACTGTCCTAATCTTAAAGTTTTGAAGAGGAACATGATGAACTGGTTAGATCCTTCCCAACATGAGGGTGTAGTCCCCATTGAGTATTTGAATGCTTGCCCGCAAGAAGGCTAACGGCGAAAGGTCTTGCCTCCATTTGCGATGGTTGTCTCGACCTTATGCACTTGGACCTGTCGGGGTGTGCAAACCTGACTAGTCGTGATATCGTGAATGCGACATTCAATTTGAAGAATCTGCAGGACATAATTAAGCCTAATGTCTACATCCCTTGGTCGGTTTACCATGCGGAGCGGTATAGCCACTGGCAGTTGTATGATGAGCGATTCCAGACGGATGTCTTCCAAATCTGATCAGGCAAGCTGAAAGCAGTTCTTGAGCTAAGCTAGCAGAATCTGAATGATTTTGCAGGGCATCTGGTGTGTGATGATCTGCAGTGTACTTACTTATTCGCATGAAGTCATGTAGCAACTTCATCTTGTGTATTTATTTAAATATTACTTGCGATATACTTCTCCATCAACATGTTGATCCTTTCTTTACGTCCTGCATTATTGTATGCTTCCCTTGCTTGTTCATATAATATCATAGCGGAACATCTATTTCTTGCTGTTCTGTCTCCGTTTTTGGTAAGTCTGTGTTATGCTTAACTTTTTGCTTCTATGCTTCTCGGGAAATGCAATCCTTGAGGAAAAAGGAGTATGGTGAATGAGTAACTGGTTTTACCAACACTTTTCCTTCACTTTGCAAATAGGGATGGCAGCTGGACGGATTCGTGAGTAATGGTCGGCCCCATCCCGAACCCGAACTCGTCCCCCATTAACTTTACCCATCACAAATCATCACAAATCATCAGGGATTGGGAGTAATGAAATTAGAGCATTCAATAATTTTTGAAAGTGGGTTTCGCACGAATGCTGAACGGTATCGAAGAAAAATCAATTCAATCAGTCTATTTAGCAAAAGAATTGAATGAGAATCCAATAACTTTGAAAAGAACTTGCTATTCGTTCCAGAAACATTTGATGAGAATCCAAGACTAGTACAGAGAAACTATAGATCCAACGCTACTGGAAATATCATTGCCACAGCATTTTGGTCCTCTTTTATTTTATTTTTTATTTTGACGTCTTGAAGAGACATTATCTATATAGAACAATAGTAAGCCAGATGGAAAGAGAGAATAAAATGTAGCAGAATGCAGCAAAACATTGGGACTTCGATAGTCGAGGATGTTGCCTCCATGTTTCAGACTCGAATGCGTATGCAAACCCTTCTTTAAGTGAACGACCCAATTTCCCGAGCAGAACGACGTAGGCAATGCCAAAACCAAGGAAAAGAGAGGAACAAACGATAGAACCGATCGGCAGACTGAGATCCGATGGCCGAGGACGACATCGTTGTGACACTGTAAGAATTGTCACCACCATGTCGAGCCAGGAACGGCGCCAGAAAGACATAGGATCATCGATTCTGCTTCTCCTCTCTTACGCTGGACTTTTTGTCCACGCTTTTTGCCCGCATAATTTGCGTAACTGAGAGGCAATCTCTCCTGAGATTGGCATGGCAGCAGATGAACTGCAGATGAAAGAGTGAGCGCGAACTTGATCTCCGCCACTGAGTCGCGAAAATCTCAGGGTCATGAAGAAATAGTCGAAGCAAACTCTTGGAGACAAGTAAGGTTTTACTACATCTTCATTGTATTGAGATCGCAAGTAATTCCAGCAGAAGAGAAGACAGGATGATGCAACATGCTACGCAATGGCCCTAGCCCCAGAATTCATGTTTCCGCAGGTCAGGCCCTTTATGGATTAAAACATCAGCAGACAAGGTTGAGCATGAATGTAATCTCCACCACGGAATCGCTGATGCTGTGAGTTATGGAGGAAACTTTGTTTCGATATGAACTTTAAGAGGAAGATGAGTGTCGATCGTGTGGATAGTGATGTTGTATGTACGAAGAATGCCATTTTATTTTTTAGGTCGGAAAAAGCCGTACTTTCATTGCTAAGAAGATTTAAAGAAGATTGTCTAAAAATCAAAACATAATGCTAGATAGTCAATTTGGAAAGAGTCATTTCAATGAGCCTTTGCCATCCAATTTGCTGCTTGATTTGCATTCCGGAAACAATGGGCTACGGGGTGTTACTTAGTCATTTGTTGCGAGAAAAGTTGATAAGTCGTAGTTAAGAATTATTAACAAATATGAGGAGTTTAATAGAAATAGAAATAAAAGTTGATAAATGATAATGAAATGTATTTAAATTAAAGAAACAAATAATGACTTAAAATCGATGACCGAGATGATGTTATATTCTAATTCATATGAGTTTAATAATTTCATAAAAGTATCGGTATTTATCCACAAATCGGGTTTTTTTTTTTTACATTTAAAAATTTTTTATCAAAAACCTATCCCTGTAGAAAAAAATAAAGAATGGTAAGAACCATCCACCTAAAATCGGCCTTCATGAGCCTCATGAAATCAACCACCACAATAGAACAAACTGGTAAAGGACGAAATAATACAATCCGAGAACTGAATAACTTCTTGTTCAGATTCCTATTTGCTTTCCAATCACATAAATTGATCATCTTCAATTTTCTTTTGGGATAGGCCTAAACAAGAATTTCCTAAATTTTCTTATATATATATATATATATATATATATATATATGTAGGAAAAAAATATCACGAGTATCATAACTTTCATATGACCCCACATGAATGTAATAATTCAAGTTTATGTACAGAGCTCACCATTCACATGAATGTTGTTTTTTAAAAATTATGAAACTCCCATGATCAAAAAAAAAAAAAAGTTATGGCATTCAAGAAACACAAAACAAGACTACATGAAAATAAAGGGAACCAAATAACCAACAGTCCAAATTAATTCAGGAATTATAAGAAAAAATAAATTGTGACACTATAACCAACCCTAACTTGTTCTTTCCTGTGGATTCTATTCAATCCGGGATTCTACATCCCTCCATTGCAGGCGATGAGCATCCGAAAGGAACTGAGCGATGGCTAAGGCCTGATGGCTGGGGGAGCAGTCCTTCACGCAAGGGACAGGCCCAGGTCTGGGTTTGGGTTCGGTGATGGGTTCCGGTTCCGACTCCGGTTTGGTGATAGGGATGGGTTCGGGTTCGGGTTCAGGTTCGGTGACAGCTCCGCCGAACCTCCTCAGGTTGTAGCTGGTCCTATCTTCTTCTATGATTCTCCGGTGTCGCCAGGCGGCGGTGGTCAATTCGGGCCAATCTTTCGCGCCTTGGTAGTTCGGGACCTCCAAGGGTTGGCACGGCAGCAGCAGCAGCAGCAGCAGCAGGAGGACTGCGAGGGAGAGGAGCGCGAACTTGATGACGACCGCCATGAGAACTGCAAAAGATTACGAGCTGCGAAGACAAAGTCAGACGAGGGAACTACGATATGGAGAAGACGAGTGCAATATCTTGATGGGGAATTATTAGTATTTAAAGGCGAAGGCTTTGAAGGAGAATCTATTATGAGATTTTTCCGAACGTAAAGTGGAGAAGTTGGTGATCTCTAGTTTCACTAGAATAAGGATTCATATAGATTGGAAAGATTGAATTTTAATGTCTATCTAGCTAAACAATTTCCACAAGATAAGTTCTAATATGTCCTTTTTGGGAAGGAAAAATGAGGAAATTGATAACACTTGGCACTTTATAATTGGTCAAAGTGATGACACGTGAGCTTTTCCTTTTTTTATGGTACCTCAATTATTTTTTTCAAATACCAAATACGTAAATTTGTTATTCAATTTTATCCCTCGCCTTTCTCAAATTACACTATGGGTGTTTTAAATGCTACAACATCTTTACAAAAGCAATTTCAAATCTAGAAATATTTTATTTTATCTTTTCATTAATATTTATGCAATTTTTTCATATCGTGCCACTTTTATCGATAGATAATTTCTTTTCATTATTTATCGATTCACGCAATTTGACATACGATTTTTTCATCATATGTATAGATGAGATCCAATGACCGGGGAATGTTATTATTTTCGGGCATACTAGGATAGGTTCGGGCAAAGCAATGAAGACCAGTCAACGATAACACTTGGCACTTGATAATTGTCAAAGTGATGACACGTGAGTTTTTCCTTTTTTTATGATATCTCAATTATTTTTTTTTCAAATACCAAATACGTAAATTTGTTTTTCAACTTTATCCCTCGCCTTTCTCAATATTACATTCTGGGTGTTTTAAATGCTACAACATCTTTCTAAGAGCAATTTCAAATCTGGAAATATTTCATTTTGTCTTTCCATAAATATTTATGCAATTTTTTCATATCGTGTCACTTTTATCAATAGATAATTTCTTCTCATTATTTATCTGTTCACGTAATCATGACATACGATTTTTTCATTGGATGTATTGATGAGATCCGATGACCGAGGAACGCTATTATTTTCGGGCTTGGCCTGGCTTTACTAGGATAGGTTAGGGCAAAGCCATGAAGACTAATCAACGATAGGGTTA